>CM062818.1:373535201-374810576 GCA_031772625.1 Pinus tabuliformis
AAGATTTAAGATCATATCATAATATAGCCTTCTCATATGTTTTTATTCAGCTTAAAAGTACGAAAAGATAGTATGGATTTTCATCATTTCCACAATATGATCTCTAATTTCTTCTTTTGTTAGATCCAAATCTTCGCATGTAGAGGCTTGTTTTATTGCATTTATCCTTTCTATATTTTCTTACTGAATTTCATGTTTAGGTCTCATTACCCCTAGTGCATTGGTGGAGGCTATCCCAAAATTTTTAACCAAGGATTGCAATGCATTGTGAAGAGGTTGATATATACTCAAGCCACATATCTTCCAAACATTTCATGCAATTGCAAAATCATTGTAGCATTTTCCTTGTCTTACTCTACAACTATTCTATATTTTCTAATCCAAAGAAAAGTAAGAGCCAAAATCCCATTTGAAGCAAAGATATTTTTTTTTAAAGAATCACTTTACAACTAACCTTGGAAAAATAGTAGTTACAAACATTTTTGAGACTATTCTGATTTTCAAGTTGTTCAAGAAAGTCTTAAACTAAATATATTTTACAATTGGTTATAAAAAATATATATTCAAATAAATTTTTGATTAAAGAAAGTTGTCTCAAGCATTAGAATGGCTATACAATATTGGAATGATTATAACAATCATGATTAGAATAGACATGTCTTCAAGAATGAGAAAAGTCATCATTTTCACGAAAGAATATATGGACCAGTGCCTTTGAAGAGTATCAACATGAGTGATGGAAACCTTCAATGATAACATTGGGACTATTTATAGTAACAATGCCTACAAAAGACAATAACAACTTCATCAGTAGCAACTGATCATCTTGTGTGCACTTTCTCAACACATTTTCAATGAATACCTAAAAACAAATATTATCCATCTCAAATGAAAGAAATATTTAATAAATTAAGGTGATATATAGAAATAGAATACCTGAGCTAAAAATATCAAATATTGGACAATGATAAATGAAAAGGATATGTATGTTAGAAACAAAATGTGTAAAATGGAAATAAAAGGTGGTAAAAATATGTCAATTTCCATACCCAGTAACAAACAAGTTAGATTTAGGCATGGAAGTAGAGCACATTCCCCATGCCATAGAAAGTTGATGATGTGTGATTCAATGCAACAACAAGAGACTTATGGTGAGACATGAAGGGTACAATTCCAGAGTTCCATGTGAGTGGATGAACCCAAGCACACAAACGGTTGTGACACTTGCCACTTTGTGCCCCATGATAAAAACACACTCAAACACACATAAGTAGATGATTTGTGGAGGAAACACAAACTTGTGCACAAGAATTGCATGGTTAAGAGACTAACAAGCTGTGCCTAGACTTGGGGCTTATTGCATGCTAGGTGATGTGCTTACATGGATCGTTGGTTGCTTGAGTTAACACGATTCAAGTAGTGCACCATACATGGGATGAATTGAGTGGCATGATGAGAAATGAGTTTCAGAAAATTCGAGTCGTGATATGTCATGCGAGTCTTAGAAAATTTGTATTATTGAGGGTTTTGTCAAGTTAGGCCAGAGGTAGGGCATGCAAGTGACATGACCCCATGAGTGTTTCTAATGAACATCCTAAAACATAATAATTTATTCTAAAGTAAATAACTAACTTTTTAAAAGCATAAATAACTTCCTCTTATTCTCTTTTTCTCCAGGGAATCCTTACTTTGATAAATTAAATAACTTCCCTTTTTCTATAATACATAATAATGGTTTTTGTAGTATTCACATGCCACCTATTCATACTATATTTTTCTCTAATACTGTATATTTGTTTCTCATTTTCTCATTATCATTTTATTTGTATTCCTGATAGCCTTGTTCATCAATAATCTCATTTTAGTATGTTTTGTATCCTATACAAAAGAATCTTCCTTCTTCAAAGAATTGTATTAACTCTTTAACATTCAAAGATTGATGTATTAAATTTAGTCTTAAGATACTATTAATACATTGGAGTTATTGTTCGAATATTATCTATAAATTATATACCCATATCACACTTCTCTAATACATACTATATTAGTGTATTGTATTTCATATGTTATTATACCTATTAACTAAAAGTTTTTTTTTCAATTCCTAACCATTGACAAAACCAAGTGTAGAGTAAATTAGTCTTGATTTTTCTTATAGATAATTACTTGTGAGATTTATATGTTTTCTTATTACATAATATGTTCTCTTTATCGATAAATTATACAAATGTTTAAAAACAAAAGAATCACAAAGAGACAATGGACACTAGAAATTTGGCTTCAAGTCAGGGCAAAAACCCCATAAGGGGGAAAATATAGCTATCCTTCTCTTATAGAATTATATCAGAATGAGATATCCAAGACAAAGGCCAAGACCCAACACTACCACCAAAATTTCAAGTCCAACCCACCTCTAGGTCACCACCAAGTCAAGTCAACTCTAGTCAAAGTCAACGATGGTCAAACTGTCCAAATCTATCATCTTCGTGAAATTCAAATCCTTTCATAAAATTTTGGGCCTAAAATAGTCATAGGAAATTTACCCTTTTTCCACATAAATTACAGTTTATATGTGCAATTTTTCCCTGGGTTAAAGATTCGGTCAAACATAAAATATTCTTCTTTCTTTTGACTTCATCCTTCTCTCTCTTTTGACTTGCCTTGATTCCTCTTCTTTGCTGGTTTTTAGATGTATTCATGATGGTTGATTGGCGATATCCAATAGGGTCTAACTTGGATCTAATATATAGTTGTCAAAGAGGTCAAATAGGTGTCTCTTGGAGGCCCAAACCAACTTATTTCCAAGGAGGGATAACTTCACAACTTTGGTGGATATTGACTCAATATAAAAATTATTTTTATTTTCTTTCATAAATCAAAATGGTACTTGATATAAATACATTTTCTGTTTGACTCATAATGAAGTATTTTTCCCTTTTGACTACATAAGAATTAAGAACATTATTTGATGAAAAAATAAAATAATAATAATGAATATAATAAATATTTAAATGCTAAAAATTACATTTTATCACATTATGAAGATTAACAGTAGTTACATTTTCAACACTCCCTCTTAATTAGGAAGGTACTCATAATGACACGACAAGATACTCTCAAGTTGGAATATTCATATAAGAAAGGATATCGATTGATAAGAATCAATGATGATTATATCATCATAGTCAACATTAAAAAAAATCGAAAGGCCTTGAATAACACACTCTATCTCTCCACTAGATCAGAGCACAAATCTAGGAGGCATAAATTTGGACACTACCACCTCTCAATGCATATACCCCACTTAGGTTTTCTAAAGGTATGACCTCATAGGACCATTTCTTAATACCAAAGAAAAGTATGTCTTTTGGACCATTCTTTACCAAGTCCATGTATCCAACTTAGGACATTAATCCTACTCAACCACAATACATGACTCAAGAATGCATGTCCCTAATTCTTATCTAATACATCCACTATCCTTATCAGTGTTCTTTACTAGGCTTATGGTTGTTAGTCTTGGCCATAGTACATGACACATTAAGAACACAGTGTCCACCCTCACGCTCTCTCAACCACAGAGGAGATCATCACTCCCTCTCAAACAGGGAGGAAACAACCATAAGCATAAGATTCTCTAAAAAATACTCAATCTTGAAAAGGAACTTTATGAATGGACTAACTACTTGTTCTTCCATGGAGATAGGTTGTAGCTTATCGACTCCTATCTCCATCATACTCTTAAATCATAAACCACTTCGACCTTCCTAATTCTCTAATAATATTCATGTAGCTTTGAATCCAACATGTCATCAAGAAGTTCATCAAACACCTTATGGGCTTCTTGAGATATATCTTCTTACATAACATTTCCGCGAGTTACTTAATTTGGCCCTTTTGCATTCTGAATGTTGTAATCCTTCATTATGTATAGATATGTTGACATGAAGTCTCTAAAGTTTTATTACTCAGAGCTAATGTTAGATTAATGAGAGCTCATATGGTTTGGGATTATTAGATAATTTTAAATGAATTCATTTTATATTCAAATCATAGTTCTTCCTCAAAGTTTAGAAATTTCTGACTCTTACTGTATACTATTTAGGTCCAACAAGGTGATCTTGTAAAAATATCACAAGTCTATTATCCATTGCAATAAGGTCAACATCATATTATACAAAGAACATGATCATGCTTAGATATCAAACTTATATTTTTTGTATATGTCCCTCAGGTCTTAACATGTCTCATAGTTCATATATAATGCATTTCTACAGAAATGCATAAGAGATAGAAATCCATATTGTCACAAAATTCGATAATATAGAATCACAGTACTTTAGACAAGTTGTCATAGAGAATTTCATCATTTGATTGTTCTGAAAGGTTTCAGATATAGTTTTCTGTCATCATATATGTCCCTATTTTCCATAGTAAGCTTGGGTCGCTCAGAAAAATGTTGCCCCAAAACCAATTCTTTAGAGATATGTCGTACTATTCTCTAAGCCTTAGGAATGTACTTCATTCTGTTACAATCTTTAGAAATGTGACTTGCACTGTCACACGTTTCAAGGAAAGACTTCTCACTATTTATAACTCCCAGATACTATGAAGACACTGTTACTTAGAGTGAATGGCTTCATCTTCTATACTGAGCTTACCAAAGTGATCAGCTACTACTTTAGGCATGTATTCTTGTACTTTATGACTGATTTTGCATAACATTTACAGAGTAGAAATGATCAGTTTCAGAACTTTTCTTGTATTTTTCATATATTCATCCTACATATCACAACTCGTACTTCTATATTTCAACATTCAATCTTTTGTATTTTTGCAGACATGGATAACACAATGTCATTTTATTGGGTTATTTGAATTGTTCAGTTCTCAGGGATTCAGAATTTCATCTAAACATCCTTCATTTAATGGATACTTTGATCTTATCATTTTAAGTCCTCTTGCATACCAGTCTTAGTCATGATTAGAACTTATTCAATGGTGCTCTTTCCTTCACCATATATTTGATACCACGTTAAGAAACAAAATGTAATGTAGATTAGGCTTGATTTCGCTTCTTGATAATTAATTGTGAATGTTATCGATTTTATTATTACTTATAATGTTCTATCTGTCAATAAATTATAGATATTTTTAAAAATAAAAGGATCACAAAGAGAGAAGAGACACTAGAAGTTATGCTTTGAGCGAGGGAAAAAAGCCACCTAGGGGGGAAATTGAATAATCCTTATCTTCTAGAATCATATCAAAATGATATATCCAAGACTAAGACCAAGACCCAACACTGCCATAGAAATGTCTAGTCCAACCCTCATCGATGTCACCTCCAGATTTGGTAAACCCTAGTCAATGTCAGCAATGGTCAAACTGTCCAAATTTGTCATCTTTCTAAAATTTTGGTCCTACCCTAAAATTCTGACCCTGAAATTTTGGGCTTGCCATAGTCAAAGAATATGGCTTTTTCCACAAATTACAGTCCACATGTGTGAGTTCTCACTATGTCAAATATTTTCTCATACTTGGAACATTCTTCTTGCTTTTGACTTCATCATTCCACTCTTTTGACTTGATTTGATTCATCTTCTTTGTTGGTTTTAGATGTATTCTTACTAATTGAGTGAAGGTATCCAATAGGCTCCAAATTTCTTTAATATATAGTTGTTTAGGAGGTCGAATAGGTGGCTCTTGGAGGCCTAGACTGACTTGTTCCCAAGGAGGGTCAACTTGACAACTTTGGTGGAATTTGACGCGATATAAAAAATATTTTTCGTTTCATTCGAAACTCCAATTAGGACTTGACTAAAACACATTTTCTATTTGACTCATAATAAATTATTTTTGACTATTTTGACTCTATAAGAATTAAGAACATGCTATAACCAAAAATAAAATGATAATATTGAATATAATAAATATATAAATGGTAAAAATTACATTTTATTACATTATGGAGATGAAAACTAGTTACATTTTCAACACTCCCTCTCAGTTAGGGATGTGTTCATAATGACACAATGAAATACTTTCAAGTCGAAATACTCATATGAGAAAGGATTCATATTGATAAGCAACAATGATGATCATATCATCCTAGCTAGAATTGTCAAAATTTCAAGGCCTTGACTAACACACTTTATCTCTCCAATAGATCATAGCACAATGTCGGGAAGCATAAACTTGGACACCACTACCTCTCAATGTCTATACCCCACCAAGGTTTTTCGATGGTATGAACTCAAAAGACCATTTCCTAATCCCAAGGAAAATTACTTCCTATACACCATTCTTTACCAAGTCCATGTATTCAACATAGGATGTTAATCCTAATCAACCACAATACATTACTCAAGAGTGTATGTCCTTGATGCTTATCCAATCCACCATTCTCCCTACTCGTGCTCTTTACTAGGCTTATGACTATTAGTCATGAGCATATTACATGACACATGGAGAACACACTGTCCAACCTCACTCATTTTCAACCAAGGAGGAGATCACAACTTCCTTTGAAACAGGGATAAAATAACCACAAGAGTAAGGTCATCTTAAAAATACTCATTCTTTAAAGGGAACTTCATGAATGCATCGACTACCTGTTCTTCAATGGAGATTTTTTGTAGCTCCTTAGCTTCTATCTTCAGCATACTCTTGAAACATAAACGACTTTGACCTTCCTTGTTCTTTTACAATCTTCGAGTAGCTTTGAATCCAACATGTAATCAAATAGTTCATAAAACACCTTATGGATCCAAACTTCTTGATAGTTTATTTTATAGGCCTTCCAACCTTCTCCCTTCATATTGCAATAGATTCTTGCTTCATGTTATTTCAAGAAATCGTACAAGTTCACAACCATTTGTAGTATCTTTATAAACATCAACATTTTGAACCCAAAATATGTGTTCTTGGATCAAACGATTTAGCTATTGATACAACAATATCATAACTCTTCAACTTTTTCAAAAGGGTATTTCCAAAGATTTGTCATCTTTCCTTTTGATCACAAGCTTCTATGGGTTTTCTACCAAACTTAAAGAAATATTGTATCCATCCAAGATCATACAACTCCCTCTTTCCAACATAGGCAAGTGAACTTCTACTACCATCTATTTGACTTCTATGATGCATACTTGAAACTACTACTTCCTTCTTAATCTTCATGGTTTTCCATGTTCTTCTTACTCTTTCATCTACTAGTCAAGTTTAAATAGTTCTTGTCTTAACCTATAAGCTTTATTAGAAAAATATGAAAGAACAAAAAGGAAAAGTGCATAGAAAAAATAAAAATATTAATCAAAGAAGGAAGATGTAAAGTACTTAACTTTTCGAGGAAGGTCATCTCCCATTGAAACTTGGACCTTTTTCATTAACCTTTTCCTCACATTAGCGTCATGTCATTTTTGTCAGCTTCAAGAGCCATATATTCTTCTTACATCAGAAATGATTTAATAGGTTTTGTTTCTAAGGGCTTTTTTTTTGGTCCAAACTTCGCTAGGGTTTATAAACCTTATATGCCAATGTAATCAAGACTTGTCAACTTACAAATTGCATGTACTACATGTATACTAATATGTTAATTAAAAATCCTATAAATGTCTTTAGAAAGCTCTCTATATGTGGGATATAATTCATCTCATTCCTTTACTTTAGAATCCTAGTCTTTATATCCAAGGAAAGTATTCAAATGATAATATATCAGTGATCTCTAATATATCTACACAAGCCCTTTCTATGATGCATTGCTATCTTTCAAGAGATCATTAGATCATTATCTTAGCACTATATGTACTACAATTGATTATAGATGAACACAGTTTATAAGTACCTCTTCTTACCTATCCATCCTTGCAATCTTTTATGTCACAGGAATTTGGCCCTTTTGCAATAGAGATTGTCATATTTCTTTAGTAGTGATGCCTCAAACCTTTGGTCATCGAACTAGAATAGAGATATTTCTTTGCACCATTACAATATGTTCATAACATAACCATGCTTCTCATCACGGTACCTCAATTCAAATTTCCAATTCTTATTCAAATATGTCCATAAGTTGTCATATTAGCTTAGGAGCTTCTTCATATGTAACTTATTACATAGAATTTCTATGAATTACTTAATTTGACTCATTTTCACTCTAGACCTTGTAATCCTTCATTATGTATATATATGTACACATGAAGTCTCTGAAGTTTGATTGATCAATGTTGATGCTAGATTTTATAGATGTCATGTGATTTGGGATCCTTCGATAATTTGAAATGAATTCCTTTGATCTTTGAATCATAGTTCTTCTTCAAATATCACAAAAATTCGGTCATTTCCATATACTATGTGATGGGATGGGGTCCCCTGGGTTAGTTTTGGGGTAAAACCCATGTTTTGTTGTAAATTTTGATGAAAATATGTAAAGTCTCAAAAAATTGTCGATGCAGAGCATCTATTTAGTTAGGAATCAAAAAAGGGTTTTTACCCTCGTTTATGTAAAGTTGAGTCGGTTTTTGAGATCTACCTATGGTCCGCCGACCATGGGATTGTATAAATAGGTGTGTCTTAGAGAGTCTAAGGGAGATCCATGTCTTTGTCTATGGGTACAATGGAAAAATTCTTACAGAGTCAGCATAGAGAAGTAAGTCCTAGAGGGAGAAAGGCTCTACAGATGAGTGCGCAGAGGCCTAGAGTAGTGTCTAAGGTTGAGTGCACAGGGAAGCTTGGAGTCTCTAAACTTATACTGAAGATCAATAAAGAAGAGTGTTGGAGAAATTCATGTGTTTTATCTATTTACTTATGTTATTTATGTTTAAAATGTATGTTGTGATGAAATAATTTTTTTATGGAATATTGATGTATTCGTGCGCGAATCTATTAGACACGTCTTATTGACGGAATGCAATACATGTTAAGCAATTATGCGAAGATCACAATACATACTGTTATGTTTATTGTGCACTTAGGTAGATCTGAGTAAATTCTGACCTAAGGATAATTTAAGGTGTGCGTAAGTAGCTAGTCCATCTATTCAGGGTCTGCAAAATCCGGTCATAAACCTTTGCGAAGGTCTAGGGGCTGTTCGAAGGGAGTTGCAGTACCTAGCCCTAAGGGCTTATAGATCTACACGGAGGTAAATCTATGGCATAAAAATACATCACATTGATATCTAGATGAGGAAACTTGGTTATAGCATCCCCCCATACTACTTCAAGTGAGACTTCAGTCCGCACTATGCGGGTTGATGCCGAGAGGGCCAATATTGTAGGGTTTTTTTTTTGGCACAATTAACTTTGAAGCTGGGTCAAGACCCACTAAGCCAGCAAATGGTTCTGTTGCTGGGACTAGGATCTACATAAAGAGATGTGTGATGTCACATCACTAGAATCCGACCAAAAAGGAAATCGAGAAGTGGTTGGTTGGGAAAGTCCATGAATTCATGGCGTAGGAGAACATGGATCTGCGCCTATCAAAAGAACAATGGTTGGACAGATACTTATACATAGAAACACACAAAATTTTCTTCTGCACCTTCCTAATTGAGCTATATGAATGGATAGCTAAATTGGCAAACGACCAAGGAAGGTGGAAGCTTGACGGTTCGATAGCATGGACTCTAGAATTAGTACGAAGGATGGAAGCTTCTGAAGACAAGATCATGTGAGCTATTGATCACTAGCTTGATCAATTGATAGATGTATTTGTGATAGAGTTTGTGGTTAATACCTCTGTCAGATATAACGAAGTAGAGTGGCACTTCTTCAAGGGACTGCGAGGTAAGTATCTAAGATCTTTGAATACCTAGATTAAGATGTTGTTGTGTGAAAAACGAGTTATGCCATTACCTTGATGTTCAGAGCTACATAAAGTGGAAAACCCTTCAAAGATCGGGGGAGAACAGGTCCTAAGTATATCCTGTTGATTGGACCTCCTTCGAGTGACGATGGGGGAGTGGTACAGGCTTCACTGCGGAATGATGTCTAGTTGATAAGACAGGGTTTTCATCAAATACCTCATCCATCCACTCCACCTCCACAACATACACCCTCGCCCAAACCACCACCACCACCACCATCATTCAACATGTCGAACTCAATAAAACTGCAAATATTCAAGGGTATAGGGAGTGAAGATATAGATCATTTCTGGTTTGTTGCGAATGCCATGTGGACTAGGTAGCAGATCACTGATGATAACATAAAGAAGTCACATTTAGTTGCTTCCCTATAGGACAACGGTCTAACATGGTATATTAAGTACTGCACTGAGCATCCTATAGAAACACTAGTAGAGACTAAGGATGCTTTAAAAAAAGAGTTTAGTAAGCCCAAGTCTGAGTCACAGTCAATCGTTGGATTCAAGGAAATCACGATGAAGGCTGGTGAAATGCCCTGGGAGTTAGATCAAATTTTGAAGTGTGTGATCCACGAAGCTAATATGTAGCTCACTGACGGTCAACACCGCGAGTGGTTTATAACCTCGCTTCTGCCTCACTTGAGGATTGGTTTATCACAACAAAAGATAGCAACTTAGGCAGAAGCCCTTGAAATTGTGATGAGGTTGCATGAAACGCCTGTATAGGATGCGTCTTTGGGAGTTCAACAAATTCACTCACAGATGCAGAATCTCTACTTGGAATTGCAGAGCCTAGAAAAAGAAAAGGAGGCTAGACCGAAGGTGTGCGAGGAAATCTGGTGCCTCAAGTGTAAGAGCCACGGGCATGATAATGATCACTACCCTGTCTTTGTGAATTATATCACGGGGGGGGGGGGACCAATGCCCCTGAGACAGGAAGCTCCAGCATGACCAAGTACAGGGCACACACTATGGTGCACTATTTGTCAGGTGGCTGGAAAACATGTAACAGGTAATTTTCATTTGTTGCAAAAGTTTATGTGGGCACCACAACAATTATTCTACGATTTTTGAAAATCGGTGGGCCACAATGAGAGCGACTATTGTAGCTATGCATTAATGGTGAAAATGACACTTATGTATGGAATCCAAGTAGAAACACAGCCTCTGGATCAGGGGTGCTTGGGGAGTGTGCAGAGGATATCAAGGGAATAGACGAGGTCGAGGAGGAGGAAGATGTGGAAGAGGTTATGGAAAGGTTATTTGCTAGAATTGGGGGACGTTGGGACACTACGCATGGGATTGTTAGAATTAGATGTACCCATCATGTCAATACTGAACTCACTTTGAACATGATAGAAGAATGCCCTGTGTTGATAGCTAACATACAAGAGAAGAAGGTGCAACCTCAGCACCCTACCTAGAACTTACAGATGATGAGGGGTGAGCCCCATGAGGAGGATCCAAATGTGAATATCATGCTAAGAAGTGGAATCACGACTATTGATGATAAAGGAAAACAAGCTGAAGAGGATGGATGGTTCCACAAGGCCCCAAAAAAGGAGACTAGTTTTGATCTAGAGTACACGAAGGAGACGTATATGGAGGTGAAGAAAAGCTTCGCTGAAGCACCCACCTCAGGCAGTCAGGACAAACTACTAGAAACCAATGTGCCTACAGAGGTTGATCCCTCTGTGCTTACCACATTCTAGGAGACTTGTCTGAAACTACTGCATGATAGCAAGGCTATGAAAGGGCTACAAGAGTTGATAAACAAGTGTGCTGGTAAGGAAACTGCTCCTGAGGGACACCGTGCAGTCCGAAAGATTAGTAAACATAAGACAAGATTGGGGCATGAGATTAGGCTCACCACACAAATAGGAGACTATGAGATGGACCAGGTTATTTTGGATCTGGGGTCTGATGTGAACGTTTTTTCTAAACATACATGGGAGAGAATGGGAAGACTTGCGCTGTAGTGGTCTCTAATTTAACTGACAATGGAAAACCAACAAAAGATTATCCCTATGGGATGACTATATGGAGTCACCATAGATATCGAAGGTGCGAGCATGCTGGCTGATTTTGAGGTAATGGAGATCATTGATGATAGTAATTCATATGCGACACTCCTCAGAATTGATTGGGCCATTAATATGAATGGGGTCATCAACTTGAAGAAGCAGACAATGTTGTTTGAAAGGAAGTCGCTATGTGTTATAGTAATGTTGGACCCTACAGAAGGATCACATTATATTGCACTAATCCATGAATATGAAGAAAGTGATGATGACTTGTATTAGATTTAAAAAATAAGGACACGAGACCAAGATTGGATTAATCCAATGGCTGATGGATGGATTGCATGGGACCGCAAAAAACTCTTGTACCTCAGATTAAGATGAAGAATTTGAGCACTGGAAAAATAGGCTGCATGAAGTATCTACACTGCGCTGCAACATGATGAATAAATCATTGCGTTGTGTGTCATCGGAGGTAATAAATTTACCTTATTATGATGGGCTAACTAACGTAGATAAGTTTTTGGATGCTTTTGAAAGAGAATTCCATGACGGTCATCAATTTTAAGCATTGGATTTGGCATTGCGCGAAACGCCCACACGATGGTGGGGTATGCACAAGGAAAACTTTGATGAATGCGGAGATTACAAGAGGATGATGAGGTTGCAATTTGGTTGTCCTAAAGTGTGATTAACTGAGAAATCTGATGGGAGAAATGATCCATGCAATCATTTGGAAAAATGGACTAAAGCCTATGGACCAGAGCCACAGCTAGAATGGGTGCACTTGTTCTGTCATACTTTAGGTATAATTCATACGAATTGGTACCTAGAAACGAAGCTCTACCATGGCACTGTGGAGTGGGATATCTTAAGGGAAGGATTCTTGATGACATTCAGTTTTGAGGATGGGTTCGAAAGAACTGATGAAGCTCTATAGGAGGTTAAGGTGACGATCTTCATAATTCCATAGAAACCTTTGGAATTGGTTCAACTAGATTGGAGCACCTCGCTATGCCATGCACTGGAATGCTATAATGTGACTACTAAGGGGGAGGATGAAGATCCAATAAATATTAATATCCCAGAGGTAGAAGGTCACTACGAGGTCAAAGGTTTGCAGATAGAAAATGCAAACATCACCCCGTTGTTGAATATTAGACAAGTGGACATTAGTATTGAGGCAAAGCCAAAATTCGAGAAGATCGGGGATTACTGGGATGATGCCATAGTGGATAAAGTTGTTGAGTTACTCCGTGAGTACTACGATATTTTTCCTACAAAGTTTTCAGACCTGAAAGGCATCATAGCCGATTTGGGTGTGATGAAATAAATTTGAAGCCAGATGTGAAGCCTATTAAGCAGAGACAGTATCACCTTAATAAAAAATATAAGGAAAAGGTTCGCTTAGAATTGGATAAGATGTTAGAGGTAAGCATCATTGAACCAATTGAAGAGTCTGATTGGGTGAGCCCGATGGCAGTTCAGGAAAAGAAATAGAAAGGAGATATAAGGATTTGCGTAGATCTAAGAAATATTAACAATGCTTGTGTCCATGATCCTTTTCCGACAACATTTACAGATGAGTAATTAGACAATGTGAGAGGGCAAGAGCCCTACTCATTCACTGATGGATTATATGGATACCATCAGATTAAGATCACGCTAAAAGACAAGAGAAAAGAAACCTTCGTAATAGAATGGGGTTGTTTCGAGTATACGGTGATGCCATTCGAACTCAAGAATGTGTTGACGATATTCTCTTGCGTAGTCATCACAATGTTCAAGGAATTCATTCACAAGTTCTTGGAGGTGTATTTTGATGACTTGATAGTGTTGGGATTAGTAAAGCGCCATTTAGTGAGTCTACGCCTAATGTTGGATATATGCCGAAGATATTAGATCATGATGAACCTGAAGAAGTGATTATTCTGTGTCCCCTTTGAGATTTTGCTGGGTCATGCGGTGTGCAAGCAGGGACTGATGGTGGAACCTGCCAAGATAGTGGTGATAATGAATTTGGAGGCGCTAAGGAGTGTCAAACAACTACATGCAATGCTAGGCAATACTGGATATTATCGAAAGTTCATCAAGGCTCATGCTCAGATTATTGCGCCTATAGAGAAGTTATTGAAGAAGGCCGCTACAGTCTGTTGGGATGAAGAATGTCAGTGCAGTCTGGATGTATTGAAAGAAAAGATGGTCACCGCGTCGATCTTGGTCTTCCCGAATTGGAAAGAGAAATTCCATGTGCACATTGATGCCTCGTGCATTGCATTGGGAGCAATGCTGACACAGGTCAATGAAGGAGAGATGGATCACCCTATAGCATTTGTGAGAAGGAAATTATAAAAGGCTGAGAAGAATTACTCAAAAATAGAGCACGAAGGATTGGCTATGGTGTATGCACTACAAAAGTTCAGGCACTATCTGTTGGGCAAAAATTTCAAAATGTACATAGATCATTCTGCCCTGAAATACCTAGTTAATAAGCATGTGTTGGGGGGGAAGATATGAAGATGGCTGTTGCTATTTCAAGAATACAACTTTGAGGTAATTATGAAGCTAGGAAGGTTGAATGTAGGACCTGACCATTTATCCCAGATTGAAACAGGGAAGGAGCCTACTAATTTGGAGGAAGGGCTACCCAACGCGCATCTCTTCATCTTGCACGTAGATGATAACCATTTTGCAGATATTATCCGGTTTTTGACTACGAGGACAACTCTAGAGGGATACACCAGTCAAAAAAAGAAAGAGTTGGTAGTGCGCGCAACAATTTTTTCAGTAATTGCAGGACATTTATATAAGATGGGTGCAGAGAAGATTCTCTGATGGTATGTGCCCAATTTTGAATGAAATAGCATCCTCATTGAATCTCATGGAGGAGTTGCGCAAGTAAATTATGTAGGAAAGGCAACAACGCAAAAGATTTTGTGCACAGGGTTGTGGTGGCCTACACTGCATAAAGACTCTAAATCATATTGTAGAGCATGCGATGCATATTAGAGAATGGGAATACCATAGCGGAGGGAAGAACTTCCATTAAATCCTCAAGTCACTTCAGACATTTGAAAAATGGGAAATTGACATTACAGGATAGATTTAGCCCCCAGGCAAGAAGACATGGACACGTTATATCATCACCGCGATAGAATACCTAACAAGATGGGCAGAGGCACAACTTGTGAAGGATTGTACAGGAGCCACATCAGCTAAACTATTGTTTGAGTACCTGTTAACAAGGTTTGGTTTCCCAAAAGTATTGATCAGTGATAGCGGTATGCACTTCCTCAATGAAACGATTAACGCGTTGACTGAAGAGTTCCAGGTTTATCATAAGAAGAGTAAACCATATCATCCCCAGGCCAATGTAACAATTGAGGCTTTCAATAAGATCTTAGAGAAGATGCTGACAAATACAACGTGTAGTGGAATGATTAGGACATGCACGTACTAGCGGTACTGTGGGCATAGAAGACTACTTGCAGAAAGCTAAGTGGTCAAACCCCTTTTCGATTGGTCTATGGCATAGAAGCTGTGATGCCTATGGAATATATCGTGCCTAGTCTATGGATAGCAGCTTTCATAGGGATGGAAAACCGTGGAAGCTTGGAAGAATGGCTTGCACAGCTGATGGAGCTCGAAGAATACATATTCTTAGTCGGATTCCATCAACAAGTGCAAAAGGAGAGTGAAAAGTCGTGGCATGATCAACACATCAAGGTGTGCACTTTCAAGGTAAATGACTTGGTTTTATTATATGATAGTAAGTTCACTAAGTTTCCAGGAAAGTTTCAAATGCACTGGCTAGGGCCATATGTCATCAAAGAAAATACAGATGGAGGCGCAGTTCAGCTAGAGAAGCTGAATAGAGAACCTTTTCCGGGAAGGGTGAATGGAAGATGATTGAATCCATATATTGGAGATTCAGATCAATGAATATATGAAGACAGGATAGTCTTAGTGCTCTAGGAAACTGCAAGGGAGCACGAGACTATAAACTACATTGCCTAGTTGTAGGGACTATGCGGCAAGGGATCTACGCACAAAATGGTGATTCCACAGTATCAGAAGCTATGTGCAGGGAGATGTGCTATGAAGGGAGATACCACGCAAGAAAACCAGAAAGTCACCATTAGAGTCATTATTATGATTTGACAACCAGGAGATGGTTAAGAGGAGTAGGTGGGTGCATTTAGGGCTACAATATTTGGATATCTGCTGCCAAATAATCATTAATGGACGAATTTTGGGGGAACAGTAAGATTTTAATTGAAAATTACCTATTAATTATGCGTGATGGTCGAGCAGAGAACACTTTGCACCTTAGAGTTTTTGAGTTGTGGTGTCTATTGCTTACAAATTGTGATTTCTTTGGGGATTTGGTTGCAAGCCCTGCATTCGATAATTTTCCTCAATTAAGCCAGAAATTCATCTGTGATACCATGTTAGGACTAGGCTCCGCTGAGATTGCAAGCACTAGAGGAACTCTCACCTCTGAAGCAGCTACTCCAGAGGTTGTGAGCATGTATTCTCCAGCTCTTGTGCCTATGGTGTAGAGGTCACCTAGGCTGAAGTCTACACCTGTATGAGACACCAAAAAGATGAAAAGATATAACCAGAAGAGACCGATTCTAGTGCGCAAGTCACCTAGGAAGCATACTGCCCCCCAGACATAGAAGAAGGACAAGAAACCTAAGAATGTTGTAGATTTGGAAGCTGAACAGGGCACCAAAGAGAGCAGATCCTATCACCAAGTTTCCTAAATATATCCCTCTATGAAAAGGGAAGGTGGAGGTCTCCAAGGACCTAAACTTGGAGAAGTTCCTCATTCACATGGCCCTATTGGAAGAGAAGATAACCTTCGAAGGTCTGTGCCTGGTGTGGATCCCTCTACTAAAAATGGAATATTGGGACTTGGCTAACCATGAAAGGTTCCTCACCTCCCGACAGAAAATTATATGAGGCATTTTTATTACCTCGACTCCAGTGTCATTGAGTTGGAGACGGTTGAATGGATCTGCAGAGTGGATAACTACCGGTTGTTAAACCTGTTGTGGGTGCCCCACTACCACAGTGGTAATATTAACACCACCTGTGTGCAACAACTAGTCATTGTAGTGCATGATGGGTACTTATGGCTTGGCATGTCTATACCCATCATGAATATGCTCATCCACAGGATCACGAACCTGCCACATGAGGGTTTGAATCATGCCAAGGAGTTTGGCGGAAAGGTAGGCAAAAGAGACTTGGCAAAGGAGATGAAAAATAAGTTTGAGCTTGTTAAGAAGACGCCTGGTTATTCCATCACATCCATCAACGATCATGCGGTGGAGATTGCTACCCAAATGCTGGTTGGAAAGGTTATGAGGAAGTGTCATATGGACGAGATTCCGGAGACTATGGTATCATTAGCTGCACAATGCATGGAGGGCGTGCAGTTTAACTGGTCATGGTACCTATGTAGTGAATTCATTGCAAATTGTTGCGAGGTCCAAGATGAGAGCAAGCCCTTCCACTATGCATGTTGCTGTTGTCCATTGTGCTAGTCGCATGGGAGCTACCGAAGGATAGCCAGTTTCCTCCATTGAGGGAAGGATTACTGGAGGCCACATAGTTCACCTCCATTTGGACCACGAAGGACCCCGCGCAGGTCACAGAGATGAATATTTTCTTGGTGTTGATGGAAGCGAGCTTCCGCATGGCCATCGACCAGTGCCCAAGGTTGTCCCCAACCTTGTATGAGAAACTATCCATCTATGTTGTATTCAAGGAATATTTTCATCGTGTCTACATTTAGGTGCGGAAGGAGCCAGAACAAAAGTGGTTTGACTTGTCGTATTTGGTCACCGATGATGCCATACATGAAGTGATCAAGTGTTGGCCAACAGATTGGCACCTCCCATCTAAATTAGATGCAGGTACCAGTAAAGGTGTGGGGAGCTCAACTGAGAAGAAATGAAGGGATGTCATGAAACAGTCGGTACAAATAGGACGTCAAAGAGAAGGCTCACATGGAAAAGGATTGCGCTAAAAGGACTAGGCCAAGGAAGAACAACGCAACTCCGAGTGCAATGGAACATATCGTTGGCCTGAAACCAAGGAGGAACAGCAGTCTGCACAAGGCAGTGGTGGAGATGAGGGGAAGAGAACCCCATTTCAACTAAGGAAGCACAGAGAACAACAGCAGTAGGAGGCTCCCTGCAAAAAGACAAAGTCAGCTAAAGCGAAGGTGGATCCCATCACCCTGACATAGGGAAATCTCAACGAGATTGGTGACAAGGTACGTGACACTACAGCCGAACTATTGTAGCAATTTGAGCAACAGTACATGCAGTTGCTAGGAAATGTCTAAATGGATCTGCGTGAGCTGTAAATAAAAATTAGCTAAATAAAGGTGGCTACAGGTCAAGTTAGCGCCACACAGATGAGCTTGGCATGGGGGAGAAGTCAAGCTACAGAACTGGTAAGGACAGTGGACCTTAGAATAGTTCCTCTTCCAGAAGGGTCCTTGAGTGCAAAATCAATTGATGATAAGATCATCATTAGTACCGTTAAGAACATCAGCCTAAATATTGCAGCGCTTCCCAACGAATTTCTTCATGCACTGCAGGCAGGAGTGAAAGTGGAATTGAGAGCATAGGAGCAACACACTCTCAGTTTAATAAGCAAGTACCATGTGAACAATTAGCAAATGTTCACTGAGAAGATGTAGGCCCTGAAAGAGATGGTTACTATCCAGGCATAGAGCTCCCTGCTGGCAGCCGCGGTTGCAGAGGCGTGTAGAACAGTGCTGGAGTTGCACATACCTAAGGATGCACAACCAGAGGCTAGGATTCAAAAGCTAGCTGCAGGCATCCATGAGGCAAAGGCTGGAGTTAAATTTGAACTCAAAATTAAAAAAATGGAGCTTCAGCGAAAATCACAGCCTTCGACTCCACTCGAGGTCAAGGAAAAATGCAGTGCTGCCATCAAGGAAGGGATGGCTACTATGGATGTCGCAGTCATTGACTACACATCTTTGTTTGAAAAAGTGATGGAGTTGGTGAGGACACTATAGGAAGACCCCAACCTGTAGATATTGAATACAGAGATCCGCGAGCTCGAAAAGTAGTATGACAAGGTTAGGGCAACAACGTGCTCAGTTTCTACAACATAACACCTTGCTAAGTTGCAGGAGGGGAAGCAGCTCCTCGCACAGGTGGAAGTAGCTCAGGAAAAAGAGTTAATGCTTAAGGCCAGGTTGGGTCCTTAGTTGGAAGAAGGCTACCAAGTCTCAACCAACATCAAGGAGAAGCTGATGAACTTTCAACTCACACAACAAAAGATCATGTTGGCTAGTGAAGGACCAGCTACAGAGCAGCTCATTGAAAAAATAAAGGAGGCAGCTATGCAAAGCATCATTGAGGTCATAGTTGTGCAGCTAGATCTAGAGGAGCTTTGTAGAAATATCACCGTGGCAGCTGAGTGACTCGAGGGTGAGTCATGACCTTTGTGTTGGGGGCCTGTTGGGATGGGGTCCCCTGGGTCAGTTTTCAGGTAAAAACCCAAGATTTGTTGTAAATTTTGATGAAAAGATGTAAAGTCTCCACAAATTATGGATGCAGAGTGTGTAGTTAGTTAGGAATCAAAAAGGATTTTTACCCTCATTTACGTAATGTTGAGTCAGTTTTTGAGATCTACCCATGGTCCATGGACCATGGGATTGTATAAATAGGTGTATCTTAGAGAGTCAAAGGTAGATCTATGTCTTTGTCTATGGGTACGACGGAAGGAGTCTTAGAGAATTAGCACAGAGAAGTAAGTCGTAGAGGGGTAAAAGGCTCTGCATCTGAGTGCGGAAAGGCCTAGAGTAGCATCCACAACTGAGTGTGTAGACCCCTACAACTGAGTGCACAGGGAAGTTGGGAGTCTGTAAACTTATAGTGAAGATCAATAAAGAAGAATGTTGGAGAAATTCATATGTTTTATCTGTTTACTTCTGTTATTTATGTTTTTAATGTATGCTGTGATGAAATAATTTTTTTATGAAATATTGATGTATTGGTGCGTGAATCTACTGAATACGTCTTATTGACTGAACACAGTACATGTTAAGTAATTATGTGAAGATCATAACACATACTGTTATGTTTATCGAGAACTTAGGTAGATTGTGAGAGATTTTTCGGCGAAAATCACATGGAGTACCATTTGTCGACGCGTTTCGAACCAACTAGTGTGGTTCATCGTCAGGACAAGTTGAAGAAACAGATCCAACGTAGCATGCTAAATAGTCTGAGCGGAGCCTCCAACAGCTAACTAGACCAACGGCTAGTTTGACAATAGGACCGGGGTCAAACTTATTATATTAGCTTAATTAGTAAGATTAAGGACCAGTACCTATAAAAATAAATAAAATATTATCGAGGGTATTCAAGAAATATTAATAAAAATATGAGTTAGTTAGAATTTAGATAAATACATGACCTTCTAATATATGAAAAAAGTTTTTAAATGTCTAAATAAAAATATATAAAGCAATTATATTTAAAAGTATTATTAAAAATTAAAAATTAATTAATAATTAAAAGGACAATAACATAATAAAATAAAGAATATCAAAAGATGTTACGCTAGTTAGAAAAATTAGTTAAAAATATTTAGATTAGAATTTAAATGGAAGATTAGTTATATAAAGGACCTTAAGGTCATAAAAGATATATATAAAATTAATTGAAATGAGAGCTAATTTCTAAGAATTATCAAAGTTAAAAGCTAATTGGTAAAAAATAATAAAAATTAATAAACACAATAAAAGGGAAAAATTAACTAAATAAAATAAAATAAATGATATTAAAGAAATAAAAATAGTTAAAAATAATGGTAAAAAAAAATAAAAAAATAAAAAAAAAATAAAAATAATAATAATAATAATAATAATACTAAATAATAAAAAAAATAAAAAATAAAAATAAAAATAAAATACAATAAAATAATAATAATAATAATAATAATATAATAAAAAATAAATAAATAAATAAAAAATAATAAAATAATAAAAAAAAAAAATAATAATAATAATAATAATAATAAAATAACATAAAATAATAAATAAATAAAGAAATATAAATAATAAATAAATAATTAAAAATAAAATAATAATAATTAAAAATAAAGATAAAAGAAAAAACTTAAAGAGGAAGGCGGAAGAACGACTAGGACGAGAGTGCAGGGACCCAACACCTACTGACTTTCCAGCCATCCTCTCTATTGAGATTGCTTGGTCTCTTTTCAATCTCAAGCGCTTCTCTAAATTTTCGATGATGGAAATGCGAGACCTTAGCAATAACACTAGCCTCCTCAATACAAACATGATGATTGGTTTTCTCAGCATGTTCAGCTAAGGCAGAAGACTTAGCTCTCCTATGCCTAAGATCCGCTGCGTGCTCGCTAATCCTTTGATTAATGGAGCGACCAGTCTCCCCAATATAGGGGGTCACCTTAATCAAAGGATTAGCGAGCATGCAGTGGATCTTAGGCATAGGAGAGCTAAGTCTTCCGCCTTAGCTGAACATGCTGAGAAAACCAATCATCATGTTTGTATTGAGGAGGCTAGTGTTATTGCTAAGGTCTCGCATTTCCATCATCGAAAATTTAGAGAAGCGCTTGAGATTGAAAAGAGACCAAGCAATCTCAATAGAGAGGATGGCTGGAAAGTCAGTAGGTGTTGGGTCCCTGCACTCTCGTCCTAGTCGTTCTTCCGCCTTCCTCTTTAAGTTTTTTCTTTTATCTTTATTTTTAATTATTATTATTTTATTTTTATTTATTTATTTATTTATTATTTATATTTCTTTATTTATTTAATATTTTATTTTATTTTTATTATTATTATTATTATTATTATTATTTTTATTTTTATTTTATTTTTATTTATTTTTTATTTATTTTATTTTTTTTTTATTATATTATTATTATTATTATTATTATTATTATTATTATTATTATTTTCTAGTTAAGACTAACCTAAGTATCCACGGGGGATTTGAACCGGTGACCTATCGCAAGGAGTGCGTTAACAACACACCCATTCACTGTCAATCCAAAGCCCCGTGGGCATTATTATTATTATTATTATTATTTAACATTATTTTTAACTATTTTTATTTCTTTAATATCATTTATTTTATTTTATTTTATTAATTTTTCCCTGTTTAGATATCTTCGGCAAAATCACATAACCAATATTTTGTCGACGCGTTTCGAACCAACCAATGTGGTTCATCGTCAGGACAAGTTGAAGAACTGATCTGGCTTAGGGAGAATAAATAGAGTGTGCAGAGATTCCAACAGCTAAATCCTAACGGCTAATTTTTCCCTTTTATTGTGTTTATTAATTTTTATTATTTTTTACCAATTAGCTTTTAACTTTGATAATTCTTAAAAATTAGCTCTCATTTCAATTAATTTTATATATATCTTTTATGACCTTAAGGTGCTTTATATAACTAATCTTCCATTTAAATTCTAATCTAATTATTTTTAACTAATTTTTCTAACTAGCGTAACATCTTTTGATATTCTTTATTTTATTATGTTATTGTCCTTTTAATTATTAATTAATTTTTAATTTTTAATAATACTTTTAAATATAATTGCTTTGTATATTTTTATTTAGACATTTAAAAGCTTTTTTCATATATTATAAGGTCATGTATTTATCTAAATTCTAACTAACTCATATTTTTATTAATATTTCTTGAATACCCTCGATAATATTTTATTTATTTTTATAGATACTGGTCCTTAATCTTACTAATTAAGCTAATATAATAAGTTTGACCCCGGTCCTATTGTCAAACTAGCCGTTGGTCTAGTTAGCTGTTGGAGGCTCCGCTCAGACTATTTAGCATGCTACGCTGGATCTGTTTCTTCAACTTGTCCTGACGATGAACCACACTAGTTGGTTCAAAACGCGTTGACAAATGGTACTCCATGTGATTTTCGCCGAAAAATCTCTCACAATCTTGATATGGATCACAGAAGCCTGAACTCTTTAACTTAGGTAGATCTGAGTAAATTCTGACCTAAGGATAATTTATGGTGCATCTAAGGAGCTAATCCATCTACTCAGGGTCCACAAAATCTGGTCGTAAACCTTCACGAAGGTCTAGGGGCCTTCAAACGAGAGTTGAAGTACCTAGCCCTAAGGGTTTACACATCTGCATGGAGGCAGATCTAGGGCATAAAAGGACATCACATTGATCTCTGGATGCAGAAACTTGGTTCCAACATCCCCCCATACCACTTCGGGTGAGACTTCAGTTCGCGTTGCGCGGGTTGATGTCGAAAGGGGAAGTAGTGTATGGTTTTGTTTGGCGCAATTAACTCTGAACCTAGGTCAAGACCCACTAATCCAACATTATGTACGTCCAATAAGGTGATATTGTAAAAATGTTATAGGTTTTTTATCCGTTATAACATGGTCAACTTCATATTATACTTAGCACATAATAATCCTTAGATATCAAACTTCTATTATTTGTATACGTCCCTCAGGTCCTAACGTGCCTTAGAGTTTGTATAGAAGGAATTGCTATAGAAAAACATAAGAGATACCCACATTGCCATGGAATTCACTAATACATAACCACATTACTTCAGACAAGTTTTCATAGATATTTTCATCATTTGATTATTTATAAATACTTTGGATATAGTTTGGTGTCATCATAGAGGTCTCGGCTTTCCATAGTAAGCTTGGATCCCTAAGAAAATTGTTTCCAGAAAGCCAGTTCTTTAGAGATATTTCATACCATTGTTCAATCCTTAGTTATGTACTTCATTATGTTTGAAGCTTTAGAAATGTGACTCGCATTATTTCATGCTTCAAGGACAGAGTTCAAACTATTTATACCTTGGAGATACTACAAAGACATTGTTAAATAGAGCGAATAGATTCTTCTTCTATTATCGACTTCCAAGAGTGAGTAGCTACTACTCTAGGCATGTATTATTGACCTTCATGACATAGCATGCAACTTCTATAGAGTGGACCTGATCAATGCTATAATATTCTTGGATTCTTCAAAGGTTCCTCATACAAATCACAAATTGTCCTACATTTCAGCCTTTAATCTTTTGTATTTTTGTAAAAATGGAGAACTTGACGTCATTTACTTTGGATATTTGCATTTTTTAGTTGTCAGAGATTTATAATTTGATCTCAACATCCTTCATGTAATTGATACATTGATCTTAGCCTGTTAGGTCCTCTTGAATACAAGTATTAGTCCTGATTAAGACTTCTTCAATGGTGTTCTTGCCTTCACCACAACTCTGATACTATTGAGAAACCAAATGTAGAGTAGATTACGCTTGATTTCTCTTCTTAATAATTACTTATGAATGTTATATATTTTCTTATTAGTTATTATTTTCTCTTGATTGAGAAATTATACAAATTTTTAAAAATAAAAGGATCACAAAAAGACAAGAGACATGAGAAATTAGGCTCCAAGCCAGGGGAAAAAACCCATAAGGCTAAAAAATCAACAATAATTCTCTTATAGAATGAGATAAAAATGAGATATCTAAGACCAAGGTGAAGGTCCAACATTTCCAGCAAAATTTCAATTCCAACCCTCTAAGTCACCTCCAAATCTAGTAAACTCTAGTCAAAGTCAATGATAGTCAAATTATCCAAATCTGTCATCTTCTTGAAATTTTTATACTATCCTAAAATTTCAGCCTTGAAATTTTGGGCCTACAATAGTCACAAAAATTTTGTCATTTTTCCACATAAATTACATTGCACAGGTATCAACTTTCACTAGGTCAAATATTCAGTCAAACTTAGAATATTCTTCTTGCTTTTGACATTGTCCTTTTCTCTCTTTTGACTTGCTTTGATTCCTATTCTTTTTGGTTTCAAATGTATTCTTGACCATAAAATGATGATATCCAACACAATTGAACTTGCCACTAATATATAGTTGTCCAGGAGGTCGAATATGTGGCTCTTGGAGGCCGAGGAAGAATTTTTCCACAGGAATGTTGACTTGACAATTTTGGTGCACTTTGATTCAATATAAAAAATAGTTTTCTTTTCTTTCAAAAGTCTAAATGGGACTGAATCAAGTAACATTTTATTTTTGACTAGTAATAAATGGTTTTGTACTCCTTTGACTCTATAAACATGAATAACATGCTTTGACCAAAAATAAAATAATTATAATGAAGGTAATAAATATATCAATAATACTCGGATGCGGGTGGCATTCAATGTCATTAATGAGACGCCGCACAGAGCAAGCAGCTAGCCTGGCACCTGGCTGGCGGATGGCCCTCATGGCATGCGCCTCGGGCTGGCAGACTCCTTCAAAGGCACGCGAAGTAAATTCGATGCAGAACAGAATGATGGTCTCACAGTTTGGCATTTATGAGCGCCTGGTTCAAGAGCATTTAGGTATGATCTTATGTATGGCTCCGTTTTTTATTTATGCCATTGTTACTGGTTTAATTCACCTCTGCGCAGAACTCTTCCTGCACCCTTGCCCGATCCATCGTATTTGGAAGCTCGCCTAGTCTTTGGAGGTTATTGGGCTCCTTTGCGCTCAAATTCTCACCCGCTTGCTCCACCTCAACCCCTTTCTCAGTCAGTCTGTTATCCCAAGCATGCATCACCGTCGAGGAATCCCACGCAGAGGAAGCAATACGGGAAATAGAGGCAGAACCTCTCGTCCTGCTCCACAGAACGTCATTCCCATTGCCTCAGCCTCCCCTTCTTCTCCGCCCTCCGGTTAAGCTGGGTCTCTTCCGCATAACTCTTTTTAGACTTCCAGGTTTACATTCCACAGTAGGCTCAACAGGTCTGTACTGACGTCAAGCATCACAATTATTCTCGCTGAGGAGGAGAATAATCATGTCAGCTCGGCTCAAACCACGTCCTCTCATTCTCAGGAAGACAGTGTTCTTCAAGGGGAAATGGTTGGGGTGGTGTCAAACGCGGACAATATGCAGGAGGACACCCCTGTCTCTGAAGTGCCTCAGCATCCCCTCGACCCAACTCAGAACGAGATTCTGGCCTTTGGGCCGTCTCAGCGTGCAGGTTGCATTCTCAATTTGGCTACCACTCCTGAAGGCGGCATTGAAGGAAATGATGACAATGGCTTCGTCACCTGGGTAGCTTCTTCCAGCTAGGTGGAGAGGGACACACCTGACTCTCCGCAGCATGCAGACTAAAGCCAGCTCTTCACTGACGGGAGGCATTCTTTCCTATGCTCTGTGCAATTTTGAATACGTGTCTTCGTTTCCAAGTCTATGGGTCTATGTCTGGTTTATGTTCTTGTTCAAGCGTGTGGCGATAGCCAATCTGCTCTCTGTTTATTGTTGCAACTGTGGGTATTATGGGTACCTTTTTGTCTTTTTGATCATTGGTGGGCATGACAGTGTGAGTCTCAGTAAAATTTCTCAGGAGGTCATGGTCCAAACAAAATCTTTTGAAGGCTGTAATGTGCAATCAGCAGAAAGCATGAATTGTAATATCTCTGAATATCTAGCTGAGGAATGGCTTCGGCCTCCTCTGAGGTCTTGACCTCATTGTACATATATTTTCTCTTTTTAATAGAATTAGTATTTACGCAGAAAAAAAATAAATATATCAATAATGAAAATAACATTTTATTACTTTATGAAGGCCAACACTAGTTACATTTTCAACACTAACATACTCGATTTTATATATTTAATTGTTCTATTTTACTCTTACTAAGGTTATAACATGACCATAGACATGTTAGTAACATTAAACATAACCTCTGTATCTTGTTCTTATTTGAACGTATTATTATATTTGAACTATATCGAACATATCGTATGTGTGAACTTTGGAATATATTGCATTCACCCACATATTAATATTTAATTTTCTCAAATCATCATTTCAATGCAGGATATATATTTCATCGTTCCTATACTTTACAATCGATGTGGTTTATAATGTTTATATGAGTTTCTATAGATTGTTCCATGTGTATACATTTCACCCTTTTATGCTTACACAATTATCTTCTCAACCTACGTAAACGACAATTGCGGTGCAATTTCTTGAATCAATGATGAATAGAAGATTAGGGATTTTCTCCAATTTAATGACTACTTTGATAGCCTCTTGTCCATTCATTCATTCTATGGTTTACACTCTATGACTTTGCTACTCTGCATCTAATTCAAGGGTCTTTTCTATTAGGCAATGGTAGGTAAGGGAATAGGTTTTTGTCTCCAGAGTCACTGTATCATTAATTACTCTAGGAATAATATTGTCTATTTGAATGTTTTAGGGTTATAGTAGAGGTAATCTTTTGGTTATGTCGTTGCATTT
The DNA here is from genome assembly GCA_031772625.1 of Pinus tabuliformis. NCBI lineage: Eukaryota > Viridiplantae > Streptophyta > Pinopsida > Pinales > Pinaceae > Pinus > Pinus tabuliformis. Next base: position 373,562,451 of record CM062818.1, read on the forward strand.
GTTTTTAAGTTGTTTCAATTCTACAATTCATTACAGTTTAATTTTTTGTGTACTAATTGTCTCTGTCTTGGCTTTCTTAGGTGTTTGTTTTTGTATTCAAGGTGTTTCTGTTGGGACAGGGTCCCCTAGGGTCAATTTTGGGGCAAAAAGCCCAAGTTTTATTGTAAAAAGTGTAAATTCTCTACAGTTTGTGGTTATTGAGCGCGTAGATAGTAAAGTGTCATAAAAGGTTTTACCCTTCTCCTATGTAAGTTGTGTTGTCTTTTATAGATCTACCCATGGTCTGTAGACCATGGGATTTTATAAGTAGGAGTGTCTCAGAGAGTCTAAAACATAATGAAGACGATGAAGATGAGTGTAATGGGTCAGTAGAAAAAGAGCAAAGAAGTCTTAGAGTAGAAGAGAAGCTCTACAACTATGTGTGCAGAGGCCTAGAGTAGAGTTTGTAGTTGAGTGCGCGGACCCCTGCAGTTGAGTGTGCAATGAAGTCTTACATCTGTAAACAAAACAGAAGTATTAATAAAGAGATTATTCCCTAAATTCTTGTGTTTGTATATTTACATTTATTATGAATGAATGCACTATTATGTTATGATGAATGATGGGTTTATGAATTAATACTATAATGATGCGTGACTTTACATAATCGACGTTGTTATATGAATGCACTTAATATTAACTATTTACGCGAACCATATATTATTGTGAGTTAAAGTTCTCAACACTTAGGCTGATCTGGGTAAATATGAGATTAAGAGTAATCCCAGAGGCACGAAAGAAGTTGATTCACCTGTTTAGGGTTCGCAAAAGATAGTCGTGTACATTCTTGGAGGTATAGAATCTGATTAAGGGAAGTTATGTCAATAAGACCTAAAGGATTATAGAGTTGTGTGAAGGAAGGTTTAGGGCATAAAACAACATTACACTAATCTTTGGGTGTGGAAACTTGGTTTGAGGATTCCCCCATACTGCTTCGAGTGAGGCCTCAGTCTGCGCTCCATAGGTTGATGCTGAAAGGGCCATAAGTGTAGGGATTTATTGGAAAAAATAACTTTGAACCTAGGTCAGGACCCACTAAGCCAACAAATGGTTTTGTTTCTGGGACCATGATCTACATAAAGAGAAGTTTGATGTCACATCACTGGAATCCAACTAAGAAAGAAATTGAGGAGTGGTTGGATAAAAATATCCATGAATTTGTGACACAAGAAAATAGAAACCCACGCCTCACAAAAGAATAGTGGTTGGACAAGTATCTGTACACAAAGATACACAAAATTTTCTTTTATTCCTTCCCAATCGAGCTATACGAGTGGACTACTAAATTGGTAAATGACCAGGGAAGGTGGAAGATTGACGGTCTAATAGTGTGGACCCGAAAGCTAGTGACGCGATTGGAAGCCTCTGAAAATAAGATCACGCGCACTGTCAATCACTGGCTTGATTGCATCATAGGGGGATTTGTGACAAGATTTGTGGTCAATACCTCCGTCAACTACATCGAAGCAGAGTGATGCTTCCTCAAGGGACCACGAGGTAAGTATTTATGATATTTTAATACTTGGATTAAGATGCTCTTGCGTCAAAATAGGGTTATGCCATTACCTTGATGTTTGGAGCTACGTGAAGTGGAAAGTTATTCAGGGATAGAGGGAGGGCAGGCCCTAAATATAGCCCACTGATTGAACCTCCTCTGAGTGACAACAAAGGAGCAGCACAGGCCTCACTGTAGAGTGCTGTCAAGTTAATAAGACAAGGGTTTTTGTGAATACCTTACCACCCACACCACCTCCACCTTCACCTCCACAACATACGCCTTCGCCCACACCGCCACCACCTCCGCCACCACCTCTGCCACTGTTCAATATGTCGAATACTATGAACCTGATAGTTTTCAATGGCTTGGGAAATGAGGACCCAGACCAATTTTGCTTCGTTGTGAAGGCCATATGAACAACCAAGAATATTACAGATGATCTAATGAAGAAAGCGCAATTGGTTACTTCCCTATAGGATCGCGCGCTAACGTGGTACATTAAGTACTGTAGTGATAACTCGATGGCTTCACTAGTAGACACTAAACCATGTTGAATAAGGAATTCAATAGGCACAATTCTGAATCACAATCAGTCATTGGATTAGTAGGCCCAAAACACCCTGGGAGCTGGATCAGAGATTGAAATGCCAGATCCGCGAAGCTAACATGAATCTCACAAATGGGTAGAGTTGTGAATGGTTTGTAGCTTCACTCCTACCCCACCTCAGGGTTGCATTATCATAGCAGAATATAGGGACCGAGGTAGAAGCCCTGAAAATTGTGATGAGGTTGCATGAGGCACTGATTCAAGACTCCTCTTTGGGAGTTCAGCAGATTCATGCGAGTTGTAGAATATTCTCCTAGAATTTCAAACCCTAAAGAAGGATAGAGTGGCACAGACAAAGGTGCATGAAGAAGTTTGGTGCTTGAAGTGTAAAAGACAAGGGCATGATAAAGATCACTAGCTTGTCTTCACGAATTATGTTGCAGGAGGAGGGCCAATGCCTCTGAGGCCTGAAATTCAAGTAGGGAAAAGTATAGGGCCCATGTTGTGGTGTGTTACCTGTCAGGTAGCTGGAAAACATGTAACCGACAATTGTAACTTGCTGCAAAAATTTGTGCAGACACCACAACAAATCTTCTACAACTTCTTCAAATCAGTGGGCCACGATGAGCATAACTACCATAGCTATGAGTTGATGACGGAAAGAATGCCCACGTATCGAATGCAAATAGAAATGTGGCCTCTAGATCAAGGCATTCAGGGAGTACGTTGAGGATATCAGGGGCGCAGATGAGGCTGAGGAGGAGGAGGACCTGGTAGAGCTCGGGGACAAGTTATTTGTTACAATTGTGGAGTGCCAAGACACTGCACACGAGAGTCTATGAAACCGACACACCTATCATTCCAATAATATGCTTAGCTCAATCACACAATAGAAGACTACCCCGTATTGATAGATAAGATGTAGGAGAAGAGGGCGCAGCCTTAGCATCCTACCTAGAACATGCATATGATGAGGATTGAACCCCGCGAAGAAGATCCTAATGTGAGTATCGTGCTGTGAAGTGAAATGACGACTCACGAGGATAAAGGAAAGGAACCTGAGGAAAGTCAATGGGTCTGCAAAGCTCCAAAAAGAGAGGTTGGGCTTGATTTGCAGCTCATGAAAGAAACGTTCATGGAAGTGAAGAAAAGCTTTGCTGAGGCCTCTAACCTAGGAAGTCAGGATAAGTTATCGGAAGAAATGGACCCCTCCATGGTTACTACATTCCTAGAGACCTATATGAAGCTACTACGCGATAGCAAGGTAGTGAAAGGATTACAAGAGTTGATAAATAAATGTTTCGGTAAAGAAAATTCTCTTAAAGGACATTGCATAGTCAAAAAATTGGTAAGCATAAGGCAAGAACAGGGCATGAGATGAGGCTTACTGTGCAAATAGGAGAATATGAAATGGACCAAGTTATTCTGGATCTTGGGTCAAATGTGAATGTTTTTCCTAAACAAACATGGGAGAGGATGGGGAGACCCGCGTTGTAGTGGTCTCCGATTCAATTGAGGATGGAAAATCAATAGAAGATTATCCCCATGGGAACATTGCAGGGAGTGACAGTAGACATTAAAGGCACGAGCGTGTTTTTCGATTTTGATGTGATAGAGATCATGGATGATAGCAATGCATACCCCGCGCTCCTTGGGATTGATTAGGCTATTGACATGAATGGGGTAATCAATTTGAGGAAGCGGACGATGTCATTTGAAAGGAAACCACTTTGCGTAGTAGTATCTTTGGACCCTGGAGAAGGACCATGCTATACTGAATCAGTTCGTGATTATGAGGAAAGAAATAATGATCTGGACCAAATCTATAAAATAACAATGCGAGATCAAGATTGGGTTAATCTGATAGCTGATGGACGCATTGCATGGGATCAAGAAAGTTCCCATACATCAGATTCAGATGAATATCTGGAGCATTGGTAGAATAGGTTGGATGAAGTATATACGCTACGCTATAACATGATGACTAAATCGGTGCAATATGTATCTTTGATGGCAAGAAGTTTGCCTTATTATTATGGTCTAGCTGACGTAGATAAATTTATGGATGCATTTGAAAGGGAAGTGCCTGAGAAGAATCGCTTCCAAGCATTGGATTTGGCACTAGGTACACATAAAGACAGTTTTTATGGATGGCACGAATACAGAAAAATGATTAGATTGTGGTTTGGTCACCCAAAAGTTCGGCTAACAGAGAACTATGATGGAAGTAATGATCCACGCAATCACTTATCAAAATGGACTATTGTTTTTGGAGCAGAGCCACAACCTGAGTGGGTACATTTATTTTGTCACACTTTGGATGTCATATTGATGAATTGGTACATTGAAACAAAGATCTTCCATTACACTGACAAGTGGGACGTTTTGAGAAAGGGATTCTTGATGACATTCAACATTGAGGATGGATTCGAATGCATTGATGAGGCATTGTAGGAGGTCAGGGAAATGATCTTCAGAATACCACAAGACCCCTTGGATCTGATTGAACAAGATTGAACCACCCAACTGCACCATGTGCTAGAGTGCTATAATGTGACTACTTAAGAAGAATAGGAGGATCCAAGGAACATTAAAATCCCATAGGCAGAAGGCCACTGCGAAGTTGAGGGGGAATAGATAGAGAATCCAGATATCACCACACCAAGTAAACATTGGCACAGAGGTGGAACCAAAGTTTGTGAATATTGATGACTATTGGGATGATACCACAGTAGATAAGGTTGTTGAGTTTCTCGACGAATATTAAGATTTGTTTCCCACAAAATTTTCAAACTTGAAAGGCATCATCAGTGATTTGGGAGTAATGAAAATAACTTTAAAACCAAATGTGAAGCCTGCTAAGCAAAGACCATATTGCCTTAATCCCAAATACAAGGAAAAGGTTTGTTTGGAGTTGGACAAGATGCTTACAGCAGGTATTATTGAACTGGTGGAGGAATCTGATTGGGTGAGTCCAATGGTAGTTTAGGAAAAGAAGAAAAACGATGAAATCAGAATCTGCGTAGATCGTAGGAAGCTCAACAATGTCTACGTTCATGATGCTTTCCCAACTTCATTCACAGATGAGGTGTTGGACAATGTTGGAGGACAGGAAGTATATTCGTTTGCTGATGGGGTTCTCTGGGTACCATCAAATCAAGATCCCGCTAGAAGACAGGAGTAAGATGACCTTGGCAACTGAGTGGGGATGCTTTCAGTATACGGTAATGCCTTTTGGGCTTAAAAATGCGTCGAAAATCTTTTTGCATGTAGTCATTGCGACGTTCAAAGAGTTGTTGGTATCCTAAATTTCCCTATTTTCTACCCCATTTCCATCAAAATCAACCTTTGTTTTATCTCAATAAAAGACCCTTACTTCCTGCACTAGTACAAGATAGTTACCCATTCCTGCACATGCTCATATTTTATATTAAGATTTATTACAACACTTTATTAATCTTTTTATACGGATTTCATGCCTATTTACATACTTCTCGTAACTCATATTTATTTCCTAGAGTAATCATGGAACTTAATGTTAATGATGAATGAGTTGACTAGTGCAAGTAGACTCCCACACCGCCACGAAGACTGTCCGATATTTCCAAGAAGCTAAATCTTCCATGAGTACAGGTCTCGATCCTCGACTTCGATTCTAACTGCTAATGAACTGAAGTAGGATAATAGGTGGCACATATTCAGGGATTATTCTCCAAAGTCAGGTTACGGCCAAGCGAAGTTCATGTGTATTATAACTACTGGCCAAGTTTGTAATTTTTGTTTTCTAAGTTTGTTCGGCCGAAAGGCATGAACAAGAAATATCTGTATTTAGTGTAAATGGCCTAGATATGAAAGGATATATATGATATAGATAATAGGTAGGAAGCTAGTGAACCATCGATTATCTTTTTGTTTTATGTAATCTAGTTATCACCTCAACTTTGGGGTTGGACTGCTCTCTAATGTATATTTTCCAAATCGAGTAATACAAAAGAACTGCCATGATTTGCATACGCAATGTTTAGTTTGTCTTTGATGTCCATTTGAAGTGCTGAGCTTTTTCATTCCTTAGAATGGGAATGAGCTGGTTGGCTAGGGCCTAGCCAACCCAGCTCATTTACCCCTCTCGCTTTCGCTATTCAGTAAGATGGTGTGGTTATTTCTTTTGCAGCTATGCGATATTATAGTTTTAATCATTAATCTTTAAGTTCTGAATTAAAATATGTTTTGTAGCTAACATGTGAAACAGATCCGTCGTTTGAGAGTACCTGTGTTTATTTTGCCTATGAAATATATTTCTCGCATTTCCTTTACTCTCATTCTTTGTTTTGATTCATTTTCAATCGGATCATGCAAGGAACTCTTTCTTGCACCAGTGCATGCCATTGCCTACACTTTGGTCTAGTTATTCGTTGTAGTAAACAATGAATCACTTACTTGCATATTATTTACAGTTATTTTGTAAGTGAATGAACCATTAATTGAGTAACTGTCTTCAATATTAAAAGTTCATCTTTAAAAGATCTGGAAGCAGTTGTATCAAATTATCATATTATACTTGCAAAGAACATAAGCATTTTGGGTGAAGTACCAAAGTTGATTAACACATGAAAAATACTTAGGCTACTATTTGATTCTTTTAAAGTGCTTTTATTTCATGAAGTTTATTTCCTTTGCAAAGTTTAATGAATTGAAGCATTTCCTTTTTCACAGATAATTTACTTCAAAATTTCATTTACAGTTGCAATTCTTTTTCAGCACATCTTTTAGTTCTTTCAAAAGAAACTTGGAAACTGAGTGAAGGGAACTCTACCTCAGTGCAAGAGCAAGTCTCTTGTCATAGAAATTGAGTGCTCTAACCACTGAGGCTAAGAGCACCTTCATTCCGACATTAGTCTTCAGTAAGGAAGGTCAAATATACTCTTACATAGAAATATTGTACCTACACTAGTGCAAGCATATTGCAACAACGCAAGGACATGTTGTTTGTGTGAGAGGAAGACCAGAAGGAAGATACAATTCTACAAGGGCCCACTTGTCAAACTGTTGACCATCCATTTGAAGATGAACATAGCATTTCATTCTAGCATTTAAGATTGTTTCCATTGTGTGGAATTTCTTAAACTTATTTACTTGCAAATTGTCTTTTACATTCCAGCACTAGAGTTTCTTTGGTGTTAATTACCTTTCTGATTTTTCTCTGTCTGATTCTACAAAGAATTTCCTTTAGGAAGTAGGATTAGAGAAAGAAAAATTTCATACCATTTCTAGCATTGCCTATGCTTCGTCTCTAAGTTTACGAAACTGTCAGGTTGATAATTAAGTGTTGAGGAGTTTGCTCAAGCACAATTCCTGCACCCAACATTTTGGCACCATTGTTGGGTAGGTGATTTGAATTGGTATGAATTTTCCATTTTTTTGAAATAGGGGTAAGTCTGCTATTATTTTTTTTGTAGCGTGCTTCTATTGTTTGAAGGAATTTATAGGTTCCGATTTGTTTTTTTGAAACTTGCAGTTTTTATTTGAATTTTGTTTTTTCATTTTTAAAAAATGAATGCCTAAAAGAGGTAGGGGTCCGAAGCCTACTAGGGGCCAAAGGAACACTAACAAATCTGAAACCAAAACTCGTACTAGGCTTTCTTTTGCAGGCAAAGATCCCAAAAAAACTCAGACTCATCACATAGGAATAGTCCACCTAGGCCATGGTAGTAATGGTTTAGGTGTGACACTACCCATAAAGGGGAAGAAGAGGACTGTTGGAATCCATAGTCAGCCTTATCAACCTATTAAGAGAGGTTCAGGTGGATGAAAAACAATGGTAGATATGGTAGACCATGCAGAAGGAAGTGGTGAAAATCAGGTAAATGTGGAACAATCCACTTTTGGATTGCTAATTGTGGATCCTAATACACAAGTACAAATGAGAAACATTTCACCATCAACTCTTCCTCATTTCTATGGTAAGCTAAATGAATACATTGACTCTTTCTTATTTGAGTTTGATATTTTCTATAGAAGTTATGATGATTCATCTAATTCCCAGAAGTTAAAGTTTTTTCCTGCAACCATCAAGGATGCAACACTCCACTGGTTCATGGGACTAGGAGGAAACACTATATCTTCTAGGGAGCAAATGAAGAGAGTGTTCTTGTCAAAATACCAGGAATATTGTAAAAATAGAGATATTCAAGATGAAATATTTACTATTGTGTGAAATGATGATGATACTTTAGAGGACTACCTGGAGAGATTCCTGTATATCCTTCAAAGGTCAAAGCACAAATTTGATGTAAGTACCATTAGAACCTTTTTCTTATGTGGGCTCACCGATGATGTTAGAAATTATTTAAATCTGTTAGGACAAGGGAATATTGCTCAAAAGACTTTTGGTTAGATCTGTGACTTTTGCAGGAAATTCTCAAGGAGTCAATATAGATCCGATAAAGGAATTTAGAATAAAAACAGAAAAACAAAATCTACTGATGCTATGATTATTGGATTAGAAAACAAAATGGACAATATGAAAATTGAAATAATAAATATTGTTAGTAAACAAATAGACTCTTTGAAGTTTCAATAGAAACTTGTAGAAGAGGAAGAGATATTGTCTATTTTATGTCCTAAATGTAGAAGAAAGCATCCTTTAAGAGAACGTCCTCTAGATATTAAAGAAACTAATAAATGTGTAATTTGTGCAGATAACCATGCTACAGATAAATGTCCCTCTATACCTGGGATGAAAGTTGTATTGGAGGGGGGACAACCTGAAGCCAAATCATTGCATGCTATGGGAGCAAGAAGGAATTGGCCTCAGGTAAGTGTAGGTATGGTTCCTGAATCTCCACCACATTTTTTTGGTTACAATGCACATTCATATTCCTATCCTTACACTGGTCACTTTCAGCATTGGGAGCAGGGGAATCAATATCAATATGGAAAACCCTCCCAATCTTGGAAACAAGGATCAAGTGGGCCAAACCATTCACATCATTCACATAATTCCTATCATTCACCTATGCAATCATACCCTCTTGCATATGCACCTTACCCAATGCCTCAACCATAATTTCCCCAGCTGAGTCAACCTATGCCACCATTATCATTACCTCCACCGTTTTCACCTTCTCAGCTGCCTGCTCAACCTTTACCCAACCCCAATAATAAAGTAGTACAAATGGTACATTCTATGACCCCGCTTTCTTCATCCTGATTTCAGAGTATGCCAGTTGGAGTCAATGATCTCCAATTGAGATCACGAAAGGTAGTAACCTTAGAAAATCAAAAGAAACCCATGGTGATTATCAATGAGAAAGGAGATGAGGAAACTCTTGACCATTCCAAAAAAGATGACACAATTCGGCCTATCCCTTTTCATTCTGAGCCCTTGTCATCTTCTCCATAGAGGTTAGTGGTGGAGAAGAAAGACCCCATTCCTGAGTCTAGCCTGGGTTCCAAGCTTAGGAACCTTTTCATAAGGGTACCTTTGCTCCAAGCTATCAAGGAGATCCCCATTTTTACAAAATAATTAGGGAACTTTGTCTCAAGAAGCCAGAAAGGAGAAGATTGGAACCCCAAAGCATTCAATTTGTTGGCAGAGCAGCAAAGTTAATGACGGGATGAATGCACATGGAAAAATATACCTACCCTGGAAATATTGTTGTCTCTGTTCAAACAGGTGATGTTATTTTCTCCAATGTACTTATAGACCTAGGGGAAACCTTTAATGTTATGACCAATCAAACCATGGATCAGCTTGGATTGGTCTATATTCGTCCTACTCCCACTGTGCTTGAATTGGAAGATAGATCTAAAATCATGGCGGAAGGTGTATTGGATGATGTGGTCGTTTCCCTAGATTCATGGGAATATCCTGTAGATTTCATTGTGCTTCAGCCAAAGAACCCTGTTGGAGGGCATCCCTTGATATTTGGATGACAATGGTTTGCTACAACTGGTGCTTATATCGAATGTTGTTCTGGTGATATGTATATTTCCCATGGAGATTCCAGAAAGAAAGTCACCCTATATCCACCTACTAGATCTACTCAGGAGCTCCAAGACACTTTATGATTACGCTACAGTAGTGATGAGGAGACCCCGCCTATTTCCTTGATACATTAGAATGCCAAGTCCTTAAAGGAGGGTGAAATTCAAGACTTTCTAAATAATCTAGACACCATGCCTAATTTCAAGTTGTTGAGTCAGATTTTTAGTCTAGATTTTCAAGAAGGATATGACTCTCTACCTCCATCATCAGCATCTCTAGCGGCACCTTTGTGTACTCTTGAGCCTGACACTACTCTTGTTGAGATTAGTCTAGGTAAATCCTTGTATATCAATTCAGACTTGGATCCCTCTCAATGAGAGAAGCTTGGGAATTTGTTGCAAAACCATCTTGATGCCTTTGCATGGTGTTATGGAGATATGAAATGCATCCCTCGTGAAACTTGTACACACCATATCTATATTCAGGATGGAGCTCGACCTGTCCAACAACCCCAAAGGTGAATGAACCCACCTCTAAGAGATGCTATAAAGGAAGAGTTGCAAAAACTCTTAGGTGCTGATGTTATCTATCCCATTTCTGCAATGAGTGAGTCTCTCCATTAGTGTTAGTCCCAAAGAAAGATGGGAGATGGTGAATTTCTATTGACTGCAGAGAATTGAATAAAGCCACTCTCAAATATTACTTCCCCCTTCCTTTCATCAATCAAGTACTCGATACCCTTGCTGCTAAGAAGTACTTTTCTTTTCTAGATGGATTTAGCAGATATAACTGGATACAGATAGCACCCAAGGATCAAGATCAAACCACTTTTACATGTCCATGGGGTACATTTACTTATAAAAGTGCTTCTGTTTGGGCTATGCAATGCTCCAGCTACCTTTCAAAGGGCACTCTTGGCTATTTTTGCTGACTTTGAATGTGTAGAAATCTATTTGGATGATTTCTCTGTGTTTGGTGATTCATTTCAAGAAGCCCTCAAGAATCTAGAAAAAGTTCTTCTTCGCTACCAAGAATCTCATGTTGCCTTAAGTGACAAGAAATGTAGATTGATGTGTAAGGCGGGAGTGGTTCTTGGCCATCTTATTTCCAGCAAAGGTATCCAGATTGACCCTGCAAAATTAGACGTCATTTTGAGTCTTCCTATACCCAAAAATCAAAGGGAAGTGAGATGATTTCTAGGACATGCAGGCTACTATAGGAGATTCATTGAGAATTTATCAAGGATAGCTACCCCCCTTTTCCAACTTTTGGCTAAAGATAGTGATTTTTCTTGGTCTGCAGCTTGCCAATAGTCCTTTCAGACATTGAAGGAAAAATTAGTTCAGGCACCATTGTTCAGAGGACCAAACTAGTCCCTGCCATTTCATATTTCCTCTGATGCCTCAGATACTGCTATAGGTGCAACTTTAGGACAGGAAGAAGACACACAATCTTATGTTATTTATCTCATTACTAAAAACTTGTCACGTGCCGAACTTAATTATATGGTTACTGAAAAAGAGTTTTTAGCTGTAATTTTTTCCATTAATAAATTCAGACATTATATTACAGGATATGAAATTTTTGTAGATACTGACCATTCCACTATAAGATATTTAATGAATAAACCATTAACTAGTGGTAGAGTGACTAGGTGGTTTCTATTATTACAGGAATTTAATATTACCATTGTTGATAGACCAGGAAAGTCAAATGTAGTTGCAGATTATCTTTCAAGATTAAATAATCCTGCTGAAGAAATTCATGTTGATGATGATTTTCCTAATGAAAATCTTTTTGCTATGTCAAAAAAATCTCCATGCTTTGCTGACATAGGTAACTATTTAATCACTGGAAAATTACCACCCCACTTATCCGCTCGTGAAAAGCGGAATATCATTCGGAAAAGTGTTGCATATTCGTGGATCCAAGGAGGCCTCTTTTACACCAAAGCAAATATCATTATCCGTAGATGTGTAAGATAAGAAGAGGTGCTTGATATCTTAAAATATACCCATGATGAACCTTGTGGAAGTCACTTCGTTGATAAGTGGACTGCATACAACATATTACAAGCTGGCTATTTTTGGCCTTTCTTGTTCAACGATTGCAAACAATATGTCAAGCGGTGTGATAGCTATCAACGAATTAGCTAGCCTAATCAAACCAATGAAATTCCTTTGTGTCCTCAAGTTATGATTAAGCCTTTTGAAAAATGGGCCATTGATTTCATAGGACCAATAAATCTTGCATTATCAAATAAAAAGCATATTTTTGTTTGTACAGATTTTGTTACAAAATGGGTAGAAGCTAAAGCTGTTTCTTTTGCTACTGAAAGAGTTCTTCTTGATTTTATTTTTACTGAAATATTTACTAGATTTGTTGTGCCTAGAGATATTATTTCTAACAATGGATCACAGTTTATTTCTAATCTGGTACAGGGTGTGATGGAGGAGTACAAAATACGACATAGGAAATCTACACCATATCATCCACAAGAAAATGGTCAGGTGGAGTCCACGAATAAGGTAATTGAGTCCATCCTCACAAAGACAATAAACATGCACAGAAAGGCTTGGGCTGACAAATTACTGGAAGCATTGTGGGCCTATTGAATCACTTGGAGAAACAGCACAAGACACACACCATATGAGCTGGTGTATGTGAAACAAATCCTCTTGCCAATAAAATTCTAGATCAAGACTTCTAGGACTATAGTCCAATTGGGACTAGATCTCTCTGAAGCACAGTAGTGGTGCCTTCTACAATTAAATGAGTTAGATGAAATCCGAAGGGATGTTTTTCATCACAACATCTTGGTTCAACAACAACGCAATAAGTTGCATGACAAGTCCATTCAGAAGAAGCAGTTCCAACTAGGTGATTGGGTACTCCTTTACGATTCAGGATTCAAACATTTTAAAGGAAAATTCCATACATGCTGGATGGGACCCTATGAGGTGGTCAAAGTGTTAGAAAATGGAGTGGTAGAAATCAAGACTATTGATGGACGGAATTCTTTGTTCCCGGTAAACGGGCATAGACTGAAGGTATATTTTAGCCCCTTACTAAAGGAGATTTTATGCAGCAAGTCCAAGAGCCATTTGAAAAGGATTTGGTAGGTGGTAACACCTACCTATTGAAGAATTGATTCTTTCTTGTCCTTATTAAGAAAAAAATAATCAAAGAAAATAAAAATAAAAAAATGACAAAAATAAAAAGTATAAAAAGAAAATTTTTCCTATAATTATGAAAATTAGTTGATTGACATGATTGCAAAAGGATTGGCCTAAAAACCAACATGTTGGCAGGAAGATCGAAATTCTAATAAAAAGGTAATGTTACTTGATTTTTAGATATGTTGGCTGCCACCAAAAAGAAGCAGGTTCACGAAATCGAGCACTTACCCAAGTTTGGGGTAACTAGCATGGACGTTTTTATCCAAGTAAACACTTACTTCCCACTGCAGTGATTTTTCTTGCACCAGTGTAGGCATATTTCAAGGTAAAAATATTGTCCTTCTTCTATTTACCATTTTGAAATTTCGCACTAAGTTTCTTTTCTAAATTTCCCAATGAATTACATTCCTCTTCTTCTAAGAAATTACCCTTACTCAATTTCGTAAAATCCCTCTTTTCCCTTAAATTTTTTCCCACACCCCATTTCATTTCTCCCTCTTGGTGATACTATTTCTGAAATCCCTCCTGTAATATTCCATCCCATTCTAAATTTTTTTACCCCTTTCCCACTTCTTATTTCTTCATAAATTGATTGCAAAACTTGATGGAGTCAATCTAGAAGGCATTTTCAAGAAACACCAAAGGATGGCGAAGAAATTTTTCTTGTATAATGAAGCAATCTTTTTAAGTCCAGCGACAGAAGTATGTCCTATCAGATTCTCTGTTTCATAAAAATATCTGGTGCAATCACAACACAGTGCAAGCACAACGCAGTGCAAATAGAGCAGTACAAGCAGGTTTGGTGGAGAAATGCAGTTGACTGTGAAAGCGACTTACAGAGTGCTGAAGTGGTTTATCAAGGGTTTATGGGCCTTTATTTTTCTGCACATGTTGATATGTTCTCTCATTCCATGTTTTAGATAATACTTTCTTTTATTAATTACTAATCTAGGAACAAATCTTTAAAGTGAAAGATGTGTAAGGTTTGAAATCTAATATTTTTTAATAAATGTTGAAATATGTCTGATTGAATTATGATGTTTAATGTGGAAGGGTACTATTGTTTGATAACCTACACTCACCCTCCTTGCAATAATTACGCATTTCCTGACCATCATTAACTTACCCATAATCTAATCATTGTAGTCGTTGCATCACTATCACCTATACCACCACTGCATCCAATTATTACGATTCACCTGTAATGAGCTGACATGAATCTACACCCGATATGGGGGGGGGGGGGTTGTTCCATCATAGCCACGTGAGTGGGTCTGAAAAGATGGAGGGCAAGGAACCTTCAGCATAAAACTCTCGGCTAACGGTGGAGTCACTCAGAAATTCCTTCGAGGGTGTGATCAGTGAAGTGGAGGAGGTTCAAAATGGCACTTGTGAGGAGTGAATCATTTTTGCTACAAGAGATTGAACAAATCTCCAAGTATAGGAATAGTCTTGTACTATTGCAAGAATCTGGATTCTTGCCATTCCTACAAAAGTTTGACGGGTTCGACATGGCTATAGTGTTAGCATTTGTAATGATGTTAAAAGAAGGTCGAGTTAGGGTTGGATCCTTAAAATTCAAAATTACAGAAGAGTTCATTGCATAAGCCACAACCCTGCCACTCACAAGGGAGTGATGGTTTAAAAAGGAACAGCTTGCAAAGAAGCATTTGCATTAGTTTGTGGTTAATAAGATAATCAAAGTCGATTGGAGAAAGGGACTTCCACAGACTGCCATGGTTGGGAAGTGGCGAGATTTACTGTTTATATTATAGAAGATTGTCAAATGGGAACGGCACTATACCTTGGCATTTGTATACCACATTCGATTCTTGTTGCATTTTGAGGCAGGAAAATTGATTAATTTTCCTCACTTCTTGCTTAGAAGCCTTGAAAATATGGTGAAAAATGTGCAGAGTAGCGGTGCAAGCTAGGTTGCACACAAGCTCTGCCATCATAGGCTTATTACAATTCTGGTCAAGGAAAAGTTAGAAGAAAACGGGATAATGTGGGAAGAGTTTCTGAAAGAACTCCGAGCAAGCGGTGCATAAGAGTCTGCTAGCATTAGTACAAGTAATAAGGAAAAGGTGAGGACAATGTATCCTACCAAGTGGCATGTAAGAGTTCACCAGTGTAAGTAGAAAAGAGGGCCGTTGAGAATAGTCCACCCGCGGCAAAGAGGAGGAAGACTAAAGCCTCGATGAGGAGGACAACTATCTCCCAAGGGATGAACCAGCCGAGTTCTCCAATCTTAATCTATGAAACACCCCAAAGTTTCCCCATAGTTAATAATCTCTCAGCACTTGCAGACGTAGTGGCACACACTATGGAGGATGAGAATGCAAAAGATGACGTCCTATTTTCAACATTTGTGAGTAGGCTAAAGAGTAGAAAGGCAATGTCGACACCGCATACTGGTGAAGTGCAAGCAAAAGAGAACGAAGAGGAAAAACTTGCAAAGGATCTTGATAATTTCAGTGAATGAGATCTAGAGATCCTCAATTATTTCGAGTACTCGGGTACTGAAGACCCTGCGGTTTTTGAAGGTCAGGGCATTGAAGACCCTGTGATTTTTGAAGATCAGGGCATTGAAGACCCTGTGATTTTAAAAGGCCAGGATATTGAAGTCCATGCAGTATTAGAAGGTTAGGGTACTGAAGTCCCTATAGTGGTAGAAGAACGGGGAATCGAAACCCCTACTGATTTGGAAGGACAGGGTGTTGAATCCCATGAGAAGCCAAGAGAACAAGGTGTTAAGAGCCCTGAGGAATCAGGTGCACAGGGTACTAAAAATCTTGGCACGAAGATTGGTGAGGGCATCAAAACCCTGAAATATGAGAAAACCCTGAGTATAGAAACCCTCGGCGATGTCATAAAGCAGGCTTTCGATAGGCTTGACCTTGATGATGATGGGACTTGTTTCAAGAAAGTGGAAGAAAATATGTTCAGACCCAAATATCTTAGTACAACACCCTCCGCTCTTTTCCTCAATAGTAGAATAGTAGACCTGGAGAAACAAATCCATGACCTGGAAGCTTTAAACTAGGTCATGAAAGAGCAGAGTTGGCAGAAACATTGCGAGGTGGAGTTACTTGCAGAGGTAAAGAGGAAGAAGTAGCAAGTAAATGTATGGAAATAATAGGCTTCCAGATGCCATAAATGCCTCAAGAAGGTGACTAAGCAGCTGTGAAAAGCCTGAGATAAGAAGCCAAAGATAGTAAAGATAGGAATGAACATTGAAGTGTAGAACTAAGTAGTTGGCCATTCATTTTTAAGGGATTTTTGCAGAGGTAAAACGTTGTGAGAGGACACACAATAGATTAGGGATGGGAGGATGTTGGTATCCTAAATTGCCCTATTTTCTATCCCATTTCTATCAAAATCAACCTCTATTTTATCTCAATAAAAGACCCTTCCTTCCTACACTAGTACAAGATAGTTACCCATTCCTGCACATGCTCATATTTTATATTAAGATTTATTACAACACTTTATTAATCTTTTTATATGGATTTCATGCCTATTTACATACTTCTTATAACTCATATTTATTTCCTAGATTAATCGTGGAACTTAGTGTTAATGATGAATGAGTTGACTAGTGCAGGTTGACTCCTGCACCACCACGAAGACTATCTGAGATTTCCGAGAAGCTAAATCTTCCACAAGGATGGGTCTCGATCCTTGCCTCCGATTCTAACTACTGATGAATTGAAGCAAGATAATAGGTGGCACACATTCAGGGATTATTCTCCAATGTTAGGTTACAGCCAAGTGAAGTTCTTGTGCATTATAACTGATGCCCAATTTTATAATTTCGGTTTTCTAAGTCTGTTAAGAAATATCCGTAATTAGTGTAAACAACCTATAGTCGAAAGGATATATATGATATAGATCATAGGTAGGAAGCTAGTGAACCATCAACTGTCATTTTGTTTTATGGAATCTAGTTATCGCCTCAGCTCTCAAGCTGGATTGCTCTATAGTGTATATTTTCCAAATCGAGTAATACAAGAGAACCACCGTGATTTGCATACGCAACGCTTAGTTTATATTTGATGTCCATTTGAAGTGCTGAGCTTTTTCGTTCCTTATAAGGGGAACAAGTTGGTCAACTAGGACCCATGTAAAGTAGCTCGTTTACCCCTCTCGCTTTTGATATTTAGTAAGACGGTGTGGTTATTTCTTTTGCGTTGTGCGATGTTATAGTTTTAATCATTAATCCTTAATTTCTAAATTAAAATATCTTTTGTAGCTAACGTGTGAAACAAATCCATGGTTTGAGATTAGTTATGTTTATTTTGCTTATGAAATATCTTTCTCACGTTTCCTTTACTCTCATTCTCTGTTTTAATTCGTTTACAATCAAATCGTGCAAGGAACTCTTTCCTGCACCAGTGAATGTTGTTGTCTGCACTTTGGTCTAGTCATTCATTATAGCAAACAGTGAATCAATTACCTGCATATTATTTATATTTATTTCACAATTGAATGAACCATTAATTGAGTAACTATCTTGAGTATTAAAATTTCATCTTTAAAAGATATGGAAGAAGTTGTATCAAATTATCATATTATACTTGCAAAGAACATAAGAATTTTGGGTGAAGTAGCAAAGTTGATTAACACATGCGAAAAGCATAGGCTACTGTTTGATTCTTTTAAAGTGCTTTTATTTCATGAAGTTTATTTCCTTTGCAAAGTTTAATGTTTTGAAGCATTTCCTTTTTCACAGATAATTTACTTCAGAATTTCATTTATAGTTGCAATTCTTTTTCAGCACATCTTTCAGTTCTTTCGAAAGAAACTTGGAAACTGAGTGAAGGGAACTCTGCCTTGGTGCAAGAGAAAGTCTCTTGTCACAGAAACAGAGTTCTCTAAGCCCTGAGGCTTAGAGCACCTTCATTCAGACATAAGTCTTCAGTAAGGAAGGTCAAATATACTCTTACACAGAAATACTATACCTGCACTAGTGCAAGAAGATTGCAACAATGCAAGGACAGGTTGTTTGTGTGAGAGGAAGATCAGAAGGAAGACAAAATTCTACAAGGTCCCAGTTGTCAAACTGTTGACCATCCATCTAAAGATGGACATAACATTTCATTCCAGCATGTAAGATTGTTTCCGTTGTGTAGAATTCCTTTACTTGATTTACTTGCAAATTTTCTTTTACATTCCAACACTAGAGTTGCTTTGGTGTTAATTACCTTTCCGATTGTTTTCTGTCTAATTCGGAAAAACATTTCCTTTAAGAACTAGGATTATATATAGGAAAATTTCATACCATTTCTAGCATTTCTTGTGGTTCGTCTCTAAGTTTACGAAACCCTCAGGTTGACAATTAAGTGTTGACGAGTTTGCTCAAGCGCAGTTCTTGCACCCAACAAGAGTTCATTCACATATTTTTGGAGGTCTATTTGGATGATTGGACAGTGTTTGGACTAGTAAAGCACCATGTAGTTAGTTTTCGCTTGATGTTGGATACATGCCAAAGGTATCCGATCACGCTAAACATGAAGAAATGCTTATTCTGCATCCCTTTCAGAATCTTGCTAGGTCATGTGGTCTGTAGACAAGGATTAATTGTGGACCTTGCTAAGATTGTAGTTATAATTAATTTGGAGGTGCCAAGAAGTGTTAAATAGCTGCCCGCAACACTGGGTCATACTGGATACTATCAGAAGTTCATCAAGAGTTACGCCCAGATTACCGCACTAATGGAAATTGTATTGAAGAAGGATGCTACATTCTGTTGGGATGGAGAATGTCAGCAAAGTCTGGATGTATTGAAAGAGAAAATGATCACCGCACCAATCCCAGTCTTCTAGGATTGGATGAAGGAATTTCATGTGCATGTGGACGATTCATGTATTGCATTGGGAGAAGTGCTGACACAGGCCAGTGAAGGAGAATTGGATCACCCTATCGCATTTGCAAGGAGGAATTTGTCTAAGGCCAAAAATAATTATTTGAAGATAGAGCCTGAAGGGTTGGCTATGGTATATGTGCCCCAAAATTTCAGAAAATACCTGCTAGATGAACACTTTAAGATGTATACAAACCATTATGCATTAAAATACCTAGTCAACAAGGCTGTGTTGGGGGGGAAATATGCAAATGGCTACTGTGGTTTCAAGAGTATGATTTCGAAATAATTGTGAAGCCAGAGCAATTGAATGTAGGGCCAAATCATCTGTTGCACATTGAAATAGGAGAGGAGCCTACCAATTTAGAAGAAGGGTTGTCTGACTCACAACTCTTTGTGGTGCGTGTAACAGATAATCACTTTGCAGACATTATCCACTTCCTGACTATGAGAATGGCTCCAAAAGGATACACTAGTCAACATAAAAAGGAATTGGTGGTTAGCGCGGAAAACTTTTATGTTATTGCAGGGCACTTGTATAAAATGGTATCGGATGAGATACTACAATGATATGAGCCTGAGTTTGAACGAAATGGTATCCTAGCTGAAGCTCATGGAGGGGTTGCAGCATGCCATTATGTAGGACAAGAAATAGCATAGAAGATTTTACATGCTGGGTTATGGTGACTGATGCTACATAAGGATTCCGAAGCGTATTGCATGATGTGTGATGCATGTTAGAGAACTGGCATGCTATTGCGGAGGGATGAGATGCCTTTTAATCCGTAGATATCATTGCAGCCATTTGAGAAATGGGGAATTTATTTGTAGGACCAATTCAACCCTCGGGAAAGAAGACGGGTGCGCAGTATATCATCACCGTTACCGAGTATTTGACCAGATGGGTAGAGGCATAGCTCGTGAAGGACTACACAGGGGAAACAATAGCAAAGTTCTTATTTGAATATGTGTTTACCAAGTCTGATTGCCCGAAGCTTTTTATGAGTGATCACAGTACGCATTTCCTAAACTAAACGATCATCGCGCTGATAGAAGAATTCCAAGTTTATCATCAGAAGAGTACACCATATCATCCTCAAGCCAATGGGACAGTTGAAGCATTTAATAAGATACTGGAGAATGCACTGACAAAGGTTTGCAATGCAGAGAGGAATGATTGGGATGTGCATGTACGAGCAGTATTATGGGCTTCCAAAACTACTTGTAAGAAGCTTATTGTTTAGACACCTTTTAGGTTGGTCTATGGCATAGAGGCTATGATGCCTATGGAGTACATTGTGCCTAGTCTATGCATAGTGGCATTCACAAGAATTGTGGAGTACTAAGCCTTAGAAGAGTGGCTCGTGCAGACAACAGAGCCCGTGGAACATAGATTTTTGGCTGGATTCCATCAACAAGTTTAGAAGGAGCACAAAAATACATGGCACGATCGGCACATCAAACTACTCACCTTCAAGGTAAATGATTTACTTTTATTATATAACAGTAAGTTCGATAACTTTCTAGGAAAATTTTAGATGAATTTTCTTGGGCCATATGTTATCAAGGAGATTACAAATGCTGGAGCAATTCAGCTCGTGAAATTGAATGGAGATCAACTTCCAAGAAACATAAATGGAAGCCGATTGAAGCCATACACTAGGGATTTGACCCAATGACTACATGACAGTAGAGAAATATTAGTGCTCGAGGTAGCTACAAGGAGGCACCAAACTATAAACTACACTGCCCGGTTTGTAGAGCTATGCGACAAGCACTCTATGCGAAACAAGAGGGTGTCATAGTACCAGAAGAAGCATGAAGGGAGCTATGCTATAGATGGAGAGACCGTGTAGTGCAGCCAAAAAGTGACCGTTACCGTCACTATTCATTATTTGACAGTGAGGAGATGGTTAAGAGGAGCGTTGGCCAACAGAGTGGCATTCTCCTTCTGACATGGCCACGAGGACTAGCATGTCTGTAGTGAAGAAGAAAAAGGAAAGGACGAAGTAGAAGGTTCAACAGTTGGCTAGGAAGAGAAATAAAGAGGCTGAGGAAAAGGCCTGAGTAGAAGCGAAGCACACCATGAAGGAACGGGAAGAATAGGAAGAGCATTTCTCCGAAAAAAGTCAGAAGCCTCCTTCGCCCTAAATTGAGGAGGAAGAGTTGTCAGAGAAAGGCAATGGTGATCAGCAGGAAAACACTCCCTTTCGAATGAAGTGGTACAAGGAGCAGTTAAAGGAAGGATTGTGAAAGAAGATGAAGGCCACCAAGTCGTCGTTAGATATGATTACTTTGATGGATGGCGACTTGGATGAAATTGGAGACAAGGTACAGGATACAACAACAGAACTACTGCAGCATTTCGAGCAACATCAAAATCAGGCATTAAGCACCATCTAGGTGGGTCTACATGAGCTGCAGATACAAACGACTAGACTTTAGGTAGGTGCAGGACAGAGAAGCGCAGAATCAACTAGTTTGGCACCGGGGACCACTCAAGCAGCATCGATCATTCGATGATTGGATCTCCAGGCAGTTGCACTGCCTGATGGATCTTTGATCCCGAAGGCAGCCACTGACAAGGCTATTTTCATCACTTTGAAAGATATTGGCCTCAACCTGGCCACGCTCCCTAGCGAGTTTATACACACACTACAAGTAGGTGTGATAGCAAAAGTTAAGGCCTGAGAGAAGTGCACACTAAGCCTAATCACCGAGTACAAAGTTAACAACGAACAAATGTTTGTGGAGAAATCAGTAGTACTGGAGGCCCAGAAGAAATTTTAGGTGCAAAATGACCAACTTGCAGCCGTGGTAGCCAAGGCATGCAAAACAGTCCTTGAACTGCATATCCAGGAGGAAGCGTCATTGGAGGCGAAGATCAAGAAGTTGGTTTTAGGTGTGTACGACGCGAAGACAAAAGTGGCCAAGGTTTAGTTTGAACTGAACCTTAAAATCACAGATTTAGAGTTGAAGTCACAACCTTCAACTTCATCAAAGGTCAGAGAACAGTGCAAAGCCTTTGTGAAGGATGGAGTCGCACTAGTGGATGTCACAGTGGTGGATTACACCATGCTCTTCGAGCAATCCAATGAGGTAGTCACGGCTCTGCAGGAAGATCCTAACCTATAGAGGTTAAACACAAAGGTCCATGAATTGTAGTAGCAGTATGATGAAGCGAGAGTGATGGTGCGCACCATCGTTATAGCACCACGATTGGCCAAGTTTCATGAGGTAAAATAGTTTCTTGAATAGTTGGAAGTAGCGCATAGGAAAGTGGTGGTCCTCAAGGCCAGATTGGGGCCTTGGTTGGATGAGGCCTATGTTATCTCCACCAACATTGAGGAGAAGTTGGCTAGCCTACAACGCATGAAGGATAAAATCAAGGAAGACAGCATGAGACCAGCAACAGAGCAATTGGTGGATTAGATCAAATAGCCAACCACACAGAGCATGGTTGAGATAGCAGTGGCACAAGTAGAGTTGGGAGGTCTCCACAGTAATAAATTCATGCCATCATAGTGACTCGAGGGCAAGTCATGATCTTTGTGTTGGGGGCCTATTGGTACAGGGTCCCCTAGGGTCAATTTTGGGGTAAAAGCCCAAGTTTTGGGGAAAAAACCCAATTTTTATTGTAAAAAGTGTGAAGTCTCTGCAAGTTATGGTCGAAAATCGTATAGATAGTAAAGTGTCATAAAGGGTTTTACCCTTCTTTTATGTATGTTGTGTTGGCTTTTATAAATATACCAATGGTTCGTGGACCATGGGATTGTATAAGTAGGACAGTCTTAGAGAGTCTGAGGCATAATGAAGATGATGAAGATGAGTGTAATGGGTCAGTAGAAGAAAGACCGAAGAAGTCTTAGAGTAGAAGAGAGGCTCTGCAGCTGTGTGTCTAGAGGCGAGAGTAGAGTCCGCAAATGAGTGCGCAGACCCCTGCAACTGAGTGCACACGGAAGTCTTGAGTCTGTAAACAGAACTGAAGTATTAATAAAGAGATTATTCTAGAAATTCCTGTATTTGTCGATTTACTTCTGTTATGAATGAATGTGCTATTATGTTATGATGAATGATGGGTTTATGAATTAATACTATATTGATGCGCGACTTTACATAATTTATGTTGTTATATGAATGCAGTTAATATTAACTATTTACGCAAAGCATATCTTATTGCATGTTAATGTTCTCGATGCTTAGGTCGATCTGGGTAAATACGGGATTAAGAGTAATCCCGGATGCATGAAAGAAGTTGATTCACCTATTTAGGCTCCGTGAAAGACCGTCGTGAACATTTGCGGAGGTATAGAATCTGATTAAGGGAAGTTATGTCGATCAGCCCTAAAGGGTTATCGAGATGCGCAAAGGCAGGTTTAGGGAATAAAACAACATTACACTAATCTCTAAGCATGGAAACTTGGTTCTAGCATCCCCCCATAGTACTTTGGGTTATACTTTAGTCCACACTCTGCGGGTTGATGCGAAAAGTGCTATTAGTGTAGGGATTTGTTTGGAAAAACTAACTCTAAACCTGGGTCAGGACCCACTAAGCCAACAATTTCTCTACCAAATTGTTTCTATAGATCCTTTACCATCATCCATGAAGGACAGTCCATAATTTGTCAATGCAATAACAAGAATTTTCCTATTTAGAACACTAGTTTTCACATTTCCGCTAAGAAATATCTCTAACGTAATATTCTGAGATAAAACCCTTGTATAATCCTTGGTCTCTTATATGAATTTCAAGACACAAATTTTGGGTATTTAAATTCTATTTGTTTAGAATAATTTACCATTTTTCAGAGTTGCATTTTTGTCGAAGAGGCCACTGATTTTATACTCTTAGTATTATGTTGAATGGATTATCAACCTTCAGTTAAAATACATATACTTTCATTTTGAATTTATTTGTTATAGTGTTTTTGGTCCCTTGTCACAATTTCCTTCTACTATTTATTGTTCTCTCTGTGATTTCTTTCTATGGCTTTTTCCCATATCATTTTTGGAGGTTAGAAATTTTCCAATCTTTTATGCAATGACTAACTGTATAAGACAAAATTATTTACATCATGGCTTTTATTTCATTCTTTTGTTATGTTAAGATATGTTTTGGGGTTATGGTTTTCTGTTAACCCTATACATACCACAACAACATACTAGCTTCAACTTTGTCTTTCATTGTCCAGTTCAACTCTATCAATGTATATTTGAATTTAGGCTTTTTATAATTGTAGAAATTCCTTGTGGATTCAAACCGATAATTGTAATATGATAAAACTGTTGACTGGAATCTACTCTACTCATCATTGGAAACAATAAATGATCTATGAAATTCTAAAGCATACAAGAGAAAGAATTCAATCACACATAACACAATGATTTTGTTGGGAAATCCATAGGTAAAACCCCTTGTTATATGTATATTGCATTAGTAAGAAAATATGAGAAGATTACAATGCTTTTCTGAAGCCCGAGCAACCTCTGCACTATCTCTGTCTATTTCACTGCTTCATAGAAAATCCTAGAGCAATACTTAGCGATTCTCCTACCTAACCAAGCCCCTATTTATTTGTGTTGTTCCTTAAGGAATTAGCCCCTATTTAATTGGGAAATTCCTCAATTATGAATTGTGAAATTCTCATAGGCATTCCTCTAAATTTATGCACCATCTGTTCAATTTGGATGATTTTACAACTGATAGTACACTACTCCATTATCAACTGGGTCTTTCTCTGATCTAACATGCATGAGTTAATTATGAGTGAATTTTTAGTTTACTGGTTGATCACTCTAGGCAGCACCACACTGCACTTTAGGTAGCACCATGCTATACTTTAGACAACACCACATTGCTCTTCAAACAACACCCCACTATACTTTAGGTAGCACTACACTGCATTTCAGGCAACACCCCACTGTACTTTAGGAAACACCACACTACTAGACCTCCCACTAATTTCTCCATAAGTTGGAACTAGTTTAACTAACTTTTACTTAGTCAGACTGAATTAATTAATTACAACTCCAAATAAACTCAACTAGTGCTCTTAATTGTAGGAAACACTCTACATGACTCTAGCTAGACCGTGAACTCGAATTAAGTGAGTTAACTATATAAAATTAACTTAGTTAAGTATTAAAAGTTGTCATAAGATGTGAAATTACAATTTTATTCCCAATTTAATTTAAGGGAAAAATTAAATTAGGATTTTCCTATTTCATTTTCAACACTCCCTCTCAATAAGAAAGGGATTATCTACTACCCTGATCCTGCCTCTGTGAAAGTCAAATTTTCATCTTGACAATTCCTTTGTGAAAATATATGCATCATGTTGCTCTATAGGAATGTACTCTAGCAACATCATTCTCCTCTGCACAGAATCTCATAGATGGTGATACCATATGTCGATATGCTTGGATCGATCATGAAAAACTTGATTCTCAGAGAGTTTGATACAATTCTAATTGTCATAGTAAATCATTGCAGGATCCATCTGTTGACCAAATGACCCAATAAGGATCTTCCTCATCTAGATAGCCTTACAATTTTCTTGAATAACAACCATGTACTCTAATTTTGCTGAACTAAGTGCAATTTATATATGCTTCCTGTTGTATCAAGAAACTATTGTTGACCCAATACTAAATATTCCCCCTGATGTGCTCCTTGTGTTAGATGGAATCCTTGCATAATATACATCTATGAAGCCTTGAAGCTCCCCTCCTTCTGTACTTATTTACCATAGAAGAAACTGAGTGGTTCCTTTAAGGTATATCAACACATGTTTAGTTGCCTTCCAATAGATTTTGGTTGCATTAACCATTTCTTGACTATGTTGATTAACTACAAACATATGTTTTGTCATGTGTTCACCAAATACATGAGTGAACCCACAAGTTGTCTGTAAATAGTAGCCTCCACTACTTCATTTGAAGTAACATATTCCTTCCTCCTATTATCTACTAGAGGAGTCTCCATGGGTTTGCTACTCTCCATGTGGAACTTCTTTAGTATCTCGTTGGCATACTCTTCTTGAGAGATAAATAGTTCCCCATCTCCTTGCCATACATCCATATCAAGGAAATAATGCATGATCCTTAGGTCCTTCATCTCAAATTATTTTTCAAGGTGCTCTTTGCAATATTTTATCATCTTCTCATCACCTGTTAGACTCAAATTGTTAATATACAATACTATAATCAACAATTTACCTTCAACCATAATATGGTAAAGGTTCGCATCTGTTTCACTTTTGGTGCAACCAACCCCAATGAAATAGCACCCAATCCTGGTGTACCAAGCACGAGGTTCTTTTTTTAGTCCATACAATGCTCACTTGAGTCTGCACACATCTAACTCTCTGTTGAAGGTCTCAAATCCTTCCGGCTACTTAATAGACACCTCTTCCTCAATCACACCATTGAGGAATTTTGTCTTCACATTAATCTGATGTATCTTCCATCCGATCTGTGATGAAAGTGCTATAATAGATATGATTTAAGAGTACTTTTATATTAGAGAAAATGTCTCCTCCTCATCAGTTCCATCCACCTAAGATAACCCTGTCGCCAAAACTATAGCCTTGTATTTCTCTACACTTCCATATGTTGGTTTCTTTACCTTGTAAATCCATATGGAACTCACCACTAACTTGTCTACTGGTCTTGGGACCACTCCCCAAACATTTTTCTCATAATGGAATCATACTTCTCAACCCGTGGCATCAAATGATATTGGTTTCTACACTGCTTTCTCGAATGAGGATGGCTCAACCTCTACACTCTCACTCATTAGATCCATGTAACCAGTGTACTGATCTAATGACCTCCTCTACCTACGTTATGATGTGGGTGCTCCTACATTCTCTCTAGCATCATGCATCAATATGTTAGCCTCTCTGGTGCACTTCCTTCCATATCTGTAAGTCTCTACATGAGTGGGTTCTTCCACTCCCTACTCCTATGCATGTGGTTGCTCCAAATCATCATGAGGTTATTCCTTTGGAGCTAAAATCTCCTCCTCTGCATGTAACTAAAGCTCCCTCTTAAGGAAACGTTTTATGGGTTTCTCTTCATCAAACTTCACATCTCTACGAACCATTATCATCCTGTGAGATGGCAGGTAGACTAGATAGTTGTGATTTGTATTAGTGTACCCCATAAATATGCCCAAATCAGCTGTTGGCTCTAGTGTTTTTCATGCATCCTTGGTAACATTAAAATAAACTAATGAACCAATATCTTGAAGTGTGCCACATCTGGTTTCTTACCTGAAAAGGCTTCATCTGGTATGCTCATCTTGAGAATTCAATGAGGACTTTTGTTCTACAAATAAAGAGTTGTGTTGCATGGTTCAACCCATAAGTGCAACGGTAGGCCTTGATCATGTAACATCATTGGTGCAGCTCCCACAATACTTTTGTTCTTCCTCTCAACCACCCTATTTTCTTGTGTGTTATGAGGTGCTATTAACTCCCATCGAAATCCTTCAAATGCACAAAATGTCTTGAATTCATTCTACACAGATTATCCATTGTTATCACTTCGAAGAGATTTAAATTTCCTTCCAGCATATTTATCAAAAAAGTTCTTTAAATTCAGAAAAAATAGTGAATGTCTTATCTTTCTCTTCCATGAATAAAATCTAGCGCTTACGAGATAAATCATATACAAATATTGCATAATACCTGTGCTTTGCTCTGGAGGTTCTCAAGAATGGTGCACACACATTTGAGTGAACTCTTTCAAGGATCATTTGCGCTCGACTATCTTTATCATGAAAGGAATCTTTCGTGTACTTCCCCAATGTGCACCCTTTGCATGTTTCTTTCAACTATAGTGTACCCTTGTGAAGTCCTATATAATTTTGCTTCATGATCTTCAAATATTCATGGTGCGAGTGACCCAATATTCTATGCCAAAAATCACCAATGTCTCAGCTATGCACCTTATCTACTTTTTTGCTCAAAGCAACATAATCTTCTACATTCAATTTGTAGAGGTTCCTCACTCGAAACTCGATCCGCTTCACTTGTCCTGAGGCTATGTGATGAAGGAAATCCTTTGCCTTGCTAAATATCACATCGTAGCAATGGTCCTCCAACATGGCAACTGAAACCAAATTCTTCTTCAAGCCCAGAACATACATCACATCTTTTAATGTGAGAAGAGAACTAGACTCCCTATGAAAGGTAACACTATTGATGTTAGTTGCACTATACCTGCCATCATCTCCCATTTTGATGTGCATCTGGAGGTCCTTATCCTCCAAGTCACTGAAGAAATATTTGTTGTTGGTCATATGGGATGAGGCTCCACTATCCAGATACCACACACTGCTCATCACAAATGTCACCATGTAAGTGATGAGGGTGAAATCCATCTCAAATTGTGAAGCAATAGCTTCACCTTCCACTCCTCCTGAGGGATTCTTACTGACCTTCTTGTCTGGATAGTTCGTGGCATAGTGTCCCAACTCATGATGGTGAAAAAATTTAATATCCAACATGTCCTTCTTCTTGCTGCCTTGACTGGAATCTGATTTGGAATGGGATGACTTCCCCTTCCATTTCTTCACCTTTCTAGCTAAGGAAAAATTCTCTGGTGTTTTGCTTAATCTTTTCTTGCAACAAGTCGGAACACAATTGCTCCCACTCTGGTAAATTCTCACTCCCATTAACTAAGTACTAGTGGTTGTACTAGCTCTTGGGAAGGCATAGAAGTACTAGGCTCAACAAATCATCGACAACAACTATAACACTCACACTTACAATCTCATCCTGAAATTGGGTGAATTTGGTCAAGCACTTCGGCATTGTGTCGCCCTTTTCCATCTTTATTTTTTTGACCTTGTCCTTTAGTGCTAGCTTCCTCTGGTCACTTTTTTTTGTAATAGGTTTTTCAATGCCTTCCACATTGCAAATTCAGTATCCTTACTGTGAAGGTTCGAGACAATATTATCTCAAACTCCTTCTAGGATAATCCTTCTTGCCTTTGCTACACATTCTATCCACTCTGTCAGACCTTGAGCATCAGCTGACTTAGGAATATCTTTGTCTATGAATTCCTTAAGTCGTTGTATTCCAACTCTCTCTCCATCCTTTCCTTCCAATAAATATAGTTTTAGCTACTGTCAAGGGCATATTCAAGCCTCAATCCGTAGAACGACATCCTGTTGGCTCTGAAGTATGATACCTCAAATTGGATTTCTCCTGCAAAAGACAAACTCATAGTTTCCTCTTCTATAGTGATTTCATCTCTGACACAATGTGGAAATTCTTTGTAGATTCAAACTTCTAATTGTAATATGCTAACAAAATTAACTTGAATCTACTCTACTCATCACCGAAAAAAATAAATGATCGATGAAATCACAAAGCATACAACAGAAAGAATTCAATCACACATAACACAATGATTTCCTGGGGAAATTCAGAATTAAAAACCCCTCCTATCTTTATATTGCATTAGTAAGAAAATATGGGAAGATTACAATGACTTTCTCAAGCCCAAGAAACCTTTGCTCTATCTCTATCTCCCTCACTGCTTCCTAGACAAGCCTACACCAATACTTAGCCGATTTCCTCCTTGCCCAAGTCCTGATTTATTTGTGTTGTTCCTCATGGAATTATCCCCTATTTGATTGGGAAATTCCTCAATTATGAATTGTGCAACCCTCATAGGCCTTTCATGTGACTGCATGCACCATTTATTTAATTATGAGTGAATCTTTAGTTTACTAGTTGATCACTGCAGGAACCACCACACTACACTTCAGGAAACACCACAATGTACTTCAGGAAGCACCACACTCAACTACAGGAAACACCCCACTGGACTATAGGCAACACCACACTACTAGACCTCCCACTAATTCCTCCATTAGTTAGAACTAATTTAATTGAATTTAACTTCATTAGAATGAATTTATTAATTCCAACTGAAAATAAACTCAGCTAGTGCTCTTAATTATAAGACAGACTCTACATGACTCTAGTTAGACCCTCAACTTGAATTAACCAATATGACTAAGTTAAGTTAACTTATTTAACTATTACAAGTTTTCATGAGATGTGGGATTAAAATTTTGATTCCAAATTTAATTCAAAGAAAAAAAATAAATTAGGATTTTCTTGTTGCATTTTCAATAATGATCTTATATTTATATTCGACTCTCTCAATTTATGCTTCAGTTTGAATTTACAATTCCGTAACCTAACCCTTAGGGTTTTCCAAGGGAATTCCTCCTATTTCTTCAAATTGTTATAACTCCAAGTGTAAGTCTCAGTATTCCATGTAATTACATATTTCTTGTGTTATTTTTTATTATATACTTATCTAAGTTATGTTACATAGATTTTATCACTATTTTTTTACATTTTTGTTAACTCCAATTATTTATGTGACACAGATGAATGACCACGTATTTTATATTCTGAACTCTATTAAGGTAATTATTTTTAATATTACCCCTACAATATTTTAAAAATATTTTTGAAACTCTTTAGTAATTCCCTTATGCATAAGTATATAAATTTTTAATATAGTATCTGGTTTTTGGCATATATTCATAAGTAATTATGGCATACAAATTCTTTACATACTTCTTAGTTTTATGAGGAGACTTAAAGTATTCTTCTTAATCATGGAAATTTGTCAACTATCAATTACCATTTTGGATAACCCAAACCCTTGGTTACTCCATTTGCTTGAGCATGATTTGATGTGTCGCTGAGTTCAGGAACATGATTTCAAGGTTTTCGATGCTAATCATGCGTTAAAGATAATTTCTTTTGTTTTATTTAAAGCATTACTTACTGTGAGCAAGTAACATATTTAAGGATTTAAGCCCAAATCCTATTGATATGTTAGGATGTTTAATCCTACTTTTGAAATATGTTTAGAATTCCAACATTATATCAACATGGCTAATCTTAACCATAACTGTAATTATCACAACAACATTCCATGACTGAAATCTTTGTTATATTGTTGGATTGAATATAAAATATATTTACAAACTTTTTGTTCATAATCTATTTAGAGATGCATGACAAGATTTTTCGAGAAAATATTTTATTTATGATTTAAGTATTTTGTATTATAGTGCAATATTCTTGTTTTATTCTTACTAAAAGAAAGTTAGAAATATAGAGAAATATTCTATCATATTTTTTCCTTATTGTCTTGAAGACATCCTTCTAATAATCTCATACACACACATTTATCTCTTGTATTTTATAGGTTTTTTCTATAGATCTTTTCTTACATGGTTTTTCAGTACCTTAATATATTTGTTTACTAGTACATACATATATATACCTAGACCTCTTCTCGGATATATCAATCATTTTGAGTATTACCTACTGCAATTATTATAGAATTATTTATAATAAAATGAAGTAGCAACCACTTTTTACTACCACAGTTCTATGTTGTATAATAATTATAATCAACCAAAAACATATTATATATATAAATCAAACGCGAAATGCAACTATAGTGCTAGTTAAAATAAAACCTGTATAAAAGCATTTTCATTCTTGATTTCTGTATAAAAGCTCTCTTATACATGTGTTCACTCTATATGTTTCTTTTTTCAAAGTTCGTTTACTCTAATTTTCTTATTTGAAACTTTCGTGCATTATATGTATACAAATAAACGTATATGCATAATTAGTTATACAATTCATAAAACCATAATCCATACTATTTCACTTTACAAATCTTGCACATAAGCAGGGTTCAGAATTTCAAATTGAAGTTTGTAAATTTTGGGAAAATTAATATTAGAGTACTAAGTTCCTCCTAGGTTGGATACTTCTTCGAAAATGTATCTCATCGAGCACTGATGTGCAATTTTCTTTCTTTTGTCTCCTTTTCACTTTCTTCACATCAGTGTCTCAAAGAAAACATGATTTTTTTTTTTTTTGGCAAGAATACAAAAAGAACATAATAGTTCTCTAATCCATCTACCACTTATTTCATAGTTGGTAACTACCTCTACCTCACCCATGGGTCGCAGATAGTTACTATCTCATTTATGATATTTACTTCTCACTCCCAAAAACAACATCATGTCTTTTAAGGAAGAAATAAATTTGTCAATTCCATAATTCACAATTATTCTACTCATTCTGATTCGATACCTAGGACTTGATACTAGGTAATTAATATACATCATCAATTTGCAGCACCATCTCTTTTAGCCAAGCATCCTTCAACATTAATTTTCTCGACCTCTTTATTTATTTTCAACATCTTAAATACAAATGTACAATCATTCATTATCAGTAATATAATATTGATAACTAAGTTCTTCATACGTCTTACAAACTTAAATATCCAAAAGGAAAAACAAATATATACTAAAGTTATCTACACATAAACTTCATGTCAAGAGATATCACAACGTTGGCATTGTATATCATCTCCATTGAAGGGGAATTATATTTTTGTGGAGAATAAGGCCAAGGGCCACTTTGAAAATATTCTTTTTGTTGCATATTTTCATGTATGTAGTGTTTATGGCATATCTATTATATGTCATGCATGATGTGATAAAAATATGAATGGTTTTGGATTAAGTTTGAGTTTGTGGTGTATATGTAAATATAATATAAATGATGATTAGTGAGCCATAGTCCAAGTGTAGTCACTTTTTGAAGTGATGATGTTGTTGGCGAGAAACATGTCAGTGCTCCATGACAAAAAATCACGGTGCACCTAAAACCATAGTAAGTCCTTATAAAGTGACAAAATTTTCAATTGGCTATATTTTGACCATGAGGATTTGGCTGGTTAATATGAGTTGAATTGATGAAACACCTAGCCAAGTTTTTAAAAACCATTTCAACATCCATAGAATAGTTTCTTATTTCAAATTTGATAATATTTTAGAGTATTGAGCATCACTACTTTACCGAAGAAGCCATGAAGACAATGAGATAAGAGAAGGATTTATTATTTCTAATGAAAAATAATTGCAGTAGAGAATACAACGCCTTGAGGTAGAAGTGGCCAAGGTAGCTAACTCTAAATCACTGAGGGTGTAATTGCAACATAGAATGTGACAACTTGACCTAGAAGCAGCCAAGATAGCTAGCATGAAGCAATCATTCTAAATGACAATACTGTTTTGTTTGACATAAAAGAAATATGAAAGATATATGATAAGAGAAGCAATAAAAAAGAACTACAAGTCAAATCATCAAAACATGGCAGAGAAGTTTACCTTAGTTAAGGACGGGAAGACCTTGAATAGAAGCATAGAGAGAAGAAGCCATCAAAGAAAGCATTGTGACATTTGTTAAAGTTACAAAAAATTAAGAATTAGACTTGTCATATCCATTGCAACTAGTGTTAATAACAACATGCCCAATTTTATCCCGTTAATTAATTTCATAAAATTTTCATCATACCAAGTTAATTATATAAAAATTAATTCATACTAAAGGTGATAACGCATTTAGTTTAGCTTTGACTATCAATTATCTATCCTTAACTAAAAATTAAATCACAATATCTAAAGTTCACATTATCAAACAAAATTAATTTTTGTTTTTAATATTTTAATTTTAATTTTAATTTTATTTATTAAAATTCTGATTGGCTTACTAAATTTCACCCTTATCTTATTTTGTGATAATGAAGATGTACATATTTGTATGTAGGAAAAATTACAGAGTTGAAGGTAGGACAAATTATGGTGCAAATACTTCATACATGATATGAGTGCAGTGAATTCGAGCACTTTGGCACATCAACGAATGCTTTTTTTTTCAAGACGAAAAAAGCCATATTGTATTATATAAGGAATATAAAGAGTCACAAAAAGCACATTTGCATATAATTCTGAGAGATATCCATATAGGTCTGTCAAGAGCTGCATGAGCGTGGAGCATAAACCCAAAAATTGCGAGACAAACTTTCCATATAGAACATACAGCACATAAACTATCATCCGACCAAGATTTATGATGCCCATAGCATTGGCATAGGAGTGACTATTCGAAAAATGAAAACTTTACATAGACAAGTTCACAATATGCATCAGTCTATAAACAAAAACATGGAGAAAAACTTTAGGCAACAATGATAAGAAAATCAGGCCATACCTGAGGATCTGCTTTAATTAAATTAGAAGACAGGAAGAGAAAATTCATGTATAGTGAAAAATTTCTCTTCAGAAGATACCTGCATAAACCAAAAGCCTAGAGACGAAAGAAGACATTTTTTTTTACAATAAGTCTGCTTGCTGGTTTTGAGCCCTGTTGATGTGATGAATTGAACTTCCTTCCATTCCATCCCAAAAAGACCTGATCCTGTCCAACCATCCGACAAGGTGGGGCTTGAAAATGTTGTTTTTCTTTTCCACAAAGTCCACCATTACCTTTGAATCTCCAAAAATCGAGACAGACTGAATGTTTAGAAAGGAACAAAAATATAACAGTCCAGCAAGAGCCATCACTTCAGCTTTGCTGTTGGAGCCCCTCCTGCCATTCCAATGGATGAGAAATTGACTGCTTTCATTTACAATAATATAAACCCCACAGCCACAGGATCCCTTCTATTCAACACCATCGAAAAATGCCCTTGGGAAAGTTGTTATCACTTGTGGATGGACAATACAGGCCTCCTTTTTTTGCTTGAGCATCTTTTGAGGGAGGTTGTCATAGAGGGATACAATATTAGAGAAGATTCCAAATAAGAAGACTTTCTGTCATTGAAAATAGAATTGTTTCTCCACTTCCAAATGCTCCAAAGGGTGATAATAAACAATGGTCTCCAAATATCCTTTTGCTGACTCCACGAGAGAAATGCTTCAATAATTGAAGCGTGAGACATATGCTGAAAACCATAACAATTCTCCAAAGATTTCCATAATTGCTGAGATATCTGGCAATTTAAAAATAAATGACAGTTGTTTTCCTCCGCTGACCTACATATAGGACAAAACCCAGGACCATGCCATCCCCGCTTCATCAAGTTTTCCCAGGATAGATTTTTGTTGTGGAAAGTGAACCAGGCAAAGTAAACCATTTTAGAAGGACATTCGACTTTCCAAAATATAACAGAAAAAATAGGACTGTGCGGGGCACACTTCATAGCAATTAAATTCTGGTAAACATCTTTTACACGGACAAGATTCATCCCCTTTGAATTTTTCCATATGATGCAATCAGATCCCGCCGAGCAGAAAATACCGCAATTCCTGAGGCACTTCCTTATGGGTTCCCATTGTTTAGTAATAGCATCCGGCATCTTCAGACTTTCTGCATCTTTCCAGAGAGGGATCGAACCTTGCCAACCAGCGATCAAACTATCCCAATAGAAGAAACCTTTTCTGTGAAAAAAATTTAATAATGATTCGGGCACATTGATTTCCTCAGCACCACTCAGAAACTGCTCAATTCTAATTAGTATCTTATTGCCTGCTTGAAAATGCCAAATTAAGTTCCTCGAGAAATATCTTTCTACCTTATGAAGACTTAACCAAATTGCAGAGCCATAAGAGGGGCCGATCCTTCCCTCCTTGAACCAGAAGGATAAATCCTTCCTGCCCAAGTATTTTTTTTGGATTGTGGCGCTCTAAGAACCCTCTCCGTAAATTCCTCTCCACAAAGACTTACATAATAGAGCCTTTCCGAAATTCCGTAAGTCTAGTAGACCCCATCCTCCCATGTTCTTCGGCATAGAGATATCAGATAATTTAGAGAGATGGAATTTCCTTTTTCCCACTTGGCCTCCCCATATAAAATTCGCAGTTAGCTTATTCATTTTTGGAATAATGCTCGCAAGAAGGAAAAAAAGATGGGACCAGTATACTGCGAGTTGATTTAACACTGATTTCGCCAAGGTCACTCTACCCACCAGAGATAGACATCTGTATTCCCAAATAGAAATCTTCTTATAGTATCTATCAAGAATCCATTGCCAATCCCTTTTTGAATATCAATTTGCTTTAATATGGTAACCCAAATATTTAATTCCATGTTTGATGGATTGGGTCTCGACTCCAAAAAGCGCTGATAACCAATCAACTGCTTCCTGACTGATATCATTGTGATAAATTATTGACGTTTCCCTATTTATTTGCAATCCTGTAGCCTTTTGAAAATTTTTAAGGATATCATTAAAGCACAACCAGGTGAGCCTACATCACAATCCAAACAAAATAATATCATCCACAAAAAGATTATGTCAAATTGATGTATTCCTGCAGATTTTTAATGGATGGCACCTATTCTCCTTTATCGCTTTGTTGATATGGAGGCTAAGTGAGTTCATAGCCAGGATGAATAACAGGGGCGAAAGGGGATAGCCTTAGTGGAGACATCTGGCCACAAGGAAATAGGATGATGGAATCCCATTGATAATAATTGCGTAGTTCACCTTTTCGACACAAGCCATGACCCAGTTAATCATATTGGCTCTTAAACCAATCTTTGCAAGTAAACACCTGGTGAAACCCCAGTCAAGGCAGTCATATGCCTTGCGAAGATCAATCTTGAAAATGACATCTTCACCTTTTTTTTAATCAATGGCAAACAGAGCTTCTTGAGTGTTCACAACCATGTCTAGAATATTTCTTCCCCTTAAAAAGCCATGCTGATCCTTTGTTAGGAAATTTGATAGACTTTCTTTGATTCTTTCTGCAATGATCTTTGAGACTATTTTGAAAGAGATGTTACAAAGTGAAATCAGTCTAAAGTCCAGGAAAGATTTTGCGTCTCCCTTTTTTGGAATTAGCGCTATGTGAGTGGAAGAAGTTTTATGATTTATACTGCTAGACATCCTGGTTCCCTCCACCATCCTTAACAGATCACATTTAATCAGATCGAAAAAATGTATTAAGAATTCAACTGTCCAGCCATTTGGACTTGGGCACTTGTCCCTTTTAAAGGATTTCATTGTTGCTAAAAGTTCCTCCTCAGTTACTGGCCGAAAAAATTGGTCATTTAGATCCTCATCGAACATCTGAGGGAATAATTCTATGCCCCACAAAATATCGTGAATCCTGCAATTTTCAGATCTCTTGTACTGGTTTTCAAAAAATCTCACAGCCTCGTTTGAAATGTCCTGTTGAGAGTATAAGAAACCTCCTCTTCCATCTTTTATTTTCCAAATAGAGTTCTTTTTCTGTCTGGAGCTTGTGAATTTATGAAACAATTTTGTATTCTTGTCCCCCTCCTTTAGCCAGATCGCCCTACTCTTCAATCTCCAAAAAGCTTCCTCCTGTTCTAAAATTTTGAGTTTTTTCTTTTGAAGCTCCTTTACCCTGCATCGCATCTTGAATGATAGATGATGGAAAGCCATGGATCTCGATGCGTTGTCTAACTCTATTTGAATTTCGTGGAGAGCCTTTCTGTTCATTTGTCTTTTCTTGAATTGCCACTCCTTTACCACCTTTCGAATGGAATCCATTTTATCCCTAAAGGTCATTAAAGATGGAAAAATTTTATTAGATGACAACTCATTCCAGGACTTTATTATCGTCTCATTAAACTCTGGATCCTCAAGGCATGATCTATTGAATTTAAATGAGTAGCCTTTCCTAAAGCCCTTTTCTGTCCAGCCTAACAGAATCGGTCTGTGATCAGATATGAACACATTCTCAATCGTTGAGAACGGCATGCCCATCTCATCAGTTAAGCTATCATGAAGAATAAATCTATCGAGCCTTTTAGCTATATAAGCATTCTCGATTCTTCCATTTTCGCACGTCGAAAGCATTTTGGGGGGAGAATATCAACTAGATTCCTGCTTAAGAGCTCATTTTTTATTCTATCAACAAGTGGATCCTTTTTCTTGCTGATGCCCCATATTTCATCCATATTTAAAGTGACATTTAGATCTCCTGCAATCAGCAAAAAATCAATGTCAAGAATTTCTGACTCGAACAGTTTTTCCCAGAAAGGAAATCTGTTCTTGTAGGGCGCATAGATATTCAAAATGTTTATTGTATTTTTATGCCCCCTAATTTGCGCCGAGATGAGGATGCGCTCCAGACATCTATATTCTTTTGCTTTTATCTAGTCAGGATCCCATAACACCACTAAGCCTCCAGAGAGGTCGTTTGCTTCCAAAGCCATTATGTGCCAAAAAGGAAACATCTTCCTGAAATAGGAAATTGCAGCAGAGGAGTCATGCATGGTCTCCTGAATTAAAATGATTTTGGGATTTGCTGTGCGGAAAAGGTCCTTTAAAGCCAAAAAAATTTGGTCTGCCCCCAGACCTCTTATATTCATGGATAGAATAAAATTCATTTTGGAGACTTTCCGGCCATGCTTGCTCTAAGAGGCCTTTCTTCTGTCATATCAATAATAGGGACATCTATGAGAGATAGGTTACGAATTCCCCTGTCTGCTCTATCACCCCTTCCCCTGAAATGTCTACTACCCCTATTGTTCTTTCTCCTCACTATAATGTTGCTTGCAGAGTTTGGACTTATTTGAGGAGAAGAATGCTTTCCAGGTTTATGAATAGTTAGTGGCCTGAGCTCCAATGATTTTTTATTTAAAAGATAGTCTAATTCATTTCCAATTGAGTTTGTAGGCGAGGATATAGTAGAATTTACAGGAGTGGCCGTGATCATATGCTCCTTCCCTTTTCCACATCGAGATTTCTTCTTATTAGGAGACGGTGATGAGGATGGGATGACTTGGATCTCCTTGTTGGTGGTTTTAAAGGGATGAGGAACCGGGGGAGAGATAGGGACTTCGTGATCAGAGGCCGGCTCCAGAGGGGGCATTGAAGGAGATATGGCATCCAAAGGGGATGGTATTTTGAGAGGCAATGGAGAAAGTTGATGGGCTTCGAATGTGTCTCTTCGCTGATCATCGGGCATAGATGGTGACAGGCTCTTTTCGGATGATAATTTTTCCGTTCCTGGAGAGGGGGATTTAATCCTATAATAATTTGCAGCAATTTGGGGGATGCCATGCTGCTTTCGGCTCCTTGAGGGGTGCCGCGAGCAGTTCTTTATTAAATGTCCAGTCCGGTGACAAGCTAAACATCTGAAAGGGACTCCCCAAAAATCCAGCCTCTAACTAATTTTTAAATCCCTCCAGAAAATATCAATGTGATCCGGGAATCCTCCTCTGTATGGCTTATCTATGAGAATCCAAGCCACTCGCTTATCTTTCTCACCTAAGCATCTTGGATCAACATAAGCACACCTTCCAATGGCATTTCCTATCTCTACTAATGTTTCTTTTGACCATAACTCCAGGGCAGCCCAGGCAGCTTGACCCATATCAAGTTGTTGGAGGGGGTATTTTTTAACGGATTATAACCCATATACCATCTGTGTAAAGCCAGGAAACTTCTTCCCGAGACCCATTGCTGATTTAGGATGGTTTCCAGGTCGTAAGAACTTAAGAAGTGAAAACAATACCACTCTTTCAATAATCTGGCTACAATAGGAACATAGCCTATCAGAGGCTTCCATTGCTTCTCAAGCCAGCTCCTCATCTTGGAGTCTTCCATCTCTGGGAAATGCCACCGGTTGATAAGAGCATAGTCCTGGAGGCTTTCTATGCGATCTGCCAAGTACACACTTTCTATTTTAATAGCGGCGGGTGGAGGAGCAGTTTTAACATGTTTCGCATTTTTCTGAGAATAGTTCATGGATGCGACGAATGACTTTCCTTCCTTTTATCTTGTTTTCATTTTGACTATCTTCTGGGGAGGCTCTTGTTTTCCCCCCATCAAAACCATCCATGTCATCTTGTGGGACCGATGGGCAGATAAACATGTCATCCATAGTGGATCGCCAATCACTTGATAGCTTGGCGTTATCATGAAATGATTCCGCCTGAATGGCCGCGTGGACCATGGCCTCCATGGCAGATGAGTCAGATGGGAACTCCATTCATAAAAAGCCCACCTAACTCTTAGCTTGGGAGTACTATAAAATCCAAAAGGATATATGTCGGACACTGCAGTACTGAGCGGACAGACTATTTCTGAATAAAATACCTGGAGAAGGTAGGTTCAAATCGGGTCAATCAAAGCTCTTCTGACAGAAGCACTGACAAAGGAACGGGTCAATCTAATCTCTTCTGACAGAAGGACTGACAAAGGAAGTCTTGGGAAACAAATGGCTCTTTATCCGAAAGAAGATATGTCAATAGGAGCCCATCTGTCCATCAATTTAAGGAGTGATGACGATAACATGAGCTAGGACTTGACAAGAAAGGAGGATTTTTTTTAAAATTGACAGCTTCATTTATTCCCGAATTTCATCTTGTCCCATACCGGATTTAATATCCTGAACAAACATAAGATATGTATCTATGGCTGGAGTTAAGGCTTGTACCACAAGACTGGATCCGGCATCCCGGAAAATTATCCGGACCGGAAACACCAAAGGGATCATACCAGAGTCAACATGGCGACAAAAAAACTTAGTTTAGCTTCTAGGGACCTTCCTTATCATGTTTTGAGCAAAGCCTAAGACAGAGGATATCGTGTTACACCAGAAAACAAAGTTTATTCACGATGATTCTTCAGGACAAACTAAGCAACAACAAAAAACCTCGCAAACACACCACCAGGGCCCCAACTTAAATCGAAAATCTGAGCCTGGCTTGGTGATGACAATATAATCATGAACCTTTAAGCCCAAAAACCATGACCGGTTTGAGGATGATTTATCAGACATATGAATTCAAGAAGAAAAACCAGAACTAATAGAAATGCGTAGCTTCTATCACAAAACAGCCTCTGATTTTTAAGCTTAAACCATAATTCCAAAACTCAAAACGGTATCCAAAACAGAGATTTAATCAATTTCTATGCGCTGCGCTTGTCTTTTTTTTGACCAACATTCTTTATGACAACAGGGATAAAAAGAAGAAAATGAGACTAACCTGGAGCCGCAGACATGCCGAGCGCAGGGTGCATGTAGTAGACGAAGAGAAACACCATAACCAACAGGAAACCGCAACCAGCATCAAAGGATATCAGCTAAAAGGAGATGTAAGGCATAACCAAAGGGATTCCGGATGCGAAAAAACACCACTGCGTAAGGAGTACGCAGGGAGGAGTGAATAGGATAAAAACTGGAAAAGTTTCAGACAGAAAGCTTGCCGGTGGAATGTGAAGCGGAGCTTGGCCGAAGACATGCAGAGTTCCTTTTGGCAGATGTCAGCTAAAGAGTAGATGTCAGCTAACTAATAAAAAATTATAATTTTACCTAATTTCTCTAAAAACACCAAAGATTCATTTTCTATCCAATCACTTACATCGCACTGCCTACGTACAAATTATTAATGGTGCTTTATAGTTTGTAATGTGACACTCCAGTACGATGGAACGACAATTTTCTTAAGCCATCACATTTTTAGAGTTCGTATGGTGACACTCGATGTCAACACAATATTGATAGGCCGCACATTTTTATCAATTACATCACGTTGCTTACATCATCTAAATTATTAAAGGTGCCTTAGAGTTTGTATAGTGACACTACAATGCAATACCTCCACAATATTGTTACGCCATCACAATTTTTTGTGAATTATTGTGATGCAAGGACGCAACATATGGCGTCTAGATACAGAAAAGAACCTTCTCAATTCTATCCCTGATGAGAGAATTATTAATTTTAATTTCAAGACTATTTACGTTAACCCGTAAATAATTTTAATTTTAATTTTAAGATCCACAGGTTAAGATAATTTTGGGAAAGTAAGAAATGATGTCTATTTCTGGGTTGATGAAAAAGTCCACGTATCTCATACATTTTAAATTCACTTTCATTTGTTCACATGAAATCCAGCAACTCAATAACTTACGCATTTTTTAACTAAAATTAACCAAAATTGTTTTGTTTAATTAAAATGCATGATTTAGATTTTTTTGGCTAATTTTAATGACTCAAATTGTACAATTTATATTTTATGATTCCTCACCTTTTTACTTTCGGTATGGTCAATTTGAGTTGGAAAAGTTATTTTGTCCAATGATATTCAAATTCTATCTACTTTTCACAAAAGGACCAAATACATTATGATGTCTTACCAAAAGGCTAGTTAAATTTTTTTTATGATGCATTACAAAAATGTGAGTTAAATTTTTGTAATGGATGATAAGTATTGAAAACATAATCTTTTTGGTTAAGTAAATTTGGTTTATTCATTTCAAAAAAGGATAATAAATAATTATGAGGAGTCTAAGATTGGAATATGAAATCAAGGGTTATTTGTGTATTTATATGTAACATATGAATAATATTGGTATCTTATATTCATCTTTAAGTTCTAAAACTAATGTTGGAAACATAATCCTCTTGGGTTATGTAAATTTGGCTTATTCACTTGAGAGGAAGATGAAAAGCCCAAAAACCTTGTGAAATATGAAAACACGGTAAAAACATTATTGTATTTTTGTTTATCTCTTGTAAATATATGCATATCACATTTTAGTTTACCCCATATTACATTTAGGTGAATTTGACATTGTATGTGAGCACACCTATAATTGCCCTACTTAATAGTTTGAGCCACCAGTTTTTTGGCCTAGCATGTATGCCCCCACTACTCAAAAGCTAGTCAAATTTGTATCTTTGTCGATCTGAGCTCTCCTCCCTGACAATTCTAAGTTATCTTCAATGTTTTTTTCCTATCCTTTCTTTGGATTTTGAAACCCTAGCGCCTAATACCATGTGTCTGCTATGTTTGTGATTGTTTATCTTACTTAGACAATGATCTATGAAATCATAGAAATTTAGTGAAAATCTGCTGCAACATTTAGGTCTCTTGTGCCCCATAGACGACCAAAATGACAACCACCACTTTGAGCTTTCCCACTATGAAATGCTAGAAAATGCCTCTACCACCCTGAGCTCCACCATCCAACTATTTCTCATAACGTAGGCCCATTGGCACCTTCCGTTCACCTATGGTCTCAAAGATCCATTACATTTCCCATAGTCTGTCGAAACATGAGTGCCAACTTCTCGTTGTTAGAAATTAATTAACAGAGCAATGAAATACAAAAAACATTGCTAAAACACAAATACAGAAACACATAAAAAAAGAGAGACTCAAATATACATGGTTCACCCAATTTGGGCTACATCCACAAAGAAACAACCAGTCCTTCCTTTTATATTATCTAGCAAAATGAAGAGATACAACATACAACAGATCTGCTATAATTTCCTCTTCACTCTCACACAATTTCCTCTCTCTTTCATGCTAAGAATAATAATATACAACTACAATACAATTCCCTCATAAACCGAGGGTTTCCTTCTAGCAAAAGAACTCCCTAAATTAACATAACTTCTACAATTAGATCATTTTCCCAATGAATGGCCTAGATTGACTACAAAATTAGAATATTTTACAAGGAAAATTTTCATATATTTTTAGCATTGGGGGCGTTGCCCTCGAACCCTCATTGGGGGGCGGGGGTGGCTCATAAAAATTGTCATCACCCTCCCTTGTACCCCTTGAGGGCGATTAAACAAGTAGCATTTCTTCCCCATTAGGAACATGGATCCAATGAGGCTGAAACAAAAAACCTCTAAAAA
Organism: Pinus tabuliformis; assembly: GCA_031772625.1. NCBI lineage: Eukaryota > Viridiplantae > Streptophyta > Pinopsida > Pinales > Pinaceae > Pinus > Pinus tabuliformis. The sequence continues at coordinate 373,606,117 of CM062818.1, forward strand.
ATCAAGTAGATAATCAAGCTCCACACCCAACAATCTCCCACTTGGAGGCTGATTATATAAAATCCATCATTGCTTCACTTGTTGGACAATGACTCCACTTGGATATGGTTGTTTCTAATCTTTGCCACCATACTTGAAGACCAATAGAGACTCAGTAGAATCTCAATTTCTCCCCAATTACAACTTTTGTTAACATATCTACAGGATTCTGGCTAGTGTTTATCTTTTCGAGCTTCAACTGTCTATCTTCCAACAATGACCGTATGAAATGGTATTTCAGTTGTATATGTTTAGTCTTGGAATGAAATGTTGATTTCTTTGCAAGATGAATGGCACTCTGGTTGTCACTATATAACATGCCCATCTCTTGCTTCTTTCCCAATTCATCCATAAACCTTTGTAACCAAATCATTTGTTTACTACCCTCTGTAGCAACAACATATTGTTCTTCCATTATTGAAAGTGCAACAATGTTTTCCAATTTTGAAACCCAATTGACAGTCGTTCCACCCATAGTAAACACATACCCTTTGGTGCTCCTCATGTTATCGCTATCTCCTGCCATATATGAATCAACATATCCCTGTAGAGCAATGATTGAACCATCAAAGCATAATTCTTGATTTGTGCTACAACTCAAATACCGAAGAATCCACTTCACTGTCACCCAATGCTCTTTTCTTGGATTGTTCATATACCTTCATACAACTCCCATTGCATGTGAAATATCAAGCCTTCTTCAGACCATTGCATACATTAAGCTTCCAACTGTTTATGCATATAGAACATTACACATATACTGCATATCTTCTTGAATCTTGGGACACATCTCCTTACTTAGTTTGAAATGGCTAGCCAAAGGTGTACTAATTGGTTTGGCATTCTGCATATTAAATATTTCCATCACCTTTTATATGTACTCACTATGAGACAATTTTAATTTGTGATTCTTCCTCCAAATCCCCATGGAGCAATTTTGTCGTTACATCTAACTGCTCAAGATGAAAATCGTCTGCTGCCACTAGACTTAAAATTGTTCCGATTGAAGTCATTTTAACAACATGAGAAAAAATTTCATCAAATTCTATACCTTTATTTTGTGAAAGCCCCTTCACCACAATTATATCCTTATACCTATATTTACCTCCATATTCTTCCTTCAACGTGTAAAACCATTTATTCTGTAATGTTATTTTACTTGAAGGCAACTTGACTATGTCCCAAGTCTGGTTATGCATCAAGGAGTCCATATCTTTTTCCATGGATTTCTCCCACTTCTTCCTGATTTCTCCATGCATTGCTTCTTCATATATTTCTGATTCACCACAATTAGTCAACAATACATAATATAATGGAGGAGAGTATCGTTCAGGGGTCTACTTATCCTGGTAGATCTTCTAACACCACTTTCAGGTGTTTGAGGTTCTTGTTGCTGTTGTGGTTGTTTTTGTTATGGCTATTGATCATTATTGTTTTCATACACCTTTACTTTTCTTGTGATCTCATCATGAACTGCATATTCTTTGTTTTATTTTTCCTATTTCTTTCCTTGCATTTGATCCTTATACAAGACTTTTTCATTGAATATGACATCTCTACTCCTAATGATTTTATGATTTTCATAATCATATAAGTGATAACCAAAATCATTTAAACCATATCCAATAAAGGTACATTTCTTTTATTTTTCCTCAAGCTTTGTTCTATTTTCTTTATTGACGTGGAAAAAGGATTCACAACCGAAAGTCTTTAAAAATGAGTACTTTACCTTTTTACCCATTCATGCCTCCTCTGGAATACCACCATCCAAGGAACTTAAATGCCCATTGTTTATTAGATAAACCATAATATCTACAACTTCTTCCCAAAATTTTAAGGGAAATCATGCACACAACCTCATTCACCTTGCACGCTCCATGATTGTCTTGATCATCCTTTCTGACACAACATTTTCCTATGGTGTTCCTAGAACTACATTTTCTCTACGAATTCCATGTTGTGAACAATAGTTATCAAACTATTTGCCACACTATTCACCTCCATTTTATGATCTGAGAAATTACAACTTCTTTCCTCTCTCATTCTCAACCAAATATTTCCATTTCTTGAAAGTATCAAATACATCAAATTTATTTTGAATACAATAAATCTAGGTTTTCCTAGTTGCATCATTAATAAAAGTAACATAATAAACAAAGCCACCGAGAGATGATACTTGAGGAAGTCCCCATACATCTGTATGCACAAGCTCTAATTTTTCTCTCTTCTTTTCCTTCCCAACTTTGATAAATCTGACTCTCTCTTGTTTTCCGTTAAGATAATTTTTCACAAACATCCAAATCAACATGCTTCAAACCTAACAACAAATTCCTTGAGTAGAATTTGCATGATCCCCTTATCACTCATGTGCCCGATCATATGATGCCATAGTGTCGTATATTCTCTTGTCGAGGTTAAAGAATTAACAAAATTAGAAATACTATTGCATAAATGCAATGTACCAACCTTTTCTCCATTTTTTCTTACCAGGTCTCCTTCAGTGACCTTCCAGGTTTTGTCTATAAAAGTAGTTACACAAACTTCACCTCCCAACTACCTTGTTGAAATTAGATTTTTCTCTAAATATGGAAAATGCCTTACCTCCTTCAATATCAATTGGTTTCCATTCTATTTATTTATAAAATCCTTTCCCATTCCAACGATTTTACACGGTTTGTCATCACCTAGAAAAACATGTCCAAAATCTCCTTGAATAGTCATGAAAATGTTTCCTATTAGGTGTGGTATGAAATGAAGTCCATGAATCTACCACCTCAGCATCAATAATATTCTCTAATGAAATAATAAAAACATCTTACAACACATCACCTGTCACATTCTTCTCATGATTGTTCTCTTGTTTTCCATCTCCTTCTTTTCCATTATGATATTTACAATCTTTCTTCAAGTGCCCTTTCTTCCCACATTTCTAGCACACTATCCCTTATCTAGATTTGGATATGTCTTTTCTTAACGTACTGTGATTACCTGGGCTCCTTCCTCTTTCCAATTTTCTTCCCCTAGTCTCTGCAGTCAAAGTATTACCTCATGTCTGACTGGAGATTTTCCATTGCATTTCCTCACTAATAATGGCACCAACAACATCATCAAACTTTGAATGACTAGATCCAGAGAGAGAGTTGCTAATAGCCATAACCAGGCCATTCCAACTTTCTTGCAATTATCATTGAAATAATGGAGCCTTAACTTAATCTTCAAAATTTACCCCTATAGAACTTAACTAACTGGTAACCATGTTAAATTCACTTAAATGATGAACAAGAGATCAACCTTCTGATATCATTATATTAAATAGATGCTTCATAAGAATACCTTATTTGTGGCCAAGTTTTTTCATAGAGTTTGGTCAATGTCATCATTAAGACTTATTTTTTCATTTCCTTTAAAACGTTAAATGCCATTGATGTTTCTAAACATAGTCGTGTTATTCCTAGTGCCTTTTTGTCGAGAATCTCACATTCTTCATCCGTCATACTTGTCGGATTCTTTGATTTTCCACTCAATAGTAGGTACAAATATTTATGATACAGATAATCTTCCATTTACATATTCCAAAGCTGGTAGATTTTCGCGTTAATTTTCTTGATCCTAAACCTACCATATTTTTCCATTGCTCCCACTCAAACTAGTAACCCTTCTTTGCTGTGATTTTATCATCCAAATAAACCTTTGACTTTGATACTAGTTTTTATAAATTAATTAACAGATCAATGAAATAAAAAAAAAAATATTGTGAAAAGAAAAATACATAAACACATAAAACAAGACAAATACAAATATACATGTTTCACCCAATTTGGGCTACATCAACGAAGAAACAACTAGTCCTTCCTATTATATTATCTAGCAAATTGAAGAGATACAACCTACACGAGATCCACTGTAATTTCATCTTCGCTATGACATAGTCGCCTCTTTCTTTCATGCTCAAAATAATAATACACAAATGCAATACACTTCCATCATATAAATGGAGGGTGTCCTTCTAGGGAAAAAACCATAAATTAACATAACTTCTATCGTGAGATCATCCACCTAATGAATGGACCAGATTGACTATGAAATTACAATATTTTACAAGGAAATTTTTCATCTATTTTTCGCTTCACAGGTGCTTACCCCGAGCCCTCACTAGGGGGTGGCGGAGTGGGGGGGGGGGGCCTCATAAAATCCCTCTTCGCCCCACTTATACCACCCTTTTGGAAATTAATTGGGTGATGTTTTGCCTTGTTAGGAACATGGATCCAATGCGGTTGAAACAAAAACCCTCTAAATAATCAAGAAGATAATGAGGCTCCACTCCCAACACTCACTACTCTTCAATTCAACTATAGCAACATGTTTGACTACCTTGTGAATTGAATTCACATCAATCACAAAGCTTCTATTCATTTTTTCTACTATTCAAAAACTCTAAACCCTGAACAAAACCCTCTACTCAGTGTCTTTTACCCCTAGGTGGATTTTTGTTGTAGTAATTGGAAACAATTAGAATTACTCACTTTCTAGTTAGAACTGCACTGCAACTACCTCTAGTTTCTATATGTGCTTGTCCTTTTGTATATTTCTATTCATGAAGAAATATTGAGCCTCTCACAATAGAACAAAGTCAACGCAAGGAGTTTTTGTACCATGTACATGAAAAAAATTGCACTCTAGAGCTAGCTTAGTTACAACCCTTCCTTCAAGCTCCTTTAGAGACGGACCACTTATATGGTCATTTTTCTATATTATTCTTATGTTCATAAGATTCAAAAGCCAACACTCCTCATTGTGTCGAGAGGAACATTCTACAACCTAGTATGGAGGATATCTGTAAGTTTGTCTATCCGTCCACAAATTGAAATTTTCATTAATGTTTTCCAAGATAAAATCTAAAAAAAATTTAAATAATGATACAAAACATATCAACCAACCTATATACATAAAAATTTGGATTTATCATGCATCGAGAGGGATCCCTCGAGGTGCAAGCCTTTCCTCAATTTCTTCACACTTCAAAAAAAAAAGTTTGCACCTGCATAAATTTGATCCCTCTAGATGCATGATATTTCCAAAGTTAGATGGATCTACGGGAGTTTTGCAACCAAGATAATCTCCATGAGAAATGTGAGTTAGTTTTTATTTACACTCTTTACCTTGGGGAGAGTCTTTGGCATAAATCTCCAATTCTCCACATATGTCAATTTCCATAAGTGAGAAACTATTTTCCCTTTTTCTAGTGCCATTAACAATGGGAGCTCAAATTCAATTTTCGTTATGGATCAGTTTCTTTTATAGTTATTTACTTTCTAAACCATACATTTTTTCACTTTATTATTTGCATGTTCTCTTAAATAACCCTCTCTTTCGCAAGACCCAGTGGGATATGAACCCAGTTCATTGGATTCAAAGTCTAAAATGTTAACCACTACACTCGTCATGAGTCAGGATATTTCTTGACATAGTAGCTCCAACTATTAGTCTGAAAGAGGTTTTCCTCATGTGGTAGAATTAGAGGAAGTGGGAATTTGGATTCAAAGCCCTCAATTTATAGAAAACATACTCATCATTTAAACATATATTCCAAACATAAGAGTCTTTTAGAGAATATATTCACATTGGATGGATCACTTCTTGACAACGGTATTCGATAGGCAAGAAGGTATATTGATCATACCACATATTTTATTCTCCAGTATTGACACATATTACAATGAATAGATATTAATATTCTCACTTTGCATCTGAAAAGGGGAAATGGATGGTCAACTACTAGTTTTGAAGTCATACCCAACGAACTTGAGATGCAACCAGAACTAGATATTGCAACCAAGCCCTAGAGACTAAGTTAGAGCTATAGCGAGAGACATACTCATATTCCATGAGCATGATTTGGTTGGTGTTCAGAATTAAACCATTTCCTATTTGAGGCTATGGCTCCTCCTACCCATTTCATTAGTTTGTGGTTATATTTAAACCATCATTAAATAACACTTTCATTTCACATAAAACTTCAACTTCTAGCAAGATTTAGAATTGTTCTAGGTATTTCTTCAAGTCAAGTTCTCTAGTTGGTGGTTATCCTTAAATCACCACCAATAGAAGGCTTCAACTTCTGCGACCCATTTGGTTTGTGTTCTTCCTCAAACCACCATATTCAAATAGCACATCCAACCATTGGCTACTATACACTTTTTTATTTTATCACTCTTCTTGAACTCACATACAACCCTTAAGATTAGTGGGGGATGGGGGATGTTGGAAACATAATCCTATTGAGTTATGTAAAATTGGCTTGTTCACTTGAGAGAAATATGAAAAGCCTTAAGTGAACACCAAGATTCATGAGAAATCCAAAAAACCTCTTGGAATGTGAATAGTATGCATCTCATGTTTTGTCTTTAATCATGTCGCATTTATGTGAGTTTTACATAAATAAATTCTCCATATGGAATAGTAGTCTTCCATGTTGGATATAAAACTAATGTGTTCACTCTTACACTTCATTGATTCATTCCAAAATGCATGTGGGTTCTTTACAAAACTACCATTTTATATTTTGTTTTTACATTTCTAGAAAATGCACATTCCCATATTTGAAATGCACATTAAAGCCATGGTAAGGATCCAATGCAAGTTCTAAAATGTTTTTTTTGAGTTCTTTCAGTTCTCTACAAATACATTTTATCTCAGTTAATGACTAGGCTTGTTTAAGTTATATACATCTTAAAAGAAGTTGCAAGTGTTTCCATACGCAAGGAAAATACAATCCTTGGTATTTAAAATGCATGCATAGTGTTGAATAGGGATGCGACATTGTAAAATTTGAATGGAAAGTAATTCTAAGTATTCCATTCCTATCTTATGAATTCAAATGAAGTGAGTGCATTACAAACTAAATTGTGAGTTTGTAACAGAAGAATAACAAATTGGTTTTCTATTTATATAGTTTGCTCGATAGGTTTTATACCATTATAAGAATCTCATTCATACAAAATATAAGGGAAAACTAAGTGGAGCATAATAATTCATACATATGTTATAGATTAGTGATAAATAATTAATACGTCACATAGATAATATATTGTAATAATGGGAAGGTATATTTGTTGAGCTGCCTTTTTGTCTAGATTTTTACGATTCTTACAAAACAATTCTATGCTTATGACTAGTGTTTTTAATCATTATTATCTTATTAAGCTGATAGTTAGAGTCATTTAGAGAAAATATCTATTAAATTAATAAATTCTTCTTGAATAATTTTTTCTGCATAAATTTTATTAATAATATGTCTTCTTGGTGGCAGATGAATAAGTCTAGCACCAACAGTGTAGAAAAGCTTCTTAAAATGCATTTGGGTAAGGAATGAGATTACTGTATGTGAAAATATGAATTTTGCAATCCAATGGTGAAGGGCCTTGAACTTCCGACATGCGGGTTTTATTCAAAGCTCCCTCATTCAAATGACCCAGAAACAGTTTGGAAAAATTCGATGTTATGAGGAAGCTATGGTCATGGGAATATTACAACACACATTAAGTACAAAATCCAAATTTGACTATTTTGGCCACAGTTTTGATCAGCCTCTTATGCTCAAAAGAAGAAAACTTTGATTGGACTAAGAAAACTGGTTCATTAATGTTCGTTGTTAGTGCAAGAAATGTCTATTTCTAGCTTTCTGATTTCTGGAAATATGAGAATGGTTATGTATGCAGTCCAATGCTACAAAATGATTATACAAGTGAAGTACGCAGCCATGGCTTTGAGCTTGGAACATCAACAATATGGAATGGTTGTATACAGCTACAATGATCAAGGAAAAAGGTGCAAAGTCATCAACCAATGAATGGAGGAGGGTGCACGTCCATGACCAATGATGCGATTCACTAAAATCTATGCTAGTCCAAGTTTGGTTGGAGGAAAAAGAAAATAACCTAGTCCAATCACAATAAAGGTTCTTGAGACTCACAACAGAATTAAGAACAACCCCAGTTTTCAAAGTCAGCTACTCCATAAATGATTTTTTTTCTCTTACAGAAGATGTTTCTATGAAATAGGTGAAAATGCAAGATAGGTGATAAGGAAGGATTTTGTATACTTGTTGTTGAGGTCTAACGCCCAAGCTGCTTTGGAGTGGCCTTCAATGCAATTCCTTTCTTTGATATTCTTTGTAATAATTGTAGATATATTATAGTCAGTGGTTCAATATCTATTTCCTTTCAAATATACTTTCCTGTTGGTGTAATATCTGATTATAGAGCTAGGGGGATCAACATGAATCCAAGCCTCTCACTAGCCGAGAAATGGTGGTTACAATTTCAGCTTGACTTTCAAGGGAAGATCAATTTTGGTTGTGACTCTTTATACAATAGGAAATTGAGTGTCACTAAAGAAGATTTGCACTAAAACAACAATCTATATGTTTCACTTCAACAAGGAAATTAGTCTCAATGCAATGGAATTTCTTTGTTTTTGTGCTCTCAGACTTGCTAAGGAGAGCGTTATTTCTTCCTCAAAAAGCAGAGCACAATTATCCATGCTTTCTTTCAATATTCAGTCGATGTTATGAAAGTGCATTGCAATTTTTTTTGTTGATACACTGTGGTGCTATGGACACGCAGCATTTCAACAGCAAGTGTTGTTTGAGCTGGGTTCTCGAGTTACTCGTCCTCTCACTCAATGTTGTGATCGAATGCGATAAGAAGCTGAACTACATACAACTGAAGTGTGCCAATTGCCCAATAGTGAAAGGGTCAACACAGCATCCAACGATGTGTTAATGCACCACTGCCAACAATGCTATGAAGTCAAATTACTTCCAGACACCGAGATTGCAACAACTCAAACTCCAAATTGGAAGAAAATCTTCTTGTTCTGATTTTAATTAATTTATATTAACCAAAAATCCTAAATTTATATTTTATGCAACCATGATTGTTGTGCAAGCATGAAAGGACGGGGATCACATAGAAGTAGGCTGAGGCTAGGATCGCATAGGAAATCATTGTATTATTTGCAGAGTCTAGATTTCAATTGTGCCATGTGAGGAATCTGAGCCCAGTGGAATGATCCTTGGAGGAGACCAATGGAGCCCAACATTTAATTATTTAGCATTCATGTAATTTGGCTTCAGATTTTGCAATTAATTTATATTTCCATGTTCTTTTGAATTTCTGAAGATGGTATTTTGATTTAGATTTTACAGGAAGATCGAGCTAGGTGGTTGGGCCCATCTGCCAGCTTGTTGCCAAATTACTTAGGACTTATTCATTTCACTGCATTTTATTTCTTGTTGGTGTGATTTATTTTACTGCATTTCATTTCATGTGTCATTGATTCAAATGCTGATTCCACAATTTCATTTTTTAGGTCTCCTTTATGTTTTGATATTTCATTATGCAGGTTTTATTTATGAATTCGGTGATGTTGTTATTCTAGAATTTATTTCTGAGTATATTTAGTTAGCAAGAATTTCTTTTATTTGTGTTCTTCATTTCCACTATTTGTTGTGTTCAATTCATTATCTAACAAAATAGATTTTTAATTGCAAGGATTTATAATGGAAATAATAACTATGATATGATTGTTGGAAACTCTGATTTAATTAATTAATATTATTTGGGCATTCATAAGAAATTTTAATCCTTGGATTTTAAATATTCATCATTATAATTTAATGCTAGAATTAACATGAGGAGAATTTCAGTTCAAGTTCCTGGATTGTCCAGCAAAACTCTTTGAAGATATCTCCAATCAACAAACTTAAATTTCTTAAATTGAACACTGCAATTCCTTTCTAGTAGTAAGAAACATTTAATGAATTTTCTGAAGTACATATTTTCAAATAGTTTGAAATCTAATTTTTTCCATGCTTTCATATTTGCAGTGTAGTTGTAGTCTTTTAAGAAGCTTTGCATTCTTTATTTGTTGCATTGTGTTTACTTTGGAAAGTCTTTTCTTTAATGATTTCTTTTAAAAAAATTTTTAGGATTTTGATCCCTGAGGTCGTATTCTAGCATATATTGTTCTACGTCTCTAAGTCTTATGACCCCGTATTGACAATTTAAATGTGGGTGTAAATCTAGCATTTATACCTCCCAACATTTTGGCGTCGTTTCTGGGGAGGCGTTGTAGGATAAGGCCTCATGATTTGTTATGCTTTTTCTTTGCAATTGAATTTTTATATTAATGAGATTACCCTTGCTTGCTGAAGCAAACTAGACGGTATTTCCAGAAAGCTCACAAGACAGGTTTTCTTTACCGCAAATGAGTGATTTTCTTTACTGCAAGTGTGGTTGTTTTCTTTACTGCAACTGCGATTTGTTACCATTCATAGGGAAACTAAAGGGAGGAGATGATGGTAAGATGTGAGTGAAGAGCCATGCATTCACTTTTGTTTGGGTCACTCCAAAGTTTTGTTGCCAGAATAAACAAAGATTTCAAGTTTGGTGCCAGAAACAAAATGTCAGGAAGTGTGATGTTATTCCAAGAATTCTCTAAAATTCTAGCAGAAGCTGGGGTCTTTGCTTCATAGAAAGATCAAAATTTGGCATCAATTAGAGAAAGGTCTATTCCTCTAGAAGAGAAGATTCATGAAGATCCAGATGAGCTTCCTAAAGAGACGAGAAGTTATGGATCATGCATGATGAGGAGAAGCCATTAGAAGCAGAACATATATCTGATTCGGCCTGCACTTTAGAGCATAGAAAAGGAAATGTGGAGCATTTGCACGATGCGCTGGATGTTGCCCATGAATCAAGTAACTAAGAGTATATGGATCCCATAGAATATTGGTTCCAAATGACTGTGAGTATCCACTTCTCCTTTATCATTCGACAATTTGTAGCATCACATCAATTAGTGCAGATAGTACCTCATGTTCATGTATTTTCTCATATATACCTTTTGAATTTGAACATGAGTATAATTGTCCTTCTATTGCACACATGGATGCATTGAAAGTACTCCTATACTTAAATAGGAGTCTTTTTATTTTTAGGGTAGAGTAAGGTAGGAGAATAAATGAATAAAGTTGTTATAATAACGTTACTACGGTTCTAATTTTCAAAGTATAGCCACTGAAACTTCTTTTGATCCACATTAGTTGTTGACACACATATGCGGCACATCTTGTTGAGTACGATTCACTCTAATACCTTATGATTTTTCAAAAGTAACTATGATTAATCACTCTAATGAGTTGTCATATGAGATATATATTTTCAGTTTCCCTTAGAATGTACTATTGGAGAGCCCCCTATGGTGGACCACACTTGTAAAAGATCATAATAAGTTGTTCATGAGAACACTAGCATTATTAATGCAAAGAATCTTTCAGTCATTATCTGGGATATTTTTAATAAGTCTTTAGGGTAGAGGAACTAGCCAATAATGATTAGTCATTAAAAACTTTTCATGCCATCCTATACTCTTAAGGAGTAGATTTGTCTCCCCACTTATTTAGTAACCTTCAAAGGTTTATCATAATAAGAGTTTATAAACAATTTAGGGAAGGATAGGAGGTCTGTGATGAGCTGAAGTAGCACGATCATAAGACTTAACATGCATGACATTACTATTGTTGGTCACCACACCAGAGTAATGGCTTTCAGCCAAAAATCTGGAAGACAGAAGGTATCATCATGAGCTGGTTTATTCATCCATGTTACTTTTTGTGAGTGGCATTGCCATTAGTTGGTTACCAAGCTAGGATAGTGGTCTTCATCCAAAAGTCAAATAATCTAACTTTGAATCTATATCTAGTAAGTGGGACACAAATATTTCACTCGGTTAAAAGACATCCCTGTCGAGGTTATGGACACCTGCAGGTAGCAGGGCCATGTCTGTGGTATTAAAGTTGATCATATACTATGATTTGTTTGGTTATCCTTCTCTTTCGGTGAAACTCATCATTTTATTTCTTGGACAATGGTTTTAAGACAATTTGAACGTGATTCTTTGAGTTCTATTTTTCAAAAATCAAGAATCTTTAATGAAGTGGTACCCTTAGTGAAGGTAATTCTTTGTAATAGATTAAGAAGAAATTTCATTTTGAATCTGAATGACAATAAAATTTAAGTGTTCAATAAAGAGATTGTTGATTGGTCTAGGAAAGTGTCATATTACTTTCCCTTTTCTCCCATTATAACTCATTTTAATTAGAGTGATAAATTACTCAATGATGACTACTCACAAGGTGTTGATTGACAACCATGAGTATTTATTGTGGTTGCCTCTAAATACATGCTACACGGTTTAGGTATAATATTGCTATGGTAGGAGCAGGAATCTGGTGGTAGTTTTCTTGAAATTGCACCTTTTTAGCAAAAACTTGATCTTTATCATAAGACTCTGGGTAGAAGCAAAATAGAGAATTCATTGAGATAAGACAACATGTATGTGCAATACTTTTTCTCCATAATTTCTACTTTTTGTAGCTGATCTTGTTACATTCCTACAATCAATACTTTCATTAGAACTGTAACATGGTTTCAGCCAGTATTGTAATATTATGTTGGAGGCTAATGAACGCTTTAAAATACCAGGCATCTTCATCCTTGCTAAAATTTTTGCTGACATTCATCATAAGCATAGTCTGATCTTCAAACATTTACCCTACATTCTTTCATAGTTTTATAGTTTAATGGTTTGGCTTGCATGAGGACGTGCAAGAAGGTCCGTGGAGGGATGTTGAGCTCCCTTTTTGTCCAAATTTTTATGATTCTTATCAAACAATTCTATGCTTGTGAATAGTGTTTTTAATCATTATTATCTTATTAAGCTGATAGTTAGAGGCATTTAGAGACAACATCTATTAAATTAATAAATTCTTCTTGAAGACTGTTTTTTTCATAAATTTCATCAATAATATGTCTTCTTGGTGGAAGATGAATAAGTCTAGAACCAGCAGTGAAAAAATACTTCTTAAAATGCATTTGAGTACGAAATGAGATTACTATACGTGAAAATATGAATTTTGTGATCAAATGGTGAAAACTCTTGAAATTTCGACATGCGGGTTTTTTTTCAAAGCACCCTCATTCAGATAACCCAGAAACGGTTTGGCAAAATTTGACATTATGAGGAAGCTATGGTCATGGGAATATTACAACACACGTGAAGTACAAAATCTGGATTTGACTTTTTGGCCACAGTTTTGATAAGCTTCTTATGATCAAAAGAAGAAAACATTGATTGGACTGAGAATGTTGGTTCATTAATGTTCGTTGTTAGTCCAAGAAATGTCTATTGCTAGCTTCCCGATTTCTGGCAATATGAGAATGGTCATGTATGCAGTCCAATGCTACAAAATTAGTATACTAGTGTAGTACGCATCCGTGGCTCTGAGCTTGGAACATCAAAAATATGGAATGGTTGTATTCAGATACAATGATCAAGGCAAATGGTGCAATTTCATCAACCAATGAATTGAGGAGGGTGAACGTTCATGACCAAAGATGTGATTCACTAAAATCTATGCCAGTCCAAGTTTGGTCGGAGGAAAAAGAAAATAACCTAATCCAATCACAATACAAGTTCTTGAGACTCACAAAAGAATTAAGAAAAACCCCGGCTTTCAAAGTCAACTACTACATAAATGATTGTTTTTCTTTTACAGGAGATGTTGCTCTGAAACATGTGAAAAGGCAAGATAGGTGACAAGGAAGGATTGCATATATTTGTTGTTGAGTTCTAACGCCCAAGCTGCTTTAGAGTGACCTTCAATGCAATTCCTTTGTTTGATATGCTTTGTAATAATTGCGGATATAGTATAGTTGGTGGTTCATAATCCATTTTCTTTCAAATAAAATTTCCTGTTAGTGTAATATCTTATTACAGAGTTAGGGGGATCAACATGAATCCAAGCCTCTCACTGGACGAGAAATGGTGGTTACAATTTTAGCCTGATTTTCAAGGGAAGATCAATTTTGGTTGTGACTCTTTGTACAATAGGAAACTGAGTGTCACTGAAGAAGATTTGCACTCAAACAACAATCAATATGCTGCACTTCAACAAGGATATTAGTTTCAATGCAATGGAATTTCTTCATTTTTGTGCTCTTAGACTTGCGAAGGAGAGCCTTATTTCTTCTTCAAAAAGCAGAGTAGGATTTTCCAAGCTTTCTTTCGATACTCGGCCAATGTTAGGAAGGTTCAGTTCAAATTTTTTTGTTGATACACTGTGGCACTATGGACACACATCATTTCAACAGCAAGTGTTGTTTGAGATGGCTTCTGGAGTTACTTTCCCTCTCACTGAACATTGTGATTGAATGCAGGAAGAAGTAGAACTACATATAACTCAAGTGTGCCAATTTCCCGGCATTGAAAGGGTCAACACTACATCCAACTGTGTGTTAATACGCCACTGCCAACAATGCGATGAAGTCAAATTACTTCCAGAAGTTGGGATTGCAGCAACTCAAACTCGAAATTCAAAGAAAATCTTCTTCTTCTGATTTTAATTAATTTATATTAACCAAAAATGCTAAATTTATATTTTATGCAACCATTGATCCATTTAATTAAAGTAGCACTACTGCTATATAAGAAAGATTTTTGTGCACGCCTGAAAGGATGTGGATCACATAGAAGTAGGCTGACGCTAGGATTGCACAGGAAATCATTGTATTATTTGTAGAGTCTATATTTCAATTGCGCCATGTGAGGAATATGAGCCCAGTGGAATGATCCCTAGAGGAGACCACTGGAGCCCAGCATTTAATTATTTAGCATTCATGTAATTTGGTTTCATATTTTGCAATTAATTTATATTTCCATGTTCTTTTGAATTTCTGAAGATGGTATTTTGATTTAGCTTTTACAGGAAGATTGAGCTGGGTTGTTGGGCGCATCATCCACATCGTTGCCAAATTACTTAGGATTTATTCATTTCACTGCATTTTATTTCCTGTTGGTGTGATTTATTTTACTGCATTTCATTTCATGCATGATTGATTTAAATTTGGATTCCGCAATTTTGTTTTTTAGATATCCTTTATGTTTTGATATTTAATTATGCAGGCTTGATTTATGAATTCAGTGATGTCGTTATTCTAGAATTTATTTCTGAGTATATTTATTTAGCAATCATTTCTTTTATTTGTGTTCTTCATTTCCACTATTTGTTGTGTTCAATTCATTATCTAACGAAATAGATTTTTAATTGCAAGCATTTATAACGGAAATAATAATTATCATATGATCGTTGGAAACTCTGATTTAATTAATTAATATTATTTGGGCATTCATAAGAGTTTTTAACCCTGGGATTTTAAATATTCATCATAATTTAATGCCAGAATTAACATGAGGAGTATTTTAGTTCAAGTTCCTGAATTGTCGAGCAAAACACTTTGAAGATATCTCCGATCAACAAACTTAAAAATTGAACGATGCAATTCCTTTCAAGTAGTAAGAAAAATTTAATGATTTTTGTTAAGTACAGATTTTAAAAAAAGTATGCTTTCATATTTGCAGCATAGCTATAGTCTTTTAAGAAGCTTTGCATTCTTTATTTGTTTCAGTGTGTTTACTTTGGAAAGTCTTTTCTTAAATGATTTTTTTTTTTAATTGTTTTTAGGATTTTGATCCCCGAGGTCATATTCTGGCATGTATTTTGCTATGTCTCTAAGTCTTAGGACCTTGGATTGACAATTTAAATGTGGGTGTAAATCTATCATTTATACCTCCCAACAATATTCAATGTGAACCATTCCACTTTTGCATGGAAGAAACCTATATGATTTAAAAAATATTGTGTTGAATGAAGAACATTTGTTTTCAGATTTATATTCTATTTTGTGTCAATTTATATAAGAGCATTCATTATTGGCTTCCACAACCAAAGAAAACACATGGAAAAAAACCAAACAACACCCTCTATATCCAATGTAAATAGCCAAGATTATATCAATGAACTAACTCTTTTAAATAAGTGATTTGGCATCATTTTTAGAAAGAAAATTCCACATGGCTCCTCCTAAATAAACTAAGAGTGAGGAGGTTTCATCTAATAATTTTTAGACTTGAATCTTGCAACAATAATAAATGAATATTACATCAACATACACAATTCATGTAATAGAAAACCCAAGTAATATTATGATTGGTAGACAAAATAGTTGATATAACTATTCACAACCCTTATCCATGCAATATTTTGGAACACATTGGATACTTGTGTTACATCATTCTCCTCATATTTCAAATACAAGAAGAAAATATCAAAGCATGATAATATTTCCATAGGATCCTATCACCTCTAATGTTTGGCATTTGAATGGTTGGAAATACCATAGGATTGTTGGGTCAAGGACGCAAGGATATCATATGTACTTCTAATGAAATGTTGGCATGAGTTATGTAGAACATGATGTGAGAATTTTTCAACATACAAGATATAGTGAGGGTTTAAGGGCATGGTGGCTTCCATTAAAGAAATTTTATAGCCAGGAAATGGACAAATATGGTAAGGTATTCTATTAAAACTAAGTACGATTCTTCAATTTTTAATCTAAAGTTGATATTTATTCAAACTTAATCCTAGTTTATTCCGCTTATTGCATACTGAAGTGATTGTAATGTGTACTATGCCTTCCTCTATAGCTTTAGAATGCTCTTATGTTAAAGTGAAAAGTAAACGAGCATACTTTTAGTCCTTTTCCTCCTTTATGTACCACTTTGTACCCTACAATAATCTCTATTTTTCATTCAACCTCATTCTTCATAACAACCTTGGTTCCTTCTACATTTATTCCCTTTCTCCACTAGTATTTTAATTTTTGTAATACCATTTGACATAGCATAAACAATTCTTATTCCCTACACCATTAATAAATGCTATGACATACTTCATTGATCCCCATGCAATTCCTAGTGCTACAACTCCTCATATTCCAATAAATGTAGCCAACCCTATTGAATTCAATCACCACCCTCTTCTTATGGCATACAATTACAAATTCACCAATAAGGGGTCCCTCTTCACTCACAATTATCAAATGAAGGATCACATGGATGATTTGATTCTAGATAATATAAGTGAAAAATATTTAGTCTCATCTACAAGTGTGAAATTTTTTCCCTCCTAATCACTCCTCACCTATAACCATATTGTTTATCTTACCTCACAAATAATTCTTGCTCATTATCAATCTCACAAACCTATTCTATCACATTTTATATACCTCACTCTTTTACAATACTATGATATATGATATTGACCCTCTAGAATATAAAAAGTTAATTATAGGAATGAAATACTATAATGATTCTTTTGTCAAATATGATTCCCCAAAAAAATTCATACATACTCACTAAGGAAGGTAACCCTTAACATTCTCATTCACCCACCACTTATATAGAGAAATATCTTTGGATACAAAATTGTCTAGTAAGTCACTCTCACTGACTTCATTCATGTTTGCAATATTTTTAAAGCCTAAATAGATCAAATTAATTCTATACTAGGATGTATTGGAAGAACCATATGTTTCTCCTTCTATGATCTAAAATCAATCATCGTATAATTTTTCATGTATCTCGGTACTTTTTAAGTGGAAATATTATAGTAATTGGCTTGCAATACACATTTTCATGACATGTCCCAATTTAGAGATTTGGGGCTTGAAACCTTCTAGAGGAAGTTTAATGCATGAAATGGTTTTTTGGGATCAAAATTTTGTGAGCATTGATCCTCACCAATTAATGTTGTACTACATAATGATATCTTTGCAAAAGTTTGAAAATCAAAATAACTAGAGTTTGTATGTTTCATTTATGCCTCCCATAAGTTGACCTACCCTATTTACTACCATGGTATCAAGTGGATGGCACATCAAGCCCCATTACTCAAACCTTTGTGGATTATTCATGTGTGGAGTTTCAAGATTATTGTATAAGGTTGAAAAACATCACATTAATGAATGGTTGAGGCATGAAAAATCATAACCCTAACTGTAGATGTCTATCAAGCTATGTGAAATATGATGTCGCTATGAATAAGTGTTTCCATTCCTTTAGTATTTTACTTATTCCATCATTTAGTATGGACTCTAAGAGTGGTATTTAATATCTTAACAAAGGTAGTAAAAGGCTTTATAGATCATTTTAGGCCATAGTGTATTAAGTATCTCTATAGTGGGTGTGCCTTTCTTTATAATTACAATTCATAACTAAATAAAATAGAGTATAGGTCTCACCTTCTAGCTGGATTTTCTCTCACATCAAGTTTCCCAAGTAACATCGTACGGTCATTTTTTTGGATAATGCATAGTTACTTATTCTTTCATTTTCATGTTTTAGCTATTTCATAATTTAAAGCATTAATGAAGTAATACAAAATCTAGAATAAAAGGAAACAAATTGTAATAGAAGAGGTACTTTCTAGGATGAAAAAACAAGTCACCAATACCTGTCACAACATGTACATCATCATGGTAGCTCTAATAGTTTTAGTTTTACCTTTTGGGAAAGTTTTTGGCTCTAACCCAAAATTTGGATTAGACAATAACTTGAGATATAATCAAGACCCTAAAAAGGTGTAAAAAAATAGCCTAGGAAAGAGCAACCAAGTTCCACTGCCACCACTTCTTGATTACATCTATTTGAAATGGAAGAAAAAGTGGAAATAAAACCCTAAAAACGTGAGATTGGTTATATAAAATATGAATTATTGGTTACAATAGTAATAAGTATAAAACCAATAATATAGATGAAGAGTAGAAGATTTCATTTTTTCTCTTGAAATTAGTTGGTCATGCACTGACCTAGTGGGAAATCCACGTTGAAAAACTTAGGCTACAATGTTATCCACCAATAAATAAGTGGGAGGCATTGAAAACAATCATTAAATCATAGTCGTGTCCAATTGGGTATGTAATTTATGACATAATATGTAAACCAATCAAAATCATTGAAATTTAAAAATAAGTACATGTCAACATTTTGGAGGGAAAATAAAAGAAAAACTACATTTTTTTAATTGTATTTTCTACTTATCTCCTTATAGGGTAACTCAAATTTCAAGTGTAGGCACGCATTGGATACTTTCGATAAGACTCAAAAGTATCCAACGAGTGTCTAAACTTGAAATCTGAGTGAACCTATAAGGAGATAAGTAAAAAATACAATTAAAAAATAACTAGTTTTCTTCTTTTCCTTCACAAATTCATCACTCTAATTTTATTATTTTCCTATTATTTTGTTATTTTTCCTTAGGAGGCCACTTTGAGGCTAAAATTTCCTCTAATGGAATATCTCTATACAAGTCAAATATACTCCTTAAGTATATGGGGTTTCTACACAATTGATGGGCCCAAACATTATATTCTTTATAAGGTCCATCTTCCATCACATTTCACCCACATCACACACTTTTTGCCTTGTATTAACAACTATTTTGACATTTTCATGATTATTATAGGTACATATGGCTACATGAACTACTGGCCTGAATTTGAATGCTTTTGACCTCTTTTCTGCAACTATAGAGAATATTTGATAGATTTTGTTGAAAAATAAAGCATAAATTATAGGTATTATGTCCCATCTTATAGAATAATTCTATTTCTATCCACAATCATGCATTTAAGGAAACTTGAAGAGCCTTTATGGCATATTGATCGACAACAACCTTAATTTTAGGACCTTAGGGAATAAATCATCCCTCCCTTCAACGGGGTTGTTCTGTCATACTTATATTGATATAGATTGGATAATTATATTTTTCATCCATATTGATGATTTTAGAGTGGAAAAAGTGGAGGAATAAGTTCACATGAACGTTTTTACTAGCAGGATTGACTTTGGAAAATTGGGGTATGAAACTTTTAGTGACCAATTTGAGGCATAGAAGGAATTTTTTGGCAGGTAAAACTTTTACTCATAAGAGCTACACATTCTTATGCTATTCTACACAAATATATTTCCAACAACATAATAATTTCCTCAATCGAATTACATATGAAAAATTTATGCCACTTGGAAGTTCATATTCTTTTTTTCCTCCATAACTCAAGAGGATGTCATTTCAGCCCCCACTATCCATGGAGAAGGGGCTAGCCACCTCATCAATGTGAATAAATCTTTAGAAGAATAAATATTGTAAATCTAGTTAATATTTTGGTGGGCCTCCAAAATAAGTACAATTCAAGGCCCATCTAACCATCCTTTGGCACATTTTAGCATCTATTTTTTCATTTAATATTATAATTTTCAAGCAATAATGTTTTATTAGGAAGGTTAGGGAATATTTTCCATATATTGTAGCTTAATGCATTGAATGTGGAAGACAAAGAGGATTTATTGTTCATAATACATTGGATACAAGTAGGAACATATTGAGGAGGAATGTTCTGTGCATTAGCCCATCAACAACTTGGTTGACTCATGAGTAGTTACTACCCCTCAGTGACTGTGAGTAAACTAGGAGACCAAATAAAATTTTGTAGGAGTTCTAGAGGGAAGAAACCCTTCATTCAAGGATTTTTCCCCTCACTCACTTTTGTATAAATAAAAGATCGTATCACCTCAGTAGGATTCAAATTCTAGAGACAAGATAGTTACTATTAGATAAGGAGACTTTTTCTTGTTATTTCCATTGTCATGTTACATACTTGAAAAAAATTGAGATTAATGAAAAGCATCATTTTGTTTCTAGTCTGAGTTTTCTTGAATGGGGCTAAGTTTCCATGGCTTAGGGCCCAACATAAGTACTCAAGATCCTTCTTTTTTACATTTCTTTATGCCTTTGTTTTGCATGCACTTAGTCTAGTTGTGTTTCTTTCTGTAAATCTGTTTTATAAGAGAAACATTTCTCTGCAGGTTGGCTAGTGGGCTCCCTTGGGAAGCTTGGTTATGTACCCTGTGTCTACAAGCACCTAAAATAGTTTCTCTATTATGCAATACTTAGATTATGTTCTAAATTCAACTCACCCTTTCAGATAATTTTTTCCTTCCACAATTAGTGTTTGAACAATCATTTAATCACTTTGTCCTTGTTATATGAACATTTATTTTGTGTCCAGATGAGATATTATGGTTCATAGAGTAGAGTAGCATCATTTATATGCATTTACATCACCTCCTTCAACATTCCACCTTCCATTCCTACTTGTTTCTACAAACAATCTACACATTGGAAATTACCTTACTGAGCTACATGATTATTGTTCGTTTTACTTTCCCCCTTGCGCAAGTTAGTCTACTAAGTAAATATGGGCTTGGTAAGTTATCTTTCACCCTTCCATATATCCCTATTACATTATCCCATATTTAGACTGCTCCTAGAACCTTTAGATTTCTCTTAGATGCAATCATGTAGCAAAACAGGGTATCTTGTACCAATTCTATAGCATCACACATAATTCTTTTGAATGTGCCTAGAATAAACTCTAAAGCTTACTTTTTTCTTCTTGTCAATACAAAATTTCCTCTAAACCTTGAAACTAAACTTAAGAAGATTAGAGACCCTTCAAATACCTTCCTTCCATTGTTGTAGTTTCAATTTTGCAACAAGGGTATATTATATTAGTTATGAGTTAAGTAGCATAAAAGTTGTTTAGCTTGATCAATTTTGAGCATTTGATTATTCTTTACAAGTAGAATAGGATTGATTTGATTACAATATCATATATTTGTTTTCCTACAGGCTAGGTTAGAGTCACCTTCATTGTATTTACTTTCATGCAACTAGCTTAGGGTTACTTTCCTGTTATTTACCTTCAACAAAATAGATTAGGATTTATTTTGCAGCATTTCCTTCCATGCAAATAGATTAGTGTTTATTTCATGTAGTAGGAAAAATAATTATTCAATTATCTGTTTTCATGCAAAGTTAAGCTATGTGGTTTTCCTTTTTGGATTTTTCAAAGTGATCTTTTCACATCTCAATACAATTCATTGCTTTAGAACAACTTGAGTAGAATCTTGTTTGTTATGCATATAGTAGCGACACCTCTTAAGTTTGTATGAACTCTAGATTGATAAATTAAATTTGGTATGCCTGTGAGATGCAACATTTTTGTTGTAATACGAGGAATCAGCACATTATGTCTTTGTTGTCAAGGAGGTGTTGGAATAGGTATTGTTTTCTACTTTAGGTTGCTCTCTTTTCCATTCTAGTTCCCGAAAAAACAAAAAAAACAAAAAAAAAAAATCATCAATATTTATTGTTATAAAAATATACACAAAGAAAAAAAAATCATTTCATTCTTCATAGATCTAGGGAAAACTTAGGGAATTGTTTCCTAAAACCCCCACTTCTACAAGCAGCCAACCTTCGCTTCTTCATGACTGTGAACCTCCTACTCTGACCATTGAGAATTTGGAGAACCCTTTGGGTGAGAAACTAGATATTTTTGGAGGGGGCTATAGGGGAAGAGGAACCTTCATCACCCACTAAATATATGGTTAGATACATAAAACCTAAACTATTTGATATTAGAGAGACAAATGGGGAGGCTAGAATGCAGAAAATTACCCCCTCTCCTCTTACACACTATCATGGCCTTGATTTTGAGGACCCTCATACCTTCATTTTTGAAATTGTTGTAATCTACGAGACATATAATTGTGCCTCTCATGATATTAAAATTAAATTTTTTCTTTCCACCCTCAAGGTTGCAACCCTGTGTTCATTCATGAGTTTTGAAGGAGGAAACATCACTACTTAGGCTCAGATGTAGCAGGCATTCAACACAAAATGCAAGTATTATTGAAGAGAAAGGGGAAGAAGAGAATAAATCTATAGGATGACTCAAGGGCTATATTATTCCCTATAGGACTTTGAATAAAGGTTTCAACTAAGCTATAGGAGAGCGTATTGCACCCTTGATATAGTTTCAATGAAGCTAATTTTACTCCAATGGGTTAGGGGAGAGTTCATGGAGACCCTCAACACACTTCCTAAAGGAGATATTTATGAGCTCAATTATGAGGACATCAATATAGTGTTCAAGAAACACTCTAGGGCTTCAAGGAAAAGAGGTAGATCTAGCAAAGGTTTGGCAAGTTCTTCACCTTCTATCTCAACCATCAATAGTAAAATCAAACGAATGTTAGAAGATTTTAAAAGAAAAATGTTACATAATTTTCCTTTGTAGATTGACACAATGCAGATCAAGAAGAAAAAAGAGGAGACGGAGAGGGAATTAGCCATATTTTGCCCTAAATGCACCAAGAGGCACCCTATAAATGAGTTTCCATTGAATGCAATAGAAATATGCTCTGTGTGTGAAGAAAATCATGAATATGATCTAACAGAGGATGAAATCTTTAAAAGATGGCCTAGATCACTTCTAGTGAAAATGCGTTTATAAGGTAAAATGCTCTTGTGGTAAATGTTACACTAGCGAGATAGGAAGATCCTCTAAAATCAATCTCAAAGAGGATGTTATAGATATAAAGAGAGAGAGAATCAAATCCTCGACACTTGCTGAACATTCTTCCAAGACAAACCACCATGTGTGCCTAGAAGATATGGAAATAATCTCAAGGAACAACCATTATTATAAAAGACAGATACATGAAGCATTGGAAATCATGAAGCACCCCATCAATCTCAACCAAGAAAGTGGGGTTGAAGTCAGCATGAATTGGATACCGCTGCTCATGTAGAACTACAACCCCCAAACTAGTCCCACTACGCTAAACACCTCTACCACATCTACTCCCTAAACATCATATAACCCCCCCTTTTTTAGTTTTAATCTAATTTTATAATATCATAATATAATAACAATCATCATTAAGATAATTATAACATATTAATTATCAATATATTTAATTAATATTTAAATACATCAATATATGAAAATTTGTATTTGAATATATTAATATATTTAAAGAAAAAAATAATATATTTAGTGTAAATTGTAAATTACGTTATTTAAACATTTAATTAATTCATTTATAACTCTCAAATTATAATAAGTAAATGGCACATAAATTTAAACACTTTAAATCAATAATTAAATTTGTTAGAGTAATATTAACATATTTAATAAACGACATATTAATTTAAATATTTTAAAAAAATAATTAAATATATTATAGTGATATTAATATATTTAATTCATTCAATTATTTAAATTAATATGAAATAATTATATTCTCCCAATTGGGATGAGGGAGGGTATCAGAGGTGACCGGCTAGGAAGTGACATGTTCTGTAAAAGGACCATAACTACTGTCGTCCCCCACATGCTCAAGGCAGGGGGTGCAATGTACAGTGAAATGAATGCATGGGAAGTGCGATGGCAAGGTGGCAGAGGGAGGAATAAGGAAGAGTGATGGAGGAGGTTAAGGCATTCGATGTGCTGAGAAAGTGAGAGCAGTTGTGGAGACGAGAGGCGATTTGCAGTTGGAGAAGGGTGAAGGCACCTTGGCTATAGACAAGAAATGGTTTCATGGGCATCAATACTTAAATTATGGCTCGACCAACGAGAGGGCGTGGTTGAGGTAGGAGAGGCCCAACCCAGGGAACAAGCAAGGGCCAAGCATGTCGGAAGCTTGAAGTGCTCAGAAGCACGTTGAGAACCTCATAGCAAAGGAAACAGTGACATACTGAGAGGAGACAGATGAAGGAATTCGGAAGTTGATTGAGGACTGGGAAGCAGAGATAAAACAAGAAATTGAACTAGATGAAGAGATCGATGACTGGAGGATGATGGTCCCTGATCCAGGGAATACCCGAGGTCCAATTATGCAGTTAAAACACACACTTTACTTGTATTTCTTAATGAAAAGTCTGCTTGGCAAAGCGACAGAACAAGTTTTTGTGGGGATGGTCGTCATAGTACAGGGCCTGTCTAGTTATAAAAAAAAACATGGAAATAATTCTCTTTCAGTTGCATAAACAGGACATCAGGATGGATCAAATAGACCGCCACATCCCTTGCATCCTGTAGCTGTATGGAATTCCAGGGCCAACTGCTAAAAATATTGCTCTTGTAACCTATTTCTCCAATGAGCAGAAAGAGCCAAAAGATTAGAATACTTATGCTTAGTTTTTGTTTATGCGGTTAGCTTTTAAGTTTCCTATTGCATATGCTAGTTGTTACAGTTATGTAGTATTTGGACATGAGATTGAGTCTTATCTAGCTTAGCTAGAAAGACTGAAGCAATTTTGTTTTTGGATGGCGTATAACATTGACCGGTGGCCAATAAAATTGGTTTCCCCTCGGGGCAAGTTGAGGCCACCCGGTAAATCTATGTGGTGTAAATTGCCTAATATATAATAGAAAATGGATGGACCTCCCAAGCTTAACAAAAAATAAATATGAAATAATTATATTCATAATTTTAAGAAATTTCATATTTAAAATCAAAATTTAATAAATTAATAATATAACACTTTATCATAAAATTAAATAAATTAATATTATAATACTTTATCATAAAATCTAAATAATTTAATTAAGGGGCATATTAATAGGTTTCACCTATTAATATTAATATTAACAAATAATGAAACGTACACATTATCCTCATTCTTTTAATTTAAGTCATAATGCACTTTTGCAGTCTTAGTATCCTCTAAACAACTCACCATGGCCCATGCCTTCTCCATGGCTCTATTCTCCTCAACTTGTCATTCCTCCTTTCTAACCATATCAACATCATCCTCCTCATTTGGTAATCCCTCCCAAGGATGCAGGCCCCAGGTAACCAAAGAAACTACCTTAATGCATCCTAATCAACCACAACTACCAAAAAACAATCCACCTAAGCAACCATAAATGTCTGCTCAAGCTAATACGAACCCAAAAAATAAGCAATCCTAACAAGTGTACAATGGAGAAACTTCCTATCCTAACTAGGTTCTAGAAAACTAAGAAATCAATCTCAGGTCCAAGAAGGTAAGGAAAATAATGGTTTACTTCAACATTGTTTAGTCTCTGTTATGATCCTTATCCCTTAAAACTGATAAGAAACCAATAATTATGGTCATATTCAAGGGGGAAACATCCTTTTAAAATGAATACAACATATAAGACAATATTTGATGACCTTAAGATTAGGTCTCCTTAGTGTATATGTAGGAGACAAAGGGTACAATTAAAATAAGAATGGGATTATGAGGGGTTCTAACCTACATAAAAATAGAACAATAGAAATGCAATAACGTAATGTATAAGGATGAATAAGGATTTTTGGTTAACATGGCGCTTATATAAGCCTAACACACCCCTCCCGTTCAAAGGAGTGTTGTCCTCAACACTTGACTACATGTGGTTGTTTGTAACGAATAAAGTTTGTATACATGGCATAATACTAAGAATATCTAGTATATGTAAATATCCATTATAGAATAGTAATGTTTAAATAAGAATGTACAAGATATATGAGATATAATGTTACAAATCAGGGGGTGCTTATATACCTAGGTAGGTGCCCTTTCATGACTGGTTAAATGTCTTTAGAGACATGCCTCTTTAGTAAATAGTTATTTTTTAAATTACATTTATTATTTATTTATATATTTGTATTATTTACATATATTTTATTTATAACATTTCCTTCCCCTTTAGAAAATCTTTGTCCTTAAAGCTTATTGATGAAAAGGTTTGATCTATTTTTTCTTTTTGAATGTCTTCTTGTCTCAGAGCTGTCATATTCATTGATAGAAGATGATAGGATCATTTGAGTGATAAAAAACATTGTAGACATGAGAATGGATTTGACCATCCTAGATTAATCTTCCATGGAATGTTGTATTTACTATATCTTTTAGAGAATTTTTTTATGACAATATTGCATTGTGTTGACATTAGTAGTCTTTAGAACATTTGTCTGTTGTTTCTTTTCTGAGTGATACATGTTTGTAGATTGATGGAGATCTCAACTCTTGCAATTCGGATGTTGACAATGAATTTTTATCATTTGATTCTACTTAAAAATGTTTGTAATGATTTCTTGACTTACTTGAGGTATTTGATTTCCTTCAGGGTCATAGGCCACTTAGTTAATTGTTTGATCTTTACTTGAAATATTTTTTTATTTGAATTGTAACATTCAAATATGTTTTCACTTCTACAGGTTTTCCATCTTCTTGAGCTATGATGTTCACTAGATCAATATTCGTTCATTTTTCATTAACTTGAGTTGTTTCATCTCGAGACTTCAATTTTTTCTTAATTTCTTCTAACTTTTTCTCTAATGATCTCTTATCATTTTAATGTTTCTTGATTTGCACGTGTAGATTTTGATTGTAATTCTTGATATGTGAAAGTTATTTCTCTCTGGATTGTTGGTTTTATTCTTAATGTTTGTCTCCTCGTCTTTTAAAATTTTGATTTTTTGTTATGATGTTCGATTAAGGTTCTTTAAATGTAAATTTTACTCTTATTGTTTTGATAGGTGTTTCTTGAGTTCTTTATATATGCCCTTAGCTTTCTTGGCTTGATTGAGTAGTTCTTCATCATGATCTCTGAGGCACGAAATTTATTCGTCTTTACTAGAGATGACTTCTTCAAGCTATTTCTACTTCTTTGATATTATTTTTTTATTATCTTGAAACATTAGTTTCGAAATATATTTAAAATTTTCTGATGAGGGCATTATCGTCTCTGACTTTGTTGTCATGTCATTGAGTGTGATCAATTTCTTTTTATAACGAAACGTCAATTTATTTTCTTTTATGTTTAACATGAATGTACCCAATTTTATAAACTAAGGTAGACTAATAATTATGTCAATATCTTTCTTAACCATAGTTACAACACTGAATTGAGAAATGCATTCACAATGATCAATTTCCACTTGTAAATCATTAATTTCATATTCCTTTTGGCCAAAAATGTATTTTCTTTCACCAATGCTTGGCTCTTGAATTAATAGTTGATTCACCAATGTAATATTGATGTAATTTTTCTTGTAGCTTGTGTTTATAGCGATATTAATCTATTTCCCTTTGATACATCCTGGTAATGTAATTAATTTTTTATCTATAATTGAAATACCTATATAGGAAAATATTCCTTTCTCTTCTCATATAGATTTTATTGCTTTCTCATTAGTGATTAACTCCATTTTTAGTTTGTCAAGAAAAGATTATGGTTTTAAAGATAACCCCTTCTAATCCTTATAATAAAATATTATTATTTTCTTTTAATTTTTTTATCTTTTACATAACTTTCAAAACATTGACCTTTCTTCAAAAATTAATATTGAATTCTCAAAAATATTTTAATTTGAGATTGAAATATACTAATTTATCTCCCTTTTAAAAATGTTTATATCCTTTATATCTTTTAGTCCACCTTTAATTTGAGGTCAGTGTAAATATATTTAATACAATTTTTTGATAATTCACTCACCAGGGAGTGGGTATGAATTTTATGATCTTGTAATTTTTTATCCGTCTTTTAACCTTTAATGGAATCCTTGTAATCTTCAATTGAAAAATGAAATTTGGCAGGAAATGGTAAGAGAGAGCTGACAAGGAGAAATAGATGCAAAATTAGTGGTGATGATAGGGTCGTTCAATGGTGACGTTGGAGAGGATAGCACACAATGTTGGAAATGGGGAAACAACGAGAAGGCAGTGGTGGTGGTTTCTGAAAGCATATGAGCAGGAAATGATATCTTGAACAGAGCTAGTGGTGGGCTAGATAATTTTTGGAGTGGTGATTATGGCTGTAGACTATCAATTTCCTAGGTTTGTCATGAAGCTACTGCTTTGAGACAAAAATAATTTGGTTGGACGCAACATTCAGGCATTGGTGGCATCTAAGTGTTGTTGCGTATTCTCAATTGGTGTGAATAGATTCACATTGTTACAGGTTGGAGTCAGAAGTGGTGAGGGGTTGGGATGGTGGCTATGAAAATCAACCATGAGAAGTCTAGTAGTAGCGCTGGAGGCGGGGTTATTGACAGTCGGGTAGGCAGTTGAGTGGCGAGGAGCGTTGTTGAGGGTTGTATGTCGCGGTTGTTTTGTCATTATATATATATATATATATATATATATATATATATATATATATATATATATATATATATATATAATTTGTTTTCCTTTAATAAACTCTTTTCTTTTTCTTTTTTCTTTTGTAGTCATTTTTTTCATAATCCTTATTTTTATTTTTGAATTAAATAGAAAAAGTCCTAAATGGTGGAACTACCATAATGGAGAATTTCAAATTACATAGAAAAACACTTGATCACAACAACAACGATTTGATAAAGAGTTGATGGCCAAAAGTCAAGGTCAACCAATGTGGCTTTGATACCATTGTAACGAACAAAGTTTCTATACACAGCAGAATACTGAGAATATATGGTATATGTAAATATCAATTACAGGATATTAATATTTATATAAGAATGTACAAAATATATGATATATGATGTTACAAATGAGGGGGCCAACTTATATACCTAGGTAGGTGTCATTTCATGACTAGTAATGTCTTTAGAGACATGCCTCTTCAGTGGATAGTTATTGTTTAATGGACTATTATTACATTTAATATTTATTTATATATATTTTAATGATAACAATGTTTCTTCATTAAAAACTCATCTTCCCATGTAACGTCATCCACTTCTAGGTTATTTTATTTGATGAGGTACTTAGTAATTTCTGTGAAATTTCTTAGCTACTTTGTCCTTGTTTCCAAAATTATTTCTAGTTCTAGTATTATTTTCCATTCTTCATTAACCTATATTATAATAGTTTGTACTAGGATATTGTCACTGATTAACTTATCTAAGAAAGAAACATGGAAGACTAGATGTATACAGGAAGATGGAGGCAATTATAATTTCAAACCCATACTTCCAACGCTTTACAACACCTTATGGGGGCATAATACCTCAAAGCTAATTTATTGTCCTTCTTTCGTTGCTTGACAAACATCTATTTATATGGTTGTAGTCTCATAAATATATAATCCTCAACATCAAATTCCATTTCACTACGATGTTGATATGCTTGTTGTCTCATTCAATTTTGTGCCATCACCAAATTTTTATTCTATAGTTTGGGAACCTCTTCTTGGTATTTTATGTGGTCCTCTATTGATTAAGCCTTTATACTCCCTTTTTAAGGCTAATGTGATGTACAGGGGATGAGATCCATCAAGTTCCATAAATGATGACATTTTTTATGAAGTATAGATGGATGTTTTGTACCATTATTCTGCCAAGGGAAAACATTTGACCAATTGCGTATGTTTATTAGATGCAAATAAACATACACATCATTTTAAAC
This sequence comes from Pinus tabuliformis, assembly GCA_031772625.1. NCBI lineage: Eukaryota > Viridiplantae > Streptophyta > Pinopsida > Pinales > Pinaceae > Pinus > Pinus tabuliformis. The sequence goes on from CM062818.1 coordinate 373,636,376, forward strand.
ATTTATTCAAAATCTTACTTTCCCATCAAATTGAGATTGGTAAGATGAACTGTGAGCCAATTGAGTACCAAAACAAGAAAATAATTCAATCTAAAACTTTCATGTAAAAATTTCATCTCTATCACTTACAATAATCTTTGGTACTCTGGGTAATTTTGGATCGTTTCCATGAATTCCTCTGCCACAATAATTTCTTTAAAAGAATGAGAAAGAGAGACAAATGGGCATACTTTGTTGTTCAATATACCACTACCATGATGACACTCTTTCCTTAAGATTTAGGTAAACCTGTAATAAAATTCATTGAAACTTCTTTCCAAAAGATTCATGGTATGCTAATGGATAAAGGATCCATGGGGACTTGATAGTCTCTCCTTTATTTTGTTGGAATACCACACATTCAATTGAAAATTCTTACATAAGTGTTTTTGATGGCATAAAAATTCATTTTTCCATGTAGGTGTTTTTTGTTGGGTTACTAGGGTCATCCTTTAGTTGTTGAATGATCTTGCAGAGTCTTCTCATATTACTACCATTATATTTTTTCTTCTTCCATGCAATCAAATTATGAAGTGGAAATAACATGTAGTAATCCATTTATCTCTTCCTCTTTCCTTGAGACTACATTTTCCACAATATTTTGTTTTCCCTTTCTTTAGATAATTTCAAAGTTATAACCATACATATTTGTGACCCATTCTTGTTTCTCTTCTAATGATGATATTTTCTCCAAGAATGTAACAGCCTCCTCCTACACTTACCCAAGTTCACCAGTCCACTAGGGTAAATATGTGACGAAGTGTTACTGTGATATGAATCAACCTCCTAGGTAGAATTAAGGAACTAGAATCATCCAACCAACACTTTACTAATAACCCTCAGTACTACAGGACCCCCAAGAGCTAATCAACAACTCTAGGTTCCCATCCCCTTAGTTAACTTGACCTTTTAATGATCTAGACTCCTAGTCTCTCCCTTGACAAGAAAATGCAGTGACTGTAACCCTCCAGTCGCTTCTATAAGCTTTCTTCCCAACACCTATAGACTAAATTACTCAATTATATACCAACGACCTCGACATCTAAGCCACTTTTTTGGGGCTAGGATCCAAACCTCTGCTCAGAACTTGATGAAACTCTTAGAAATAATAAATGACACAAAAACAAAGCCTTTGATGAAAAAATTGATCAAGAATTAACCTGACCGATCCTAACCATGATAAACATTTCGTCAAACACATCATGAACAAGTAATCTCCACGTCTTAATTACATATCTAAACATAGGTTTTTGATAGTTATTTGAGAATCGTTGGCAAGGTGTGAAGTCTTCTCTCAATATTTTCACTATCATGTATTAGGTCATGCATTCCTTAAACAATCATTTATTGATCAGAGCCATAACTAAAGTATGTCATAAAATCATGCTTATAACCAACATATAACCAAAATAATAACAAGGATAGAAAAACCATCAAAGCTAGATAATAACAAGCATAAATACTCATGAAATACAAGAGGAAAAGAGATCTTATTAACATATGAAAAATCCAACCAAGTCAGGGTGTTTCACGTACCACACGACTATAGATTGGGTTGAACCAAATATTTCTTTCAGCCAATCACCCTCAAGCCATATTCCAAGCATGAATATGGTACTCACAACAAAACAACCATGGCTCCCTCAAGCTTTACCGTATATCCCACCATTATCATTTAAGGGATTTCTAGGCCTGAAACCCTCATCTTTATAACCAGGCTCTATTGTGTATCCCACCATTATTGGTCAATGGATTCCTAGGCCCAAACAAGGAACCATACACTACCAGGCTTTGTCACAATCTCGCCAATACTGGTCAAGGGATTACTAGGCCTAAACAAGCTTGGAAGCCTCTGGATTTCTTCACCAATACCTTAAGGAATTTTTCCATTTTCACCCTCAGGCTTTACTGTGTATCCCACCATTGTCTCTCAAGGGATTCCTAGGTCGTTTAGAATTTTCCTGAGACCACCTCATCGAGTTCCAAAACCATCCAACAATCCAAAGTTAAACCAAATGAAATAACCCCATCACACCATGGTTATCTAGAAATAGCAAGGCAATGCTGAGATCATTGTCACACCCAGAAAAAACCATGCCAATGATAACAAGAGAACCAAATACAGACATGCATGTACCATGCATGGAAAAACTAGTAAGGAAATCATACATGAAACTCAATACCTACAAGTAATCTCGTTGTAGCCGCTTGATCCAACTCTTGCTTGATATTTTCTTCCCTTTGTTTTCTTATCCTTCTTTTATCCAATGTTAGAGTGCTCCAAGAATTCTCTAAGTGAGCAATAGTATAAGAGAGAGAGAATAGAGAGAGAGATTTCCAAAATTGAACTGAAAAAAGACTAAAGTGGAAAAACCTGTGAACTAGTCCTCATAAGACTTTTTATTAATGAGGCATCTATTTTTGCCATTTTCCTTTATCTTTCCTTCAATTTCCTCCTCACATCAAACCTATGACCTTTCACTTTTCTTTTATCCTATTTTCTTTATTTTCATAAATAAAATGTCAATTAATGCCTCTTTTCCTTTTCAAAGCCTTTTCCATTGCTTTTGCTAACTTCCTTAGCCATAATAAACCAAATGAACACCCACTACGATGTTTTTCCCAACATTCAGCTTGGAATAGGTGTCCCATGACCTTGGTCTTATTTTTCCTTTATTAACTTTATTACATGAAATTTCAACCCAGGGTTGTTACAGACCCCTCCCCCTTAGGGGAACACCATCCTTAGTGTTCTATGACACCTATGACTAGAAAATCACTGAAAAAAAACATATTTCCCATGGAGATTCATAAAATAAGTCATTCCAGTATTTATAATGATATCTTGTTCCAAACATGATAGCCATACCATTTAATGGAGCTTTATAATACAACTCATTATGTTATTTACAATAACAACCACATATACTTATGCATATGTGATTCAAACAACAAATAATCATATCCTGATGATGGGCCATAGTGGATGGCTCGAAACGCCGATTTAAATAATCATGGATGCGACAATCCCAGAAGAATAAAACACTACACAAGAGACTAATCACAAAATCCTCAGAACAATAATCATACTATCTATGGAGCTTTATAAATCTGGCTCGATACAATATTCACAATAATATACACATACATACATATGAACATTTTCTTCAATCAACAAACAAAAGGATACAATGTTTGCCTCTTGAACAAAGGAATCCATAGGCTCACTCCTCCACCCTCAAAGTAATACTAGGACTCACCTCCTTCCCAAAAAGTTCAGAATCCATTGCCAAGGTTAAACCTATATCCCATGTCCAACGCTATCATCCTTGTATTTCTTATTCTCTTAGCGAATAATTATTGGGTCATTTTTCTAGAGAACACTCCCAATGTGCTTCTAATTCCATTTGGAAATCCTAATGAGCAAAAAAAATCCATTCCTTACATTCCCTTCATTGCTACACAGTCCCCAGGGAAATCCAATCACCCATTGTGTGCAGTCACTCACCTTCCAAGTTCCCCAACATCACCTTTCATGGGTGATCCATCCGTTGGCAAGGCTTCCTCGCATTGGAAGGTCCAAAAACCAAGGCATAACCCTACCTCAAAACCCTCATATTGGTCATAACATGTTCATCACTAGTAGAAAATGATGAAATTAGTGACTAGGTGACTTAAAAATTTGGTCACCGCAATTATTTCAAGTGAATTACTACTAAATTTGAGTAATTTTAAGTGACTTAACTAAAAATGACTAACTTAAATGACCAATTTAATTTAGGTATAAAATATACGACTAGATAATAAGTGACCAAACTAAAAGTGATTAACTGAAATGACTATTTAGTTCAAGACTAAAATATATGACTAGATAATAAGTGAAAAAATTAATAATTATTAACGTAAATGACTACTATAGTCCAAGAATAAAAATATGACCAAATAGTAAGTACAACAAGTATATGAATTAATCATTTATGTTAGTAACTTTTAATTGTGTCACTCCAGAAATGGAAAATTTCAATTTTGATACTGAGGTGTTTCATTTCACTACAGGGGTTTCTAAATCCGTTTTCAATGTTAAAATTTAATTAGATAGACTTAATGATCCCCTTAAAGGGGTATATGAATCTATCTATATTGCTAAAATTATAAAAAAAATTATACAATATAGAGTATAAGTTTACAATATATTATAGTTTTATAAGGGACGAAAAAGAGAGTTTGAAACTGATATAGAAGGGTTTTAAGGGTTAATAAGAATTTGTTCCTCACATCTTAAAGAGATGACACACTATTTGTTGTGGGGTTTTTGTGGTGTTATTACATACCATGGTTGATTATTGCACTAGATTCATAGAGATAATGATTTTATTAATTTGAATTCAAAGTATGTTGATTTAAACTTGGTTAATTAATATAAATCTAGATTACTCTTAAACCGATATTATTCTATAAATAATTCTACAGATACATGCATTACAAAAATGTGTACAGATGCTAATAGCACATTCACATTCTTAGAATGGGCACATGCTATTGTTAGAAAATGATACATATTAACAATTCTTGTGGTTCTTTATGTAGAATAGCATGCCGCAGTTCCCATATCTAAGTTGAAATTCAAATATCTCATAGAGAGTATCTATGTGGTTGTTTGGGGCTTACTTCATCTTCCTTGAACTCTAGAATATTTATTTACGGCCTAAGGCCCTCTTTTATCCTCCCCTAGAGATAGTACATTCCCCAAGACCCATTCTTATCATGTAAACCATACCAATGGTGACAAAGATTCCCCATAAACACCAAATATCCCCTAGAGTTGTCATGTGTGGTAATTCAAATACTTTTTCAAGAATATTGATCATGGGAAGATTCAAATATGACCCAAAAGGCTATGATCCTTCCTTCACAAGGATTAAGGCCCCGAGTGCCATACATGGTGTAAAAAACCTCCTAACAATATTGATGCCAAACTTAGAGGCCCCAAGCAACTATGGCACAAAAAAAATTCAAATAACACCATAACGTACCTGAAGGCTAGCTATATCTTATAAGCTAGGATATGTGTGGTGGTTTGAGGCCTTATTCACATCCATTGAACTACTAGAGAAGTTTTTATTAGGGAATAAAAATCTTGTTTTCTTTCCCTATCTATTGTAGAGACCATAAAACCCATTTGTATTATGAAAAACATACTAATTGTGCCCATATTCCCATTCTAATATCTTGTTCAATATGGAGATTAGACATGAGAAATAATTGTATTAGTCCTAGGGCCCTTTTTCATTCCTTATCCAAGATATAAGCCCTAAATCCTTTCAATGATGTGGAAAAGCTCATAATGAAACCATTATCCTAGACGTCAACTCACATCGAGTTGGAACCCTCTATAGTTCCTTGAACCTCACCATCTAAGTTGTCTTGTTTTCATTAATTTTTCTTTCCAGAGTTATGGTTAAGTTTCTCACATATAGATATATAATAATACCATAAATTATCTCTATCGAACTCATAATTGAAACTAAGAAACATAAAATAATATTTATATCTATCATAATCTTTATAATTTATATTTTCAAAAATAAAATCATATTTATTAAAATATAGTATGGTATACTAATATAAGATTCAATAAATAAACAAATTTGACCATTAATGTTAATATATTATTCAAAATATAAATTAATGAATTGGGTATGGAGTATGCCCTAAAATGGCTTTCTTTTTCTTGGCTAAGATCTCATCTTCCTCAAAAGTAAGGAAACTCGCTAACCACCCAAGACATAGAGGCATCTAGTAGAAGTGAAGGCCTACCCATTTACAGACCGCCAGTGGTTCACTTTAAGTTGCCTAGTTTTCCTTTAATAACTAGAGAGAGTTGTCCTCACTGCCAATTTAACAACTAAATTATGATAAGCTTTTCTACTATTAAAAAAATATAAATTAAGTAATTTACACATGGTTTAGTTTTTATTAAAATTAAATTTCTCTTGGTTTTTATTAATATTAAGTTAATCAAATTGAAAGAGTACATGTGTAAAAACAAATTAAAAATTACAACAAAAATATCGTTAATACATTTTTTTTTAAATTACACGATTTTAATAACGAGAAAAATTCATCGTGGGAAAATGTAATCCCTCCAAAAAAGTCCATGTTAATTTTGGACTCCCAGACAACACTTCCTTCTGAGTTCAGTTCTTCTCTTTTTGCCCAAAACTACATTGATCTGTTTTTAAGGGTCTACAATGGCTTCAATCTGTGAGTCGGTCGGAGTCTTCCGAAAGAAGTGGTATTTGTTTATCTAATTAAGCTTTATGGTGCCACCTAGAAGAGATGGAAACTTATTTCGCCTATAGGCAGGAAACACCAACGACATCAGCAGGGTAGGGTGGTGCGGGGCAAAGCAGACATGGTTTGTGGTTTTGAGAATGTTCATCTTCTAGTAATTTGCCATGTAGATGATCTCCTTGAAGAAGCATGTTGATCGGGTGCTTCATATGCCAAATCCATTTTCTAAGGGTGAATACCTTGTAAGCACATCGTAAATCTTGACCATGTTGAGGGTTTGATTCGATGTTCGTGCCCCATTTTTATGCCCTTTAGATTTTTAATCATAGGAGTTTTGAAACCTGGTGAAATCCATCAAGTTTTAGACACTTTAACAATATTCCAAGGAAATTAAAAGGTAAAATGATTACTGGGTTTCCTTTGAGTTCAAAGTTAATATGACATTTTTATTGGTACACTTCATTTTTTTATGGATCGGTGATACACAAAAGATTTCACATGGTCAAAGAGATTTTTGAACTTGCACTTCTTTATAGCATTCATTAACAACATGTTTTCTAATACACCATTATATCATCCATCGGTTTAGGGTTTGTGGAAGAAGGTTTGGGTATCTAGATAAGCTTTTCAATACATCATTTGGATGCAAATGATACTCTATGTTTTCCTCTCCTCATATGGGACTGTCACAATGCCAAACTAATTTATTGGTACATATGAACACCAAAATCCAATTTATCATGGAGGGAAAGAGTTTGAACCATATATCTCCATCGAATTAATAAGGCCTCATCAATGCACCAAGGTTATTCTTGAATTAGGGGTTCATACAAACAAGTTTTCTCTCTTTTTATTTGTTTGAAATTTTTTGTTTTTGAAATCCGATGGCCAACAATCAACTACCCAAATCAGTGGAAAGTTGTTGATTCAGAAAAGGGGGTTTTCTATCGTAGTTCCACCTCTTGGTTCTGGGCCTCATATCAACACAAAACTAAGCCTCTCTAAATGTTTATTGTGCACACAACTAAGTCTTGTTATGCTAACTGCATTTTTTTTAAAGTCAAAAATGATTTCATTAGATTTTCTATAAAGTACAACTTACAAATATCATCATGGCAACCTCTGCTCTCTCATTCTGACCAGACTTTTTTAGAGTGGGGTATGGGACATACCAAAAAGGACAACTAAAATACATTATTTCAGAGGGAATTCAAGCCTAGACATAACTGACATAAACAAAAAGAAAACCATAATTGATAGTTTCATATCAGGGTGGCAAGTGAGGAAGAAGTACAGGAGGAGTAGTGAAGAAGCTGACACGATCATGGATATGGAAGTCAATATGTTCCACCCTCGCTCCCAGACTGCAAAGGTGGTCGTTTGTATGATGATACTAATGTCAGAGACTATCCAGCTACTCTAATATCTAATTCTGGCTATACAGGATATCCTGGGAATAGGCCATAGTCTCATTCTTATCTTCATACCTGTGATCTTAGAGGATATCCTTATTGATTTAGATTTGATGAGGTTGTGCTGCAAGAGATTCCAAAGTGACTAGAGCTACCACTTGGCCATGCGAATGAATTGGAGATACAGTGTCTTTTTCCTCAGTCTCCCATCTAGGAGAATTTGTCGTGGATTAACTATGTTCAGGCTCAAGATGCCTCTCTAGCTACCATTGCCCACCCCCATGGTGGGGTCGACCCCATTTTCTAGTCATTGAGAAAAGAGGCAAATTATCTAGAGAGAAGGGAAAGGCTCCCCAAAGAAAACAACACCTGCAATAACAATAACCAATACTTGGGTTGTTGAACTACCCACGAGGAGACTGCTGCACCAGACCGGTCACCACGCTCCTCCAAGGTTGGGATAAACACGTTTCTCAGCACATCTGGTGGCTTGCACCCCCTCTGCCACAACCACCCTAAATGCACTTCAACTCATAAAGGCACACTGTATGCACCTCAGTCACATCGAGGTCATACTTACGCGACACAATTTCAAAGGATAGGCACACGGATTTGTTATAGCTCCAAATCTCACTCTTATGGTTTGTGATGCTGCACTCATGGCGTAGGGCAACCCCTCCTTTCAGACCTGGTCGTAAAATTTAAAAAACAGTGTTTTATCCCTTATACGCGACATTTCCCTGAGTTAAACGCGTGTACACGCGGGTCTGTGTATACCCAACCCGCGTGTATGTATTAAAAAACTTAAAAAAATAAATAATTCCTTATTTTCGGGCGGAGATCGCGGGTTTTACCTGCTGATCACCTGTTAGTGCCCGTGGCCCAACTGTTCCCAACCAACTCCTAACTAGAAAACTACTTTGGAGATGGTATAAAAAGACATCAAAGGGAAGGCCTAAGGGAGAGAGAAAAGAGAGCAAGATTATTATGCTGAGATTTTTCCCTTAGAGCAGGTCTGAAGTCCTTGGTGCATTCTGCACTTCCCCCATTCTGCATAGGAAACCCTTGTTTCCATGTGTATTGGTGATCACTCATCCTTTATATCACCATTGAGTAAGACTTGGAAGGAGCTCTTGTTGGAGGCTTGAGGCTGGAACGAATCCGGGAGGAAGCTTAGCTTGGAGCCTGCTGAAGGTGTTTCAGGTGAAATCTTTCCATCATATGTACTTTACTTGCCTTTATATAAAGAAACACGTCTTGGTTCCCGAAACAATCTTTCTTTGTGCTTATGAGATTCATGTTTTGAATTCTTATGCAAGTAGTTACTTAAAGATTTTTATAACTAACTTTATAGCATGAAGATGGTTTATGTATAAGTATTTGTCCATGTACTGCTGTGCTCTTTTATTTGTTTGTTTTACAGGTCAAAGGAGAAGAAGGGAACTCCAAGAAGGGTTTGGACCCTAAAGGCCTTCTCGAACGTAGGACCTTAGGTACGTACCCTCAACATTAGAATTTGCTTACAGTAAAGATAATGGCTGTGTGTGTGTTTCTTTGAATAAGCAATTTTCAGTCTGGTAGAGTCTTAACCCAAAGGACCCTAGGGGTACTTCCCCCTCAACCAGAATTGGCGACTCTGCTGTGTTGTGGGGAAAAGTATCCGATGCGGATGACCCTATCCCTACTCTAAAGGTGACAGTCTTTAGCAACAACTGAAAGTAAAGCTTTGATGTTTTCCTTTATGAAAGTACAAAGAGAAGGAAGAAATGATTAACCAACCTGGTGTCCTTCGCTTAGTCGATCTTGATCCTCTCTCTTTGTCTCTTGTTCCCAGCTCCTTGCTCTCTTTGCCGGTCCAGCTACACACAGATCCTGCACAAAACAAGAGAGGAAACTACAAGATACATGTACTCATAACTGATGCATGGATTAGAGTGAATCAAATATACATGTAAATACAATACATCAATGCAATACAAGTATATAGGAGAACATGCAAAACTTTATTGATAGAAGTAACAGGGTTCTGAGAAGGTTACAACCAATGATGGCTCCAATCCAGTAGCACCTCCCCAGCAGCAAGAACTCTCCTCTTCACCTCTAGTAAAACAATCACCCAATAACTCTAACTGTAAACCAACAGCACCTCCTTGCTTTACACAAAATTCCAGCCTCCTTAGACCTCATAGAAGAGCTCTATATATAGGAGAGAAGAAGAGAGGATGAGTCAGCTTGAGGCTAGCATAGAGCTGACTAGTGTCCTCTCCCTCTTCAGTTAATCTTCAGTTCTTGAGTCCACTTGGAGATCCTTGCTTACACATGGTGATCAAGTACCTCTTACTCATCACAAGGCGAATCTGATGAACCAAGTGTCAGTTTGGAAGCTTCCTGGGCAGTTGACACCTTGCAGGATGACTGTGCCACTTGGCCAATCTCGCCCAGCGCAGGTAGCCTTCATTACTTTTGACTTCCAGCGCAGGTACAGAGTGGGACAGTTGCATTACAGCGCAGAAGCTCAGTTAAGCAGCTGACATGATTCAAAATAAGCCTGTTTTGAAGTGTTTTCAGGTGGAGAACTGATTGGAAGTGTTGTTGTTTGATGACCTTGTTCTTTTAGGGGTAAGAACAACATGTTTAGGGACTGAGGATCCCTGTAATTATTGACATTCCATGCTCCATGATGCGAGGCACAAAAATGTCTATAACAGTTGCCCCCTAAAGTATGAGGCCGTTTATCGGGTGAAATGCTTTATCTAGAGGATCCGAAGCTCGTTCCAGTGCTGAGGAGAGTGCCCTGTAATACAATACAATACAATACATTATTTTTCATTCATCATTATTCTCATGATCTAGCTGAGGCGGGCATTCCCATGCTCAGCTTTTTATAAATACATTTTGGTACATATGACAGACGATCGTCTAAAGATAGACTGATAATTTTCTGCTGAAATTATCATCCTTTGAGTAGGATGATCATCTGCTGCAATGATGTACATGGCAAATGCTTTTATATTTCCTGAATATATATCGCAGCCCGGATGGATGAAACTAGATCCGGGGTCTTCAAACTCGTTCGATCTTCACTCTAAGTACAAGTCGATCCATGTGAGAATTGCGCTGAAGTCGAACATGGAAAGACATCGCTTGATTACCGGTCAATAATGTAAACCGTTAACAAGCGCGAGAGGAATCACCAATAATGACGATGACCCTCAAGGTACTGCAGTACAATTCACGTGGCGTGAATAAAGGACTTGGCGTCGAACGCCACGCAAAATCTTCTGGTTGAAGGTCATTGATGTATACCTGTCGCCGGAAGTGAGAAACTTGCCATTGAGGCATGCAAGCTTCAAAGTACTGATGGGGGTGTTCCTAGATCAACTTCTTGGATAATGAGCTGAAGTCGACAAGAAGCGATCCGTCAAAGGAGGGCCTTAATGAATCCCACATCAATGACACGGAACGGAGCTAATGACTTTAGTGGAGGTGAAAACAAACTGTGACACATGATTCAGGGTGGCGATCATGAATGGATGAAGGATAATGTATGGCAGTGGATGGGACACGGTTGACACTTTCAGAATGACCCCTCTTGAACATATAACGACACTGATGTGATGGATCGGTAGCATTACCCCAAACGTGGATGGTGTGGCGAGGACCATGGTGATGAGACCGGTGAATGAAACAACCCAACCCGATGTGATACGGAGGAAAAGTGTCATGTTCAAGAGTGACTCGCTACCATTAAACTTTGAATGTTCTCCCAATTTTTCCCCAGTCATTTCTGACCAGTACCTCTTTATTTTTGTCAAGCTTGAGGAGGATAACATATGCTTGTTCTATAACCTGCCCTTCGGGCAAGCCTATCGCTATGATTTAACGAGCCTAGCGATAGGGAAACTCGTTCTCGTCTAAAGACAAGTTTGTCGCTATTTAATCATTTTAACGAGTCTAACGACAAGGAAAACTCGGTCCTTTTCATTTTTAGAGAGTCTGAAAAGGTACAGAAAGTCAACTCCATAATTCCTTTTTCGTCATCTAATCCCTTAAGTCCGAAAAAGTATAAAACAATACAGAAGGGATGGCTGTTCGGTACTTTTACGAGCCGAACAAGACAAGCGCTCGATCTTTTTGTGCAATAATCCCTCAGGTCCAAAAAGATTAAAATCTAGAGGAGGGATAGCTTTCGGTCGTTTAACGAGCTAGAAGGCCAAAAACTCGGCAAACTTTTCATATTTCACGAGTCAGTGAAAAGAGCTCAAAGAAGACTCGTCTTTTGAGGAACGGGTGATAAACAGGGATAGCAACTGATTCCAGGTACAATATTGGAATTTTCCAATCACGGTAATGTCACAAGGATGGCCAGGTGAAATCACTCTTCGCAGCTGTTCCTCAAAATAGGTAAACAAACATATGGGGGTGAACGATCGGCCAAATGAAATGGAGGTGATGGATGAAAACACGACCAAGGCTTTTAAGGCTTATAAATTTGCGATCGCAATGGCTATTTACCGAGATAGGTTCATTTTTTAATGAGCTTGAACTTTGGCGGAAAAACTCTGCTCACACTTTTCTATTTTTTAACGAGCATAAATTCCGTGGTAAAACTGCTCGATTCATGGTCAAATTTAATTTTTTACTTTTACTAGCTTTTCTCTTTTCAAATGTAGTACTTCATCTTCAATTGCTGCAACAAATTTTGTTAGAAATGGACAATATTTGCATGAAAACGAGATTATAACCCTAATATTTAACTTTAAACTGTGTAAAAAGTCATAAAAAGGTGTTTTTACCTCTCATTTACCATTTCATTTGCATTTTGCTTGTTGGAGCTCTGGAGGTGCCTCTTCTTCCTTGATTTTCACCAGCTGATTCCGGGAGATTCTGTGGACGATTTTCGGCGCCGTTTGGACCAGGTAGGAGCTAAACCTTAGCCCTTTACTTTCATGGTTCCCTTTTTCAGTTTCATGCACATTTTTCAGGGTTTCTGGGCCCCAGGGGTTTCATTAGAGCGCCCTGGCATCAGCGCAGGTTTCCCTTTCGAAACTTGCGCTGTATTTCAGGTGGTCTTAAAGCAGACTGCCTCTCAACGCAAGGGGAAGCTTCTCTACCTGCGTTGGGCCTAGAAAGACTGATCCTGCATGTGTTTTTTGATGATTTTTTCACCAGTTTTTCATCAAAATTAGGAACTTACTCCTTCTCTTGTTTGCTTGCAGGGAACTTTGAACAAAATGTCCCTTACATGGCGAGAACGAGAACATGAAGCAGAGGACATGGTTGCACTCCATGACCCGGTTACGGTGAGCGTGCTTCGGAACTGTGGCCTACTGAAGTTCTTCCGTATCTCTAGCATGAGAGCACAGATTTCTTTACTGCAGTATATGCTTGATGCTTGGGATCCTGTTAACCAAGTATTCCAGATTAGGGGGAAGTTCTTCCCTTTGACCATAGAGGACATGTACTTCTTGACTGGGCTGTCAAGGCGGGGTGCTCCCATTTCTTTGTCAGGTACGTCTCGAGGGACTACTTCCACCAGAGACTATATCCGTCAGTATTGCCGGGAAGGTTCACAACCGAGCAAAGATGGCAAGATCAATATCCGTGACATTACTGATAGGTCTCTCAGGTCCATTCTGTTTACTATTGGCAGGATGGCCGGTAGCGCAGCTTTGCATGTTGCCAACAGATCTTATATGCAGCACGCCTTGGAGTGTCTCCAACCGAAAGTGTTTAACTGGTGTGATGCAGTACTTATTCAGATGAAAAGTCAATTGACCAAGGTAAAGGACGGGGGGCTGAAGAACTTTGGATTTGGTTCTATTCTCACTGCCTTTGTCTTGGAGAAAATCCCATTGATGCAACCTCAGTACATCTTGCTTGATGTGCCTTCTCCGACCGAGCCATGCATGCAGAGGTGGGTTGACCATATGTCCCGGCATGTTGGTCAACCTCATATTACATTCACTGAGTCCTTCTTTAGGTGGTTCGAGCGTCAGGAGATGGCATTTTCTGAGTATCCATATGTGGGTATGGACTACCGAGGTGATCCGGACTTGGTGCTTCCGGACGGCGAGCAATGGGGTGCTATTGGTAAAATCTCTGACCATATCACTATTTATTGTTTTCATTCATGATGTTTACTGTTCAAAACTGATCGAACTCTTGGGTGCATGCAGATGTTGGTCCTGTTCGTCCAGTAGCTCGTCCACGATCGCCAGTTGCTGCCCCAGCAGGAGAGCCTGCTAGGAGAGTTGTTATTCGCGACCTTGGTGATACTGAGATACTTGCAGCTGTGCAGGAGCAGGTTGAGAGCCTTACTCGTGGTCTTCCGGATGTACAGATTGACGAGTTACCTTTACAGTTGCAGCGGCACACCATCGGCGTGCCTAGACGATGGACTCGTCTCTTGCGCATGATCGCACAGACCGTGACGTACTTTCATGAGCACCACTAGGCTAGGGTGCCCCCTAGCATCTTTTGAGTTCTAGTTCATATGACCAATTTTGTTTTGATTACAGCACATTATGTACAAACTATAAACAGCTTTATATATTTTGATTTTCGGAGTTTATTTCAGTTTATTTGTGATCCACTTACATAGCACCGATGCATCTCTTTTTATATATGTTGTAAATGTCTATCTAATACATAGTTTGCCAATGAATCTGTTAATGTGTTCAAGTTTCTGGAAATATGCTGGTATTGAATTGAATCAAACTCTCTTTCCAAAATCTTAACTCTTAGAAACATACGATAAATAGCTGGATTGCGGACTGAATATATACCAGTGAGTTGTAGTATCACAAGTTGTGAGTCTAGCCTAACAATTAGTCGGCGTATACCATGAGCGATGGTATCAGAGAGGAGTTCGATCAACGCACTATATTCAGCGATATTGTTTGTTGACCGTCCAATACACACACCTCTGAAACTCACTAACTCGCCGCTTGGATCAAAAATGGCCCAGGCAGCGGAGGACAAATTCCGCGTACTACGACTCGCTCCGTCGGCATATCCCACATATGTATCAGAATAATTCGACATCTGCAACAAACGAGAAGGGTGGATTACTACCGAAACAAACATTTTAGCGAAAACAAAATACAACAAAAGCACTCAGGTTACTATTTAGGCATAGTAACGCTTGAGGTACAACCCGTTACGGGGTTGCGCCAGTGGTATTCCGTCATAATCCATTAACTCGTAGGCTCCTTTTGCTAACACCCTTTTAACAATATAGGGACCCATCCATAAGGACTGAAATTTTCCTGCTCCTAATTTATCGGATTCTTGGTCGTAAAGCAAAACCAAGTCACCTTCAGAGAAGTTGCGCGGTTTGACATTCTTGTCAAACTGTGCTTTGACTCGTTTCTTATGAGCCTCGTTCGCCAAAGCGGCATCACGACAGTTTTCATCCAACTGGATCAATTCCAGGAAACGAGCCTCTTCTTCTGAGGTTCCGGGGAGGAGGTCAATTGCGAGTTTAAGAGACGAAATTTCGCACTGGATCGGTAATACTGCCTCTAGGCCATACACCAATTGGAATGGTGTGAACCCAGTGGCGTTCTTTACCGAGGTTCGGTAAGCCCATAATGCTGAGTACAGGATTAGATGCCATCTTCTCTTGTGAACCCCGATCATCCTTTGCAACATACGCTTCAGGACTTTGTTGATTGCCTCAACTTGTCCGTTGGCTTGTGGATAATACGGGGTAGAGCTGTCGTGCGATAGCCCTAGTTTGGCAGCTAATTCAATCATCATGTGATTGCGAAAATGCGATCCATGATCTGTCACTATAGCTTGCGGAACGCCGAACCTGGCGACTACATGATTGAAAAAGAAAAGGGCAGCTGTTTCACCAGTGTTATCCAATGTAGGCATCGCCTCGGCCCATTTGGTAAAATAGTCAACAGCGACTATAATATACCCATGCCCCCCGGTCGAGGTGGGGTTACATTGCATGAAATCGATGCCCCACTTGGCGAAGGGCCCAACAGGAACTATTGGCTGTAAGGGTGCGGGCGGTCTTCTGGTTTTGCTATCAAAGATCTGACATGCATGGCAATTTCTGACAGCTATTATGCAATCTTTAAACATAGTTGGCCAGAAATATCCTGCTCGTAAGATTCTTTGTGCTGTTGCATATCCAGATTGATGCCCCCCGCACGCGCCTGAGTGACAATCATTCAGGGCTTTTTCGGCCTTCTCATGGGTAAGGCACCTCCCCAGCGGAGTCGCCAGTTTGTTGTGGGGAAAAGTATCCGATGCGGATGACCCTATCCCTACTCTAAAGGTGACAGTCTTTAGCAACAACTGAAAGTAAAGCTTTGATGTTTTCCTTTATGAAAGTACAGAGAGAAGGAAGAAATGATTAACCAACCTGGTGTCCTTCGCTTAGTCGATCTTGATCCTCTCTCTTTGTCTCTTGTTCCCAGCTCCTTGCTCTCTTTGCCGGTCCAGCTACACACAGATCCTGCACAAAACAAGAGAGGAAACTACAAGATACATGTACTCATAACTAATGCATGGATTAGAGTGAATCAAATATACATGTAAATACAATACATCAATGCAATACAAGTATATAGGAGAACATGCAAAACTTTATTGATAGAAGTAACAGGGTTCTGAGAAGGTTACAACCAATGATGGCTCCAATCCAGCAGCACCTCCCCAGCAGCAAGAACTCTCCTCTTCACCTCTAGTAAAACAATCACCCAATAACTCTAACTGTAAACCAACAGCACCTCCTTGCTTTACACAAAATTCCAGCCTCCTTAGACCTCATAGAAGAGCACTATATATAGGAGAGAAGAAGAGAGGATGAGTCAGCTTGAGGCTGGCATAGAGCTGACTAGTGTCCTCTCCCTCTTCAGTTAATCTTCAGTTCTTGAGTCCACTTGGAGATCCTTGCTTACACATGGTGATCAAGTACCTCTTACTCATCACAAGGCGAATCTGATGAGCCAAGTGTCAGTTTGGAAGCTTCCTGGGCAGTTGACACCTTGCAGGATGACTGTGCCACTTGGCCAATCTCGCCCAGCGCAGGTAGCCTTCATTACTTTTGACTTCCAGCGCAGGTACAGAGTGGGACAGTTGCATTACAGCGCAGAAGCTCAGTTAAGTAGCTGACATGATTCAAAATAAGCCTGTTTTGAAGTGTTTTCAGGTGGAGAACTGATTGGAAGTGCTGTTGTTTGATGACCTTGTTCTTTTAGGGGTAAGAACAACATGTTTAGGGACTGAGGATCCCTGTAATTATTGACATTCCATGCTCCATGATGCGAGGCACAAAAATGTCTATAACATGCTGGGGAACAACACTCTTGTTGTTCCTAGTTTGGGTAGTCTTCAAGCCAATCAAGGCTCAGCTCCTCTGTTTGTTGGCTCTAACTGTCTGATCTGTTCTTGAACTCTAAGCTTTTCCAGTTTTTTCAGTCTGTATTTTTTATTTTTCTTGAAAATCTTCAGATACGCTGTTTTTCTGGATTACAGAAGCGTATATACGCAATTTGTACAAAGTGAACCCGTGTATACGCAGGTTTCCTCAGTTACAGTCGCGTGTACACGCACTCTGCACATCACTGCAGGCGCGTATATTATATAATTTTCAAGATTTATAAATTTTCTTTTTGCTGAATGTTTGTCTGGTGGTTTGGGTTAGTTTGAAGCAGTCATTTTCCAGTAACAGTCCTCTGTTTAACAGGGGGCATCTTGTTCTGCACTCTCTCTAGTTATAAGGAGTATTAGTCTTGTTTTCGTTGATTGCAAGCGTCATTGTTTTTTGACACACAAGATTTCTGGTTAAGAATCTTGACTGCTCTGTTTTGGCAGAGTAGGAAGATTGGATTCAATCTTTGTGTTCATTTTGTTTTGGTGACCTTTTTGTTTGCTTAACGAAATCATTTTTGTGACCATTTGCTCCTTCGTTTCGGGAAAGTTGTTTGTTACCATTTTCTTGAAACTTGTCTTTTGATCTTTTGGACTTTCATTGCTGCTTTTGATTGTCAAGAGCGATTTCAAACACATTTATTTTTGTTGGGTTTTCATCATTTGAAAGGTGTCAATTCACAAAAGTGTTTGGTTGCATATTCATCAATCATTGGTGTCAGTATTTCTGAGAGCATTCTTTGAAAAAAGACTTCTTGACTTGATTGAAAGAAAATCTTTTGAAAGTTTGGAGTTTCGCTTTCTTAAACTTGCTTTTCATTTGATTTCCTTTTTTGCGAAGTGAAAGTGCTTTGTGTTTATCTTAGAACTTGTTTTTATTGTTTGGACGAAATGATTGGTAACACATCATCTTCTATCTAAGCATTTTAGTGGCAAGACAAATTTGATAAGGCAACATCTTTCCTTCTTTGTTTTTAGAGTAGTCTTTAAATCGTGCATCCACATATAGTTCTTGCATTAGGATAGATTTGCATCTCTTTTTAGGCATATATAGTTTTGTTAGTTTTTGTGAGTGTGGAGTCTAAAAAGAAAAGGAAAATTTGTTTATATTAGAAGTACCTCTGAACCTCATAGAAATTGCTCTTCATCGAAAACAAAAAGTGCATGTGCATGTAGCTAAGTTTTATTAATTTCTTTTGCGTCCATAAAAACACCACAAGTTTCATCTCCATTACCTTGTGACTTAAAGAACAGCCTAATAAAATCAAGCGCTAATTAAAATCCACTAGAACTTTTTGTTTTAGTCAGTTACACCAACAAGTTTAGGATTTTAGGGCCTTGGATTAGGCGAGCGGAGAGTTAACTCTCCAAGGCCACATAAAACGTCAAACATAAGAGTATGAATAACGAGAGAAAATCCAATAGCGTTAGGAAGACCAGGAAAGCTCTGGATCTGGGAGTTAAGCACGAGGGTCTGTGAAGACAGGGAAGAGAGATACCCCCCCTCCTACTTGTCCGAACTTACCTCACGACTGTTCCGCCTGGCTTCTGCGACGAGTTGGTACCCATAGTTGCCTCTCCTAGGGATCTACACAGGTGGCTGTGGAGGGGAATCCCGTGGCACCTGAGGTTGACGTTGTATCACTCTCGACAGTACTACTGGAGGGCACCCTTGCGAAGCTTGGGGGCTTGCACCGGCGCAGGCTGTTGTTAGGAGGTCAGCGTAACTTCCTCTGATACCTTCGCTGATAGGACTGGGCCCTCATCATCCCAGACTATCTTCGGAAGGCCCCTTATTTCACTTTCTCGTATTTTGGTGTCCGGTCCTAATCACCCGGAGCGGAAATACTTGGAAGTTGTTTGACTGGCTGTATCTTTAGGGACTTTATAGTGTGTGCTCTGTGCTCCTAGTTGGCCTAGATTTCAATTTTTTGAGTCTTTAGTTAGATCATAACAAAAAATTCAAAGTGGCTGACCGATCTCCAAGACGGTCTCGAAGACTTCGTGGTCTCTCGCCACCAAGTTTAGAGCCTTCTCCTAGAAGGCGCAGAGGCAATACTACCGGTGGGGTCCGTCCTACGCCGGTTGATGCATCGGGGATTGATCCTCCTCTCGGGGACATTAGCGGCCAAGCAAGGCCTGGCACTTCTGAGCAAGAGAGGGACACTCCAGTCCTTTCTCGAGTTTGCTTTCAAGCGGAGAATAACGTAGAGGTAGAAGAATTCTCAGAGTCGTTAGGGGCTCCAAATTCTCCACTACCATCTAGTCATCCAGACGTATTGCAATACGTTGGGCCTCCGTTACATAGACCATCAAGTCCAGGTTACGCTACGCGCTTACCATTCATGACCACTACTGGAAGCATGGCTTCTACGAGTGCTATGACTATGCAAACCCCTACATCGGTGCAAGGGGGAGGAACCATTTCCATCCCCTTCGCTTCCTTGTTCGGATCTTTTGCTAGCACATCTTTAGTTGGGTCTACCTCCATTCCGTCCACGAGGGGAAATGCCCAAACCAATGCTTTTGGTACTGGACTCTTCCCTTTTGGCACCCAATCACAGGGTATTCTATCGGTTCCGTTTAGTGCCGCTACGTCCATCATGGGCGGATCAGCTCCATTCCAGGGTTTTCCTTTCGGAAGTGGTCATATACCACATTCCAACCCGACGGTAGGATCCATGCCTTTTTCTTCTATAGGACAAAGCAGCAATCCTTTCCAAGGTTGGAATAACCCTAGGGTTAGTAGCGTGGGAACTGGGAATTCGTTTAACGGCCAACAAGGGAATAGGTCGTACTCCACGGTTAGCATGTTTCAAAGTATTCCTCCCCTTGCTTCGGCTTGGAATCCGTATCAGGGGTTATCAACTCCCTACAATCCTTTAGGAGGAAACTTTGCTGGTTATGGAGGTTATACAGCAGGAGTTGGTCAAACTCCGAATTTTGCTGGACCACAAGGCTTTCCTTTTGGTTCAGCCAGTTCTACTGGTCACTTCAAGCAGCCTGGTGCCTCCCAAATTCCAGGACAATCTTTTCAGAGCTTTGGGAGTTCTGCCCAGTCTGGGTGGAATCCCCAAGGTCCTCCTAGGCTTCCGTTTCTGGCAATGTTAAACTTGCCATATCTCACTAAGTTAACAAACCACCCTATCAAGTACAATCCAGCCTGGCCTCCGGTCCCAACCAAACTCCCTTCGGATATTCCAAAATTCGAAGGGAAGAGTGGTGAGGACCCAGGCGACCACGTAACCACATTCCATCTGTGGTGCTCATCTAACTCCCTTATCGATGACTCGGTTAGGTTGAGACTCTTTCAGCGCACCTTGACTGGTAATGCGGCCAAATGGTATATAGAGTTGCCTGGGGGCAGCTTTACATCGTTCGCTGACTTGGCCAACATCTTCTTAAATCACTTTCAGTTGCCTGTCCGCTATGACGCCGGAACTGAACTTCTGGCCACCTTTCGTCAGGATAAGGCTACTCACATTTCCGATCACATTCAGGAATGGAGACGGAGAAAGAGGCTCATTAAAGCCGAAATTTCTCCGGAATACCGTCTCGAGTGGTTTTTGAAATCTTTACAACCTGAGATCTCCAAAGATGTCTCCATGTCTGGGGTCTATTCTGAGGAGCAAGCCATTTTTAGGGCCCAACAATTAGAATTGATCTACTCTCAGTCTGGGATCCTACAAAAGTACTTGCCATATGCTCCTGGATCTAAGGTTGATTTAGCTAAGCCGAAGCCAGGTCCGCACGCGGATGGTATCGTCGGGTCAGTAGACACAACTACAGTGAACTTGTTGAATCAATTGCAACAGTTATCTTTGCAAACTGCTTCTAATAACCAAGTCACATTGTCTAATCCTCTCGCTTCCCAAACTTCTTCAATTAATGCCATCCAATCCGATAACCCCAAAGGAAATCAAAGTTCCAATGGGAAAAAGAAAGGACGTGGTAAGAAGAAGAACTCGGATGGGAAGCCCAATGCAAATAAATCCGGTAACAACGCTGGTGGTGGTAAAGGTGAGTCGAGAAAGAAAGTTAAGTTTCCTTGCAAGTTATGCAGTGGAGACCATCTAACTCATCTCTACCCTAGGATTGAAGACGCTCAGCGCTTGTTAGGGTAGCAAGGGACTTCTAGTTCGCAAGCTGTGTTAACTAACCTGTTTCCCCAAGGGCAGCAACTTCTTGTTGGCGCGAGTTCGAACCCTGGGACCTCCTCAGGGGGCAACCAGGAAGGGGAAAAAGCATCAAATGTTTTTATGATGGGTTCAAATGTCCATGTGACTACTCGGTCACGTGATTATGGTGGAGCCGAAACATCTAAGGATAAAACTGTTCCCGGAGGTACTGACCTTCATATTGAGTGACCCCCTGTTGAGACTATACCTCGGATACCGAAAGGTTCCGCCAAACACGCGATGATTAACCCTAACGCTAGGGCCGCCCAGAATTACTCCATTGTGGAGGATCTGGCTCAAAGCCCGTGTGCTATGTCCTCTTTGGAGGTTCTCCAGTCGTGTCCGGCTCAGAGAAGTGCTTTACTCTCCGCAAATGGAGCAGTTGATCTGGCTAATTCTTTAGTGCTCACTTTTGACATGTTAAATGTCAAAAAGCGACTCCCTCATCATATGGATTTTCAGATAAAGTCTACATACCGGAAAATCAATATTTTTCGCACCGTTATAGATGAAGGAGCTTCCACATGTGTCATGTCGATGTCATGTTGGAAGGCTATTGGTTCACCTTCGGCTGTTCCTTCACCAACCGTCTTGACTGCATTTGATGGTCATTCTCACAAGGCGCATGGGATTATCCCGGCCTTTCCTATATGTGTTGGAGGGAAGGTCGTTAATATCGAGGTTGAAGTCGTAGATGCTAACCTAGACTATAATCTCCTATTAGGAAGGAACTGGGTATACGAAATGGAAGCCGTTGTATCGACTCTGTTTCGTGTCATTTGCTTTCCTCATGAGGGGAAAATCGTTAAGGTTGATCAATTGGACTATTCCCCAATCGATCCTCAAGCAACCTCCGACTCTACTGTTCCTTTGGTGGATAACCCTCGCCCGCCGACTGAGAATTTAGGAGTAGGGATGTATTCCTCATTGATGGGTACGTTTGATCTTCCCTCTCCTTTTGCAAAAATCAATGCTATTTCATCATCCAAGGAGTCTCCTCGAGAAGAGTTCTTCCGAACTCATTATTTTTCCGACCCTTGGACCTTTCCTTCACTTACGACCACATTAGTTGAAGGACAAGCAAATGGAATGGCGTTTCCTATATCCACAGATGAGCTTAGATATCAGTCTATCGTAGACGCTGCAGATAACCACTCCACTCCTTATTCTGAAGAAGAGTTGGATGGTCATGTGGCCCCAGCCTGGAGCTTAGATTCTATCTCTACCTTGGATTTCTTAGATTCAATTTTACCTTCTGAAGAAGCAATCCTTGAAGCAATGATGGGTATAGATCAACCTTGGGAAGACTTACACCATCGTTCGTATTTTCTTCCTCCTCTGCAGGAAGTGGAATCTAGGTTTTCCGAGCTCTGTACTAGTGATGTTGATATGGTGTCGAACCCTTTGGCTCCAGCACACATTTGTGCCGAAGGTAATATGTCGGTAATTTCAAAAATGATACCCATCAACATCTCTAGGGACCCTAACATCATTGAGAATATCTTCATCGGAATCGAGTGTTCCCCTGAAGAAATTCAAATCTACACCGACCTCTTTAAGGAATATCGTGACGTATTTGCTTGGTCTTATGAAGAAATTCCTGGCATTGATCCTTCTATAGTTCAACATGAGATCAAGACATATGAAAACGCGAAACCTGTTCGTCAAAGACTTCGTCCGGTTAACCCTAGGAAAGCAGCAGCTATCAAATCTGAGGTCCAGAAGCTGCTAAAGGCGGGTTTTATATACCCTGTTCCTCTTACTGATTGGGTTTCTAATCCAGTCCGCGTAGATAAAAAGCAAGGAACAATCCAAGTATGCATCGATTTTAGGGATCTAAATAAGGCTTGTCCAAAAGACAATTACCCCACGCCATTTATTGATCAAATTATCGACGAGTGTGTGGGTAACGAGATTTTTTCCTTCATGGATGGTTTTTCAGGTTATAATCAAATTTCTATCCATCCCGAAGATCAGCATAAGACAGCCTTCATATGTCCCTGCGGTACCTTTGCATATCGAAAGATGCCTTTTGGTCTTAAAAATGCTGGAGCCACTTTTCAGCGGGCCATGTCATACGCTTTCCACGACATCAAACATGTCATCGAGGCATACTTAGATGATCTCACTGCTCGTTCTCGAAAGAGAACAGATCACCCTAGTCATCTTCGATTAGTCTTTGAGCGATGTTGTTTTTATAAAATCTGGTTGAATGCCAACAAGTGCGTTTTCGCGGTTACGTCCGGTCGGCTGTTAGGGTTTATTGTGTCCAATGAAGGGATTCGGGTTGATCCCTTCAAGGTTGAGGCAATAATTCAGTTGCCTCCCTTGTCTTCACTTCGGCAACTTCAAAGTCTTCAAGGGAAGGCTAACTTCTTGAGACGGTTTATAGCAAATTACGCCGAGATCACTAAAGGGTTCATGCGTCTACTACGGAAAGGAGTTCCATTTATATGGGGTGACTTTGCATAGCAGTCGTTTGATGCTTTGAAAAAAGCATTAGTCTCTGCCCCGCTTTTGAGTCCACCAGATTATGGTAGAGACTTCCTTTTATATCTCGCTGCAGCAGAATCAACCATTGGTATGGTTCTAGTTCAGGAGGACGATGCTCTCGCCGAGCACGTCATTTATTATTTGAGCCGAGGCTTAATAGGCCCTGAACTTCGCTATTCTCCGGTTGAGAAGTTGGCCTTGGCAGCTGTCCATGCTGTCCAACGGCTCCGTCATTATATTTTGCTACGTAAAACTTTTGTCTTAGCGGCAGTCAATCCATTTCAATTTGTCGTCAATAGGCGAGTGATTGGGGGCAAATATAATAGATGGATAGTCATTTTGCAAGAATTCGATCTCGAGTTCTTGTCTACCAAGTCTAAGAAATCCATGGTTTTTGTGGAACTTATCTCGGAGCTACCTTGTGGAGATGATATTGTTTATGAAGAAAGTTTACCCGACGAACATATATTCCTCATCTCTGCACAAGACCCTTGGTATGGAGATATCATTGTTTATCTCCAGACTTCGAAGTGCCCCTCTACTTTCTCCAAGGATGAATGTCGCAAATTACGTCACCTGGCAAAAAACTATGTTATTGTTGGTGACACATTATATCGTCGAGGGGTTGACTCAATCCTCCGGCATTGTTTAACCTTAGAGGAAGCAGAGTCCGTGCTCAATGATTGCCACAGTGGAGCTTGTGGTGGTCATCTATCAGGGCTTTCTATAGCCCAACGCATCTTATGTGCCGGCTATTTTTGGCCTTCACTTTTTAAAGACTGTGTGGAAGCAGTCAAACGCTGCCACCCGTGTCAAATTTTAACTCGGAATATGCGTGCGCATCCAGCTCCTCTTTTTCCCATTGTCACTGTCGGTCCCTTTACTAAGTGGGGCATTGACTTTATGACTTGTAATCCGCCTTCAGCGGCGAATCACAAGTACATTATCGTGGCTGTATACTACTTCACGAAGTGGGCTGAGGCCATGCCTACTTATAAGAACGATAGTGACATGGCAGCTTTGTTTCTTTTTAATCAGATCATCTCAAGATTCGGTATCCCAAAGGAGATTGTCACTGACCATGGCAGTCATTTCCAGAATCAACTGATGTCCGAATTGGCTCGTAAATTAGGCTTCCGTCAGGAGCATTCGTCCCCTTATTATCCTCAGGCCAATGGGCAGGTCGAGGCAGTTAACAAAACTCTTAAGACGATACTCCAATGGACAATCGATAAAAATCGGTCCAATTGGCACATTATGTTGTATCCGGCTCTATGGGCATACCGAACCTCCATCAAAACGGCTACTGGTTTTACACCTTTTCAGTTGGTTTATGGGATGGAATCCATCTTCCCGGTCGAATGTGAAATTCCATCTCTTAAGTTGGCTGTTGAACTCCTTCCAGAGACTTCCAGTCTCGAAGAGCGCCTAGTTCACTTGGAACATCTCGATGAGCAGCGTCGAGACGCCGCCACGATGAATGAGGCTCACAAGAAAAGGGTTAAAACGCAATATGATAAGTCTGTCCGTCCTCGAGTCTTTTCTGAAGGTGACCTTGTCTTGGTCTACGACCAAGATAAAGACACCTTGGGGGCAGGCAAATTTAGGCCTATGTGGTACGGTCCTTTCATTGTTAAACGAGTTTTAGAAAAAGGGTCGTATGAGTTAATCGACTTTGAAGGGAACAAGTTGGCGGAGCCCCGAAATGGGCTCTACCTAAAGAAGTACTTTGCTTAGTTCAGGCTGGGCAATGACTTCTTTGTACTTTATGTATATATTTATACATATATCGTCGAGCGTTTTCTGATATCAGTGCTTTTTGGTCTGCTGTGGCAGGTGCTGATGGATGATTTGGTCTATTTTGGGTTTGCCGATGGTGCTAGTCGACACACTCGGAATCTTGCTTCCGCAGCTTGGGTACTTTATTATCCAACTGGTCAATTGATGGTATCGAGAGGCGTGTGTATCGGTCCTGCTTCAAACAATATGGCCGAGTATACAACTGTTATCAATTTATTATCTGAGGCAATCTATTATGGGATCGACTCGTTGGTAGTATATCTTGATTCTCAATTGATAGTGTCTCAATTAAATAACATTTATCGGGTTAGGGATCCATTATTATATCGCCAATATTTAAGGGTGAGGTTCTTGCAAAGATCATTTATTTACATTAATTATTTGCACATTCCAAGATCTCAAAATTGGTTAGCTGATCCTATCGCTAATCAAGCATTAGACTGGCATATCAATCATTCATCATCATAAAATCATGCATCAAAAAGTCAAACTGTATATATATATATATATATCATAAAGCGCCTCGAGTGTACATATGTGTGTCCAAAAATATACAAAATTGGGACTCAAATGCCCATAATCATGTCAGGCATATCTAATGCCTCGGCTCAGGATGAGCGTCTAAGTATGTCACTATAGCATTGGCCACGCGCCGAAAGACGCGAACCCAGTCATGTGGCATGCCAACCACATGACGCTGCATATCTGGAGGAAGGTCCTCTATCTCGGCCATCGGTACTCGGCAGCTCAGTCTCGCCAAGTGTCGCTGGACGTTGTTTAGGGTCCGTTCCGTATCGGCAGCCGCCTCTTCGGCTCCTCGGCCACGCCGTCCATGCCACGGGAATCCATCTGGTCATACAGGCCCAATGTCTGGAACATGATCATCATATTAGTCATTTGAATCTCATCAAAAACTATTTTTCAAAATTCATCATTATATTTGAGAAATCCAAAAAAATCATAAAATCAAGAAAAAATTCTCACCAATCTCGCCCCATGCTGCATCCGGTGGTAACACTAGATCAGGATCTCCTCAGAAATCCAGCCCAGCATAGGGGTAATCATCTATGGCGATGATTTGCTGCTCCCACCAGGTAAAGAAGTCATTGTCAAATGCATTCCTTGGGACTTCCCCACCCCCCAGATGTTTCATCAAGTCAGCCCACTGGCCCATGCGTGGATCACGTGGGCTACTGATGGCAACTGCTACCCTGGGGCAGAGTGCGGGAACCTTCTCAAAGAAGAAAGTGCACAAGATGGTTCCGAACCCAAAGTTCTTGGTATGTCCCCTCCTGATAGAAGTGAGTTGTTCCTTCATGTTGGCCAAAAGAGGAGTACACCAGTCAAACACAGTAGTGAGACAGTCCACTGCCAGGCTCATGGTTACCTGTGACACCTGATGTAGTGAGGATGATCCGTTCACTCGAGCTATGGTGAACAAGATTATCCTGAGTGACAAACTCGCCACATGTGGGATAGAGATCTGGCTCCCGACCTTCCGATGACCCGGGCAGTAAATCTGTACATAGTCATCTACACTGAGGCTATTCCGTGTCCTGCCCCGGGAATGTACTACCTCTCCCCTTCGGGAAAGGCCCGTGATAAAATATATGTCTTCCACTTCTATCCTGAGTGGCATCTGATCAATTATGAATGCTTCCTCATCGACATCCCAATAATCAATGAGCCTCTCGAGCAGACGCGTGTTCGCTTTCATATTTGGCAATTTGAAGAATTTAAGCAACCCGCATCCCCGTAGGGCATCTAATGCTTCATCATTGCCCATGACTTCATTATCCACGGCTGAGTGCTCTCTTTCACGCCATGTGATAGTCATCCTGGAAGAAAAAATCATTTTCATCCGTTAGTTTTGTTTATAAAAATAGTTCGCTGCGCACACGCAGGTTACTATATACACAGTCGCGTGTAGGGCCGTCGTATACGCGAGTTCAATATTGCCAACCCGCGTGTACGCCGCGAAGGAATTTTTTGCAAAAATCCAACGGTGAAACATCAACTAAAATTCCTAAAAACTATCACAATTAATTGCAAGACAAGTTTAAGGCTTACCTGGAAGTTTTCGGCAAGTTTGAACGGTTGAATTGGTCACAGGGAAGTTTGCTCCTTTTGCTCCACAATTTTTGCTCTCCAAGTCAAATGGTGAAAATGGTGAGTCAAAAATGCCTTTTATAAGTTTTGAAAATGCAAAATTTTTTCAAAATTTTATTTTGTTTGGCCTCATGTGACTTTTAACTTGGGAGCTTGGAATGCTGAGTTTGGTTTGTTTTTCAGGACATTTTGGACATTTTTCGACAGTTCGAGACGGTTCCATGACCGCTGACCCGTCATGGCAGGTATCGTGTTTTAACTGGCATATAGGTTAGGGACACCATTTTTCCGTTGCATTATGCATACTAGCCTCCATTTGACCGATACATCTGCCGTAGGGTCCATCCCATCGTGTTATGGTTCGTAAGCCATTTTCACTCGCTGATTCTTTAAATCATGACACGATGTTAGAGCCACCCCTTTACATGGGCATCGTAGTTAGCACCTCACTGACATTTGTTGCCCATGCTGCTTCGTTTTGAGTAGGCTCGGGAGTCCTCTGTAGTCCCGCCATGACTTATGCGTTGAAGACTCATTCCTCTTTGCTTCTTCGCTTCGTTCTGGCCTTATACCCTAGAGGCTCCTATGTGTGTCGAGTTGTACTTCTGCATTGCATGTTGACCATTTGCACCTTTTGGCCTAGAGCCGGCTTCACTTGGACTCGTGTTTAAGCCAACTTTTGACCATGACGTCTGCAAAATCAACCTTGCATACCTTTGACTTCTGCAGCTTGACATACCCAGATCCGTGGAAGGAACACACCTCTGAGTGTCACTGACCAGTTTTCACCTCCCTGCATTGAGCATAGGAACGTTCCTTTCCTAGGAGCTAGATCATCTGTTTCACCGATACTCGTTCTTTCCACTGTACCATAGCATTCTTTTATTCTTTTTCTGACTTAACAGAAAAAGAAAAAAAAATTAAATATTCCAAAAAAAGAGCGGGAATAGGGACATTATTTCCATTTATTGTTGGCAGCTAGAGTCAGTCGTGTCACCCTTGAACAAAGCACTCAAAACAAAGTCTCCTCCGCATGGGTGGGATTTAGTTTGACTTAGGTATGCCATAACCTTGTTATTGAGTCAGTTCTCCCCTGATTGGTTATCTCTTCCAATCATATGGAGGGTTCGTTCGTGCCTCCTGCATGGCGAACTTATACAGAGTCATCATATGCTGCCACATAGGCACATTGAGTCGTGCTTTTGTTCAAGGGAAGTTAGCCTGAGTCGGCCTCTCTGCGGTGTCTCTTGACTCATTTTAAAGTCGGCCATCCCTGGTTGTCAGTATCATGTCTATCATCACATCAGCTATATTGGTCTTTTGCTCGTGCCGGTTTGAGAAGGTCCCCATTGACTTCTTGCTGGTGGGTCTTGTCCTTATCGATGACGACACCTTGCTCTGAGGACAGGCCTAGAGCCGCACCCTAGCCCTATTTTCATTATTGATAGGTCACCTTGTGCTCAGCATCGATCAGTATCATGGGTCTTTGACTGAGTGGTTTCCCTTGTGTTCGACATCAGCATACATTATCACACATTGGGATTCATGCAGTACCTTGGTTTCCTTTTGACCCTATTGGTGGATACCTCGCCTCTGTGTCAGCTTTCATTATTGGTTGGTTCAGAGGGTTTCTGCCGTGCGCTAGCCACATCTTGTGTACGCCCGAAACGTACTTCGGTTGGGTTACTACATCTTTTTCGTCTGATTCCTTCCACATTATTGGCCTACGGGTTACACTCGCGCTAGATTGATGGAGGATGCCTTAATGCCTCCCTTCTAGCGGATCTTTCCCTATCGACTCCGACTCATTGCTTTGGGGCAAAGATCTAGAGTCCATTTGGCAGTACCTTGGGGTTTGCAGTCATTAGTGGCAGATCCTTCGCTATCGACAGTGGGAAACCATCATTGTCTCCTGATCGATAGATTCTTACAGGTGTTCAACTTCAGCTGATCTATTCACACTTGTTAGATTGTACTGGGTACCTTGACGCTCATTATCATTATTGGTGAGTAGTCTCGCGTTTGTTAACGGTATACATCAATGATCGGTAATCAAACGATTTCTCAGATGGTCGACTTCAGATCATTTATTCCCATGGTGTAGAAATGTACCACGGCGGTCGGTGAAGACCTCAGGTTGTATCAGCATTCATTGGTTCACTTGATAGTTGCTCCTGTTGCTGCTAGTTGATACCACTCCACCTTATATGTTGCAGTCAGTCATGGCGACGTTCTATATGCTGGCACCTGAGTTTGCAGTGTAGTACCATCCTATTCCATCATGTTCAGTTGGTACCTTTTGGGATCAGTCTTTGATATCAGTGATCCGTTGCAGCTTTCAGCATCATTGACAGTCTTATATGTGATATTCAGACATGTACTTGCTCATCATGATCAGATGATCCATTATGTATCTTCCAGTCATTTATACTTGTATACTTAGTGGATCCACTTGTACTTGATATGCGGACATGCTTTACTTTTTTTGAGCATGGGTATGCCCACCTCAGACAGTGTTTCTTTCTGATCTCCTTTTGGTGGCTTGGCAGGCTGAATTCTGGTGAAGTCCTCCTCGGTCTCTCGACAGACTTCCTTTCCATGTACTTACATAATATATTTCATCCATCATGTTCCCCTTCTAACCTCATATATTAGGGGGCATCTGTTATAGCTCCAAATCTCACTCTTATGGTTTGTGATGCTGCACTCATGGCCTAAGGCAACCCCTCCTTCCAGACCTGGTCCTAAAATTTAAAAAACTGTGTTTTATCCCTTATACGTGACATTGCCCTGAGTTAAACGCGTGTACACGTGGGTCTGTGTATACCCAACCCACGTGTATGTATTAAAACACTTAAAAAAATAAATAATTCCTTATTTTCGGGCGGAGATCGAGGGTTTTACGTGCTGATCACCTGTTAGTGCCCGTGGCCCAACTGTTCCCAAC
Source organism: Pinus tabuliformis (assembly GCA_031772625.1). Classification (NCBI taxonomy): domain Eukaryota; kingdom Viridiplantae; phylum Streptophyta; class Pinopsida; order Pinales; family Pinaceae; genus Pinus; species Pinus tabuliformis. The sequence continues at coordinate 373,667,041 of CM062818.1, forward strand.
CAACTCCTAACTAAAAAACTACTTTGGAGATGGTATAAAAAGACATCAAAGGGAAGGCCTAAGGGAGAGAGAAAAGAGAGCAAGATTATTATGCTGAGATTTTTCCCTTAGAGCAGGTTTGAAGTCCTTGGTGCATTCTACACTTCCCCCATTCTGCATAGGAAACCCTTGTTTCCATGTGTATTGGTGATCACTCATCCTTTATATCACCATTGAGTAAGACTTGGAAGGATCTCTTGTTGGAGGCTTGAGGCTGGAACGAATCCAGGAGGAAGCTTTGCTTGGAGCCTGCTGAAGGTGTTTTAGGTGAAATCTTTCCGTCATATGTACTTTACTTTCCTTTATATAAAGAAACACGTCATGGTTCCCGAAACAATCTTTCTTTGTGCTTATGAGATTCATGTTTTGAATTCTTATGCAAGTAGTTACTTAAAGATTTTTATAACTAACTTTATAGCATGAAGATGGTTTCTGTATAAGTATTTGTCCATGTACTGCTATGCTCTTTGATTTGTTTGTTTTACAGGTCAAAGGAGAAGAAGGGAACTCCAAGAAGGGTTTGGACCCTAAAGGCCTTCTCGAACGTAGGACCTTAGGTACGTACCCTCAACATTAGAATTTGCTTACAGTAAAGATAATGGCTCTCTGTGTGTTTCTTTGAATAAGCAATTTTCAGTCTGGTAGAGTCTTAACCCAAAGGACCCTAGGGGTACTTCCCCCTCAACCAGGATCCCACAAATTCACACCCGAGCACCACCTAATGGGAGAGGTTATGAGCAAAACACCCTACATAAATGGGAGGTTCAGACACCTTAACCCACACACCGCTCACCACCGTTTGACAGGAATAAGACAAACACGTCGGTATCCACACCGGATAGCCTTCACCACTTTTGCCATAGACACCCAAGGAATAAATCAATCCACTAAGAACCCACTAATTTTTGCTCGAGCACCACCAGATGGGAAGAGCTCTAGACTAACCACTATAAAGAGAGACGAAGAGACTCACACTCCTTATCCCACACATAGGCAAGAAGGAGTGATGAGACAAATTCCTTCTGCTCGAGCTAGTGACGGGCCAGAGTCTGGTGCTGGCTCACCTTTACACTTATTCACTTCCCCAATTCCTAAGCGTAAAGCGAACCATGAGCCCCAAACCACACCACAGGGCCTTGATCCCCAAAAATGCCTCTCAGCCAAGGTCGAAACCCCGGGGAGCCACCTTGAATACAGACCCAGACTGCTTGCTTACCAAAACTCATCTCCCAAGCTTCCACACTAAACTTCCTTTGCAACCAGCTTGCAATTATAAACATGGTAGGACTCTCCCACATACCTTTGTATTGAATGCACTGAGTTTTCATGAGTGTGAAGTTATGAAGCACATTGAGCCGGATCAAGTCTCGAGGGCTGCTCTGGTGCCACTTGTACCACTATCCAATCACCTCCATCGAGGGGAGGAGAGTCTTTTTCTATGAGGTCCCAAAGCAGCTGAGCATTCCTAGGGTGTAAGTTAGCTGCATCAAGAACTTCGTGTCAAGGGGAGGTGAAATCACGATACTTATGTGATTCTCTACTGTTAGCCAACCAGTCTGCCACTTTGTTACCTGCTTGGAGAACATGACAAATAGTGACATAATCAAATCTTTCCAAGATATATCTTATGCATTTGAGTTGAACCTCTAGCTGTCCACTCTTGGCAATTTTGGTGGTAGGAAAACCATTAATAAGCTTATGGGACATCTAGATGAACAATTTTGAGTCTCCTATGATATGAACTTTGTGACAATCCAGATTCTGAGCAAGTAAGAAGCCTTTCTCAAGAGCCATCAATTCTTCTACATTGTTTGTCATGGAGCCACATAAGGCAACATAGATCCCAAAGGGAGAGTCATTAGAGGATCTCATGATACCCCTGTACCCAGTAGGGCTTGGGTTTCATTTAGAGGCTTTGTCAAAATTGATTTGAATGAATCCTTGTGGGATTAGTTGGAATATAGATGGTGAAGAAACATGGTGATCTTTCCTAGAAGTCATTTGAGGAATGGACATGTTCTAAGCTAGTTTAAGGGATACAAGAATGGTTGTCTCATGCAGGTTGGCCTTCCAATCATCTAGATTGCATCTCTTTGACATGACTGTCTCCCTTTTGTTTTCTTTCACAAGACCCCAAGTAGAGACACTTGAAGAGGGTTGGTCTTGAAATATAGCTTTGTTCCTTTCTTTCCATACATTCCAAAGGATAAATCCTAGGATTAGGCTCCAAGATCAGTTAACAATTGGGTTTTTGAAATAGTTGTTGGGATAATGCTCAATCATAGCTAGAGATTCCTGTTGATTAAGATTTTTGGTTCCAAAGAGATCAACAACAAGATCCCACACTTCCCTAAGAAAGGGGAAAATGAGCAAAAGGTGCTCCATAGTTTCCTCCTAAACTCAGCACAAAGGGCACTGAGAGGGACCAACAAAGCCATGTTTCAGCAGGCGGTCTCAGATAAGGATCCGCTTGTTCCCTATCAACCAAAAGAAATGAGAGAATTTGGGCCATATGTTGTCCCCCCAAAGTCTTCTCCACATTTTCTGTCTCGGTGTGTTGTGGGCCTGAGTCTTATTAATATAGGACTCTTTAAAGGAGAAAGATCTCGCAGATGAGTATTCCTAACACAGTTTATCATGTTCTAGGGAGAAGGGGATGTGTCTTTTTTGCTACTGCATAAAGTGCTGCTAATTGATGAGCGCTAATATTACAACAAGGACACTGCAACCCATGGGCTACTAGCTTTACTTATCAACCCAGGTTTCATACAAACTTGGAGGTGATAGTGCTATATGCACAAGTAGAAGTGAAGGTCATGCCCATTGTCACTTGTTCATCTAGCGAGAGACCCCAGATGTTCCAATCCAAACTTCTATAGAGTTGGAAGAAGCTTGATTCTTTGATTGAAGAAGAGAAAATCTATTCTAAGAGAGCTACTCTACTGCAGCAATGAAGAAAACAACATTTATTGCTAAATCACACCATATCCTAATTAACCATTTAAACAACTATGTTAAGAAAAATTGCTAAATCAACACTAACCTAATGCTACTATTTAAGTTATAGAAGTAAAAAGAATCAAACCAAACTAACGTGTAAGCAAGGAAACTAGACTAAATCTGTTTTCGTGTTTTTGGTTTTTTTGGTAAAATCAAGCATGCAAGGAGTCAAGCGGAAGAGCAAGTGAAGATAGAAGTCAGTGAAAGGAGGACGTAACAAAGCAGCAATGCATGGGAACCATTGGATCAGTCAGATCAACAAACAACATAAATCGAAGAGGAGCAGTGGAGATCATATTGCTTGGGATTAAGTGGATAGAGGTATGAAAAGGATTAACGGGAGATGAATGGTGGAGATCTTATTGCTGGAATTAAGTGAATTGATGGATGGATCGATCAACAAAGAAGATTAATAGGAGATGAATGGTGGAGATCTTATCACAGAGTTTAAGTGAATTGAGGGATGAACAGGATTAATGGGAGGTGAATGGCGAAGATATTATCGTGGTGATGAAGTGAATAGATGGATGGATCACATCAAGTCACGTGGTGACAGAAGGGTAAAAAACGTGTGGAATTATGGAGTGGGTTTTGTAGGTGGTAAGAATTTTCTTGTGCATCCTCAAAGCTTTAAGCTGTATTTCTAAATTTTATGCGATTAGTCTAAGTGAGTGACACGTAGCACGAGAAAAACACTTTTCTTGCGTGCTCATGAGCAGATATTTGCCATGCAGGAATTCGCACAAGATTGCGTGATAGTCGTTGGATCATGTAGGATTGATCAATGGTGGAGATTAGCCAAGCTACTTGGCGATTGGGTGATGTGATAGCTATTGGATCGAGGGCATGACAGATCGATGGTGGAGATTTGGAGCGCATAAATTAGGTGGAAGAATTCACAATAGCCATTGGATCAAGCTAGACAGATCGACGGTGGAGATCTGGAGTGCATAAAGTCAAGCATTGAAATGAATCAGACAGTGATTGGTCATGTTTGTTGTGGATCGAATGGTAAGGAAATCTACGGTTATAATCTGATCAAGACGTGTTTTATTAGCTTCTGCTTCAGCATTTTGTGCTAAAGGAAATGAGCATATGAGAAAAAAGTGACAAAAAAGGACAACATTGAAATGAGCCTCATACTGAATCAAGACAACAAACTTCATGTAACAACTCCTGGCTAACCTGCTAATTGAAAGAAGGCACAAACAGAAGCAAACTAAAACACAACTAATCTACGCTACACTACTGTAATGGAAATGCATCTACTTAATAAAATGAATGATTAAACCATGAATCTACACTAGCGTACATGTACAATAAAGAGGAGCCTTAGTTTCTTGGGTTGGGCCCTAACCTAAGAACTTCAGCCCTCTGAGTTAACTCAATGCTGGCTCAAAACAAAACTCATTCTTATTATCAAAACAATGGATTACATCAAAATTGTCACAAGTCTTGTAGATCGAAAATACAGTAGATTTTTACAATAAAAAATCCAAATCCGACTGAGCTCCTAGGCCTCTCTACTTATACCTCTGAAGTCTCCAACGACTTCCTTAAAATTAGTTAGGCTCATCTCTCGAACTCGATATAAATTGTTGCTTTGACTTCCACTTGCTCGATTGCCTTCTAGTCCTCATGATTTGGCTATTTGTACTCTGATCTGATGGAGGAATATTCGAATTGGGGGTAGTAAATGGGGAGGATTTCCGTCCTATAATTCCCATCCCTTCTCCCATTTGAGTTTTGACAAAGGTCTTTGCTAAAATTCCTTGCTTTTGTGCTTTAATCCTACATTAAATGCACATTAGACCACAAAGCAAAATATCCAACTCTAACTCATCTCATAAACAAAATATGATCAAAAGTATGCAAGAAGTTGTGAGAATAGTTGGTTTGACTAAGCTAGGAGGTGAATTAAGGACCATATAATTACCCAATGATGTGGATCATCATCACTCTCCTACTGAAAGTGTTTCTCATCCTCTGAGCAACTTAGTCAATGTCCATGGCCTTCATGGCTCTGGTAGCCTCTCTGACATCCCATGCTTTTGTTGTGGTCTCTTCTTCTTATTCATAGAAGCCTGATTTGCTTTCTACTTCTTCCCACTACCTCTTTTCCTCTTCTTCTTTTCTACCTTCTAGCATCCCTAGGAGTAGTGGTGGACTGAGTTTTAGGCCTATCCAATTGACCTTCAACCTTTTCCTTGATTTCTTATACATTGGTGTCCTGTTGAGTGCCTCCCTCAACCTTTGAGGGAAGTGATATTATCTGATCTTCAAGCTGTGTGGTAGTGTGTTCCATCTCCTTAAGCAGGCATGTATACTATCTTCTCCTACCAACCTAAACATATCCTCAAAATGTGAAATTGCTTGCTCTTGGGCAACAATATATCTAGGTTCCAGTTGAGGATCATTTGCAATTAGATTATGGGTGGTGATTAGGGCCATGGGATTTGATTGTTCAGCTCTGATGAAAAGAGGTTCATTTTGCTCTTTGGCCAATATTATTTTCATCTCTGCAGCCCTTAACTCCTCATGGTTCATCCATGATGCCAAAGCCATTAATTGTAGATCTCCTAGCTCGGAATTAGGATCCCAAACATTCATGTCTCTGAGGACCATGTTGTGCAAGTAAAACTCAGCCATTTTGGCCCTCTCCTCTAGTGTACTTTTGTCACCAAGATCAATAAACTTCCTATAGTCATGAAATGGAATGGTGCTCTTTTGTGCTACTATTTTAATTTGAAATTGCAGCCATTGTTCTCTGAGGTAAAGAGCATAGGATTTAGCTGGCATCCTACACTAGATGGCCTCCAAGGAAAGGCTGGCCATACATGCTAGCTGGTTTTCCCTTTCCTGCGACTGTCCTCTTAGCTATGCATTTTCCCTCTCAAGTCAATGTCTCATTATTGCTTCTATGCCCCTTGCTGTAGGGGAATCTTCAATCTCAATAGGGATTTTTGTTGATATTTATGGCTTCCCTTCTTTGATTCTTGTGCTCTTTCTTTTTCTGATATATAGAGGACTTTACCTCCTTCTTTTCCTTTTTTGCTTAACTGGGGTGTTGAGAGCAGTGAAGGCAGCTACTACCTCCCTCTAAGGGTGTTGGCATTTTGACATAGGTTTGGCACTATGGCACAGGTGTTGTCCTTGATGGCAACTTACTCTGATGGAAGATCTCAGTTCAGGCTCTCAGAATGAAAGAAAAAGAGATATACGTTGGTTCCTCTTAACCAAGTCGCGTATACACGCAGGTTTGATGATCAAAAGGCACGTATATGTATGCACACACTTTCATGCAAGGAAAAGCATGTACATGTGGGAAAACTTATTTTTGGTCCATGGAATTTAGTCCTTGGTATTTGGACCTATGGTTTTGGACCATGGTATCTCATCTAAAGTGTTGAACCCACGTATTGGGTGGATGGTATTGATTCTCTATGGTTTTGGACCATGCTATTGAGTAAGGCCTAAGACTATAAAAGGGGAAGGAGATCATTAGGCAAAGGAATTCACTCAAGCATTGAATATCTTATGAAAAGAAAGATCTAGAATTGGGTTATGGTGCATAGCTGGACCTGAACCAAGGAGGAACCTAAGCACTAGAAGAAGCATAAGTTCTATTGTTGGGTCAAGATCTTAAGGCTTGAATAGTAGTATCTTTGTGTGATTTTGATCTATTATATTTGGTGCATGACTTGATATATAAATCTGATAATCTGGGTATAACTAATGTCTGAATAAGTGAAAAGGGTAAATTATCTTTTATAGATCTGTACGCAGGTTCGGCACAGCAGAGGTGCGTATACACGGTTAAGTAAGTCAAAACAATGTATACGTTGGTTGGCCTTAATACAGAAGCATATGCATGTAGGTTCTACATATTGAAGTAGCGTACATCTCATGAAATATGTTTTAACTACTTTTGTTTATTGCTGCAGTGTTTTGGGTTCGCGATTGGTTTCTAGTTACTGTTAATGTATTCTGGTTACAGCATTCAGAGAAGTAATTGTTTGATTCAATTTTGATTGAAGCAAAGGAGATTGGTTGATGCAGATGTATTTGGTGTTTGATTATTGTCATTGATGGATCCAGTCTGAGAGTTTATGAAATGTGGTCCCTGGAAGAAAGAGAAGGTTGTAGCCTTCTGTAGGTCAACACCTACGTACTAGTACATCAGCTAGTACAAGAACTAAGGGGGTTGTAGCTCCCTTCCAGGAGAAGCTGGAGAATGAGAGAAGGTAGTTTCCTTCTGCAGGTAGAAGCCTGCGTACTAGTATAAGACTGCACCAGTACAGAAATATTGTAAAAAGGAGTTTCTTATTAAAACAAGATAGAGAGGAATTGCAGCAGGTGGCTTTCACCCACATTAGGATTCCACCTTATATATTGTGTCCATGTGTCTAATGATCTGTTCTGTTTTACTGCACCTGTTTACTATTCTTATGGTTAATGAAGTTCTGATGCACTAATTAAATATCAACATTTAATGAATCATAAGTTTACTGATATATGCTGGTTGCTTTAGACACAGTAGCGTATATATGCAGTTTCCCATAACTGAAGTAGCATATACAAATCTGATTGTGAAATGAAAAATAATTGATTTGATAATACTGATTCACCCCCCCTCTCAATATTATTTCCAACAATTGGTATCGGAGCAGGTCCTTCAGAAGAAGCTTGATCGCTTGAAGGAAGATCTATCATCATGAGCAACTACGAAAAAGAAGCATCTATCAGGCCACCAATATTTGATGGGAGAAACTTCGTCTATTGGATGGTAAGAATCACAACCTATCTTTAATCTCTTGGTACAGAAGTTTGGGATATCGTGGAAGAAGGATACACATTTCCATCAGCAACTCCTATAGATATGGCTGGTAAGAAGCAGTATGAAACAAATGCAAATGCTGTCAATACTCTATTAGGGAGTTTATCTCAATCAGAATTCGTGAGGATTATGCAGCTCAAAACCACAAAAGAAATATGGGACAAGATCGTTCTAAGCTATGAAGGAGACGATCAGGTAAAACGTGCAAAAATACAATCTCTCAGAATTCAATATGAAAATATCAGAATGCACAATGATGAAAGTGTGGCTAATTATTTCTTACGTATAGATGAGATTGTTAATCATATGAAAAAATTGGGTGAAGAGATAAAAGAAGTTACTTCGGTTGAAAAGGTTCTAAGATCTTTGTCTTCTAAGTTTGAATCAAAAGTTTCTGCCATAGAAGAAAAGCAGAATCTACAGAGCATTACCATGTCACAGTTGCATGGAATCCTAACTACTTTCGAAATGAGAAAAGGGGAACCATCAGATAGGAGAGAAGCCGCATTCAAGGCTTCAGGAAAAGGAGATTACAATGAGTCAGGACATATGTCAGAAGGAGATGAAGAATCAAACTTTGTCAAGAACCTTCAACGGGGTTCTGGAAGATTCAGAGGTAAGTTGCCTTTCAAATGTTTTTCTTATGGAAGAGTCGGTCACTATGCAGCCAAGTGTCCTCATAAAGATAAGCTTGACAAAGGTAAGGAACCAATTAGATGGAACAGTAAAGAGAATGTAAGTAAGAAGAGCTATTATACACATGAAGATAGTGATGGATTTCCAATTAGTGATGAAGATGAACAATGTAATGACTATAGACTTTTGATGGCTTTTGAAGATAATGATTTCTTGGATGCTATAAATGAAGATGATCTCTATGAAGAAATTTATAAACTTAAAATCTGTTTAGAAGAAAAAAGTATGATCATAGATACTCTAACATTCCAACTCATTGAAAGGGAAAACCACAATGAAAATTTAGAATGTGAAATTGTGGGACTTAGAAAAGATATTGAGAAAACAAAAGCTCTTAATATTAGATTTGCTAAAGGATCTGAAACCTTAGATGAGATTATCAATGTGCAGCATTCTCCTCTAATCAAGACAGGTCTTGGATATTTTGAAGAAGCATCTCAAGCACAAAAGCCATCCACCTCCAGAAGTTATCTAGATGCAGCAAGGAGAAGTGAACAGGTTGACAATCGACAACAAAGGCATAAAGCAGATCACCAGGTAAATCAAGGTCAATCTACTCCAAGGATGAACAGAGATCACCAAGTAAATCAGGGGAAATCTACTTCAAGGATGAATAGAAATTACAACCAAGTGCAGGTAAATCATTCTCAATTTGTCTATGGAAACTACAATCACCTGGATGATAGGTTTGACAATCGCAGGAATTTCTTCAATGGCCAATGATTCTCTTGCCATAACTTTGGACATAAAGCTACTCAATGTGTTGCCTACAAGACCATCATGACTAGAGAAGCACGAAATCAAAGGAGTGTGACTGGGATCATGAAAAGTACCTACAATAACTTTTCTACTCTTGAGAATGAAATAGAATGTTCTATTTGTAACAACTTTGTTCATGAAGATTCTGAATGTAGGAGTAGGTTTCGGCAAACAACTCAGAAGGATCAAGCTTCATTGAGTCCCAAAACATGGAGAAAGAAAGAACCAAAACTAGAAAGATGTGGTATAGCCTTATATGCAGAAGGATAGGAAAATCAGTGGTACATCGACAGTGGATGCTTGAAACATATGACAGGTGATAAAGAAAAAATTCAGTCATATAGTGCCTTAGAAAAGGAAAGGAAGGTCTCATTTAGAAATGACACCCCTGCACTCATAAAAGGTAAAGGTTTTGTTCTTTTGAAAGAAAAGGTCAAAGCTAGAAACATTATGTATGTTGATGGCTTAAAGCATAATCTATTGAGTGTCAGTCAAATGTGTGATCATGGAAATGAGGTAATATTTCGATCAAATTGATGTATTGTTCGTGAGCTTGATACAGGAGAAACAATGATCAAAGGCATAAGAACTCCGAATAATTTATACATACTCAAGGGAGGACAAAAACAATGCCATCTAAGCAAGAATGATGAACACTGGCTATGGCACAGAAGATTGGGGCATCTAAGCTTCTCTCAGATAAGGAAAGCATGCAAATATCAAGCGGTTCGTGATATTCCTAACATCAAAATTCTAGACAATACAATATGAAAATCATGTCAGTTTGGCAAACAAACCAGAACTAATTTCCCTGAGAAGGAAGGATCAGCTAGTAAGCCACTTGAACTTGTCCATACTAATGTATGTGGTCCATCCACGAAAAGGTCAGCTCGAGGAGAAGAATACTTTATATTTTTCATTGACAACTTTTCCAGGATGTGTTGGATAGGACTTCTAAAGCATAAAGATGAAGCTTTCGAAAAGTTCAAAGCATTCAAAGCCTTGGTTGAAAACGAATTAGATCGTAGAATCAAATGTCTTAGGTCTGATCAAGGAGGGGAATTTACCTGGGATGAATTTTTCGATTTTTGTGAAGAACGTGGAATAATAAGGGAATTATTTATTGCAAGGACTCCTTAGCAAAATGTAGTAGTGGAAAGGATGAACAGAACGATTCAACAAATCTCTCATGCTATGCTTGATGAGTCTGGAACTCCTACAACCTTCCGGGGTAAAGCTGCATTTGTTGTAGTTACTATTCTCAACAAGACAAACGTCTGGGTGAACAACACTCAAACTCTTCATGAACTTTGGTATGGTAAGACTCCTACTATAAAATACTTCAAAATTTTTGGAAGCAAATGTTACATCAAAAGAACTGATGAAAGCCTTGGCAAGTTTGAACCTAGAGCAGATGAAGGCATTCTCCTTGGTTACTCTTCCCAAAGCAAAGGATATAAGTGTTACAATAAAAGACTTGGAAAAATTGTTGAAAGTATTGATGTAGTGGTTGATGAAGAAGCAAACAATCCAAGGCAGGTAAAATCCAAAGATTTCGAAGATGATGAGGACTATCCTTCAACATCAAATCAGACTTATGATGAAGAAGAAACCTATGAGGCACCAGAAGAACAGATAAGGGTAGAAGAAAATACTCCATCCAGGTATGTCCAGAAGAATCATCCAGAGACTCAAATTTTAGGGCAGAAAGAGGCAGGTGTACAAACAAGAAGAACTATTTCAGAAGCTTCAAGCTATCTAGCATTGCTCTCCTCCACTGAACCACGAAATGTAAGTGAAGCATGCAAAGATGAATGCTAGGTCAAGGCCATGAATGAAGAACTTGAGCAGATTGAAAAGAATAACACTTGGGAGTTGGTTCCTAGACCAACCGATAAGAATGTCATAGGGACAAAATGGATATTCAAAAACAAGCTGAATGAGAATGGAGATGTTATTAGAAACAAGGCCAGACTTGTTTGTAAAGGGTATGCTCAACAAGAAGGTATAGACTTTGAAGAAACTTTTGCACCAGTTGCTAGACATGATGCCATAAGAATGTTCCTTGCTCTTTCTAGCTTTCAGGAGTTCAAAGTATATCAAATTGATGTGAAATCTGATTTTCTAAATGGAGACTTAGAAGAAGAAGTGTACATTGAGCAACCAGATGGATTCATGCTTGTGAATGATCCAAAACTTGTATGCAGACTCAAAAAGGCTCTCTATGGTCTTAAACAAGCTCCAAGGGCTTGGTATTTTTGGTTGGACAAATATCTTTATCAACAAGGTTTCTCAAAGGGATCAACAGATAGCAATCTATATATAAAAATTGACAATGATAAATTGCTAATACTTTTTGTGTATGTTGATGATATCATCTTTGGTAGCAATCAAGAAACCATGAGTCAAAAATTTGCTTTGGTGATGCAGAAATAATTTGAAATGTCCTTACTTGGTGAGCTCACATATTTTCTTGGTTTACAAGTCCAACAAAACAAAGACGGTATTTTTTTGTCAGAAACCAAGTACCTCAAGCAGATCTTGAAGAAATATGGGATGGAGGATCCAAAACCAGTATGTACCCCTATGGTAACACGATGCAGCCTCAGCACAAATGATGAATCAGCAGCAGTACATCAACCAACCTATAGATCCATGATTGGTAGTCTGCTCTATCTGACAAGTACCTGACCAGACATCATGCATGCAGTGGGAATAGTTGGAAGATTCCAGGAAAATCCAAAGGAAGCACACCTTCAGGCAGTTAAGAGAATTTTCAAATATCTTCAAGGAACGCAAAATTATGGCTTATGGTATCCTAGAGATATAGATCTCACACTTCATGCATATACAGATGCAGATTGGGCAGGAAGCGTGGATGACAGAAAAAGCACTAGTGGTGGTACATTCCTTATGGGTTCCAGATTAGTATCTTGGTTCAGCAAGAAACAAATCTCAATTGCATTATCTACAACTAAAGCAGAATATGTGGCTGCTGCATCTTGCTACACACAACTCCTTTGGATGATGCAAACATTGCAAGATATTCAAATCACTTGTACTCCACCTATCTCCATTTTTTGTGATAATACAAGTGCAATCAATATTTCAAATAATCCAGTCATGCATTTGAAGATCAAGCACATACCTATCAAATATCATTTTCTCTGGGAACAAGTGCTTGAACAAAAGGTCAAATTGGAGTATGTTCCCTCCAAGGAATAGGTTGCTGATATATTCACCAAACCACTACCTAGGGAGACATTTGAATACCTTAGACAGAAGCTGGGAGTAGTTGATGCATCATCTTGCTGTTGAAATTATCTGTTTCAGAGAACAGTGGTTGTACGCGAGTTTCATGGAGCGTATCTGCGTACATACACCAGTTTATGTGGATACAGTCGTGTATATGTTGGTTTGAAGAAAAACAGTGGGGCCAGACTCAGGATGAAAAGAGTTTGATATGGATCTGACAGAGACCATCTGGCACAGGTTCAGGAGGAGCATATATTTCTAATAATGCATTGTTGACATTATTTTAGAAGATCTTAGATCAATTTCACAACTATTTTTGTTCAGATGGAATAGGTGCAGAGGAAGATCATGGTTGCAGGTGTGAATGATGATTGACAGATGCTGCTGATGTTAGTTGCTGATGATTATCATAGTCTTGTCTTAGATATTTAGTCTCTATGTCATGTATTTCTTTTATTATCAAGGTCATGTAACGGCCTATGTTGGTTTCCCCACTATGCCTGGGATGGATGATGTAATGTTCTTATTTCATCATGTGTAAACTGTTGGTGTATCCCCACTTGGTTGGGAGATGGACGTATGTATGAGTCTTTGATGATAGGAAGGTCATTTATCATGTATAAAGTCATGTTTCTTCTTGTAGAACATCTTCTTGCAGACCTTGCCTATAATTAGGGGGAGCATGGACAGCACAATAGAATAAAGATTTCAGCATGTACTCAGGGGAAGCATAACTCTTTGCCCTTGATGACAAAGGGGGAGAATGACTTTGAGTGACTTGGGGTTGCCATCAAGTCCAAAGGCAGAGATTGCTGGAATTATGACACAGGTTTGGCACTATGGCACATGTCTTGTCCTTGATGGCAACTCACTCAGATGGAAGATCTCAATTCAAGCTCTTAGAATGAAAGAAAAAGAGATATACGCAAGTTCCTCTTAACCAAGTCGTGTATACACGCGGGTTCGACGATCAAAAGGCACGTATACGTATGCACGCACTTTCATGCAAGGAAAAGCATGTACATGTGGGAAAACTTATTTTTCGTCCATAGTATTTAGTCCTTGGTATTTGGACCTATGCTTTTGGACCATGGTATCTCATCCGAAGTGTTGAACCCAGGTATTGGGTCCATGGTATTGATTCTCTATGGTTTTGGACCATGGTATTGAGTAAGGCCTAAGACTATAAAAGGGGAAGGAGATCATTAGGCAAAGGCATTCACTCAAGCATTGAATATCTTATGGAAAGCAAGATCTAGAATTGGGTTATGGTGAATAGCTAGATCTAAATCAAGGAGGAACCTGAGCACTAGAAGAAGCATAATTTCTATTGTTGGTTCAAGATGTTAAGGCTTGAATAGTAGTATCTTTGTGTGATTTTGATCTGTTATATTTGGTGCATGACTTGATCTATAAATCTGATAATTTGGGTATAACAGATGTCTAAATAAGTGAAAAGGTTAAATTATCTTTTATAGATTTGTACGTAGGTTCGAGACAGTAGAGGCGCATATACACGCTAGTTAAGTAAGTCAAAACAGCGTATACACTGGTTGGCCTTAATACAGAAGCGTATGCATGAAGGATCTACATATTGAAGTAGCGTACATCTCATGAAATATGTTTTAGCTGCTTCTATTTATTATTGTAGTGTTCTGGGTTTAGGATTGGTTTCTGGTTACTATTAATGTATTTTGGTTACATAATTCAGAGAAGCAATTGTTTGATTCGGTTTTGATTGAAGCAAAGGAGATTGGTTGATGCAGATGTATTTGATGTTTGATTATTGTCATTGATGGATCGAGTCTGAAAATTTATGAAATGTGGTCCCTGGAAGAAAGAGAAGGTTGTAGCCTTCTGTAGGTCAACATCTACGTACTAGTACATCAGCTAGTACAAGAGCTAAGGGGCTTGTAGCTCCCTTCCAGGAGAAGCTGGAGAAAGAGAGAAGGTAGTTTCCTTTTGCAAATAGAAGCTTGCATACTGGTATAAGACTGCACCAGTATAGAAATATTGTAAAAAGAAGTTTCTTATTAAAAGAAGATAGAGACGAATTGCAGCAGGTGGTTTTCACCCACATTGGATTTCCACCTTATATCTTGTGTCCATGTGTGTGATGATCTGTTCTATTTTACTGCACCTATTTACTGTTCTTATGGTTAATGAAGTTCTGATGCACTAATTAAAGATCAACATTTAATGAATCATAAGTTTACTGATATACGCTGGTTGCTTTAGACACAGTAGCATATATACGCATTTTCCCATAACTGAAGTAGCATATACAAATCTGGTTGTGAAATGAAAAATAATTGATTTGATAATACTGATTCACCCCCTCCCCTCTCAGTATTATTTCCAACAATTGGTATCGGAGTAGGTCCTTCAGAAGAAGCTTGATCGCTTGAAGGAAGATCTATCATCATGAGCAACTACGAAAAAGAAGCATCTATCAGGCCACCAATCTTTGATGGGAGCAACTTCGTCTATTGGAAGGTAAGAATCACAACCTATCTTCAATCTCTTGGTACAGAAGTTTGGGATATCATAGAAGCAGGATACACATTTTCATCAGCAACTCCTACAGATACAGCTGGTAAGAAGCAGTATGAAACAAATGCAAAGGCTGTCAATACCCTAGGTGACTCGTCCTCATGTTCTTCCCATTCTGTTTGAATGCCTTCTTCCTCTCTGTTTTTCTTATCTTCTTCCTCTTGTTGTTCTTTGTTCTCTCCATCAGTTTCTTCCTTCATTTCCTCCTCTGTTTCAGCATCATCCTACTTCTCTTCTCCTTCATCATGTTCCTCTATATTAGTTTCTTCTTCATCCATCTCATCCCCATCTAACTTTATATCTTCTTCTTTTAGTTTGTCTCCTCCTCACTAACAGAAGGACTAACATCATAGGTGAGGGTTTTGATTTCATCCTCTATTGGTAAGTCTCTGAAGAATGACCATGTTATAAGGATCCTGAGGTTTTGGAGGGCATCCTCAATGAGGATCCTTATCAACCCATTGTGAGACAATTGTTGGGAATTCCCTTCCTTTTCTTTGTTGTTGGAGTCTATGAGTGATTGCATCAAGAAATAGGGTATGTTGAGTCTTTTGTGAACTGGTGTTTCTACCCCAAATCTTAATTCTTCAAGCATCCTAAAATGGTAGCCATAAACAACATTGTATCTACCCTCACATGAGATATATTTGATGAGTTGGTAACTTACCTCACTCCATGGGTATGGTAAACTATCTCTCCTTACTCCATTTTTATCCTCTATGGGTTCTTCACCTTCTAAAAAGAATTTCATTTTTTCCATCTCACTATCTGCTTTGTCTTCTTTTCTCCACTATGGGAAGTGTGGTGACCCTACTGATGAGCTCTGGTGTGATATCTATAGTGAGCCCTCTAACTATAATAGTGGTATGGATTCTGTTGTGTGGAGTGAGGGAATGAGCAAATTCTTGAGCCACCTCATCATCATACCCTATGAATTTTTTGAAAAACCCCATTCCTTGGTGTCTTATAAAGATTTCAAGAACTTGGGGGTGTTGTTGTATCCTCACAATCTTTGTGGGTTCTCTCCTATTAAACCCTCTTATCATCTTGCTTGTGAGGATTGAGGATGAAATGAGAGGTTTGACACAAGAATTTTAAATTCAAGAGAAAACAGAGTTTCCTGTGTATGTAATTCACCTCCCATAGTTGCTATATGCACTAGCTTTTAGAGCAAGTCTAGTTCATTTGCTTGTAAATGGGGATGGATTTTTAGATCCTACCTCTTTAGAATGGTCACAATGGACAGTTCTCGTGATATTCCCTCTTCAGCCCCTATTTTCCTATCTTGTAGACTACCTCTATGTATCCTGTAGACTGCTCGTATAGACTGTCCCTGTAGGAATTCCTGTGCATGCTCCTGTAGAAATTCTCTTGCAGAATGATGGATCCCTACTTTCGATGGGTGGCCAGAGTTATAAGCGCGACTTGAATGATGGATTTTAGAGGAGGTGGAATGCATGAATGCATGAAAATGATGTTGTATTTCCCACTCCTCATAATCAGCTCCCACCTCTTAGATCTGTAGTTAACCACTTCTTGTCCTACTCCTCCTCTGTCTTTGAGTTGACTACGGCCATGTGTGAGAGGACACTCGGTTTTGTATGTGATGACTAAATGAAGGTGGCTAAGTTAACTGGTCACCTTTTCACTTATAAACCTAATACCTCGTAACCTTTACAACTTTTGATCGAATTATGCATATGGGTGACTAAGCGGGATACTTACTTGTGGTCTCAATGCCATGCTACAGTTGTCGAAGATCAGATGTGTTGTGTTGTTTATTTGTTGCATGGTCATTCTTCTTCCTCCTCTGCTATCTATGACTTAAGAACTAATGTTGTTGTTGCTGTGGAGCTCCTGGATCATCCTAGTGAAGACCTATAGCTGATGATTGATATGCTGTGGGATAGGCTACTACAGGACCTAACCAACCTACCATTCACCCTCGGATTGCTTATTGTAGGTTTTCAGGGGATCCTGTAGGAATACAGGGGATCCTTTAGAAAACACAGCCTTCACCTAAATAGAATCAATTAAGTGAAAAAACAATTGAATTGATGGATGGATGCATGGTAAGGAGTGGAGGAGATGACTATATGTGATGCAGGGTTCCCTTTGGATCTTCCCTTTTCTCCTTGATTGTCTTTCCCACCCACCTGAAAATAACAATTATGTCTTTTTCTCTCTTTTTTTTTTTGAAAAAACACCTAGGCTGCCTCAGAGAGCTTTTCACCCTAGATATTTGCCATGGGCGCCTCAAGGAAGGTTTTCAGCTAGGGATATTCTTATTCCTTTTTCATTTTTTTTCATCATTAGGCTGCCTCACGAGGTTTTCAACCCAAATATGGGACTCAGGGGCCTCATGGAGATTTTCACCAGAATACTCATTCTTTTTTCCTTTTTTTTTTTTTTTTTTTTCAGTGACTTGATCAGGGAGGAGCTGGAACTTACTCCACCATCATCACTATATTATTGATATTGTCAATGAACACTTGTTTTGATAAAGGCCTCTTGTACATTTTCAATCGGTGTCCATTAACAAGAAATGGAATGGCTTCTTCATATATAGTCCTAATTTTCATTGAACCATTATCATGGCATCTTTCCACCACATAAGGTCTGAGCCATCTTGTCCTTGGCTTGCCCTTGAAGTCTTTATACCTAGAATCATATAACAATGCCCAATTGCCCTCTTGAAATTGCTTCTCCTTAATATGCTTATCATGCTCGATCCTCCTCTAAAGCTGAACTATTAATGTATGTAGGAGTGTCTGCATTCTGAATTCATCCAAGCCATTCAAAGGGAACAATCTTTCCTTCTATGCATGATTGAGATCCAAATCTAGTTGCACTACCATCCTAAATGTGTTATATTCAAACTCAATGGACAACAAAGCATTTTTCCAATAGACCAGCTCATAGGGTGTAAATCTAGTGGTGGTCTTCCATGTTGTATTATAGGCCCAGGTGGCCTCAACTAGTCTCTCTACCCAATCCTTCCTGCTATTGCTCACTACCTTGGTTAAGATGCTCTCCAGTGCTTTGTTGGTCACCTCCACTTGCCCATTAGCTTGTGGATGATAATGAGTGCAGGTACTATGCTTGATTTTGTTATGGCTGAGTAGTTCTTCAATCATGTTGGAGGTAAACTAGCTGCCTTGGTCTGTGACTAGCTCTCTATGGTACCCAAATTTGTAGAATACATTCTCCTTTAGGAACTCAGCCACCTTCTCTTCTGTTGATGCCTTAATTGCCTTAGTTTCAGCCCACTTAGTCAAATAATCAGTGTACAAAATAATGCACTATTTATACTTTGAAGGAGGGTTGATAAGACAAATGAAGTCCTGGCCCCACTTGTCAAATGGATCAAAAGTCACTTGAGGTCGTAGGGGCATTTCATCTCTTGGAGTAGGCTTTCCCATCCTCTAGCACCGATCACACTGACTAATGTACTTCTTCACATCCTAATGAAGAGTGGGCCAATAATAGTCCGCTTGTAACACTTTGAATGTTGTCCTCTTTGCTACAAAGTGAAATCCACAAGGCCCATGATGACAGGTCAGAAGGACGCCAAAAAATTCATCTTCTGTTACACACCTTCTCAAGATTTGATCTGGGCCAAGTTTGAAGAGATTGCCCCCAATCCAAGTTAAGTGGGTGCTTTTCTTGACTATCTTGCTCTTTTCTTTGGAGGGCAAGTTTGGTCGAAACTATGTTGATACCAAATAGTTTGCTATATCAGCAAACCATGGGGAGAGAACTGAAATATAAAACAAATGCTTGTCTAGTTGCTGGTAATCCACCATTCCTTCTTCACCTGCAGGTAGATTCATCCTAGATAGAAAGTGTGCAACAACATTTTCCTTACCAGGCTTATCAACAATAGTTAGATCAAACTGTTGTAACAAAAGCAATCATCTTATAATTCTAGCATTCACATCTCGTTTGTTCATTAAATATTTGATTAAAACATGGTTACTATGCACAAATGTTTGATATCCTGTAATGTAATGCCTAAATTTTTTTAATGAATGCACAACAGCCAGGAGTTCCTTTTTGGTCACAGTATAATTTAGCTCAGCCTTTAACAAGTTCTTACTGATAAAATAGATGGCATAGGGAAATTTCTCCTCTACCTGACCTAAGGCCGCTCCTATGGCTTTGTGTGAGGCATCAACATGAATATGAAAAGGGAGGGCCCGGTTTGGGCCTCGAAGAATTGGTGAAGTGGTTAACTTACCCTTTTAAATGTCTAAGGCCTCTTGACAACTCTTTAACCATATAAACTCATAATCTTTGGCCAACAACCCAAATAAAGGAGAGGCCAACTTGTTGAAGTCCTTTATGAACCTTCGGTAGTATCTAGCTAACCCCAAGAAACTCCTAACATCCCTCTACTTTTGAGCAAGTGGGACCCTTTGGATGATTTCTATTTTGTTTGGGTCCACCTACAGTCCTTGCTGGGATATTGAATTGCCTAGCACGGTCACTTTAGTCATTAAGAATTTAGATTTTTCTAGACTAAGAGACAGGTTCATTTCAATACATTTGTGCAATACCTTACCTAGGTTAGTCGGTGGTTCTTGAAAATCATAGCCATAAGGTGTAAAATTATCCATATAAATTTCCACCGCATCATGTACTCATTCAGCAAAAATACTCAAGATTGCTCTCTAGAAAGTGGCAGGAGCATTGCATAGGTCAAAAGGGAGGACCCTATAGGCAAAATTACATCAAGGAAAGGTGAATGTGGTCTTATCCTAGTCTTTTGGGAAGCTTTTGATTTGGTTGTACCCACTGACTCCATCTAGGAAAGAAAAGAACTTCTTCCCTGCCAGGCCATCTAGAACTTGGTCAATGAAGGGTATGGGAAAATGATCCTGTAATGATCCTTCCTTGCTAGGTCATCTAGAACTTGGTCAATGATCCTTGTTTGTGGCTTTGTTCAACTCCCTGTAATCGACACAAATCCTACACTTACCATTTTTCTTGGGAACTAACACTAAAGGAGAGACCCACTCACTGTCAGAGATAGGATAAATGATTCCTGCATCTAGCAGTTTCGCAGTTCTTCTTTGACTATATCTTTAAGGGCTAGATTCATCCTCCTCTGTGGTTGCTAGACTAGCTTGCAACCTTCCTTGATGTATATGTGGTGAGTACACAATGAGGGGTGTACTCCCTTCACTTCCTTGTAAATCCTAGTGAAGGCTTCTAGGTTTTCTCTCAACATGTTGCATAGCTTTTCCTCCTCGAGAGTAGAAAGAGATGGATTAATTTTAAAAGTTTTCTCTAGGCCAAATTCTATGGTTTTGACACAAAGTGGGTTGGAATTGGCCAAGCATAAGTCATTTGGATGATTTTTTTGGTTTCCTTTACTTATATTTCTAATGGTAACGAACTAGGAGTTGGACTTTGGAGTAGGTGTTCAATTAAGTAATCATTATCTTGTTTTCCTCCTCCTATGGTTGCTTCCAAAGCATCAAGTTGTGTTGAATAAACCTCGTCTTCTTCCTCCTCCTCCAACCATAAAGGTAAATCATGCTCTAGAGAAGGTTGAGCAAGAAGTTATAGGACTAATTGATTGGACATATGCCCATTCTTCATGGTCATATGGTAAGCTCTACAGCTAATGTAAGCATCAACTGTGGCCAACCATAGCCTCCCAAGGATGAGAGGGTAACCGGTAAGCTTAGCCTTAGGCTAGAGAACTAGGAAATTTGCAGGGTTCTCCCAAGAATCAATTTAGACCATCACATCCTCCACAATTCACTCAGGGGTGACTGTGGAATGGTCTGCAAGTTGCAAAACTATTGTGGTCTTCCTCAATGCCCCTTGGAGGTTGAGCTTGAGCATGGTGTCCTTGGTCATCACATTAATAACAACCCCCATGTTAGCACTCAGGTTGTTCCCTTTGACTCCTAAGGGAATACGGCCGAGGTAACCACAGACCAATCTTTGGATCACAGGTTCTAGCCTACCTGCAATCAGAGAGGGCTCTCTCTTTAGAATTTAGCTTTGTTTTAGTAATGTTTTTAGGCTAGTTATGATGCACTGAATTTTGTTTAAAGTTTTGGTTGAATGATGTCTTCTAACAGCTAAAATGTAATCTTCAGGGGTTTCAGTCCATTGGGCATTGGAGTCTGTGATTATGTGTTGTTTGAGGTGTTGAGTGAGAGTGATGAAACTGCAGGGCCATATGGGTACTCATGAAACAATCTTCAAATTGTGGAATATGGACTATTTCCAGCCAGTGAGAAGGCAACTAAGAATCTTTCACTATACTGGTGATATGGAGAAATGAAATATTACTCAGGAGCAGGTCAGAATTCCTGAACAATATTTACTATGAAAGATTCAGTGTAAATGTGAGCAATTAAGAATTTCACATTCATAACCAATTCTGAAGAAAACATTCATAACAACAGAGATTGAGTTTAGGGTGTTCAATGAACAAATCCTGAACTATTCTTTTTCTCTAATGCTAAACCTATGAAACATACAGCATAAGTGGATTATGAAAGAGCGGAATACATAATAACATGGTTCAGAAAACTTATTGTGACATGAAATAGCGCAGGAATCCTGTAGCAGCAAGCAAGCCCATCACAACACTCCAAACAACTCAAAACTTCAAAAATTCCATTAGCTTCTTATATTAAAGTCTGAAATTAGAGTATAGCTCTTCAGAAGAAAAATCAACAACCCCAACAAGTTTATGCGTGGGGTTATATATACAATCGTTTTACAAAAATATCTTAACGATGAGTCATTTGCTCAATAACTGTCTTTACCAACTTTCAAAAATAGCAGATGCAATAGTTATTGCTACTTTAAATGAACAATGAATGACTGTTCACTTCTGTCAGAAATCTTTTGACTTTTGGAGGCAACCGGGTCGGTCGGGTGCATCGCACTAATTTGAGGAATCTGCCCTTTACTGCCTTGTCATGGTATGGCTGCCTTAGCCCCGTCATCTGCATCTGTAGGCATCTGCTTTGGTTGCCAGATTCGATTGCTGAGTTGGCCCTGTCCACTCCTTTCACAGTCAGAGCAAATATTTCAATTTTCTGAAAATGCCAACTCACGATCGATGCACAAAAATTTGGTGATAAAACCTTTTTCTTCACAGCAACGTTTGTATCATGCCCGTCCACCATTCCTGTGTAGGCAATTGGTGTCTTAGGATTATGCCAAAAGTCTCATCTGCCTCAGTATATTTGTAATAGTTTGGAGGCACTTCAAAAAGATGTCTAATCTCATTCATAATAAAAAATAAATTCTCTAGTTTGTCATAGAGACTCTGCCCAGATGGAGGACCTGTTTCCTCTGGGGCACTTGCTGATGCAGTAATCTGGTTTGTGGCATACGTGTTGACTCTTTTGGCATATTTTTCATGAGATAGTAACCTTCCTGCACTGGTTACCAAGCTGGGAAGACCTCTGTTATGTAGTGCTGTAATTTTCTCAATGAATTTGTTCACATCTGCCTGCATTTCTTGACACCTTCTATCCAATGTCTGTACATGATTTCTCAAGGTAAGCACTCTCTTTACTAGTAAAATGGTATTAGTTCTCTTAGTGATACCCATTGCTGCTAGCTGGGGGCCAGTGCGATTGTTAAGGACATTGATCATCCTGTTGGCTATTTCAGGCATATTGCCTAGAGATGCTCTTGCTCTTTGACTTTCTAATTGGGCCCTGCCTATGAGATCCATATGTTCATGGATAGTTTCAATGTATTGCCACTGATCTGTAATAGATTGACCAATATTGGCCCACAGGATTTTCTTGATTTCAACTACAACCTTATCAAGAGAGAGCTCTTTCTCCAGTTCCTTTATTCTCTTCTCAAGAGCCCTTACCTCTCTTGTTTTTTCAGCTACACTCTGCTTTGATTTATCATACTTTTCTTCAATGGCAGCCAATTTATCCTTGGTCTCTTTTAGTTCAGCCATCTGTGCTTCTAAAGCCTCAAGCTCCTTCATCATGTTCTGCATGCTTAGGCTGGGTCCCTGTTCTGGTGTTGTTGCTGGCGCTGATACTCCTGTAGCTGGTGCTGATGTTGAAGGGCCTGCCTCTGATGTTTGTGCTGGCTGCATTGGTAATTCAGCTTGTCTTGTTTTCAATGCTACCTCCAGTGCACTCTCTGTTTCCATCAATCTTTTGTATAAACTTAGGAGTAAAGCCACCACATCCTGATCCTTCTTTTGCTCTGCCACCTCCCCAGTCTGAGGGTGAAGGGTAGCTGGCAGCTTGATATGCTTTCTCATAGCTGCTATATCTTCATCTCTTTTCTTTAATAATGCCTGCACACCCTTAGGGTCCTTTGGATCATGACCCAACTCTATAATGATCTCTTCCAAGGACTTGATTCTGTTGTCCTTGGCTTGAGATGATGCCTTTTCTAATTCAAGCTGGGCAGTAGTATTGTGTAAAGAATTTTGTAATTGGTGTGCCAGTAGGGTCTTATCAGCTAATGTGGAATAGAGCATCTCCCCGGTTTTCCTGTGTAGCTCAATTTGATCCATGGGGTGGATGTCTTTGGCAAAAATTTCCAAATTAGTTCTGATATAATCGGCAGTTGTTTGAGGTTGCTGCATAGTAGGCCTGAAATGACTAAGAGTCATTTTTTGTTCTTGAATGTCATAAGCAGACATTAATCGTTGCTGATTAGTTGGTGCCATTTTCAAGAGTTGGTTGTAGATTTGGTATTTGAGGGGCTCATTCCTTTTCTTGATATCTATGAACTGCTGCTTGATGCTAGAGTCCTCCTTAGATCGTTGCCTTGAAGAGCTCACCTCTGCCCCATGTGGCATGTCCTGTCCTTGCTGTAAGGAGCTGGTCGATGTTTCAATGCTAGGAGGGGGCATAGTATCAATTGGTCTCTCTGCTAATTCCTCCTCTGAAAAGGGATTTAGCCTCTGTCGTTTTTCTCCTTGCTGATCCGCTGAAGTAGTTGGAGGAGTGTCCTGTTGGCTATCTCTTTTTCTCATTCTTTCCTCATTAGCAGGTGTTTGTAAAACTGAGGATTCAACTGTTACCTCCTGCCTTGAAGGGATTTTCTCTTGCGTTTGCTGTTCTGTGGAGGCAGGTTCCTTGGCTGTACCTTCCTGCTGCTCTACTTGTTGTTCCACATTTGGAGGTGACTCCTCTTGTTGTACTGCTTTGCCTTTGGCCATGTTTGCTGCTTGATCAGTTGTTTTGGCAGGCTGCTGGGGAACGGTGGATGAAGAGGCAGCTTCTCCAAGATGCTGAGGGGCTGAAGACCAAACCTGTCCAAAATATTCCAAGTCAACTGCCTTTTCTAAAGTTTTAATGGCTCTTTCTGCTAATTCTTCTTCAGAATAATCTTCCACTAAGGTGCCTTCCCTCCACTCTAGTTGGTTAGCATGTTTTTCAATTTCTAGAATGCTAAAATGATCATAGGTGGCAAGCCTATACTTGATTCTTCTGAGGCTTATGAAATGGTTAGGGTGATAGGGTGCCCAATAGAAGCTTGTCTTGAGGAGGAGGCTTTTTAGAATTTTGTCTACCTCTTCCCAAGCTTCTTCCCTCTTATTAAAGATAAATGGACCCAATTGATGCTTAATTTTCAGCTGTGCTTTCTTGTTTCTGCTATGGAAGTGAATCATATCTGCATTGCCGAACTGCCTGAAGTATTCTAGTGCAAAGAGTCTCATGGGAACATACTTTGGTAGCCTGTATGGTGCTAACTCACAGCCATATATTCTGATCACTGTGTGGTCTTGGTAAAAGTACCAATCTCCAATGCTATAGTTCTTAGAAAGCTGGAGGACTTTTTGCATATCATCAGTGAGTCTAGGAGGAGGGGAACTCTGCAGCAGTGACAAGGCTGGGTGAATGAAGAGGTCAATAAACTCACAGTAATTGTATGGTGAGTAATGAATATGATGGCAGACTGATGTCCAGAACATTACAGATCTTCTATTTCCCTTTGCATCTAGTTTCTTGAGAAAAAGAGGAAAGCCATCAGGCTGATTGTACAATAGCAGATGATATATATAGGAGGTGTACTTGAATACCCTCTCTCTCTCCAAGTTCATGAACTGTTCATGAATTTTGTTGGCTATAAATGTAGCATAGTCATACTGGACAGCAGGGGGCTGTCCTGGGGTAAAAATGGATAGCACTACCAATGTTGTCTCATCCACAAACTCACTGGTTTTGAACCCTAGGATGGAGGATATCATGTCTACTAGCAGTCTCCCTATGTCATTGAACCAGACATGTAGATAAGGGGGAGGCTGCTTAGGCTGAAATTCTGGAAGCATAAACAATTGGCCAATTCTTGTAATTTGTGAGTTGGAGAGCTTGGCACCTTGTTCTAGTAAAAGCTGCATAGTAAGAGGAACCAGTGATTTTGTAGGTTGAAACTGTAGCATTTGGTTGATGGCTTCAGGAGTAATATGGAATAAGACAGAGCCTGAAGGACTCAGAACAGCCCTTTGATTGGGGTCATAGTTTGTGCAGCACTGGTGAATCAAGTCAGGGAACTCATTGACCTGAGGGAGATAATAGATTGGCAAATGGGATTTCCAGATTCCCAGGAGGTCTGTACCATCTCTGTGTTTCTTTCTTAACTCACAAACTGTTTCTATGTGGTATTTGTTACACAGCTCTACAGTTTCTCTCATCTGATAATCTCTGTCAGCAAGGGCCAACCATTCCAGGTCCTTATGTGGGGCATTCAAAGGTGCAATGTTTAATGCCACAGGGGTCTCCATGGTTAACTGATACTTGAAGTTGTGTTTGAACTTGATTTTCTGGGCACAGCAATATAGAGCAGTGAATTTTCAATGAGCAGGGAAATTTGCAGAGAGGACAAGGTAAATTGGGGTGAAACTGAGTTGAAATGCTCCTGGGAGAGATTTAAAGAGCAAATGCTGGGACTGAGAACTGAGAATTTCTTTTTCGGTGGATTTGTCTGGCAATGGTTTAGATTCGCAAATGCGCAATAGGCAGTGAATTTGTAATAATTTGGCACAATGGGGGACCTCTGTAGGTGAATTTGGGATTACAGTGGGGAAATGAAGCTCCAGTTATTGAGGATTCCTAGCAGTTCTTATGTTTTCCCTCTTTTCTTGTTTGCTTTAGTGAATTATGCAAGGACCAAGGTATACAGAGGGAATCTGATAAATACCTGGGCAGAGTATGACGATGGTGTTGAAAGTCAGGTGGACACACGGCGCCAGCAGCGAGGGAGCAAGCTTCAAAGTTGGCGGATAAGCAACGTAAACACTCATGCAGGAGTACAGTGCGTATTTCGGCGAAAAAAGGGGAAAAAACGATTTTTGCGCACTTATATAAACAATTTGGTATTTGGCACCTTTTTAGTGGATGACATCATCATGATGTCATTGGTCCGACAAGGTACGGAGGAGTGACGTGGCAGCTAGTTGTTGGGAGTGACATGGACGGGCGATGTGGCAGACAGGTCTGAGGAATGGCAGGGAGTGGGGTGAGGTAGAGCTGATGTGGAGATGACGTGGGGCAGGAGCGGGATAGTGGTAATGAAAGCGGTTAGTGGTATTTATCGGATCGCTAAGAGTATGGGCTTGGTAATGGTCAGAGGTCACCCACTCCAATAATAGGCGGGCACGTGTCCCTGGCCCTACGTCACCCTCTGAAAAATTTCGGGCGGTAAAGGGCAGATGGAGGGAGTGGTCCAAAATTGTTGTGGGCCGTCGGATGGGAGGGCCCAGATCCGACAGACAACGGGCTGCAGATGTGCGAAGGCAATACGGCGGGACTCAGCGGGGATTTTGTTTTTTTAATATTTTTTGTTTTTTGGTGGGGCGCGCCGAAATACAGACTTTGGAAAAGCGGAAAAAAGTGGGTTTTTTAACAAAATTTATACAATGGCGTGGATAATGCAATGTTGTGGGTTTGCAAAGCGGATAAGGGTAGGAACGGGTTATTAAACTAACCAAATGTTAATCCAATCCCCAATCTTTAAAGTGACCCAAATACAAGAACCCTTTGATTCTGTATCATTCTCCAAACTTTGAAAATATGGCTATAATGCCCAAGGGGGGGGGTATTTACATATTTTTTGGGCTTTTCTCACAATAGTGCTATAGTAGTAGGGGAAAAGGGGCACTTAGGGATTTAGATAATAAAGTTAGAAGTCAATGTGAATTGGGGATATGAAAGATTGAAAGTGAGGAATAGAAAACTAAGTTTAGTGAGTAAACCTAGATTTTTAGAAGTAGATGGGGAATGATTTTACACAAGAAATGTGGCTTCTTTTTGGAGAAGAAGGTGAAAACCTGTCATGAATTTTTCCAAGGAGAAATACAAGGAGGACTATTTTAGGAAGGTCCTAAAGTCCTCCAGGGGATGTTAGAAAGAGAGTCTTTGGGGGAAAACAGGGGGAGTTAGTCATGCTTCTATACTTTGCCTTCAAAATGCTGCATAGATACCTCTGCAATTGCTAACATGTGCCTTCTTGATCAAGGCCAAAACTGAATAGGATCAGGATTCTGCAACTTCTGGCTACCTACCCAACCTAGTACCTAGCATTTTTTGTTACTTCAGGGAGGGTGCACTTAGACTTGCAAACCCTCATATGCTCTTTTATTTTAGCTACCCTCCTGTCTAGATCTACCCTTATATCTTCCAAGGGCCCAGATTAAGCTGGTGGGCTCCTTCCTTTCTCTATCCAGCTAGTCATCTGTCAAACTTGAACTGTTTGAACAGGTACTCATTACCTACTCTAAAACAAGCAATTTAAAACATGGCATGGCCCAGCTTGAACTGTTGAGCCATACATCAAGATAGCAGTGGCATTTTGATTGGCCACTTTCCTGGTCTTTCTTTGGGGTTCATTTCAATTATTTTTTCTTTTGACCAGTTCATTTTCTTGCCTTTTGATTATTCTTTTAAGGCATACCCTCTTTACATTTTTTAACTTTTTGCTTTGTCCACAAAAATGGAACCTTTGTATCACCAAAGATGAACATTTTTAGCACTTCCACTGTCAATCATGAAATATGAAACCCTATTGGTATAGGAGGCTAACACCCCAGATCAGTCAAAGTGTGTGGGACAATGGTGCCATTGATGTGCACATTTACTATAGGGCTTCTAGGGTCCAAATATTTTGGACATATTACCTACCCCAACATTAATTTAGACAACTTCCCAATGACATTAATGGTAGGGGCATCCAATTTTTCTTATTCCTAGATGCTTGAAGCATTTCTCCTTAATCAACTTATTCTAAATGGGAACATCTTTTATTGCTTGGAAAAGGTGGATCCTTACACATAGATTTTTCAATTCTCCCAGAAGTTTAGTTTCTTCTGGGGTAGGCTGGCATGGTTGGGCTAATCTCCTAGGAAAGGGTGGATTTATTTTAAGGTTTCTTTCCTCTCTTTCTTCCACAACCTCCCTATGTGGATAGGGAGGTTGGTTATCTTGGAGAATTCTCCCAGATCTTAGGTTGATCTCCTGAATTTCGACAACATAAGTTGGGTATGATGTCTCTCCATTGTATGCTTGTTGAGCCTTCCTATTGTTCAGGTTCAGATTTGTCTAGGTAAGCATGTGGGGTTGCTTGGGTAGAGTAAAGTGTACAAGTTGTGGTTGGGTAGGTGGTGGAGGCAATAGAGCTGAAACATTGTTGTATTGGGGCCTCCACCCATGGAGTGGGGTATTTCACTGAGGTTATGGTGGAACATAAGGTTGAAATGACTCATTGGCTGGCTAGGAATGATACTGAGATGCATAGGACCAAGGAGAGGGTGTAGACCAGGAAAGATGAGCAATGGGTCCCAAAGAAGGTATAGTTGTGGTTTATTTGGGGTTGTAATATCCATGGGATGACCCTTGCATACCCTGCTAGTATGGTCTAGGCCCAAGGAGTCTCCTTTGGTTGATGTAGAGAAGCTGCTCAGTGACCCCTTTAGCTCCTTGATATACAAATTTGAGTCCGAGTAAAGAAGGGCACTTATCTGTGGAGTGGTTTTCTTCATAGACCGAGTAAATATCAATGCAGTTCAATGGACATTCGTTCCTAGGATGCCTCTTGGTGCATCTAGGATGAAAGATGGCCAAGGCTCTCTTTGCTTCCTCTTGCTTCCTTTTGATGTTCATGGTGTCCAATTGTAAGGCAAGGGTTTGCAACACCTCACTTTTGAAATCTTCTAGCATATTTCCAATTTCACCCTTGATGGATGAGTTGGAAGATGATGTACTGGCCATAGGCTGAATACTCCTATCCTTTTTCCTGGCTGCCCTAGAATGGTTTTTAAAGAAAGTCTTAATATCCTCATAGGGTAATTGGTAGATATCCCCTCCTACTAAAAAGTTTAAGGTATCCAGAAGATCTTCCCTTACTCCTCTAAGCAAGACGAGCTTTAGTGACTCGGGGTCAAGTGTGCACCTGGCCCTTTTGTAACTGAGCTAGAATATTTCTTCATAGTCTTCTAAGGATTCATCCTAGTCGATGGTCATCCTGAAAATCTCTTCTTTAGTATCCTTTGACCTACAGTAGTCCCTATATTTGTTTTTGAAAGCTTGTTGCATATGAGCCCAAGTTGTGATGCTATCTCTAGGTAAACACATGAACCAACGTAATGTTGCATCCTTGATGGCAGATGGAAATAATTTTAACCTTTTCTCATCATCTGTATAGTCATAGGTTCGAAATATAACAAAAAAATCAAATAGGAAAGTGTCTGAGTCCTCTCTGGTCAGGCCATGGAAATGAGGTACGACAGAGGGGCTTATATTCTTCATCTTAGTGTCCCCATTGGTTTCCCTGATGGGGAAGGCACCCTCAACTCTCTCTCTATTCCCTCTGTCATTTCAGTTTTCAGCCATTGGTTCAATAGGAATGGGTTCTTCTTCTTCTTCTTACCCTATAGTTTCTTCAAATATGTCAGGTTGCTCACCTAAAGGTTTCTCTAGTTCACAGCCACCGAAGAAGAGATAAGGTTGGCTGTTGGATGCAGTGGGGGTATTTGGCAAGAATTTCCCTAAATTGTCCCTACTCCTACGAGGCATGAAAGTAAATGTTTTTGGGTTTGCTTTTAAGAGATTTTTTTTTTTTAAGCTGGAAAGTAATTTGCTGAGATGAAATTGCTGATTGAATGAAAACTATTGACAGAAAGAAAAGTTACTTGCTGAATTGAAATTCTACATGTAGAATGGAAAGTAAAGTAGATAATGACAAAAGAAATAAAGGAAGCTACTAGAGTACATTTGTAGAAATAAACTAATGGAAGAAAGTTGAAGACTAGAAATAGAAGGAAATAAAGAGGACTAGAAATAGAAGAGAGCAGTACTCACATTCTACTCAGACACCTCCCTGGCAACAGTCCCAAAAAGTGATGAGTTCTAGTATTATAGCAAGGATGTTGCAACTCCTTGGCTACCAACTTTACTTATCAACCCAAGGTTCATACAAACTTGGAGGTGACAGTGCTATATGCACATGTATAAGTGAAGGTCCTGCCTGTTGTCACTTGTGCATTTGGCAAGAGACCCTTGGGGTTCCAAGCCAGACTTCTGTAGAGTCAGAAGAAGCTTGATTCTTTGATGGAAGAAGAGAAAATCTATTCTAAGAGAGCTAATATACTAAAGTAATGAAGAAAACAACATGTGATGCTAAATCACACCATATCCTAATTAAACATTTAAATAGCTATGCTAAGAAAAATTGCTAAAGCAACACTAACCTAATGCTGCTATCTAAGTTATAGAAGTAAAGAGAATCAAACCAAACTAATGTGTAAGAAAAGAAACTAGACTAAATCTGTTTTCGTGTTTTTGGTTTTTCTGGTAAAATCAAGCATGCAAGGAGTCAAGCGGAAGAGCAAGCAAAGATCGAAATTAGTGAAAGGATGACATAACAAAACAACAGTGCATGGGAACCGTTGGATCAATTGTATCAATGAATAGTTTAAACAGAAGATGAGTGGCAAAGATTGTATCGCATGGGATTAAGTGGATAGAGGGATGAACATGATTAACGAGATATGAATGGCAAATATCTTAAGTGAATAGATGGATGGATCGATTAATGAACAAAATTAACAGGAGATGAATGGTGGAGATCTTATCATAGTGTTTAAGTGAATCGAGGGATGAACAAGATTAACGGGAGATGAATGGCGAAGACCTTATCCCGGTGATGAAGTGAATAGATGGATGGATCACATCAAGTCACATGGCAACAAAAGGGTAAAAATTGTGCAGAATGATGGAGCGGGTTTCGTAGGTGGTAAGCAGTTTCTTGCATGCCCTCAAAGTTGTAAGTTGTATTTCTAAATTTTGCACAATTAGCCTAAGTGAGTGAAACATAGCACAAGAAAACCACTTTACTTGCGTGTTCTCGGGCAGTTATCGACCGTGCAGGAATTCGCACGAGATTGCATGATAGCTGATGGATCATGTAGGATTGATCAATGGTGGAGATCAGCCAAGCTAGTTGGTGATTGGGTGACACGATAGCCATTGGATCAAGGGTGTGATAAATCGAAGGTGCAAATTTGGAGTGCATAAAGTATGTGGAAGAATTCACGATAGCCGTTGGATCAATCTAGATAGATCGACGGTGGATATATGGAGCACATAAATTCAAGCATTGAAATGAATCAGGCGGCGATTGGTTAGGTTTGTTGTGGATCAGATGGTAAGGAAATATACAAGTGTAATCTGATCAAGATGTGTTTTATTAGCTTCCGCTTAAGCATTTCGTGTTGAAGGAAATGAGCATATGAGAAAAAAGTGATGGAAAATGACAACAATGAAATGAAGCTCATACTGAACCAAGACAAAAAACTTCATGCAAGAACTCTTGGCTAACTTGCTAATTGAAAGGAGGCACAAATGGAAGCAAACTAAAACACAACTAATCTACGCTACACTACTATAATGGAAATGCAAATACTTAAACAAATGAATGATTAAACCATGAATCTATGCTAGCATACATGTAAAATAAAGTGGAGCCTTAGCTATTAGGGTTGGGCCCTAACCTAAGAGCTTCAGCCCTCTGAGTTAACTCAGTGCTGGCTCAAAACAAAACTCATTGTTATTATCAAAACAATGGATTACATCAAAATTGTCACAAGTCTTGCAGCTCGAGAATACAGTAGAGTTTTACAATAAAAATTATGAATCCTACTGAGGTCTTAGGCCTCTCCAGTTATATTTTTGAAGTCTCCAATGACTTCCTTAAAATTAGGGAGGCTCAGCTCCAAAACTCAAGATAAACTGGTGCTTTGACTTCCACTTGCTTGGTTGGCTTCTAGTCGTCATGATTTGGTTATTCGTACTCCGAGCTGATGGAGGAATATTCAAATGGAGGGGTAGTAATGAGGAGGATTTCCCTCCTATAATTCCTCTCCCTTGTCTTATTCGATTTTTGACCAAGGTCTTTGCTAAAATTCCTTGCTTTTATCCTTTAACCCTACATTAAAAGCACATTGGACCACAAAGCAAAATATCCAACTCTAATTCATCTCATAAACAAAATATGATCATAAGTATGCAATAAGTTGTGAGAATAGTTGGTTTGACTAAGCTAGGAGGTGAATTAACGCACATATAATTACCCAATGATGAGGTTCATCACCAATCAGCCTGAGCGACCTCTATATTCCAATCAAATTGAAATTTCCATCATCACCATTCTTATAGAGCTTGGTTCTCAATTCAGTAATCAACTATACAACCCTAAGAATGATGAAGAAGCGAGAGGTGAAGAGCCTGTATAGAGGCTTATTTAGCCAGGCAGGGCAAATGTTGCCACGATTCCTCCCAACAGAGTGTTTTTTTTCCATTTTTTATTTCCTAGAAGAAATGGTCTCTAATGAGGTGGATATTCTAGTTAGCCAAGCTCCAAATGGCAGAGCCTTGTGGGTAGGAGTGATCTCTTAGTAGCATACTCTGCATTCTTCTTTGACCATACTCTTGGGACCAAATTTGTTTCCATTGCTTTGTTCTACCATGTACCCAATGCAACCATAGCTTCACCCCCAGTGTCGTGTTAATATCTCTAGGATCTCTCAAACAAAGACTCCCTGGGTCCTTGGGAAGACAATGTTTTTCCCAACCAACAAGGGGCATTTTTGTTTAGGGTTTGCACCTTACCATAGAAACATCCTGAAGATAGAGACCATTTCTTTGTATATTTCCGTGGGGGTAGGGAGAATAGAGAGTTGATAAATAGGGATTGCTCACAGGACCAAATTTAAGAGTGTGGCTCAACCATCTAGATTCATAATTCTAAAGGTCAAATTTGATAGTTTTTTCATTATTTTGGTGCATAACTCCTTCTAGTGGCTAATACAGAGAGGATTTACCAAAAATGGAATTCCTAGATACTTTGACAGAAGGGCCCGAATAGGGAATCCTAGAATATGGGCCAAAAACAGTTGAATGGGCCAAGGAGTATTGAAAAATAGACATTAGACTTTTCCTTGTTTAGAAGCATATGTGAAGTAGCTTGGAATTCTACTATGATTGCATGATACATTAAGGCTTATTAAATTGTCACTGCCACATACAACAAGTTATCTTCCACAAATTGTTGGCAGGTCATTGAGATGTTAGTGCGTAGGATTTGGATGCCCTTCAAATCATTCTTCAATTTTTCCACCTTAATCGCATGACTCAAGCCCTCAAATGCTATAATAAATAGAAATGGGAAGACATGATCTCCTTGCTTGGGCACTCAAGAGGATTGGAAGGTAGGAGAAGGAGCCCCATTGACCAAGATAGAGAAGAATATGGTAGAGATCATTGAGTAAATACAATGCAACCATTCATATTCAAAGCCAAAATCTCACATCACCGAGATGAGGTAAGACCAACTAAGTTGATCATAGGTCTTTGAGAGGTCCAATTTAAGTAAAATTCCCCTTTCCTTTCGGCTCATGAGAGAATGGATGACTTCATGAGTGGAGACTATTCCATCCAGAATTCGTGGTACCTTGACAAACCCAGATTTCTCTTGGCTGATGATGTAGTGAGGGATGGGCTTCAATCTTTGGACCAAAGTAAAGGACATGATTTTATAGATCACATTGAAAAGGGTGATCAGTCTAAATGCACCTAGGGTATTTTCCTCTTTGGTCTTAGGGATAAGGGTGAAGAAAGTAGCATTGATACCTGACTAGATTTGAGGCCTTTAGAGAGACTCTTCCATAATATATACAATCTTAGAGCCCAGGAAATGACAACATGCTTTGAAGAATTTATAAGTTAAGTCATTCAGATTAGGAGCCTTACTAGAGGGAATTTCGTTCACCACCGCCTCCACCTTTTCATATGATACACGTCACATAAGAGCCTCATTCTGATCCTCAATCACAAGCCGAGTAATATGACAGGTGATTCTCTCTATTTTTGTCCTTGTTATGTCTCTAGAGTCTACCTAAATTCCTTTTTTCTGGTATAACATTTCTAGATCAGTCTGTTTTGGTGCTTATCCTTCTATTTATAGGATCTCATATTGTGTCTTGCTGAATAGGGGACAGAGTTGAGATCAACAAACCTAAATTCAGCCTTGTTAGAAGAATCAATAGGGTTATGTGTTGAAGATCTTTTCAATTATCTATTGGAATGAATGATGTTGTTAGACCCTACGATCCAACAAATTACATGCTAAATTTTCTCTTAAAACAGGCCCAACTTTTGCTTATTTCTGTGAGATGGATGTCCAGCTATATAATATCAACAAAAAATAGGATGCAAACTTGGACACTTTATGCAAAGGAGATCAAAACATTGATCACAAATTTAATATCATTGATGGATATTAAGTCATTTATTCCATATGGATTTGAAACAATGCCTAGATGTCTCCTCGAAGTGCTTCTAACATTAATAGAGCTTATTCATTCTCAATATAAAAAGTACCAGGAAACGGAGAACCAAATATAGATAGGAAGCATCTAGGAGATGTCCTTTGTGATGTTTCTCTTATGAGCTTGGAATTTCTACATGTTCTTTGCAGTTGTGTTGAAAAAACAATGTTACGAAGCTATCTTTAGTTGTAATTGATATGCTCTTAAAACTGTTCCTGGCACCTAATACCTAGATGCTTGTTTTTCAAAATACTTTTCCCATACAATGTGTAATTAGTTGGCTTAAACATGATAGTTGGAGAGATTCAGCTCCTGTAATCTTGAATTTTTGTTTATTTCTAGCACGTGTTAGAGAAGCTGTTGAGATGCTGCAGTCTGTTGGGATTTTTTCAAGCTTGTCAACATTTAGTCACTTCCTATGGGATGAACTTTCATTAGACTCTAGAGACAGAGAGGGTCCATTCTCAGTGTTGCATAAAGATAGACAATGTGATGGGTTATGGGACATAGAGCTAACCGTTGTAACAATGATGGTGAATTATCTTGGAGGAAATGCTACTCGTGATTCAATTACTCATGGAAGTTAGAATGTAACAATGACTATCTTTTTATTTTTAAGAAACATCTTATATTTATTTATTGTTGAGGCATGTGGACACAAATGTTTTGGATACAAGTTGCAACACATTCTTTTTTGAGTACTTTGAGGAAGTCACCTTTGCAGAGAAACATGATTATTGTGAAAGAAGCAATGCACGAAACCTACACATAGTTGGATATTTTATCCATTTGTCATAATTTTACTTGGTGTTAAACCATTATGTATAACTCCAATGCATGCCAGATGATTTCTATTAATTTTCAATTGAATTTATATAGACTAAGTGACTCTTCACTTCATTTTCCCTCAAAATGATAGAAATTGGACCCCTGTTTAGCATAATTTCCTTGCGCTCATACCCATCTATGATACCTCGTGCATGCCCATTTAAGAACACATCACCAAGGTATTCAGTGTAGCCAAATGGGTGTTCGAATATGGTTAAACATCTCATAAAATGCATTACTCCCATTACCAAAACACTTGGATATTCTCATAATGCAAGGAATCCTTCAACTACAGTCTATTCCTATGTATACCATTTTCTAGGAGGGAACTTCACTTCCAGATTCTCCCATTATGCAATATGAAACTACGTCTCTAGCCATGTTCATTTTCTTTCAATTCATTTTCACCAACCATCATGTACCATGCCACGTCCTCTATAGCATTTGTACCTTGCATATCATTGATCCTTCCAACTCCACCTTTCTTTGAGGGGAAATCTTAACATTAATGTCCCCACACTTGCCTCGGCATTTGGAACTGATCACATCAATTTTCATCTCCCTAACATGCATTAGAAAGTGCCTTATTGTCATGTAAGCATGGTTTGTCTTGGGCATGACATATGGATGAAGGTTGTAACCTTTTTGACATCTACATATGTTCTTTCTCCTCATTTTGCTATATTCATGCCTTCATGTACTTAGGAGTAGTCTCTGAAGGCTCAACAAAGATGGATTAGTCTATTAAGGTATAGAGTGATCCACTTTGATGTGTCTTCTGCTCAGATATATATAAGACAAAAGTCAAAGAAACATCAATATGCTATTTCAACATCGTCTAGACACTTTTTGTTATTTTGGATGATAGATTCATTGAATTTCATATGGTTCTTAGAGTTGTGCAGAAGGTTGGCTGGTTTACATTCTTATTCAAGAGAGAAGAGGTGTTGTTTTCGTCTATGGGGTGACCAACAAATTATTGTATTTATGTGAGCTTTCATGGCCCCCCGGGTCAAAAACTTGCCATATTACCTCAAAGAGGACAAAACCATATTGAAAATTTTGATTGTACATGTTCAAAATCCTGCATATCGAAAGAAGAAAAGTTTTACTACATGGTTTCTAGAAGATCAAAGGATTATTGAGGTCAATTAAAACTAGTTGCTTCTAAACCTCAAAAGTATCAATGAGAGAATAGTGAGATTGGAGATAAAAAGGGTGGAGTTATGATTCTGTGAATACTTGTATGACTAGAGAGCCTACTTCATCTCTTGTACTTTGGTCCTTACTTAAAATAAAGTAAAAGAGTAGGTTATTTTGTTACCTCCTTTTAGAGGACATTGAAGTAGTCTAGAAAATTGTACATCTTGAAATCATTACAATTATAAATTGCGTTGACCAACTGTCCAAAAGATGAAGTATAGCTGGGATTTTGACTAATCATGCAATAAATTATATGCATGACATCTCCTCTTCGATAAAACGAGCTAGGACCACTGGCAGCATATCATTATTCTCCTTCAACAACCAATAAAGGCCAATTCACAGTTTGGAAGGATGGTATCTCTACTATCTATATCAATCCAATTACATCAAAAGGAGATTCAGATTGTTTTATGAATTTTTATGGTCTGTAAATATGGTGCAAATTGTTTATTCAAACATTGAGACAATTTCACTAAGTAGGGAGAAGATCATGGGTGTTTTAGTCTAGATTATAAGAAATTTTTGGGCCCATTACTATCTCATTTCATAGGGACATGTATTTTAATATGTTTTATCCTCTAATGTGTCCAAGTGGTTTGGTAAATTCAATTTAGCAATTAGTATATTGTCTCTCTAGGTAGTGGGAAGTTACTTTATTTGTCGAAAATATGGAAGGAGCATTTTCTCTATTTAAAGAACCAACTTTTGTAGGTACATGCCTTTTAGTATGACTTTTCGTCTAATGTGTCTAAGTATTTTTGTAACTCTCATTTAGTAATTAGAGTGTTGTCCTTCAAGGTAATGGGAAGTTATGCTAGTCAAAAAAATGGAAGTCCTTTTTGAGAGTGAAAACTGCTACATGGTTTAATAATCTTTCCTAAAGTTTTCTTGCCCTTTTCCTATGAAATGGTTGTTCTCCAGAAAATAAGATAAGAATTTATTGAGAGAATTAAAAGAATGGAACACTGGTGGTCGCTTATCATTCCATCAACCTCACTAGTGAATTCACATCATGTTGGCTAGTATCAGATGCTTTTTAAGTGGAAAAAGTAATTCAACTTATGACTGTGTTCTATCATTTGATATATTTTTAGTTAGAATATGAGTCATACAACCATGAACTATGGTGTCATATTTGTGGTAATGGATTTATTGAAACTTATTTATAGAATCAAGTGGTGGTAAAGTATTATTGCAGGATAATTTGGGTTGGGAAGGATGGACAATTGTTGGGTTGTGTTATATTCTTTCCACGACTAGCCCACATAGTTAACCGGGGGGTTAAAAGGGGAATAGAGCCCCCCCTTCGTTGCACTGATTGCATAGTGAGGGGAGTCACATGGGGTTTGAGGGGTGCAGGTAAACCCACTCTATGGGGTCCAGGGCAGCGCCCTGAAAAATTTTGTTTTTTGGACCTTATATTAGGTTGGGCAGACCTACCTATGGTTTTGTGAATTTTTTCGCACATGGTTTTGGACGCGATGGTTTTGGGTCCATGGTTTTGGTCGCGATGGTTTTCGGTCCATGGTATTGGATGCTTTGGCATGTATAAATATGTATTGTAACATTGAAAGGAACATAATGAAAAATCAAGCTGGTAGTCCCGGTTTTGGAATCCAGGGGAAAATATTTGTGTATATGTGTTTTATGTGTTATGCTCTCACATTCTTTATTTTCTATGTTTTAGAATTCATATGTAGGTAATTTATGTATGGGGTTAAAACCTACATTAGTATTAGAGTTGTTTTGGCTTCAAGGGAATGACTTTGTTGCTGAGGGGTTTCGCTTGGGCCTGTGGTAGACCCTGTTCAGTGGGAGATCTATGAGATCGATTCTAGGGGTGAAAGAAGATGGCGAGCAGTGGAAAGATAGAGATCATTTAATTTAATGGTTAGAGTTTTTAGTTGTGGAAAATAAAGATGGAGGATCTGTTGGTGGATAAAGATCAATGGATCGTGGTAGATCTGGGTACTAAACCAACGGGAGTGTCTGATGAAGAATGGAAGAAGTTGGATCGGAAGGAAAATAGCACAATATGATTATGATTCTTGGATTCAGTATTGTTGAATGTATCAGGGGAAGCTACGGCTAAGGTTTTGTGGGACAAGTTAGGGACTTTGTACCAATTTAAGTCCCTGGTGAATAAATTGTTCCTGTGGAAAAAGTTGTATAACCTGAGGATGAAAGATGGAGACTCGGTGACAGAGCATCTGAATGCATTTAATACTTTGGTAAGTCAGTTACCATATGTTGATATCAAAATTCAGATGAAGATAAGTGCATTATTTTGTTGTGTTCTCTACCAAATTCACGGGATAGTCTAATTATTGCAATAGGTAGCAATGCAACTTCTTTGCAGTTTGATGAAATAGTCTCATCCTTGCTGACGGAGGAGATGAGATGGAAAAATATGTAGAGCCAGAATGTTGATGCCTTGTCTATAAGAGGACGGTCCCAGAATAGAAACAAAAATAAGTCATCAAGTGGGAGATCTAAATCTAGAGGGAGATCTAAATCTCTAGGAAAACCTGTAAATGCAGGGTGTTGGAAATGTGGAAAGGAAGGGCACTACAAAAGGGACTGTAAACCTAATTCTCCTGACAAAGGAAAGGGATATGATGATGCTCCTTCTAAAGAGGTGAAAACCACCTCAAATGAAGGTGGGGATGTGTACTTGGCTTCTTCAAGTACACATGTAGATCATGAGGCATGGTTGATTGACTTAGGTGCATCCTTTCACTTCACTCGCCATGGAGAGTGGTTCTAGGAGTATGAGAAATACGATGGTGGTGATGTCTTCTTAGGGGAGGATAGGAAGGCTAGAATCGTTGGTCGCAGAAAAGTAAATTTGAAGTTGCAAGGTGGAAGGGTTAGAACACTTTCGGGTGTTTTGCATATTCCTGCATTGGCTAGAAATCTGATTTTTGTAGGAAAGATGGATGATATAGGTGTAAAAATAGTGTTCGAGAAGGATACCTGTAAGATGGTTCGAAGGGCACTGGTATTGATCTGGGGAGTTCGAATTGGAACTCTGTACAAGCTGCAAGGTAGCACTATTGTTGACGGGTGCAATAGTTCTGTGGTTCCTGAAAGTGGAACGGAAATTCTAGTGCTCTCTAGACAGAAGACCATCCTGGGGCATCAAAGGCTTGGACATATTGGAGAGAATGGCCTTTGAATACTTCATGGTAAAGGTATTGTAGAAGGTATGAGTAATAGCTCTCTGGATTTGATTTCTGTGAAAATTGTGTATATGGGAAGCCGAATCGGGTGAGTTTCCCCTCTAGTGGTAAGAGGGCGAAACAAATATTAGAGCTTGTGCACAGTGATGTGTTTGGACCTGTGAAGGTTCCATCACTAGGTAAGTCTGTGTACTATGTATCATTTATAGATGACTTCTCAAGGAATACATGGATATATTTTCTTAAGAAGAAATCTGAAGTCTTTGACATGTTTAAACAATTTAAGGCTCTGGTGGAAAGCTAGAGAGAGAAGAAGATAAAGGTGTTGAGGACAGATAATGGTGGAGAGTTTTGTAGAAAGGAATTTGAAGAATTCTATAAGAAGTGTGGTATAGCATGACAGAAGACTACTACATATACACCTCAGCAAATTGGAGTTGTAGAAATAATGAACAAGACGTTGCTAGAAAGGGCAAGAAGCATGCTCAGTGGTGCCAGGTTAGGACAGGAATTCCGGGCAGAGTTAGTGGAGACAACATGTTACCTGGTCAACAGATCACCTTCATCAGTGTTGGAGGATAAGACTCCACAAGAGGCATGGACTTGTAAGAAACCCTCTCTTTCACATCTGAGGGTATTTGGATGTGACGCATATATACTTGTTCCAAAGGAGAAATGAACCAAGTTGGATAGTAAATCTGAAAACTTCATCTTTATTGGGTATAAGGATGGTTTAAAGGGTTATAATCTTTGGAACCCAGTAACAAAGAAGGTTGTGTACAGTTGAGATGTGGTGTTCAGAGAGGTGAAAGATGTTATTAAACATGCAGTCCAACCAAAGGAACCTCAGAAGATGGAGTTTGAGCTAAAGGAGGAAGAATCAGTCTCTACGGTAGAGGAGGAATCAGAAGATGAAGAGACACAAACTCTGGGTGTGAGAAGATCAGTTCGAGAAAGAAGGCATCCAGAAAGTTATAATCCATCTACTTTCTATTCAAATTTTTCTTTATCTGTTACTGATGATGATCCCATAACTGTGAAGGAAGCAGTAGATCCAGAGGATGGAAAACTCTGGAAAGGGGCGATGGTTGATGAAATGGCATCTTTGCACAAAAATGAGGCTTGGGATCTGGTGGAGCTGCCAGCTGGAAGGAAACCCATTGGAAGAAAATGGGTGTTCAAGAAGAAGACAAATGCAGAAGGAAAGGTGGAGGAATACAAAGCTCAGTTGGTAGCAAAAGGTTATTCCCAAGTACTGAGAATTGATTTTGGTGATATTTTTTCTTCTGTTGCCAAGGTAACTTCTATTAGATTAATTTTATCTGATGTTGTTGCTTTTTATTTTGAGGTAGAACAGATGAATCTGAAGACAACATTTCTTCACAGGATCTGGAAGAGGAGATCTATATCAAGAAACTTGAAGGCTTTGCAGTGAAGGGTAAGAAAGAAATGGTATGCAAGTTAAAGAATTCTCTATATGGGTTGAAACAGTTACCAAGGATGTGGTATCAGAAATTTGATGCATTTATACCGGGACTTGGCTTCACCAGAAGAGAAGCAGATCACTGTGTGTATTTTAAATTAATTGGTGACCGTGTTATTTATCTGGTCTTGTATGCGGATGATATGTTGCTGGTTGGAAATGACAAAGAAATTATCTAGGATTTGAAGACCCAATTATTTTCCAAATTCGACATGAAAGATCTTGGTGTTGCAAACTATGTTTTGGGCATGGAAATTAAAGGAGGTCGGACAAAGAGGAAGCTCTGGTTAAACTAGAGGAAGTATGTCGAGACAATATTGCAGAGGTTTAATATGCAGGATAGTAAATCGGTGAAGGTTCCTATTCTTGTAGGTGTAAAGTTATCTGGTGAACAATGTCCCAAGACACAAGAAGAGGAAGAGGACATGTCCCATGTTGCATATGAAAGTGCAGTCTGTAGCCTGATGTATGCAATGGTCTGTACTAGACCAGACATTTCACATGTAGTGGGATTATTGAGCAGGTTTATATCAAAACCAGGGAAGGAGCACTAGACAGCAGTGAGGCAGGTTTTCAAGTATTTGCGTGGCACTAGTGATTATGGTTTGTGCTACTAAGAAAGACCAGGATTGGACAGAGTGTTAGATATTCATGGCTTTGTTGATACAGACTAGGTTGGAGATTTGAATTAGAGAAGATCTACAAGTGGGTATGTGTTTAACCTATTTGGAGGTGCAGTTAGTTGGATGAGTAAGAAACAATCTCTAGTGGCACTATCAACTACAGAGGTAGAATACATGGTAGCCACTCATGCAAGCAAGGAAGTAGTTTGGTTGCAGAGATTGTGTTCAAGTATGGGGCTAGTACAGGGAGCTATAAGGATAGACTGTGACAACCAAAGTGCAATCTTCTTGGTAAAGAACCCTTCATATCATTCAAATACAAAGCAAATTGATGTTCA
The DNA here is from genome assembly GCA_031772625.1 of Pinus tabuliformis. Taxonomy (NCBI): domain Eukaryota; kingdom Viridiplantae; phylum Streptophyta; class Pinopsida; order Pinales; family Pinaceae; genus Pinus; species Pinus tabuliformis. Next base: position 373,709,683 of record CM062818.1, read on the forward strand.
GTATCACTTTGTGAGGGATATGATAGAAGACAAAAATGTGTTGATGGTAAAGGTGGACACTTTGAAGAATAATGCAAATGCATTGACAAAATCTATGAGCTCGAAGAAGTTCTCTTGGTGTAGAGAAACAATGGGTGTTACAGAGCTGGATAAATGACTAAGCTCTCTTGTGGCCCCCTGTGGAAAGAAAACAACTAGTGGGAGAATGTTGGGTTGTGTTATATTCTTTCCACAACTAGCCCATGTAGTTAACCAGGGATTTAGAAGGGGGGCGGAGCCCCCCCTTCATTGCACCGATTGCATAGCGAGTGGAGTCACAGGGGGTTTGAGGGGTGCAGGTAACCCCACTCTATGGGATTCGGGAAAATGTACCTATGGTTTTGTGTAGTTTTTCGCACATGGTTTTGGATGCAATGGTTTTCAGTCCATGGTATTGGATGCTTCGACATGTATAAATATGTATTATGAAATTAAAAGGAACATAATGAAAAATCAAGCTGGTAGTCCCAGTTTTTGGATCCAGGGGAAAATCTCTGTGTATATGTGTTTTATGTGTTATGCTCTCACATTGTTTATTTTCTGTGTTTTAGAATTCATATGCAGGTAACTTATGTACGGGGTTAAAACCTACAACAACTACCATATATACACTTTTAAGGTCTGCACTTCACCATACAAACACAATTCAACAACAAAACATTGCCACTTAATATGATTCTTGCCACCGGGAATCAAAAAGTGCATTTGGTATTGGGAAATGGTACATGTTTAAAAATGTCACTTATAGATTTCTAGGAAACTCAGAAATGACGTGACACAATAATTAATGTGTAAATGAAAATCTGCTATAAATGAATTGCAATGTAACTAGTTTGACATAGGAGTATAGGAATAATTTTTTTTGAAAATAATACAAATATAGTTTCCTAGATTTACCATGGGAACAAGTTTTCAATCAACCTTTCTATTACAAAAGACTCTACATATATTGTGAGGACTTAGCCATCATGTAAATTTTGAAGCCACAACCTCTTTTATTGTGGATTTCTAGGACTCTTATGAGGATTGAGTACATATAGGCGTTGATCTTGTCTTGATAGAAAACTAGTTTGTCATATAGTACATGAAATTCCATCAAGCGATAAATAATCTAGGCTTATTAATTAAGCATATATGGATGATCATCATTAACTCCAAGTTTCCATTAATTCATGCATATGCTTTTGGTACCCTGAAATTATGTTTGACATTTTCTTATGTGACATTAGGTTTGTCATCTTTCACTTCTTTTGTTGCGACTTTTCTATTTCCTAATACTCCAAGTCTGGACTTAATAGGATCCCCTTCATCACTATCTGATGGTTTTCTATTGTAAGCAATCTAGACATAACCAGTCCAAGATAGATTAGATTCCTTAGTCTCCAATTTTTTATGCATTTACCTTTTGATCACAAGGATAATAACGCCATCAACATTTTTTACATGGAGGTTGTCAATGCATGTAGGGGTCTCTCAGAGGGAGAAGGCATTATTCCCTACAAAAATGAGTGATTTCCATTTTTTATCTCAAGTGCATCCTTTGCAGTAAGCACTGGCCTGACATACATCTACTAGTTTGCAACTAATGCCAACGATAGCATGTAGTCTAGCTCCCCAATGAAATTTGATGTCATATACAAATGCATTGAGAAAGGCTAAAGTTGCAATTCCAAATCTCTTATTATGGGTCTTTCCATATCTAACATTTTATGATAGATGTCTCCTAGAAGAATATCCAACTCTTTTTTCTTTGAAGTACGATAAAAATACACTTCCTCATGTTTCTTTTCACCTGCACAAGCAAACTCCACATCTTTAAGATTTTCCAATTCACTATTGTCGAGTTTTAGTCCAGAAAGGCACAATTGTTAACCAATTTGAGGTATAAACACAATAGACCTGTGTTTGGGATTATAAGCTTGGCATGGAAGGCATTTTAGCTCAAGTGATGAAATCTCCTCAAGCAAGCCCTCATCTATTTCCTTCAATTCATCCAACTCTAGAAAAATCATGTATGCAATCATCATTCCGTATTTGTTTCTATTGCTTTGATGAAAGTCAAATAATCCCTTTATTAGTTCAAATTTAATAGATATGGACAAGCTCAATTTTAATGCATGTAAGAGTTTGTCTTACAATATTCAAATTGAACGTTCCTGCATGCTCATGCTATCTTTATAAAATCCTGATTTCAAAAAATTTCCTTGTATGTAAAATGGAACTCATACACTTTGACATTGCTATCTAATAAGCCAATGTTGACAGATAACTTGAACAATGAAATCTTGAGTAGATGTGGAATATCTTTCACATTTTTCGAAGTGTTTTGCAGGGTTGGCATCATTTCATCACAGTGATGTCATAGTGGTATAGTGGTGAGATGCCCATTCAAGATGTTGAGATCTAATATAGGCCTTAATAACCAAGTTCTTAAAAGACCTAGCTAACGACAATGAAATAGTTGTTAAACATGTCAAATAATAAAATGCCTTCCTTTTCTTTGCCAATACCCATGCTACTTCAACGATTATCAACTTGAAAAATTTGCAAGGCATCATAACTTGTACCATCAACTTTTAGAATTTTTTTAATGAGATCTCTGAAACCCTGTCAAATTTTATTGGTGCGGTGTAATATTCCTTCATTTCAATAGTGTTGATAAGCATCTCTAGTTGTAGCCTAGAAAGAAGGTCCACAACAACACAAACTTGCACATCACTTTCAATGTTCATCATGGAATTGAGCTGCTCATGAGCACATGCACAAACCACTAAATGATCATGTTCATTAAAAACTTCCAAACACTTGTTAAAAAGCTTAACGTGCTTCCACATGTAGTTTGGGAACTTTGAAAGTAACAACTTGTGAGCCAGCCAATACTCAAGGCTTCGAGCAATTCCTAAAAAGGTAGCTATTAGATCACCATAATACAAGAGTTATCATTTCCAAAAAATTTGTAGTACATACGAAGTTCAGGTGTAATAAATAAAAAGGTTTCATTATTTATGAGGTCATCTAGAGAAAACTTGAGAACATGTTCCAAGATTGATAAACTAAAGTGACTTGCCCTTATATGCATCTGCAATAGCTCTAAACAAAATTTGTAGGAAAACATCTCTTTGTCATAAGAGTCTTGTTTTGAGAGCATCCTAGAGTCTACATATACATGGATGTCTTGAGCTAATTTCCCATTTACAATCTATATGCAGGAGCTGGAGGATGGTAATGATTTTCTGTGATATTGCTCACTGAAAATCAATATTGCAAGGTCCCAAAGAAAAATGAAATGTAACCAGATGTGTTGGTATCGAGTGAATTCATTTCTTTGGTATTTTGGGTGTAATTTTTTCGATGCCCAAACTTCGTTGGGGTTACATCCAAAGTGCTACATTGAAGGATAATTGGTCTAACTTCATGTAGACATGGTAGAACAACTGATCCAATGGCTATTGATTGAGTGCCATCGAGAAATACCTTGTACTCCTTTGAGAGCACACACATATGTAGAAGTGTATGATTTCAGGGAAGCCCAATTCAACATTGTTTGAGGAGGGTTGGGCCATTTGGAAAAAATGGTACAATGCATAATATTCTATAACGTCAGGCTTACTCTTCATGCAACAATATGCATATTCCTTGATACCTTCATGAGGTGCAAGAAGTATTATTTTTACCTTACATCCAATATATTTTACAAATGAAGGGTAATAGAGGCATCCAGATGTTAACAGTGGTGATGCAACCAAAGTTTGAGTCTACCCTGTTTAGCACATAGAGTAAACCACTCCAAGATAGATTAGATTCCTTAGTCTCAAATTTTTTATGTATTGACCTTCTGATCAGAGGGACAATAGTGCCATCAATAGTCTATACAAGTAGGCTTCCAATGTTTACATGGGTTTTTGAGAGGGAGAAGGCATTATTCCCTTTAGAAAATGAGTGATTTCCTTTTTTTTTTATCTCAAGTGCATCCTTTGCAGTGAGAACTGCCCTGACATACATGTACTGGTGTGCAAATAATGCCAAGGAGAGCATGCAATCCAGATCCGTAATGAATTTTGATGTCATATGAAAATGCATTTAGAAATGCTAAAGCTGTAATTCCAAATATCTGATTATGGCTCTTTCAATATCTAACATTTTATGATAGATGTCTCCTAGAAAAAGATATGACTCTTTTGTATTTGAACTACGAAAAAAATATGCTTTCTAATGATCCTTTTCACCTACACAAGCAAACTCTCTGTCATTAAGATTTTCCAATTCACTATCATCGAGATTGAATCCAAAAAGGCACAATTGATAACCAATTTGGGGTATATACACAATGGTCCCATGTTTGGGATTATTAGCTTGGCATGGGAGGCATTTTAGCTCAAGTGTTGAAATCTCCTCAAGCAAGCCCTCATATATTTCCTTCAATTCATCCAACTCTAGACAAATCCCAAATGCAATCATCTTTCCATATTTGTTTCTATTGTTTTCATTAAAGTCAAAGATTCCATTTATTAGTTCAAACTTCATAGATATGGACAAGATCAATTGTAATGCATGTAAAATCCTATCTTACAATATTGAAATTGAACATTCCTCCATGTTCATGTTGTCTTTCTGAAATCCAAATTTCAAAAAATTTCCTTGTATGTGAAATGGAACTCATACTCTTTGACATTGTTTTCCAATCTTCTAATGTTGATATATAACCTAGACACTGAAATCTTGAGTATATGTGGAATATCATTACAAATTTCAAAGTGATGTGTAGGGTTGACATCATTTCATCACAATGATGGAGCAGTGGTATATTGTTGATACTACCATTCAAAATGTTGAGGTCTAATATAGGCCTTAAGAATCAAGTACTTAAAAGTCTACACCAGCCCATGACAATAACACAGTTGTTAAACATTCCAAATAAGAAAATATTACCTTTGCTTTGCCAATTCCCATGAAATTTTGCAAGGCATCATAACCTGTAGCATCAATTTTCATAAATTTGTTTAATGAGATCTATGAAATGCTTTCAAATTTTATTAGTGTGGTGTCATATTTCTTCATTTCAATAGTGTTGACAAGCATCTCTTGTTGTAGCAGAGCAAGAAGGTCCCGAACATCATGAACTTGCACATCACTTTCAATGTTCATCATGGAACTTAGTTGTTCATGAGCACATGCACAAACTGCCAAATACTCTTGTTCATTCAAAAATTCCAAACACTTTTTCAAACACTGAGCATGCTTCAACATGTTGTTTCAGACCTTTGAATGTAAAAAACTATGAGCCAACCAATACTCAAGGCTCCCAACAACTATTTAAAATGTAGATATTAGATCACCATGATTAGGAATATCAGAGTTATTATTTCCAAAAATGTTGGAGTGCACAAAAAATTTAGGTGCAATAAATAAAAAGATATCATTGTTTATGTGATCATCCAGATAAAACTTGAGAACATTTTCCAAGACTGATAAGACTAAAGTGACTGCACATATAAGCATTGTTGGGTCTCAATTTTGTCTTATTTTATTTATTTCTCTCATGCTTTCGATTGGATAAATGAGTATTTTCAAAGAGTATTTGTTACTTCTTTGTTTTAACATGATTAAAATAGCATTAATGAGATTTTAATTAAGGTTTCTATGTTGCAGGATTAAAACCGGTTTGATTATACTTTGGGATGTGCCTACACCATTGCATTTACCTGCCTACACCATTTTATGGCTTCCTGCACTATGTTGAACTCAAACTTGGTCTTATGTCTATTCATGAAGGCAGTGATGTGACTAAGTATTTTACTGGCAGCAGATTTGCACTTGTCCATGCAAACTCTTACACTGATATCATCATGTTTGAAGTTGTACCTGTACTCAAACCCTCCAGTTCATGGGGCTCAAATTGTGGAAAATGTTATTGGCAATCCTATGATAATCTTTCTGCTATCTCTACACATTATGGATTGCTGCAAAAAAGGGACTATTTTCACTCGTTATAAACCTCCAAGTACCTGTTCTGACACACTGAAGCATGGTCATATATTTCAAATCGAAGCAGTTGTTGCTGGGGTCACTATCACAACATTTTATAGATAGAGATGATGAATTTAGGAATAGCAAGCTGAAGGTTATTCCATCTGTTCCAAAGGGTTCTTGGATTGTGAGGCAGAGTGTTGGGAGTACACCTTGTATTTTGGGCGAGGCCGTTGACTGTAATTATTACCGTGGGCAAAAGTACCTAGAGGTAGATGTTGATATAGGTTCTTCAATTGTTGCTAATGGAGTGTTGGGATTAGTGAGTTGGTCCAATATTGGATGGTATCGGGTGTCTAGATGCTAAAGTTATGGTGCAAGAAAGAAAATTTAGGGAAATTCTTATAGACAAATCAAATTTAGAGTCACTGCAGCAAATGAATGATGAAACAAGACAACGAAATATAGCAACATTAAAAGTGGATGAATAGGGCTCGAAAGCCACACTTTTAACTGTGAAAACAGAGAGATCTGGCCTTGGGCAAAGGCTTAGTGAAGCACAACGTTTATCTAGGATTGAAGTTGGAAATCATTGGCCTGAAGATAAATTTTCCCCTTCTGATATCTTTTCTTGCGAGCCTTGTGCCCATCACGGCCCATAGAACATGCATCTCCCACATTAGGCTGCTATATAGCTAATGTGCCTATGGTTCCTCCTGAATTCGCTTCACTGAAACTACCACAGAGAAACGAAGCTATTCCCAAAACCATGTCTAACAATAGATTACCTGAAAGTTTAGAATAGAATGGTAGCCACATCAACGCTAGAGTCAACACAATGCCATGTCCACATATATGCCAAGTGGTTATGAGACAGTGTTGCACCCATTCTATGTGGATTCCAGCAACATCACCGTTCTAGGAAAAGAGCAACGATTCACCAAAATTGTCCTTGTTTCGACATTCAGTTGCAAACCAACTTTATTCATGGCAAATTGTTGAGATCTTCTTCATATATTCTAATCAGCTAGTTAAAAAGGCCCAGTTTGTAATTCAATGCTATATAAGAGATTGTTGGGAGCATGAATGATAAGGTTAGTTAGTAAATTAATCAGATAGATAGGAATCAAGAAACCAATCCAGAGGCATTGCACACGGAAGGAAGCACATAAGGGAGGAGAAGTTGTCCCAATGTAGTAGCACGTGGATTCTAGTTGTGGATCACTTCTCCTACTTACTGGAGTTAAGCCAATGTCTGCTTGATGTAAATATTGTTTTTCATGAGTTAATATAAGCGATTTTTATCCATGAACTATCTATTTATTTTTTGTATGTAATGGCATTAATTTCTTTGTGAACCAGGCACTGAAAGAGGGTGTGAGATGGTTGGGTTAGCCGCCAGACCAGCTTGACACTGCTCTCATCTTTTAAACTAAGTAGCATTTCAATTCTTATTTGCTGTGCAAATTTTATTTGTTTATTTACAGTTCTTTTCCTTCCTCAAGTTAATATTATTTAATTTGCTGCAACGTTTTCCTTTCAGATATAAACTTCATTGATTTTCCGTATTAAGAAATTATTCATGTACTTCAGGTTTGTGCTTACACTTGGGATATTTCTCCATTTGTTCTTATTTACAAGATCCGCTAATGCATTGCTGAGTTGTCATTGATCTATATTCCAGAACATGAAAACGATGTGAGTGATTATGGTTTTGAGGTACTGACATATTCATTTAAAACCATATATTACTTTTATGTCGCAGAGCCAATATTAATGAAAGAAAATTGTGTCATCTTGAAAACAATAATATTTGCTTTCCATTAAATTTCTAGACAGTTCTCTAAGATTTATTTTCAGTGACAAGGAAGGAGAGATTCGTATTAATTTAATTTCTTTCATAAGTTTATTTACACAATCAATTTCCTTGATTAAATTAGTGCAGGTAGAATTAGTGCATGCAGAATGGTTTTGAATTTCTTTTGAATTAATTCCAGCAATTACAGTCTTTTTGTTATTGTTCTAGCATGCTTGAATTCTAGTTCTGATTTCCCTTCTAGTTGCTCATACATAGAATTTCCTTTTGCATCGTTAATTGCCTTTTATTTCCAACATGATTTAATTGTTTGGGTTGGTGTTTTCTCGAATTCTCTTTTAGTACAAGATTTCATTTATTGATAAGATTGATATGCAAGATAGACTAGCATTTATTTTGTAGGTTCTCAGGGGCTTTCTCTGGCATTTCCAGTGTTGCATCTCGAAGTTCATGAACTTTTAGGATTGAAAAAATAAATGTTGGTACATTTATAAACCCTATACTTCACCGAACATTTTGGCACCATTGCCAAGGAGGCGCTTAGGGGATTGACCCTGGTGATCTGCCACATTTGGTTTTTTTCCTTCACCTAGTTTCTCTTGTAATTTTATGTTCTTTGAATTTATTTATTTTCTGCATTGTTTCTTTAAGGTTTCTTATTTTCTTTAATGTTGTAAGAACCCCCCACCCACGCTACACATATATATACATCATTCAGGTCCTAATGAATGTACCAGTTGGCTTGTTAAAGACAAGAAAATGGTATTTTGAGGAATCATTCAAATGACGAATTTTTTTACTGCTACGGAGACATACAATTCATCCAATGAAGAATTAAAAATTTAAAATTTTAATATTTTGATGAAACATAAAAATGGTATTATTAAATCTTTGATTTCAAAATTGGATGATTTGCAGGAAGAGTGGGAGCAGGATGAAAACCCACCGCTTATCTTTTGCACCAACTGTAGAAAGAGACACCTCCTTGGAAGGTGTCCACTTAGTAGCCTGAAAATTTGCAAAATTTGTGAAGAGGATCATCCAACAGAACGTTGCCCATCACTACTTTGATGACTACATGTACTTGGGAAATCAAGTGAGGAATTAAATAAACTACTAGGTATAACTCAAGACCCATCACTATTTGATACTTGGAATATGGTTTATTATCCTGAGTAGGTTCCCCAACATGTTTATAATCCTGCAGTTTCTTGGAAAACTTTTAATCCTCCTCCAATCAAATATCCTACTTCATGGCTATAGTGGCCCTCTCCTTGGCCCTCATCCTCAAGCCAGATATCACCATAGCCTCAAGAATTGTTTGGATCCTTATCTCTAAGGAAATCTCCCATGAAAATTAAATCATATGAGCACCAAAAACAACCACAATTTATTTCCAATGCACCATTAAGTCATCCCCCTCCATGGTCTTAGCCGCATGTTCAACCTTACCCTAGCCTTAATGCATACCCTACCCCTTATCGTAATCCTTACCCATACCCTAGCTCTCATTCAAACCCTAATCCGTACCCTAACCCTAGTCCATACCCTCATCCATACCCTAACCCTAGTCCATACCCTTATCCATACCCTAGACGTAACCCTAGTCCAAACCCTAATCCCAATCCAAACCCAAGCCTTAGTCCAAGCATTAACCAAAACCCTAGCCCAAACCATATCATAAACCCTAATCTAAATCATGAGGTTTCACAACAGTTGGAACCACTTATTATTCCGGTTGATTCCCATCTTGAAAAGAATAATACATCTTCCATGTTTGGAAAGGGAATGAATTTGGAAACTTCCCCCATTACTATAGAATATTCACCCCAAGAAGTTATCATTCAAGAACCACCAGAGGAGCAATCTTTCATTGGAACTTGTTCTTAACAGGTTGTTGAAACTCGAAACCCTAGAATCTATTTCAACCCTTCTTGTCAATTTGAAAATCAAATATTTGAGCATGAATTTGAGGGATTTATTGTTTGTCTTTCACCAGATTCTTTGTGCCTTCAGGAAAATGACTATCAAATTGTTGAAGACTTGCATTAGTTGGAGAATCATATATATGTGGATTCCATTGGATCCTGGTTTCGAGTAGTACTCCGACCACCTTATTTCCTCATAATTTGGAAACACTTGGTACCATGTCAATTGAAGCATTTGGTTTCTCATGCTTTGGTATGTCTCAAAGTCTATCCTTTAAAACTAAGTGTGATTATAATCAACATTTTGTTACGCACATGGCTTCATTGGAAGTATGCCTTCACTTAAAGGTGATATTTATTTCCTTGAAAAAAGTGTGGGATAATATGAGAATAATGAATAAAGATTTTTAACAACACTCTTGAACTTGTGATTCCCTAAAAGAAAAACTTTTTGAAATTTCTATTATCATGCACTCTCATGGTAAGACTTGTCGAAATAAATTTACACTTAATACCACATATTTTAAAGTTACTTTGATTATGGATTAACATGTCAATCAAGGATAGTGTTTTAAGTTACATGTAATACTTTTTCATATTCTAACAAACTATCATACGGAAATATTTTCAAATTCTTCTTTGAAGGGACCAGTGAAAAACTTCCTATGGTGAACCACACCTACAAAACTCTAATAAGCTTTGATAAAGAACCCTGAGATGATCAATTCAAGGAATATTCTTGGTCGTTATCTGAGATGTTTTCAAAATAATTTCTTAGGATTGAACGACCAACCAGTAAGGAATAGTAATTAAAAACTTTTCACGCCATCCTGCACTCTTAAAGAGTATATTTTCTTCCCCACCTATTAAGTAACCCATCTGAGGTTAATCATAATCAGAGTTTTTTTTCTAAAATAAAAACATAAATGAATTAATTGAGGGAGAGGAGGTCTCATTGTGATTCGACCTACTATGATCATGGTTCCTAAGGAGAATGAAATTATCGCACTGGTCACCAAGCCAAGGTAATGGCTTTCTGTTGAAAAACTGGAAGACGAGAGGTCCCATTGTGAGCCGGCTTGTTCATTCTTGTTAGTTCTCATGAATGGCACTGTCGATAGCTGGTTACCAAGTGAAGACATTGGCCTTCAATTTACCTCTAAAAAGAGAAAATGTAAAATCCTCTTAAATAACTCTGAATCTACATCTAATAGGTGGGACACAAGCATTTCATGAGGTTAAAAGGTATCCCTATCAAGGCTATAGATGCCTACTGGTAGCAGGGCCATGTCTGTGGTATTAAAGTTAATCTACACTATAATTTACTTGGTTGTTTTTGGTTTCCTTGAACTCATTATCAATTTCTTTGAGGATGGATTTAAAATCCTTCTGTTGTTATACCTTGGAGTTCTATCTTTTTGGAATGATTTTTATGAACGTGGGACCCTTAATGCAGGTTATTCACTGTGCCCAAACAAGATGAGCTTCAAATATACATGGATAATGGTAAAATGGTCACTATGGGAAGGTATTACTATGTCTATTTTTAACACCATGCTTTTAAATCATGTCACTCAAAATTTACAATGAGGATTATAAAGTGTAACTTCTGATCAAGGATGTCTGCAAGATATTCTTTTGGAAATTTTAAAAGTTGGCTATTTTAAGCAAGTAATAACACCATATGTGCAATTTAGTTTTTATGGTAGTTTTCATTTTAGGTTTTCTTGAAATCAGTTTAAGCAAATAAAGAGTCGAGTAGACACTCTATTTTAGAGCAATATTTATCTAGTGCAGGAAATGTGATCATGAAAAATTGCAGGAACATCATTTTGAATGCCTACAAATGTTTCTAATTTTGTTTTTTGCGAGGACGTAACAGTACTAGATTTCCTTGCATGAGGACATGCAAGATGGTCAACATGGGGGGATGTTGGGTCTCAGTATTGTCCTATTTTTATTTATCTCTCTCATGCTTTTGACTGGATAAATGGGTATTTTCGAAGAGTATTTGTTACTTCTTTGTTTTAACAGGATTAAAATAGCATTCATGAGAGTTTAATTAACATTTGTATGTTGCAGGATTAAAAATGGTTTGTTTATACTTTGGGACGTGCTTGCACCACTACATTTATGTGCCTGCACCATTGCATTTACCTTCCTACACCATTTTATGGCTTCCTGCACTATGCTGAACTCAAACCTGGTCCTATGTCTATTCATGAAGGCAATGATGTGGCAAAGTATTTTACTGGCAATGGATTTTCACTTTTCCATGCAAACTCTTACACTGATATCATCATGTTTGAAGTTGTACCTGTTCTCAAACCCTCCAGTTCATGGGGCTCGAATTGTGGCAAATGTTATTAGCAATCCTATGATAATCTTTCTATGATCTCTGTACATTATGGATTGCTACAGGAAAGGGACTATTTTCACTAGTTATAATAGCAGGTTGAAGCTTATTCCATCTGTTCCAAAGGGTTCCTAGATTGTTAGGCAGAGCATTGGGAGTACACCTTGTATTTTGGGCAAGGCAGTTGATTATAATTAATACCGTGGACAAAAGTGCCTAGAGGTAGATGCTGATATAGGTTCTTCAATTGCCGCTAATGGAGTGTTGGGTTTAGTGAGTTGTGCCAATATTGAATGGTATCGGGCATCCTGACACTGAAGTTATGATGAATGAAATCAAAGTTAGGGAAATCCTTATGGATAAATCAAATTTAGAGTCGCTGCATCAAAGGAATGATGAAACAAGACAACAAAATATAGCAACATTAAAAGCAGAGAAAGAGGACTCGAAAGACACACTTTTAAGTGTGCAAACAAAGAATTCTGGCCTTGGGTAAAGGATTAGTGAAGCACAATGTCTATATAGGATTGAAGTTGGAAATTATTGGCCTAACAGTAAATTTTCCCCTTCCAATATCTTGTCTTTCCAGCCTTGTGCCCATCACGGCCCACAAAATATGCATCTCCCGCATCAGGCCGCTATCCAGCTAATGTGGCCATGGTTCCTCCTGAATTCACTTCACTGAAACTACTACAGAGAAACAAAGCTATTCACTGAACCATGTCTAATAGCAGATTACTTGAAAGTTTATAATAGAATGGCAACCACATCAACACTGGAGTCAATGCAATGCCATGTCCACATCTACGCCAAGTGGTTATGAGACAACGTTGCGCCCATCCTACGTGGAGTCCAGCAGCATCACCATCCCTAGAAAAGAGAAACAATTCACCAGAATTGTCCCTGTTTGAACATTCAGTTGTAAACCAACTTTATTCATGGCAAATTGTTGAGATGTACTTCCCATATTCTAATCATCTAATTAAAAAGGCCCAATTTGTAATTCAATTCTATATAAGAGATTTCCAGGAGGAAGAATGATTAGCTTAGTCAGTCAATTAATTAGATAGACAGGAATTAGGAAATCGATCTAGAGGAAATGTGCATGGAAGGAAGCGCAGAAGGGAGGGGAAGTTGTCTCAATGTAGTAGCATGCAGATTCTAGTTGTGGATCACTTCTCGTGCTTGCTTGAGTTAAGCCGATGTCTGGTTGATGTACATATTAGTTTTTGGGAGTTAATTGAAGTGATTTTTATCCATGAACTGTCTATTTATCTTCTGCATCTAATGGTGTTAACTTTTGTGTGAACCAGGCACTCAAAGAGGGTTTGAGCTGGCTGGGTTGGACACCATACCAGCTCGACACTGCTATCATATTTTAAACTAATTAGGGTTTCAATTCTTATTTGATGTGCAAATTTTATTTGTTTATTTACAATTCTTTTCCTTCTTCAAGTTAATGTTATTTAATTTGATGCAATGTTTTCCTTTTAGCTCTAAACTTAATTGATTTGCTGCATTAAGAAATTATTCCTGTACTTGAGATTTGTGCTTACACTTGGGATATTTCTCCATTTCTTCTTATTTACAAGATCCGCTTATGCTTTGATGAGTTGTCATTGATCTATATTCAAGAACATGAAAACAATGTGAGTGATTATGGTTTTGAGGTACTAACATATCCATTTAAAACTGTATATTACTTGTATGTCGGGGAGCCAATGTTAATGAATGAAAATTGCATCATGCTGAAAACAATAATATTTACTTTCCATTAAACTTCTGAACAATTCTCCAAGATTTATTTTTAGGGACAAGGAAGGTGAGATTCATATTAATTTAATTTCCTTCCTAAGTTTATTTACACAATAAATTTCCTTGATTAAATTAGTGCAAGTAGAATGGTTTTGAATTTCTTTCGAATTTATTCCAGCATTTACAATCTTTTTGTTATTGTTCCAGCATGCTTGATTTCCCTTCTGGTTGCTCGTACTTAGAATTTCTTTTCGCGTTGTTAATTGCCTTTTATTTCCCACACAATTTGATTGTTGGGATTGGCGTTTTCTTGAATTCTCTTTTAGTGCAAGATTTCATTTATTGATAAGAATAATACATAAGATAGACTAGCATTTATTTTGCAGGTTGCCAGGGGATTTCTCTCCCATTTCCAGTGATGTGTCTCAAAGTTCACAAACTTTCCAGATTGACAAATTAAATGTTGATACATTTATAGACCCTATACTACACCCAACAAGCATCTACAAGATCTCCAGACAAAATTTGTAGGAAAGAATCTCATTTTCATAAAATTCTTGTTTTGAGAGCAACCTGGAGTCTACATTTGTATGGATGTATTGAGATAGTTTTCAATTTATAATGTAGATGTAGGAGTTGGAGGATGGTAATGATTTTGCATGGTATTGGTCACACAAAATCAGTATTGCAAGGCCCTGTAGAAAACTAAAATCTTGTATTCCCAATTGAACCATGACACAACTAGACGTGTTGGTATCTAGTGAATTCATTTCTTTCGTATTTTGGGTGTAAGGGTTTCCATGCCCAAACTAAGTTGGGGCTGCATACAAAGCGCTAGATTGAAGAATAATTGGTTTGAATTCATATAGATATTGTAGAAAAACTTATCTAATGGTTATTGATTGAGTTCCATCGAGATATATCTTGTACTCCTTTGAGAGAACACATATATGTAGAAGTGTATGATTTTGGTGAAGTCCAACCCAACATTGCTCAAGGAGTGTTGGGTCATTTGAAAAAAATGGTACAATTACATGTTATTCAGTAATTTCATGCCTACTCTTCGTGCAACAATATGCATATGCCTTGAAAACTGTGTGAGCTTCAAGAAGTTTGATTTTCACCTTACATCTAATCCGTTTTACAAATGAAGGGTAATAGAGGCATCCAGATGTTAACAATGGTGATGCAACCAATATTAGGGTCTACCCTCTTTAGCACACAAAGGAAACCAATCCATGATAGATTATATTCCTTAGTCTCTAATTTTTTATGTATTGATATTTTGATCATAAGGTAAATAGTGCCATCAACAATTAAGTTGTCAATGCTTGCAGGGGTTTTTGAGAGGGAGAAGGCATCATTCCCTACAAATAATGTATTCTTTCCTCTTTTTAATCTCAATTACATCCTCTGCAGTGAGCACTAGCCTTACATACAAGTACATATGTGCAGCTAATGCCAACAAGAGCATGCATTCTAGCTCCCCAACAAACTTTGATTTCATATGCAAATGCATTGAGAAAGGCTAAAGCTGCAATTCCAAATATCTTATTATAGTTCTTTCCATATCATAACATTTTATGATAGATATCTCCTAGAATAAGATGCAACTCTTTTGTCTTTGAAGTCTTTTGTCTTTTAAGTACGGTAAAGGTATGCTTCTTGATGATCGTTTTCACTTGTAAGAGAAAACTTTGTCTCCTTAGGATTTTCCAATTCACTATCATCGAGTTTTATAGAAAGGCAAAATTGATAAAAAATTTGATGTATATACACAATGGACCCATGTTTGGGATTATTCGCTTGGAATGGGAGGAATTTTAGCTCAAGTGCTGAAATATCCCCAAGCAAGCCATTGTATATTTCCTTCAATTCGTCAAAATCTAGAGAAATGTCAGATGCAATCAACATTCCATATGTGTTTCTATTGCTTTGATTAAATTCAAAGACTCGATTTATCAGTTCAAACTTCATAGATATGGAAAAGCTCAATTGTAATGCATGTAAAAGCCTATCTTACAATATTCAAATTGAACATTCCTTCATGCTCATGTTGTCTTTTTGAAATCCCAATTTCAAAAATTTTCCTTGTATCTAAAATGGAAATCATACTCTTTGACATTTTTTTCCAATCATCTAATGTTGATAGATAACATGGACACCGAAATCTTGAGTAGACATGGAATATTTTTCACATATTTCAAAGTGTTCTGCAGGACTGACATCATGTCATCACAATGATGGAGGAGTGGTATAGTGTTGAAACAACCATTCAAAATGTTGAGATCTAATATAGGCCTTAAGAATCAAGGCCTTAAAAGACAACAACTCATGATAATGAAACACTTGTTAAACATACCAAATAACAAAAATCCTTCCTTGGCTTTGCCAATGCCCATGCTACTTGGATACTTATCACCTTGAAAAATTTGCAAGGAATCATAACTTGTAGCATCAATTTTCAAAAAATTATTTAATGAGATCTTTGAAACCCTGTCAATTTTTATTGCTGAGGAGTCATATTCCTTAATTTCAATAGTGTTGACAAGAATCTCTTGTTGTAGCATAGAAAGAAGCTCCTCAACAACACAAACATGCACATCACTTTCAGTGTTCATCATGGAATTGAGTTGTTCATGAGCACATGAACAAACCATCAAATGCTCTTATTCATTTAAAAATTCCAAACACTTGTTCAAAAGCTTAGCATGATTTAACCTGTTGTTTGGTACCTTGTGAGCCAGCCAATACTCAAGGCTTCCAATAATTATTTAAAATGTATCTATTATATCACCATGAATAGGAATAATAGAGTTATCATTTCCAAAATTGTTGTAGTACATACAAAGTTCAAGTGCAATAAATAAAAAGATTTCATTGTTTATGCGATCATCCAGATAAAACTTGAGAACCTGTTCCAAGATTGATAAGGCTAAAGTGACTGCCCATATAAGCATCTGCAAGAGCTCTAGACAAAATTTGCAGGAAAGCATCTCTTTGTCATAAAAGTCTTGTTTTGAGAGCAACCTGGAGTCTACATTTGTATGGATGTCTTGAGCTAGTTTTCCATTTATAATGTAGATGTAGGAGTTGGATGATGGTAATGATTTTGCATGGTATTGCTCACACAAAATCAGTATTTCAAGGCCCCAAAGAAAACTAAAATATTGTATTCCCAATTAAACCACGATCCAACTAGACATGTTAGCATCCAATGAATTCATTTCTTTGGTATTTTGGGTGTAAGGATTTCCATGCCCAAACTTCATTGGGACTACATGAAAAACACTAGGTTGAAGAATAATTGGTCTGACTTCATGTAGATATGGTAGCACAACTGATCTAGTGGCTATTGATTGAGTGTCATCCAAAAATATCTTGTACTCCTTTGAGAATACACACATATGTAGAAGTGTATGATTTTGGAGAATCCCAATCCAATATTGTTGAAGGAGGGTTGGGTCATTTGAAAAAAATGGTACAAATACCTGATATTCTGTAATGTCAGACTTTCTCTTCATGCAAAAATATGAATATGCCTTGACAACTACATGAGCTGCAAGAAGTTTTATTTTCACCTTACAACCAATATCGTTTACAAATTAAGTGTAATAGAGGTCTCCAGATGTTAACAGTGGTGATGCAACCAAAGTTTGGTTCTGCCCGATTTAGCACATAGAGGAAACCAATTGCCCATCGACATCATGTACCTCTTGACCATTCACTAGGTCTACACAGTTAAGCTTGTAAGATTCCACTGGTATTGGAAAATATTCATGATAGAAAAACACCTCATTTGACTTTGAACTAGTAGAATTATACCTGTCAGCAAGAGAAAGCCCCATGAGGTTCTTTTCATTTTATACCCCAAATATGTTAGAATAGGGTCGCAAAGTATACTTCTTGTACTTGTTGCCAGGTTCCAAGGCTTGAGTGTGCCATCAATTCAAGCTGAGATAAAGTTGGTTGAGTCAAGAGACTTCATATTATCCACATTTTTCCTGTGATGTGCCAAAATGCACCATGTTGTTTTTATCTTTCAAATATTGTCACAATGTATTTTATAATATGCAAATCTAGATGGAAGTAGCTAGTGGAGAGCCTGGTGGAAACTGAAGAAAACTTTCTTCCTAATTAATATTTTGAAGTTTCACATAGCCATTGCCCATTTGCATAGTGCTCATTTCTAATAAGCTAGTGCAATTTGTTAGACTGTCAGGCCTTTTTGATTACTTAGTAATGGGTTCCAATATGTTGGTTCTACAATTTATTCCATTATTTTGACACCATATACTACAATATAATTTTACTTCTTGCATTTGTTGGAAACCACGAGCCAGTTAACTTGTAGGATTGGGAAAATTTGTAGTGTTTGTGTATAATTATCCATCTCTTATCGATTATGCGACTATAGATTCTTTTCCTCCAAAACGTCTATAGAATGGCCCACCTCTATAGTTGAGAAATCCTCAAAGAGACTGTAACCTCACATTTTATGCGTATATCTTCCCTTTCCTTGATCATAAACTATAATTGTGTTGTCAAATAACTTAGTAAAAGGATTTTGGTCAGCAAACAATGAAACTAATTCGTTCGTTGCTGAAAGTACTATGTGTTTTTTGCAGTTCTCTGTCCTATACTTTTCTTCAACAGGAAAAATTCCTCCAAATATGTCCTTGATATCTCGATCTTGGACTTCACCTTCAAATATAGGAGTTGCATCTTTTGTAGGATTTAACATCTTTCCCATACCTTTATTTATCTTTTGGCACAATACAAATGGTTTTTTCAAAGATTCAATCGCATCTAGATCCTCTACAGAATCAACTGCTTCCATGTCTTCATCATTATCTATCTTCTCAACTAAATGTCCTAAGCCTTCAGTCCTACTTGTATCAACTTCAGGTTTGTCATTACTTCTTCCCTTCTTGGAAGCCCTTGATGATAACCAGGTTTCCAAGAGTTTGGTTACCTTTATGAGGGCTTTTCGATAGTCTTCAATTTTTTTATTTGGAAACTTTTTTCTTCCTAGTTACCTTAGACCTTTTTATTCTAGTTCTAAAATTCCTTTTCAATATGTTCTAGTTCCATAGTTGGCAAGGAGCATGCTTTGATACCATTATGATGTACCAATTCTAAATTATGCAATTTTTTCCTTCCTAAACAAACTTTCTTTGAGAAATGATTAAAAATAGTTAAAGTGAAATAATTTCATCAAACATGTGGCGTGCACAATAAGGGAAATACTACAACAAGAGGAAATTGGAGGCAATCATTAATTTTATTGCTTAATTTAGAAAGCTATTATAGTATAGGAAGATCAAGGAAACTAGATATACTGATCTAGATTTAAACAAGAACACAATAAAATACAGAGATAACCATAACGACAGATATGCAACAGAAATAATACTTCATTTCATTACTGTAAAATACTGAAATATGCTTACAAATAGAAATGGAAATAACCCAGCTAGGGCGATGGTAGCTTATCTCTGAGAAGAGATGTGGTGGCTACATGCCACTGAACTGTCTTACAATGAGGCTCAAGGAAATTTTTATTATTGAACAATAAGAGAAAACCATAAACAACGAAAACCCTTACCCGAGGAGATGTAACACCAAGAGTTTGTGGGCCCCGTTCGGGTGAGTTGGACAGCCAACCTCCGAGGGTCACGAATTGGTCATATTATCTCAATTTGGCATGCATGATAGCCCGTTGGAAAGATCTCTCTGAGGACTACAACGAAAAAGATGATTTTAGATAGAAAATCGTTGGCGGTATATTTCCCAAAAAAAAAATGTTGTTTAGGGCGTCAAAATGGCTCCGAAAGTTTATGACCCAAAAAACTGCTAAAAATAGTAAACTGTGCTATAATTAAGGAAACTGAAAAAAACTGAAAGAAGCACTGGTGGGGATCCAAGTGGAATTATCAGGTGACCACCAATATCCACCTGGATCATTCCTGCCCCCTTAGGAAGCAATGGTCCCCATTGCATTGAGTTCCTCCATGAGATGAGGGAACTTCTGCTGAACTTGGTCCCTGGTGAACCACTTGCCCTGGTGAAGGAGTTGGCCTACTTTAACAACTCGATACAGTCGGATATTCTGCTGGCGAGTGTGCTTGATCTATGTGTCCATGATCCGATTAGTTGTAGCTTGTTCCATGCAATTTGGATTTAACTCTATGGGTGTGAGCTATTCTGCAATGTGGGATGTGTCTAGTAATGGTCGAAAGGGTCCACATTGAACGCTGGGTGCAGGCCAAGGAATGGGGGAATGCTGAGATCAAATGCATTGTCTCCCATAGCCTTGGCAATGGTTTAAGAACAATATCAAAGTGGTCTGAGTTTCCGATAGGCTCCAGTAAGGCATTCCTTTTGCAAATGCAACCAGACTTTGTCGCCCACTTTAAACTTGTGTGGCACTCGATGCTGGTCATGTCGCTGCTTGTACTTGACATTTGATTCCTCCAGAATGTCATGGACCTGCTGGTGAATATGTTGGATGTGATCAATGAAGTTGTTTGCCTTATCTGTTTCGGACTGGACATGAGCAGAATCTGCGTGAGTAGCTGCAAATGGCATGGCCACATCAATGGGACATAGTGGCTGGAATCCCAAGCCCAACTAAAAAGGGATATGGCTGATCGAGCCGTGGAGAGCCTGGTTGTAGCTGTGTTGAACATAGGGGAGGCTCTCGTCCCATGTGTGTGGATTCTTTGAGTTGTACATGTGTAGAATGTGTACGATCATCCTGTTGACGACCTCTGTCTGACCATCAGTTTGAGGATGGAAGGCCGTGGACTTAGTGAGTTTGGTGTCCAACATCGACCAGAGACTAGACCAAAATGTACTAAGGAACCTGCTGTCCCGATCTGAAATGATAGATTGTGGGATCCCAATGTGTACCCACACTCGTCCAAACAAGAGTTTAGCAGTGGCTTCTACTGTGATATTCTTCTTGCAAGCTACCCTAATGGCCATCTTCGAGAACCTGTCGACGACCACAAAAACACGATCATTTCCATGCTTAGAGGAAGGAAGGCTTGACATGTAATCCATGGAGATTGATTCCCAAGGTCGACTAGGGGTAGGCAGCGGGGAATAGAGGTGTTGCTTCTTGATGGTCGATTTGGCAATGGTGCAAGCAGTGCATGATTTGATGTACTTCCCGACATCCTGTCGAAGATTCAGCCAATAGGAATATTTCTGTAATACTACCACCGTTTTTTCAACCCCGAAATGCCCAATAGCTTGATTATAGTGTGCTTCCCAAATCATCTTGGCACGCTCGCTTAAAGGAACACAAAGGTGACCTAGGTGGCATAACAGGTCATCCTAGAGGTGAAAATCTGGAACATGCTGACCCTCCAAGAGTGTCTGGTATGTGTGGCCGAATTCCGGGCCACTTTTGTAGAGCAGTGTCAAATCAGAAGTCTCGTTCCCATAAGAGTTAACCACGATGGTTAACGCCATGATCGGTGGTCGACTGAGGCAATCTGCAACATTATTGGTGTTGCCCTTCTTATACTTGATATTCAAATGGAACTGTTGCAGGTATGTGGACCACTTCTGATGGCGATCATTCTGCAATTTCCCTTGGGTTTGTATGAACTGCAAGGGTCGGTGGTTTGTGTGGATGACCCTTTCCTTCACCAAAATG
This sequence comes from Pinus tabuliformis, assembly GCA_031772625.1. Lineage (NCBI taxonomy): Eukaryota > Viridiplantae > Streptophyta > Pinopsida > Pinales > Pinaceae > Pinus > Pinus tabuliformis. The sequence continues at coordinate 373,731,213 of CM062818.1, forward strand.
TAATGCTTCCATTGTCGGTAGGCCTGCACAATGGAATACATCTCTTTGTCATAAGTGGGATACTTCCGGACTGTGTCTGAAAGTGTCTCACTATGATATGCTACTAGATGCCCGTGTTGAGTAAGGACTGCCCCAATAGCATAGTCAGAGGCATCTGTCTCGACCTCAAATGGTTGTTGCAAGTCTGGTAATGCAAGAACTGGTGTTATGCAGAGGCGATATTTCAACTCTGTGAATGCCTTCTATTGAGATTCAGACCAAAAGAATTTTGCTTTCACTCCTCCCTTGGTGACTTGACTCAAGGGCCAAGTGATATGATAAAATCACAACACGAACCTGCGATAGAATTTGGCAAGGCCTAGAAAGCTGCGAAGCTCTGTCAGAGTGGTTGTAGATGGCCAATCCTGAATGACTTGGATCTTTGCTGGATCCATATGCACCCCCCGTTCATCAATAATGTATTCTAGATACTGAACCTGGGTCATGCCAAAAGTGCATTTCTCGAAATTGGCACATAACTTGTGTTGCCACAGTGTTTGGAGAACCTATCGGATGTGGTGGAGGTGCTCTTCCCAACTCTTGCTAAAGATCAAGATGTCATCCAAGTATACCACTACAAATGATTTGGTGAATGGCCGAAAGATGTCATCCATTAGCCTCATGAAGGTTGCAGGAGCATTCGTCAATCTGAAATGCATAACCAACCATTTGAAAAGGCCCTCCTTGGATTTGAAGGCAGCCTTCCACACATCAGAGGGTTTGATTGGTACCTGGTGATATCCTGACTTCAAATCGATCTTGCTGAAATATGTTTCCCCCTTTAGTTGGTCCAGGAGGTCATCAATCCATGGGATTGGGTACTTATTATGGACAGTGATCTTGTTCAGTGCCTGATAGTCAATACAGAGTCTCCAAATCCCATCCTTCTTCTGTACCAGCACGATCGGGCTCTGACAGGGCAAAGAACTTGGACGGATGTGACCATTTTGCAGCAGCTTCTGAATTTACCTCTTGATTTCATCGTTCTCTAGAACAGAGTGCCAATAGATTGGTCCATTGGGCAGCGGCGAACTTGGGGTCAAATCAATGGAGTGCTTGACCCGACAGTGCAGAGGAACCCCTGCGAGGGAGGTGAAGATGTCCTCATACTCCTCCACGACCTTGTCCATCTGTAGTTGTCGTGCGGAGGGGCCCTGTTTGGAGGTCGTGGCCACCATCTTCTTCTTTTCTTGAGGGCATATCATCAAGAAAACAAATTTCCTAGTTTTGGAAATGATCTTACTGCATTGTTTTGCAGGAACCAAAGAGATGGCGGTAGGCGGTGCTACCTCTGGTATCCTGTACAACTTATTTCCCAAAGTAACAATAACAGCACGCGACCTTGACTCATACATAGCATGTCTCTTCCACAAGTATGGTTGTCTTAATAACACATCATAAACTTCAAGGGGAGCAATGTCACACAGTACCTCATCCGTGAAGGGCTTGATGTTGTATGGAAGGCGACACTGTTGGCTCACACGAAGATCCCGTCCTTGGTGTAGCCACCCGATGGTGTATGGTTTTGGATGTGCTGTGGTCGGTAAGCCCAGCCATTTCACAACCTCTACCAAAATGAGGTTCTTTTGGCTCCAGTTGTTGACAAAGAACTATAGTGGGGAGCCCTTTACCCACATCTGGGAGTGGAAGAGCGGCTCCTCCTCCTCTGGATCTTCAAGTTCCTCCTTTTGGATCTTCGTGGTGGCAACGGTGGCGTTGGGCTCCGCATCAATAATATGCTTCCCTTTGTCATTCCCCTTATCGGGTTCTGACTCAGAGTCAAAACGTGCATCTGATTCTAAAACCTTTAGCTCAGCCACCAGTGACTGCTTGGCCCGACACTCACTTGTGTTGTGAGTGGAGCTCTTATGTAACTCACACCACTTTCCTGTGTCCTTTTTCGGCTTCGCGGCGTTGTTCCTTGCTTGCAATTTTGGCGGGTTGTCTTGGGCTGCCCCGCCTTAGCTTTGTCCTTTGTTATGTGGTTTGGGGGCACCTTTCCCTTGTTTCGAATTCGCAGACCCAAAGTCTCGCTTCTTCTATTTAAACTTTTGCTCGACCTTGACGACATATCAGTATGCTGTGCCGAGCGAGGAGATGTTCAGGAACACTATTTCTTCTTGGATGTACATGTGCAAGCACCAACAGTATTTGAGTACCAAATGCTACTCTATATCCTTGATACCCAACTTTGTATGAAGGGTATGGAAAATATTGGTAAACTCTGGTATGTCTTGGTCCCTTCCCTGCCGCAGTGTGGTCCACTTTATGTATTGATCCTCATAGCTTCTGATAGGGTAGTACTACTCCTTGATGGCATCCCGGAATGAATTCCAAGTCAATGCGACTCAAAAATAGTGAGCCTATGCTTTCATCCTTCTGCTCGTAGTAGGTTTCCCACTAATCCTTGACGTGGGGGGCTGCTTTGAGAAGAGCGAAAATAATCTTTTCCTGATTGGAAAAATCATGAACAGAAAAATAACCCTCTAGCACATTTAACCATTTATCGACGACATCTATGTCTATTTGACCCTTGAATATGGGGATTTAAAAATTATCTTGTACCTTAAATGGTGTGGCAGTTCCAGAGGTGCTGTTGGAAGCCGATTCGTCGCCCCTGGGTAGTCGCTGAAGGATTTGGGCAAAGTTGTCCATCATCTGATTCCTTTGTCGCTTGAGGGCTTCTTCAAGCAAGATTTTGATAGGATCTCCTGCTCCCTCGTCTTTCTTTTCATCCGCCATGGGAGGCCGTTAGGATTTGCAAGGCTAGTCTTGTAAAGGTTCGACCAGTTCAAGCCCTAACACCTTATATCCCGACCTCATTGGGGACATGCAAAGAAAAACAGAGAAGAAAAGCAGACCGCTCTGATACCACTGATCCGGATTTAAACAGGAATGCAATAAAATACAAAGATAACCATAATGACAGATATGTAGTGGAAATAATACTTCATTTCATTACTGTAAAACACTGAAATATGCTTACAAATAGTAATGGAAATAACCCAGCTAGGGCGATGGTAGCTTATCTCTAAGAAGAGATGTGGTGGCTACATGCCTCTGAATTGTCTTACAATGAGGCTAAAGGGCCTTTTTATTATTAAACAATAAGAGAAAACCCTAAACAACCAAAACCCTAACCCGAGGAGATGTAACACCAAGAGTTTGTGAGCCTCGTTGGGGTGAGTTGGACAACCAACTTCCCGAGGTCATGATTTGGTCATATTATCTCTGTTTGACACACATGATAGCCCGTTGGAAAGATCTCTCCGAGGACTACGACAAAAAAGATGATTTTAGATAGAAAATCTATGGCAGTAGATTTCCCAAAAAAACGTCGTTTAGGGCCTCAAAACAGCTCCGGAAGTTTACGACCGGAAAAACTGCTAAAAATAGTAAACTGTGCTATAATTAAGGAAACTGAAAAAACTGAAAGAAGCACTAGTGGGGATCCAAGTGGAATTAGCGGGTGGCCACCAATATCCACCTGGATCATTCCTCCCCCCTTAGGAAGCAATGGTCCCCATTGTGTTGAGTTCCTCCATGTGATGAGGGAACTTCTACTGAACTTGGTCCCTCGTGAACCACTTGCCCTGGTGAAGGAGTTGACCTACTTTGACATCATGTACCTCTTGACCATTCACTAGGTCTACACAGTTAAACTTGCAAGATTCCACTGGTATTGGAAAATATTCATGATAGAAAAACAACTCATTTGACTTTGAACTAGTAGAATTATACCTGTTAGTAACAGAAAGCCCCATGACATTCTTTTCATTTTATACCAAAAATATGTTAGAATAGGGTCGCAAAGTATACTTCTTGCATTTGTTGCCAGGTTCCAAGGCTTGAGTGTACCATCAATTGAAGCTGAGACAAAGTTGGTTGAGTCAAGAGACTTGATATTATCCACATTTTTCCTGTGATGTGCCAAAATGCACCATGTTATTTTTATCATTCAAAGATTGTCACGATATATTTTATAATTTGCAAATCTAGATGGAAGTAGCTCGTGTAAAGCCTGGTGGAAACTGAAGAACACTTTCTTCCTAATTAATATTTTGAAGTTTCACATAGCCATTGCCCATTTGCATAGTGCTCATTTCTAATAAGCTAGTGCAATTTGTTATACTGTCAGGCCTTTTTGATTACTTAGTAATGGGTTCCAGTATGTTGGTTCCAGATTTTATTCCATTATTTTGATAGCATATACTACAATATGATTTTACTTCTTGCATTTGTTGGAAACCATGAGCCAGTTAACTTGTAGGATTGGGAAAATTTGTAGTGTTTGTGTATAATTATCCATCTCTTATGGATTATGGGTCTATAGATTCTTTTCCTCCAAAATGTCTATAGAATGGCCCACCTCTATAGTTGATAAATCCTCCAAGAGACTGTAACCTCACATTTTATGTGTGTATCTTCCCTTGCCTTGATCATAAACTATAATTGTGCTGTCAAATAACTGAGTAAAAGGATTTTGGTCAGCGAACAATGAAACTAATTCGTTCGTTGCTGAAAGTGCTATGCGTTTTTTGCAATTCTCTATCCTATACTTTTCTTCAACAGGAAAAATTCCTCCAAATATGTCGTTGATATCTCGATCTTGGACTTCACCTTCAAATATAGGAGTTGCGTATTTTGTAGGATTTAACATCTTTCCCATACCTTTATTTACCTTTTGGCGCAATATAAATGGATTTTTCAAAGATTCAATTACATCTAGATCCTCTACAGAATCAACTGCTTCCATGTCTTCATCCTTATCTATCTTCTCAACTAAATGTACTAAGCCTTCAGTCCTACTTGTATCAACTTCAGGTTTGTCATTACTTCTTCCCTTCTTGGAAGCCCTTGATGATACTTGGGTTTCCAAGAGTTTGGTTACCTTTATGAAGGCTTTTCCATAGTCTTCAATTTTTTTATTTGGAAACTTTTTTCTTCCTGGTTACCTTAGACCTTTTTATTCTAGTTCCAAAATTCCTTTTCAATATGTTCTAGTTCCATAGTTGGCAAGGAGCATGCTCTGATACCATTATGATGTACCAATTCTAAATTATGCAATTTTTTGCTTCCTAAACAAACTTTCTTTGAGAAATGATTAAAAATAGTTAAAGTGAAATAATTTCATCAAACATGTGGCGTGCACAGTAAGGGAAATACTACAACAAGAGGAAATTGGAGGCAATCATTAATTTTATTGCTTAATTTAGAAAGCTATCATAGTATAGGAAGATCAAGGAAACTAGAGCTACTGATCTGGATTTAAACAAGAACGAAATAAAATATAGAGATAACCATAACGACAGATATGCAGTGGAAATAATACTTCATTTCATTACTATAAAATACTGAAATATGCTTACAAATAGAAATGGAAATAACCCAGCTAGGGCGATGGTAGCTTATCTCTGAGAAGAGATGTGGTGGCTACATGCCTCTGAACTGTCTTACAATGAGGCTCTAGGGCCCTTTTATTATTGAACAATAAGAGAAAACCCTAAACAACCAAAACCCTAACCCGAGGAGATGTAACACCAAGAGTTTGTGGGCCCCGTTGGCGTGAGTTGGACAACCAACTTCCCGGGGTCGTGAATTGGTCATATTATCTCCATTTGACACGCATGATAGCCCGTTGGAAAGATCTCTCTGAGGACTACGATGAAAAAGATGATTTTAGACAAAAAATCACTGGTGGTAGATTTCCCAAAAAAAATGTCGTTTAGGGCCTCAAAACAGCTTCGGAAGTTTAGAACCTGAAAAACTACTAAAAATAGTAAACTGTGCTATAATTAAGGAAACTGAAAAAACTGAAAGAGGCACTGGTGGGGATCCAAGTGGAATTAGTGGGTGGCCACCAATATCCACCTAGATCATTCCTCCCCCCTTATGAAGCAATGGTCCCCATTACATTGAGTTCCTCCATGAGATGAGGGAACTTATGTTGAACTTGGTCCCTGGTGAACCACTTGCCCTGGTGAAGGAGTTGGCCTCCTTTGACAACTCGATACAGTTCGATATTCTGCTGGCGAGTGTGCTTGATCTGTGTGTCCATGATCTGATTAGTTGTAGCTTGTTCTATGCAATCTATATTTAGCTCTGTGGGTGTGAGCTGTTCTACAATGTCAGATGTGTCTAGTAATGGTGGAAAGTATGGCCGAAGGCAGTCCACATTGAATGCTGGGTGCAGGCCAAGGAATGGGGGAATGCTGAGCTCAAATGCATTCTCTCCCACAGCATTGGTAATGGTGTAAGGACAATATCAAAGTGGTCTGAGTTTTCGATAGGCTCCAGTAAGGCGTTCCTTTTGCAAATGAAACCAGACTTTGTCGCCCACTTTAAACTTGTGTGGCACCCGATGTTGGTCATGTCGCTACTTCTACTTGGCATTTGATTCCTCCAGAATGTCATGGACCTACTGGTGAATATGTTGGATGTGCTCAATGAAGTTGTTTTCCTTATCTGTTTCGGACTAGACATGAGAAAAATCTACGTGAGTAGCTGCAAATGGCATGGCCACATCAATGGGACATAGTGGTTGGAACCCCAAGCCCACCTGAAAAGAGTTGTGGCCAGTGGAGCTGTGGACAGACCGGTTATAGCTGTGCTGAACATAGGGGAGGCTCTCGTCCCATGTGCATGGATTCTTTGAGTTGCACATGTGCAGAATGTGTACGATCATCCTGTTGACGACCTTTGTCTGGCCATCAGTTTGAGGATGGAAGGCTGTTGACTTAGTGAGTTTGGTGTCCAGCATTGATCAGAGACTAGACTGAAATGTACTAAGGAACCTGCTGTCCTGATCTGAAATGATAGATTGTGGGATCCCAAAGTGTACCCACACTCATTCAAAGAAGAGTTTAGCAGTGGCTTCTGCTGTGATATTCTTCTTGCAGGCTGCCATAATGGCCATCTTCGAGAACCTGTTGACAACCACAAAAACACGGTCATTTCCATGCTTAGTGGAAGGAAGGCCTGACATGTAATCCATGGAGATGGATTCCCAAGGTCGACTAGGGGTAGCCAACGGGGTATAGAGGCCTTGCTTCTTGATGGTCGATTTGGCAATGGTGCAAGCAGTGCATGATCTGATGTACTTCCCGACATCCTGTCGAAGATTCAGCCAATAGAAATATTTCTGCAGTACTGCCATCGTTTTTTCAACCCCAAAATGCCCAATAGCCCGACTGTAGTGTGCTTCCCAAATCATCTTGGCACGTTCGCCTGAAGGAACAGAAAGGTGACCCGGGTGGCATAACAAGTCGTCCTAGAGGTGAAAATCTAGAACATGCTGACCCTCTAAGAGTGTCTGGTATGTGTGGCCAAATTCCAGGTCGCTTTTTTAGAGAAGTGGCCTATCATAAGTCACGTGCCCACAAGAGTTGAGCACGGTGGTTAATGCCATGATCGATGGTCAACTGAGGTAATATGCAACATTATTGGTGTTGCCCTTCTAATACTTGATATTCAAATGGAACCGTTGCAGGTATGTGGACCACATCTGATGGTGATCATTCTGCAATTTCCCTTGGGTCTGTATGAACTGTAGGGGTCGGTGGTCTGTGTGGATGACCGTTTCCTTCCCCAAAATGTAATGCTTCCATTGTCGGCAGGCCTGCACAATGGAATACATCTCTTTGTCATTAGTGGGATACTTCCGAACTGTTTCTGAAAGTGTCTCACTGTGATATGCCACTGGATGCCCGTGTTGAGTAAGGACTGCCCCAATAGCATAGTCAGAGGTATCTGTCTCAACCTCAAATGGTTGTTGCAAGTCTGGTAATGCAAGAACTGGTGCTGTGCAGAGGTGATTTTTCAACTCTGTGAATGCCTTCTGTTGAGATTCAGACCAAAATAATTTTGCGTTCTTTCCTCCCTTGGTGACTTGACTCAAGGGCCCAGTGATATGAGGAAATCCCAACACGAACCTGCGGTAGAAGTTGGAAAGGCCTAGAAAGTTGCGAAGCTCTATCAGACTGGTTGGAGATGACCAATCCTGAATGACTTGGATATTGGCCGGATCCACATGCACCCCTTGTTCATCAATAATGTATCCCAAAGACTGAACCTGGGTCATGCCAAAAGTGCATTTCTACAAATTGGCACATAACTTGTGTTGCCGCAGTGTTTGGAGAACCTGTCGAATGTGGTGGAGGTGCTCTTCCCAACTCTTGCTAAATATCAAGATGTCATCCAAGTATACCACTACAAATGAGTTGGTGAATGGCCGCAATATGTCATCCATTAGCCTCATGAAGGTTGCAGGAGCATTTGTCAATCCGAAATGCATAACCAACCATTTGAAAAGGCCCTCCTTGGCTTTGAAGGCAGTCTTCCACACATCAGAGGGTTTGATTGGTACCTGATGATATCCTAACTTTAAATCGATCTTGCTGAAATATTTTCCCCCCTTTAGTTGGTCCAGGAGGTCATAAATCCATGGGATTGGGTACCTATTACAGATAGTGATCTTGTTCAGTGCCCGATAGTCAATACAAAGTCTCCAAGTCCCATCCTTCTTCTATACTAGCACAATCAGGCTCCCATAGGGCGATGAACTTAGACGGATGTGACCCTTTTGCAGCAGCTTCTGAATCTGCCTCTTGATTTCATCGTTCTCCAGAACAGAGCGCCGATAGATTGGTCCATTAGGCAGCAGCGAACCTGGGGTCGAATCAATGGAGTGCCTGACCTGACAGTGCAGAGAAACCCCTGCGGGGGAGGTGAAGATGTCCTCATACTCCTCCATGACCTTGTCCATCTGTAGTTGTCATGCGGAGGGGCCCTGTCTGGAGGTCATGGCCACCGTCTTCTTCTTTTCTTGAGGGCGTATCATCAAGAAAACAAATTTCCTAGTTTTGGAAATGAGCTTACTGCATTGTTTTACAGTAACCAAAGAGATGGCGGTAGGCGGTGCTACCTCTGGTATCCTGTACAACTTATTTCCCAAAGTAACAATAACAGCACAGGGCCTTGACTCATACACAACATGTCTCTTCCACAAGTATGGTTGTCCTAATAACACATCACAAACTTCAAGGGGAGAAATGTCACAAAATACCTCATTCATGAAGGGCTTGATGTTGTATGGAAGGCGACACTGTTGGCTCACGCAAAGATCATGTCCTTGGTGCAGCCACCCGATGGCGTACAGTTGTGGATGTGCTATGGTTGGTAAGCCCAGCTATTTCACGACCTCTGCCGAAATGAGGTTCTTTTGGCTCCGACTGTCGACAATGAAATGTAGTGGGGAGCCCTTTACCCACATCTGGGAGTGGAAGAGCCGCTCCTCCTCCTTTGGATCTTCAGGTTCCTCCTTCTGGATCTTCGTGGTGGCAACGGTGGCATTGGGCTCTGCATCGATAATCTGCTTCCCTTTGTCATTCCCCTTATCGAGTTCTGACTCAGAGTCAGAACATGCATATGATTCTAAAACCTTTAGATCCGCCACCAGTGACTGCTTGGCCCGACACTCACTTGTGTTGTGAGTGGAGCTCTTATGGAACTCACACCACTTTCTTGTGTCCTTTTTTGGCTTTGCGGCGTTGCTCTTTGCTTGTAGTTTTGGCGGGTTGTCTTGGGCCGCCCCACCTTGGCTTTGTCCTTTGTTCTGCGGTTTGGGGGCACCTTTCCCTTGTTTCTAATTTGTAGACCAAAAGTCTCGCTTCTTCTGTTTAAACTTTTGCTTGACCTTGACAGCATATCGGTATGCCGTGCCGAGCAAGGAGATGTTCAGGAACTCTATTTCTTCTTGGATGTACATGTGCAAGTAGCCACGGTATTTGAGTACCAAATGCTGCTCTGTATCCTTGATACCCAACTTTGTGCGAAGGGTATGGAAAATATTGGTAAACTCTGGTACGTCTTGGTCCCTTCCCTGCCGCAGCATGGTCAACTTTATGTATTGATCCTCATAGCTTCTGACAGGGTAGTACTGCTCCTTGATGGCATCCCGGAATGAATTCCAAGTCGGTGCAACTGAAAATAGTGAGCCTGTACTTTCATCCTTCTTCTCGCAGTAGGTTACCCACCAATCCTTGACATGGGGGGCTGCTTTGAGAAGAGAAAAAATAATCTTTTCCCGGACTGGAAAAATCATGAACAAAAAAATAATCCTCTAGCACATTTAACCATTTATCAATGGCATCTTTGTCTATCTGACCCTTGAATATGGGGATTTCAAAATTAACTTGTACCTTAAATGGTGTGGCGTTTCAATAGTGTTTATGGGAAAACTAGTGTCTTTTTTATTGACTAGCCCTCTAGGTTTGGTAGCTACCCTAGAAACAACAGTTCAAAGCAAATCACGATTTCTTCTATGTATAATAGATAAGAGAAAGACAAAGGAACCAACCTGGATCTTCCGCTTAACTCCTTGCTTGATCTCTCTCCCCCTTGACAGAGCTTGCAACTCCTCTCCGTACTTATCCCACCTGGAGAGTACCTATAGAAACATAGTAGCAAATAACCGTCAAAGCATATTGATCTATTATATCATAAGAATTACAGAATCAGAAATATAATGAACATATAATAACATTCATAAATAATAACATTCACAATTGCACAGTTATATGGAAGAAAACTCAAAGAACTTTAATAAATAGAAGGGATAATTACAACCCAGTTGTCTGATCCAGCATCATCCTCCCAGCATCAAAGCCCTCTTCACCTCATGAAATAGCAAGATCACACCAAAAATACAATGCTCTTTCTCAAATACAAACTATCAACACTTCCTTGCAAATTACAAAATTCCAGCCTTTAGATCTCTTAGATGAGGGATCCATTTATAGATGTGTGCAAAGGTGTGAGTCATCTCTGGGTTTTTGATTTGTGTCATTCCACTTGTTGCATTTGGTTCCACTTGGAGATTTATTGGATCTCTTACTCATCCTTGGGTGAATTCAGAGAGGCAAGTGTCATAGGAGAAGTTTCTAGAAGATTCCCTGATCATCCACTTAGCAAACTGTCTCATAAATTTGTCCATCCTCACTCATCGCACCCTACAGAAGGCCTCATTAGTATGCATCATACCTGGCTAGTGTAGAAGTCAGTATGCATCGCACCTTGACAGTGGAGCAGTCAGTATGGTCCAGTTTAGGCCAATTCTAGATGGTTTTTCAGTTGGAACTTTTGTGGAATGATGTAATCAGTTGACCATGTTCTTTTAGGGTATGAAACAATACTTTTAGGGGTTTAAGAGCCCTAGTTTATCTAGATATAATATTTGGGTTGAAGTTCCAAAATATGTCTATAACATTTTCCCCCTAAAGCATGAAGTCGTAAATCTTTGATGTTAGGTGAAATGCTTTATCATGAAGATCCGAGGTTCCGAATTGGAAGGTGACCTGTATAAGTTACAATACAATACATCATCATAATATAATTTTCATGATCTAGTTGAGGTGGGAATTCCCATGCTCAACTTTATAAATTCATTTCATGTACATAGAAAAGATAGTTGTCTGCATACGCATACTGGTGATTCTTCAAATGTGCGCCTTTTGTGTACATTTGATGTATTTATTTCCCTGAATATATTGTAGCCCAGATGGATGAAACTAGATTCAGTGTCTTCAAACTCGTTCAATCTTTGCCTAATGTACAAGTCAATCCATGTGAAGATATGTTCTGAAGTCGAACATGGAAAGACATCGCCTAATTACCAGCCGATAATGTGAGTTGTTAACAGACATGAGAGGAATCACTGATAATGATAATGACCCTCAAGGTACTGCAGTACAATTCATGTGGTGTGAATATATGATCTGATGTCGAACACCACAAAAAATCTTTCAGTCAAAGGGCATTGATGTTAACCTGTCACCGGAAGTGAGAAACTTGCCATTGAGGCATGCAAACTTCAAAGTACTAAAAGGGGTGTTTCTAGGTCAAATTCTTGGATAATGAGCTGATGTTGATAGGAAGTGACCCATTGTAGGAGGGCCTTAATGTATCCCACATCTACGACATGAAACGAAGCAAATGATTTTCTAGAAGTGAAAACGATCTAACGACACAAGGTTCAGGAATGGCGGTCATGAAAACTGGAGGGTGAAGGTATTGTAGTGCATGAGGCATTAACTGGAGTGTGGTTTCTCAACTGAATGACTTCTCTTGAACATATCGGCAACCCTGAAATGGATTGATAGTGTTAACCCCAATAGATGGATGGTGTGGAATACCAATGGTGAAATGACCGGTGAACGGAATAACCCAACCCAACTCAATCAAGGTGATGGAGTGAAAGTGTCATGTTCAAGAGAAACTTGCTACCATAAAATTCTTCAAGTTTTCTTCCCTTTTTCCTCTGTCATTGCTAACCAGTACCTCTTTATTTTTTCCAAGCTCGAGGAGGATAACATATGCTTGTTCTATAATTTGCCCTTCCAGCAAACCTGTCCTTATGTTTTAACGAGTCTAGCGATAGTGAAACTCATTCCTGTCTAGGGGACAAGTTTTTCACTATTGTTTTAACAAGTTTAATGACAAAGACAACTCGGTCCTTTTCATGTTTAGAGATTTTTAAAAGGGACGAAAAGGAAACTCCAACAGTTCTTTTTCATAAATTAATCCCTTAGGTCCGAAAAAGGATAAAATATTACAAAACGGATGACTTTTCCGATCACTTTAACGAGCCAAAAAAGATAAGCACTCGAAATTTTTCGTGAGATAGTCCCTCAGGTCCAAAAAAGATTAAAATATACATGAGGGATGGCAATTCCAATCACTTTAATGAGATAGAAAGGCCAATTGCTCAACAATCTTTTCATATTTAATGAGTCTGAAAAGAGTTTAAAGGAGACTCATTTTTTAGGAATGAGTGGTGTCTAGGGTAGTGACTTGTTCCAGGTAAGCTTGGAACTTCTCAAAACATGGTGATGTGGAGAGGTTGGCTAACAAGAGCACTCATCACAACTATTCCTCAAAAAGGGTAAACGATCAAGTGGAAGCATATGATCGGCCAAAAGAATGGAGGTGATGGGAGGAACACAACCAAGGCTCAAAAGGCTAATAGCATGGCAATCACAAAGGTTATTTACCAAAGTTGGGTTCATTTTTTAATGAGCTTGAACCATGTGGGAACATATGCTCTATACAGGTTTCATTTTTTTTACAAGCTTGAAACGAACAAACATATGCTTTGTCGGTGGTCAAAAATGTTTAATTCACTATTTAGCACATCATATTATTTCATCAATCGTTCAACCTGCTCAATCACTCCATCAAACTGATTAGAAATACATATATATGTATGAAAAATGAATTAAAACTAACATTTTACTTGAAGTACGTGAATAGTAAACATAAAAAGTAGTTTTACCTTTCATTTTCATCATTCTATTTCAAATTTGGGATTTTGGAGCTCTTGGAGTGGTTTTCCCCCTCAAATTACATCAGTCAATTTTAGGAGATCCGGTGGACTATTCTCTATGCCGTCAGGACTAGGTAGGAGCTAACCCTGAGCTCTTCATTTTCATTCCATCTTTCTTTGATTCTGAGCAAGTTTTTTCACATTTCTGGGCCCTTGGGGTTTGAAGATCTCGTTCCCCAATCATCGCACCTAGCCAGTATCGAAAGGTGCGATTCATACTGAGCTGCCAACTGGCTAGTCAGTATGCATCCCACCTTGCTCAAAGGCAGGGTGTGATGGGCGCAGAAGGGCATCTTTACACAATGATTTTTCATCAAATTTTTGCCTGTTTTTGCTCAAATTTGGATCCTAACTCATCTTTTGTTTGCATTTCAGATTTTTGTTGGATCAAGATGGTTGTCACATGGCGTGAATGCGAACATGAAGAAGAGGACATGATTGCTTTACATGACCAGGGCACAGTTGCTGCATTAAGAAACTGTGGTTTCCTGAAGTTCTTCCGTATATCCAGCATGAGGCAACAGATAAGCTTTTTACGATATTTTCTCAATGCTTGGGACCTAATTGATCAGGTATTCCAGATTAGAGGTAAATCCATTCCATTAACATTCGAAGACATTTACTTTCTGACGGGGTTGTCGAGATGTACCGCCCCTCCTTCACTTTCAGGATTCGCTCGTGGGGGTGAATCCGTGAAAGATTACATTCGTTAGTTCTATAGAGATGGATCTCAACCCAACAGAGATGGTAAGATCAATATCTGGGATGTCACTAATCGGCCCCTGAGGACCATTTTATTTACCTTTTCTAGATTGGCTTGTAGCGCAGCTTTGCATTTGGCAAACAGATCTTACATGCAGTACGCCCTCGAATGCCCGGAACTGAAGGTGTTTAGTTGGTGCGAGGAGGTACTTCTAGTCATAAAAGAACAACTCTGCAAAGTAAAGAATGGAAGAACCAAGAATTTTGGCCATGGTTCCATATTGACTGCTTTTTCTTTGGAGAGGATTCCACTGATGCAACCTCAGAACATTTCATTGGGATTGTCAGCACTGAGGGAACCACGGATGCAGAGATGGGTTGATCTTATGGCTAGACATGCCGGTCAATCACAGATTTCCTTCTCTGATGCCTTTTTCGAGTGGTTCGACCGTCAAAAGATGGTGTTTGTGGAGTATCCATACATCGGGATGGATTTCCGAGGCGACCTGGATTTGGCGTTACCAGCGGGCAAGCAGTGGAGTGCTATAGGTAAAATGATTCGACCACATCTTTGTTTCTCTGTTTTATAATGTTTTTGTGTTTTTAAACGTTACCAAGACTAATCAAACTTATATGCGTGTGTAGATATTGGACCAGTGCAGCCAGTGGCGTGCCCGCGGGCGACAAATGACACTCTGGCAGGAGAGGCTGTAGGGAGGGCTGTCCTTCAGAATCTGGACATATCAAAGACCCTGGCAGTGCTGCAGGATCATATCAAGGGCCTCACTCTCAGTATTCAATATGTCAAGACCGATGAGTTACCTTTTAGGTTACAGCGCCATACTACTAGCATGCCAAGTTGATGGACTAGGCTCCTGCACATGATCGCATAGGCGATGACATGTTATCACCAGCATCATTAGTCTAGGATGCTTCCCTGCATTCATTTTTTTGAGTTTCTTGGTCATATGACCGATTTTTTCTTGGACACAAAACATTTTGTAAAAACTATAAACAGTTACATATTTTTTATTTTCAAAGTTTTATTTTGGTTAAGTTACGCAATATTGATGCAAATGTTAATGTAAAATTATTTCTTTACAAATGCTACAAATGTCTATCTAACACATAGTTTTCTAATGAATCAATCAATGTGTTTAAGTTTGTGGAAATGTGTTGATATTGAAAGGAATCAAACTGTCTTTCCAAAATCCTGACCCTTAGAAACATGCGATAAATAGCTAGGTTCCGAATGGAATAAATTCTTGTAAGCTATAGAATGACGAGTTGTGAATCTAGCCTGACAACGAGTCAGCGTATGCCATGTGAAATGGCATCAGAGAGAAGTTCAATCAACACGCTCTACTTAGTGATGTTGTTCGTTGATCGACCAATACATATCCCCCTGAAACTCACTAACTCACCGCTTGGAGCGAAAATGGCCCAGGCCGCAAAGGATAGGTTCTGTATACTATGACTAGATCCATCGGCATACCCAACAAATGGTTCCAAAAAGTCTGACATCTACAACAAAAGCGAAGTGGATTACCTAACCAAAATGACAACTCTGAAAGAAAAATAAAAATCATATATACCATAAGCGTACTACACTTAATCATGCATAGTAATGTTTAATATATAACCCGTTTCGGGGTTGTGAAAGTGGAATCCCATCATAATCGACCAATTCATACGCTCCTTTTGTCAATACTCATTCAAAAATGTAGGGGCCCATCCATGATGGTTCGAATTTACCTGCTCCTAATTTGTCAGAGTCCTGATCGTAAAGCAAGACCAGTTCACCTTCTGAGAAGACACGAGGCTTGATATTTTTGTCAAATTGTGCCTAGACACATTTCTTATGTGCTTCGTTAGCCAATGCAGCATCACGACGGGTTTCATCCAAGTAGATTAGTTCCAAGAAACGAGCCTCTTCTTCATAAGTTTCAGGAAGCAGATCAATTGCGAGCTTGAGGGATGAAATCTCACACTGAATTGGTAAGACAGCTTCCAGACCATACAGCAACTGAAAGGGTGTAAATCCCATCGCATTTCTCATTGAAGTCCTATATGCCCACAGACCCAAGTACAGGATTAAATGCCAATTCCATTTGTGGACTCCAATCATTCTCTGCAGCATGCGCTTAAGGACTTTGTTGATTGCTTCAACTTGTTCGTTAGCCTGTGGATAATATGGAGTAGAACTATCATGGGATAGTCCTAATTTGGCAGTCAATTTGATCATCATGTGATTGTGAAAATTTGACCCATGATCTGTGACTATAGCCTGTGGTACACCAAATCTACAAACTACATGGTTAAAAAGAAAAGAGTAGCCGTTTCGCCACTATTGTTTAATGTATGCATCGCCTCGGCCCATTTTGTAAAATAGTCGACAACGACTATAATATACCCATGCCCCCCAGCCAAATGGCCCAATGACAACTACTGGATGCAGTGGTGCAAGTGGTAATCTGGTTTTGTGATCAAAAATCCGACAAGCATGGAAACTTCAAACTATAGTTAGGCAATCTCTGAATATGGTGAGCGAGAAGTAACCTGCTCATAAGATCTTTTGTGTAGTAGCATAACTAGATAAATGCCCTCCACAAGCACCTGAATGACAATCATTCAAAACTTTTTCGGCCTCCTCATGCGTGAGGCACCTTCGTAGAACTGTATCGATACCATGACAGTAAAGCATATCACCAATGATCAGGTAGTCTTTGGCTTGGTATCAAGTACGCCATTGTTCAGAGAGAGAGGTGCTAGGCCTAAAAGTTTGGGTTTGGAGATAGACCAGTTTATCCCCATACCACAGATCGCTTGACAATATCAGAAACGAAGTCTCATCCATGATTGATGCTTTGGATGTCAAATTGTTGGATGACGGTGGAAGGCCACAAAGTAACTCTATGAAGACGAGAGATTTCTTTGATTTGGATTTGGTGAATTCCAGATCAAACTCTTGCAAAATGGCTATCCATTTGGAATATTTGCCCCCCAGTAATTGACGTGACAAAATTTAGGTCATAGGGTTGCAATATGACACAATGGTAGTCTTGCAAAAGAGAACATAGTGTCGAAATCTCTGTACTACTTGAACGGCTGCTAAAGCCAGCTTTTCAACATAGGAGTATTTTATTTCTGTATCATTAAGGTTTCTACTTAAATAATATATAGGATGTTCTATTCCATTATCTTCTTGTACTAAAACCATGGTGATGGTTGTATCTGCGGCGGCGAGATACAGGTTAAAGTATTTTTGATAGTCAGGAGCGTACATTAATGATGCTTTTATCAAGGAATATTTTAAAGCATCAAAGGAAGCTTGCACAACCTGATCCCAGTGGAAGGGTACTCATTTTTTCAAAAGATGCGTATAACCTTTAGCGAGTTCAGCATAATGTGGAATCAACCTCCTCAAAAAGTTAGCTTTCCCCTGGAGTCTCTAAATCTAAAGCAAATTTGAAGGTGGAGGCATGTCAAGTATTGCCTGAACCTTAAAAAGTTCAAGTAAAATTCCATCCTTAGAAACTACGAAACCAAGTAATCGACCAGAACCAACACAAAAAAAACACTTGTGCGGATTGAGTCGTTTCTTGTAGTGTCGGCAACATAGGAATATGGATCTCAAATGTTGTGGATGATCAGTCCGCTTTCGCGAATGAGTCGGTAGATCGTCGAGATACGGTTGAATGATGTGTTGCATGTCATGGAAGGGGTAGTTCACTGCCCTCTGAAAAGTTTCCCCTATGTTCTTCAAACCGAAAGGTAATTTATGATACGCGAATGTGTCCCACGAACATATAAATGCAGTCTTTGACTAGTCCTGTGGGTGGATATTGATTTGATTATATCCAGAAAATCCATCCATAAATGAGAAGATTTCACATCCTACACATTCATCAATTATCTGGTCGATGAAAGGTGTAGGATAGTTGTCCTTTGGACACACTTGATTTACATCCCTATAATCAATGCACACTCTAATCATTCCTTGTTTTTTCATTACAGGAACAATATTCGATACCCAATCAGTGAGAGGAACAGGCTAAATGAAACCATCATGCAAAAGTTTTTCAACTTCTACCTTAATGGAAATGGCTTTCTTCGGATGGATAGGTCAAAGCCATTGTCATACTAGTTTGACATCGAGATACATCTTGATTTCATGTTCAACAATTCTCAAGTCAATGCCTAGCATTTCTTCATATGACCATGCAAAGACATCTCTGAATTCATGAAAGAGAGCGCAATATATTTCCAGTTATGATGGAGAACATGATTTGCCAACATGAATATTCTCCACAACATTTGGTTTGGTCGAGATGTTAATGGCAATAGTTTCTTCAATATTGGATAGATTTCGCTCGGAATCCACTATATTTACAATATTTGATAAAAAATAAAAAACTGAAGGATGATTAAGGTCGCTTGAATAATCTTCATTGTTATTTTGAAGGTGGGAATGATGGTGGTAATCTTCCCACGGTGTCTCTCCTATCATCATTGACTCGATGATTCCTTTGTCTGTAGAATGTATATGAGACCAAGGATTGGAAGAGGTACCATATTCTAGAGACCTATCTATCCAAACACTCATCGAGTGTTGATTTGGGTTTGCCGCCCAGGCCCAGAAAATTGATTGCTACAAAGATTCTATGGGGCTTGGGGGCAACAACTCATGGTGATCCACACTATCAAAATGGTCAGAGTTCTTCTTGATCTCAGGTGATTTAGAAGATATCATATGATAGGTTTTCACTGTGGTCACTTCCACAAGTCCAGGTGGAGGCGGGAGGGCAAAAGCACCCATTAAGGAAGGGTCTTTTAGGAGACCTACTCCGACATTTTGAGGCAATTGAGAACTTCCATGGATCAATGGAATTCTTCCAACAACTTGTGAACTGTTAGGAAAAAAGGCTAGTTGGTCAACGATTGTAATTCCACCTTGGAAGGGAAATGCAGTCTTTCTAAAATATGTAGACACAACAGCAGCCATAGCATAAATCCAGGGCCTTCCCAGTAAGAAATTGTAGTCAAGGTTTCCATCAATGACCTCGACTTCAATCTCTATTGTCTTGCCCCCCAGTTCGACTTGCAAGTTACTTAAAATCCCATACGACGTGTATGTTCTTCCATCTAATGCTTTTAATGTCATTGATGATCGTGACAAGGGTGGTGAGCCTAGAGTTTTCCAGCAAGTCATTCACATAATACACATAGGTAGATGCCCCCTCATCAATGATTGTTCGATGAACATTTTTATTGAGGGCTTTCATCTGTATAAGGAAAGTGTGTTGGGTTTGTAACTGAGGTGTATATCCTTTATGATTAAAGGCCACAAGATTGGAATCTGCTAGATCAATCCCACCTATTGCTGATAACAAAGCCTGCTTTTGGGAGAGGCAATTTTGCAGTACTTCAAGTGTCGACATAACATATGGCGATTGAGCCAGATCCTCCACTATATTATAATTCTGTGCAACTCGAGCACGAGGATTAAACGTTAATTTATATATGACTCCCTTTGGTGGCTTTATAGTTAATTCAGTAATAATGGGTGTAACAAATTCTAGTGAAGTCATCATCGAACTAATAAGTTTATCTATAACCTGGTTATTTGACGACGATGGATTCCCATAATATTTATTCCTTGTCGATATCAAAGTATCATTTTGTTGTTTTGAGATGGATAGCATAAGCACTTGGGATGTGGAAGCTTGATCAATAGCAACCAGATTAGTTTCTGGGTTCGGAAATAGATCAATCAACACCACTGAGGTATTTGAAGTCTTTAAAAGTTTTGCAATCTCAGCTCGATGTGGACAATCTCTCCTCCGATGCTCCTCGTTACATATGTAACATGGAAAACGAGGTTTCTTTTTCCCAGTAGGGTTTTCATAACATATTTCAGGAGTTGAATTCTCTTGTTTCTTCTTATTATTTTTCTCTTTCTTCTTGCCCCCTGGTTGCTTTGGAATCTTGCCCTTGTCAGATGACACGACATTAATCTTCGAGGCAAGAGGTTTGTCATTTTATTTTTGACTAGAAATTGCAAGGGATTTACCAGATGGAACCGTTGCAGTTTGTGTGCTTGAGGTACTGATCACGCCATCACCGGCGTGAGAGTACCTGTTCGATTTAGGAGGTGGAGGAACATAAAATTTTGGTTTGGGAGCATCAGGAATTTTGTCGTAGAGTGTGCTAGACTGAGTATAGATCAAGTCTAAATATTGGGCACGAGCTATGACTTTCTCTTCAGTGACAACTCCTCCTTTCGCCATGTCCTCAGTGATCGAAGGCAATAAGGACTTAATAAACGACTCAGCCAAAAGCTGATCAAGGGCATACATCTTTACCATTCATCGACGATGTCACCACTCATGAATATGATCAAATATGTGAGTAGCGGTGGTCTGTTTAAAGTTGGTAAGGAGTTCTATTCCCATTTTGTAACTTATGGGTAACTGAAAGTGGGTTAGAAAAGTAGTGGCAAGGGCGCTGAAGTTATCAAACGAAGCTCTAGGCAATTCAATATACAATTTCACTTCGGACCAGTGAGAGTTCTCTAAAAAAGGCAAAGTCTAATTGAATCATCATTTAGGGTGTTAGATGAGCACCACAAATGAAAAGTCATTACGTGATTCGATGGATCTTCGCCTGGATTTCCATTGAATTTAGGAATATCGGAGGGAAGTTTATGAGGAATCGCTAGCCACCAAGGGGCATATACAATTGGATCATTCATCAGCCGGTTCAAATCTAGTAATTCTAGAGTTGCCACAAAAGGCAACTATTGATTCAGGTTAGGTGAAGCATACCCAAGATAAGACAGAATCGCCTAAGCAGTAGATCTTTGCATACCAGCATAATATATCTGATGCTGGTAACTTTGATAAGGTTGTTGGACATAATTAGTATAGTGTGGTTGTTGATAACCATTTTGAAAATGCGGTTGTCCATTACCTACAAAGCCTTGCTGCTCAGGTCCTTGGTAGGTTTGATATTGACCACGCCCAACTTGAGGTTGGGTTTGCTGGAACTGCGGTTTTTGGTATTGCACCAGCCATGGTTTTTGGACCATTTATTTTTGCCCAATACTGGAAGATTGACCAAGATGCAAATGATAATACCCATTTGAGCCTGAGTCATTCTAAGTGAGGAAACAGTAACTTGAGGTTGTGATTGAGCCGTATAGACAAGAGGTTGTTGTATTGCAACCTGAGAGACTGGAGGTTGAGACACAACACGCAGTGCTTGTACTTCCAACACAGTCACAATAGTAGGTGTAGAGGGAATATTTGACATAGGTTGGATCGGTTGCATTGAATATACAACCCTTGGTTGTTTTGGCAGTATTAGTACCCAACTGTTGGATGTAATTCTCGTTTGACCTAAATTTTGTTGTAAACTCTCATATGGTTTTTCTCTACGAGGGAACAATGAAAAAGCATACTGCCCTCCATATGGCAACAGTCCAATGTTCAAAGGATATATCGGTCTTTGAAGACTGGTCTGTCCAAATTGATACTGGTCTGCAGGATCAATTTGCTGAGTTTCAACATAAGAAATACCAGATGGGACTCCGGATGAATAAATAGGAGTAGACCATGTCGTTGAAATAGCCCCTGAGTGGACTCCAGCTAGTGACTGATAACTAGCTGGGACAGATGGTATACCAGCAAACATTGTAGGAATGGCAGCAGGAAGTTCTGTTGTGGATGTATCAGATGACACAGTCCTAGATGTTGATGGCTGCTCAAACATGTTTAGTCTATCTAAAAGATTTCCTAGCTATTCAACAGGAACTTGCGATGAAGAATGATTAAAAGAACCAACTTTAGGAGTAGAAGGATACAGATGAATCCCAGTTCCAAAATGTAACAGGGTACTGGATGGAGGGTCCTCTACTACCTCCTCTATAGCAATCAGTCTAGGTGGAAGAGGTAGACCGTTAGGTCCATAAAATATTTTTGGAGCCGAAGAAGGTGTAGCTTTTGTAGTGACAGATACGGGAGGGGTGACACCTTCTCAATTCAGGAACTCAACTTCTGGATGTTTAGGTAAGTGAACTTCAGTCTTCGGATCAACTCTAGAAGGAGTTGTTTCAGGTATAGAAGTGTCTACCATTACACTAGGATCAGTTCTAATGTCCTTTTGTAATTGCGGAACTTCTTCTCTAGAGGCAGATGTACCAGAAATGATTAGAGTAACTGTAGTCTTTGATGACGTTGAAACAAAAGTTTCAAATAAACTAGATGAATTGGACTCAGTTAAATGAGACCGCTTTTCCCATAATGGTTTCATTTGCGGAGTCAAAGATGTTTGAGTCACTAGTCTCTTCAAATGATGGGGTTTTGATTGACTTTCTTCCACAATTGCAGATTACTTGATCAATGGAAAATTAAGGGGAAAATAGTATTATTCCGAATTCAATAAATTTTAATAATGCTTTGACACAACTTTTCTTTTTCAATTTTTAAGAGTCGAGAAAAAGCTAAAGATGACTCTAGTCCCCTTCGATTTTTAATGAGCTTGAAGTGACAAGTGCTCAAATGGACCTTTTCTTTTAAAGAGTCGAAAAGGAACGAAAGTGACTACTCTGGAAATCTAGATAGAGGGATTACCAAACCAATCGCAAAACTACAATATACATCTTGGTGATAAATTAAAGAGAAATTATGAAGGACTTATGTATGGCAGTCAATCTTCTCGAATGTTGTGTTCAGTGCATTGCAATCAATAGGGCGGCAGACACGGCTTCCTATGGATAAAGGATGTAAGCCTATTGTGGTCTCCCAATATATACTCAATGGTACGGGGAGCACAAGTCTATGCTAGCACTTATCATATCAAGGAGGAGGAATCACCCAACTTCGATGAAAACAATAGTTACTAGTTTTTACGACGCCGAAACACGTCTCTAGCCTAGACCTCTAGATGTGTTGCGTTAGGTTCCAAAGCGCTGTTAGGTTCATTGAGATTTATTTTAGAGTTGATCTTGTTTAGAAATTTGCCTTTCAATGGTTCACCGCGTGATGTTGATTTGAAATTCCTAAAAATGCAATCTATAATGATAAACAATCATTGTTTATTTTGATCAATGAAAATCCTAGCTACTAGCGAAAGAAAATTACGATTCTTTCAAAAAAAGAGCAAAGAGCACACACTAATGCACTTTCCTAAATCATTTTTTTGCACGCAAACTAAATGCAAATGCAAATGAATGTATTTGTTTTCCATTCTCCTTAATGTGAAAAATGCCAAAAAGGAAAATCAAATGTAGCAAAGATCTGAAATACTTTACTCAATGCGACATTTAGACAATTTCTTTTTCAAAATAGAAAGGAAGACTAAATGAAACTTTTCAATTTTGAATAGAAAATTCATTCGACACTTCGAATAACAACAAATCAAATTATATACTTGAAGAAAAGTTCAATCGACTATTCAGGGAAGGAAGACTCAACGACACTTCTCTTTTTGACACAAAACGACAGTAACGACACTTTTTGTACCAAAACGACAGATCGATTTAAGCGACTTTTTGATAAAGGGTTGTAAATGATGGACAAATACATAAAAACATTTACTAATCCTAATCAATGGAGGCTGATCTATGTGATGCAAGCAGGCTTTAGTAAGGAGGCATTGTTCATAGGCAGCAAATCAACTAAACAGAACTGAAAATATGAACAGAAACCTAAAATTTCAAGAATGGAAATGGGTTCAGTCAGTCATTGAACCTGGGCTTCACAAAAACAGGGATGAATCGCATCTACTACACTCAGGAAGTGTGATGCATAATGGTTGATAGTGACAGACACTGCGATGGGCTAGGGAGCACAACTAAAGTGGGTTTTGGTTCAAATTTGCAACTGATTTCAGTGAGTTAAGCTGAGCTGTGATAGATAGTAAAGAGAAAAGTATAGAGGAATGATCTTGGGAGGTTACTGAGCTACCAAAAGGGCATCTAGAATCCTTGTAATTCAAATGTTCAATTCATAAACTAAACCGGAGATTAACTGAAGCAGCATTCATCTACTATGCAATTGTAGAGAAAGAGCAGTTCGAAGGCTACATGGATGACTTTAGGGTCCATCTATAGTTTATAAAAAAAACAAAAACAACCAACAAACATCTATTCGATCCCCAATGGAGTCACCATTTTTTTTTTGGGAAAACTAGTGTCTTTTTGATTGACTAGCCCTCTAGGTTTGGCAGCTACCCTAGAAACAACAGTTCAAAGCAAATCGCGATTTCTTCTATGTATAATAGATAAGACAAAGACAAAGGAACCAACCTGGATCTTCCACTTAACTCCTTGCTTGATCTCTCTCCCCCTTGACAGAGCTTGCAACTCATCTCTGTACTTATCCCGCTTGGAGAGTACATGTAGAAACACAGTAGCAAAGAACCATCAAAGAATCTTGATCTATTATATCATAAGCATTACAGAATCAGAAATATAATGAACATATAATGGCATTCATAAATAATAACATTCACAATTGCATAGTTATATGGAGGAAAAGTCGAAGAACTTTATTAAATAGAAAGGAGAATTACAACCCAGTTGTCTGATCCAGCATCATCTACATGAATCAAAGCCATCTTCACCTCATGAAATAGCAAGATCACACCAAAAATATAATGCTCTTTCTCAAATACAAACTATCAGTACTTCCTTGCAAATTACAAAATTCCAGCCTTTAGATCTCTTAGATGAGGGATCCATTTATAGATGTGTGCAAGGGTGTGAGTCATCTTTGGGTTTTTTATTAGTGTCATTCCACTTGTTGCATTTGGTTCCACTTGGAGATTTCTTGGATCTCTAACTCATCCCCGGGTGAATTCAGAGAGGCAAGTGTCATAGGAGAAGTTTCTAGAAGATTCCTTGAGCATCGACTTAGAAAACTGTCTCGAACATTTGTCCACCCTCGCTCATCACAACCTATAGAAGGCGTCATCAGTATTGCATTGTACCTGGCTAGTGTAGAAGTTAGTATGCATCGCACCCTGACAGTGGAGCAGTTAGTATGGTCCAGTTTAGGCCAATTCTAGATGGTTTTTCAGGTGGAACTTTTGGGGAATGATGTAATCATTTGACCATGTTCTTTTAGGGTATGAAACAACACTTTTAGGGGTTGAAGAGCCCTAGTTTATCGACATATAAGATTGGGGTTGAAGTGCCCAAATATGTCTATAACAATTAGACTCAAAACAATAGTAGAAAATGATGAAATTAGTGACTATGTGACTAAAAAAGTTAGTCACCGCAATTATTTCTAGTGAATTACTACTAAATTTGAGAAATTTTATGTGATTGAACTAAAAATGACTAACATAAATGACTAATTTAGTCCAGGACTGAAATATATGACAAGATAAGAAGTGACAAAATTAATAAGGATTAACGTAAATGACTACTATAGTCCAAGAATAAAAATATGACCAAATAATAAGTACAACAAGTATATGAATTAGTCATTTAAGTTAGTACTTTTTAATTGTGTCACTTTGGAAATGGAAAATTTCAGTTTTGATACAAAAGTGTTTCATTTCGCTACAGGGGTCTCTGAATCTATATTCTATAGTGTTAAAATTCAAAATACCCATATGTCTCTAAATTTTAACACTGTAAATGGATTAAGATATTCTCAACATCAGTTTGACCTTATTTTGTCGTCGAGGCAAGGCTCTCCTTCGCCAACTCATCGAAGGAGGGCAAGGCCAATGACACTTGATATGAAGGACAAGAAAAAAGATACATTTAAGTAATTCATAACTTATGAAAACCCTAAGAAAGTCATAATACATTGCATGTATTTCTCTGATCTCTAGGATGAAAGGGAAACCAAACTCAAAGCTAGACAACCCCAAGAAGAGTTTTTAATCCCTTCACAAATGGCCTCGAGCCCTGGGTTGGCCGAAACTAGAGGACCTAAACTATGCACAATTGGAGCAGAGGTTAGGGCCTATGAATCGTTAGAAGATTATTGTATCAAATTATTAACTTTGATTTCTAAAGACCTAGTGAGATTGAAATCTCAGACATGGTGACATTTCGATCTAACTTCCAAATGCAAATGGATAAAATACTTATGCTGAACCAAATTTGTTGAAAACCCCCTACTCCAATGCATAATCCACCAACTCCTCCTCCTTCACATGTGGTTATGATAGTAAGAAACCAACATCTCATCTGAAAAAACATATTTGATGAGTAATTGTGTGTCTTCGAAGGATTTATCATGACAATGATATTTTTACTTAAAAAATATACATGATGTGAATAAAAATCTCATAGTTATCATTTAATCTTATTTTGGATTTTGACAAGGATATCAGAGCCTGGCATTGTCCATAGCCCATTCACTCTTCATCAAAATTATGCCTCGCTCTAGTCAGAAACTCCACACCCCTTTCTTCGCCTGCAATTTTTCCATGGACATATAGGGTTTCTCCATAATTATTGAATTCCTCTTCCATGGTGGAGATGTTGTGATGTCCTCTTTAACATGCATACATACATACATACATACATACATACATACATACATACATACATACATACATACATACATACATACATACATACATACATACATACATACATACATACATACATACATACATACATACATACATACATACATACATACATACATACATATATATATATATATATATATATATATATATATATATATATATATATATATATATATAAACCATTCTACGGAGGAATCAAATATTTCATAAGGTGCTAACATAGAAAAATAAAATAACTTGTAAATTAAACAACCTTTCTTTTCGAAAAATATTAAAACATTTATAACATTAGATAACTTTAAAAATATATATATATTATTATATTTGAAAACTATTTTTTACAATATAAAAGTATTTGGGACTTTTCATTTGGAATATAATTTTCCCACTCATCAAATTTAATATTTAATAGGATATGCCAAAAAAGGACTGGTGGGGTATGGAAAAAGAAGATTGGCTGGAAATAACATTAGGTTAACATAAAAATAGAGGGTATTGCGAAGGAGGATAGGAAAGGAACAAGCTGATAACATTATTTAAAAGCATGAATTAGTGGAGCCTTAAGACTCTAGATATTGCATAGGATAGTGCATTTTATAGTTGATAAAATTGAATTTGGGATTAAAAATGGGATTAGAGAAAGGCATGCTGACATTGTTTACGTAAATAAATTATTTTTGCGGATTGCCAAAGTAGTGGGAGTTTTCAGTGATACATAGCATTTGAAACACGAATATGAAGATTTGAAAAGTATATGAAAGATACCATATTCAGAAGAAAAAAAAATGAAGCAAAGG
Source organism: Pinus tabuliformis (assembly GCA_031772625.1). Classification (NCBI taxonomy): domain Eukaryota; kingdom Viridiplantae; phylum Streptophyta; class Pinopsida; order Pinales; family Pinaceae; genus Pinus; species Pinus tabuliformis. Next base: position 373,758,693 of record CM062818.1, read on the forward strand.
CTCTACAAATGGAACAAATCATTCAATTTCTTCATTCTTGAGATGTGGCATCTTTTGCCAAAGAGAGGGATACAATATATTAGGAGAAAAGGATCTTTTTGGGAAGTCATTCCTTTCCTACCTTACAATCCCACTATAATGTGACGAAATTCGATGAAGAATCCACAATTTATTCTTCCTGTGGACTGGCAGTGGTGTCGCAGTCTAATTAGTAATGGACATGGATTGGCACAGATAAAAATGTCAATAGGAAGCCACATATTAGTAATGGTTACAGACTGGCACAAACCAAAATCTCAACAAGAAGCCACATCTGATGCAGAGATTATTAGAGCCAATTTATTGTTCCTATGGATTGGAATTGGTGTCGTAGTCCAATTAGTAATATTATGAGAAAAGGATTTTTTTAGGAAGTCATTGTTTGCCTCCCTTACAATCCTTTTATTGTCTAAATTCTTGAGAGGTAATGAAAGATCTTGTTGAGATATCTTCTTGTCAAATGTTTGATAGAAGTTCTATTGAAAGATGGTTTACAGAGGCACGCACTACTTGTCCCATGACTAATCAGGCATTAATCAGTAAAGAGCTTAGACCAAATATCATACTCTGAAGGTATATAGAAAAACAGAAGGAAAGAAATACAATGGTCGCAATAGCTTCATTGAAACCTAATCTGGATTTTTTTGAGGAACAAACTCTGTTGTATTCTCTTAATGAATTACTAAGGTTAAGAAATGAAAAATAAAAGCAACATTGATTCAAGAAGAGCACAAGTTTTTTTTCGAGGATACTCAGCCTCTCATTTCAGGTAACAACCCAAATGGCGCACTGGAAACTTTAGGGTGGCCATTAAATCTATGAATATTGGTAGCTTTTTGTAATATAACTCATGGTGACCTCTGTCAAAAACCTATGAATGTAATTTTTTGCTTAAATATCTACAATGTAGTGGAGGGCAATGGAATTATGTCTGATGAATACTTCCAACTTGTAGGCCTTATTTTTTTTTTGTTGGGTGTTATTCATGTTTTACATTAGGAAGATATTGTATTTGTTGTAGGACTAAAATTGCAGTGTGGAATTTGTGAGGTCACCATTCTTAGTTCAAGAAGGGGAAATCCCTTCTAGGAATGGTAGCATGAAAGAGACCCTCGGGTTGGATGTGATGGATAAATTTTCTCCCAACTACAAGAAAGCATATGCCATTGTTTTCAATACATGGCATTGGTGGAGCCATGGAAAAACTTCTTGATGGTATTTGTCCTCTCCTTATTTTTTCCATAACACATATGTAGTGAGATCAAGTGAGAGCCAGGGTCTCAGTGGCATAGTTTTGTTTAATTTTATTCTTGCTTTCTCTAGGCCATTTGAGATTAATTTTTATATCATGATTGTATTGAAGCTATAATAGGAAGGACAATTATCAAGAAGGGAACAATGTTTAACCGTTATTGGATGGGCTTGAAGCATTCAGGAAGGCTATCAGGATGTGGGGTCATTGGTTAGATAGCAGCATTGATTCAAGAAGAACACAAGTTTTCTTTCAGAGATACTCAGCCTCTCATTTCAAGTAACAACTCAAATGGCACATGGAACACTTTACGGTGGCCATTAAATCTAGCAATCTTTGTATATATTTGTAATATAAGTCATTAGGACCTCTATAAAAAACCTATGAATGTCATTTTTTTGCTCAAATATCTACAATGCAGTGGAGGAAAATGGAATTTTGTCACCTAAATACTTCAAAATTGTAGGTCTTATTTTTGTTTTGTTGGGTGTTATTCGTGTGTTACATTGGGAAGTTATCGTTTTTGTTGTAGGACTAAAATTACAGTGGGAATTTGTGAGGGAACCTTTCTTAGCTCAATAAGGGAAAATGCCTTATGGGAATGGTAGCATGAAAGAGACCCTCAGGTTGGATGTGATGGATAACTTTGCTCCCATGTACAAGAAAGAATATTTCATTGTTTTCAATACAAGACATTGGTGGAGCCACGGAAATACTTCTCAAGGGTATTTTTCCTCTTCTTCTTTTTTCCATAACACATATGTAGTGAGAGCCAGTGAGAGCCAAGGTCTTAGTGGCATATTTTTGTTTAATTTGATTATTACTTTCTCTAGGACATTTGAGATTCATTTTTGTTTCATGGTTGTATTAAACCTATAATAGGAAGGACTATTGTCAAGAAGGGAACAATGTGTATCCACTGTTGGATGGGCTTGAAGCATTCAGGAAGACTATCAGGACGTGGGGCCATTGTTTAGATAGAAAAATTGATTCAATAAGAACACGAGTTTTCTTTCAGGGATACTCAACCTCTCATTTTATGTAACTACCCAAATGGCACACTGAACATTTTAGGGTGGCCATTAAATCTAGTAATCTTTGTATATTTTTGTAATATAAGTCATGGCGACCTCCATCAAAAACCTATGAATGTAATATTTTTGCTTAAATATCTACAATGTGGTGGAGATCAATAGAATTCTCTCTGCAGAATACTTCAAAATTGAAGGTCTTATTTTTGTTTTGTTGGGTGTTATTCGTGTTTTACATTGGGAAGTTATTGTCTTTGTCATAGTACTACAATTGCAATGTGGAATTTGTGAGGGAACCTTTCTTAGTTCAAGAAGGGAAAATGCCTTCTTAGAATGGTAGCATAAAGGAGACCCTCAAGCTAGATGTGATGGATAACTTTGCTCATGTTAGAGCCTAGATTTACCTCAGGCTGAAAAGGTAAGATTCTAGGTCCACATCAAACCACGCTCAGCCTGGTAGCTAGCCCTACCAGGTCAGGAGAGGGCTCTCTCCAGGTCAATCTCAGCAGATTATGATCACTAAGTGCTTGACATTGACTGATATAGTTACTGATCTTAGGCTAGGTATATAAAAAACTAAAGCAAACTTCAAGTAGAGCATTGCAATTTCAATGTATTCTACTTACACTCTTGTTTGATTTAGCTGAGAAGAAATAAGAGAGAAATGATATACATAACTCATGAATAAATTCACAAAGACATAAGAAAGCACTGTACCAAAAAAAATTCCATAGGGATCCCAAAGAGTGTTGCAAACCCTGGTCTCAATTCCTTAGCCAAAATACTGATATGAGTGTACAATGAAGCTCCTTGCTTTCTCAAGAGTCCAACCCTGCTAATGACTGAAAAAATACATAATATAGACATAGCATAGCTCATCCTTTCCTCTAGGGGTCAAGCTCATATGTTTAGGAGCTGTTCTAACTGATTCTAAACTAGGAACTAGAAATCAGGCAATGAAACAACATGCCTCTAGAAACAAGGGAACTGATTCATTCAGTTTCAAACAACTTTTTAACTGATGAATCTACCTAAACAAGTGAAAATTTGACATATTTACATCATGATCCATCAATGTACATGAAATTACATCACAATTTGACATTAAGAAAGTGAAAAAGTCAAACTGGCCAAAACTGGGCGAAAAACAGAGCAATACTTGGTCAAACTGGCAAAATTTCCTCTATGCGCCGCGCCTGTTTGGACCCACTTTTGGAGGCCTTCCCGATGTCAAAATTAGCTCCAAGTATGCTTGTTGGAAAGGTCTACCTGTCTAACTTCTAAACGAAGTGGAATTTTCCAATTTTTCCTTCATTTTCCCTATCAAAAATCAAATCTCCCAAGACTGCTTCCTGTGTGTCAAAATAGGGTCAGTAAGGTCATTTTTTAAAGTGTTTTTGACCTTTTTGAGGGTTCAAAACCTGCCCAAATTTCTTGGCCATAGGTAGGAAAGCATAATTATTCATTCCAAATCCAAAAATGTTGAGTTTTTTTTTATTTAAAGGCTCCTAGCAAAAGCGAGCGCCACATGGCACAGTGCATAGGGCAGAATTTCCTGTTTTTGTGCCAAAAAATTTCAAAAATGCAAAAAGTGCTCCAAATTTTTTGAAATTTGGGTTGAGTCTTCTCTATCAAGAACTATGTTGGGCCAAGGAAGCCTCAGCCAATATCCAAAGTTGATCATGCTCCTTTCGCCTCTTTGATGCCTTCTTCAATTTTTCCTTTAAACTCCTTATTCTTGCCTTGCAAACTTTGTTCCTCGCCATGTAATGAAAAGCCATGTGTCTCAACAAGTCTTTCTCCTTGTTAGCCTTCTCCAAAAATCTCTCTAAGTGGATATTGACTCTCTCGAGCCAAGACTCCCGATCGGCATTGATCTCTTGCTCAAGTGAAGTGAACTCCACCCTCCTTCTTTGGGCAGCTTGGCGATTCTCCCGAATGTTTTGTAACTCCATGATCACCTGCTGATCTTCAAGCTGCTTATTCCTTTGCTCCAAGTATTTTATAATCCACTTAGCCCTCTCCAAGTTGAGGGACAAGGCCTTGATGTCTGTCTGCTGCTCTTGGATGATTTCTTTGAGATTTGTGCTTTGTGGGCCCATGTCTGTATCATCATCCTCAATAAGAATAAAGTCCCGCTCACCTGAAGGCCCCTCATCCTGCATTGGCCTCTTGCCTTTGTCCTGAACCTGTGGTGTTGATGATGGAAGTGAGACCCCTTCCAACCTAGGTGGAGATAATACTCATTTTGTTGCTGCGAATAACTGCCTAGTGCCCTTTTGATAAGTGATAAACACCCACATACTGGTGACCTGTGTCTCATGACCCTCATGCTGATAAGAAGGTCCACCTGTCTCATGCAAAGCCTCTGAAGGTCCCTGAGGAGCTGTGAAAAACTCACGAGAGATGAAATCCTCCCAAGTGATACCCTGTAAGCCAAGCTGATGGATGACCATAATTTTGATGAGAGCAAAATGGTAAATACTGTTGAACTGCTGCTGAGGAGTTTTGTGCTGCACTAGAGTGGTCATCCTTTCGATATTTTGGCACATGAAGTAAGGGATGTTCATCATCCGTACCCGGGTAAAATGCATCAGCAGCCTGATATGATAAGCATACAAATGGGAGAACCGGCCCTCACAACTGAAATACTTCATGATCAGTTTCATTAAAGGAGCATATTCATCTCTGAGGTACCGAAAAGGAAACACTCTCTTGAGCTGTCTCAAAAATCCGGGCTTGATGTATGGTTCATAATGCTACCGGTCAATTTGCTGCCTCTTGTTCCATTGCTCTCCAATGTTGGGAATACCGGTTGCTAGTGAAATGGATTCTAGTGTTAATGTGAAAGTGACACCAGCTAGAGTGGCTTGACCATCATGTAAATTCAACACAAATAAGTAGGCCAACTCATGGTGAAATTGAATGCTGGCAACCTTCTCACAAAATTCATAGCAGGACTGGTGTCGGAAACAAGAGATGGCAAGTGGGCAAGCATGTGACTCAGCAAGAGTGGTTGGTTCTTCTCGAATATGTTTGCCACCTCTATGAGGCCTCCTGGGTGCATGTACCTCTATTGGTGAATCACTATGTGTCTCCTCTTCATACTCATATTAAGGATTAGATGCCATCTCTACTAGTGGATAAACTGTCTTGGAGCTGCTTTGATGAGAAGTAGGTGATTGTGATGTTTCTGACTTTTGCTACCAAGGGAAACAATGACATGAGGGATTGTGGAGGGGGAAAATAGTGAGGGATTTAGGGACTGTTGGGGTAGGGTTTATTTAAGGGAACAAGGAATTAGGGAAGGGTTTATTAATTTTTATATAGGACTAGGGTTTGGGAGTGAGAGAGTATTTGGGATTTTTGGGAAATAGGAATTGGGATATGGGATTAGTGAACTTTAGGGATATGTGAGTTTAGGGATAGGGAGATCAAGAGAAAAATGGAATAAGGGAGTGGTGAGGGAATAAAGGATGGACTTGGTAGCAAAACAACAATTTGAAACCCTAGGCAGCAATTTGCTTTGAGAAATTTCAAAGGTAGGGGTTGGTTTCTTTTGAACACTCAACATACAACGAACACCATCAAACCACCATCAAATTTGGATGAAAAGTAGTGAAAGAGGGTTAACCTACTTGAACAAGTGATGATCCACAAGTTTCGGGTGATTTAGAGCAAGTTTTGGCAGTTTCGGGCTTTTTGGCTATGTGCGCCGCACGTCCAACCCAATGCGCCGCACCCAGTGTATGCGCTGCGCCTGTGCAAAACTGAACTGGAGGTTGTAGCTCAGTGTGTCGTGCCAGTTATGTGTGCTGCGCCACCTGCCAAGTGTGCCGCGCCCAGTGACTTGGAGCGATTTCACCAATTTTGCCTTGCTCAAACCCAAAACGACTTTTCTTTGCTTCCAAGAGTGCAAATGAGCTTTAAACATTTGGAGACATGACTTATACATGGAGCTTTTTAAAATTTTGATTGATAAAACCCACTTTCATAATGTTTTGAAAATGAATTTATTTTTAAACTCTGTTTTTGGACTTTTTCACTTCTTTGGAGCTTTGTGATGAACAAAATGACTTGTGCTTTGCTTGTTCTGCAGGTGTTGAAGCTACTGGGGATAGGGAAAGTGACCAAGGTTGCAGTGGAGTAATTTACATATGAAGAAAATAACATTACATGATTTTTGTACAATAAAAACAATAATACTATGTTTTTCCTCAAAACTCTGTTTTGAGGAAAGACACATCTCTAAACACTTGATGATGAATTTTATTGATGCTAGAACCTCCTCATGTGCCTGTTGGGTGTTATTGGACCTTTTTAAAACAATTTTCGATGAAACCCTAATGAAGCCATAGACCTAAATGACAATAGAGCCTTAAAACAAAACCTTTGCAATCTTTAAGACAAAAGATGACTGTATATGCTTTTTAATGAGCAAACATGAGCTAGCAGGTAAATGACATGAGGTAAAAAAGTAGGAGAAACCACTACCGTTAGATGATCCATGCACCTAATGGAATGCAACTGACTGGGCGGGACACATAATATAAAATGAAACAAGAGGATTTGATCTCTGACGAAGGGATGAAGATAGTGACACTAACAGCTCCCAAGTACAAGAAAGAAAATGTCATTGTTTTCAATACAGGGCATTGGTGGAGCCATGTTAAAACTTCTCGACGATATTTTTCCTCTTATTCTTTTTTCCATAACACATATGTAGCGAGAGCCAGTGAGATTCAGGGTCTCAGTGGCATAGTTTTGTTTAATTTGATAATTACTTTCTCTAGGCCATTTGAGATTCTTTTTTATATCATGGTTGTATTGAAGCTATAATAGGAAGGACTATTACCGAGAAGGAAACAATGTCTATCCACTGTTGGATGGGCTTGAGGCATCCAAGAAGGCTATTAGGATGTGGGGTTATTGGTTACATAGCAACATTGATTCAAGAAGAACACAAGTTTTTTTTTGGGGATACTCAGCATCTCATTTCAGGTAACAACCCAAATGCCACACTGAACACTTTAGGGTGGCCATTACATCTAGTAATCTCTATAGCTTTTTCAAATATAAATAATAGTGACCTCTGTCAAAAACCTATGAATGTAATTTTTTTGCTTAAATATCTACAATGTAGTGGAGGGAAATGGAATTTTGTCTGCTGAATACTTCAAAATTGTAGGTCTTATTTTTATTTTGTTTTGTTATTTATGTTTTACATTGGGAAGTTATTGTGTTTGTTGCAGGGCTACAATTGCAGTGTGGAATTTGTGAGGGCACATTTCTTAGTTCAATAAGGAAAAATGCCTTCTAGGAATGGTAGCATGAAAGAGACCCTCAGGTTGGATGTGATGGATAACGTTTCTACCAAGTATGAGAAATAATATGTCATTGTTTCCAATACAAGGCATTGGTGGAGGCATGGAAAATTCTCGAGGGTATTTTTCCTCCTCTTATTTTTTCCATAACACATATGTAGTGAGAGCCAGTGAGAGCAAGGGTATCAGTGACATAGTTTTATTTAATTTTATTATTACTTTCTCTAGGCCATTTGAGATTCATTTTTATATCATGGTTGTATTGAACCTATAAAAGGAAGGACTATTATCAACAAGGGCACAATATCTATCCACTGCTAGATGGGCTTGAAGCATTTAGGAAGGCTATCAGGACATGGGGTCATTGGTTAGATAGCAACATTGATTCAAGAAGAGCACAAGCTTTCTTTCGAGGATACTTAGCTTCTCATTATAGATAACAACCCAAATGGCACATTGAACACTTTAGGGTGGCCATTAAATCAACTAATATATGTATATTTTTGTAATATAAGTCATGGTGACCTCTGTCAAAAACCTATGAATGCGATTTTTTTGCCTAAATATCTACAATGCAGTGGAGGGAAATGGAATTTTGTCTATTGAATACTTCAAAATTGCAGGTCTTATTTTTGTTTTGTTGGGCTTTATTCGTGTTTTACATTGGGAAGTTATTGTGTTTGTTGCAGGACTACAGTTCCAATGTGGAATTTGTGAGGCCACCTTTCTTAGTTCAAGAAGGGTAAATTCCTTTTGGGAATGGTAGCATGACAAAGATCCTCAAGTTGGATGTGATGGATAACTTTACTCCCAGGTACAAGAAAGAAGATGTCATTGTCTTCAATACAGGGCATTGGTGGAGCCATCGCAAAACTTCTCGAGGTTATTTGTCCACTTCTTCTTTTTTCCATAACACATATGTAGTGAGAGCCAGTGAGAGCTAGGGTATTAGTGGCATAGTTTTGTTTAATTTGATTATTACTTTCTCTAAGCCATTTAAGATTCATTTTCATATTGTGGTTGTATTGAAGCTATAACGGGAACAACTATTATCAAGAAGGGAACAATGTCTATCAACTGTTGAATGGGCTTGAAGCATTTAGGAAGGCTATCAGGATGTTGGATCATTTGTTACATAGCAACATTAATTCAAGAGGAACATGAGTATTCTTCTAGGGATACTTAGCCTCTCATTTCAGGTAACAACCCAAATGACACACTGAACACTTTAGGGTGGCCATTAAATCTAGTAGTCTTTGTATCATTTTGTAATATAAGTCATGGTGACCTCTGTTAAAAACCTATGAATGCAATTTTTTGCTTAAATTTCTAAAATGCAGTGGAGGGTAATGGAATTTAGGTGGGAAGTGCCACAAATAATCTCAACCAATTTTTAATGAAATTTATATCGCAAAACAACCACCAATGATGGATGTACTAGAGTCTGTGATGAAGGAGATAAGACACCTATAACCTACCTAAAAATCATCAAAATCATAGATTACCGCAAGAATGCTCATCCTTTCATTTACTGCAAGCAATACCTTTCTCAAAACGAGCAACTAACTCTAGAAAAGTATCAATATTGCAGCCACTAGTGCTTACCTAGAGTTCCAGACAAATGGAATGAACTCTTGTATGCATCATTATTGATGACAAGGCAAGTTTTATGGGCACTCTGACCATACCATGCATTTTTCTTAATGTAAACTAGACCATAGTTGTGCTATTAGCCTTTGACAAAAAGTATAGATTGTGAGGGATATGAACCAAACTAAATCTTAGCAGGTTAGAAATTACTTATTTTATTGGTACTTTATGACTATCTTCCCCCAGTCATTCTAGGGCACAAGCAGTGAAAACACAACACACCAATAGTGCTAGGAAAGCTCCTTTTCGTAGGTGTACCCATTTCTCTCTTTAAATGAAAGGTTGGTTTAAAAAGAGTGTTTGGGAAGATTTTGATGTATCAATTAATCTACTCAAATCACTCAATGCCTTTCAAATTCCACTTCTGGTAGCATATGTGTTGAGCTAAGTTTTGAGAGCTTGGAATCACATTAAGTACATTTTCAAAGGATTTTATGTTTGTTATTGAAACAGTGGATTTCCTTTTATCCTTTCCCCTATAGTTAATTTAGTTTGGAAAGAAATATATATAATATTATTGTTGTGCTCATTGATGTGCCTTCAGCCTTGTATTTGGGCTTTGTCTTCTCACAAAGAAGTATAAAAGGCTACAAAAGGTAAAGTCTCCTCATTCCTTATGGAATCAATTGAGAGGGTTTGGAAAAGAGTAGTGTTCTGGGTTTTTTGTTTGGAAGATGCTTATTGAATGTAAAGGATCAACCTATGCGCATCTCTAAAATTTTCATATCAAAGGAAAGGGGTTCATGACAAATAAATATCATTCCAAGTATCTTGAAATCTGAAACACCATGTTCTAAAATCTCAGGAGTTTCTCAGGGAACTTCAGCAATTACAACAAATTTGTTGCACTTTGCAACACTTAAAGAGATAGGATGGCTAAGAAAAGACAAGCAAGTACATGTGGATCCTTCCTAGCCCCATTAACATTACAAGAAAAGTATTCAAGTGATTATTTGATGCATCAAGCTATCTCTTGTTGAAATTGTCTGGGACAAGAAAAATTTTCTGGCTCTTCTTTCAAAATAGTGAAATCTAATAGCCTATTATAATAGCCTCAAATCGTTTGCAGTAAATCCAAGTCTTGCATTAAGACTAATGTGTAGATGTATCATATCTACAACCTGCAAATATCATCAAAAAATCCCATTTGTATGGAAATCTATGGTATGTTCTCAATTCACAACATGCTCATTAGTCATCATATGCAACTCACATATGGATGGAATTACATAATTGATATAGCAGTGAGGCAGATTTACATTGGCACAATATCATAGTATCACTCCATTTATATTTTTCAAGATGTTGCTAATGAATTAAAAATTATTAATAGGTACAAGACTGCATATGCTCGTTAAACCTTTCATGGTATTTTGGATATATGGTGTCATGAATATATATATATATATATATATATATATATATATATATATATATATATATATATATATATATATATATATATATATATAGATAGATTATGACGTCAATATCCTGTAGCATTTTTGAGATATATGATGAAATATCATCTCCAATGAAATCCTAATGACTGTAAGATATCTTATGATTGAAAAAAGTATTGACAAGATCGATAATAAAGACAATATCTCTCTTAGTTATTTCATTCAACTCACAAATATAATTGTGAACTGACTTATATTTAGTATTTACTCTAGGAGGTCTGTTGGTATATCTCATCGTACATTATATCTCAACTAAAGGAAGGGTTTGTTCAAAACTGAGGGATAATAGATATAAGGGCAGTCTCCCAGATTGATGTTGCAGTCAACTCCACAATATTTTTTATAAAATCAAATATTTTATAGTAAAGGGTCCATTTGATGAAAACTTTCAATAGTTAAAGGATTAATCCCTGCAAAAGTCTTTTTCTATCTAGTAGTAGTCCCATTATGTTCAAAATTTGTCCATTGTTGCAGAAGTATGGTGGAAGGACAACTTAATTCAAGTATCATAATAAAGGTCCTCTTTGATATGATTGGAGATGTTTGGAACAATACTGATAAAGGCTAGTCACCTTGATGTAATCAAAATTAGAGCAAATCATTCCAAAGAAATCTTAGATCAAGCCTCGTGGAATGTCCATGTAGTCAGAGTACCTGTAATATTGAGGTACTATCAATACAACATATTAATATCTCATTCTAAACAAGAGGAGCAAAGCTGAATGTCCAACTTAGGTAAGACCTTAGAGGGAGCCATAAAATCCCTATTAGAATGGACAACCTTGGTACTTCGTACGATTGTAGAAAAACTCAATATCTATGCTTCGTCCAAGATAATTTGTGTCAAGATATAGTGCGTTCAGAAGATTATCCTCTCCAACAGTAGTTGATTTTTTTAAAAGGCCATCATTAAAAAAAAAAACAGGTCTGATGAAATGAAGAAGTTGTTATCCACATATAGACAACTTGAGAAGATCCTGGCAGACACCCTGATATTTCACCTCAAAAGGATAGGACAATGAAAGGATCTTGTCTAACATATTTACTGATGATGCCTATAAAGCTCCTTTGAAGCTCCCTTAGGAATTTGAGGAAAATGAATAAGTGAATGATGATTACATATTTAGTGTCAAAGAGCCTGCTGACCTTTCCTAGCAAAGGACATCCTTGTTTATGGAAGAGCAATGACTAAATTATGACATGTTTGATTGCATCAAATTATTATCTACAAGGAGGACGGATCTGATGATGAGCAGGATTCTAGATATACACTTTGAAAAGACAAGATTAAGCTTATGGTCTCCCTAACAGGGAGTAAGAATGTCAAATATTTTCTTCATCAAGATATGCAAATGGCAGAGGATTATTGAGTACTGCCAAGATCTCTTCTATATACACATCTATAGAAGTGGATTCGACATTGAATGCGAAGTCAACTTTACCAACCCATGAGCTAGGAGCCCCATCAACTGAAACTAGATCATAACTTATAAGAGACAATAGAAAGAAGGCTTGGGTATGGTGCCACTAATGCAGTATCACAATCATGATCATCAACGTAACCACAAGACAAAATAAATGTCTTGCTCAAGCAAGAATGAGTTGTTAATATTAAAAGGTGTAGTTCTCTCCCTTATACATTTTTAATCACTTACCTATCAAAAATATGGGACAAGAAATGAACAATAGAAGGTATAGTTCTCTCCTTTGTTTGGCCATACTATATCCAGTTTTAGGTGTTGGGCTTCACTTTCCTCTTGGTAGCTTTAGATGTGCTCACATCAGTTGAGAGTTGAGACAGATCACGATCTTCACCTGGTAGAAATGATTTGCAGACTTTTCTCTTTGCATGAGGTGGAGACTAAGGAGTACTTTATGTTTAAATATTCTGTCTAAATGAGATAAGAGGGAGGTTTGATTTCATCTACAGGAGCCTGGGTAGAATTTTATCGAAATTCTTCAAGCACTTCAATCAGCAATTCCTTGCCTTGCAAATTGGAGATACATTTTCTCTTAGATTGTGCCTCTTTAAAAGAAATTCTAGAGAAGCTACCCACAACTCCTCCTCTTTTCATCAGATCCAGGACAATGGGGGATTGAAATTCTTCATGACACATAGTTGGAAAACGTAAGAACCATCCATCATTGCTCCCTACACTGTACCACCAAGGCTCTAGACTTTGCCACGTTGAGAGTACCTATGAAAATAAAACATTCTCAAAAGCATCACCACTGCAGAACTCCTACTCAAAGAAGCATTACCAGTTTCTCCCCATCTAGTAGGAGTGTAGATTCTACAAAATGTATTCAAAATTTCATCAACTTCCACCTTTATCACCACCATTTCACTCACATGTCACAACTTCATGACCATATAACCTTTCATTAGCCTCCATTTTCATAATCATGTGCGTTCCATTTGTGTTTTCCAAAAGTTAATGATTTCTAGTATTATAAGTGAATTAAATGGTTAAAACTTAGAAAAATGGCATATAATTAAAAGTGGCTTGAGTTTCATGACATGTGTAGGTCATTTGGAAGCTTCCAATGCACCCTAATGTGGCCTCCAATGTTCAAATTCGAATTTCCTTCAAGATATGGAAGAAGATTTGGATAAAGGTCAAAGAGGATATGTGTCTCATCATTACCTATTTAAGTTGTAACTATATGAGATTTTCTAAGGATGTAGAGAGAGAATAATGGACCTCCATTAATGAGGTAGCTTCTTATGTTTTTGTATAAATAGGAGAGCCTTATCCTTCCAAAGGCATGTGAAAAGTTGGGGAAATGCTCATGTTTTGAATATAGAATTTTGATTTGGCACCATGCTCATGAGTGACGTTCACTTTGATTTGATTATGCTTGTATTTGGAGCCTCTAAACTTTCTATCACTCATAATTTTGGATTGGCCACCTATAATGTGCAAGATTTATTGTTTTTCATAGATTAAAATTTATTTTTTTCATAGATTTAGATTTATTGTTTTTCATAGATTAAGATTTATTTATTTCATATCCTTTCCAGTGTGAGATGTTAACAGTGATTTTTTTTACTTGCTTTCATATCTACAGGTTAAGAATGATTGTTTTTGCTTTCATTTCATATCATGTGGTTTTGATTATTCATTTCATAGGATCTTGATTTGATAATCCACACATGATCCCTTAGAGTAGATTTCATTTCATACAATTTCATTTCTGAAATAGTGGTGTGCTTTTCAATTCCTCCAAGTGTGGTAGATCAAGATTTAAATTCCTACAAGTGTGGTAGATCAAGATTTCAATTCCTACAGTTGTGGTAGATCAAGATTTCAATTCCTACAAGTGTTATGGATTAAGATTTTAATTCCACGCACTGTGCTATAATTTCTTTTGAATTGATTGTTGAATTAGAATAGGTGATTTGGTTTGTCGTTATTTTGTTTCATGCTTAGATTGATCTAAATTGAATGTTAATTCCTAGCATATACAATGCACGCATGCTTCACAAGTTTTACGAAACCCCCAGGTTGACAATTAAATGATAGGTAATTAATTTTCCTCAACATTTTGGCACCGTTTCTAGGGAAGTGTCCATAGGAACTAGCTTTCAATCTAGAGTTCATTTTTTTTTAGTTTTTTCTAGATGCATGATTAAAGCATGTAGATGCATAAATCATTTACTTGCATATCATTTTTATAATATATATATATATATATATATATAGATATATATATATATATATATATATATATGTATATATATATATATATATATATATATATATATATATATATATATATATATATATATATATATATATATATATATATAAACCTTCAATCACCTACCACCCCCACTATATCACATGGTGCAGTAAGAGCCACACATCCACATCATGAATTCTTATTTTTGTAGGTAGAAGAGATGACAAAGGAGAATGAAAAAATGGATGGAGATCCTTTTGGATTTCCCATTCAAGAAACTGATGTTAATGTTCAAATCAAGAACATCCCTCCATCCGTACTTCCTAACTTCAAAGCTATGAGATCAGAAGACCCAAAAAATTTTCTTTCTAAATTTGAAATCATTTGTAGATCTTATGGCTACTCATTACATATTCAAAAGTTAAATTTGTTTCCAACAACATTGAAGGATAAAGCTCTTAGATGTTTCATGACTTCGGGAAAAAATTCTATAAGGACATGGGATGATATCGAAAGAGTATTTTTGGAAAAATATAAAAATCATTACAAACACCATGACCTTAGAAATGAAGTCTTTAAGATGAACCAAAAAAAGTATGAAAACCTAGAAGACCTAGTGGAGAGATTTACTTATAATATCAAAAGATCTAAAATGCATAATTTAGGATGAGACATATTAAAAACTCTCCTACTAAATGTTATAAAGGATGAATGGATTGATCTTCTTAACCTAGTGGGAAAAGGATATATTTATCAATTGTCATTTCAAAAGATTTGTGAACTATGCAAGAACATATCAAGAGGAGAAGCAAAGTGTGGAAGATCTCCTCAAGATCTAGTTACAACAAGGGAAAGTAAGTTGACAACGGGATTGGTAAGTCAAACTGAACTTAACAATTTGCTAAACATTCTTGGTAATTGAAATGAACAAATTGAGATGCTAAGAATGCAAAACAAGAAAAATGTTTAAAATGTTGCTTTGCATGAATGTCCACCTGATAACATTAAAATTTGTAAAACTTGTGCATGGTCACATGCTACTAAAGATTTCCGATCATTACCAGGGTTAAAGGCAGTTTACCAAAATGATAGTGGAGTGAATCAAGCTCCAAGAGGACCATGGCAGCCTCATCAACCCAATATGATGCAATATCCTTGTGCACAATTTTAGGGTTATGCACAACATAATTAGCAAACACATTTGCTTTGGTAACCTTGGCCATCTCAATCCCAATCTCAAAACCAATCTTGGAAACAAGGTTGGGAAGAGCCTTATAAAGGAAATCCACCATATACTCAATCTTTCCCTCACTATCCTCAATACCAATATCAATGTTATCCATACCATTCACCTCCACCACAACATTAGTTTCACCCTCAATTAATCTCAATTCAACCTTTCCCATTACCACACACACAAACACCCCAAAGATCCATTCCCACTAAACTACCTGCACAAAAATTTGGAATCCCCAACAATAAAACACCTCAATCCACTTACAATGTTGAGGTATTGCAAAATGATTCACTAGCTGCCATTGGAGAACAATAACCAGAAGAAGAAGATTCAGATAACGTCCGAGAATCATGCATGCCCATCGATAAAGAACAATTGCTGGAACCTAAGATTGAAAAGTTTCATGCATGCCTATCACTAGATTCTATAAATGGAGATCACATATGTGAGGACTTGCATGGCATGATAGAAGGAAGTCAAGGAAGACAAAATTATATTAAATCTTGGTTCAAGACAGTCACTAGATCCCAGTATTCCATTCTTTAGTATCTTCTGACATCATCTTAATCAAGACAGTTGCTCTCTCAAACATGGGTATGTATCAAAGAATATATTTCAAACCCGCATATGAGCATACCTATCATTTTGTTACACACATGGCTCCATTGGAAACATTCATATACTTAAAAATTAAAAAAAAAAATCAAGTAGATAAATTAGGAAAAATAAAATAAAACTTGATTGTATTTTTTTTAAATTTCTTAATTGCATTTTTATTTAGAATTTAGAATTCTTAAATTGTATTTATTTTCTTTCATTTTAATAATTTGACAAAAAAAAAAAAATTTAAAAATGAAATAATAAAACATTATAAAAAAGTAAAAAATAAAATAATAAATAAATAAAAACAAAAAGACAAAATTGAAAATAAAACAAATTTAAACCAATCAAACAATTAACAAAACCCAGTTAATAAAAATAAAAAATAAAAACTCAAGGGGTTCTTGAATTTGGAATTTTTTATTTTATTTTATTTTTTATTTTATTTTCATTTCTTAGGCTTTTGCCTCCCTTAGACTTGCAAATAAACCATTTAATATAAATCCCATCAACCTTTCAACTCTGGTTGGATGTCAAAATAATGTTGCATTCTCTTGATTTAAGAAAAAAACGAATTTCACCCAGCAGTTTCCTGAAGAGAGGCCAAATACATAGAGGTTAAAAACGTCATTTTTTCAAATGAATTTTGTGACCAAATGGGAACAAATTTCATAAATCTAAAACATGGGTTTTTCTCAGAACGAGGTGAATTATGTTTATCATGGTAGCTTTCCTCAAAATTCGTAACCATTTGAGAGATTTCCAGGGTTTTGTAGAGGCTTATTTGCTAGGTTGCGTGGAGAAAAAAAACGGTTTTCAACTAAATGTAGCCAGCAGCCATGGCCAACCAACGACCTAACTACAGAGCCATGGTCATCTAGAAATGTTGCCATGCTACAGAGAAAAAAATTAATCAATAAATTTAAAAAATAAAATGATAAAAATAACAATTTTAATAATTAAATAACAAAAGAAAATATTAATTAAAAAATAAAAAAAAAATAAAAATATAAAAAAATCTTACTACAGAAATTTTCAGAAATGATATTTTCTCCATACTTACAGCCTACAACAAAAAAAATTATATAAAAGAAATCATAAACATTTCCCAAGCTTTTATAGCATAAAAATTGGTTAAAAATCCACTTTCTAGGCAAAAATGACGAGTTCAAAAGATATGAAAAATGATTTGGCAAATAGTTTGGAATCTCATTTTCCTAAAAATCATAGAATGGATGAATTCAAAAGATATGAAAATATTTTGGAATCATATTTTCCTAAAAATCTTGGATTTAGATTGGCCACTTGTCAAGTTGTTGTTTCAATTTTCATTTTTAGAATAATTAAAATTTCCAAAATTCCATTAAAGTCATAAATGTGACTTCTGATCTATTGGTATGTCATTCAAATTGCATAATGGATGTCATGAGTTCAAATTTTATGGGGATTGAAATTTTTTAATTACTCTACAATTTTGACACAACATTAATTAAACAACAATTTTTCCACCACATGATAGCAGAACATTGTTGGCATTATGATTCAAGTGTTGTCCTTGATGGCAACTCACTCAGAGGTTGGTACAGGTGCTCAGAGGTTGGTACAGGTGCTCAGAGGTTGGTACAGGTGATGGCAACTTAATCAGAAGACAGATCTCAGTACAGCATGCCAAGGAAGTTCATACACGCCATTTCGTTAAGCCCAAGTCGCGTGTACACGCTAGTTCGATTCAGAAAAAGCGCGTGTATGTGGAAAGGTTCCTTTGGTCCATGGTGGTTAGTCCTTGGAAGTTGTGCCTATGATTTCAGACCATTATGTCTCGACGGGCGTGTCGATCCCTAGTTTTAAAGTTGATGGTATTGTGTTACTATGGTTTTGGCTCTTGGTATTGAGCAAGGCCTAAGGCTATATAAGGAGAAGAAGATCATTAGGCAATCTCATCTTTCGACAAGGCTTGAATATCTAAGAGAGAAAGAGATCTGATATGCAGGGTTCGGGTTGCTTGATATGAGCTAAGGAGAAATCACATCGGTGGATGGAAGACTAGATCTAAGGACAAATCAGAATCTAATGGTTTGAAATGCTCTATTATGATATGGTTGATTATGTGTATTTCTAGATCTGCATACTGTCGCAATATTATGTTCTGGATCTAACTGATGTCTGGTACAGCTGCAAGTTGAGAGAATCTATTTTTAGATCTGTACGCAGGTTGGCTTAAGTAAAAACGCGTGTACACGCGGGTTTCGCTCATTGAAGTAGCGTATATCTCTTAAAGCTTGATTTTTAGGTTTGCAGTTGGATCTGACTGTTATTGCAGAGTTCTGTAGACTGCTCTGGGTTCTGGTATCTGGTGATTGACAGGGTTCAGTGGTTCAGTGATTCAAAGTTTGATAATTCTAGTATTGGTTGTTTTATGCTTCATGGATCTGTTATGAAAGTTGAATGAATTGGGTTCTACAGATTGAATGATGTGCTTCAGGAATATCCAGTCTGAAAATGTATGAAAGGTGGTACCTGAAAGAAAGAAGATTGTAGGCCAGCACCTACGTACTAGTATCTTGGCTAGTACAAGAGCAAAGGGGGTTGGAGCTCCCTTCCAAGGAAGTTTGGAGAATGAGAGAAGGTTGTAGCCTTCTGCAGGTTGTAGCCTGCGTACTGGTACAAGGCTGCACCAGTACAAAATATTGTAAACTGAAGTTTCTTATTAAAGAAAGATAGAGACAACTTGCAGCAGGTGGTTTTCACCCACATTGGGTTTCCACCTTATATCTTGGTGTTCATATGTGTGGTTTTTGATCTGTTCTGTTATACTGCACCTGCTTACTGTTAATGTGGTGAATAATGTCCTGATGAACTTAACTGAAGAATAAGCTAACTAAATTATGAGTTTTCTTCTTATACGTTGTTTTACTTAATCACAGTAGCGTGTACACGCTGGTTCACCTAACTGAAGTAGCGTATATGTTTCTGAGCATTGAAAAGTTTGATTGATCTGATAATACTGATTCACCCCCCCCTCTCAGTATTATTTCCAACAATTGGTATCAGAGCAGGTCCTTCAGAGAAGCTTGATCGCTTGAAGGTAGATCATTCATCATGAGCAGCTACGAGAAAGAAGCATCAATCAGGCCACCGATTTTTGATGGGACAAATTTCAATTATTGGAAGGTAAGAGTTACTGCATATCTTCAATCTCTTGGTACAGAAGTTTGGAACATTGTAGAAACAGGCTATGCTTTTCCTTCAGCTACTCCTACAGATCCAGCTGAGAAAAAGAAGTATGAAACAAATGCAAAAGCAGTCAGTACTCTATTAGGAAGTATATCTCAAACAGAATTCATGAAGGTCATGCACTTCAAATCAGCAAAAGAAATATGGGACAAAATGATCACTAGCTATGAAGGAGATGAATAGGTAAAGCAAGCTAAACTTCAAACTCTCAGGATTCAATATGAGACTCTCAAGATGTATAATGATGAAAGTGTGGCTAATTATTTTCTTCGGGTAGATGAGATTGTTAATTGTATGAAAAATTTGGGTGAAGAAATAAGAGAAACTATAGTAGTTCAAAAGATTCTAAGATCATTATCCCCCAAGTTTGAATCTAAAGTATCTGCAATAGAAGAAAAAGAAAATCTCCGTGTTCTCACTATGTCTCAGCTACATGGAATTCTAACCGCTTATGAAATGAGAAAGGGAGGTCCATCTGACAGAAGGGAAGCTGCTTTTAAGGCATCAGGAAAAGAAGATTACTATGAAGCAAGCCATGTTCCAGAAGAAGAGGAAGAAGAATCAAATTTTGTCAGAAATCTTCAAAGGGGTTCTGGAAGGTTCAGAGGTAAGCTACCTTTCAAATGCTTTGCTTGTGGGAGAGTAGGTCATTATGCTGCAAAATGTCCTTATAAGGATAAAGGAAAAGAACCTGCTAGATGGAACAAGAAACAAAGTGCAAATAAGAAAAGCTACTACACCCATGAAGATAGTGATGGCTTATCAAACAGTGATGAAGATGAACAAGGTAATAAATATAAGCTGTTAATGGCATTTGAAGATGATGATTATGAGGATGCTGTAGATGTGGATAATCTCTATAATGAAATCACTAGACTCAAGAGAGGCATAGAAGAAAAGAATGTGATCATTGATACTTTGCAATTTCAAATTGATGAAAAGGAAAAACATCTTGAAAAACTAGAAGGTGAAATTGTTGGTCTCAGAAAGGAAATTGAGAAAACAAAAGCTATTAATCTTAAATTTGTCAAAGGATCTGAAACTTTGGATGAGATTATCAGTGTGCAGCGGTCTCCTCTAAACAAGACAGGTTTGGGCTATAATGGAGAAACCTCTCAAGCATCCACCTCAAAAAGTTATCTTGATGCAGCAAGAAGAAATGAGCGGAAGAACAATGAAGATAATCAGGTAAAGCAGGGACGAATTACAAACAGAAACTATCAGGGACAATCCTCCTTAAGGATGAACAAAAGCTACAACCAACCACAGGTAAAATCTTCTCAGTTTGGCTCAAGAATAGATGAAAATAGAAATTACAATCAGTTGGCTGGTAGATTCAATAACCGCAGAAGCTTCTTCAATGGACAATGCTTTTCTTGCCACAACTTTGGTCACAGAGCAGCTCAATGTGTTGCATATAAAACAATCATGACTAGGGAAGCTCAAAAACAAAGAAGTATGACAGGGATTACAAAAAGGACCTATAACAACTTTTCAGTTCTTGAAAATGAAGTTGAATGTTCTATTTGCAATAATTTTGGTCATAAAGACTCTGAATGCAGGAGCAGGTTTCAGGAGAAAAAGGAACAAGCCACGAGCACCAAAACATGGAGAATAAAGGAACCTCAAACAGAAAGATGTGGGATAGCATTTTATGCAGAAGGACAGGAAAATCTATGGTACATTGACAGTGGATGTTCGAAACATATGACAGGTGATAAAGAAAAACTTGAATCTTATTCTACTTTAGAAAAGGGAAAGAAAGTTTCTTTTGGAAATGATACTCCTGCAACTATAAAAGGAAAAGGTATTGCTCCTTTGAAAGAAAAGGTCAAGGCTGGAAATGTTTTATATGTTGATGGATTGAAGCATAATCTTCTAAGTGTCAGCCAGATGTGTGATAAAAAACCGAGGTTATTTTTAGATCGAATGGATGTCTTGTTCGTGATCTTGATACAGGAAAAACAGTTCTCAAGGGCAAAAGAACTCCAAATAATCTGTACATATTTGAAGAAGGACAACAAAAATGCTATCTTAGCAAGGATGAAGAGCACTGGTTATGGCATCGAAGGTTGGGACATCTAAGTTTCTCACAAATAAGGAAAGCATGCAAATATCAGGCAGTTCGCGATCTTCCAGATATCAAAATTCCAGACAACACCATATGCAAATCTTGTCAGTTTGGAAAGCAAACCAGAACTAACTTTCCAGAGAAGGAAGGATCAGCTAGCTTGCCTCTTGAGCTAGTCCATACAGATGTATGTGGTCCATTTAGGAAAAGGACACCTCGAGGAGAAGAATATCTGATATTATTCATTGATGATTTCTCAAGGTTTGTTTGGTTAGGGCTTATGAAGCACAAAGATGAAGCATTCGAAAAATTCAAATCCTTCAAAGCATTGGCTGAAAATGAATCAGGACACAAAATTAAGTGCCTCAGATCTGACAGAGGTGGGGAGTTCACATCAAATGAATTTTTCGATTTCTGCGATGAACATGGGATAAGAAGAGAATTCTCTACAGCTAGAACTCCTCAGCAAAATGGGGTTGTGGAAAGAATGAACAGAACTATCCAACAAATGGCTCGTGCTATGCTCGATGAATCAGGTACTCCTGCAACCTTCTGGGGTGAAGCTGCACATGCTGCTGTTATTATTCTTAACAAAACAAATGTCCGAGTAAACAGCACTCAAACACCTCATGAGCTTTGGAGTGGTAAAACTCCTTCCGTGAAGCTCTTCAAAATCTTTGGGAGCAAATGTTATATCAAGAATACTGATGAGCAACTTGGCAAACTTGAACCTAGAGCAGATGAGGGCATTCTTCTTGGTTATTCTCCACATAGCAAAGCATACAAGTGCTACAATAAAAGACTTGGCAGAATTGTTGACAGTATTGATATAGTGGTTGATGAGAAGGGATATATTCCTAGGCAAGTTCATCATGAAGACATTGAAGAAGATGAAGGTTACTCTCAAAGGCGAAATAATGAAGAAGAAGAACCTCAAGAAGAAGAAGAATCTCAAGAAGAACCAGAGGAGCAGACAAGAATAGAAGAGAAGACTCCATCCAGATATGTTCAAAAGAATCATCCAGAAACTCAGATTGTGGGGCAGAAAGAAGCAGGAGTACAAACAAGAAGGACACTTGCAGAAGCTTCAAGCTACTTGGCATTACTCTCCTCCACTGAACCACAAAATGTGAAAGAGGCATGCAAAGATGAATGTTGGGTCAAAGCAATGGATGAAGAACTTGAGCAAATCGAAAAGAACAACACTTGGGAATTAGTTCCTAGACCAAAAGATAAGAATGTAATAGGAACAAAATGGGTCTTCAAGAATAAATTAAATGAAAATGGAGAAGTAATTAGAAACAAGGCCAGACTTGTTTGTAAAGGGTATGCACAGCAAGAAGGAATAGATTTTGAAGAGACCTTTGCTCCTGTGGCAAGACTTGAGGCCATCCGAATGTTCCTTGCTCTCTCAAGCTTTCAAAACTTCAAGGTATTTCAAATGGACGTGAAATCAGCCTTCCTGAATGGAGACTTAGAAGAAGAAGTATATATTGAGCAGCCAGATGGTTTCATTCTTGGGAATGATCCAAACCTTGTATGCAGATTGAAAAAGGCACTCTATGGACTCAAACAAGCTCCAAGGGCTTGGTACTATCGGTTGGACAAATATCTTCACCAACAAGGCTTTTCAAAAGGATCAGCAGATAGCAATCTCTATATAAAAGTTGAAAATAACAAATTGCTAATTCTTGTTGTTTATGTAGATGATATTATTTTTGGCAGCAATGAAGAGACTATGAGTCAGAACTTTGCCTTGGTTATGCAGAAAGAATTCGAAATGTCACTTCTTGGAGAATTGACATATTTTCTTGGATTGCAAATCCAACAAAATGAAGGAGGTATCTTCTTGTCTCAAACCAAATACCTCAAGCAGATCTTGAAGAAGTATGGCATGGAAGAGTCAAAGCCAGTATGTACACCCATGGTTACAGGATGCAGCCTCAGTGCAAATGATGAATCAGCAGCAGTTCACCAACCCACTTATAGATCCATGATTGGGAGTTTGCTCTATTTGACAGGTACTCGACCAGATATTACACATGCAGTAGGAATGGTTGGAAGATTTCAAGCCAACCCAAAGGAAACTCATCTTCAGGCAGTCAAAAGAATCTTCAAATATCTTCAAGGGACCCAAAACTATGGCTTATGGTATCCTAGAAATACAGATCTCACTCTTCATGCTTACACAGATGCAGATTGGGCTGGAAGTGTGGATGATAGGAAAAGCACAAGTGGTGGTGCTTTCTTCATGGGTTCCAGATTAGTATCTTCGTTCAGCAAGAAGCAGAGTTCGATTGCCTTATCTACAGCTGAAGCAGAATATGTGGCTGCAGCATCTTGTTGCACACAACTTCTTTGGATGATGCAGACCTTGCAGGACTTTCAAATCACTTGCACTCCACCCGTCTCTATCTTATGTGATAATACAAGTGCAATCAGCATTTCAAAGAATCCAGTCATGCACTCAAAGACCAAGCACATACCAATCAAGTACCATTTCCTTCGGGAACAAGTGCTTGAGCAGAAGGTCAAGTTGGAGTATGTTCCTTCTAAGGAACAAGTTGCTGATATTCTCACAAAACCACTGCCCAGGGAAACTTTTGAATATCTCAGACAAAAGCTGGGAGTAGTTGATGCTTCATCCTGCTGTTGAAGCTTGTCTGTTCTACAGAAAAGTTGGTATACGCAAGTTACGAAAGGTATATACGCGTATACACGCGGATTTATGGTGGGAAAGTCGCGTGTATGGTGTACGCATGTTGCAGAGAGTATATCCGCGTTCATACGCCGTTTTGTGCAGGATAAAACGCGTATATGGAGTTCTGAGCAGCAAGGGCAAACTCTGGAGTCCTGAACAGCAATGGGTATGTCAGAATTCTTCAAGCACGGTTTCAGGGGGTGTAGCAGGCACAGGTTCAGGGGGAGCAGCTTAAAAGTCTCATAAAGTTTTGTTGGCATTCAGATGTTTTGGTTGTTGATTTCAGGAAAAGGAGCTCGGAAAGAAATCCTGGTTGCTGATCTAAAAAGATGTTTATCATATGCTGCTGGTGACTTTCATAAGTCTTGGTCTAGATCTGTTGTCTCTATGTCATGTTTCTCTCTTGTCAAGGTCATGTAACGGCCTATGTTGGTTTCCCCACTATGCCTGGGATGAATGATGTAATATAATTGGTTGTTTCTGATATGTCCCTTCTTGGTAGGGAATATGGATGTATGTATTGAGTCTTTTGGTGATAGGAAGGTCCCTTATGGTGTATAAGTCCTGTTGAAGAACATCTTTTGCAGATCTGGCCTACTGTCAGGGGGAGCATGAGTCAGCACAGCAAGCAGAGGTATCAGCATGTCCTCAGGGGGAGCACAGCCCTTTGCCCTTGATGTCAAAGGGGGAGAATGACTTGGTGTGGTGGTTGCCATCAAGTCCAAAGGGGGAGATTGTTGGCATTATGATTCAAGTGTTGTCCTTGATGGCAACTCACTCAGAGGTTGGTACAGGTGCTCAGAGGTTGGTACAGGTGCTCAGAGGTTGGTACAGGTGATGGCAACTTAATCAGAAGACAGATCTCAGTACAGCATGCCAAGGAAGTTCATACACGCCGTTTCGTTAAGCCCAAGTCGCGTGTACACGCTAGTTCGATTCAGAAAAAGCGCGTGTATGTGGAAAGGTTCCTTTGGTCCATGGTGGTTAGTCCTTGGAAGTTGTGCCTATGATTTCAGACCATTATGTCTCAACGGGCGTGTCGATCCCTAGTTTTAAAGTTGATGGTATTGTGTTACTATGGTTTTGGCTCTTGGTATTGAGCAAGGCCTAAGGCTATATAAGGAGAAGAAGATCATTAGGCAATCTCATCTTTCGACAAGGCTTGAATATCTAAGAGAGAAAGAGATCTGATATGCAGGGTTCGGGTTGCTTGATATGAGCTAAGGAGAAATCACATCGGCGGATGGAAGACTAGATCTAAGGACAAATCGGAATCTAATGATTTGAAATGCTCTATTATGATATGGTTGATTATGCGTATTTCTAGATCTGCATACTGTCGCAATATTATGTTCTGGATCTAACTGATGTCTGGTACAGCTGCAAGTTGAGAGAATCTATTTTTAGATCTGTACGCAGGTTGGCTTAAGTAAAAACGTGTGTACACGCGGGTTTCGCTCATTGAAGTAGCGTATATCTCTTAAAGCTTGATTTTTGGGTTTGCAGTTGGATCTGACTGTTATTGCAGAGTTCTGTAGACTGCTCTGGGTTCTGGTATCTGGTGATTGACAGGGTTCAGTGGTTCAGTGATTCAAAGTTTGATAATTCTAGTATTGGTTGTTTTATGCTTCATGGATCTGTTATGAAAGTTGAATGAATTGGGTTCTACAGATTGAATGATGTGCTTCAGGAATATCCAGTCTGAAAATGTATGAAAGGTGGTACCTGAAAGAAAGAAGATTGTAGGCCAGCACCTACGTACTAGTATCTTGGCTAGTACAAGAGCAAAGGGGGTTGGAGCTCCCTTCCAAGGAAGTTTGGAGAACGAGAGAAGGTTGTAGCCTTCTGCAGGTTGTAGCCTGCGTACTGGTACAAGGCTGCACCAGTACAAAATATTGTAAACTGAAGTTTCTTATTAAAGAAAGATAGAGACAACTTGCAGCAGGTGGTTTTCACCCACATTGGGTTTCCACCTTATATCTTGGTGTTCATATGTGTGGTTTTTGATCTGTTCTGTTATACTGCACCTGCTTACTGTTAATGTGGTGAATAATGTCCTGATGAACTTAACTGAAGAATAAGCTAACTAAATTATGAGTTTTCTTCTTATACGCTGTTTTACTTAATCACAGTAGCGTGTACACGCTTGTTCACCTAACTGAAGTAGCGTATATGTTTCTGAGCATTGAAAAGTTTGATTGATCTGATAATACTGATTCACCCCCCCCTCTCAGTATTATTTCCAACAAACATCGGCCAATATTTGACATTCATCACCATATCATCAGGCAACATGTCACATCATCTATTTGCCATGTGAGCCACTGCCACATCACTATTACACAGTCACCCTCCATCTTCCAGCTCATTTTTCAACACTAAAAATGGATCAAGAATAAGAATGATAAGGGTGCTTCATCTACAAGATTATTGTTTTGCAAAATACCTTGAAGAGAATCCTATAGATGGAGGATTGAATCGTGTAGACATGCATTTTCGTTTCATAAAGTATTTGTATATGATCATGTTTCTTTGAGTCTTGTTGATACATAAGCCAACGACATCACAAACAGGAAAATTTTATGTCATGACTTAGCCGATGAAGATTGACAAGATTTTTAGATGCAAGAATGGCACAATTCTGCAACTCAGAAACCTCATGACAATCTTCACTGTTTCACCCACATTTGAAATCAACCTAACTTTCTCATATGACATCGGATTTTGAGGATTCAAGCGTCGTTGGAAAGATCTCGATGAGATATACATAATGAGAAAGTTATCATCAAATTTTGAAACATAGAAAGAATTAGTAAATTTCTAACAAGACACAACAGGTAACCTGAGACACTAGTTTGGATACAAGTAAAACTTCGTTTGGTTTTCTTTTGTGAATTTGTTTTATTAGTACCGATTCTCAGTTTTTTATGTAAATGTCATTAATAGAGAGATTGATCACCTCTGTCTTTTGATAATATTACATTCCATTGCAGAAGAAGTAATAAATTTTTTTTAGGTTCCAGGAGGAAGAATAGATGACCATAACCGAACAGTGTCTCTCTCAAAGACCACATTTATTTCACAAAAACATGATCAAAGAAACATCAAAGATGAAACATCAAATCATGAGCATATGACGTCAGATCAGATCCAACACTTGAGAGCTTTCATATGCTAGTCTCACCATTGAATTTCTCCATTTTCAGTAAATAAAACCTGTTAGGGCCTAAATCTACCTTAGGCTGAGAAAGGCAGGATCTAGGGTAACATCAAACCACGCTTAACCTGGTAGCTAGCCCTACCAGGTCGGGAGAGGGCTCTCTCCTTGTCAATCTCAGGAAAATATGATCAATAAAGCTTGAGATAACTGATGTAAAGACTAATTTTAGGCTAGGTATATGCTCAGAGGAGTTTGATTGAATTCAATGTTGGTTTGCTGGCTCAAATGTGAAAGGCAGATTTGGGTTTGGGGAATGGACACAATCTTGCAGAGGTTTTTGTGGGGCGAGGTAGGCAAATGATTTAGTACTTTGAAATTGAGTGAGATGGAGAGTCTTAAGACTGGTGAGGAGTTGGAGAGGGCATGAAAGTCTTAGGGATCCCCTTCAAACAACTGAAAACATGAATAACTAAACAAACCTTAGGTAGAGCACTGCAACATCAATGAATTATACCTTTATCCTTGATTCATTTAGTTAAGCTGAACAGAGAGAGCTAATGGCATACATAAAAACATGTAAACTTGAATTACAGAAGGAAAGACAATACCAAATCAACTTGCCACAAGAATCCCACAAAATGCTACAAACCCTGGTCTATTCCTTTGCCAAACTGCAGAGATGAATGTACAATAATGCTCAAAGCATTCACAAGAGTCCAACCTTTACCAATGAATGAAAAACTACTAAATATAGGCAACAAACAACTCATGCTAGGATTTAGGGGTCAAATTCATGAGTTTATGAGCTGTTTCAACAAGATCTAAACTAAAAACTAAAAAAGTAGGCAATGGAACAGCTTGCCTCTAAATCCTAGGAAACTAATTCATTTAGTTTCAAACTACCTTTTCATGATGTATCTACCTCCATGAGTGAAATTTTAGCATATTTACATCAAATTCCATCAGGTTACATCAAATTATGTCATGAGTTTGACTATGAGAGAGTGAAAAGTCAAACTGAGAAAAAGCTAGGTGAAGAAAAAAACGTTTTTTGGCAAAAAATTCAATTTTCCATCCTATGCGCCGTGCCTCTGTCCCTGTGCATCGTGCCTTTTTGCAGCTAATTTTGGAGGCCTTCCCATGCACCAAATTTTTTCCAAGTGGGATTTTTGGAACGATCTATCTGTCTAATTTCCAGAATAGGTTGAATTTCTGAATTTGGTGTCCATTTGCCCCTCCAAATGTGAGTTTTCCCAACATTGCTCCCTATGTGGCCAAAAAAGGGCAGAGAGGGAATATTTAAGGTGTTTTTGACCCTTTTGGAAGCTCAAAACTTGAAAAAATTTCTTGGACATTTGTGGGCATTCATATTTTTGCATGGGGAATCCAAAAATGCTGAGTTTTTCTCCAAAGGAAGTCCCTAGCAAAAGCGCGCGCCAAGTGGCGCGATGCACTAGGCAGAAAAACCTATTTTTTAGGCCAAAAAGCCAAAATTTGCAAAAAGTTTCCCAAATTTCCTGAAATTTGGGGTGAGTGTCCTTCATTAAGTGCTATGTTGGGCTAAGGAAGCCTTAGCCAAGATCTGGAGTCTATCTTTTTTTTTTCTCTTCCTCAATGCTTTCTTCAACTTGGCCTTCAAAATCCTTATTCTTGCTTTGCACACCTTTTTTCTCGCCAAGTAGTGGTAGGCCATGTGCCTCAACATCTTTTTCTCTTTGTTGGACTTCTCTAGCATCTTTTCCAAGTGCATGTTTGCCCTCTTAATCCAAGATTCACGATTAGCTTCAATTTCTTGTTCAAGTGGTGTCAACTTGACTTTCCTCCTCTTGGCAACTTGTCGGTTTTCTCTTATATTTTGGAGCTCCATGATGGTTTGCTGATCCTATAACTATTTGTTCCTTTACTCCAGATAGTTGATTATCCACTTGGCTCTTTCCAGGTTGAGAGACAAATCATGAATGTCATCTTGCTGCTCTTGAATGATGTCCTTGAGCTTTGAGCTTTGGGAGCCCAAATCAGTGTCATAATCCTGAATGAGAATGAAATCTCTCTCTTGACCTTCTGAAGGCCCCTCATCATGTAATGGCTACTTACCCTTTTCCTGTACTTGCTTTATTGTTGAAGGAAACGTGACCCGTTCCACCCTGGGTGGAGATAGTACTCATTTTGCTACTGCAAACAATCTCCTTGTGCCCTTTTGGTAAGTGACAAACACTGGCACACTAGTGGTTTGAGTCTCATGCACCTCTTACTCATGTGAAGGCTCTCCTGCCTTATGAAAAAATGATGGGGGCACTTGTGGACCTGTGAAGACTTCATGTGAAATGAAATCCTCCCATGAAACATTCAATAAACTAAGCTGATGCAAAACCACAATTTTGATTAGTGCAAAGTGATAGATGTTGTTATACTACTGACGAGGAGGCTTCCTTTGAACCAATGTGGTCATCTTTTCAATATTTTGACAAATGAAATAGGGGAGGTTCATCATCCTCACCCTAGTGAAATGCATTAATAATCTGATGTGGTAGGCATATAGGCGAGAAAATATGTCTTCACAGCTGAAATATTTAATTATGAGCTTCATCAATGGAGCATATGTCTCCTGAAGGTACCTAAAAGGGAAAAATCTACTAATCTACCTCTGAAAACTAGCCTTGATATAAGGCTCATAATGATCTCTGTCTACCACCTGCCCCTTATTCCACTGCTCACCTACATTCGGAATACCGATTGCTTGAGATATAGTCTCAGGTGTCAAGGTGAATGACACATCTGCCAAATTGACTTGGCCATTGTAAATATGGAGTACGAATACTTTGGCAACCTCATGGTGGTATTTGACTCTTTCCACCATCTCACAAAATTGGTAACAAGATTGATGTTCGAAGCATGTGACACCAAGAGGACAAGCCAATAGGTCAGCAAGTGAAGTAAGCTCCTCTCGGTTATGTTTTCCATTCTTGTGGGGTCTCCTTGGTGCATTAATTTCTCTAGAAGAGTCACTGACTATTTCCTCATTTCTATGATAAGAAGAATGTGACTCCATGTTTGCCAATGCTTGATTTTACTTAGATGAGTATGAAGAGATTTTATAGTGTCAATGGGTATTTGCTGCTAAAAGAAAGGGTTTGATGATAAGGACTATGGAGGGACTGTGTATGAGGGATTGGGGATGCTGCTGGTAGGGTTTTTGGGGAATAGAAGGGTTTGGGGAATGATATTTATGGTTTAGGATTGTTGATTAGGGTTTGGGATAAGTGAAGGTAGGGATTAGGGTTAGTAGTTTTAGGGATGTGGGGAATAGGGAATGGGTAAGTATGAATGAAAAGGGAGGGAGAAAATGAAGTGAGGGAGTGAGGGAGTGAAAATGATAGGGGTAGGATTTAGCAGCAAAAACAACAATTTGTAAACCCTAGGCAGTGTTTTTTCAACAAACAGTGCAAAGAGCTAGGGTTTAAATTTTTCCCTATTGAATCACCATGAACACTGAAGCAAACTCATGCATTGAGCATATGGGAGTGTGAACTTACTTGTGCAATGAGGAATTTACAATTTGAGAGCCTTTGGAGGAAGATGTGAACGATTTCGGGCCTTGTAGACTGGTGCGCCGTGCCACCTCACAGGTGTGCCGCGCCTCTCTGGTGCATCACGCCAGTTATAAATTACAACGTGGAGTGGGCTCTATGTGCACTGCGTTGTCTCAGTGCGCCATGCCTCGACCCAGGTGCACTTCCCCTCAGAATTTCTCACTATTTGCAGCCAACTCACTCCTTTGGCTCCAAAAACATGATTTAGCACTTGCTCTTTCTCCTTTGGCACACAAATGAGCTTCTTTGACATGAAAAGACTTTATATACAAATGATTTTGATTTTTCACTTATGAAAACCCACTTTCCTAATGTTTGTATTTCACTTGCTGTTTTAAAACTCTGTTTTGGTAGTTTGAGTTGCTTTTTTGCCTTTGATGGACTAAATGCTTTGACTTTTTGATTCTTTTGTAGGGGTTGGAATGCAGGAGCTTGGCAAAGTGACCAGGGCTGCATCTTGAAATTATTACATATAGGAAATGTTAGTGTCAGTCTTTGCAGTCTTCCTCCACTGATCAAACATGCTCTTACAAAGTGATTTTAAGGTGTCAAGGTCAAATTTTATCATTTCAGTGAGTCTTCAAGCAAAATTTGGTCACTAGGTATTAGGTCTAGGATTTGAATTTACTCCTATCAAATTTGTCCAAATGTCGGTCCATGTCACCATTCAGCTGGGTGTACAATCATTCAGAGGGTTTTCATCATCATGTCAAGTTCCACTTGGTCATTTTACACCTTGTTCATGCTTCAGTTGTGCCTAGGTAAAGTTCATTTCCCTCTCCTAGGGTTTTGAAGGCAATTTATATTGGATGGTCAAATCATCAGAAAAAATTGTATCCCGATGTTCATACACCTTCCCCTATCCCTAATGTACCTTATTAAACACTTCCCATCACTGAGATCCCCCAAATTCCTCATTTTCGTACAAACCCTAGTTTCTTGCTACAACTTGGCAATTTTCTAGGCTAGGCCTATGTTTTGCTCTTTTGGACCTCTTCCCCTCCCTCAATCTTTGGAATTCCACTTTCCCCTACTTCCTAACATCCCTCCCTACAACCAAAAATTTTCTCAATAATTTAGAAGTACCTTATCCCCTTCATTTCGCTTCATTTTGACAAATCCCCTGTTCCACACATCGGGGTAGGTTTTACTCAAATGATGTTTCTGAGAAAGAAAAGGTAAATTTTGGAAACATTAAAGAGTTTTTTGTCCAAAATAGGCCAAGGACAAAAAAACTCCTTCACGTTTTACACAGGTGTCATGGTTTTAGAGAAATGTCAAAAATACAGTCGCCTCGAGAGAATTGATGCACCTCTGAAGTTACCTTGGGAAAATCAAGTTTTCTCCTAGCATGGTTGGCCAAATTACTTTCTTGTTGAGTCAAATGATAATTAGACACAAATATATTTCCAATGCGCTATCCTGAGCTCAATTTGGAGTTGAGGAACACCTTCAAAAGTTGACTGTAACAGCACTCTGCCTTTAGGCAGCCTCATTTGGCACATTTTGACCAGTCTTGGGAGATTTGATTTTTTATAATAAAAATTAACTCCAAATTGAAAAATTCTAGTTGGGTTGGAAATTAGACTCAAAGATCTTTCCAACGAGCTATCCTGTGCCCAATTTGGACACCGAGAAGGCCTCCAAAAGTCTCTTGCAAAAAGAACTATGCATAGGGCAGGTGGCGCGGCGCACATAACTCGCGCGGTGCATTGGGCTCAAATTTCCAGTGTAAAAATACACTGGCGCGGCGCATAGAGAAGGCGTGGTGCGTTGGGCTTGAGGCGCGGTGCATAGAGCTGCCAAGGCCAATTTTTTCAAAAAATTTCTCCAAATTTCCAATAACTCAAACGGATTTGCCAGGTAGAGCCTCTATCTTGATGTTTCATCCAATTTTGTGATATGCTATGGTGGTTTATGGATGGTGATGGTCTAAACATATAATCAAACCCTACCTTGTCAAAGCCCTCACATAAAAATGGCTGCCTAGGGTTTCAACAACTGTTTTCCACCAAGTTTATTCTCTTCCCATTCTCCCTTATTCCATTTTCCCCTGATTTCATTGTTCCCTATTCCCTAAAATTACTAAACCCTTATCCCAAATTCCCTTTCCCAAATTCTCAAATCCAAAACCTCAAACCCTAACCCTATGCAAAAATTCCCAACCCTATACATAAATTCCCAAACTCTCCCATATTTCCCTAACTGAGTTTATCCCATCAGTCCCTTAATTCTCCACTATCTTTCCCTCACCTTAAACCCATCATCCCTATTAAATCCCCTGTTCCTCTACATCCCAAATCACTTATTTCTAAAGTCCTATTTTCCTATCCCTAAACCCTACCATACCCTATTACTCTCTCTTTCCCATACCATTTGCAAAATTCCTAAATCCCCAAACCTCACACTCCTAAAACACAATCAAGTGACTGTCCTCACATTGAAGACTTCACTTGATTGAACCATATCCTTTCCCTCACTCCATTATACCTACTGTTCCATATTTCTCACAATCCCTCATTTCCCTTTGGCATATTTGGCACTTGGAGACAAAGACATCAAGTCTTCATTTCTCATTTTCAACAAACCAAACATACACTTAACATACACCTTGCAGCACCATGGAGATGGACACCGACATATCATATGAACAAGACAATGATTTCCACCACTGAAACTGCATGCACCAGGAGGACACTAAAACGTCGAAAAAGAGGATGAAGGACTTAAAATCTTGGCTGAGGCTTCCTTGGCCCATCTTAGCACTTGATAAAGATGACTCAGCATTGACATTTTGAAATTTTTTGCACTAAAAAACAGGGTTTTCCTCCCTATGCACCGCGCCACGTGGCGCGCGCTTTTTCTAGGGAGCTCCAAATTACAAAAAATTTGCATTTCTAGATTTGGCATGAAAATTCATGGTTTATGGTGCATGGCCAAGAAATTTTGGCAAGTTTTGAGTCCTCTAGAGGCCAAAAACACTCAAAAAATGACCTCACTGCCCCTATTTTGACACACAGGAAGCAGTCTTGGGAGATTAATGTTTTGGAGGGGCAAATGACATCTAAATTCAGAAATTACACTTGGGTTGGAAGGTAGATAGGCATGGATTTCCAACAAGCACACTTGGGCTCAATTTGGACTTCAGGAAGTGCCTCAAAATCAGCTCGAAAGTGGCGTGATGCATAGAGAATCAAGCACGACACATAGGGGATTTTTGCCCATTTTTCACTGTTCAGCTCAGCAAGTCACCCAGTTTTGACCAGTTTTGCTTATTGATGTTATTCTTGACTTTTCATGATGTAATTTGATAACCATGATGTAATATTGGCACATCTTTACTTGTTCCAGAGGATTCATTCACTAAAAAGTGAAAATTAAATGAATGAATCAGTTTCCTAGCATATAGGGGTAAGTTGTTTGACTACCTAGATTTTAGTTCCTTGTTTAGAATTGGTTCAAACAGCTCCTAGAATGATGAGCTCGACCCCTAGAGGAATGAGAAGGAGTTAGGCTTGTCTATATTATGTAATTTCTCAGACATTTTCAGGTTTGATACTGGGGATTGCTTGGGACTCTATTGTACATTTCATTTCTGCAATTTTGGCAAAGGAAAGACCAGGGTTTTGCAGCACTTGTTGGAATCCATGTGGCTCTATGTTTTGATGGTGTGTTTCTCTATGTATTTGTAAGTTTACTGATGTTTATGTGTATCATTTTCCCTTCTCTTGTCTTCTGCAATTAAACAAATGAGTGATTAACGTAGAATTCATTGGACTGTTATGCTCTGCCTTGATATTTTGTTAAATTCTTCATGTTTTCATCTGTTTGAGGAGGACTCTTGAAACCCGCTTGCCCTCCTTGGCTCCTCACTAGTTTGATCCACCCATTCATTCAATACAAAGCATCAAAACGATTGCCTTCCTTGCCCCAATCAGAACTCTGCAAAAATTTGGTCTCATCCCCAGACCCAAAATTTCCTTTCCATCTTTCCAACAAAAATCTCCCAAAAACTCAAATCAATCTTTGCACCTCATACCTAGCCTAATATTAGTTGTTAGATTGGTCATCTCAAGCCCCATATGATTATCCTTTGTTGAGATTGACCCAGAGAGAGCCCTCTCCTGTCCTCGTAGGGCGAGCTACGAGGCTGAGCGTGGTTTGATGTGGACCTAGAAGCTTACCTTTTCAACCTGAGGTAAATCTAGGCTCTAATAGGAAAAATGAAATTACATAAAATTATATATATAAACATAAAAAACTCTGTTTTTCCTCAAAACAAAGTTTTGAGGAAAAATCAATCACTGAGCATGTGAGTATTGAAATTTATGTTGTTGAGACTTTATTTGACCTCCTCATGTGCTTGCTAACCATTATTGAGATTTTACAAGACTTTATGGACAAACCCTAGACCTAATGAGACCTAAAACCTAAAAATGACTTTTTGCAAATGTAAAGACAAAAATGACTATAAATGACCTAAAAATGGGCCAGCAGTTAAAGATCATGAGGGAAAAACTTATAAAATGCCACTACCATTAGATGATCCATGATCCTAATGGAATGTAGATGATCAGATGAGACACCTAAAATGCAATGCAACAAGAGAATTTTGATCACTGATGGAGGGATGAAGATACCAACAGTAATAAAACCTTCATTGCATTTCC
Source organism: Pinus tabuliformis (assembly GCA_031772625.1). Classification (NCBI taxonomy): domain Eukaryota; kingdom Viridiplantae; phylum Streptophyta; class Pinopsida; order Pinales; family Pinaceae; genus Pinus; species Pinus tabuliformis. Next base: position 373,794,402 of record CM062818.1, read on the forward strand.
ATTTCTTCAGTCAATAATATTTTCATTCCATTTTCCTTTTCATGTTTTCAAATAAAACCTTGATCCACTATTCATTTTCCCTCATAGTCATTATACTTTCTTGCTTCTCTTTCACTAAACTTTAAACCCAACAATAAAACCATTCAGCTCCCCTACAAAGATGATTCATTCCATTTTCCATTTTCTCTTTTGCAAATAAACCTTGAATCCACTGCAAAACTTTTTCATTCATAGTCCTTCAAAATCATTCTTTCATGCTCGCGTTAGATAATGGAGGATTCCTTAAGGCCTCCCTTCTAACAAGTCTTGGCCTATCGACATCAACGCATTATCTAGGTTCAAGGCTAGCATCCTTATTAGTACCTTGAGGCTTGTATGCATCAATGGCAAGTTCTCTGGCTGACAATCATGGGAATACCTCAATGTCCTTTGATCGTTAAATCTTGCAAGTGGCTCGACATTAGCTTATCTATTCGCACTTTGCAAGATGTACTTATGTACCTTGGAACTCCGTGACATTAATGGTTAGTTTGCCTCACATTGGTTAACGACATTCATCAATGGCTGGTAATCCAATGACTTCTCTTCATGCTCGACAACAACACATTTATTCGCATGACTAGAATTGTACCATCGGGTTTTGTAGCAGGTGAAGACTATATCATTTCAGCGTTTTGCAGTAGATACAATAGATTTAGCAGCAGCAATAAAGAATCCACTTTCACCACCTCATCCACCATTTATGTAACCAAGAAGCAGATGAAATTCTACATTCAATTCCATGATCCAGCAGCAACTACAAATTCTCTACATATGCACAATTTGTCCACTTCCTAGGTAAGTAAAGGTATGTTCTTTTCTAGCTTTTAATCATAGAATTTCTTCAATACTAAAATTATAATTTTTGGAAAATACTTCACCATATTTCCTTTCTCATTTGAAAAAAACAACCATAAACACCTTTAGTTGGGGGGAAGGGACATCCATTTATGATCACTCTTCATATAACTTCATTCCATTCCACTTCATTTCATCCTAACATGTCCTAATCAATTATGATTGCATTATGGTTCAAAAGTTATGTTATTTGCAATGCCTAAAAGATGAGCATATTATATGGCTAATATATGCATTCTTAAACATGTTCAATGAATCTTGCTACAACAAAATGAAACAAGGTATTGAAACACAAGAACCAATACCAACTAAGATTTGGTTGTCACACAACAACCAACCAAATATGTTGCAATTCAATATATGACAAGGAATACTTTGCAAAATGAAATAAAATTGTCAAATACTATCAAATGCAAAGTTTAAGGACAATTGATATAAGCCAAGCTCATTCAAAAGAACATCATGATTAAGCACTGCAGTAGATTGCATGAGTACATGCAATAACATTAGTTGGGGGGTATGTAGAGTCTCTAAAATTTATTCAAAATATCATCCACTTTCAGCTTTATCCCCACCATTTCACTCACATGTCGCAACTCCATGACCATATAACCTTTCATTAGCCTCCATTTTCATAATTATATGGGTTCCATTTGTGTTTTCCAAAAGTTAATGATTTCTAGTATTATAAGTGAATTAAATGGTTAAAACTTAGAAAAATGGAATATACTTGCTAATACATAAAAGTGGCTTCAGTTTCATGACATGTGTAGGTCATTTGGAAGCTTCCAAGGCACCCTTATGTGGCCTCCAATGCTCAAATTCGAATTTCCTTCAAGATATGGAAGACGATTTGGATAGAGGTCAAAGAGGATATGTGTCTCATCATTACCTATTTAACTTGTAACTATATGAGATTTTCTAGAGATCTAGGGAGAGAATAATGGACCTCCCTTAATGAGGTAGCTTCTCATGTTTTTGTATAAATAGGAGAGCCTTCTCCTTCCAAAGGCATGTGAAAAGTTGGGGAAATGCTCATGTTTTTAATATAGAATTTGGATTTGGAACCATGCTCATGAGTGATGTTCACTTTGATTTGGTTATTCTTGTATTCAGAGCCTCTCAAATTTCCCTCCCTCATGCTTTTGGATTGGCCACCTATAATGTGTGAGATTTATTGTTTTTCATAGATTAAGATTTATTGTTTTTAATAGATTGAGATTTATTGTTTTTCATAGATTAAGATTTATTTCTTTCATACATTTTCTAGTGTGAAAGGTTAAGAGTGATTATTTTTATTTCCTTTCATATCTAGAGGTTAAGAATTATTGTTTTTGCTTTCATTTCATATCATGTGGTTTTGATTATTCATTTCATAGAATCCTTATTTGATAATGCACACATGATCCCTTAGAGTAGATTTCATTTCATGCAATTTCATTTTTGAAAGACTGGCGTGCGTTTTAATTCTTGCAAGTGTGGTAGATCAAGATTTCAATTCCTACAAGTGTGGTTGATCACGATTTCAATTCCTACAATTGTGGTAGATCATGATTTCAATTCCTGCAAGTGTGATAGATTAAGATTTCAATTCCACACACTATACTATAATTTCTTTTGAATTGATTTTTGAATTAGAATAGGTGAATTTGGTTTGTCTTTATTTGGTTTCGTAGTTAGATTGATCTAAATTGAAAGTTAATTTCTAGCATATACAATGCACACATGCTTCACAAGTTTTACGAAACCCCCAGGTTGACAATTAAATGATAGGTAATTAATTTGCCTCAACAAGGAGTTCTTCAACATTGTATGTAAGGAGTCGTTGTACTTCTTGTACCTCCACTTCAACCAATAATCAAGAGCAATTTTATGTCAGCCAAGATTACTCACCACAACCCTATTAGTCCAGGCATCTTTCTAGAATAAATTATTTAGCAAACATGTGGTGTTGATGCCCATACCATTAATTTGGATGATGAGAAGGAATTTCCACCTCCTCTAGTGGTAGTGGCACCTTATTTTAGGAAATGTTTCTTTTACTTCCCCTTCTTCACTTTCTAGGGTTTTCCTTCTCGGGACAACACTCTTATACATCAATGTTTATCTCATTTGATGTTTCTCTTGTACTCATTTTTCATTTCATTTTAAAGGGGCTTTTGTTTCACCCTACTATCTTTTGTTTGGCTACAATTGTTGGTTATCACTAGTTCCTTAGTTCATATTGAGTTAGAAATCTGATCAAACTTTGACCAGATTTGTCCTAACCGTATGAAATCTACAAAAACATGTATAGATACCAAACACACATTGGACTAAGCAAAACGACAGTTATATAGATGTTTGACCTGCCCATACAAACTGTATGGACATATGTATGAATTGTCTATGTAAATGTATGGATCTGAAAAATACTTTCTTTAAGATTGTACAAATATGTATTGTGCTATCCACACAGAAGCCAAAGACTAGGGGATCCTACATTTCATTTGAATCAAATGAAAAAAATCCATGTAAACACAAATAATAGTTATCTTTATTGGAGTTTGATATAGATGAGACAATGAGTTTACATTACAAGTTATGAATCACAATGTTTAAACTGTAAACTAGACTTTCCAAGTGACTACTGATACGGTTGCATGTACCCAGATGTAGGCTACCCTCAACATGGATTAGTCATGAGGACTTCATCCAAATTCATATCCAGACATTGGTTTGAAAATGCCACCTACTATCTTGGGCATTGATGCCCAATGGGAGATGTGGGCACTAGAGGTACAGTTGGCATGGAGGACAAAGTGGATCTTCTTGGCATCCTATGTTCAGTGCACGTTCTATGCCATTTTATTTGTGCCCAATAGCTATGTTGTCTAAAAATTTCAGAAGGAAAATTCCAGGGGATCCTAGAGTTCATTAGAATCAAATGAAAAAGTCCATGTAAACACAAAGAATAGCTATCTTGATTGCAATTTGATATATATGAGACAATGTGTTTACAGTCCAAGTTATGAATCATAGTGTTTAAACTTTTAATTGGAATTTCCATGTGACTACTTATCGGGTTGCATGTACCTAGATGTGGGCTACCCTCAACGTGGATTGATCGTGAGGACTTCATGCAAATTCATATATAAGAATTAGTTGGAAGATGCCACCTACTAGCTTGGGCATTGATGCCCAATGGGAGATGTGGGCAATAGAGGTAAGTTTGGCATGGAGGACAAAGTGGATAGCCTACCAATTCTCATGGATATTATAGAAAAGGACTGGACAATGAATGCAAAGTCAGTTTCAGCAACCCATGAGATGGGAGCCCTATCAACTAAAACCAGATCATAACTTATAACAAATGGCTGCAAGAAGGCTTGGGTATGGTGGCACTAATGTAGTATCACAGTCACGATTATCAAGGTAATCATGAGACAAAATAAATGCCTTTCTCGAGCAGGAATGAGTTGGGAATATTGAACAAGAAGTGAATATAAAAGGGTGTAGTTATCTCCTTTATACATATTTAATCAGTTATCTGTCAGAAATATGGGACAAGAACTGAACAACATAAGGCACAATGCTCTCCCTTGTTTGGCCATAATATCTCTAGTTCCATATGTTGGGCTTCCATTTCCTCTTGGTAGCTTCAGATGTGCTCACATCAGTTGAGGGTTGAGACAAACCACCATCTTCCCCTAGCAGAAATGATTTTCATACTTTGCTCTTTGCCTGAGGTAGAGACTAAGGAGCACTTTATGTTTAAATATCCTCTCTAAATGAGATAAGAGGGAGGTTTTATTGCATCTATAGGTACTTGGGTAGAATTTTATCAACATTGTTCAAACACTTCAATAAAAAATTCCTTCCCTTTCAAATTAGAGATACATTTTCTCTCATATTTTCCTATTTCAGAGAAATTCTACAGCAGCTACGCACAACACCTCATCTTTTCGTCAAATCGAAGACAATGGGGGATTGGAATTCTTCATGATACTTGGTTGGACAATGCAAGAACCATCTATCATTGCTCACTGGCCTACATCACCAAGGCTCCAAATTGTGCCACCATGGCTCAAAATGATCTCAAACTACTTCTTATGTTCACATTGAACCTATGCATAACTTCGCGTCTGAGCTATAATTCTCAATAATGAGATTTTTAGTATCGCAAAAAGTGTCAAGTAAATCAAAATTAATGGCAGCAACAAGAAGAAAATATCTTGGAAAAAATTTTCTTGACCGTAAAATATGGTTAATATGATTGATTGACCATCATATATCACAAATCATCTAAGTTCAAAAATTATTTTTGAAAATTTGCTTCTTTTGGAAATTGCCTTACTAGTTCACTAAGCCATGTAATTATTACATGTAACCCCTCTAAATCAACTGATGTGTTTAAGTTTAAGAGAGACACATCACATATAGTTAAGTGATAGACTTGTGTAAACTGATCTCTATATAGATGAAATGTAAGGGATATAGTGCTTGGTTAAACTCCTCCATTATGTATTTCTTTCCCTAGTAGGTTTCTCAGCAAAATTTAGAAGTGAGCTTCAACAATATTAGTCCACTGTCTCAATATAAATTCCCAACTTTTTTATGTAAATTATCCATGGATTCTTTGCAGTCAGATTGAAGTTTCTTCTCATTTTTCTCTATATTTTTCACAAACTCTTTACATTTATATTGAAGTTTGTTTGAATAGAATTGCTAAAACATTGATGATGGAGTTTTAGTGATTTAAAAATTCCAAATCCATTTGATTTATGTTTTTTCTTGAAGCCCAACTGTATTTAATGTTGAAAAAAATGGTAAAGCACAAAATCACTAAAGCTTGTGTGAACTTTCATTGTTGTTTGCAGCACCATGTTTGCCTCAGTGGTGTTTTATTAGAAATTTTGATGGATGATTTGTCCAAGATTATTTTTATCAATTTTGATGGGTTTTTTGTCCTTGTTTATTTTTAGCAATTTTGTCAGATATTTTGTTTAATTTTCAGAGAGAAAGATTGTAGACTGGAAGTTGGAAGCCGTATTAATACTTGCATGGAGCATTGAGCCTATCTCAAGTTTCAATTTTTGGTTACGATCCCTTCACTCAAATTTTGATGTTGCCTCACTTTGTGGGATGGCACTATGAACAAGTAAGAATAAATTGATCTCAACAATAAAGAGCAAATGTATTGTTAGAATCTATTCTCAAAGTTGCAAATTTTATTGAAACTTGCAATATGTTTTGAATTTGAACTTTGAGTTAAATCCATAATTGCACATAAATGGTAAATGGTAGGGTTTCTGTACAAAGAAATTTCAAACTGTTTGTGATAATTTCATTGGAATATAATGCTATCAAAATTGTAATTTCCCATGTAGAATGTGTGCTAAGGAGAAAAGTGAGAAAAGATAAATTACAAGTCATGATGGTAATCTTAGTGTGCCTATTAGATGAGTTCAATGTCAAGAGTTTTTGGGGGTGAGATATGTTTCTTACATCTGTCGAAGTGTTAATCAAAGGTGATGTAGCACTATATATAAAACATAGTGAAAATGATTGTATTTTCTAATGGAAGAGACAATTATAGCTCAAAACCAAGACATTATTATTCATATTCTTCTCAACATGAAAAGGCATGTCCTTGATGAGTATTGCCTCCTTATATGTCAATGGTGGCTTGGAAGAGATGCGTTTAGCTTCCTCCTCCACTTACACTATTGCTTCTATTGTGACCTTAAGAGTGTCTATCTATGATGATGATGAGTATCTCTTATCATGATTTATATGTTTTTCTCTTTGACAAATACCTCATATATTTCCAAATGTAGATCATCGAAACTATGGACCTCATCTCTCCACAACTTTTGGCACAAGCTAGTAGGCTGCACCACTACCACCCTCCTCCAAGGCACCAATATGTGATCATTGATATCTTTCCTTTATGTCGAATTTCAAGAGAGTCATGGTTAATTTCATCCAACTTCTTTCAAGAAATTCTCAAACATGTTCTCGCAGACACACACTCTGCAATAATTTTGTGTGTATGTTATGTGCAACTTTAGTAAAAATAAGACTTAAGCAAAGATTACTAACAAACCAACACATCCCTTCCAAGAAAGCTTAGATAAGAAAACCTCTAAGATAGGAGGGAATGCATTGTTAAACAGCTAATTACTAGGAAACTCACCCCCCCCTCCCCCCGCCACTAATATTTCACCATTAGAAATGTAAACCGAAACACCTTAGAAATGCCTCAAAAACTACTAGAAATATTTCCAAATAAAATATTGCTCTTTCCAACCTATAGGGGTGTTTCCAATTCCCATAATTATTGATTATGCCTTTGTTTATAAAAGGAAATAAAAATAATAAGAAATAAAACCACTTATAATTTTCAATGATAGGAAAAATACCTTGCAAGTTAGTTAATTTCAAGCATTTTTGGAAACTTTTGTTAATTTATGTACAAATACAACCTACATAACTACCACCATGCTCTACATATGAGGGCAATGAGATACATATCATGGAAAAAGTCAGCCCTTAAGTGTGGCATTGCTTGTAATAAAGTAGGGGAAGAACGTTTTGGATCATTTCAGTGGAATTTAGCCCTAAGTTGGAAAATCTTAATAAATATAACAATAATTTTATTATTTTATGAGTCTTTTATTACTTTGTTGACTATGTTTATCTTTATACTTTTCTTGACAATTTGCTATTATAAAATATATGTAGTCTACTTTAGATTATATTCTAGTGTTATTTGTCCTTCATATCTTATATTTTACATTGTATATTCTTTCATTTTCAAAAGTGGAACTCATTATTGATGGGAAGAATGTTATGAAACTAGCTCACAAAAAGATAGAAAAGATAGTTGAACGCCTTAGAATTCAGCCTCTTCGAGGGGGAAACCTCCTTTACATTACACAAATGAGCAATTCTTGGATGATTCAAATGACAAAACCTCCTTTCTATATATAGGAGTCTAAGGGGTCACAATATAACCAAGCCGACCTAACAATAATAATATAAAGGCACAAAAATAACAATAGAGGGATTCTGTGGGGCACAATAATAACAATATGGGGACAATAGGGGCACAACAATATTAATAAGGGATACAACTATAATATTAATGGGGGAATCACTAGTATTATAGCGACCTAACATGCCACTCTCCTTCAGCGGATAAGTTCTTCCACTTGTTGAGATACTCTGAAATGGATCGATTTCGTAGTTGTAGAGTTCTTGTTTCTATTACTGCTTCCAGTTCCAATATAATTTTTCCTTCCTCGTCAAGTCATGGCAATATTGTTTGAATTGGGATCTTGTCGCCTATAACCTTCTTTAAACATGATACATGGAAAACTGGGTGCACTCGAGAAGCTGCAGGAAGCTCCAATTTGTATGCAATAGTACCAATCTTTTACAACACCTTGTACGAACCATAATACTTTGGTGACAATTTATTATCCTTCTTAGCATGCTTGAGGGACATTTTATTATATGGTTGTAGCCGTAGGAATACCCAGTCACCTACATCAAAACTTCTTTCACTGTGATGTTGATCTGCCTGTTGTTTCATTCTATTTTGTGCCAACATGAGGTTATCCTTTAAGAGGTGGAGAAATTGTTGTTGATTCTCGATGTTATGTTCCACTGCTTGAACCTTAGAATTTTCTCTTAAATATGATGTGATGGATGGTGGCTGATATCCATAAAGTGCCATAAATGGGGTCATTTTTGTTGTAGTATGGAAGGAATTGTTATACCACCATTCAGCCAGAGGCAACCATTTGACCCATTGTGTCTATTTATTAGATACAAATCAACAAAGATATCCTTCCAAACATTTGTTTACTGTCTCCACTTTCCCATCAGATTGAGGATGATAAGATGAGCTATGAGCTAACTGAGTACCAAGACAAGAAAATAATTCTGTCAAAATTTTTTTGGAAAAATTGGGATCTTTGTCACTTGCAATAATCTCTGGGTTTCCATGTAGCTTTTGAATTGTTTCAATAAATTCTGTAGAAACTGTGCTGGCTTTAAATGGATGTGATAATGCACAAAAGTGTGCATACTTGGTAAGTCTGTCAACTACCACCATGATGACACTCTTTCCCTCAGACTTGGGTAAACCTGTGATAAAATCCATTGAAACCTCCTCCCAACGTTGGCTTGGAATGGATAAAGGTTGTAATAGACCTGGTGTCTTAATTGTTTCAGCTTTATTTTGTTGGCATACCAAACATTCCGCCATAGACTTTTGAATATCCGATTTAAGGCCATCCCAAAAAAATTCCTTCTTAACCCTATGGTACGTTTTTAGAAATCCTAAGTGCCCTCCTAAGGTAGAAGCTTGCAATTCTAGAAGAATCTTTTGTTTGAGTTGGGAATTCTTATAGAGGTATAAGCGATCTTTGTACCATAACGAATCATTTTTCCATCTAAATGTATCAGATGTACTAGAATCTTGTTGTAACTTTCGAATAAGTTCCCACAGTTCTCCCATTCCTCCCTTGCTTCGTTTATCCAATCTGGTTGGATAATAGAAATGGCGCACAACAATGCTTCCACATCCTCATCCTTTCTTGAGAGTGCATCTACCACAACATTTTGCTTCCCTTTTTTGTATATGATTTCAAAGTCATAACCCAACATCTTTGCGACCCATCTTTTTTGTTCTTCAGAGAATAATCTTTGTTCTAAAAGGTATTTAAGGCTATCATGATCCGTTTTTACCTTAAAGTGTCTTCCCATTAGGTAGGGTCACCATTTCTTAAGTGCATGTAGTATTTCCAACATTTCCTTCTCATAAATAGCTTTGTGTAAATACATTCCCTTGATTGGACGACTTTCGAAAGCAATGGGTCTTTCATCTTGCATTAAAACAACACCAATTCCATTTCTGGAAGCATCACGTTCCATAATAAAGGTTTTTGTGAAGTCTAGTGTAGCTAAGACCGGTGCTTGGCACATTGCCTCTTTAAGATATTCAAAGGCCTTTGTTGCTTCTGGAGTCCATCAAAATGCATCGTTAGAGGTGCTGCTATTTTCCCATAATTCTTAACAAACTTGTGATAATACCCTATCAACCTGAGAAATCCTCACAAATGCTTTATGGATGTGGGGATTTCCCATTCCTTAATGGCTTTAATTTTGCTAGGGTCTACCTTAACTCCTTCATGAGATACAATATGACCCAAATATTCCACCTCTTGTACTCCAAAGAAACATTTGGATCTTTTTGCATATAATTGTTTCTCCTCCAATAGTTGTAGCACCCTGTCAACGTGTTCAACATGATCCTTCCAAGACTTGTTGTAGATTAGTATATCATCAAAAAATACTAACACAAATTTTCTAAGGGTTTGAAAATGGAATTCATCAAACTTTGAAATGTAGAAGGTGCATTAGTAAGGCCAAAATGCATGATCAAAAACTCATAGTGACCCTCATGAGTTCTAAATGTTGTTTTCAGAATGTCTTGAGTCTTCATTTTGATTTGATGATATCCTAAACGAAGATCTAACTTCGTGAAGTAAATTGATCCATGCAATTCATCCAATAATTCATCAATGATAGGAATGGGAAACTTATCTTTAATAGTGAGCTTGTTGAGGTCCTTATAATCTGGACACGTGCGCCATGATCCATCCTTCTTGTGCACCAATACTACTGGAGTAGAGAAAGAACTTTGCCTAGGTTGAATTATACCAGCCTCAAGCATTTCTGCAACCATACATTCAATTTCACTCTTTTGAGCATAGGGATACTTGTACGGCCTGATGTTTGGAGGAACACTTCCTGGAATCAAATGAATAGCATGATCATGATCACGAATAGGTGGGACACCTTTTGGAGTCTCAAATACCTTCGAATGATTTTCCAAGACTTTTTGGAGATCTGGAGAAATAGATGATTTCGATGTGGAAACATCTAGCGAAACAAATGTGTAACTACACCTCGTTGTTCCTTTTTTAGAAGCTTTGTCATACCGTTAGAGCTTATTATCTTTCCCGGTTACCCTGCAATACCCCATAATTCAACTTCCTTTCCTTCTGCATAAAATTTCATGAAAAGTTCTTGAAAGTTAAAAACTATTGTACCCAAGGATTGTAGCCATTGGACTCCTAGTAAAACATCAGCACCTCCCATTGGAATGGAAAGCATTGGGCTCTTCAATACATATTCTCCAATGGATAGCTTGATATTATGGTGCTGTCCTGAGAAATTTATCGTTCCTGCATTTGCAACCATCACTTGACACTCCAGTGCTGGATATAGGAAGCAATTCAATTCTTTTGCTATCTTACAATGAATAAAATTGTGGGTACTTCCTGAATCAATCAACATTATTACCTTTTTCTTCTTGATTTGTCCTTCTATCCTGATGGTTTGAGGAGTGGTAATTCTAGCCAATGCATTACAAGATATGGTCGGATTCATTTGTTCTTTATCTAGGTTTTTCTCCTGGAGTATATCCTCTTATTTTGACTTTTCTTGTTCCTTTTCTTCCTCCTCTTCACAATCTATGTAGAATAATTTCTTCTCAGCAGCCTTTTGACCTTTAGTGTATTTGCTATCACAACTGTAACAAAGCCCTTTTTCTCTTTTTTCTTCCAATTGTTGTGGTGCCAACCTTATAGGTTGTGGAAGGCTAGGGGCAACAACACTTCAATCTTTATAGTTGTGAGTGGTATGCTTCTTGGTTGCCATAATTTTTCTTTCCATTTTTTTTGCTAACCTAAATGCCTTCTCTAATGAATTAGGTTCCCAAAGGTGAACATCATGTTGGATATTATCCTTTAAAGTCCCTATGAACACATCAATCCTATGCTCCTCGAGAATATTTTTTACCCTTATGTTCAATTTTTGGAACTCCTCAATGTGCTCCATTATTGAATCATTTTGTTTGAGACTTATCAATTGGATAAAAAAAGTGTTTCTTTTTGTATCCTCATAATGTGCTGTCATTTCTTCCGTAAAAATTTCCCAAGTGATAATTTGTTTTCGAGAGCAAAGCCATTGATACTATACAAACTGATTTGGTTCCAAATATAAAGTTACGATACGTACCTTTTGTGTGTTTTGCACATTATTGAGATCGAAAAATTGCTCCATCTGTAGTATCCATGTTGTGGGATCCTTGCCATCAAACTTCCTCATATCAATTTTTGGAATATGGTGGGTCTTCGATCCAATATTAGATTCTATGAAATCATGATTAACATTTCTTTTGTTCTCATCATGAGTTTCCTTTACTACCCTTTCACCATTAGTAAGAATTTCTTGTAGAAACTTTGTCAAACCTGTCTTCAAATCTATACTCAAATCTTCCATGCCTGTCTTCAAATCTTCCATGCTTGTCTTCAAATCTGTCTTCAAATCTATCTTCAAATCATCCATCTTAGCTTCCACGTCATTCATCTTAGCTTCTACGCCTTTCTTTAAACAATCCATCTTAGCTTCTACGCCTTCCTTTAAACAATCCATCTTAGCTTCTACATCTTTCTTCAAGCCATCCATCTTAGATTCTGTTACTTTTTGTGCAAGTGTCACTTCTTGCACTTGGTCTCGTATTTTTGATATATCATGTTGCATTTCTTCCTCTTCTTCATGAGTCATGCTAGAGCTTTCAGGTTGCTTACTAGGTGTTTGCATTTTCTTTCCTCGGGGCATCAATTACTGATAATAATGCTTTACTATGCCCTTTGAATTCCTTCAAACTAAATTTTCAAACCAAGCTTATGAAAAAATTTAAAAAAAGAACTACACACCTTTTTTTACTTTGTAGGAGCTTGATATTGAATCTGATGTATCTCTATAATTTCGGATCATCCAGTTCTGAAATTGTGACCTGTAGTAGCCCTCTGTGTCCTCTTTCCAATGCTACCAGTCTTATCCAAATTGGATTCTCCAGGGAAGAGTTATGTCAAATCTCCCACAGTGACCTGATTATAGACTAGTTCAGTAGAGCGAACTTGTATGACATGCCACATGTAACTGTTTCAACCTTTGGCTCTGAAAAATATATAAAAAAACTACAGTCCGTCCTCTTTCTGTACCTTCTTACGAAATTTCAATCCGATGCTCAGAGAGAAAGTTTTGACGATTTTTCCCAGGTCACCTCTTTGGAATGTAATTCAGGAGTCTACAAAAGGACCAAATTCCTTAGATCATATCTCCGCAAATATAGTGCGAAAAGCTCTAAAATTTGTACCCGAGGTTCAGTCCGATTTCGTCTCAAATGGGGTTTTTTTTCGCTTCTGAGATGTTGCAGAAAAAAGTTATAGCGAAAATTCCATGATGACCTATTTGGAGCAGCGAAACCCTAAAATCCAAAGCTTCGATACCAAATATTATGAAACCAGCTCACAAAAAAGATAGAAAAGATAGTTGAACGCCTTAGAATTCAACCTCTTTGAGGGGCCAACCTCCTTTACATTACACAAATGAACAATTCTTGGATGATTCAAATGACAAAACCTCCTTTCTATATATAGGAGTCTAAGGGGTCACAATATAACTAAGCCGACCTAACAATAATAATATAAAGGCACAAAAATAACAATAGAGGGATTCTATGGGGCACAATAATAACAATATGGGGACAATAGGGGCACAACAATATTAATAAGGTATACAATTACAATATTAATGGGGGACTCACTAGTATTATAGGGACCTAACAAAGAAGCAAGAATTGAATAAAAAGGTTAACAATGTCTTGCCAACACAGTATGAATTCATTTACTAATCTGGTTGTTTTGAAATTCATTTGCTAATATTTTATACAAATTTTTATGTATGATGTTTTAAATTTCTACCATCATATCAATTTCATGAATAAATGATTTCTTTTTGTTTTTAAATAGACGATTGTGTGAGAACTACCTCCAAACTCAACTGTGAAGGATTTGCTTGAAAAAATAGCTTGTGGTAATTCACTTTGTACATCATATAGTTTGGCAATACAAGGGGAGCGCATGTACTTGAGCTATCAACTTTGGAAATGTTTCTAGGGATTACTATGGTTTTTAATGTTTTGATTCTTTAACCTCGTGGTTATTTTGGGCAAGCAAATGGTTTAGGAATGCTAGACAAGACACCGGTGGACAAGTAAACATATATTTTATAATTGCAATGTCCATTCCACGATATCTTCTCTTTTTTATTTGATTGTATTTTGAATGTTTCCTTTGATTTTGTTTTTCTTTTAAATATGAAATTGAAAATACTTGGTATCATGTCCATTTAAACAAAATCCAAAGATTGAAGATGAGATTAGTAATACACGATATTAATTGAAATCCTTTTCGTTGTTTTGTGTTAAGAAAATTCCATGACTATTAGAAAAGTTTACCATGATATTGTTATTTAAGCACAATTTTTCTATATATTTGACCAAGTTCATGCATTACAAAATGAAATTTTGTTGCGAATAAAATGACAAGGATTAGATATCACACCTCAAATTATTTGTTTTCACAAAGTATCCACATCCTAAGCATTTTAACGTGTAAGTTCGCATGATTGTGCTTAAGATTTCTCTGGAGGTTAACTACTAAGCTATTAAGGTGTTCTTTTCTTTGGGGACATTTTTTTTGTTTTGTTTCTACATGACATTTGGCCACATAGTGGCCACTATCACCAAAGTGAAGAAAAATTGTTCGAGTTTCTTACTTTTATGGGGAAAAATGGCATTGACATTACTAATGTTGAGGTATATGTCGTATAAATATTTTATAGTCTGCTTTAGTTTATAACCCAATATTCATTGTCTTTCATGTCTTATAATCTTCATTGTATATTCTTTTGTTTTCAGGAGAGGAATTGATCAATATTGATGGTAAGAAGCAAGAATTGAAGAAAGATGAGAACAATAACATTCACTAGTAGAAAATTATGAAATTATTGACTAGGTGACTAAAAACGTTAGTCACCGCAATTATTTCAAGTGAATTACTACTAAATTTGAGCAATTTTAAGTGACTGAACTAGAAATTACTAACTTAAATGGCCAATTTAGTCTAGGGATAAGATATGCAACTAGCTAATAAGTGACTAAACGAAAAGCAACTAACATAAATGACTAATTTAGTCTAGGATTAAAATATATGACTAGATAATAAGTGAAAAAATTATTTCATGACGAGACTACCCTACAAGCCACCAAATTTCTATCATATCCATGAGGTCAATAGAAATTTGTTGTTTAAGAGATAGCTAATTTGGAACAAACTTAGCTCTAGAGCCTAGGAGTTTTTTCCACCTCTAATGTTTATGGACAAAGAGATCAATTTCTAAAGCATGTGGGAGCCAAACTATCACCTTTCCCATGTTGTCTCCCTCTATTGAACATCATGGAAAATCTTCATAGATTAGTCATGCTTACTAAAACAAACATTTCATTGGAAATGATCATTAATCCTATCAGATTACTACTTCACTATACTTTTTGACCACACAAAGCTTATTTTGATGTCTAACCTTATTATTTCATGACAATACTACAGTACAAGCCACCAAATTTCTATCATATCCATGAGGTCAACACCAATTTGTGGTTCAATATACAACTAAGTTGGAACAAACTTAGCTCTAGAACCTATGTTATTTTTTCACCCCTAATGTTTATGGAAAAAGAGATATCAATTTTCTAAAACATGTGAGAGCCAAAGTTTTACCTTTCCCATGTTGACTCCCTCTATTGAACATCATGAAAAATCTCCATAAATTAGTTATCTTTATTAAACCGAACATTTAATTGGAAATTATGATTGATCATTACCATGACATTGCTAGTTTTCTGCAGTTTTTAACCACACAAAGCTTGTTTTGATATCACCATAATTCACTTTTAATAAATCAACCAAAATCCCCTCAAATAATATTGGTGACATCAATACCTAACAATTTTATAAATTAATAATTATTTATAATTATAATTAACTCCCACTAAACGCAAGAAAATACTCAACATTTTATTTAATGGAATTCACTTCACCTTGAAAACAAAAAAGAATTTAAGACAACCATTTCATTTAAGTTCCATTCAAGGTTTCATGGATTTGTTTCTTTCAAATATCAATTTTTTTTATTTTCCTCCATTTGAAAGGTTTGTCTAGGGGGAAGAAGGAGAAGGAGAGGCGTGGCCATGCCATCACACATATGATTTGATTCACTTGGTTGAATTCATGAGATTGGATTCTCCATGCCTCCAATCATGGTGAGATTGAATTTGCACAAGATTGCCCATGCTACTAGGTGATGGCCCATAACCAAGCCCTCCATCTCTCTAAGCAACTTAAAAATACTTCTAGACAAGGACAAATAGGTGCTCAACTAGCAGAGATCTATTTGGGAGAGTCGGAAATGTTAGGAAACCTAGCTATGGAAATGGGAATGAAAACGGACCTCACCTTTAATAAATATAGCCATATCAAGGATACTACAATCCATCAATCAATATTTCTTGTCAGATTATGTATTGGGGCCTAGAGGGAATCCCTGATACCAGTGGGGTTGGGAAGGAAAAAATAGGTTCCTAAAACAGGGATTCGAAGGTTAAAGCCCATGTTTCATTAGGTTATTTCCATTGTCAAATAGGATTGGATGGAGAAGTTGTTTGGTTGGTGCACCTCACACTAATTAGGAATTGTTTCTCTATCAGTGTAAGCTAGATCGACTATATGTTTCTTTTTCTCTCTTGTCCTCCCTGACTTGTATTATGAGGCCATACGTCCATGATTCCATGGAGGAAGATGAACCCAAAGGAATAAGCGATAATGGCTTCACGAAAGAAGACGACATGTGCCTTTTTGACACAAAAATCATCCAAGAAAATAAGCAGATAAGAGAGAAAGAATGCTTTTACTATGACAAGGAAATCAGATATCCTAAGACCATATGTGGTCACAAGGTAGATGCTCTAGTGTAGATGGATTC
This sequence comes from Pinus tabuliformis, assembly GCA_031772625.1. Lineage (NCBI taxonomy): Eukaryota > Viridiplantae > Streptophyta > Pinopsida > Pinales > Pinaceae > Pinus > Pinus tabuliformis. Next base: position 373,811,247 of record CM062818.1, read on the forward strand.
TTATGATCTAATCATCCCTAAAAATGATAGAGACCCAAAAAGAACCACAGATTCGCCTAGACCAGGGCTTTTGAGAGTCCCAGAGCAAAGAAATAAGATTTCGAGGAAATGGACTTGGGCTCAGACAAGAAAGATTGAGGCTTTGCACCAGAGGAGAAGTTTACAGAGGCCAAACCCACTCAAAAGGTAAGTAGCAAACTAGATTTTATCTTTATTTTTTAATTATAATAATTACTGATTCTTTCCCATGAGGAACTTGAAAGAGTCTCAAGCTCTCTAGGATGAGACTACAAAGCCAACCTTCCACTTTATTAAACACAAAAGAAAATGAATATGTATATATACAATGGGATGAGCCCCATGGATAACCTCCATAGTGGGAAAATAGAAAAGCTATGTGAGCTTACAACTCACAACACAACAAAGAAAACTAATTTTCTTTCTTTAGAAATTACCAACACCAACACCCCCCCATAAGCAAAACGTAGTGAGGAAATAAACAAATGGGTCGCAACAACTAGGCCTGATGAGGTACCCATGTACAACAACAATGAACCCCATAGAAACCGAGAAACAAGAAAACAAAGAAAAAATAAATTAGTGAAGGTAGGAGGATTTAAGAGGACCCCTCAAAGACTACTTCCTTCACCCAAAGCATCAAATGAAGTTGAAAACACCTAGGAGATGCAAAAGGTTTAGTGAAGATGTCATCCACTTGCGCTTTAGTAGGCAGATATTCTAGATGTATAACACTATCTTGGATCAATTGCTGGATAAAGTGCATGTAGATCTTTATGTGTTTTCTTCGCTAATGTTGAACTGGATTTCTAGAGTTGTTGATGGAGCTTTTGTTATCACACCTAAGTGGTAAGATGCTCCTATTCGATTACAAAATCCATCAGTAACTATGAAATCCAAAGTACCTCTTTACTAGCCAAGATTGTAGCATGTTATTTAGCCCCCATGAAAGACATTGCAATTACATATTGTTTCTTGTAGGACCAAACAATAGGAGCTGAACCAAGATGGTAAACAAAGCCTGATGTAGACTTCCGAACATGAACAGAACCAGCCCAATCAGAGTCAGTAAAACCTTCTGGATCAGAAGAACCAACGATGTACTGAATGAGAAACTTGGAAGTGCCTTGAATATAATAAAGAATGGACTTAACTGCTTTCCAGTGACTCTCATGTGGATCCTAAGAGAACCGACAGACAAGTACAACTGCAAAAGAGATGTCTGGTCAGGTATGTTTCAAGTACAACAAAATCCAAACCAACTATCCATACAAGGTCAGATCAACACTGAGTGGTGAGAAACTAGCAGTAAGTGTCACACCTGACTCAAATGGAGAGGGCGTTGAGTTACAATCAGCCATGGCAAATATTTGAAGAAAATCAAGAGCATAGTTTTGCTGATAAATGAAGATTCCATCTAAATATTGATGGACTTGCAAACCAAGAAAATAATGCATAAAGCCAAGATCTATCATGTCAAACTGCTTCATCAACTGTTGTTGTACACTCTATATCATGGATGAATAACTCTAGGTAATAATCAAATCATCCACATATAGAAATAATACCAAAGATTATTTCCCTCTCTTTTAGTATAAATTGTAGGATCTAAGTGACAATGAAAAAAGTTTGTAATCAATAGAAAACTATTCATCATCTAATATCAAGCTCGCAGAGCATGTTTGACACCATACAAAGAACAACAAAGCCTACAGACAAGAGAAGAGTCCTGCACGAAACCAAGAGGCTGCTCCATGTAGATTTCTTCCTGCAAATCTCCATGAAAGAAAGCACTCTTCACATCCATCTAATAATGTAACCTGCGTTGTGAGGTAGCAAGAGACAACAAAAGACATATGGAATTCATTTTGGCAACAGGGGAAAAAGATTCAAAGTAATCAATACCTTCAACCTGTGAAAACACCTTGGCCACTATTTGTGCCTTATACATGTCAACAGTACCATATGCAACATAATTTGTCATATAGGCCAATTTTCAATGAACTAGTTTTCTTCCCTTAGGAAGAGGAACGAGATCCCATGTGTGATTTGTCATCAAAGAAGAATACTCTTCTATCATGGAAGCTTCCCATTAAGGTATCCCAACAACATCAAAAAATTGTTGGGGATCCTCTGAAATGGCATGAATGAAAAGATAAATACCAACTATCTTGGGTTGAATATTGCTAGGAGTAGGAGAAAAATAACTAAAATCAGATACATCATATCCATGCCTTTCAGGCTGCTTTTTCTAGGGAAGGTTTCTCCACCCTTGTTCTTGATTAAGTTTGTTCTTGTGTAGGCTTATCAACTGCAGGAAGTGGTTGTTCTTCTGGCTGATTTTCATCTTCAGGAGGAAGATTCTCATTATCCTCTTGATCATCAAGAATAAAACTATCATCATGACCTACACCATCATGGTAATATATGGAGAGAGTGGCTTATGATGATTGTTTGAAGTTATCATCAAAACGAATAGGTCTACCAAACAAAACATCCTTTGAAACGGGATCAAACAATATATATGCTTTCGTGTCTTCACAGTAGCCAACAAAAAATAGTGGTTGGCTCTTTTTCTCCATAGCTTTACATTTCTCATTTGGAATCAAGGCCCATGCTGCAATGCCAAAGAATCTAAAAGTAAAGACATCAGGTTTGACAATAGTCCGAGCTTCCTTTGGAATCATATATAACACTGCTTTATAAGGCATATGATTCTGAATATAATTGTCACAGTTCACTGCTTCAGCCCAGAAGGAGGATGGAAGGTTCTTGGATTGAATCATGCAATTGGGAATTTCTTTCAATGTCTTGTTCTTCCTTTCAGCAATGCCATTGTACTAAGGGGTGTAGGGAATAAAATGTTGATGCAAGATGCCATGTTCTTTACAAAAATATTTGAATGCCTAATTGACATAATCCCCACCATTATCTGTGCGAAGATTCTTTATATAAAGAGATGATTTCTTCTCAACAAAATCTTTAAATGTTTTGAAAGTAGCCAAGAATTCACTTTTAAACTTAAGAAAATATACCCAATATCTGCATGAGAAATCATAAATGAAGGTAGTGCATACTAAGCTCCTAAAAATGAATGAGTTGGAAATATCATAAGGTCACTATGCATCAACTCGAGAGGAATAGTAACCCGTAAAGCTTTCCATGTTGGAAAGGGGCCTTGATATTGTTTGCCAAGAACACATCTTGGACAAACTCCATCTGTGAATGGCGCCTAAGGAAGCCCAAGAAAAATATTTTGAGAATTCATTTGCTGAAAATATATGTAGTTAAGGTGCCCAAATATTTCATTCCAAAGCTTACTTAATGAATCTGCATGTGCAATAAAAGAGTTACGAAAAGAAGGTTCAAAACCTGGAAATCTATATAAGTGAGAGTTGTGATCTACCTGTCCATATGCAACAAATGTTCTTGTATCTTGTAGTTCTTGAATGACTATACCATTGGGAGAAAACTCAACTATTTTCCCATCCCCGGAATGGTAGATCTAATAAATAGAAAGTAAAGTTTTGGAGATTTTAGGCACAAGCAAAAAAATTTTGATGCAACCATCATCTACCTGCATAGTGCTTGATAACGAACATCAAGTTGTGAAGATTCTCCCACTTCAATCTGGGAAACACTACAATCAGATGGAAATGGAAGCAAATTACTAGAATGAGTCATATGATGAGATGAACCTGAGTCAAATATCCAATTGTTGAGAATGCATGTAAGGCTCGAGTAGATAAAACATGGTTTGCTTGACTATTCACACACTTATGTTTGTTAAGGAACTTCCCTTCATTACTCATTGACCTAGCTTAGCTCAATATTTAAGGATTATCGCCTAGACAAGGATATCCTTCTTGTAGTCTAAAGAGTGAGAGAAGGTCACCAAGGTGACATTTGGTGGCTTCCTTGAGAGTTTCCTTTTAAGCATTTTGGGTGGGGTTAAGATTTTTTTTTTTTCTATGAGAGTGTTTGAGTGGAGACATAATTTAGAAAATGCTTACAAGGAAATTAGTTTCCCTTGTTGAGATCACCTAAACTACTTCAAATAAAATCTTGTGCTTTTACTAACATCTAATTTTGATAAATAACTAATTTAATAAAATTGAAAAAATAAGATTAATATGATTATTGTTATTTTTTGTATATGGTAGAATCTATAACTATAGCGAGCTTGTACTTACGTGACAGGGGACCGATTCTATCCACTACCACAATCACCTCCAAGTGTAAAAACATTGCCTCACACGTGGCACACTGAGCTAATTGAAGTTTAAACCAATAACATCATAAGAAATTCCTTAACAAACCATTCTATCATGATCTACACCATGGGGCAATTTAAAAAAAAACTTTTAATATTAAAAAATATAGCCATTTTATTTTATTTGAAAATCAATTTTAATAACTAATTTAAGGGAGCCGACTAAAATAAAACTATTTTGCAGGTGAGAGGAGTATAAATTTTCAGGTTGGATGCTATGGGTAAAAATAGGCATTTCAAAAGCAATGAACAGGGGGATCACATGAAACAAACAAAGGCTTCGTGTTGGCTTGATTGTAACACATGCATGCGAGATCAGTAAGCCTCTCCCATTTACATAATTTTGCTAGCCATCTTTTGACCATCTTCCCATGCCTACCCAAATCCTCTATTCTGCACTTCAAATTGTTGGGATTCTAAGGTGTTTTTCACTCTCCTTGTTTTTCTCTTTTTCGCAATTCACTTTTCTTGCTTTATTGTTTGAGTTCTTCCTCTACTTTTATTTTCTCATCGAAATTTCAGCTCTCATTAAGGATGTTTTTCCATCATGGTATAAATGTGTGGACTAGAATTGGTTGATCACAAGGGAAAAAATGATTAAACTGTAGAGGCCATAAATTTGGGGTTTTGGGTGCCCTGGTGGTAAACCCCAAGGGTTATAAATTGTAGATCCTTCCTTGATAATTGGCATTGTTTTACAACTTGGCATTGTTTCAGTGATGATAGCACCTCGACCATCCAGATCTTTGTAGTGGGGTTGGATTTTCAATAGATATCTATGTTTAGTGCCCCTAAATCCCAGCATCTCAACCACCCGAGTGATTTCAGATTCTATTTGTGCTTATAATTGCAATTGAACTAGGGACAACTAGTTCTGAACTACCAATTCCATATCTTCCATATATGTTATATTATGGAATTGCACCATTTTACTAGTGTATCCAACCTTTATCGATATATTGGGTGCACAATTTGAATTTGAATTGTATTTTCCATGGCATGATTGATTCTTCCACCCTTACAAAGTTTGTAGTGCGTGCTATTAAATCATGTAATAGTTCATCTTCTATGCAATCCCTATATTTGGGGTCATGAATAGAGGAATCGTGGGATTTGCGTCAAACAACCGTTGGATACAGACAAAACCTCTTCAATCACATGTCTTCAAACCATAGTTACCAAGATCGAATTCGGATTCATATTTGAATTCGATACGATATGGTAAAAATTCGAATAATAAATTTTCAATTCTAAAAAAATTCGACAACATACATCTTAAAGGTTAACAAATATGTAGTTTTCTTTCTATAACAACCACTGCTTTTGCTCATTTCTTTCCATTAATTTTGAAATTTAAATAATTTCTATTAATTTTGACAAATATAAACAATTTTAAAATTACAATTCACCAAAAAAAAAGGGCATTTCACTCCTCCCTCCAAAAATTTATTTTATTTTCAAAATTTAAAACTTTAATCGAAAATCTAAATATTAAATATTAAAAATATATAAAAATTCTTGTTATATAAACCTACTAAAATTTTCAATTAATTAAATTTAAAAATTAATATATAATTAAAAATTAAATATCAAAAATATAAAAATTAATTAATTAATTAATATAAATATATATAAAATTTCAAATAATTTGCATTACAAATCAAACTTTCTGACTTCAGAACTCAAATTCTTCCATCCTACAGCCATTTATTTTGGCTTTAGTGGCCACCCCTCTATGTATGTGGATATAGAATAAACTCTCAACCCAATTTCCTTATAGGCAGATGATAAACTAATCCTGTAAAACGAATGGAATTTTTTCTGAACAATTCGATATACGAATGGAATTGCCAATTTTCATATTTTTCACAACAGATCCAAAATCTTTGTGTAGTGATTTTCTTTGGTCTTCAGACACAGGTCACATTATTCGTGCACAAAGAAAAGGAGCAAGCTCCCCATTCAAATCCCACACCCATCACAGGAAGGGACCTGCACGTTTTAGAAGCCTTGAGTATGGCAAGCATAATGGATACATCAAGGGAATTGTAATTGGTGACATACACAACCCCGGCCACGACACTCCCCTCTGCAAGGTGACCTTCAAGAACCCATTCCTTTACAAGCATCCGAAATAGCTCTTGGTAGCAGACGAAGGTATGTACACAGGACAATTTGTTTACTGCGGAAACGAGGCCAATTTGACCGTGTGTAATGTGCTTCCCTTGAGGTCTATTCCAGAGGGAGCCATTGTTTGTAATGTGGAACAGAATGTCGGTGATCGGGGTTCTTTTGCTATGTCTTCTGGAGACTATGCCATTGTCGTCAACCACAGCCTCAATAACGACACTACCAGGTTTGTTTTTCAATTATATTTAGGGTGGGTTTGTTTTTGGCACCACTGGTGTTGGCCACAATCCTGACCATAGCACTACAGGTTTGATTGGTTTTTATATCTTAAGGATGATGGTTTTCAAGGATAGAAATTCTTAGGGTTTCGTTATGTTTTCCCCCATGATAGTTGTATTTGGAGATCTAATTGCTTAATATCATTAGGTTGAATTGCATTAGCGGGTTTGTTTTCAATGCCTACCTCTAGGAGTTTATTGGTAACTGTGAAAACCTTAAGTTGGGGTCTTTGTTAAAAAGGATAAGTCTTAAATATATTCTTTCAAAAGATAAATTCTTTGTGTTTATCTTTAGTGCTTCCAAAACAATACTTGGATTTGTGAAACGTCAACGGTACTACAAGATAGGCTTGACCACCCCACTGGCCTACATATGCTAGCCATGCCTATCCTCTCTTCATGAATTTATCTGAACATGTTAGAGTAATGGGGGAATTGAACTCTACTGGGCGTATCACCACCCCCGCTTGAAAACTAATCAAGTCTCTAGTGAATAAACAATTTGTGTTTTCCCTCAATTTCATTTTTGTTGCAAGTAAATAAAAGTTTATTAGAGAGAAATTAATGTACAAGATCTCTACGTCAAGTATTTATCTTATAGGATACATTGTTTGGTCTTTAGGTAAATTATCGATAGAAACTTTATACTTCGAGACTGACAACATTACATATTATACTAGCTAATTAAAAACCCTATCAGGAAGTTGACCAAAAAACATCAATTTATCTCACCTCCCCTTGATTGAATGGTCATATAATCTGAACGTTTTCCCCTTTTATTTCTTATTTAACTCAAATTCAATTTAACCCTTGTCATCATATTTCAAAGAATAATTCTCTAAAGTTCAAGGTTCCTTAGGAATCATGATTGGCCTTCACCTATCTGTTTATTCAAATGATTGATTTCCAACATCTTCCCCTGCTCAGAACACACATTAGCCACATCATTTGCTACAATTTCATCAAACATCTTAGGACCAGGACTGGCCCGATGAGGATGTAAGATTTACATTCAACCTTAAGCTTATCAGAAAGATCTCGTTTTATTTTCTTTTAGCTGCAACATCTCCCCTAGCTAATATGACATATTATCCATAATATTATTTGCTACAGTTCCCCTAACATTGGTAGGAACAGTGCTAGTAACAGAGGAAGCTGAGCATTTCAGAGTCAGGAGGGCCTGATATCATAGTTATGTGATATTTTTTCTACCCAATGGTGATTGAACACATTGTCCTCTCAGCATGTGTTCCTCTATTTATGTGTGTACATTCATGAGAAAAAGTTTCAGATTTAGCCGTTAGACGAGGTTATGCTCAGAAAGAAATGTGTTCATAATCCAACATTTATGTCCAACTACAATGATTATAATATATCATAAATTTTCCTGTAAGAACCTTTCTTAAATCAATTTAAAGTATTTGGGTAGAGGTATAATTTGACAGATCAGCTATCCTTGTGGGCATGAAAACAAATCTACGAAAACATTTCTAATTGCATTGAGCGAGTTGGAATTTAGACATCTAATAGGTAGGCTAGACATTTGCGCCTAGATAATGCCGAAGGATAAGAATTCAATGAATATATTAAAACCTATCTTCCATGGCATTGGAAAAAAATATCTAACCCTCCATAAATCAAGTCATATTGTACATAAGATTTTCTTTGTCAAGAACAAAGATAAATGCAATGATCAAAAACTCTTTCCCCTGGGGTGTATCACCATAGTAGTTTGCAAGAAGAATCCTCAAGACCTAGATAGACATTGATATCTTTCAGCATCAGAAATACACTATTTAATATATAATCAACCTATGGGAATGGTAGTAAGACTCCTCCACCTTAACCTAGGAGGCATAGAGAATCATAACCAATATCAAGGTTGGCTTGTAGGTGTAAAAGAATGAACATGAGGGATTATTTGAGATAAAATAAAATCCTTTAAAGAGAAAAATTTTTGGGTCATCCCTATATTGCTTTGATCCATAAAAGAAAATGGGATTGTTTCTTTGTCAAGTGGAGCTTTTCGAGGAGCCAAGCCAATTTTGATTGAAAATCTAAATGCCTATATGCCCTTTTCATTTATCATATATATAGAGGGACATTTGGAGTAGGTTTTGGGTCATCACTACCACTGAGTGTGAAACCATAAGCAGAGAGATTGTGGTGATTGAATATCCATAAGTGGATGGTGTATGCCTGCAAAGACAACATGAGATGTTTGGAGCCCAATAAGCATGAAGTTGTGTTTAGCGTGAAAGCATAATCAAAAGCTTCAAACAAGTTAACAGACTTTAGCTTGGATGTTTAGGAGACATTCTCCTGCCCACCTAGATTTGAATCGTTCTTTTGACATGTGGTCCTTGTGGTCTATTTGACTCTCCAAGGAGCCATTTCATGTGGATGGGGCAAAGAACAATCCTTGGGTGACTTTGATGGGTTAGATTCCGACCAGTCAGTCGCATAGCCAAGAATTGACTCCACAAATATGCTAGTAGATATTAGCTTTTCCAATAGATCGGGGAGTAAACACTATAGGAAAAACCAAGAAATATGAAAAGGTCAAATAAGCCATATCTTAGATTTGCAAATATACATTCAATGAGTTAGAAGAATATTTACATGAGTAACAGATGAATCAGCTTACATAGCCTTATTGGATGTGTCGTGCCCATAATATTTATCGATAATAGATATGCAAGGTGGCATGTAAGAAAAATGGAGTTCAAAATAAGAGAACATGATCTCATGTGGTGATTTCGTCTAGCTTATAACACCATGCATAGAAAAAATAATATAGTCAACATTAACAGATTTATTTAAATGACTTTAAGCTAGAATATTTGGTAGTGGAAACATGAGAACAAAGAGTGGGACTGCTTAACTTTTATCATGGATCCATAGATCTATGTTGTCTGAAAGGGAATATTAGAAAGAAAAAATAATTATTTTAATTCTTCTTAAAATTTATAGGAAACATGTTAATCATAGTTTACAAGATACTTGGGGCCCTATTTTCATATTGTATGTTGAATCTTGGTTCTATGTTGAAGTTCAATTTTGTTATATGATGTGATTGTCTCATTTTCCAGGGTGAAGCTTCCCTCTGGAGCTAAGAAGATTGTGCCAAGTGGTTGTAGATCAATGATTGGTCAAGTTTCTCAAGGTGGAAGAACAGAAAAACCAATGCTCAAGGTTGGCAATGCATACCACAAATACAAGGTCAAAAGAAATTGTTGGACCAAGGTTCGTGGTGCGACTATGAATCTAGTTGACATCCTCATGGTGGTGGTAACCATCAACATATTGGTCATGCTAGTAATGTACGTCGTGATGCACCACAAAAGAAAAAATTTGGGCTTATTTCTACCATAAGAATTATTCGTCTACATGGACAAGCTGCATCAGTAGGTGCAAATATGGAAAACTAATCTTAGTTCATTTATATTTGCAAGGATTTCATTGTCTTACTTTGGTGTGTTATTTTGTCATAATGTATCTAATGAATTCTCCTATGGATACAAGGATGTGGACACTAGTTGAATGACCTACTTAGCCTTAGGCACCATTGAGAATGGAAGCGGATGGCAGTCTCTTAGAGTGGGTATGCAACATTTTTCCCCATTTTCATTTTGTTTATCATTCAATGTTTGTGCTGGTTCTGATAACCAATTTTAATTATTTATCTTTTTTTCAATTTATATCATTAACATTCCATGTTTCCCAGGCCAGGTAACATTTTTGGTTGTTTTATATGAGCAACCTGTAGGATTAGGATGTTCCTAATGAGTTTTGAACATTTGTCAAGTACGCCTTGTCGATTCTAGATTTTCGTTGTAGGTTATCACTTGAATTGTTATCAGGTTTTACATTTGATTGACAATGAAATTCCCTACTTCTTATAAATTAGTTGTATGTCAATTTTTAAGATTATTTAACAAAATTGTCTTCTATAGCCACACTTCAAACAATTGATTTCACGCTACCAGGTTTAAGGTTTGGGTTATTTATTTGGTTAAAATTTCCCAAGATTTATATCATATATCAGGTGTTAGGTTTGATTTATTATTTGGTCAAAATTTCCCAAGATTTATATCATATCTCAACCTTTTGAAATTCATTTCATTCGAGTGTAACAGATCATGACAAGGATGAGCCCTATTAAGCTCACCAACTCTTTTACTACGCTTCATGAATCTTAATGCAAATGGACTCTGAATTTAATTATTTTCCTTGAATAAACAGTATTAAGCAAACTCCTCTGAGTTAATCTTAGCCCCAAGTCATACTAGAAATTTTGACATGTCAATAATATTGGCTCAGCAACGAGTTTGACACGCAATTCCTTGCAAGTAAGACAAGACTGTCTGTTTAAAAAATAAATTGATCACATCCTTAAACTTTTAGCCCTTGGACTCCCTCATTAAAGAGAATATCATTCTATGATCCTAGTAATGTTCCATTGTAAGAGGCATCCACTGATTCACATTCCTCAGCTCATGACCATAACGATAATTCTTCTTGAACATTTTGCCTAGATCTGGACATATAGTCCTTATCATCATCAAGTATATATTTTCTTTCTTCACCTGTGCTCCACCTCCCCCCTCAAAATTTTAAATAAGAATCAATTTCTATTGCATGCATCCCTTCGATTGAAAATTTATACACATACTTGACATCCTCATCTTGATCCTGGTTCTTATGCTTCTCTTATTCTTCTAAGCTAAGCAATTGAGAAACCATTACATCCCTACCACCATGAATAGTTAAACCATTTTTCCCCGTCTTTCAAGCTCCATAGGAGGAATACTAAAAAAACTCTCAACTTGTTTCTCCCTCTGCAATCACCAACGAAGCATCTTGATTTGGACCAAATCCGTCTATTATGTTCGTAAGATTGGCTTTAGAACTGTCAAGGTCCTTCAATGGTGGGGCATATCCACATATTAAATGAAAAGGAGGTACATTTGAATTTCTAGCCCAAAGAAAGGTAGCTCTCAGTTTATTGATATAAGCATTTGAAAAGAGAAACTAGTCTAACCAAACCTAGAGAGCTTTCATCACTCTCTCCTGCAAGAATGACAAAATATAAATGTGAAAAAATTCATAGAGTGATCCAAAAAGTTATTAAACTTATTATGATATTTATTATTTTATGATTAAAAATTACGAGTTGCCTTGCTAATTGATTATCATTAATGTAATATTACATACACTTTTCCCATAGACAAGATAAATCAAATCTAAAACTGTCAAATAAGTGGTAAATATAAGATAGACTAGCATTAAGTTTCCTATGAAAACTCTCAAGCAGCTCAAAAATGTCCAGGAATTGCAAACACTATGATGGTACCAATGCCATTATAAATGATCAAAATATAAAAACTTGAAAGTCCTAACATGGTGCTTCTCAAAAATGAGAATCTTAAAACCTAAGTTTTATAAAGAACCATTTATTCATCCTTTCCTTGAACCTCTCCTCAAAGGATGATATCGCACCACAACCCTGGAAACGCTAATGTCACTAGTAGTAAACATAGAGCACTCATAGGTCATGGGTACACCCATGTAACAACGTCAATAAAAATTGTAGTAAAAAGGGAAAAACCAAGGCTATGGTATAGAGAATCTGATCTAGTGTCTTTATTAGTCACGAGGCCTATTAACCCATATTCAACTTCTAATCTTTTTATGTGGGAAGAGATATTCTTTCAATTTCTCTGACATTCTTAGTGACACGTTCTTCAAGAGACTCAAGATACTGATGAGTGTTACCTCCATTTGACGTTGATTTTGCCTGATATTACACGTTTATAGTATCAAACCAGATGGTATATATATAAAGGAACAAAATAAATTAGCATCCTAGAGGCAAGGAGAATCACCTGCGACCTTCATCCATTCCACTGTCATTAAGAGTAGAAGCAATGTTTTCCATTATGACTTCTTGTTTGTCTTCTTTCCCAGAACCCCCAAATATGTCATCGCTACCAGAAGAAGAGTAATTCAAACCAAGTCCCTTAAGCTCTACATTATCCTCTATATCAGTTCCACCATCCTCACAAGTCCACTTTGAAGCCTGTAATATAGGATGTGTTTCATAGAATTTCATGTTAAAGGTCTTAGATCTAGTTGTGGGAATGATGAATTTGAGGTACCCACCACACCAACATATTTTAGTAAAGTTCCACTACAAGAGGCATTCATTTATTCACGTTCCTCAAACCCTTACCATAAAGATGATTCTTCCTGAACATTTTTCCTATATTTGGACATATATTCCTTATCTTTATCAAGCATGGATTTTCTTTCTTCACCTGTGCTCCACCTTCCCCCTCCCAATTTTAAATTAGCATTAGTTTCTTTTACATGGTTCCCTCCTATTGCAGAGTTATACCCATGCCTGACCTCCTCATCTTGATCTTGGTTCTTATGCTTCTATGCTTCTTCTAAGCTAAGAAATCAGGAAACCGTTACCTCCCTACCACCATGAATATACAAACCATTTTTCCTACACCGTCTTTCAAGCTCCACAAGAGAAATACTAAACAATTCTCGAGTTGCTTCTCCCTCTCCAATCACTAGAGTAACATCTTGATTGGACCAGATCTGTATGTTATGTCTGTAAGATTAGCTTGAGAACTATTAAGGTCCTTCAATGGTGGGGAATCTCCACATATTGAATGCAAAGGAGGGACACCTGAATTTCAATTTTGAAGAAAGGTAGCTCTCAGTCTGTTCACATAAGCATCTGAAAAGAGAAACCAGTCTAACCAAACCTGGAGATACTTCATCACTCTTTCCCTCAAACCTTTAGCAATAATCGACCAGTGATGTTTCGGTATAATTCATTAAAGTTTTCCATAATATCATGCAATGTTGCTTCAAACTGTTTCCTATATGCATAAGCATTTTTGACAGGAGCACAATTATTGTAAAGAATATCATAAACTAACATGAGTCTTGCAACTTTAGATGGAATAGGAATCTTCTTTAGAGTCAAAGACTGTGTAACTACCTCAACTACCCTGCCAGTTGCGTCGACATTGTCCAAAGCAAACCCCATTGCTTATTTTGTTTCATTTATTTTCAAGGTTAAAGGATGAAGGATATCCTCAAATTCATCTCTTTGGCCCTCTGTTAAGGCACGTTCCTGATCCACTCTCTTGGTCCTTCTACCAGCATAAGTTGAAGTTTAGGCTTTCTCATGCTCATGGACGTGTTCATATTTAATCACACGAGTGGGGGAACTTAGACATATTCTGAATTGATAAAATTATTATTATGGAAATATGTCTATAAGATTTATTTCTTGCAATGAAAGCTGCATATTATTTTCACAAGCATGAAACAAATCATGTTACAAAGATTCGAGGGAGGGATTGCTTTAAAAAGTCAAGTTTTAGCCTACCTTTAGGCTGGGTTAGTTCCTATGGAATTATAAAGCACCTAAATATAGATTGTATGCAGACCAACAAGAATAAATGTATACCAAACTAGAGAAATCGAAGCTACAGGTACAATGTTGATATTTAGATTTGAAAATCCTCTAGACTATATAAGTTTTCAAGTAATTTTTGGAAAGGACAAACCGTATTCTTTTAGATGTAGACCCAATATATTCTTGATTGTTTTCATAAAATTAGAAAACATGGAGAATCTAAATCTTAATGAAACTTAAAGGCTTTTGATCTTCATACATGATTTGTTTTCATCATTATTATCCTCAACATGTTCTATTATTTAGAGTGGGATTTCATGAATTGGTAGGCATGTTTTCCCACATTGTTGTTTTTATATCCCACACAATTGGAATCCTTATATATTTGGCCTCCTCTACTTCCCTAGGCCACATGTGTTAACACAAATGATATGTTCTTTTACCATAAGTTCTCCTCATTTTTTGGATGGATTTTGTGGAAATTTTACGCATGCCTATTATGTGGCAGGAAACAATGTTCCATTATTCTTTTTTATCATATCTTGTTTCTGAGTTAGCATGCTACTATTGTACTATTTCATTAGGCCTATTTTATGTGAAGATCGAGTTGAGTGGGTTTTAGATTTGATTTCCGCTATAGTCAACAACTGAATATATATGTTTTTTGTGTAGGTTGGATGATGGGACGACACAATTTGATTTACACTATTGCTCTCTTTTTCATATACTATCACAAGTGCACAAATACAAACTCACTTTTTATTTCCTGGATAAGAAAATAATGATAGCCTTGTCTTTTGTAGTGACAATGATAACTATGTATTGGAGATAGACCTTGAGCCCTTCAATTCATCCTTTCCTTACCTAACATGACCATCTCCTATTGGTAATGTAGTTCAATTTTTGAATATACATTTCTCTTCAATACTATTTCATGATAAAGAAAGCACACAATCGTAGTTGGATTTTCTTCGAGCACACAAATACTACAGTCATGTCATTTTTCTTTCCTTGGTTAATATATTTCATCGTTGTGTTTGATAGTTTGTTAGGCCCCTATACTACTAGTGTAACCCCTTATTGTTATTAGTACAACCCCCTATTATATTGTTGTGCCCATGTAGTCCCCATATTGCTATTATTGTGCCCCATAGAAGCCCACTATTTCTATTATTGTGCCCTTAAATTATTATTGTTATGTCAGCTCTGATTATATTATGATCCCTTAGACTTCTATATATAGAAAGGAGGTCTTGTCATTTGTATCATCTAAGAATTGTTCATTTGTGTAATGTAAAAGAGGTTTCCCCCTCAAAGAAGCTTATTCTAAGGCGTTCATCTATCTTTTCTATCTTTTTGTGAGCTGGTTTCATAACATTTGGTATCAGAACTGTGGATTCTAGGGTTTCACTTCTCCAAACAGGTCATTGTGGTATTTTCACTATAACTATTTCGCTACAAAGTATCAGAAGCTAAGAAAAAACCCATTTGAGACGAAATCGGTCTAAACCTCTGCTCCGAATTTCAGATCTTGTCTCACTATATTTTCAGAGATGTTGTCTGAGGAAGTTAGGGTTTTTGCAGACCCCTGAATTACATTCCAAACAAGTGACCTGGGGAAAATCATCATAACTTTTTTTGTGTGCATCTGATTGAAATTTTGTAAGAGGTTACAGAAAGAGGACAGACTGTAGTTTCCTGTATATATTTTTGAGATCCTAAGGTCAAAACAGTGACACATGGCACTTCATACAATTTTGCTCTTCTGAAAAGGTCTATAATCAGGTCACCGTGGAAGATTTGGCATAACTCTTCCTTGGAGAATCCAATTTGGATTAGAATGGTGGGATTGGAAAGAGGACACAAAGGGCTACTACAGGTTGCAATTTCAGAACTAGAAGATCCGAAATTACAAAGTTACATTCGTTTCAAGATTGAGCTCCTAAAATCAAGAAAAAATGAGATGAGGAAGTTTGATGGCAAGGATCCGGTAAATTGGATACTACAGATGGAGAAATATTTTGATCTACATGGTGTACCACTGTTACAAAAGGTATGTATTGCATCTAATTATTTAGAACCGAATCAATTTTTATGGTATAAAGGGCTTTTTTCTCGTAAACCACTTGTCATGTGGTCAATTTTCACAAAGGAAATGATAGCACATTATGAGGATACAAAGGGAAACTCCTTATTTAGCCAATTGATAAATCTCAAAAAAAAGGGTTCAATGGAAGAGCACATTGAAGACTTTCAAAAATTGAATATAAGGGTAAATTATATTCCAAAGAAGAAAAGGATTGATGTCTTCATAGGGACTTTAAAGGATAACGTTCAACATGAGGTTCGTTTTTGGGAACCTGATTCATTGGAGGAGGCATTCGAGTTGGCAAGAAAAATTGAAAGTGAAATTATGAAAACAAGGAATCCCACCACTCATGACTATAATTATGGAAGTGTTTCTTCTCCTAGCCTTCCACAACCTACAAGGCTTACACCACAACAATTGGAAGAAAAAAGAGAAAAAGGGCTTTGTTCCAATTGTGACAGAAAATGCACTAAAGGTCATAAGTGTGATAAGAAGAAATTATTTTACATAAAGTATGAAGAGGAGAAAGAAAAGGATCAAAAAACATTAAAAGAAGAGGATATACGCTAGGACCCAACCCCAGAGAAAGAAGAAATGAATTCGACCATATCTTGTAAAGCACTGGCAAGAATTACCACTCAAACTCTCAAGATAGAAGGACATATCAAGAAGAAAAAGGCTCAAGAATTGAAAGATCACATCGAGAAAGAAGAAATGAATCCAACCATATCTTGTAATGCATTGGCCGAAATTACTACTCCTCAAACTATCAAGATAGAAGGACATATCAAGAAGAAAAAAGTTCAAGAAGTTAAAGATCACATCGAGCATCAAGAAATGTATCCGACCATATCTTGTAAAGCATTGGAAGAAATTACCATTCCTCAAACTCTCAAGATAGAAGGAAATATCAAGAAGAAAAAGGTTCAAGCAGTGAAAGATCATATTGAGCATCAACAACAAGTTCTCCAACTTTTAAAGGATAATGCCACATTGGTGCAGAATCGAATGAAAAAATAGGTAGATCAACATCACAATGAAAAATGTTTTGATATAGGTGATTGGGTGTTTTTACGGTTACATCTCAAGCAAGCTATTTATGAAAAGGAAATGTTGACAATACTACATGCACTTAAGAAATGGCGACCTTACCCAATGGGAAGACACTTCAAGGTAAAAATGGATCATGATAGTCTTAAATACCTTTTAGAACAAATATTATCTTTAGGAGAATAGAAAAAATGGGTCACAAATATGCTGGGTTATGACTTTGACATCATCTATAGAAAAGGGAAGAAAATTTTTGTTGCATATGCACTCTCAAGAAAGGATGAGGATGTGGAAGCATTGTTTTTTGGTATTTCTATTATCCAACCAGATTGGATAAACGAAGCAAGGAATGAATGGAAGAAGGACAAAGAAGTGTGGCCACTCATTCAAAAGTTGCAGAATATCCCAATTCAAACAATATTGTCAGAACTTGAAGAGGAAGGAAAAATCATATTGGAACCTGGAGCAGTCACAGAAACAAGAACCTGACAGCTACAAAATTGATTAATTTCATAGTATGTCATCAAGTGAAAGAACTTACTTGCTAAATATTCCACATGGGATGACACGAATTTTATATAGGAGCATCAAGAACTACTCAAGCGTTGAGGACAACACTTTTTGAAGGAGAGGGACATGTTAGGCCCCTATACTACTAGTGTAACCCCTTATTGTTATTAGTACAACCCCCTTATTATATTGTTGTGCCTGTGTAGTCCCCATATTGTTATTATTGTGCCCCATAGAAGCCTACTATTGCTATTATTGTGCTCTGAAATTATTATTGTTATGTCAGCTTTGATTATATTATGACCCCTTAGACTCCTATATATAGAAAGGAGGTCCTGTAATTTGTATCATCTAAGAATTGTTCATTTCTGTAATGTAAAGGAGGTTTCCCCCTCGAAGAGGCTTATTTCTAAGGTGTTCATCTATCTTTTCTATCTTTTTGTGAGCTGGTTTCATAACATAGTTAATTCATTATTATTTTATTCACAAGAAATCTCTATCAAATAGAAGAGAAGTATGCGCTTGTTGTTTTAGAGATATATAATATGAATTGATTAAAAATTCACAGGGCTATTTCAATTCTCATCTTTCTATTTCACTTCATTAGAGAAAACTATATATTTAAATACAAACTCAACTCAAACCAAACTAAAATAGAGAATCCTAATTATGTATATGTTTCTCTCTCCATACCTTGCAATGGCATTTTTTTTCTCTGAATTATACTTGAATTTCATTGATGATAACCTGGATTTATATATTGCTTTTAGCACCAAATCGACATCATGGTAAACATACAAATATCCCATTAAATATGACCTAAAGATGATTCAAATAATATTACCTTTAGTCTAATCACATCGTAGAGTAATTTCTAAGGTGTGATGTTTTACTAAAGGCATTGTTTGTTTGTTTGTTTGTTTGTTTAGGTCAGATAAGGGTATTCTCTTGCTTTTATGTGACTTTCAATTTATCATATGTACCATGTTGAGAAATGGGAAAGAATAATGTGGAACATTCATCTTGCAGAAATTGACGTTGAACGAAAGGATATAGAGTTTAACGAAGCTACAATCCACTTTGATAAAGGTAGATGGACATCTTAAAAATCTACCCAAGAATAGACCATATACAGAGTTTGAACACAAGTAATATATGGTTTTTTCTTTTGCAGATACGTTCTTTTTTCTATCCAAGATATCGCAACAAAACAGATACAGATATTATAGAAATTGTTAGAGGACCTCATTGAGGTTGATTTTTATGATGTACTACTTGATTGATACCTTCTCATGACATGAAGGCTTTAAAAACAAATTAATATGTTCTCAAAACAAATTAGACTCAAAGTTTATAGATATAAAAGATAAAAATAAATGTAAATGACTTCATTTGATTGTTACCTGATTTTGGTGTGGGTAGGTTACATGAAATGTGATTGGAAAAAGGATGGGGAGACAATGTAGATGACGTTTTGGATATGATTCATTTGTTGTTAGAGATGCTTCAGGCACTTGAGTCATCGACTTTGGAAATGTTTCTAGTAGGTATTCCTATGGTTTTTAACATTGTCATTCTTTCAACTAATGGTTATTTTGGGAAAGCAAATTTTTTAGGAATGTCTGATAAGACATCGATGGATAGGTAAACAAATTTTTTATAATTGCAAATGTTCATTCCATGATGTCCTCTCTTTATTGTTTAATTGTATTTTGAATGTTTATTTTGATTTTTCTTTGTATTTTAACAATGAAATTGAAAATTATCATGTTTGTTTAAACAACAACCAAAGCTTGAAGATGAAATTAGTGTTACATGATATTGATTGAAATCCTTTAAACTGTTTTGTGTTGAAATATTTTGATAACTATTAGAAAATTTTACCTTCATGTTGTTATTTGAGCACATGTTATTTATATAGTTGACCAAGTTCATGTGTTAGAGAAAAAAATGTTGTTGCAAATAAAATGAGAAGGATTAAACATCTCACGTCACATTATTTGTTTCATAAGATATTTACAACTTGAGCTTTTTAGCATGTAACTTAATTGGAATGATTGTGCCTAAGTTCTCCCTGAAGGTTGAATACTAAGGTTGTATTTTCTATGGTGACATTTACTTGTTTAAATAGGTCATCTGACCACATAGTGGTATTTATCGCTCAACTGAAGAAAACTTGTTCGAGTTTCTTGCTTTTGTGGGAAAGAATGGCTTTAACATTCTTGGTGTTGAGGTATATGTCAAATAAATCCTTTATAGTCTACTTTAGTTGATATTCTAGTGTTCATCATCTTTCATGTCTTACACTCTGCATTGTATCTTCTTCTTTTTTTAGAAAATGAACTCAATATTGATGGTAAGCAACAAAATTTGAATAAAGTGGAGAGCACTAACACTGGAGCGACAAATGAAAAAAGGGAGAGAAGAGAACTGGTCTAGTGATACCCTTAAAGTCAATATCCCACATAAGACACAGACATAGAGACCTATGCTCAAGTCTTTAGAGTTGGTGAATTAACCTGCAATGACTTGTCAACACAATGATAATATTTTGTAGTGATGAAACTACATTTCATGTGTAAATTGTAGTCCTACCAATGTTAAGTTGAAAACTCATATTGTAATCCTTGACATTTCATATAATATAATTTATGTGGTTGAAATTATTTATAGTTGCACTCGATATTGTTTAGTATTTTAATTAACATATGTAATTTTTCATTTTAATATTAGATAAATCAGTGCACATTGTATGACATTTAATTTAGTTGCAAAATCATACTAATTAATTTATGTTGATTAATAATGTACACATAAAATTAGTCTAAAACAACTAAATTAGTAGTTTATATTGATTAATGATGAACACAAATAAAATGAATATGCGACTAAATTAGTCATTTATAATGATTATTAATAAAAATAAATGAAATGAATATAAACTACTAAATTAGTCATTTATATAATGAATATGAAACTACCAAAAAAATATAAATGACTACTGCGAATGATTAATTTGTGAATACAAATGACAACTAAATTTTGCATATATACGACTATTAGTAGCTAATTTAGAGTGTCTTATAACATGACAAAAATTTAGTCATATTTCTTTGGTCATTAATTGGTTTCAAATAACAACTAAAATTTTCATATATATGACTATTAGTAGCTAATTTACAGTATCTTATAACACAACTAACATTTTGGTCATATTTATTTGGTCATTAATTGGTTTTCGTGGATGATCATATAGTAATATATTTTGTTATATATTTGGTCATTAATTGTGGAAATTAATGACTAAATCAATGACCAAATTAATGATCAAATTTATGACTAAATATACTACTAGATGATAAAATTGAGACAACCAATTAATGACTAAGCTAAAAATGAATAAAAGTTCATCACGTTATAAGATACTGTAAATTAACTACTACTCGTCACCAACTGAGAAATGGTTGTTTATATGAAAATTTTAGTCATTGTCTTAGTAACTAATTAGTCAAATTGTACTAGTGATTGGAGTAGCAAATGCAAAAAGCAAGAGAGAAGAAAACTGGTCTAGTGATGCACCTGGAGCCAATATCTGGCATAAGACACACACATAGAGACTGATGGTCATGTCTTCGGAGTTGGTGAATTCACTTGCAATGCCTTGGCAACACAGTGATAATGTTTTGAAGTGATAAAACAATATCTCATGTGTATTGTAGTCCAACTAATTAATATCAAGTTGGAAACTAATATTTTAATACTTGACATTTTATATAATATAATTTGTGGTTGAAATTATTTATAGTTGCACTTGATATTATTTAGTATTGTAATTAACATATGTAACTTTGTATTTTCATATTATATGAACATGCACATTGTATGCCAAGCTTTTTTAGTTTAGTCGCAAAATCATACTAATTAATTTATGTTGATTAATAACGAATACATAAAATCGCTCTAAAACTACCAAATTTGTAGCTTATATTGATTAGTGATGAACAAAAATAAAATTAATACACGAATAAATTAATCATTTATAATGATTATTAATGAAAGTAAATGAAACGAATATAAACTACTAAATCAATCATTTATATAAAGAATATGAAGCTACCAGAAAAAGGATAAATGACTACTGCAAATGATAAATTTGTGATTAGAAATGATGACTAAATTCTGAATATATACGACTATTAGTCACTAATTTACAGTATCTAACACAATGGGAACTATAAACTAAAAACGAGAACTCTAGCCCAAAAACCCCGAAAAACATTAAAAATAGTGCTAAAAGCGAAAAGTGTGTATACTCGAACGATGGTTTTTTTTAGGGTAAATTTTGAACATGTTTTAAAAATGGCAGTGAAAACAAATTTTGTGTGCAAAAATTGTGCAAAAAATGCCTTGAAAATTAAAATCGTTGATACTGGAATAATGGTTTTTTTTTTCTAGGGTCAATTTTCAACATTTTTAAAAAATGCTAATAAAACTGATTTTTTATGTGTAAAATTTGGGTAAAAACCGCCCTCAAAACGAAAAGTGTATTGCTGCAATAACGCCTTTTTTTTAGGGTAAATTTTCAACATGTTTTAAAAATGGCAGTGAAATCCAATTTTTTGTGCAAAATTTGTGAAAAAAACACCCTCAAAATGAAAAGTGTTATGCTTGAATAACAATTTTTTTCCTGGGGTAAATTTTCAACATTTTGAAATAATGGTGTAAACGATTTTATCATGACTTCGGAAAACATTAAAATTTCAAAAGAATAATGAAAACATAAAATTAGAAATAAAAACAAAATTAAAACAATGAAAAAAAACAAAAAATAAGTTAAAAAAAATAACAAAACGTAAATAAAAATATATATTTAAAAAATAAAAAATAAAAATAAAAATAAAATAAATCAAATATACAAAAAAGACAAAAAGAAAAATATTCAAAATTCAAAAAAAAATCAATCATAAAAATGTCTAAAAAAAACAAGATATAAAAAATATGAATTAAAAAACTATAAAACAAAATTTAAAAAAATACAAAGAAATAAATAATAAGAAAAACATATTTTTAGAAAAAATTACATTTTTTTTGTTTTATCTCGTAAACCATAAAAATAAATAAATTGGAAAAAGAAAGAAACACCGAATTTTAAGAAAATTAAAATATTAAGCAAGTAAAAATAGAAAATTTTTAAAAAGCATATACTTATAA
Source organism: Pinus tabuliformis (assembly GCA_031772625.1). Lineage (NCBI taxonomy): Eukaryota > Viridiplantae > Streptophyta > Pinopsida > Pinales > Pinaceae > Pinus > Pinus tabuliformis. Next base: position 373,834,250 of record CM062818.1, read on the forward strand.
AAAAAAACAAAAAAAACTAAAAAAAACAAAGATATACTGAAATTAAAAAAAAAAAACAAAAACAAACACCAAAAAACTATTTTAATTTTTAAAAAATATATATATTTTCAAATTTTAAAAAAAAATCAGAAAGTATTTAATTAAAAAAAGTATATATATATATATATATATAGATATATATAAAAGAAAAACATTTAAAATTTTGTATTAAAAACTTAAAAGTTAAAAAAGCTAAATATATTTTCGATTTAAAAAAAAAAAAAAAAACATTCAAAATATTTAAAAAAAAATATGTATTTTAAAAATATATATAAAATTAAAAAACAGATCAAACATTTTTTTTTAATACATTTAACATTTAAATTTAAATAAAAAAAATCTTTTTCCAAACATGTTAAATGTATTAAAAAAAAAAAATTTAATGTTAAATGTCTTTTTAAATTTTATATATATTTTTAAATATTTTAAATGTAATTTTTTTCAAATATTCTAAATGTTCTTTTTTAAATCAAAAGTATACTTCGTTTTCTTTAATTTTAAATGTTTTTTATTTATTAAAAATGTAGGTTTAAATTTTTAAATGTTTTTTTAACGAAATTCAAATATATATATATATATATATATATATATATATATATATATATATATATTTTTAAATTTAAAATATTTTTATTTATTGTTACTATATATATATATATATATTTTGGTTTGGTTTTTTTAGGTTTTTTGTTTTTGTTTTTAATCTTAGATTTTTATTGATTTTTTTTAATCTAGTTTGTTTTTAATTTTTAATTTTTATTTTAGCTTTTTGTTAATGCTTTTTAAAAATTTTCTATTTTTAGTAAACTCTAAAATTGAAACAACAAATTAATGACTAAGCTAAAAATGACTACAAGTTGGCCGCGTTATAAGACACTGTAAATTAGCTACTATTGGTCACCAACTGAAAAATGGTCGTTTATATGCAAATTTTAGTCATTTTTTTAGTAATTAATTAGCTATTTTGTACTAGTGAAATAAATTAAAATAATACCTCATTGGTAGCTTGTTAATAAGGTACACTTGCAATTCTGCTTACTTCCTATCACAATAAGTAAAACTAGCTCATCGATCAAATCATCATATATAAGCATATCACATCTAATTAGCTCAAAATGCAACCATCATAAATCAAAGTCATATGCATAAAAAAACTGAAATAAAATATTGATACTTGTCCTTTAATTGGTCCTCACTTCTGCCTCTGTTAGTTCCATAGACAAATTGGTTCAGTTGCCGCACCAAGCAAGCACCTAGTGCCTTCGCTTCTATTCAATTATGTACACTACACATAGTGTACACCACAACACATGCACTCACACACATCATACAACACCAAACAATACATGCACCTACACCCGTCATACAACAAAACACATACAGCTACACCCGATGTACAAAATAACATGTACACCTACAACTAGTGTAAAAAAAACACATACATGTACCCCTAGTGTACAACACAACACATACTCCTCACTACAAGAAAAACGGTCATTGGTGAGGGTCATGCCTATGACGGACCTTTAGGGTCCATCACCAATGTCACATATGGTGACAGTCTTTAAAAAAGCGTTCTTGTAAGTGTATATAGTGATGGTCATTTAAGGTTTGTCACCAAAGCCATTTTCAATGACACTTTTGGTGAGGCTCATTAAAGGCTCGTCACTAATTCTCTCTTTGGTGACACTTTTGGTGAGTTTCGTTAAAGGCCCAACACTAATTCTCTCTTTGGTGAAACTTCTAGTGCCGATCTTTTATTGACCATCACTAATGATCTTTTTGGTTACTTTTGGTGACAGTCAATAAATGTTCATCATCATTGATCATTCCAATGATTTTTTGATGACGCTTCATGCCTCTGATGGACCTTTAAGGTCTGTCACTAATGTCGCATATGGTGATGGTCTTTAAAAAATCGTTGTTGTAAGTTTATATAGTGATGGTCCTTTAAGTTTTATCACCAAATCCATTTTCAATGCAACTTTTGGTGAGGGTCGTTAAAGGCCCGTTACTAATTCTCTATTTTTGGTGACACTTTTGGTGAGGGTCGTTAAAGGCCCATCACTAATTTTCTCTTTTGTGACACTTCTAGTGACGATCTTTTATTGACCCTCACCAATGCTCTTTTTGGTTACTTTTGGTGACGGCCAAAAAATGTTCGTCATCATTGATCATTCCAATGAGTTTTTGATGACGCTATGTATCTGTTACTATATTTTTTTTCAAAATATAACAATTTAAGACCATTGTTGTGGATTATTTTTCATTATGTGTCCAGGGTCATAGTTGTTATAATAGTCAATCAATTTGTTAAGAAGTAATTCGTGTGTATCATTTCCTTCAAGTCATAAGAATATAGTTTTCCTATGAGTAAACACATGATTCATCTCTATTAGGTTTATTATCAAGAAAATTTCCTTTAAAAAAAGTTCCACTGGTGTGTCTAGGAACTATATTATTTAATACATAATCAAGCTCTGTCAATTCTATTAATGAGAGAGACCTAGTACTCGTCAACACTCATGGCACACCTTAACATGCTTTGGAATAGTACACTAACATTCCTTGGCACCTCACATGTCTTGGAACATCATTGTACCTGGAACATCTTTGTACCTAGAACATCTTGCCATGAGTAGGAAGCCCAAGCACATGTTGGCATGCCCTACCATAGGATAGCACTCCCCTATCATGTGTTGGCATGACCTGTAGTCCCTAGCATGCCTTGGAACACCTTCGCATAATATTGTGTTGACAAACATTAGCACCTGGCACACATTGGCACTTGGTATGTATTGGAACATATTATTAGTGTGCTTAGCATGCCCCTTTTGAAAAACATAAAGTCCCGACTTATTAACCCTCTTATGTGTTCATTTCCTTGCAATTTAGCTTGGTTATTTCTTTTCATTCCTTGAAACTCCTTGATGCATATTGACATACTCTGGCACCCTGCACATCCTAGCATGTCTTAACACCTTGCATGCCTTGGTGCTATTTGGCACATGTTATCACACCCCGAAAATACCTATCACACTCTAGCACTTCTTGACATTCCCTGATATTCCATAGCATGTCTTACCCATTTTTAGCATACCTTTTCACTCCCTCCTTGGCATGACATCTAGCACTCATTGACACTCCTTGACACAACCTAATATTCATTCCCCTCCATGCATTTTGACCTAGTGCTCCCTTTTGTTTTCTTAGTACTCCCTAACACTCCTTAGCATGCGTTGACACTCATTAGCACACCTTAGTAGTCTTCAATATGCTCTGCCACTTCATAGCATGCATCACACTCCCCAATGCACATTGGCACTTCGAACATGTTGGCACTTGGAAAGTGTTATAAGCATGTTTGGCATGCGTTGAGATGACTTGGTATGCTTTGGAATGGTTTAATATTAAAGTTATTTGAGATCAATTATTGGAAACTAGATGAGAAGAAACGAAGGAAGATTTGGCACTTAGAATGCTTTGACACTTGGCACTTGGCACCTATTGTTGGTGTGCCTAGCACGCCCCTCATGGAAAAGGTAAATTGATGACTTATTAACCCTATTATGTGCTCATTTCCTTGTAGTTTAACTTGTTCCTCCTTTTGTTGCCTTGATAGTCCATGGCATGCATTATCACACCCTTGTACTTCTTGGCATGCCTTAGCTTGTTTGAAATGTCTTCGTACTATATGACACATGTTAGCATGCCCTAGCATTCCCTAACACACCTTTGCAGTCATGACCTCACAACTAGCATTACACTTTTCCATGACTTGGGAACCTTACTTTCACTACGATACCTTGGCACTCCCTAGTTATCATGCCCACTGCTATCCTCCACAATGTCCCAGGATGATGAGGATATCGACGAGGTAACCATAGAACAAGATTTTAGTTTGGTAGGTAGCCCTACCAAACCAGAGAGGGCTCTCCCTATGAAATCATTGCTAAGAGATGATTGGAATGTAAAGGATTCTAGGCTAGATAGATATGCTTAGGTGGGTTTTGTAAAATTTAGGCTCATCATGTTTGCTTGATCATCCCACCTCCATGGGTTATACTGACATGGTTTGATGCTAGCTTGGTGAAGTGGTTATATGCATTTTCAAGGCTGCCTCAATGAAGGTGTCTCATGTCATGTTCTTCTCTTTCACTTGAGGGAGTACTATAACCTTTATCAGGCTATGGTGAAAGAGGCTAGGATAATGCACGTTTCCTTTCAATTGCACCCTTTCATACATTTTGGTTAGGCTCATATACAAGTAGATAGACAAATTTAGAGACTTGTGAGCTGTAAAGTGCATGAGCAGTGTTATGTGGTATTGATATAGCCTAGAAAATCTTCCCTCACATGTGAATAACTTCATGACAACCTTCATCAATGGCGCATATCTCTCCAACAAGTATCTGAATGGGAAAACATGTGAGTGAGCTCCTTTGTATTCTGATTTCAAGTAGGGTTTGTAATATTCTAGTTCTAGGTTCATGCCTTTGAACCAATTTTCACAATGGTTTGGTATGCTTGTAGCTTGAGAGATGGCATCCACTGAAAACATGAAATCACTCCCTACAATGGTGATCTTGTCTTCCTTCGGGGTGAGGAAAAATATACCTATGAGATGCTCATGGAAACCTACTTCGTGCACTGTTTAAAAAAACCCTAAACAATTGACATCTTCAAAGCATTTCATGGCAAATGGGGAGGAGGTGATTTCATTGCAATTAGAGGGCTCAAACCTCAGTATCTTTTCCCCCTCAGTATCTTTAGACCAAAAGAATTGATGCTATTATAGCTAGGTACCTTTGGGCTAGGCATAAATCCATAAATAAGATACTTTTGGTCTATTTAGAGGTGCTTGCGAGACATGAGAAGGATTTAAAGTGGGTTATAAAGGACACAGAATGTTTTAGAAAGGATTTAATTGTCAAGAAATTATGGAAAAATTTCCAGGGAAAAGGTATTTGGTAATAGGTTATTAAAGAGAAATATCTAAAAAATAGACAGCTTAAGCAATGGATTAAAGAGGCGGCTCCAAACAAGAAGGTGGCATCTTATATATGGAGAAGCATGATGAAAAACAAATATTGGCGACTGCAAAATCTAAGATGGGAGGTTGGAAGTGGGAATAGGATAGCAATAGGACTAGATGATATCAAAGGAGTGTTGGGTGTGTAGCCTGATTATCTTCTGTATACAAAGGTATTGCCTCATTGGACCCCCGTTCAAAATGGAGATGATATCAAAGGAGTGTTGGGTGTGGAGCCTAATTATCTTTTGTATACAAAGGTATCGCCACATTGGACCCTAGTTCAAAATGGGGTGGCAACACTGCTCGTAAAATATTTGTTGCAGGGGGGGTCCGGGGGGGTGGTTGCGACCTTTCGGGAGCCCCACCTAGTGGGGGGTTTCGGGGTAGCACCACTGAAGCTAAGAATAGATGTAAAATTGCCTTGTAAAATGTTGTAATATCGTAGTAAATCTGGGACGTTCATTATGCGGAGATCTGACGGTATAAGTTATGTTTAATTTATGGTTTTTTCCCCTAGAAGGCAACCCCTCACTATAGATGAGGGAATTGTATTGCGTCTATGTATATCTTAATTCTGAGTGAGGAAGAGAGAGGAGATTGAGATCAAAGAGGGAGTTACAGCGGATCTATTGTAGGTTGTATCTCTTCAGTTTGTTAGATAATATAAAAAGAAGGACTGGTTATTTCTCCATGGACATAGCCCAAACTAGGTGAACCAAATATATCTGTGTCTGTCTTGTTTTATGCGGTTTCTGTGTTTATATTTATGTAATATTTTATGTGTTCAATTTCTCTATAATATATAATTTACTAACAACTGGTATCAGAGCCGAAGGTCTATTTCGATGATAAACTCATAGGAGAGAGAAGGGTTCCTAGTTCGAGTGGGAGCAATGGCGGAAGATGGTAGGTTTAGGGTCAAAAAATTCAACGGCCAAAACTACCAGCCGTGGAAGATGCAGATGGAAAATTATCTATACCAGAGAGATATATACCTACCATTGAGTGGAAAGACAAAGAAGCTGACGAGTATGATAGACACAAAATGGAATATCCTCGATAGAAAGGCACTTGGAACAATACGGTTGTGCCTAGCGCCATGAGTAGCGTTTAATATTTCAAAGGAAATGATAACAGAGGGTTTAATGTCGACATTGGCCAAACTATATGAAAAACCCTCGGCCTCAAATAAGGTATTTCTTATGAAGTGTTCATTTAATATGAAGATGTCAAAAGGTGGATCGGTTGCAAACCATTTAAATGATTTTAATATAGTTACAAGTCAGTTAAGTTTTGTAGGGGTAAATTTTGATGATGAAGTTAGGGCTCTGTTACTTCTATGCTCATTGCCAGAAAGTTGGAATGGTTTAACTATGGCCATTAGTAACTCTGTCTCTGGATCTAGTACATTAAAGTTTGATGATGTTGTCAGTGTAATCCTTAGTGAGGAAATGCGACGGAAAAGCTCTGGTGAGACTTCAGGTAATGCTTTGAGTATAGAGAGTAGGGGAAGAAAAATGGAAAGAGGAAAGAGCCTAGGATATCGCAGTAAGTCAAGAAAAGGTAGATCCAAGTCCAGATCGAGGATAGTGTGTTAGAAATGTGGGAAGAAAGGACACCTGAAGAAAGACTGCAAGTCTTGGAAGGGAAAAGAAGGAGACGCGCAGCAAGAAACTAATCATGAAGAAAATGTAACAGGTGATGTGTTGCAATATGCTTTGATTCTTTCATTAGAAAATATTATTGATTCCTGGGTGGTAGATTTAGGGGCCTCATTCCATGCCACACTTGATAAGAAACATTTTCATGATTATGTTTAAGGAGATTTTGGACAGGTTCGATTAGGTGATGATAAACCCTGTAAAGTCATTAGAATGGGTACAGTTTTCATAAAACAACAAAATGTAAATCAGTGGTTATGGAAGGAGGTAAGGCATGTTCCAAATCTAAAGAAAAATTTTATTTCAACAGGGTAGTTGGGAGGTGAAGGTTGTGTAATTGCTTTCACAGATAAAACCTAGAAGGTCACTAAAGGATCCTTGGTAATAGCGAAAGGAGGAAAGGTTGGTACATTGTATTTATGCAATGGTATTTCTAATTCTGTTAATGATTTAACCTCTACAGGAGAAGATACGGCATTGTGGCATCATAGGCTCAGGCACATGAGTGAGAAGGGGATGAAAATTCTTCACTCAAGAAATATGTTGCTAGGTTTGAAGCATGTTGATTTAAAATTCTGTGAGAATTGTGTCTATGGAAAATAGAAGAGAGTCAGATTCCTTAGTGTTGGGAAAGAAAAGAAGAGCGGAAAATTAGAGCTTGTGCAAACAAATGTATGGGGACCTGCTCAGGTATCATCTCTTGGTGGCTCTCATTATTATGTTACTTTTATTGATGAAGCAACCAGAAAAACTTGGATTTATTGTATTCGAAATAAATCTGATGTATTTGATACTTTCAAGAAATGGAAAGCTTTGGTTGAAAATGAGACAGGAAAAAGGTTGAGGTGTCTCAGATCAGAAAATGGAGGTGAATATTGCAGAAAAGAGTTTGATAGGTATTGTTCAGAGAATGGAATTCGTAGAGAGAAGACAGTTCCAGGAACACCACAATAAAATGGTGTGTCAGAAAGGATGAACAGGACAATCATGGAGCGTGCAAGGTGCACGAGATTGCATGTAGGATTGCCTTTACAATTTTGGGTAGATGTTGTAGATACTTGTTTCTCTAATAAACAAAGGGCCTTCAAGTTCCTTGGATGGTGGTATTCCAGAGGAGGCATAGACAGGTAAAAAGGTAAACTACGCTTTTTTAAAGACTTTTGGTTGTGAAGCCTTTGTCCACATTAACAAAGAAAATAGAAGAAATCTTGAGGAAAAATCAAAGAAATGTACATTTATTGGATATGGTGTTAATGATTTTGGTTATCGCTTTTATGATTATGAAACACACACAATTATTAGGAGCAGAGATGTAATATTCAATGAAAAGGTTTTGTATAAGGATCAACTGTAGGAAAAGAAACAGGAAAAAGAAAATAGAGAATACACAGTGCTTGACGAGATCACAGAAAAAGTGATGGCGCCTGAAAATCATAATGATCAACAACCAGAATAGCAACCACAACATCAAAAAGCACTTCAAACACTTAAAAGTGATGTTAGGATATCTACCAGGATGAGTAGATCCCCTGAACGATACTCTCCTTCATTATATTATGTATTGTTGACTGATTTTGGTGAACCAGAATTTTATGAAGAAGCAGTGCAGGTAGAAACTAGGAAGAAGTGGGAGCAAGCCATGAAAGAAGAGATGGACTCCTTAGCACATAACCAGACTTGGGACTTAGTCAGTTTTCCTGCAGGTAAAACAAAATTACAAAATAAATGGGTTTACAAGTTGAAGGAAGAAGATGGAGGTAGAAAAAGGTACAAAGCTAGACTTGTGGTGAAGGGGTTTGCACGGAAGAAAGGTATTGATTTTGATGAAATATTTTCTGCTGTTGTTAAAATGACTTCAATCAGAACTATTTTAAATCTAGTAGTATTTGAAGATTTGCATCTTGAGCACTTAGATGTAAAGACAACCTTTCTCCATGGGGATTTGGAGGAAGAGATATATATGCAGCAAACACAACGATATGAGGTAAAAGGGAAGGAGAAAATAGTGTGCAGGTTGAAGAAGAGCTTGTATGGCTTAAAACAGGCTCCAGGGAAGTGGTATCTAAAATTTGACAAGTTTATGTCTGAACAAGGTTATTGTAGATGTCACTCTAATCATTGTGTTTATCTGAAAAATCAAAATGATGGAAGCCATATTATATTGTTATTGTATGTAGATGACATGCTTGTTGCAGGGTCTAACATGCAGGAAATAAATGTGCTCAAAAGAAAACTGGCAAATTCATTTGCAATGAAGGATTTGGGAGCTGCAAAACAAATCCTTGGTATGAGAATAACTAGAGATAGAAAAAATCGCAAATTAACATTGTCTCAGAATGAGTACATACAAAAGGTGTTGAAAAGATTTAAAATGCACAATGCAAAACGAGTTAGTACACCTTTTGCTAGCCATTTCAAACTTAGTAAGGAGATGTTCCCAAAGACCCAAGAAGACATGGATTATATGTATAAAGTTCCATATGCATCAGCAGTTGGAAGCTTAATATATGCAATGGTCTTTAGAAGGCCTGATATTGCACATGCAGTGGGAGTTGTAAGCAGGTACATGAACAATCCAGGAAAAGAACATTGGATGGCGGTGAAGTGGATTTTTGGGTATTTGAGAGGTACCACAAATCAAGCATTATGCTTTGGTGGTTCAAACATTGCTCTACAGGGATATGTTGATTCAGATATGGCGGGTGATAGAGATAACGGGAGGAGCACAATAGGGTATGTGTTTACTATAGGTGGAACACCTGTCGGTTGGGTCTCAAAACTGCAAAGTGTTGTTGCACTCTCAACAACAGAAGAAGAGTATGTTGCTGCCATAGAGGCTAGTAAAGAAATGATTTGGTTACAAAGGTTTCTAGATGAATTGGGTAAGAAGCAGGAGTTGAATAGGTTATATAGTGATAGCCAGAGTGTCATACATCTTGCAAAGAACTCTGCATTTCATTCCATGACTAACCATATACAGCCCAAGTATCATTTCATACGGTCAACATTGGAAGATGGACAGTTGAAGCTGGAAAAGATACACACTAGCCAGAATCCTGCAGATATGCTAACAAAAGTTGTAACCAAGGAGAAACTGAGAATCTACTCAGTGTCAATTGGTCTTCAAGTATGATAAAGAATATGAGAAACAATCAGGTCCAAAGTGGAGTCATTGTCTAGCAATTGAAGCAGCGGTGCAGTTGTTGTAATCAGTCTCCAAGTAGGAGATTGTTGGGTTTGGAGCTTGATTATCTTCTGTATACAAAGGTATCACCACATTGGATCCCAGTTCAAAATGGGGCGGCAACCATGCCCGTAAAATATTCATTGTAGGGCAGGTCCAGAGGGGTGGTTGCGACCTTTGGGGAGCCCCCCTGGCAGTGGGTTTCGGGGGAAAAGCCCCCGAAGCTAAGAATACATGTAAAATTGTTTTGTAAAATGTTGTAATTTCGTAGTCAATCTAGGCCATTCATTAAGCAGATATCTAGCGGTAGAAGTTATGTTTAATTTAGGGTTTTTTGCCCTAGCAGGCAACCACTCACTATATATGAGGGAATTGTATTCCGTCTAAGTATATTTGTATTTAGAGTGAGGAAGAGAGAGGAGATTGAGAGCGAAGAGGGAGTTACAACGAATTTGTTGTAGGTTGTTTCTCTTCAGTTTGCTGAATAATATAAAAAGAAGGACTGGCTGTTTCTCCATGGACGTAGCCCAAACTGGTGAACCACATATATCTATGTCTCTCTTGTCTTATGCAGTTTTTATGTTTATATTTATGCAATATTTTATGTGTTCCATTGCTCTATAATATATAATTTACTAACAAGGAGTGGAGGGAATACATACTCTTTCTATTCGCATCCTTGAGCACTTACATAAGAAAATGATTTACTTTATGAACTAAATCTCTTGTGATTGAGGATCTTCTTTTGTTACAAGTTATCAGCTTGATTTATTTGAACTTGGGTTTCTAGAGGATCTATTTGTGGAATGGGCATGTTTCGTAACACAATTAAGTCTAACAGGTTTAAAACTCATAGAGAAGAAAGAAAAGCTAAAATGGGAAGGTGTTATGTATAATGAGCAGATCTTGGTTAAAGAGATTTCTAAACATATTTCTCATGGACGTGGCTTGAATGATAATGCTTTTTGGTTTCATAACATATGGAGATGGGATATACCTCTCAAATTAAAGTGTTTTATGTGGCCGGTGGTCCATAACAATATTTTAACTTGGGATAATATCCATAAAAGGGGCTTTCATGATATTGGAAGATGCTCTTTATGCAAAGAAGATTTAGAAGACATGGAACATCTATTTCTAACATGTCCTTTTGCGATCTTGGTATGGAGTGGGCTTCTTCAAACACTTAAAATACGTGTAATATAGAACATTTTTTCCATTCAGAGATGTATCACTCAATGGTTTGAAGGTTTCAAGACATATCGTTCCTTTCCTTTCTATATTTTGTGGGGCATATGGAGAAGGAGGAATGAGAAGATTTTTGAACAAACAGAACCAGATACTAGAGATGCCTATTTAAAGATATTTGCATATTTTATGGAGATATGGCTAATGAAGGAGGAACAACCTAGAAGACATTTTCGACTCATGGAGCTATGGTCATACTTTTTTTTCTTATCATTTATTTTTTATGAAGTATCCACCAACAGGGTTTATGGAAGTGGGACACATTTGGTTTTGAAGCCAGACAACACCTTCCATTTCAGTAGGTATAATGGCATAGGGTCAAATAATAGAGTTGAGCTAATCATACTCTTGGGGGCTCTTCTATGTGCTAACTAGCTTGCAATTGAAGATTTACCTGTTTGGAGATTCCAAGATGATCCTAGATTGGGTACTGTTATCACTCAGGTTGTTCCCTTTGACTCCTAAGGGAATACGACCGAGGTAACCACAGACCAATCTTTGGATCACAGGTCCTAGCCTACCTGCAATCAGAGAGGGCTCTCTCTTTAGGATTTAGCTTTGTTTTGGTAATGTTTTAGGCTAGTTATGATGTACTGAATTATGTTTAAAGTTTTGGTTGAATGATGTCTTCTAGCAGCTGAGGTGAGATCCTTAGAAGGTTCAGTCCATTGGGAAATGGAGTCTGTGATTATGTGTTGTTTGAGGTATTGAGTAAGAGTGATGAAACTGCAGGGCCATATAGATATATCATGAAACAAACTTCAAATTGTGAATATGAAATATGTCCAGCCAGTGAGAGGAAACTAAGAATCTTTCACTAAGCTGGTGATGTGGGGAAAGGAAATATCACTCAGGAGCAGATTTGAATTCCTGAAAAATATTTACTGTGAAAGTTTTAGTATGAAAGTGAGCAACTAAGAATTACACATTCATAACTAATACTGGAGAAAACATTCATAACAGCATAGATTGAGTTTAGGGTGTTTTAATGAACAAATCCTAAACTATTCTTTTTCTGTGCTACTAAACCTGTGAAATATAGAGCATGAGCGGATTATGCAAGAACAAAATACATAACAAGATGGTTCAGAAAACTTATTGTGCCATGAAATAGCATAGGAATCCTGTAGCAGCAAGCAACCACACCACAACACATCAAAACAACTCAGAACTTCAGAAATTCCATTAGCTCCCTGTATTAAAAGTCTGAAATTTACAGCATAACTTCTCCAGAAGAAAAATCAACAACCCCAGCAAGTTCATGCGTGGGGATATATATACAATCGTTTTTACAAAATATCTTAGCGCTGACTCATTTGCTCAATAACTGCGTTTACCAACTTTCAAAAATATTAGAGACAATAGTTATTGCTACTTAAATGGTCAATGAATGCCCTTTCAACTCTGTCAGGAGCTCTTTGACTTTTGGAGGCCACTGGGTCAGTTGGGTACTTTGTATTAATTTTGAATGATACTCTCTTTATTGCTCTGTCGAGGTGCGGCTATCTCAGCCCCATCATCTACTTTTGCTGGTCAAGCTGGATTGCTGAGTTGGCCTTTTCCTTAATCTCTCTCCCAGTCAAAACAAATATGTATTAACTTTTTCTGAAATTGCTGACTTCTATGATGAAAATACAAAAATATGGTGGACAATCTGTTTTCTACAGCAGTGTTTGTATCATGCCTGTCCACCATTCCTGAGTAGGCAATTGGTGCCTTAAAATTATGCCTAGAGTTTCATCTGCCTCAGTATATTTGTAGTAGTTTGGAGGCACTTCAAAAAGATGTCTGATCTCATTCATAATAAAAAACAAATTCTCTAGTTTGTCATAGAGATCTTGCCCAGATGGAGGCCTTGTTCCCTCTGAGGTACTTGTTGCTGTAGTGATTTGATTTGTAGCATATGTGTCTACCCTCTTGGCATAATTTTCATGAGAAAGTAATCTTCCTACACTGGTTACTAAGCTGGGAAGGCCTCTGTTATGCAATGTTGTGATCTTCTCAATGAATCTGTTCACCTCTGTCTGCATCTCCTGACACCTCCTGTCCAATGTTTGCACATGATTTCTTAAAGTGAGCACTCTCTTCACTAGTAAAATGGTATCAGTCCTGCTAGTGATACCCATTGCTGCCAGCTGAGGGCCAGTGCGGTTATTCAGGACATTGATCATCCTATTAGCTATTTCAGGCATGTTTCCAAGAGATGCTCTCGCTCTTTGGCTTTCTTTTTGGGCCCTGCCTATCAGATCCATATGGTCATGGATAGTTTCTATGTATTTCCACTGGTCTGTAATAGATTGACCAATGTTGGTCCACATGATCTTCTTAATTTCAATCACAATTTTATCAAGAGAGAGTTCCTTTTCTAATTCCTTTATTCTCTTCTCAAGAGCTCTTACCTCTCTTGTTTTTTCAACTACACTTTGCTTGGATTTGTCATATTTTTCCTCAATGGCAGCCAACTTATCTTTGGTTTCTTTCAGCTCAGCCATCTGTGCTTCTAGAGCTTCCAGCTCCTTCATCATGTTCTGCATACTCAAGCTGGGCCCCTGATCTGGTGCTGTTGTTGGTGCTGATGTTGAAGGACCAATTTCTGATGTCTGTCCTGTGGGAGGTGCTGCTGCAGTAGCAGAAAGTGGCACACCTTCAGTAGATGCAGATGTCTGTGCTGGCTGCATTGGTGCCTCACTTTGTCTTGTTTTCAGTGCCACCTCTAGTGCACTCTTTGTTTCCATTAACCTCTTGTATAAACTCAGGAGTAGAGCCATTACATCCTAATCCTTTTTCTGCTCTGATACTTCTCCAGTTTGAGGGTGAAGGCCAGCTGGGAGCTTGATCTGCTTTCTCATAGCTGCTATATCTTCATCCCTTTTCTTCAATAATGCTTGCACACCTTTAGGGTCCTTTGGATCATGGCCCAACTCTATGATGATCTCTTCCAAGGACTTGATTCTATTGTCCTTGGCCTGAGATGATGCTTTCTCCAATTCTAGTTGAGCTGCAGTGTTGTGTAGAGAATTTTGTAGTTGGTGTGCCAACAAGGTCTTATCAGCTAATGTAGAATATATCATTTCCCCTGTTTGTCTATGTAGCTCAATTTGATCCAAGGGGTGGATATCTCTGGCAAAAATTTCTAGATTAGTTTTGATGTAATCTGCAGCTGTTTGAGGTTGCTGCATGGTAGGCCTGAAATGGGTGAGAGTCATTTTCTGCTCTTGGATTTCATAGGCAGACATTAATCTTTGCTGATTTGTTGGCGCCATTTTCAGGAGATGGTTGTGGATTTGGTGCTTAAGGGGCTCATTCCTTTTCTTTATATCAATAAATTGCTGCTTGATGCTGGAATCTGCCTTTGATTTCTGCCTAGAAGAGCTGACCTCTATCCCATGTGGAATGTCCTGCCCTTGCTGTAAAGAACTGGTGGATGTCTCAAAACTAGGAGGGGGCATGTAGTCAATCGGCCTTTCTGGTAATTCCTCCTCAGAAAAAGGGTTTAACCTTTGTCTCTTTTCTCCTTGCTGGTCCATAGAGGTAGTGAGAGGAGTGTCCTCTTGCCTATCCCTCTTTCTTGTCCTGTCCTCATTTATAGGTGTTTGTAATACAAAGGTGTCAACTGTTACCTCCTGCCTTGGAGGAATTTGTTCATGTGTTTGCTGTTCTGTGTGGGCAGGTTGTTTGGCTCTGCTTTCCTGCTGCTCTGCCTGCTGCTCCACAATTGGAGGTGTTTCTCGTTGCTGCACTGTTTTGCCTTTAGTCATGTCTGCTGCCGGATTAGCTGTTTTGGCAGGTTGCTAAGGAATAGTGGATGAAGAGGCAGCTTCTCCATGATGCTGAATGCCTGAAGACCAGACCTGTTGAAAATATTCCAAGTCAACTGCCTTTTCTAAAGTTTTAATATCTTTCTTTGCTATTTCTTCTTCACTATAATCTTCCACTAATGTACCCTTTTTCCACTCTATTTGATTAGCATATTGTTCAACCTTTGGAATGCTAATGTGGTCATATGTAGTAAGCCTATGCTTGATCCTTCTTAGGCTTATGAAGTGGTTAGGGTCATAGGGTGCCCAATAGAAGCTTGTCTTGAGCTGGAGGGCTTTTAGCATTTGGTCTGCCTCATCCCAAGCTTCTTCTCTCTTGTTAAAAATGAATGGACCCAATTGATGCTTAATTTTGAGTTGTGCCTTCTTGTTTTTGCTATGGAAGTGGATCATATCTGCATTGCCAAACTGTCTAAAGTACTCTAGAGCAAAGAGTCTCATGGGGACATATCTTGGCAGCCTGTATGCTGCTAACTCACAGCCATATATCCTGATCACTGTATGGTGTTGGTAAAAGTACCAATCCCCTATGCTATAGTTCTTGGACAGCTGAAGGATTTTCTGCATATCATCTGTGAGCCTAGGAGGAGGGGAACTCTACAGTAGTGACAAGGCTGGATGAATGAATAGGTCAATAAATTCATAGTAGTTCTATGGTGAAAAATGGATGTGAGGACATACTGATGTCCAGAATGTTACAGATCTTCTGTCTCCCTTTGCATCGAATTTCTTGAGGGAAACAGGAAATTTGTCAGGTTGATTGTATAGAAACAGATGATATATGTAGGACGTGTACTTGAAAACCCTCTCTCTCTCCAAATTCATGAACTGTTCATGAATTTTATTGGCTATAAATGAGGCATAATCATACTGGATAGCAGGAGGCGGTCCTGGAGTAAAAATAGATAGAACCACCAGTGTTGTCTCATCTACAAACTCACTGGTCTTGAAGCCTAGGATGGAAGATATAATGTCTACCAGCAGTCTCCCTATGTCATTGAACCAGTCATGCAGATAAGGGGGAGGCTGTAAAGGCTGGTACTTTGGGCGTATGAATAATTGTCCAATCCTTGTAATTTGTGAGTTGGAGAGCTTGGCGCCCTACTCTAGTAAAAACTGCATGGAAAGGGGCACCAGTGGTCTTGTAGGTTTGAACTGCAGCATTTGGTTTATAGATTTAGGAGAAATGTGGAACAAGACAGAGCCTAAAGGACTCAGAACAGCTCTTTGATTGGGGTCATAGTTTGAGCGGCACTGGTGAATCAAGTCAGGGAATTCATTGACCTGAGGGAGATAATAAATTGGCAAATTGGATTTCTAGATTCCCAGGAGGTCTGTACCATCTCTATGCTTCTTTCTCAACTCACAAACTGTCTCTATATGGCATGTGTTGGTCCTCTCTACAGTTTCTCTCATCTGAAAATCTCTGTCAGCAAGGGCTAACCACTCCAGGTTCTTGTGTGGGGCATTTAATGGGGCAATGTTCAATGCCACTGGAGTCTCCATGGTCAACTGAATTTGGAATTATTTTTGAGAATTTTTCGTTGGGCACAGTAATGTAGAGCAGTGGATTTCCAATGACGGAGGCAATTTGCAGAGGAGAAGAGGCAAATTGGGGTGAAAATAAGTCAAAATGCTCCTAGGATAGATTCAATAAGCAAATGCTGGGATTAGCGACTTTCTTGTTCAGAGAGCTTGCTTGGCAATGTTTCAATTTTCCGAATGCGCAAATAGACTGTGAATTTATGGTAATTTGGCACAATGGGGACTTCTGTGAGTGAAATTGGGCTTACAGTGTGGAAAAGGACCACTGGTTCATGAGGTTTTCTGGTTATTACTATGTTTCTTCTTTTCTTAGTTTCTTCAGTGAATTATGTAAAAAACCAGGCACGGAGGGGGTAAACTGATAAATACCTGGTACAAGCGGGCAATGGTGGGAATGTAGGTGAATTCAGGGTGCCAACAGCAAGGAGTAGTCTTCAAAGTTGACAGGTGAACGATGTATTTTCTCATGCAGAGGTACAATGAGCAAACTTTTCAAATAACGCAAAAAACGAGGTTTTTGGGCAAAATAGGGAAAATTTGGCTTTTGGCGCGTTTTTGTCGGATGACGTCAGCATGACATCATGGGTGGGGTTGGGTACGGAATGATGACGTGGCGGCCATGTTAACGGGAAAAGTGTCTATTCAGAACGACCCTATCCCACTGAGGTGTGACAGTGACCTCAGAAACAAACAGGGAAAACTACTTTCGTATTCCCCTTTATGAACTATAAACGAAGAGGAATAGGATGAACCAACCTGTGTCTTGCGCTAGTCCTTTGATCCAATCTCTCTCCTCTTTGACAGCTTCCAGCTACCTGCTCCCTTACTTGCCCAGCTTCACCAAGTTCCTGTAAGATCACAGAAGAAGGAAACTACACAAAGACATGGATTTATATTCATAAATAGCTTAGGATCAGATTTAAGCTAAACATACAAATGTAAACAACATCAATGATATACAAGCATGTAGGAGAAACTCAAATAGTTTTATTGATAAAACAAGAAGATCCAGGAGGAGTTACAACCGATGATTCCTGATCCAGCATCAACCTCCCAGCATAGAATCCCCTCTTCACCTCCAACAAAGCATAAATCACCCAATACTCTGATATCTATCTCAAAACCAACAGCAATTCTCTGCACTGTACAAAATTCCAGCCTCTGGATCTCTTGGTGAGGGATCCATATATAGATGTATGCAAAGAGGATGAGTCAGCTCATGAATTGATTAGTGGCTTCTCTCTGTCAGTTCTTGCTTCCACTTGGAGACTGAGAGCCTCTTACTCATCACTGGTCGAATTCAGTGAGGCAAGTGTCATTGGGGAAGATTCTGGAAGCTTCCATTGTCTCTCCACCTCGTGGAATGACTCTGCCACTTGTCATTTCCCGCTCAACGCACCCTGGTAGTGCATTTAGGTGCGTTGCAACACACCTAGCTAGTGTATTTGGGTGCTTTGCAACACAGCTGGCTAGTGGAGCAGCTGAAATGATCCTGATTTGACTAGTTCTGAGCAGTTTCTGGTGGAGAACTTCTGGGAGAAGCTATAATTTGTTGACCTTGTTTCTTTAGGAGCTGGAACAACACTTCTAGGGACTTAGGATCCCTTGGTTTATGGACATTTCATGCTTAGAGCTGTAAGGCACAAAAATGTCTATAACAGTTGTCCCCTAAAGTATGAGGCCGTTTATCGGGTGAAATGCTTTATTAGGAGGATCCGAAGTTCTTTCAATGCTGGGAGGAGACCTGTAATAAGATACAATACAATACATTATCTTCATACTGTTTTCATGATCTAGTTGAGGCGGGCATTCCCATGCTCAACTTTATAAATTCATTTTCATGTACATAGGATAGACAATCGTCTGATGGTAGACTGATGATTCTGATGGAGTCATCATCCTTTTGGTAGGATGATTATCTGTGTTGCAATGCTGTACATTTCAATGTCTTTATTTTTTCTGAATATATATCGCAGCCCAGATGGATGAAACTAGATCCGGGGTCTTCAATCTCATCCGATCTTCACTCGAAGTACAAGTCGATCCACGTGAGAAATGTTTTGAAGTCGAACATGGAAAGACATCGCTTGATTACCAGTCAATGATGTAAACTGTTAACAAGCGCGAGAGGAATCACCGATAATGATAATGACCCTCAAGGTACTGCAGTACAATTCACGTGGTGTGAATAAAGGACTTGGTGTCGAACACCACGCAAAATCTTTCGGTCGAAGGTCATTGATGTATACCTGTTGCCGAAAGTGAGAAACTTGCCATTGAGGCATGCAAGCTTCAAAGTACTGAAGGGGTTGTTCCTAGATCAACTTCTTGGATAATGAGCTGATGTCGACAAGAAGCGATCCATCAAAGGAGGGCCTTAATGAATCCCACATCAATGACATGGAACGGAGCAAATGATTTTGATGGAGGTGAAAACGATCTGATGATATATGGTTCAGGGTGGCGGTCATGAAAGAATGAGGTATAATGTATTGTAGTGGATGGGACACAAGTGACTTCTCTGGATGAATTCTCTTGAACATGTCGGCGACACTTATGTGATGGATTGGTAGCATTTACCCCAAATTTGGATGGTGTGGCGTGACCATGGTGATGTGACCGGTGAATGAAACAACCCAACCCGACTCAGGCACGGAGTGGAAGTGTCATGTTCAAGAGCGACTTGCTACCAATAAAGTTTCTTTGAGTTTTCTTCCCAATTTTTCCCCAGTCATTGCTGACCGGTACCTCTTTATTTTTGTCAAGCTTAAGGAGGATAACATATGCTTGTTCTATAATTTTCCCTTCGGGCAAACCCATCGCTATGTTTTAACGAGCCTAGCGATAGTGAAACTCGTTCTCGTCTAAAGACAAGTTTGTCGCTATTAATCTTTTTAACGAGTCTAACGACAAAGATAACTCAGTCCTTTTCATTTCTAGAGAGTCTGAAAAGGTACGTAAAGGTAACTCCGAAGTTCCTTTTTCGTCATCTAATCCCTTAAGTCCGAAAAAGTATAAAACAATACAGAAGGGATGAATTTTCGATTAGCTTTAACGAGCCGAACAAAACAAGCGCTCGATCTTTTTGTGCAATAATCCCTCAGGTCCAAAAAGATTAAAATCTAGAGGAGGGATAGCACTTCCGGTCGCTTTAACGAGCTGGAAGGCCAAAACTCGGCAATCTTTTCATATTTTACGAGTCAGTTGAAAAGAGCTTAAAGAAGACTCGTCTTTTGAGGAACGAGTGATAAAATGGGTAGCAGCTGATTCCAGGTAAGGTTTGGAATTTTCCAATCACGGCAGTGTCACAAGGATGGCTAGTGAAATCACTCTTCACAGCTGTTCCTCAAAATGGGTAAACAATCAAATGGAGGTGAATGATCGGCGAATGGAAAAGTGGAGGTGACGGTGCAAACACGACCAAGGCTTTAATGGCTGAAAATGCTTCATTCACGGTGGTTATTTACTGGGGGGATAGTTCATTTTTTAACGAGCTTAAAGGTGGGTGGAAACATTTGCTCGGTCTTATGTTTATTTTTTAACGAGCTTGAACTATGCGCTAAAACTGCTCGATTAGATGGTCTTGTTTTGATTTTTACCATAAATAGCTTTGTCCTTCCAAAGATAGTACTGTATTTTCAACTCTCATTTTACCATTTCATTTGAACTTGGTTTGTTGGAGCTTTGGAGGTGTTTTCCCCCTTGATTTTCATTAGTTGATTTCGGGAGATTCTGTGGACTATTATCGGCGCCGTCTGGACCAGGTAGGAGCTAAACCTGAGCTCTTTCATTTCATGGTCTCCTTTTTGCATTCTGTGCTTTATTCCCTACTTTTCGGAGCCCCTGGGGTTTGATGGGTTCGTTCTGCCATCAACGCACCCTCAGCACATCGAAACCTGTGTTGAATGTTGGCCTGTATGAAGGCAGTTTGACATTCAACGCACCTGGAACACTGTTGCAAGTGCGTTGGGCGCAGAAAGGGAATTTGTTGCACAGTTTTTGATGGAATTTTTGCCTGTTTCTCATCAAAATCAGGATCTAACTCCTCTCTTGTTTGTTTTTTCATAGATCTCGGAGCAAAATGACCCTTACATGGTGAGAACGAGAACATGAAGAAGAGAACATGATTGCCCTACATGATCCTATTACAGTGAACGCGCTGCGGAATTGTGGCTTGCTGAAGTTCTTTTGCATCTCTAGCATGAGACAGCAAATTAACTTACTGAAGTATTTGCTTAACGCCTGGGATCCTATCAACCAGGTTTTCCAGATTAGGGGCAAATCTATCCCCTTGACTGCAGTAGACATCTATTTCTTGACTGGCTTGTCGAGGCGGGGAGCCCCCATCTCTTTGTCAGGTTCGGCCCGAGGAGGCGATTCTGTGAGAGATTATGTCCGCCAATATTGCAGGGAAGGATCTCAGCCGAGTAAAGACGGCAAGATCATCATCCGTGATGTCACTGACAGGTCCCTTAGGACTATCCTATTTACTTTTGGTAGTATGGCCGGTAGTGCGTCTCTTCATGTAATCAACAGATCCTATATGCAGCATGCCTTGGAATGCCTCCAACCAAAGGTGTTCAACTGGTGCAACACAGTACTTCTTGTGATGAAAGAACAGTTGACCAAGATAAAGAATGGGAGGTTGAATAACTTTGGGTTCGGTTCTATTTTGACTGCCTTTGCCTTGGAGAAGATAGCACTGATGCAGCCGCAGTACATTGCACTCGATTTACCTTCTCCTACTGAACAACGTATGCAGAGATGGGTTGACCATATGTCTAGGCATGCTGGCCAGTCTCAGATTTCATTTTCTGATACCTTCTTCAGGTGGTTTTATCGTCAGGAGATGGTTTATTCCGAGTATCAATATGTTGGCATGGACTTCCGGGGTGATCCAGATTTGGTACTGCCAGATGGCGAGCAGTGAGGTGCTATTGGTAAAATCTTTGACCATATTGTTGTTTACTGTTTTCGTTTATAATGTCCTTGTGCTTTATTCTATCAAGACTTTTAATCAAACTCATGTGTACATGCAGATGTTGGTCTTGTTCATCCAGTAGTTCGCCTGAGAGTACCAGCTGTTGCCCCAGCAGGAGAGGCCGCCGGAAGGGTTATTCTTCGCGACCTCGATGTGGCCGAGACTCTCACAGCTGTGCAGGAGCAGGTTGAGAGCCTTACTCTCGGTATTCCTGATGTGAGGATCGACGAGCTACCTTTGCAGTTACAGCGGCACACTACTGGTGTGCCCAGACGATGGACTCGTCTCTTACGCATGATCGCACAGGCTGTGACTTGCTATCACGAGCATCATTAGACTAGGGTGCTTCCTATCATTTTGAGTTTTTGGGTCGCGTGACCGATTTTGTCTTGGTTACAGAACATTATATGTAAACCATAAACAGCTATATATATTTTTGATTTTCGGAGTTTTATTCTCGTTGAGTTATGTGATCCACATGTAAAACATTGATGGTGTGTTTCTTTTTATAAATGTTGCAAATGTCTACCTAACACATAGTTTTCTAATGAGTCAGTTAATGTGTTTAAGTTTCTGGAAATATGTTGGTATTGAATAAGATCAAACTGTCTTTCCAAAATCTTAACCCTTAGGAACATGCGATAAATAGCTGGGTTTCGGACGGAATATATACCATTGAGTTGTAGTATTACGAGCTGTGAGTCTAGCCTGACGATTAGTCGACGTATACCATGAGTGATGGCATCAGAGAGAAGTTCTATCAATGCGCTATATTCAGCGATATTGTTCGTTGATCGACCAATACATACACCTCTGAAACTTACTAACTCGCTGCTTGGATCAAAAATGGCCCAGGCTGCGGAGGACAGGTTCCGCGAACTACGACTTGCTCCGTCGGCATATACAACACATGGCTCCAATGGGTTTAACATCTGTAATAAATGTAAAAAGGTGGATTACTCGACCAAAACAAACATTCTAGCAAAAACAAAAATATAACAAAAGCATATTGGTTACTACTAGGCGTAGTAACGCTTGAGGTACAACCCATTACGAGGTTGCGCCAGTGGAATCCCGTCGTAATCCATGAACTCGTAGGCTCCTTTCGCTAACACTTGTTTAACAATATAGGGGCCCATCCATAAAGACTTAAATTTACCTGCTCCCAATTTATCGGATTCTTGGTCGTAAAGCAGGACCAAGTCACCTTCCGAGAAGACACGGGGTTTGACATTTTTGTCGAACTGCGCCTTGACTCGTTTCTTATGGGCTTCGTTAGCCAAAGCGGCGTCACGACGGGTTTCATCCAATTGGATTAATCCCAAGAAACGAGCTTCTTCTTCTGAAGTTCCAGGGAGGAGATCAATTGCGAGTTTGAGAGACGAGATTTCACACTGGACTGGTAAGACTGCTTCCAGGCCATATACCAGTTGGAAGGGTGTGAACCCGGTTGCATTCCTTATCGATGTTCGGTAAGCCCACAAAGCTGAGTATAGGATTAGGTGCCATCTTCTTTTGTGAACTCCGATCATCCTTTGCAGCATGCGCTTCAGGACCTTGTTGATCACTTCAACTTGTCCGTTGGCCTGCGGATAATATGGAGTAGAGCTGTCGTGGGATAGCCCTAGTTTGGCAGCTAATTGAACCATCATGTGATTGCAAAAATGTGATCCGTGATCTGTGACTATAGCCTGTGGTACGCCGAATCTGGCAACTACATGATTGAAAAAGAAAAGGGCAGCTGTTTCACCAGTATTATCTAATGTAGGCATCGCCTCTGCCCATTTGGTAAAATAGTCAACTACGACTATGATATACCCATGCCCCCCGGTCGAGGTGGGGTTACATGTCATGAAATCGATGCCCCATTTGGCGAATGGCCCAACAGCAACTATTGGCTGTAAAGGTGCGGGTGGTCTTCTGGTTTTGCTATCAAAAATTTGACAAGCATGGCAACTTCTGACTGCGGTTATGCAATCTTTGAACATTGTTGGCCAGAAGTATCCTGCTCGTAATATTTTTTGTGCTGTAGCATATCCAGATTGATGCCCCCCACACGCGCCTAAATGACACTCATTCAGGGCTTTTTTAGCTTCCTCATGGGTGAGGCACCTTCTCAGACCTGTATCAACACCGCGACGGTAAAGCGTATCACCGACGATCATGTAGTCTTTTGCTTGGTATCGAATACGTTTTTGTTCAGAGTGAGAGGTGTTTGGCCTGAATTTTTGGGTTTGGAGATAAATGATTATATCCCCATACCACTCATTGCTTGTAGATATCAAAAACAAACTTTCATCGACGATTTATTCTTCGGATGCTTCATCGTTGGATGACGATGGGAGATCGCATAATAATTCTGCGAAAACTAGAGATTTCTTTGACTTGGATTTTATAAATTCCAGATCAAACTCTTGAAGGATTGCTATCCATTTTGAATATTTGCCCCCCAGCAACTTTCGCGACAATATATAAGTCATGGGGTTGCAATCTGACAGAATGGTAGTTTTCCGAAAGAGGACATAGTGTCGAAATCTATGTATCGCTTGAACAGCTGCAAGCGCTAGTTTTTCTACATAAGAATATTTTCTTTCTGTATCATTTAAGTTCTTACTTAAATAATATATAGGATGTTCAATTCCATCGACTTCTTGAACTAAAACCATTGCGATGGTCGTATCTGCTGCAGCCAGATACAGGTTAAAATCTCTTTGGTAATCGGGGGCGTACATTAATGATGCTTTCATTAGGGAATCTTTTAAAGCATCAAAGGAAGCTTGCGTAACCTGATCCCAGACAAAGGGTACCCCCTTTTTCAAAAGACATGTATAACCTTTAGCAAGTTCGGCGTAATTTGGAATGAACCTCCCCAGAAAGTTTGCTTTCCCTTGGAGTTTCTGAATCTGAAGCAAATTTGAAGGTGGAGGCAAATTTATGATTGCCTGGACCTTACACGGGTCGAGACGAATCCCATCCTTGGAAACTACAAAGCCAAGTAAACAACCAGAACTGACGCAAAATACAGATTTGTGCGGATTGAGTCGTATCTTGTAGTGTCGGCAACGTAGAAATATCTCTCTTAAATGCTGCGGATGATCAGTCCGCTTTCGCGAATGAGCCGGAAGGTCATCGAGGTAAGGTTGAACGATGTTTTTGATGTCATGGAAGGCATAATTCATTGCCCTCTGAAACGTCGCCCCTGCATTCTTTAAACCAAAGGGTCATTTTCGATATGCGAATGTGGCCCACGGACAAATGAATGGAGTCTTTGACTGGTCCTGTGGGCGGATATTTATTTGATTATACCCAGAGAATCCATCCATGAATGAAAAGATTTCGCTTCCGGCGCATTCATCAATTATCTGGTCGATGAAGGGTTTAGGGTAGTTGTCTTTTGGACAAGCTTGATTTACATCCCTATAATCGACACACACTCTAATTGTCCCCTGTTTCTTCATAACAGGGACAATATTCGATACCCAATCTGTTAGCGGAACCGGGTAGATGAAACCAGCATGGAGAAGTTTTTCAACTTCCGCCTTAATGGCAGTGGCTTTTTTGGGGTGCACCTGCCTTAGCCGTTGTCGTACTGGTTTGACATCTGGATACATCTTAATTTCATGTTCAACGATACTCGAGTCGATACCTGGCATTTCATTGTATGACCAAGCAAAGACATCTCTGAATTCGCGAAAAAGAGTGTTATATATTTCCAGTTCTGAAGGAGAACAACATTTGCCAACATAAATATTCTCTACAACATCTGTTTTAGTCAAGATATTTATGGCTATAGTCTCTTCAATGTTGGATAAGTTTCGCTCGGAATCCACCGTATTTACAGTATTTGATAGAAAATCAAAAACTGAAGGATGATAAAGGTCATTTTGAGTCTCTTCTTCACAATCCGGAAGAAGGGAACGATGGTGGGAATCATTCCATGGTGCTCCTTCAGTTACCATAGCTTAGAGAATTCCTTCGTCGATGACATGCACCTGCGACCAAGGATCTGAAGGAGTACCATATTCTCTAGACCTATCTATCCAGACGCTTGATGAGCGTTGATTTGGGTTTGCCTCCCATGCCAGAAACATTGATTGCTATAATATTTCTATCGGGCTCGGGGGCAAAACCATTGCATGATCCATGTTGATATCGCCTTCTGAGATCTTTGTGGAAGATATCATGTTGCAGGTTCCTATCGATGCTACTTGCGCCAGATTGACTGGAGGTGGAAGAGAGAAAGTTCCCATCAATATAGGATCTTTTAATAGGCCTACTCCGATATTCTGAAGCGAATGGGGGCTTCCATGGATCATGGGAATGCTTCTTGTAACTTGAGAACTATTTGGGAGGAAGTTTTGCTGGTCGACGATTGTAATCCCTCCTTGGAAATGAAATTCAATCTTTCTAAAATAGGTCGACACAACTGCCGCCATGGAATATATCCATGGTCGTCCTAGTAGGATGTTGTAATCAAGATTCCCATTGATGACTTCAACATCTATTTCTACTATTTTCCCTCCTAATTCAACTTTCAAGTTATTTAGGATACCGTATGGGGTATATGTCCTTCCGTCGAATGCTTTTAATGTTGTCGCAGATCGCAACAAGGTTGGAGATCCTAAAGTTCTCCAGCAACTCATCGACATAATACATGTAGATGCCCCCTCATCAATAATCATTCGGTGAACAATTTTGTTGAGGGCTTTCACTTGAACAAGGAAAGCTAATTGAGCTGGTAACTGAGGATCGTACCCTTTGTGGTCGAAGGATACAAGATTGGAATCCTTTGGATCAATCCCACCAATGGCTGATAACAAAGCCTGCCTTTAGGATGGGCAATTTTGTAGTACTTTAAGAGTCGACATAGCGGATGGCGATTGGGCCAAATCTTTCACTATGTTATAATGCTGCGCCGCTCTAGCGCGAGGATTAAATGTTGACTTGTGTACTACTCCCTTTGGCAGTTTTATTGTCAATTCAGGGATGGTGGGTGGTACAACTTCTGTCGAAGTTGTTGTCGAACTACTTGGTTGATCTTTATCCTTGTTGTTCGACAGCTGCAGATTCCCGTAATCTTTGTTCCTTGTCGAAATCAAAGCATCATTCTGCTGTTTTGAAATTGACAACATTAGCACTTGAGATGGGGAAGCATTTCCACTTTCAACAAGATTCGTTCCTGGATTCGGAAACGGATCAGTTAACATTGCTGAGGTTTTTGAATTCTTAAAGAATTTTTTAAGCTCAGCTCTGTGTGGACAATCTAAAGTCTGATGATCCTCATCGCATATCATGCATGGATATTTTTGTCTCCTATTTCCAGGAGGGTTTGAAGAAGATTTTTCAGGTGATGTTTCATCCTGTTTCTTCTTCTTCCCTTTGCCCTTCTTCTTGCTTACTGGTTGTTTGGTTTCTTTGCCCTTATCTGTCGATACGACATTTACTTCTAAAGCAAGAAGTTCATATTTTTCATTTTGATCTGAAATCTTACGGGCCTTCTTGGACATAGCCTTTGTCGATTTCGTGTCTGTTGTGCCAATCACGCCATCGCCAGCGTGAGAGTCATTGTTCGATTTAGGAGGAGGAGGAATTGAGTATTCCGGTCTAGGGGCGTCAGGTATTTTGTCGTAGAGCGTGCTGGACTGAGTGTAAATCAAGTCCAGATATTGTGCACGAGCGATCACTTGCTCTTCCGTTACGACTCTCCCCTTTACCACATCTTTCGTGATGGAAGGCAGTAATGACTTGATAAACCATTCAGCTAGTAGCTGATCGGGAACGTACGTTTTTACCATCCTACGACGACGTCGCCACTCATGTATATGATCAGATATGTGAGTGGCCGTCGTCTGTTTGAAGTTGGTAAGCAGTTCTATTCCCGTTTCATACCTTATCGGTAATTGAAAATGGGTTAAAAAGGTTGTGGCTAAGGTGCTGAAGTTGTCGAACGAAGCTCTAGGCAATTCAATGTACCATTTTGCCACTGGACCCGTTAACGTCCTCTGAAAAAGGCGAAGTCTTATCGAATCATCATTTAAAGAGTTTGATGAACACCATAGATGAAATGTCATCACGTGATTCGATGGATCTTCACCCGGATTTCCATTAAATTTAGGAATATCTGATGGAAGTTTATGCGGAATCACTGGCCACCAAGGGGCGTAAGCAATTGGATCGTTTGTTAACCGGTTTAAATCAGGTAACTCTAAAGTTGCCACGAATGGTAACTATTGATTTAGGTTAGGTGAAGCATACCCAGGATACGATGGAATCGCTTGAGCAGTTGGACTTTGCATACTGGCATAATGCATTTGATGCTGGTATGTTTGGTAAGGTTGGTGGACTTGACCATTATAAAATGGTTGATTTTGACCGTTTTGAATGTATGACTGTCCACTGTTTGCAAAGATTTGCTGCTCAGTACCTTGGTATACTCGCTGGAATTGTGGTTGTTGGTATTGCACCAGCCACGGTTGTGAAGCCATGTGTTGTTGCCTGATACTAACCGTTTGACCAAGGTGAGGGGTAATTGTACCCGTCTGGGCCTGTGTCGCCCCACTAGTCGGCGATTGTGGTTGAGTCGCAGGGTCAAGGGGCTGTTGCATTACAACCTGAGAAACCTGAGGTTGGCATACAACAGGCATCGCTTGAACTTGCGATACCGTCACAATAGCTGGTGTAGTCGGTATGTTCGACACAGGTACGCATTGTTGCATTGAATATACAACTCTTGGTTGTTGAGGTAGTATAGGTACCCAACCACTTGAAGTAATTCCAGTATAACCTGAATGTTGTTGTGAACTCCCGTATGGATATCCTCCCGGAGGGGATAATGAAAGGGCATACTGCCCCCCATACGGTGGTAATCCAGAACTGAACGGAATTGTTTGCCCTTGGGGACCGGACTGCCCAAATTGACCTCCAAATGGATCAATTTGTTGAGACTCAACATAAGAGTTTCCGGATATAATTCCGGATGAACAAACAGGAACGGACCGGACTGTCGAAATAGCCCTTGGATGGGCTCCTTCTAGCAGTTGTGAGCTAGTCGGGACAGATGATATGCCCACGAACATTGTCGAAGTGACAACAGGGAGTTCTGCCGTCGTTGTGTCAGAAGACACAATCCTAGATGTTGACGGTTGTTCAGACATTTGTAGTCTATCCAAAAGATTACCTAGCGATTCTATAGGAACTTCCGCTGGTGGTAGACTAACTTCTGATGTCGAAGGAAATAGAGTGATCCCGACTCCAAAGTGCGTTGGAGTACTTGCTTGAGGATCTTCTACAATTTCTTCTATCGCAATCAGACCAGGTGGAAGGGGAAGACCATCAGGTCCGTAAAATATTTCTAGTGCCGAAGAGGCAGCGA
Source organism: Pinus tabuliformis (assembly GCA_031772625.1). Lineage (NCBI taxonomy): Eukaryota > Viridiplantae > Streptophyta > Pinopsida > Pinales > Pinaceae > Pinus > Pinus tabuliformis. The sequence goes on from CM062818.1 coordinate 373,863,133, forward strand.
CAGATGTTTGAAGAGTAAGACTCTCTGAACCGGTTATAGATGGAACTGGTTCAGTAACACAAGGGTTTATTCTCAAACTAGGATCAGTACCACTGTCCTTCTGTGGCTGTTGAACTTCTTCTGTCAAGGCAGGGATTCCATAAATGTTTGGAGTAACCGGAGTCTCTGATGTCGTTGGAACACTTGTTCTAACTTTGATAGGAGACTTGGATCCAATTAAACGAGTTCGCTTTGTCCGTACTGGTTTCGCTTCTGGAGGCAAAGACGGTTGACTCGTAAGCCTCCGCGAACGACGGGGTTTCAATTGACTTTCTTCCACGATTGCGTATTACTCGATCAACTATTTTTTTTCTGAAGGGATTACTCGATCAACTAAAATAAAAGGGAAAGTATGTTTCCGTATTAAATGAATTTTAGACGCTTTTGACACAACTTGTTTTTTCAGTTTTTAAGAGTCGAGAAAAAACAAAAGATGACTCTAGTCTCCTTCGATTTTTAATGAGCCTGAAGTGACAAGTGCTCAGATGGACCTTTTCCGTTAAGGAGTCTGAAAAGGAACGAAAGGGACTGCTCTGGAGGTCTAGGTAGAGGGAGTACCAAACCAATCGCAAAACTGCAGAACACTTTTTATGGTACGGTAGTCAATCTTCCCGAATGCTGTGTTCGGTGCATTGCGATCAGTAGGGCGGCCGACACGGTTTCCTATGGATAAAGGTTTTATGCCTATAGGGGTCTCCCAATATATACTCGACGGTACGTGGGAGCACAAGTCCATACTGGCACTTATCGTCTCAAATTGGAGGAATCACCCAACCATCAGTGAGGACAACAGTTACCAGGCTTTACGACGCTGGAATACGTCTTTAGCCTAGACCTCTAAATGTTGTGCGTTAAGTTACAAAGCGTTGTTAAGTTCATTGAATTTATTTTAAGTTGATCTTTCTTATGAAGTTTGCCTTTTGGGTTCACCACGAGATGTAGATGTAATTCCTAAAATGCAATCTAAAGATGATAAGCAAGCTTTTATCTCTTTTCAGCAATGAAAATCCTAGCTACAAGGGGAAAAGAAAGACACAATATTTTCTCAAAGAGCAAAGAGCACACTGTAAATGCGCTTTTCCTAAATCAAGACAAACAGACTGTCAATATACAAATGCACATGTGAATGTATTTGTTTTTCACTTTCTTAATATTGATGCCTAAAAAGAAAGTTGTTGTACAAATTTGAATTCGTTTTCAAGTGAAAAACACAAACAAGCTTCTTTTCGAAATCAAAAGGTAGAGATGATTACGACACTTTATGATTTTGAAATAAACACTTGTTTTGACACTAGAAATTCACAAATTCAAGCCAAAGGAAAAAGTAAAAGCATAATCAACTGTCAACAGCAAATAAACTTTTTCCTAAGATCAAAATCGACACTTACGATAGATCTAAATCAAAGGATGACAGTATGACTATTCTACTTTTGCAATGGGAAACTGTAAATGACGTAAAAAACACACAAAAGCATATACAGTTTCTTTTATACAACTGAGGCGGAATCAAGGCAAAGAAAAGGGGCTTTTAAAAAGACACACACACTAATCACAGGCTGCAAAAATCAGAGACAAAACTGAAAAAATTGAGCAAAGAACCTCAGCTGCACAAGGTTAGGCTGATCAACGCACCTGCTACACAGAGAAACTTGATTGCAACGCAGGTTTCCCTCTCGGGAACTGCGCTGAAATGCAGGATCTCTTCACAGAGCCTGCGCTGGGGTAGAAACGAGAATTCTATCCGGGTTCTGGGTCACGGTTTGCAGTTTAATCTATGGTTTTTGGCCGGGTAAAAGAAATCAGTAATGCACAATCAGAGGGTAGATTTAAAAGAGGTTTAAGAGCTATCACAAAGGGTAATCATATCATTTGTGAATCAGCTATTCAAATCATAAACAGATCCAGTGAATGGATTGAAGTAGCAGATGTCTACTTTGCATTTGTTAATGGCAAATGCAGTTCGATTCGCTACTTCTAAGTTTATGAAACAAACAACAAGAGAAACACAAACAAACTAACTAGACACGATCCCCAGCGGAGTCGCCATTTTGTTAACGGGAAAAGTGTCTATTCAGAACAACCCTATCCCACTGAGGTGTGACAGTGACCTCAGAAACAAACAGGGAAAACTACTTTCGTATTCTCCTTTATGAACTATAAACGAAGAGGAATAGGATGAACCAACCTGTGTCTTGCGCTAGTCCTTTGATCCAATCTCTCTCCTCTTTGATAGCTTCTAGCTACCTGCTCCCTTACTTGCCCAGCTTCACCAAGTTCCTGTAAGATCACAAAAGAAGGAAACTACACAAAGACATGGATTTATATTCATAAATAGCTTAGGATCAGATTTAAGCTAAACATACAAATGTAAACAACATCAATGATATACAAGCATGTAGGAGAAACTCAAATAGTTTTATTGATAAAACAAGAAGATCCAGGAGGAGTTACAACTGATGATTCCTGATCCAGCATCAATCTCCCAGCATAGAATCCCCTCTTCACCTCCAACAAAGCATAAATCACCCAATACTCTGATATCTATCTCAAAACCAACAGCAATTCTCTGCAATGTACAAAATTCCAGCCTCTAGATCTCTTGGTGAGGGATCCATATATAGATGTATGCAAAGAGGATGAGTCAGCTCATGAATTGATTAGTGGCTTCTCTCTGTCATTTCTTGCTTCCACTTCGAGACTGAGAGCCTCTTACTCATCACTGGTCGAATTCAGTGAGGCAAGTGTCATTGGGGAAGATTCTAGAAGCTTCCATTGTCTCTCCACCTCGTGGAATGACTCTGCTACTTGTCATTTCCCGCTCAACGCACCCTGGTAGTGCATTTAGGTGCATTGCAACGCACCCAGCTAGTGTATTTGGGTGCTTTGCAACGCAGCTGGCTAGTGGAGCAGCTGAAATGATCCTGATTTGACTAGTTCTAAGCAGTTTCTAGTGGAGAACTTCTGGGATAAGCTGTAATTTGTTGACCTTGTTTCTTTAGGAGCTGGAACAACACTTTTAGGGACTTAGGATCCCTTGGTTTATGGACATTTCATGCTTAGAGCTGTAAGGCACAAAAATGTCTATAACAGGCCGGTGAGCGACCCTACGTGGATAGGTGACATGGGGGACAGCTCGGAGCAAAGGCGAATGGGGCGGCAACATAGTGTTGAGGAGGCAGTGACGTCTGGGTGACATGGAGGTGACGTATGGTGGAGAAACAATGGCGGTAAGTGGTAATTTCAGACTGCTTATAGTACGGGAGCGGTTTTGGCAGGAGGCCGCCCGATACAACTTGGGAACGACACGCGTCCGAGCCCTGGCGTCATGCTCTGACAGATTTCGGGCACTGTCATTCCGGCATCGGAGGTGGTCCGATATTGTTGTGAGCTGTCGGATGGGAGGGCAAATCGCCAACATGATACGGTGGGACCCGGCGCATTTATTAATAATTTTTCGTTATTTGGCATAGCGCGCCGAGAGGTAAAAAACTTTGGATATATGAAATTTGTGGGTTTTGCGATGATTTATAAGCCAAATGGGTTAATTGATATTTATTCGCAAAATGGGGTTAGGGCTGTTAAACCAAGCAGATCTTGATTTAATCCCGAGACTTTGCTTTTTGCGCTATTTTGCCTATTGCGCTTAAATCTCTTAGCGCTCTGACCTTTTGGAACTATAAGGCTATATTGCCTAGGGAAGGGGGAATATACATATTTTTGGGGTTTTTTATATACAATGGTGATATAATAATAGGGAGAGGGGGAACATAGGGAATTAAGTAATAATAGATTTAATAGTTAATATGGGAGGGAGATATAAATGAGAGGTAATAGACACTAAGTTTCTAGGGAACAAACTTAGTTTTGAGAGTAGATCAAAATGAAAATATTTTTGCACAAGAAATGTGGTTCTACTCTATAACAAACGTGATATTGGGATGTTAGTAAGGAGTTTGATAGGGAATGATTGGGAAATTAGACCTGCTTCACTTTGATACCACCAAAATGCTGAATAAGAGAATCTACTCTGGCCACCATGGGTTTCCTTTGCTAGGCCAGCAATATGAGAGGAGACATGCTTCTGCAACCTCACTACCTGCCCATCTTATTTCCTAGCATTTTTTGTTTCTTCAGGGAGGGTGCACTTAGACTTGCAAACCCTCATGTGCTCTTTTCTTTTTGCTGCCCTCCTATCTAAATCTACCCTTATATCTTCCAAGGGCCCAGATTAAACTAGTGGGCTCCTTTCCTTCTCTATCCAACTAGTCATCTGTCAAGCTTAAACTGTTTGAACAGGTACTCATTACCTAGTCTAAAACAAGCAATTTAAAAGATGGCATGGCCCAGATTAAGCTGTTGAGCCATACATCAAGATAGCAGTGGCATTTTGATTGGCCACTTTCCTGGTCTTTGTTTGGGGTTCATTTCAATTCTTTTTCTTTTGACCAAATCATTTTCTTGCCCTTTGATTATTCTTTTAAGGCATACCCTCTTTACATTTTTAAAATTTTTGCTTTGTTCACATAAAAATGGAACCTTTGATTCACCAAAGATGATCATTTTTAGCATTTCCACTGTCAATCATGAAATATGAAACCCTATTGGTATAGGAGGCTAACAGTGGCTCCACTTGGGGATGACTTTTCCAGATGAAAAGTCAAGATCAGCAGGTCAGATTGCCTTCTTTTTCCACCTTTCTGCAGTTTAACCTTTCCTTTTGTTGGAGACTGAATATCTAAATCCATGAAACTTGCATGCAATACTACTTAAGCTGATCTGCTGTGAAATTACAGCCCTGTTTTTGCCTTGCTTCTTTGATTGTTTCTCATTTTCTAGATAATTTCCAAGTACTTTCTCTCATTCTCCCATGCCAAAGTGAATAGTATTTATCAAAATAGTGTAGCACCTTAGTTCTTCTCAAAATTTTCTTTATTTGGAGCTCTATCTATCCACTGAATTTAAACATACTGAAATTACAAATTAATGTACAATATACAATTGAGCAATGCTTGATTAGAGGGGATCAAAGTAGTGCTTGAGCATCCTCCCATTGATTGGGCCTTCCTCAGTGTTTGAGCCATCCAAGCTCTTTAGAAAATAAGTGTTATTACCTTGTACAACACAAATTACATAAGGTCCCTTCCATAAGAAGTCAAATTTTCCATGTTTTCCTTTGTCCTCTCTTCTGGAATCCCATCTTAGTACTTTGTTTCCTATAGAGAAGTCTTCAGCTTTGGATCTTTTGTCAAATATTCTTTTGAGCTTTTCTTGCAGTACTTGGGTTCTTTCATAGACTTCCTCCCTTGTTTGCTGCAGGTGAATTGTCTGATTGATCCTCCTCTGAATGTCATTTGGTTCAGCTTGTATTTCTTGCAACAACTTGATTACAGGGACACCTAGAGATGAAGGGAACCTTGCTTCCATTCCATAAACTAGTTCATATGGACTTGTACCAATGGATTTTTTGGTGGTTAGTCTATCTGCCCATAGGGCATTCATTAACTTCTTATGCCAATTCTTTTTGTTTTCTTCCAAAACTTTTTTGATGATGTTGATTAGGCTTTTATTGGAAGACTCAGCTAGGCCATTTCCTTGAGGATAATAGGTTGTGGAATGACCTAAGGTCATATGATATTTGTGACAAAAGTTGATCATTTTTTTGGATTTGAAAGTAGCAGTATTGTCTGTAATAATTTAGTCTGGACAGCCAAATCTGGACAAGATGTTGGTCTCTAGAAATTGTATGATAATGGAGTCATTGGCCTACCTACAGGGGATAGCTTCTATCCATTTGGTGAAATAGTCTGTAGCAGTCAGAATCCACCTATGATGGCCAGAGGATGGGGGGTGAGTTTCATCAATAAAGTCTAGACCCCATTGTTGGAATGGTCTCTCAATTGAAACAGGTTTGAGTGGTAAAGGCAACAACTTTCTCTTCCCTTCAAAGATTTGACATTTGTGACAAGACATTATAAATTTTCTCACATCAGTAAACAAGCAGGGCCAATAAAAACCAGCCCTTAGGATTTTATCAGCTGTGGATTTCCAGTATAAGTGTCCTCCACAGTCACCTGCATGAAATTCTTTGAGGACATTGTCAGTTTCATCCAATGTCAAGCAATTAAGTAAGATCCCTTCATGGTTTCTCCAAAACAAATCATTGTTAATAATACAAAATTTTGATGCTTTCATTTTCAAGAACCTTTTCTTAGTTCTGGACAACCCTGGAGGAGCTTGCAGGTTTAACAATACAAAACATATATCAGTATACCAGGGGGATTGCATAATGGCTTGGTTGATCTGTGGAGTCGCCATCTCCTGTTCATTGTCTAGTTCATTAATGTCAAGAGCTTGAAAATTGGTTTCAGCCATCAACTTGGCTAGACCCTGTCCTTTTATCAGTTTGGTAGGCTTGATTTCCATATCATATTCTAGGATTTTGGTGATCCATTTGCCTCTCCTACCTTCAATTCCTTCTTGGGTTAGAATGTCTTTCACTACTGCGTTTGGGACATAGGAAATCATGTGGGAGTACAGGATATAGATTCTAAAGTCCTTAATTGCTTTCACCAGTGCATATGCTTGTTTTTCCATGATCTGATATTTCAAGGGAGCATCCCTAAGAGCTCTGCTAAAGAATGCAATGGGTTTCTCACAGCCTTGATCATCCTTTTGTAGTAAAACAACAACAATTGTATGCTCAGAAGCAAAGGAAAAAATGATGAAATCTCTATCAAATCTAGGACTTGTTAGGACTGGAGTATTTGTTAATGCTTTTTTAATATCCTCAAAGGCTTGTCTAGCTTCTAAGGTCCATTTGACCTTGGATTCCTTTTTTAGCATGTTGTTTAACAGTCTTGTGAGCTCAGCCAAATTTGGGATGAATCTTCTCAAGAAGTTGATTTTTCCTAGAAAGCTTTGGAGTTCCTTGATGTTTCTTAGATGTGGTACTTGTAGGATGGCTTGAATTCTGTCCGGATCAATCCTAATACCATCTTTTGAGATTATATGTCCTAAGAGTTTACCTTCCTCTAGCCCAAACAGTGATTTCTTTGGATTTAAAGATATGCCATATTTTCTACAAATTGTGAAAACTTGCCTCAAGTGTTCTAAGTGTTCTTGGTCTGATTTTGAAAAGGCAGTTAGATCATCCAGGTAGACCACTAGAAAATCATGAATTTCCTTGGCAAAGGCTATATCCATAACTCTTTGGAAAGTAGCCCCTGCATTCTTAAGCCCAAAAGGCATTTTGACATATTTGAAAGTTCCCCAAGGTGTTGTAAAGGCAGTTTTGTCTTGGTCATCTGGGTGTACTAGAATCTGATTGAATCCTGAAAAACCATCTAATAATGAGATCCTAGAGGCTCCTACTACTCTTTGCAGGATATGATCCATTTTTGGCAAGGGGTAGTGGTCTTTGAGAGACACTTTGTTTAAATTTCTTAGGTCAACACACAGTCTGATTTCTCCTGTATTTTTCCTAGTAGGCACTAGGTTTGATATCCATTCTGAGAATCTGATTGGAGCAATGATTCCTGCTTGATACATACACTTCACCTCTTTTTCAATGAGAGGAAGGAGCACAGGGTTCACTCTTCTGAGTTTTTGTTTGAAAGGCTTTTGATTTTCTTTTAAAGGTATAGTGTGCTGGATGACTGAGGTATCATAAGACTTGAGGCCCTCATAGCTCTAGGAAAAGACATCTTGGAACTCTTTAAATAACTCAATGTATTTTAGTTTCTGCTCAGGTGGTAATGCTCTGGATAATTTTACCATTTTGGGATTTTCTGGAGTTCCAATGTTACAATCTTCTATTTCAGCATTCAATGGTTGCATTTTTGCTTTTCTTGAAATATCATTTGAATCAAACAGATCCTCCAAAGGGGTTAAACCTGTGGGCAAAAAATTATCTTTCAACTCAATTACCTCTGTTTCTGTTTCAGCCAGTTCATCTTCATTTATCTGACCCAACTTTTGTATACTTTCGTTATTGAAGGTGGTAGGGTGCAAAACCAGATTAGCTGTTTCAGCTGACATTTTCTATGTATTGATATATGCTTGTGGTTGATCATCTCCAGTGATTGAGTCAATGTTAATTCCAGAGAATTCCTCTTTTAGAGTGAGGAAATTATTTATCTGAGTATCACTCTCAAAGACTTGCCAGTTTTTGATGTTGTCTGGAACTGCTGGCCTATGTTTGATTTCAGCGAGTAACGTATGATTGGGTTTGAAAGGCAGCTTACAAGTGCTGGCAAAGGTTGCCAAACTGTGAGCATGAAGATTGAGTTCTCTGGAAATTTTAGTCAATTGTGATTGTGAAAAGGTGTCAAGTACCTAAATAGCTGCTGCCTTATATGCTCTCAACCTTAAATCATTTGTAGTAAAGTTTCCTTTAATTTGTTGTATGATTAGATCTGAATCCCCTAAGATTGAAATTTTAGTTGCACCCAGGTTTTTTATGAGTTTGAGACCTAGCAGAAGGGCCTCATACTCAGCCATGTTTTTTGTACATCGGAAGTTTAACCTATATGCATGACCCTCAGCCTGGTCATTGTGCATATTATGGATCCAGATTCCTGCTCCAGCTCCTAACTTATTTACAGAGCCATCAAATTCTAAGCACCATAAGGTTTCATGTTCAAGACTTGGATTTAGATTTTTAGAGAGTTGAATCATAGGCAAATTTATTTTATGCAGATTTGTTGATACATTGTGTTCTGTCGCTGCCTCAGCTATTCCTACAGTCCTTTGGTCTTGTGGAGCATATTGTTCATTTGATTTCTCTGCCTTTGCTGCTATTAATAGTTCAGAATAAGCCTTGCTGCAGATGTCAGTATTGTAGAGAATAAATGAATCCATGTCAGAGTGTATTGAATAGATTGGGAAGTTTTGGGGTTTGTCTTGACTGCTTACCACATATTTCATCAAAGTTTCACGGTATAATCTCTTTGGCTGCCCAAATACTGAGATGGTTGCATAGGACATATCTAATTGCAAAGATCCTTGGAGTTTGTCCCCCCAGGATCTGGACAAGAGCATGCCATACTTAGGAGGTATGTCAGCTACCACCACATCCATCAATATCGTTTTGGTTGGGTATTGGACCAGAGAGACACATAAGTCTTTAATCAATCCTAAGCACCTGACCTGGCTTGAATCAAATGAGAATAGATCTTTATAAGGTCTTGTGATGTCTAGGTCGAGTTTTTCCATTACAGATTTGGGCATTAAGTTGTGTGAGGCCCCAGAATCAAACATTGCATTATGCAGATCCTTATCATGAATGTTTAAACTGACGTAGAAGGGTGGAACCCCTCCATTTTCTATTTTTCCATTAACCTCAGGTCCGAACAACAACTCTGGTTGGTCATCTAGGACATTCACAGCATCTTTATTATCTGATACTTGGAGTGACTTGTTGATCTGCTGTCTGTATATTTCATGTTTGGCTAATTCCGAAAGAGGAATTGATATCTTGAGTTTACTTATTTCTGTCTCCAAGTTAAAGGGCTTTTCAATTTGCATCTTGGCATTAAGTGCAGCAGGTTTTTCTTTTTCAGCTGGGTTATCAATGATCTTTTGTTCATGGTTGGTATGATTTTGAGTAAAATTGGTACCATGTTTGTTTCCAAGGGTATTATCTGACTTCATTTTTGCTGGAGGGAGTGGGTCTGGCTGTTTTTCAGATGTCTGTTGCTCTTAAATGTCCTCCATAGTGACTTCTGAGGAGTGTGGGTTTGAATTGCCAGCTGATTGTGGGAGAGTACTCTTATCATTGATCCTTTTGGGCAGCTTATTGTCCTTTGGTTTAAGAGGCTCAGGTACATCTATCGTTCTGGTCCTTAGCTTATACTGTTTGTGTACCTCATACACAGCTGCATCATAACCTTCTTTGAAATCAAATGATTCTCCTGATTTAGTGTGGTATTGATTATCATTGTAAACCTCTTGATCTTCTTGTGTTAAGAATACTTGATGCTCATTGTCCAAACCCATTAGGTTGATGTGAGGGTCCTCATTAGTTTCACTAGATGTTGAAGCCTCAGCATAATTTTCTTGGAAAGGAGGTCTGACATGTTGGTCAGGATCAGTCCTTCCAACGTTGGGATTTTGATTCTTTCTAAAGTTTGGGTTTCTAATATTGCTTGTTTGACCTTCCCATGATGACTTTCTTTCTATGGTTTCCACTCTATCCCCAAGTCTATCCATACCTTTGATGATTGCATCTAGCTTTTGCTCAAATGATGAGGGTTCTTCCTTAAAAGTAGTTCTTCTTTTAGTTCTTGCCTGGTTCCTCTTAGCAATCAGATTTGCCTCTACACTTACAGCTATGGTTTGCATGTCTTCCAGGGTTGCAGGGGCTCTTTCTCTTAGTTGATATGCCATATCAGCATCAAACCCATCAGGGAACTTAATCAATGCCAAATCAGGTGGAGGCCTGAGATTTTGAGGAATGGCATTATACATAGTATTGAATCTGGTGCAATAGTCCAAGACAGTTTCTTGAGGGCCTCTCCTTATGGTGTCATATTCAGATAAAATATGTAGAGGATCCTTTTTCTTTTCCCATCTGTTCATAAAGGACTGATAAAGAGCGCCTGAATCAGGTATAGAATTTGCAGCAAGCGCTCTAAACCAAGTTCTTACTTCACCTGTCAGACTTTGTACAAAAATTTTCATTCTTACATCATCCTCATCTATCTCATAGTTTTCAAAGTAATCTTGCATTTTCTTAGTATGTTGTAAGGCAGTGTATGTATTGGTTCCATCAAAATAAGTAATCTTGCTTTGGTAGTCCTGAGGCATAGCCCCCGGATTGCCAGGTAACTGAAGGGGTGCATAACGATTAGCCATATTTGGAGGAATAAATGGGACAATGGGTGGAAAGGGAAGAACTAGAACAAGAGGGACAGCAATAGCAGTTTGTGTATTAGGTGTAGACAATGTATTTTGTGAAGTGGATGAGGAAGAGGGGGAAGAATGAATTATATGAAGGTGGACTGATGGTTTAGCAGGGGTTGGAATAAAACTTTGTTGAACTGCCTCAGGGCTGGATTTAGGAGATTGTTCTGGTTCCTTTTGGTTCCTAAGAGTCTTATGGATCAAATTAGGGTTATCAAAAAGAGGTGGAGGATTTGGGTTAGGATTTGACCTTGTATGCCTAGTTCTCTTTTTAGGAGCCAGCTTCTGAACTGGTTTTTGGTAATATTTGAGAATATTTTAAGAATGATCAAGGGAATGCTTAAATTTTGGAACCACTATCTAGAACAGACAGCAGTTGACACATTAGTTCGATTCCCCTGTGGAGTCGTCAGTTATGTTATCACTCAAGTTGTTCCCTTTGACTCCTAAGGGAATACGGCTGAGGTAACCATAGACCAATCTTTGGATCACAGGTCCTAGCCTACCTGCAATCAGAGAGGGCTCTCTCTTTAGGATTTAGCTTTGTTTTGGTAATGTTTTAGGCTAGTTATGATGTACTGAATTATGTTTAAAGTTTTGGTTGAATGATGTCTTCTAGCAGCTGAGATGAGATCTTCAGAAGGTTCAGTCCATTGGGCAATGGAGTCTGTGATTATGTGTTGTTTGAGGTATTGAGTAAGAGTGATGAAACTGCAGGGCCATATAGATATATCATGAAACAAACTTCAAATTGTGAATATGAAATATGTCCAGCCAGTGAGAGGCAATTAAGAATCTTTCACTAAGCTGGTGATGTGGGGAAAGGAAATATCACTCAGGAGCAGATTTGAATTCCTGAACAATATTTACTGTGAAAGTTTTAGTATGAAGGTGAGCAACTAAGAATTACACATTCATAACTAATACTGGAGAAAACATTCATAACAACATAGATTGAGTTTAGGGTGTTTTAATGAACAAATCCTGAACTATTCTTTTTCTGTGCTATTAAACCTGTGAAATATAGAGCATGAGCGGATTATGAAAGAACGAAATACATAACAAGATGGTTCAGAAAACTTATTGTGCCATGAAATAGCGTAGGAATCCTGTAGCAGCAAGAAACCACACCACAACACATCAAAACAACTCAGAACTTCAGAAATTCCATTAGCTCCCTGTATTAAAAGTCTGAAATTTACAGCATAACTTCTCCAGAAGAAAAATCAACAACCCCAGCAAGTTCATGCGTGGGGATATATATACAATCGTTTTTACAAAATATCTTAACGCTGAGTCATTTGCTCAATAACTGCGTTTACCAACTTTCAAAAAATATCAGAGACAATAGTTATTGCTACTTAAATGGTCAATGAATGCCCTTTCAACTCTGTCAGAAACTCTTTGACTTTTGGAGGCCACTGGGTCGGTTGGGTACTTTGTATTAATTCTGAATGATACGCTCTTTATTGCTTTGTTGAGGTGCGGCTATCTCAGCCCCGTCATCTGCTTTTGCTAGTCAAGCTGGATTGCTGAGTTGGCCTTTTCCTTAATCTCTCTCTGAGTCAAAACAAATATGTATTAACTTTTTCTGAAATTGCTGACTTCTATAATGAAAGTAAAAAAATATGGTGGACAATCTGTTTTCTACAGTAGTGTTTGTATCATGCCTGTCCACCATTCCTGAGTAGGCAATTGGTGCCTTAAAATTATGCCTAGAGTTTCATCTGCCTCAGTATATTTGTAGTAGTTTGGAGGCACTTCAAAAAGATGTCTGATCTCATTCATAATAAAAAACAAATTCTCTAGTTTGTCATAGAGATCTTGCCCAGATGGAGGCCCTGTTCCCTCTGAGGTACTTGCTGCTGCAGTGATTTGATTTGTAGCATATGTGTCTACCCTCTTTGCATAATTTTCATGAGAAAGTAATCTTCCTGCACTGGTTACTAAGATGGGAAGGCCTCTGTTACGCAATGCTGTGATCTTGTCGATGAATCTGTTCACCTCTGTCTGCATCTCCTGACACCTCCTGTCTAATGTTTGCACATGATTTCTTAAAGTGAGCACTCTCTTCACTAGTAAAATGGTATCAGTCCTGTTAGTGATACCCATTGCTGCCAGCTGAGGGCCAGTGTGGTTATATAGGACATTGATCATCCTATTAGCTATTTCAGGCATGTTTCCAAGAGATTCTCTCGCTCTTTGGCTTTCTTTTTGGGCCCTGCCTATCAGATCCATATGCTCATGGATAGTTTCTATGTATTTCCACTGGTCTGTAATAGATTGACCAATGTTGGTCCACATGATCTTCTTAATTTCAATCACAAATTTATCAAGAGAGAGTTCCTTTTCTAATTCCTTTATTCTCTTCTCAAGAGCGCTTACCTCTCTTGTTTTTTTAGCTACACTTTGCTTGGATTTGTCATATTTTTCCTCAATGGCAGCCAACTTATCTTTGGTTTCTTTCAGCTCAGCCATCTGTGCTTCTAGAGCTTCCAGCTACTTCATCATGTTCAGCATACTCAGGCTGGGCCCCTGATCTGGTGCTGTTGTTGGTGCTGTTGTTGAAGGACCAATTTCTGATGTCTGTCCTGTGGGAGGTGCTGCTGCAGTAGTAGAAAGTGGCACACCTTCAGTAGATGCAGATGTCTGTGCTGGCTGCATTGGTGCCTCACTTTGTCTTGTTTTCAGTGCCACCTCTAGTGCACTCTCTATTTCCATTAACCTCTTGTATAAACTCAGGAGTAGAGCCATTACATCCTGATCCTTTTTCTGCTCTGCTACTTCTCCAGTTTGAGGGTGAAGGTCAGCTGGGAGCTTGATCTGCTTTCTCATAGCTGCTATATCTTCATCGCTTTTCTTCAATAATGCTTGCAGACCTTTAGGGTCCTTTGGATCATGACCCAATTCTATGATGATCTCTTCCGAGGACTTGATTCTGTTGTCCTTGGCCTGAGATGATGCTTTCTCCAATTCTAGTTGAGCTGCAGTGTTGTGTAGAGAATTTTGTAGTTGGTGTGCCAACAGGGTCTTATCAGCTAATGTAGAATATATCATTTCCCCTGTTTGTCTATGTAGTTCAATTTGATCCAAGGGGTGGATATCTCTAGCAAAAATTTCCAGATTAGTTCTGATGTAATCTGCAGCTGTTTGAGGTTACTGCATGGTAGGCCTGAAATGGCTGAGAGTCATTTTCTACTCTTGGATGTCATAGGTAGACATTAATCTCTGCTGATTTGTTGATGCCATTTTCAGGAGATGGTTGTAGATTTGGTGCCTGAGGGGCTCATTCCTTTTCTTTATATCAATAAATTGTTGCTTGATGCTGGAATCTGCCTTTGATTTCTGCCTAGAAGAGCTGACCTCTGTCCCATGTGGAATGTCTTGCCCTTGCTGTAAAGAACTGGTGGATGTCTCAAAACTAGGAGGGGGCATGTAGTCAATCGACCTTTCTGGTAATTCCTCCTCAGAAAAGGGTTTAACCTTTGTCTCTTTTCTCCTTGTTGGTCCATAGAGGTACTGAGAGGAGTGTCCTCTTGCCTATCCCTCTCTCTTGTCCTGTCCTCATTTACAGGTGTTTGTAATACAGAGGTGTCAACTGTTACCTCCTGCCTTGGAGGAATTTGTTCATGTGTTTGCTGTTCTGTGTGGGCGGGTTGTTTGGCTCTGCTTTCCTGCTGCTCTGCCTACTGCTCCACAATTGGAGGTGTTTCTTGTTGCTGCACTGTTTTTCCTTTAGTCATGTGTGCTACCGGATTAGCTGTTTTGGCAGGTTGCTGAGGAATAGTGGATGAAGATGCAGCTTCGCCACGATGCTGAATGCTTGAAGACCAGACCTGTCGAAAATATTCCAAGTCAACTACCTTTTCTAAAGTTTTAATATCTTTCTCTGCTATTTCTTCTTCACTATAATCTTCCACTAATGTACCCTTTTTCCACTCTATTTGATTAGCATATTTTTCAACCTCTGGAATGCTAATGTGGTCATATGTAGCAAGCTTGTGCTTGATTCTTCTGAGGCTTATGAAGTGGTTAGGGTCATAGGGTGCCCAATAGAAGCTTGTCTTGAGCTGGAAGGCTTTTAGCATTTGGTCTGCCTCATCCCAAGCTTCTTCTCTCGTGTTAAAAATGAATGGACCCAATTGATGCTTAATTTTGAGCTGTGCCTTCTTGTTTTTGCTATGGAAGTGGATCATATCTGCATTGCCAAACTGTCTGAAGTACTCTAGAGCAAAGAGTCTCATGGGGACATATCTTGGCAGCCTGTATGGTGCTAACTCACAGCCATATATCCTGATCACTGTATGGTGTTGGTAAAAGTACCAATCCCCTATGCTATAGTTCTTTGACAGCTGAAGGATTTTCTGCATATCATCTGTGAGCCTAGGAGGAGGGGAACTCTGCAGTAGTGACAAGGCTGGATGAATGAATAGGTCAATAAATTCACAGTAGTTGTATGGTGAAAAATGGATGTGATGACATACTGATGTCCAGAATGTTACAGATCTTCTGTCTCCCTTTGCATCCAATTTCTTGAGGGAAACAGGAAAGTTGTCAGGTTGATTGTATAGAAACAGATGATATATGTAGGAGGTGTACTTGAAATCCCTCTCTCTCTCCAAATTCATGAACTATTCATGAGTTTTGTTGGCTATAAATGAGGCATAATCATACTGGACAGCAGGAGGCTATCTTGGAGTAAAAATAGATAGAACCACCAGTGTTGTCTCATCTACAAACTCACTGGTCTTGAAGCCTAGGATGGAAGATATAATGTCTACCAGCAGTCTCCCTATGTCATTGAACCAGTCATGCAGATAAGGGGGAGGCTGTAAAGGCTGGTACTCTGGGCGCATGAATAATTGTCCAATCCTTGTAATTTGTGAGTTGGAGAGCTTGGCGCCCAGCTCTAGTAAAAACTGCATGGAAAGGGGCACCAGTGGTCTTGTAGGTTTGAAATGCAGCATTTGGTTTATAGCTTCAGGAGAAATGTGGAACAAGACAGAGCCTGAAGGACTCAGAACAGCTCTTTGATTGGGGTCATAGTTTGAGCGGCACTGGTGAGTCAAGTCAGGGAATTCATTGACCTGAGGGAGATAATAAATTGGCAAATTGGATTTCCAGATTCCCAGGAGGTCTGTACCATCTCTATGCTTCTTTCTCAACTCACAAACTATCTCTATATGGTATGTGTTGGTCCTCTCTACAGTTTCTCTCATCTGAAAATCTCTGTCAGCAAGGGCTAACCACTCCAGGTTCTTGTGTGGGGCATTTAATGGGGCAATGTTCAATGCCACTGGAGTCTCCATGGTCAACTGAATTTGGAATTATATTTGAGAATTTTTCCTTGGGCACAGTAATGCAGAGCAGTGGATTTCCAATGAGGGAGGCAATTTGCAGAGGAGAAGAGGCAAATTGGGGTGAAAATAAGTCAAAATGCTCCTAGGATAGATTCAATAAGCAAATGCTAGGATTTGAGAGTTGCTTGTTCAGAGAGCTTGCTTGGCAATGGTTCAGATTTGCGAATGCGCAAATAGACTGTGAATTTATGGTAATTTGGCACAATGGGGACTTCCGTGAGTGAAATTGGGCTTACAGTGTGGAAAAGGACCACTGGTTCATGAGGATTTCTGGTTATTACTGTGTTTCTTCTTTTCTTAGTTTCTTCAGTGAATTATGTAAAAAACTAGGCGTGGAGGGGGTAAACTGATAAATACCTGGTACAAGCAGGCAATGGTGGGAATGTAGGTGAATTCAGGGTGCCAGCAGCAAGGAGTAGTCTTCAGAGTTGACAGGTAAATGACGTATTTGCTCATGCAGAGGTACAGTGAGCAAACTTTGCAAATAACGCAAAAAACGGGTTTTTTGGGCAAAATAGTGAAAATTTGGCTTTTGGCGCGTTTTTGTCGGATGACGTCATGGGTGGGGTCGGGTACGGAATGATGACGTGGCGGCCTGTGGGCGACCCACGTGGACAGGTGACATGGCAGACAGCTTGGAGCAAGGGCGGATGGGGCGGCAACGTAGCGCTGAGGAGGCAGTGACGTCAGGGTGACATGGAGGTGACGTATGGCGGAGAAACAAAGGCGGTAAGTGGTAATTTCGGACCGCTTATAGTACGAGAGCGGTTTTGGCAGGAGGCCGCCCGATACAACTTGGGAATGACACGCGTCCGAGCCCTGACGTCATGCTCTGACAGATTTCGGGCGCTATCGTTCGGGCATCGGAGGCGGTCCGATATTGTTGTGAGCTGTCGGATGGGAGGGCCCAGATCCGACGGACGACGGGAGGGCAAATCGCCAACACGATACGGCGGGACCCGGCACGTTTATTAATAATTTTTCATTATTTGGCATAGCGCGCCGAGAGGTAAAAAACTTTGGATATATGAAATTTGTGGGTTTTGCGATGATTTATAAGCCAAATGGGTTAATTGATATTTATTCGCAAAATGGGGTTAGGGCTGTTAAACCAAGCAGATCTTGATTTAATCCCGAGACTTTGCTTTTTGCGTTATTTTTCCTATTGCGCTTAAATCTCTTAGCGCTCCGACCTTTTGGAACTATAAGGCTATATTGCCTAGGGAAGGGGGAATATACATATTTTTGGGGTTTTTTATATACAATGGTGATATAATAATAGGGAGAGGGGGTACATAGGGAATTAAGTAATAATAGAGTTAATAGTTAATATGGGAGGGAGATATAAATGAGAGGTAATAGACACTAAGTTTCTAGGGAACAAACTTAGTTTTGAGAGTAGATCAAAATGAAAAGATTTTTGCACAAGAAATGTGGTTCTACTCTATAACAAAAGTGATATTGGGATGTTAGTAAGGAGTTTGATATGGAATGATTGGGAAATTAGACATGCTTCACTTTGATACCACCAAAATGCTGAATAAGAGAATCTGCTCTGGCCACCATGGGTTTCCTTTGCTAGGCCAGCAATATGAGAGGAGACATGCTTCTGCAACCTCACTACCTACCCATCTTATTTCCTAGCATTTTTTGTTTCTTGAGGGAGGGTGCACTTAGACTTGCAAACCCTCATGTGCTCTTTTCTTTTTGCTGCCCTCCTATCTAAATCTACCCTTATATCTTCCAAGGGCCCAGATTAAACTGGTGGGCTCCTTTCCTTCTCTATCCAGCTAGTCATCTATCAAGCTTAAACTGTTTGAACAGGTACTCATTACCTACTCTAAAACAAGCAATTTAAAAGATGGCATGGCCCAGATTAAGCTGTTGAGCCATACATCAAGATAGCAGTGGCATTTTGATTGGCCACTTTCCTGGTCTTTGTTTGGGGTTCATTTCAATTCTTTTTCTTTTGACCAAATCATTTTCTTGCCCTTTGATTATTCTTTTAAGGCATACCCTCTTTACATTTTTTAACTTTTTGCTTTGTTCACAAAAATGGAACCTTTGATTCATCAAAGATGATCATTTTTAGCATTTCCACTGTCAATCATGAAATATGAAACCCTATTGGTATAGGAGGCTAACAGGTACAATTGAGAAGAAAATTTGGACCACCTTCCCTTACTTTTTGGATGCAATGCATAAGATCTTTTATGAATACCTTTCAAAGATTGGCCTCTAATAATTTCTATAGAGAGTAGAATCAAGTGGCAAATCTCCTATCAAAGAAGGGATGCAACTATGTGCCAAGGAGGATTTTCTACTCAGTTTTTGAGAAAGGAATTGTTGACGGTGCTGGACCCGCCAACATGTCAAGGGGATATCCCTGGTAAGAAGTCCCAATTATACCTCAGATCGTTTGGTGTAGGAGTCACAGCAGAGGATCGTAAAGCAATGCCTTGACCGTGATGTTGCACAAAGGCAAGTAAGATAACTCGGTCAGTAGGAAGGGTGTGACTACTATAGTGAGTTAAGGAAGGTGCATGAGAGGTTCTAACAGAGGTGGATTGGGATGAGTGCGCCCCTTGGAAACCTGTAATGGTACTCTGTTGGGAAGGGAACACATGAGCGAAGATGCATCAGAAGCTAGAAATCAGGTCAGTCGGTAGTACAAAGTGATGGTCAAACCAACAACACATCTACAATAAGATTCATATAATTGCATACAAAGTAGTTCATACACAATACGTATGTTAAACAACATATATTGCTACAAAAACTAGAACAATCCAACTACAATAACAACATATGCATTAAAACATATTGGCTGTTATTATATAAAGAAGTGTAAGTTCCGATCATAAAATACATCCATGTAAACCTACTAGCCCCAACAGTGGAACGTTACAACCACATTTTCCTGCTCCTCTAAAGAGATGAACTAGCTTCGTGCAGTGGAGAAGCCAAGGCACGTTACAATACTATCCAAGATCTTTCAAAGATAGTCTTATGAGAAACTTGGTTGACTAAAAGCCTATACAATGAGTTACGAGGGACCATTTATAGTAAAGGGTGGGGTGACCCTTGACATTCCGCTTTGTGACCATTCAACTACCCTCATGACTCTTCACCTACTCTATGACTATTACATCCACTATTGACACTTGACTTACACTTGACATGACTTAACATTACAATGCACATGTACCCATGTGAACAAAAATGGTTTGAGCAAGCCAAACTAGACATCACTCTGACTTAGAAAACTACAGAAGTCCAACTGCATATTGATGCCAAGATTTGTAGTCCTTGATAGTGTCTATGTGTTCAGCTATGACATCTGTCAAACTTGAAACTTTCCTCCATAGAATCTGGATACATTGCTTAGGCTCCTCTATCTAACTTGTTTGAAAGAATGTGCATCATTGTCTTCAATATGGCCGAACCAGCAACATACTTGTGCATGATGTCTACACTGATAGCCAAGTCTGGGCTAGTGTCAATGTGCATCAACTCATCAAAGTATGAGTCAAGCTCTAGTCGAACCTGCTTCTTGGTCTTCACGTGGGTGAGAGTCCCAAGTGATGCGATCGCATGTGTGAGCACCATAACATCCATGCTCTTGAATATTCATGCATGGGAAGACTATATGCTAGTGATGAGTTGCGGGAGGTCCTCGTAGTTACGTATCTGACTCTGGATATGTGATTGCAGTTTCACCGCATTGGCCCTCATCATATTTGGCAAGTGAATTGGGGCTCCCTTGTACTTCATCATCCATGTTTACATGTTATCAACAGCAGCATGCACGTTCATCAAGATGCATGCTCTTCTAGCACATCGCTTCTTCCATCCGTTGAGATGGATGACTACCTTGTGCACGGTACCAAACATGGAGTACAATTCTCACATAACTGTGTCAAAGGTTAATACTTCATCTCGTATTGCCTTATTCAGTTCAGCTCAAGTGGACATTGCAACCAAGTCTCCTCCTTGCTTGGCCACCTGTAGTTCCTTCACCCTTCACTCATTCTCAGCTATCAGAAAGTGAAAACTTGAGCTAGTGGCTTCGGCATACACTCTGGTTGCATTAGCCAAGGAAACTGGATGGTTGTGCACATCAATCAAAATCACTCGCTCCTCAACTTGCGTAGGAGATGTTTGATCCTCTAGAGTTGGTACTCTGTGAGACCGTACAACTCTGTGATGAGATTCATCAAAAGTGATGTTGTGCATCTCTCCTTCCGATTGACCACCAAGGATCTCAGTACCACCTTGTTCATTCGAGACTTTCTCATAATCTCGATGCATTGAAGTGTGTGAGTCGACCTCTTTGTGGTGAGGCATGAGGTTGGTGTCCTATTCCAACTCCTATTGCTCCATGTTTGCATCCAACTATTGAAGTGCTTGTTCTATCTCATGAGCGAAGTCTCGCTCCTACGATGGTTCACCCTATTTTCCTAATGCTAATTGTTAATATGAATCAACTACTTATATGGGAGATGCTTCTTCTATCTGCATATGTTGCACCCCCTACTGTATCTGCTGCTGCTACACTTCCCTCTCATGTTTTCATAACTCTTGTTCTTTTCAAAGTTGCTCCCTTAGCTCATGCAACTCCTCCTCTGCTTCTTCCATTGTCTCCTTATCCCTCTACCTTCATGCAATTCGCTTGTTGTGTTGCTTCATCTTTGCTTGAATAGCCATAGCTACTTGTTCTACAAGTGGATCTGCTCAAAACTTGCAACTTTTCTCCTCCTCCATGCAATCGAAAATCTTCCCCTTCCCTTTGTCATGCATAGGTATCGATCTAAATTCTTGAATACTTGATTTATCCAAATCTAAAATAAATCTAATAACAATGTTGAATTCCAATTCCAAGTCCACTCGACTAGTGCACATTACCTCATTCAATAGCATTGTGAACCATTACATGTAGTTACATAAAATTATCCCACCCAATTTTAAAATCAACTTCATCAAAAAACTCTAACTTCAATCCAGACCAGCACAAGGATCCAGTCGAACTTTTCATATTTAGTTAATTGAGACACCAAACATCCAATACTACATCAAAATTGTCAACATTGGTTGCAATCTGAACTTCCTCGTAACTGATAGTTGGGTAAGTCAAGAGTCAGTGTCATCACTTGCATCAAACTCCCATATATTGGATTAGTTAAAGAAACTAATTTTTATCTGTTATAATCCCTCAGGGGGATTTTCTGTTTTGATTTGGAATCTCAGTTGTGAGCAACCAAACTTCTTATTATTGGACTTCCAACATCAATCATCAATTTTCTGTATTGGCACTTTGGGTTCTAAATATCTGATTTTGTACCCTCACAATAGACATATATATATAGTAGATTAGAGATCTTATTCGGTGGAATTTATATGGAACGGGGGTTGATCTTGAATCTTTGACAAACACAACTTTAGGATCCATAACAGGGCTCATTAGAACTACCATACTGCATCTCTTAGATACATGTAAGACCAAGTACTAGGCGAAGGTTTATGCCAGGGGTCAATAGAAATACAGGCTTGTAGCTCCAGTGCATATTTTCCTTAGAATTAAACTGGGTTGTTTCTTTTTTTTGGAATGGGTTTTGCTGAGTTCAGTATGTGACACATGTATTTCCTTAGAAATCATCTAGGTTGAGTATTTTGAAATGAATTTTGTATCTAGTCTCAATTTGGGTCACTGGATCCTTGGTTAATCCTTTGGTTAGTATGCTTAAATTTGGTGGGGTTGATCCTCCTTAGCACACTTGGAACCCGCTAACACTCCCTATCACACACTCTTATTCATTCATTTCCATGCAATTGAAACTAGTGTTCCCTTCTGTTTCCCTAGCACTCCCTAACATGCGTTGGTGCCACACTGTATAACCTAGCACATATTGGCATGTATTGGTATGCCTAACATGTCTTAGAACTGTCTCACATGTGTTAGCACTTCTTGTCATTCACTAGCACACCTTGGCACTCCCTAGTTATCATGCCCTTATAGATAGCCTTACTTTTTTTTTCGATTTGGGAACCCAACCAAGTCATTGAAAAAATAGTGTTGTGCATAGACCAAAGTCTCCCTCTATCTAAAACTGCTTTTTCCAAACCCCTTATTGCAATCATAGACTTCCCTCCTGCAAGTCCTATTTTTTCCCAACCTCTTTGAAAGGTCTTTCACTTTCCTTTTCCTTTTCCCATTTTAATATTTTGTCGTGATTTTTGTTGTGCATTAAGAAGGTGAGATTTTCAACCTACTGTATTTGGGATTTCTGGTTATGAAGCTAATCCTCTTTTTGATAAACATTCTTCCATTATTATAACCTTAGGCTTGAGAGTGTTGGGGAAATTTGAATGTTTAGGCTTATTCATTACTTGATATCCTTACCAATGACCATTGAAAACTTATCCTTTTTCACTCTAGCATAGAGCTTTGGCTGAGTGAATGCTCTGGAACCATGGGGGACCAAAAGAGGCTTAAAAAGCTTAAATGAAAGGGAGTTTGGTTGAGATTTAGGGATAACTAATACCTCAAAGCTAGAATGAGAGCTTAGCTCTTTTGTGCTACTATTTTTTCTTAAAATGAAAACAACCTTGGACAAATCATGCTCAAACTAAATATCTACCTTGGAACACCATCCATCTTGGAAACACCTCATGATTTGGTTGGAGATGATCTATTAAGACAATGAAGTGTCACCTGTAAATTCATACTAGGATTTGAATGCCTCCCGTGGACATGATTGGGCTCATAATTAACAATATCAACTTCCATTCGAAACTATCGAGGGACGTAATTAATTGTTGACAAGACCCACTATTCGACAACCAAGGCAATGAAAGCCCTTGGGAAAAATAAAGAGAGTACACAAACTTTACTTGTTGTTGGAGAAAAGTGCCTTCAACTCTAACCACTAGGTTTGAACATGTCCAACTTTGTAACAAATGAAATAATGAAATGATATTTTCCAATAATCAATGTTATGGGTCTATAGATTTTCCTCATAAACCAACTCAATGGCCTTGAATAAAATATCTTTGATATCTACTTTGACTATAATTAAGGCCTGATGCCTATTAATTGAAACATACGAATTAGGGTCCAAAGAAATAAATCTACAAAACTTCATGCCAATAATGTGAAGGGCCTCATCTATCTAGAAGAAAAGGGGAGGGCTCGACAATATAGCCCAAAGTTGTTTCACTAAGAAATTTTTATATGCAAGATCACAATCCACCACCCATGTTTCTAGGACTAGGCCCGATGGCCCCAAATCCCATTCTACCTCGTTCATCTTATTATTGTCCCCCCCCCCAATGAAAATTGAAAGAATATCCAATTGTGAAAAAATCCATGGAAAATTGACATATAACCCATGGATGACATCCAATTGTCCAAAACCCATGCCATGAGAGATGCCTTTTGCATTGTCGTACCATAAAATCTTCCTACCAAAGTAGCTTCTAACAAGTTTGGGATGTCCTTGAACTTGATATCCTTACCAATGACCATTGAAAACTTCTCTTGCTTCACTCTAAGATAGAACTTTGGCTTATGCAAAGCTCTCAAACCATGGGGGACCAAAAGAGGCTTAAAAGGATTGAATGAAAGGGAGTTTGGTTGAGACACAAGGATAACTACTACCTCAAAGCTAGAATGAGAGCTTAGCTCTTTTGCAGCACTATATTTTCTTGAGATGAAAAAAACCTTGGACAACTCATGCTCAGATTAAATATATACCTTGGAACACCATCCATTTTGGAAACACATCGTGATTTGGTTCGAGATGATCTGTCAAGACAATGAAGTGTAACTTGTAAATTCATCCTGGGATTTGAGTGCATCCTCTAGACATGATTGAGCTCATAATCAACAATATCAACTTCCATTCAAAATTGTGGTGGGATGGAATTAATTCAAATTCCATTTGAAACTGTGGCGGGATAGAATTAATTGTTTACAGGACCCACTGTCTGACAGCCAAGATAGTGAAAACCCTCGGGGAAAAGAAAGAGAGTACACAAACATTACTTGTTTTCAGAGAAAAGTGTAAAAGCAGCGAAGCTCCATCTTTTCTCAAAAAACATTGGAACCATTATTTTATAATATCCTTTGAGTATAATAAAGAAAATATAAATTTCATACCAATAGAGTGTTCTCTTTATAATAATATCTTTTCTTCTATATAAATGTATAAAAATTCACCAGATAATTTTTCTCATTCCTAAAATAATATCTAAACAATGAGGATGATATCCAAGGGACTTAATACCACAACCTCCTACTCATAATCTACAACACTCAGTGACTCAAATTAACTCATTACATGTCTTTGAACTAAAAAAACATCTTTAAACAAAAATGATTAAACAAACACCATAAATCACAAAATATTATTTTTTAAATAATATGATAAATATATCAGCTCTAAATAAAATTTATAATTAATAATATAAATTAATAATGCTATTGCATATATAAAGAAAATAAATTATAACCTATATTTAATGGAGTCCACATTTCTCAAATTATCATTAATCTTACTTTTATTTAAGTGCTCAAGGATGAGAATGAGATTTAAGTCAGTTAATTAATGTCACTATTACTAAATATAAAAAATACGATATAATTGAATAGATGTCTAGCATCCCAAAAGGAAAAGTTAAACACTCAGCTAGCAGATGACATTGCGACCAGGCAAGAAGATTGATTCTCTATTCTATTTCAACATAATTGGACACCATATCGCCCACCAGATATAAATAAAAGTTCAAAATAAGATTGTTATTTTACTTGAGTTTCTATATGTTTGGAGGAAGGATGGGAGAGTTTGAGAACAAATCAGTGTAAAAAAAAGTAAAAGAAGAGTTTAAGATTATAATTTATCATTTTCTTTCCCACCATTTTTCACAAAAGAAGGCCAACAGAGCAGAGCACATCACGATATTACGTTCTAAGGAGATTTCCCAGGTATGATCGGGGAGATCGACAGATTTGTTGGATTGATCTTCCCGATTTATCCATAATTTGTTTTGGATTTTCTGTTTGAATAGGCGGGGATAATGAGTGAAGTATTTGAAGGATATGAGTGACAATATTGCAAGCTCTTTGCAAATCTTTCATGGAAATACACCTCAGCAGCTCTTCTCAATGGAGGTAAGAGGATCGATGATAAGTTGTTTGAACACTTTTATAGAAATTATTAATTTTTTCTTTCAGTTGATACAAAAACCAAATGTAATAAAGATTGAACCTTTCAACTCTGCTGATAATTTGATGTCTTCATCAATGCACCACAGGAAGATTTCCATATTTCCCTTACCCTTGTATCTTCGGCCTCTTTTCTTTGCTTTTTGGCTAGTTGGAAAAAAAAATCAAAATTGATACTTGTGATGCGATAACCATGTATATGAAGACACCCTAAATCTTTGAGACTAAGACCTATGGTTTGATAGAATTTAAATATATACTCTTTTTTGGTGGGGTTGGTTAATTTGTTGGGTACTTCAAATCATAAACACCGAGTTTGTGAATAATCTTCTGTTAGTTTATTGAATTTCGATTGTGAAGGATTTCTCTAGTATAATGGATGCTATGTCAAAGGATGGTTGGATCACTTTCCTATAGATTACTTAAATGTTGTATTTATGGGAATTTAGATATAAAAAAATGTTCAATTGTCTGTCTATTTGTCTGTATAGGAGATTTCTTGTGGTTTGATTTATGTGGACAACCCACTGAACAAATCTATTCATAATAGTTTATGGTTTGATACCCCTTTTGGTTTCTATTTTTGATGGAGAAGCCTCTGACAGTACACCTTTTACCACAAAGATGTTGTTGTTGGATAGAAATCTCCAGAGGAGTCTTACACCAAACATATAAATGGATATTGTATATCACAATAATAAGCATTAACATATGAATATGTGGCACACTGTAAACTTTGTGCATTCAATCCGTTGCTTTTTCTTTAACGACAAATTTATTTCTGCATAGTAGATGTGTTGTGGCACTTGAGTGTGTTTGCATCAATGATTCTAAGGCTAAACCTGGATTCTCATGTGTCATGGAAATTCAACATATGACTTGTTCACCTAAGAACTACCTGTAACTCATATTAGGCTACTCATCTACAATCTCAACTCATCCCACCTAACAAGTTACCAAGACAAGGCTCATCACATGCAACCGTGGTCTAAAATAATTAAGCAACACAATTTACATCTTGACATTCCATAGCACCTGACATGTCTTAGAATTCCTTGGCACTATGTGGCATGTGTTAACATCCCCTACATTCCTTGGCATGCTTTGACACTCCCTATCACACCGTGGCACTTCTTGACATGCCTTGGTAGTTTAGCATACCTTGCCATTGCCTAGCATATAACCTTGTCACTCACTCCTTAACATACCTAGAACTCATTGAAAATCCCTCTCACACACTCTTATTTGTTAATGTGTGATAATAGGTTGCAAAATATCTCACCACCCTCATTGACTACATCAAGGCCTATAAATATTACGCCTATGAGTGTCCGTTATTCTCTTATGCGGTCTTGGGTCAAATTACTTTTTCTCATCCGACTATATGAGTCGAGCTATATGATCTTTAACCCCACCATTGATAGATTTCTTTATACTTGTATCATGCCCCTGGTATAAAGACATATGTATAGGTTATTATGGTATATGTTTAACTTTTTTTATTACGCTCACCTTGAAGTCATTAAGGTTCCACCCAACTCCCCCTAGTTAATACAAGGTCCATTGAGTTAGAAAAATGTGCCATCAATAATTATAAGTGGTTACCTTAAGGAAGGACCATTGGTTGAAGCCTCATCAATGGAGATTGGGTCAATGTTTAGGGTTTTGATTCAGTTAGACACTATTCACTATAATATTTGTTGGCATAGAGTAATTATGATCTTCCCCATGTACACAAGGATAGCTGAGAAGTGTTTCCCATAATCATGCAAGTGGAACTTCAACATGTACATTAGCATAACCACAAAATATTTACATATTTATACAATGCAAGGTGATAGGAAAATATTTACAATATATACATGAATGCCCTAAGATCATGACCATTAGCATCATATCTACATACTTTCCACGAGACGAGGGTCATTACAACCCCTTAAAAATAGCCATAAGGCCTTCCTCTTTTGCAGCTCCTTGACCACAAGGGTTTAATTGAAAAACACATATTTCCTTTAAATATTTGAAGGTTGAGGCAACCACTTCAGGCCCTTGAACTTAAACATAATCAAATATTTTCAATTTGTTACAATAATAAGTCCATTAGGCACACTCCTCATCTTAAAGTTGGGTAGAGAGGGAGAATAATTTATTGATGCCAACATTGTAAATGAACAACTTTTCCTACTCATTGGTTGGACTCTCCACCACTAGTTGACACCACTAACACACACCAAAAGTCCAAGATACCCATAAGATGTGCCCTACACCCAAGGGCTTAGACTACACCTCCATAAAATGTACCTTAAACTTTAGATGTCCCAAAACATTAATATCCTAACCAAATATAGCCTATTTGTTATATTTTTGTAACTTTCTCCTTAATTAACACTTGTTTTTAACTATTTAATCCACTTAACATATACTCTGTCTTCTTTGCACCCACCTAGTATACAAGAACACTTATGTTTTCAATACAACCAAGTTAAGAGGGCATGTTTCTTTCTTACACTTAAATGTTTTCAATACAACCAAGTTAAGAGCACGTGTTTCCTTTTCAAATTCCAAAAATATAACATGTCTATCTCTATAAACTAACAATAAAATCATTGCATAAAAAAGGTAAGCTTAAAATTAAATTAAAATTAGATTATTATTATTATTATTATGATAAATACACCAAATATGGAAAAAAAAATGTTTTCAAACACAACCGTAAAAAAAAGTGTTAGTTTGTCAAATACAACTACAAACTTATTAAACCATCCTAGATCCATCTTAACCCGGATCTATCAAATGCCAAGAGGGATCCAATCTCTCGATGTGCAAACCTCTTTTTTGGCACTTGATAGATCTAGGTTAAGATGGATCTATTCTAGTTATATAATACTATATAATATCTATATTTGTATCTATGTGTCTCTTTCTTCTTCACTCTCTGTATCTCACCCCCCAAACATACACACTCTCTCTCCATATCTGCCTCTCTCTCTTCCCTCTATCTCTCCTCTCTCCATTGCTCCCTTGTCACTCCCTCTCTCTCTCTACCTTTCTCCCTCTATGTATTTCTTGTTCCTTCCCTCTCTCTCCCCCTCCAACTTTATTTGTCTCTCCTCTCTCTTAGTCGTCTCTCTCCCTTTCTCTCTCACCTCCCTCTGTCCCCCCCCAATCACTCTCTCTCTCTCTCTCTCTCCCCCCTCCATCTCTATGCCTCCCTCTCTCTCTTTCTCTTATCTCCCTATCTTTATCCACACCTATTCTCTCTCTTCCATCCTCTCTTCTCTCCCTCTCTCTCTATCCATCTATCCCTTCTCACTCCCTCTTTCTCTCCACCTCTATCTCCCTATGCCTTAGTTCTTTCCTCCCTCTTTCTCCCCCTCCAACTCCATATCTCTCTCCTCCCTTCTCTTCTTCTCTCTCTCTCTCCTCTCTCTCTTCCTACCTCCTTCTCTCCATCTCCCCCCATCACACTCTGTTTTTCTCTCTTTCTCCCTCTCCACCCTCCATCTTTGTCACTATCTCCCTACCCCTCTCTTCCTTTTCTTGCTATCATCACTTGGATCCTTAGCTAAGATAGATCTATGTTGGTTCTTACTAATATTTGTATTAGATAAATTTCACATCTTTAAATATAAAAGTATTCTCATTTTTCTTTTATTAAAACCTTAATTTAATTTATATGGGAATAATTTTAGTATTCGTGAGGATAGAGGGTTTATATATATCTCAAAACTAATTACAACCCTTTTCCTATTATCTTCAAATAAAAGATGTTATAAAATGTTATAAAATTAAAATATTTTTATTGTGAAATAAGTTATGGTTTTTGGGCATGTGGTATTGATAAGCCATGGTATTGTAACAAAGCCTATTTACAAGTTAATAATATCCATGGTAAAGTGGGGGTGAATATCTATGGTTAAGAATATTTTCATATTGTTATAAAGTATTTATATTGTGAAATAAGATATGATTTTTTTGGCATGTGGTATTGATAAGCCATGGCATTGGCCCATGCTATTGTAACAAACCCTATTCACAAGTTCATAATATCAATGACAAAGTGGGGGTGAATATCCATGACTAAGAATCCTGTCATATTCTTATAAAATATTTTGATTTTGAAATAAGTTATGTTTTTTGGGCATGTGGTATTGATAAGCCA
This sequence comes from Pinus tabuliformis, assembly GCA_031772625.1. NCBI lineage: Eukaryota > Viridiplantae > Streptophyta > Pinopsida > Pinales > Pinaceae > Pinus > Pinus tabuliformis. Next base: position 373,892,819 of record CM062818.1, read on the forward strand.
TGGTATTGGCCTATGGTATTGTAACAAAGTCTATTTACAAGTTAATAATATCCATGGTAAAGTGAGAATGAATATCCATGGTTAAGAATATTTTCATATTGTTATAAAATATTTTGATTGTGAAATAAGTAATGTTCTTAGAGCATATGGTATTGATAGGCCATAACATTGGCCCCATGGTATTATAACAAAGCCAAACTTTTACAAGTTAATAATATCCACTATAAAGTGGGGGGTGAATATCCATGGTTAATAATCTTGTCATATTGTTATAAAATATTTTGGTCGTGAAATAAGTTATGGTTTTTGGGCTTGAGGTATTGATAATCCATGGTATTGGCTCATGGTATTGTAACAAAACTTATTCCCGACTTAATAACAAAATCATTATTTTTATTATTAATTGAGCCAACATTTAGATTTTTGCACTCATCCCCATACTTTATACTTTTATTATTATTATTTAACCAAGCCCATATTTAGAATTGTTTACATACTTACATTACACCTACACATCTACTGTATACTCTATAAATATTTTATTTATTGTTTTTTAGGGAGGAAAATTTTAACATTTTTGAAAAAATTCAGCCTCAATTTTGATGTAACAAAGCCCTCCCAAATACAGTATTTATTTACGTTCTAAAACAAGTAGTACATTTTCACTTTTCATAAAGCTGAGGGAAAACGAGTAGCACATTTTCACTTTTCACAGGGCGGGAAGGAAAATGAGATTAAAAAAAGTAGTATATTTTTACTTTTCATAGGGCAGAGGAAAAATGACTAGCACATTTTCACTTTTCACAGGGTGGAGGGAAAACGAGATTGAAGAGAGTTGTGAATTAAGGTTATAAATACCAATACCAGATTGATATCGAACCCCACCATTGGATCTTTAGTCCATTAATGGCACCCAGGTATGTTTATTTTCTAACCTCATTTCATTTCCACCCCACTTTTAGTCTTCTTCCACACAGGGAGGAGTACACACATCTCATATCTCTAGTTCAAAATTCACTTTTTTTTCATCCTTGCTTTTAATTTTATGTGTTAATATATGTGTCACACTTTGTTATTGTTTGCAGGGATGGCATTGGCATTTCATGATTTTGGGAGGCCATTTAACATAATAAATAAGAAGAGGCAGAAGACCCAAATTATAGGATTAGATGTTCAAATTTTCTAACATTGTGGTCACCAAGGCTATTATGAGAATACTACGCACCTCACTGGACTCCAATGGAATAAAATTGACGCTCTAGAATCCCTGTTGTGATGTCATCATCAGTAAGTTCCTATACCTTTTATTCATTTTTTGGATCGGTGAAACCACCCTTAAATTATGAAAATTAGTAGAATTTACTTTAAAAAGTGCATGATTCATAACTAAAAATTACTTAATTTTTGTAAGACTGAAATAAGCCAATACTTTGCTACTCACTCTTTCTCACAAACCTTGAGGCCCTCCGAGCTAGATGCTCTACATATGTTGATGCCTTCCTACTAAAGCTCTTAAAATTGGTGAATGCATTCAGATGTCGTTTGGATCATTGGATGTCTAATTTGCATTAAGGGCATTTCAACCCCTAGATTTTTATGTGCCATATTCCATCTTGTTGGTTCAATTCTCCTATTTTATAGGAGCTAAATTTTTAGGGCGTGCGTGTCAAACATAGATACATGGTATTGGTCCATGCATGTAACTTCTATGCACTTTTAGGATGTGGTACTTTAGTTTACCATCCAAATTCACACAAAAACTGAACCCAAATTCACACAAATTTACGAAGTAACTAAACTGAATTGTTTTTGCTATCAACTATTTACTATTGTCAGACATGAAACTATAGATTTATGCAACCTAAATGCACACAACCATTCCATTATTCATAAATCCATAAATCACAAATGAAGCTAACACAAGCAGTTAGAGAGGCAACCTAAAAATTAATTCATCCATGAAATAAACCATAAAAAAATAGTAATAATTCAATACAATTCATATGTACATTTAGGAATACTTATTTGGAATTTTTCAACAATTAGTTGCAAAAGGGGGAAGTAAGATCACAACCATATAACCGAAGATCAATCATAGTTCATATTTTACTCGAAAGTATATCACAACCATATAACCAAAGATCAATCACAGTTCATATTTTACTTGATCACTCGCTTCATCATTGACATTGGCACTATTTCACTTGATCATAGGATCCATTGTTAGTAAGATCTTTGTTTGACAATAGACCACACATAAGGTTATGCAAGCGTATTGTCTTACTTTCCATAAGCATCCCTGAAATATAATCTCTTCATGAGTATAATTGATGGCCTTTACTATATTGGAGCTAAGCAGTTGCTAAATTGAAGATTAATTTTTGCAAAGGATAGTGAGTAATTTCAGTGCCTTTTTTTCATAAATATTCCTCCCAAACTTGTAGTTGTTCATAGATGATAGGTACAGACAAAACAATATGATGCACTTCTTGTTTTCACATTATTGTTTGTCAACTCTATGCTTCGAACAAGACATAATAGCTCTTTTGACGATACAAAAAAAAACACTTAATAATTGGTGAATAATCTGAAGAGGTGCCTTGGTGTTGTTGTGCACAAACTTATGGACAAGAAAAAGAAATTTAAAGAGCTGTAAAATTTGTTAGAACATATATTTTCTACTGATCACTAGATCCATAACTAATGATCCCACAATATTAGTAGAAAATTGTTCCTTCAAATAATGATCCTCATATGTCTCGGGTTAGTTTTGTTTTATTCCACCTTCCATGGTGCTAATCTGGAATGTGGAAGAAATTTTATGATGAAGGTTGTTAGATTAACCCACCAACTTCATAGGGCTCCAATTGACATTCTTATGTCTAGCTTCTAATTTCTAGCCTTTCTGGACTATCTATATAAATAGTTGATCTTTGACTAGATAGACAATGGAGTTAGCAGCTTGAAGTTTTCTATCACATTTTTATTTTAAAAGAGATTCCTCTAGTTCTTCTCTTAGGCTTCCTCTCAGGCTTCCTTGTTTCCCTTCATGTTCACTTCCATCATTTACTTTGGCTATAATTTTTCTTAGCTGAGTTGTTTCTATGGTTTTAGTGTTGTAGTAATTGTTCTCAACATCTTTGTATTGTTTGCATTTCTTCAATATATGCTTCTCCAATTCACGTCCACTCCTCCACATACCATGTTTTTTTCTTTTTGCAACCAACTTATGGACATCATATTACCAGTTCTCATCCTAGAGCTTCTTCTCTCCCCTGAATCTCCTTTGTTGGATTTGTAACAAAGGAGGGAGAAAAAAATATGCTTTGTTGGATTTGCCTGGCTACAGGTTCTTCCTGCTTTAATACTAATTGATGGGTGATGGAAAACACAAAACCTATGAAAATGCACACTAATTTGCAATAGGTAGATAAGAAATAAAATTTACTACCCATCTTAGTGGATGGTGTCAATCACAGTTAATGTATTTCACTAAACAGAGGCCAAACAATTCCACATGACGATTTTATCATTAAAATTGTATTATAACATTCAAGTAAATTACTAAAATAATAGTGATGCTACTCAATTACATTCACTTTGCAGCGGAAATTAATCCTCATGCATGGGATTAAGAAAGGATAAATAAAAAGAAATACTTTGTTTCTCACAGAACAATTAGTTACAGAGTTTCTTGTTTAGGCAAAGATTCCACAGTAGTTCTCCTTCCAGGAGTTTACCCTTCTTGCTTCTTGGTGATTATTCCTTAAAAATCTCCTTCATTATCAATGAGGTGATCTTCCTCAATTGCCCCATGATATGCCTCAACTAATCCAAGGATCTTCTTGCCCAATGATTGTGCTCAATTTCATTTGTGGAGAATACAAAATCCCTATATAGTAACATCATCAGATGTGAGTACCAAATACACGTCATTTCCATTCTCTAGCAAAGATTTGGAAGCAATTTCCCCTTCCACCAGAGCTATAATTTTGCTCCACTTCAGAGATATATCGAGGGAATAACCAACATCCAACTTCTGCTTTCCTAGCCTTGTATTTGCCATGGAGATGGCCTTATTGGACTGACCACAATATCTCTAAGTGATTTTACACCAGGCATAAAGAGGGCTCTAGGGTCTTGATGACTTCCAAGGACTAAACAGAATCTGCCATAGTGGAATGCTGAGTAAGGCTAAATCGACCATACCAAATTAGATCAACATCCACAGTAGGACTATTGGTGAGTATGGGACAATTTTGATAAGTTAAAACAAGGGGTTTCTATTCAACCAAATGGAGGAACACAGATCAGTTAGAAGAAGCAGACATACAATAAACTTAAACCCTCCCATTCTCAAAATCAGAGAAACCTTATGAACCCTAGTGCTGTTGGGTTTTGCGTCATAGACAAGAAACTCCTAAATTTTTTTCTCCCTCCTTTGTTGGATTTTCCTTACTCTAGGTTATTCCTGCTTTAATATTAATCGATGGGTGCTAGAAAACACAAAACCTACACAAATGCATACTAATCTGTTGTAGGTAGATAAGAAATAAAATTTACTACCCATCTTAGTGGATGGTGTCAATCACAACCAACGTACATCACTAAATAGAAGCCAAACAATTCCACATGAGGATTTTATCATTGAACTTGTATTATAACTTTCAATTAAATCAGTGAAATAACAATGATGCTACTCAATTACATTCACTATGTAGCAGAAATTGATCCTCATGCACGGGATTAAGAAAGGATGAATAAAAGAAAGTACTCTATTTCTCACACAAAAATGGGTTGCATAGTTTCTTGTTTAAGCACAGATTCCATGCTAGTTCTCCTTCCAGGAATTTACCCTTCTTGTTGCTCAATGATTATTCCTTAACAATCTCCTTCATTTTCAGTGGACTAATCTTCCTCAATTTCCCATTGATATGCCTCAACTACTTCAAGGATCTTCTTTCTCAATTATTGTGCTCAATTGCATTTGTCGAAGTCGTCGCCTTCTTCTTGAGAGAGTCCATTGCTTCTCTTAATTTGTTTTCCTCAATGAATTCTTCAACTTTAACCTAGCGATTTCTGGTCTATGTTAAAATTTCTTTCTCAATGATCTCCTCCATTGCAATTACTGTCTTAATTATTGCAGGAGTCGATTTCTGTTTCATCATTCAGCAAGATTGTTGAGCCACAGAAATGGGTAACTATATGGGCTCATTATGCCTATTATTTTCATTTAATCCACCATTCTCAATAGTTTTGTGCATGTTTTTGAATATATTTATGTTAATAGAGTGAATGTGGATAGTCACATTGCCATGTGGTCTAATGAGTGTTTATTGCAGATTTTTTGGACAATTTTGGACAAGGACAAGGAATTTAGCAGCAAAATGATAGCAAAACTCAAGGAAACAAGGATGAGGACTTATAGGAGGGTTTTCCCCTTCATTAAATGACCCCTTCCTCGAATTCTTCATCAATAGCTCGGAGTGCAAGGGCCCACATTGATGATTCCAAAGGGCAGCCGAGCAAGTCAAGTAGGGTTGTTGTTATCTTCAGTTCCAGGCAGCCAAGTTCCTTAAGTTTAGGAGGACTGTTGGGAGTCCCCACTTGTATAAATAAGAAGGCTTCAAGCCTCAGTAGGTTAGCCATTTGATAGTCTATTTTCGCACTTTTGTGCAGTCTTGTACTCAGCTCATTTTCAAGCTCTTTTTGAAGACAGTTTTGTGATGTAACTGCTATTTTTTTTATCAATGAAGATGAATCCAGTTTTGAACCAGCACTGATCTTTCCTAGAGGGTTGAAGCTCTTGGGTTAGGGCCCAACCCAAGTGCCCAGCACCTCCTTTGTGTATTTATATTTTTTTGCTTGCATTCATAAGATAATTTTTGTTGTTTAGGTTAATCTTGCTCTATTAAATTAGGTTGCTTTTGATGGTTAGAATAGTTGTTCTTGCTTCAAGTTGTTTAAGTAGTTTGCTACAGTAACAGAGAAAGATCCAAAAAGGTTACTAGTAGGTCTTGATCTCCTTTCTCCCTCCTTGGGACCATGATTTGAGGTCAAGGCACTACTGCTGCCACCAAAAACATAGTCTTTGCTCTTCCAATGCAATTGCTGGTGTGATATTTCAAGTTGGAGAAGTTGATATTAGATTAGATTCACATATTTAGATCCTTTCATGTCATTTACCATGGTTTTCTTGCATAGTTTTCTATTCATAAAGTTGTGTTCATCATTTTTCTGGTTTTAGGTCAGATTCTAGGTTAAAATAGACAAAACTTTGTTTTTCGGTTCTTGCTTGGGTCAAATTCAAGAAGTAAATGTGCAACTCACTTGTAGAACATTCCAACTCATCATTCCTCAATAGCATAGCCTATACCTGTTCATCTTTCAAATATTTCCCCACTCTTTTTCCATATTTCGCCAATCTGCGCTAATTCCTACATTTTTCCATAAAGTCACTTTCTTGCCTTTTGAACAAATCCGACCATCTCCTTCATTCCTGATCTTCATTGATAGAGTCCTAGACCCCTCAACACCTTCATCCAGCCTCCATTTCCATTTTTCAATCATTCTCCCACCTTCAAACCTCGAAAAACCACTTTCGGCCTCCTCCTGTAGATCCTCCAGTAGAATCTCCTATAGATCCCCTACAGCCTCCTGTAGAAGTTCATGCGAGTGATTTTTCGAAGTCTGACCACAATGGAAGTCTCCAGAAGGGTACTAGGGACTTCTTAGGACCTCTCCACACCTTCCTCACCATCTACAAAAGCCAACTCCATCTTCCTTGACCACTAAACCTCTGCACAGTCACAACCAGTCAAACCATAAGCATAATAATTCCACATAAAAATACTCAAAAGTACAAAAAGATGATTCCCTCTCATTTCTCTTCAGAAGTAGCTTGAATAAATGCAATTTACCATTTTAGTAGTCAATGGCACCTCTTTCAATTGTTTCTATCTATTTTCTTGCAAAATTAGGGTTTGCTAGGGTTTGCATTTCCTTTTGGTTTTCCTTATCTTTCTGCAAGTAGAATAGCCTATATAGAGTTAGCTTTCTTCAATCACAGTAAAGGCTTCTTCTGAGAACTCATAGAAGTTGGCTTAAGCTCTTAGCGAACTTGCGCCAGCTGATCAAGTGACAGCCTATAGTAAGAGCTAGTACTTGTGCGTACAACACCGTCGCTTCCAAGTTTGTTACGAACTACTGGGTTGATAAAAGTAAAGAAGGAAACCCTAGGAGTTGCAGCATTATTGCTGCAATACTAAAGCTCACCACTCTTTTCGGCACCAGTGTTGGGGACGCGTCAGAGTGTCTTGTGGTCGCTACTTTTCTTCTCTTTTCTGCCAGAACATTCTGCTAAGTAGTTTATTTCAGCAAAAGTAGAGTAGTTGTTTTATTTCAATTCTGCAATTTCATTTCTGCAAAAGTATATTAGATATTTCCTGCTTTCATTTCAATTCTGCAATTTCATTTCAACAAGTGTAGATTAGACATTTCTTGCTTTCATTTCAATTCTGCAATTTCATTTCTGCAAAAGTAGATTAGACATTTCCTGCTTTCATTTCAATTCTGAAATTTCATTTCAGCAAGCGTAGATTAGACAATTTCTGCTTTCATTTCAATTCTGCAATTTCATTTCAGAAAGTGTAGATTAGACATTTTCTGCTTCCATTTCAATTCTGCAATTTCCATTTCAGGAAGATTCATTTCAGTTAGTTGCAATTTTTTGTTCAATCCATTTCAGTTTTGCAGGTACAAGCAGAAAAAAACAAAAATCACCCAAAAATAGATTTTCTTTCATGCCTTCGTAGGAACAGATCAATTCAGGAAAATTCCTACCCAACACCCCCAACACATCACTGAGTCACCCTTCTCACTTCTTTGGTGGTAGAGATCCAGAAGAACCTATAGGTGAACCTCCAGAGATATACAAAGATCCTATAACAGAATAAGAGCAAGAAACCATTCCTCCTGAGACCATGGCTGAAAACAGAAACATTAGAGGAAATGGGGAAAGAATAGAAGATGCCTTTCCTATTCGAGAGACAAATGGGGACACAAAAATGAAAAACATAAGCCCATCAGCCTTACCTCACTTCCATGGACTGATTACCAAAGATCCTAATACCTTCTTGTTTGAATTTGCTGTCATCTGTGGAACCTATGACTATGCAGAAGATGAGTAGAAGTTGAAACTGTTTCCTTCCACCCTCAAGGATGCAGCCTTGCGCTGGTTCATGGGGTTACCAGGAAACAGTATCACAAGTTGGGCTCAGATGCAGCAAGCCTTTAAGAAAAAAATACCGGTACTACTGTAGGTCAAAGGATACCAAGGAAGAAATCTCCCGAATGACCATAAGAAGTGATGAAACTTTAGAATATTATGAAGAAAGGTTTCAACTCAGTTATAAAAGGGCCAGGTTCACACTTGACCCTAAATATCTGAAGTTGGTTCTGCTCAGAGGAGTCCCTGAAGACCTTCTAGATACCCTCTATTTGCTGGCTGGGGGAGACATCTATCAACTACCTTATGATGACATAAATATTGTGTTTAGAAACCATTCTAGGTCAGCTAGAAAGAGAGGTAGGGGAAGTCAACCTTTAGCCAGTACATCCTCATCTAGTTCATTCCTTAGAAACGAACTTGAGAATTGGCTGGAAGATTTCAAGAGCGAGGTGAGGTAGACTCTTGCCATGCAAATGAATACCCTACATATCAAAAGGAAACAACAGGAAGCCGAGAGGGCTTTGGCCATCTTCTGTCCCAGGTGCACTAGAAAGCATCCTACTAATGAGTGTCCATTACACTCTATAGAGGTGTGTGTAGTTTTTGAAGAAGACCATCCTACAAACCAGTGCCCTACCTTGCCTGAAATCAAAGCACCCATATCAAGGGGGCTGAAGGAGCCACTGAACCACTCTATTTCATGAACCAAAGGAAACCACATGGACCCAGATCATACCAGCAATGAATGCAAGGGACATCCCAAAACTGTTACAACCCCAATCAAGCCACTTCCATGCATTCTTGGGGTCCCCCTACTCATCCTTCCTGGTCCACACCCCCTCCTTGGTCATATCCTCCTTAATACCAGGCTCCGCCAGTTGCTCACTCATTTCACTCTTATGCTCAGCCACAGCCTTAGTGGAATGCACCTCATTAGGGGTGGAGGCCCCAGTATAACTCTCCTCCCACTCTTTTGCCTCCACCACCTGCTCAACCACAACCATTACCTCCTGCTCCACCAAGACTGTTATCGGGAAAAGTGTCTATTTAGAACTACTCTATCCCACTAAGGTGTGACAGCTACCTTAGAAACAAACAGAGAAAACTACTTTTGTATTATTCTTTATGAACTACAAACAAAGAGGAATAGGATGAACCAACCTGTGTCTTGCACTAGTCCTTTAATCCAATCTCTCTCCTCTTTGACAGCTTCCAGCTACCTGCTCTCTCACTTGCCCAGCTTCACCAAGTACCTGTAAGATCACAAAAGAAGGAAACTATACAAAGACATGGGTTTATATTCACAAATAACTTAGGATCAGATTTAAGTTAACCATACAAATGTAACAAGCATCAATGAAACACAAGCATGGAGAAGAAACTCAAATAGTTTTATTGATATACAAGAAGATCCAGGAGGAGTTACAACCGATGATTCCTGACCCAACATCAACCTCCCAGCAAAGAAGTCCCTTCTTCAACCCCAACAAAGCATAGATCACCCAATTATCTGATATGTATCTCAAAACCAACAGCAATTCCTTACAATGTGCAAAGTTCCAGCCTCTGGATCTCTGGGATGAGGGATCCATATATAGATGTATGCAAGGAGGATGAGTCAGCTCATGATTTGATTAGTGGCTTCTCTCTGTCAGTTCTTACTTCCACTTGGAGACTGAAAGCCTCTTACTCATCCTTGGTCGAATTCAGTGAGGCAAGTGTCATTGGAGAAGATTCTGGAAGCTTCCATTGTCTCTCCACCTCGTGGAATGACACTGCCACTTGTCGTTTCCCGCTCAACGCACCCTGGTAGTGCATTTAGGTGCATTGCAACGCACCTAGCTAGTGGAATTAGGTGCTATGCAACGCACTTGGCTAGTGGAGCAGCTGAAATGATCTTGTTTTGACTTATTCTGAGCAGTTTCTGGTGGAGAACTTTTGGGAGAAGCTGTAATTTGTTGACCTTGTTCCTTTAGGAGTTAGAACAACACTTTTAGGGACTTAGGAGCCCTTGGTTTATGGACATTTCATCCTTAGAGCTGTAAGGCACAAAAATGTCTATAACAGTTGCCCCCTAAAGTATGAGGCCGTTTATCTGGTGAAATGCTTTATTAGGAGGATCCGAAGTTCTTTCAATGCTGGGAGGAGACCTATAATAAGATACAATACAATACAGTATCTTCATATTGTTTTCATGATCTAGCTGAGGCGGGCATTCCCATGCTCAGCTTTATAAATTCATTTTCATGTACATAGGATAGACAATCGTCTGATGGTAGACTGATGATTCTGATAGAGCCATCATCCTTTTGGTAGGATGATTATCTTTGCTGCAATGTTGTACATTTCAATGTCTTTATTTTCTTGAATATATATCGCAGCCCGGATGGATGAAACTAGATCCAGGGTCTTCAATCTCGTCCAATCTTCACTCGAAGTACAAGTCGATCCATGTGAGAAATGTTTTGAAGTCGAACATGGAAAGACATCGCTTGATTACCAGTCAATGATGTAAACTGTTAACAAGCACAAGAGGAATCACCGATAATGATAATGACCCTCAAGGTACTGCAGTACAATTCACGTGGTGTGAATAAAGGACTTGGTGTCGAACACCACAGAAAATCTTTCAGTCGAAGGTCATTGATGTAAACCTGTCACCGGAAGTGAGAAACTTGCCATTGAGGCATGCAAGCTTCAAAGTACTGAATGGGGTGTTCCTAGATCAACTTCTTGGATAATGAGCTGATGTCGACAAGAAGTGATCCGTCATAGGAGGGCATTAATGAATCCCACATCAATGACACGGAACGGAGCAAATGATTTTGATGGAGGTGAAAACGATCTGATGATATATGGTTCAGGGTGGCAGTCATGAAAGAATGGAGTATAATGTATGGTAGTGGGCGGGACACAGGTGGCCTTTCTGGATGACTTCTCTTGAACATGTCGGTGACACTTATGTGATGGATTGGTAGCATTAACCCCAAATGTGGATGGTATGGCGTGACCATGGCGATGTGACCAGTGAATGAAACAACCCAACCCGACTCGAGCACGGAGTGGAAGTGTCATGTTCAAGAGCGACTTGCTACCAATAAAGATTCTTTGAGTTTTCTTCCCAATTTTCCCTAGTCATTGATGACCAGTACCTCTTTATTTTTGTCAAGCTTGAGGAGGATAACATATGCTTGTTCTATAATTTGCCCTTCGGGCAAACCCATCGCTATGTTTTAACGAGCCTAGCGATAGTGAAACTCGTTCTCGTCTAAAGACAAGTTTGTCGCTATTAACCTTTTTAATGAGTTTAACGACAAAGATAACTCGGTCCTTTTCATTTTTAGAGAGTCTGAAAAAGTACGTAAAGGTAACTCCAAAATTCCTTTTTTTTTCATCCAATCCCTTAAGTCCGAAAAAGTATAAACAATACAGAAGGGATGAATTTTCGATTAGCTTTAACGAGCCGAACAAAACAAGCGCTCGATCTTTTTGTGCAATAATCCCTCAGGTCAAAAAAGATTAAAATCTAGAGGAGGGATAGCACTTCCTGTCCCTTTAACGAGCTGGAAGGCCAAGGACTCGGCAATCTTTTCATATTTTATGAGTCAGTTGAAAAGAGCTTAAATAAGACTCGTCTTTTGAGGAACGAGTGATAAAATGGGTAGCAGCTGATTCCAGGTAAGGTTTGGAATTTTCCAATCACAGCAGTATCACAAGGATGGCTAGTGAAATCACTTTTCGCAGCTGTTCCTCAAAATGGGTAAACAATCAAATGGAGGTGAATGATCGACCAATGGAAAAGTGGAGGTGACGGTGCAAACATGACCAAGGCTTTAATGGCTGAAATGTTACATTCACGGTGCTTATTTACCAGGGGATAGTTCATTTTTTAACGAGCTTAAACGCGGGTGGAAACATTTGCTCGGTCCGGGTTTATTTTTTAACAAGCTTGAACCTCGCGGTAAACACTGCTCGATTAGATGGTCTTTTTTTTATCTTTTACCATAAATAGCTTTGTCCTTCCAAAGATCGTACTGTATTTTCAACTGCTTCATCAAACTAGTCAGAAATGAACAATATTTGCTTGAAAACGAGATTAAAACGCTAATATTTTACTTTGAACTACGTAAAAGTGATTAAAAAGTGTTTTTTACCTCTCATTTTACCATTTCATTTGAACTTGGTTTGTTGGAGCTTTGGAGGTGTTTCCCCCCTCGATTTTCATTAGTTGATTTCGGGAGATTCTGTGGACGATTCTCGGCGCCGTCTGGACCAGGTAGGAGCTAAACCTGAGCTCTTTCATTTCATGGTTTCCATTTTGCATTTTGAGCCTGATTCCCTGCTTTTCTGAGCCCCTGGGGTTTGAGGGACTCGTTCTGCCATCAACGCACCCCCAGTGTATCGAAACCTGCGTTGAATGCTGGCCTGTCTGAAGGCAATCTGGCTTTCAACGCACCTAGAACACTGCTGCAGGTGCGTTGGGCGCAGAAAGGGAATTTGTTGCACAATTTTTGATGGAATTTTTGCCTGTTTCTCACCAAAATCAGGATCTAACTCCTCTCTTGTTTGTTTTTCAGAGATCTTGGAGCAAGATGACTCTTACATGGCGAGAACATGAGCATGAAGAAGAGGACATGATTGCCCTACATGATCCAGTTACAGTGAACGCGCTGCGGAATTGTTGCTTGCTGAAGTTCTTCCGCATTTCTAGCATGAGACAACAAATCAACTTACTACAGTATTTTCTCGATGCTTGGGATCCTATCAATCAGGTTTTCTATATTAGGGGCAAATCTATCCCCTTGACTGCAGTAGACATCTATTTCTTGACTGGCTTGTCGAGGCGGGGTGCCCCCATCGTTTTGTCAGGTTCGGCCGGAGGAGGCGATTCTGTGAGAGATTATGTCCGTCAGTATTGCAGACAAGGATCTCAGCCGAGTAAAGACGGCAAGATCATCATCTGTGATGTCACTGACAGGTCCCTTAGGACTATTCTATTTACTTTTGGTAGGATGGCCAGTAGTGCGTCTCTTCATGTAGCCAACAGATCCTATATGCAGCATGCCTTGGAATGCCTCCAACCGAAGGTGTTCAACTGGTGCGACGCAGTACTTCTTGTGATGAAAGAATAGTTGACCAAGATAAAGAACGGGAGGTTGAAGAACTTTGGGTATGGTTCTATTTTGACCTCCTTTGCCTTGGAGAAGATACCACTGATGCAGCCGCAGTACATTGCACTCGATTTACCTTCTCCTACGGAACCACGTATGCAGAGATGGGTTGACCATATGTCTAGGCATGCTAGCCAATCTCAGATTTCATTTTCTGATACCTTCTTCAGGTGATTTGATCGTCAGGAGATGGCTTATACCGAGTATCCATATGCTGGCATGGACTTCCGGGGTGATCCAGATTTAGTACTGTCGGATGGCGAGCAGTGGGGTGCTATTGGTAAAATCTCTGACCATATTGCTGTTTACTGTCTTTTTTTATAATGTCCTTGTGCTTTGTTCTATCAAGATGCTAATCAAACTCATGTGTACATGCAGATGTTGATCCTGTTCATCCAGTAGTTCGCCTGAGAGTACCAGCTGTTGCCCCAGCAGGAGAGGCCGCCGGAAGGGCTATTCTTCACGACCTCGATGTGGCCGAGACTCTCACAGCTTTGCAGGAGCAGGTTGAGGGCCTCACTCTTGGTATACCAGATGTGAGGACTAACGAGCTACCTTTGCGGTTACAGCGGCATACTACTGGTGTGCCCAGATGATGGACTCGTCTCCTACGCATGATCGCACAGGCTGTGACTTGCTATCACGAGCATCATTAGACTAGGGTGCCCCCTAGCATTTTGAGTTTTTGGGTCGCATGACCGATTTTGTCTTGGTTACAGAACATTATATGTAAACCATAAACAGCTATATATATTTTTGATTTTCGGAGTTTTATTTTGGTTGAGCTACATGATACACATGTAAAACATTGATGATGTGTTTCTTTTTATAAATGTTGCAAATGTCTATCTAACACATAGTTTGCTAATGAGTCAGTTAATGTGTTTAAGTTTCTGGAAATATGTTGGTATTGAATAAGATCAAATTGTCTTTCCAAAATCTTAACCCTTAGTAACATGCGATAAATAGCTGGGTTTCGGACGGAATATATACCATTGAGTTGTAGTATTACAAGCTGTGAGTCTGGCCTAACAATTAGTCGGCGTATACCATGAGTGATGGCATCAGAGAGAAGTTCTATCAACGCGCTATACTCAGCGATGTTATTCGTTGATCGACCAATACATACACCTCTGAAACTTACTAACTCGCCGCTTGGATCAAAAATGGCCCAGGCTGCGGAGGAAAGGTTCTGTGAACTACGACTCACTAGGTCGGCATATCCAACACATGGCTCCAATGGGTTTGACATCTGCAATAAATGTAAAAAGGTGGATTACTCTACCAAAACAAACACTTTAGCGAAAACAAAAATATAACAAAAGCATACTGGTTAATACTACGCGTAGTAACGCTTGAGGTACAACCCATTACGAGGTTGCGCCAGTGGAATTCCGTCATAATCCATTAACTCGTAGGTTCCCTTTGCTAACACCCGCTTAACAATATAGGGGCCCATCCATAAAGACTTAAATTTACCTGCTCCCAATTTATCAGATTCTTGGTCGTAAAGCAAGACCAAGTCACCTTCTGAGAAGACACGGGGTTTGACATTTTTGTCGAACTACGCCTTGACTCATTTCTTATGGGCTTCGTTAGCCAAAGCGGCGTCACGACGGGTTTCATCCAATTGGATTGATTCCAAGAAATGAGCCTCTTCTTCTGAAGTTCCGGGGAGGAGATCAATTGCGAGTTTGAGAGATGAGATTTCACACTGGACTGGTAAGACTGCTTCCAGGCCATATACCAGTTGGAAGGGTGTGAACCCAGTTGCATTCCTTACTGATGTTCGGTAATCCCACAAAGCTGAGTATAGGATTAGGTGCCATCTTCTTTTGTGAACTCCGATCATCCTTTGCAGCATGCGTTTCAGGACCTTGTTGATCACTTCAACTTGTCCATTGGCCTGCGGATAATACGGACTAGAGCTGTCATGAGACAACCCTAGTTTGGCAGCTAATTCAACCATCATGTGATTGGGGAAATGCGATCCATGATCTATGACTATAGCCTGTGGTACGCGAATCTAGCGACTACATGATTGAAAAAGAAAAGGGCAGCTGTTTCACCAGTATTATCTAATGTAGGCATCGCCTCGGCCCATTTGGTAAAATAGTCAATAGCGACTATGATATACCCATGCCCCCCGGTCGAGGTGGGGTTACATGTCATGAAATCGATGCCCAATTTGGCGAATGGCCCAACAACAACTATTGGTTGTAGAGGTGCGGGTGGTCTTCTGGTTTTGCTATCAAAAATTTGACAAGCATGGCAACTTCTGACTACGGTTATGCAATCTTTGAACATTGTTGGCCAGAAGTATCCTGCTCGTAAGATTTTTTGTGCTGTAGCATATCCAGATTGATGCCCCCCGCACGCGCCTGAATGACAGTCATTCAGGACTTTTTCGGCCTCCTCATGGGTGAGGCACCTTCCCAGAACTGTATCAATACCACGACGGTAAAGTGTATCACCGACGATCATGTAGTCTTTTGCTTGGTATCGTATACGTCTTTGTTGAGAGTGAGAGGTGTTTGGCCTAAATTTCTGGGTTCGGAGATAAATGATTATATCCCCATACCACTCATTGCTTGTAGATATCAGAAACAAAATTTCATCCACGATTGTTTCTTCGGATGTTTCATTGTTGGACGACGATGGGAGATCGCATAATAATTCTGCAAAACTAGAGCTTTCTTTGATTTGGATTTTACAAATTCTAGATCAAACTCTTGAAGGATTGCTATCCATTTTGAATATTTGCCCCCCAGCAACTGTCGCGACAATATATAAGTCATGGGGTTGCAATCTGACAAAATGGTAGTTTTCCGAAAGAGGACATAGTGTCGAAATCTTTGTATCGCTTGAACAGCTGCAAGCGCTAGTTTTTCAACATAAGAATATTTTCTTTCTGTATCATTTAAGTTCTTACTTAAATAATATATAGGATGTTCAATTCCATCGTCTTCTTGAACTAAAACCATTGCGATGGTCGTATCTGCTACAGCCAGATACAGGTTAAAGTCTCTTTGATAATCGGGGGCGTACATTAATGATGCTTTCATTAGGGAATCTTTTAAAGCATCAAAGGAAGCTTGCACAACCTGATCCCAGACAAACGGTACTTCCTTTTTCAAGAGACGAGTATAACCTTTAGCAAGTTTAGCGTAATTTGGATTGAACCTCCTCAGAAAGTTTGCTTTCCCTTGGAGGTTCTGAATCTGAAGCAAATTCGAAGGTGGAGGCAAATTTATGATTGCCTGGACCTTACACGGGTTGGGATGAATCCCATCCTTGGAGACTACAAAGCCAAGTAAACGACCAGAGCTGACGCAAAATACACATTTGTGCGGATTGAGTCGTATCTTGTAGTGTCGGCAACATAGAAATATCGCTCTTAAATGCTGCGGATGATCAGTCTGCTTTCGCGAATGAGTCGGAAGGTCGTCGAGGTATGGTTGAACAATGTTTTTGATGTCATGGAAGGCATAATTCATTGCCCTCTGAAACGTCGCCCCTGCGTTCTTTAAACCAGAGGGTAATTTTCGATATGCGAATGTGCCCCACGGACAAATGAATGCAGTCTTTGACTGGTCCTGTGGGCGGATATTTATTTGATTATACCTAGAGAATCCATCCATGAATGAAAAGATTTCGCATCCAGCGCATTCATCAATTATCTGGTCAATGAAGGGTGTAGGGTAGTTGTCTTTTGGACAAGCTTGATTTACATCCCTATAATCGACGCACACTCTAATTGTCCCCTGTTTTTTCATGACAGGGACAATATTCAACACCCAATCGGTTAGAGGAACTGGGTAGATGAAACCAGCGTGGAGAAGTTTTTCAACTTCTACCTTAATGGCAGCGGCTTTCTTGGGGTGCACCTGCCTTAGCCGTTGTCGTACTGGTTTGACATCTGGATACATCTTAATTTCGTGTTCAACGATACTCGAGTCGATGCCTGGAATTTCACTGTATGACCAAGCAAAGACATCTCTGAATTCGCGAAAAAGAGCGTTATATATTTCCAGTTCTAAAGGAGAACAACATTTTCCGACATAAATATTCTCTACAACATCTGTTTTGGTCGAGATATTTATGGCTATAGTCTCTTCAATGTTGGACAAGTTTCACTCGGAATCCACCGTATTTACAGTATTTGATAGAAAATCAACTACTGAAGGATGGTAAAGGTCATTTTGAGTATCTTCTTCACAATCCGGAAGAAGAGAACGATGGTGGGAATCATTCCATGGTGCTCCTTCAATTACCATAGCTTGGAGAATTCCTTCGTCGGTGACATGCACTCGCGACCAAGGATCTGAAGGAGTACCATATTCTCTAGACCTATCTATCCAAACGCTTGATGAGCGTTGATTTGGGTTTGCCTCCCATGCTAGGAACATTGATTGCTATAATACTTCCATTGGGCTTGGGGGAAAAACCACTGCATGATCCATGTCGATATCGTTTTCTGAGATCTTTATAGAAGATATCATGTTGCAAGTTCCTATCGATGCTACTTCCGCCAGATTGATTGGAGGTGGAAGAGTGAAAGTTCCCATTAGTATAGGATCTTTTAGTAGGCCTACTCGGATATTCTGAAGCGAATGGGGGCTTCCATGGATCATGGGAATGCTTCCTGTAACTTGAGAACCATTGGGGAGGAAGTTTTGCTGATCGACAATTGTAATCCCTCCTTGAAAGGGAAATGCAATCTTTCTAAAATAGGTCGACACAACAGCTGCCATGGCATATATCCATGGTCGTCCCAGTAGGATGTTGTAATCAAGATTCCCATCGATGACTTCAACATCTATTTCTACTGTTTTCCCTCCTAGTTCAACTTTCAAGTTATTTAGGATACCATACGGGGTATATGTCCTTCCGTCGAATGTTTTGAATGTCGTCGCAGACCGCGACAAGGTTGGAGATCCTAAATTTTTCCAGCAACTCATCGACATAATACATGTAGATGCCCCCTCATCAATAATTGTTCGATGAACAATTTTGTTGAGGGCTTTCACTTGAACAAGGAAACCTAATTGAGCCGGTAACTGAGGATCGTATCCTTTCTGGTCGAAGGATACAAGATTGGAATCCTTTGGATCAATCCCACCAATGGCCAATAATAAATCCTGCCTTTGGGATGGGCAATTTTGTAGTGCTTCAAGAGTCGACATAGCGCATGGCGATTGGGCCAAATCTTCCACTATGTTATAATGTTTTGCCGCTCTAGCGCGGGGATTAAACGTCGACTTGTGTACTACCTTCGGCGGTTTTAATGTTAATTCAGGGATGGTGGGTGGTACAACTTCTCTCGGAGTTGTTGTCGAACTACTTGGTTGATCTTTATCCTTGTTGTTCGACAGCTACGGATTCCCGTAATCTTTGTTCCTTGTCGAAATCAAAGCATCATTCTACTGTTTTGAAATCGACAACATTAGCACTTGAGACAGGGAAGCATTTCCACTTTCAACCAGATTTGTTCCTGGATTTGGAAATGGATCAGTTAACACTGCTGATGTTTTTGAATTCTTAAAGAACTTCTTAAGCTCAGCTCTGTGTGGACAATTCGCGGTCCAATGATCCTCATCGCATATAAAGCATGGATTTTTTGGTTTCCTATCTCCAGGAGGGTTTGAAGAAGATTTTTCAGGTGATGATTCATCCTGTTTCTTCTTCTTCCCTTTGCCTTTCTTCTTGCTTCCTGGTTGTTTGGTTTCTTTGCCCTTATCTGTCGATACGACATTTACTTCCGAAGCAAGAAGTTCGTCTTTTGCATTTTGACCTGAAATCTTACGAGCCTTTTTGGATGCAGCCTTTGTCGATTTCGTGTCTGTCGTGCCAATCACACCATCGCCGGCATGAGAGTCATTGTTTGATTTAGGAGGAGGAGGAATTGAGAATTCCGGTCTAGGGGCATCAGGTATTTTGTCGTAGAGCGTGCTGGACTGAGTGTAAATCAAGTCCAAATATTGTGCACGAGCGATCACTTGCTCTTCCGTTACGACTCCCCCCTTTGCCACATCTTCCGTGATGGAAGGCAGTAATGACTTGATAAACCATTCAGCTAATAGCCGATCGGGAACGTACGTTTTTACCATCCTACGACGACGTCGCCACTCATGTATATGATCAGATATGTGAGTGGTCGTTGTCCGTTTGAAGTTGGTAAGAAGTTCTGTTCCCGTTTTGTACCTTATCGGTAATTGAAAATGGGTTAAAAAGGTTGTGGCTAAGGTACTGAAGTTGTCGAATGAAGCTCTAGGCAATTCAATGTACCATTTTGCCGCTAGACCCGTCAACGTCCTCTAAAAGAGGCGAAGTCTTATCGAATCATCATTTAGGGTGTTTGATGAACACCATAGATGAAAGGTCATCACGTGATTCGATGGATATTCACCCGGATTTCTATTAAATTTAGGAATATCTGATGGAAGTTTATGCGGAATCACTGGCCACCAAGGGGCGTAAGCAATTGGATCGTTTGTTAACCGGTTTAAATCAGGTAACTCTAAATTTGCCACGAATGGTAACTGTTGATTCAGGTTAGGTGAAGCATACCCAGGATACGATGGAATCGCCTGAGTAGTTGGTCTTTGCATAGCGGCATAATTCATTTGATGCTGGTATGTTTGGTAAGGTTGGTGGACTTGACCATTGTAAAATGGTTGATTTTGACCGTTTTGAATGTACGGCTGTCCACTGTTCACAAAGATTTGCTGCTCAGAACCTTGGTATACTTGTTGGAATTGCGGTTGTTGGTATTGCACCAGCCATGGTTGTGAAGCCATGTGCTGTTGCCCGATACTAACTGTTTGACCAAGGTGAGGGGTAATTGTACCCGTCTGGACCTGTGTCGCCCCACTAGTCAGCGATTGTGGTTGAGTTGCCGGGTCAAGGGGCTGTTGCATTACAACCTGAGGTTGACATACAACAGGTAGCGCTTGAACTTGCGACGCCGTCACAATAGCTGGCGTAGTCGGGATGTTCGACATAGGTACGCATTGTTGCATCGAACACACAACTCTTGGTTGTTGAGGTAGTATAGGTACCCAACCACTTGAGGTAATTCCAGTATAGCCTGAATGTTGTTGTGAACTCCCGTATGGATATCCTCCCGGAGGGGATAATGAAAGGGCATACTGCCCCCCATACGGTGGTAATCCAGAACTCAAGGGAATTGTTTTCCCTTGGGGACTGGACTACCCAAATTGACCTCCAAATGGATCAATTTGTCGAGACTCAACATAAGAGTTTCCGGATACTATTCTGGATGAACAAACAGGAACGGACCAGACTGTCGAAATAGCCCCTGAGTGGGCTCCTTCTAGCGGTTGAGAGCTAGTCGCGACAGATGGTATGCCGCCAAACATTTTCGGAATGATAGCAGGGAGTTCTGCCGTCGCCGTGTCAGATGACACAGTCCTAGATGTTGACGGTTGTTCAAACATTTGTAGTCTATCCAAAAGATTACCTAGCAATTCTACAGGGACTTTCGCTGGTCGTAGACTAACTTCTGATGTCGAAGGATATAGAGTGATCCCGACTCCAAAGTGCGTTGGAGTACTTGTTTGAGGATCTTCTATAATTTCTTCTATTGCAATCATACCAGGTGGAAGGGGAAGACCTTCAGGTCCGTAAAATATTTTTGGTGCCAAAGAAGGTGTAAAATCAGCAGCGACAGATGTTTGGAGAGTAATACTCCCCGAACCGGTTGTAGATGGAACTGGTTCGGTAACACAAGTGTTTATTCTCAAACTAGGATCAGTACCACTGTCCTTCTATGGCTGTTGAACTTCTTCTGTTGAGGCAGGGATTCTAGAAATGTTTGGAGTAGCCGGAGTCTCTGATGTTGTTGGAACACTTGTTCTAACTTTGATAGGAGACTTGGAACTGGTTAAACGAGTTCGCTTTGTCCGTACTAGTTTCGCTTCCAGAGACAAAGACGGTTGACTCGTATGCCTCCGTGAACGATGGGTTTTAATTGACTTTCTTCCACGATTGCGGATTACTCGATCAACTAAAATAAAGGGAAGGTATGTTTCCGAATTAAATGAATTTTAGATGCTTTTGACACAACTTGTTTATTCAGTTTTTAAGAGTCGAGAAAAAAGAAAAGATGATTCTAGTCTCCTTCGATTTTTAATGAGCCTGAAGTGACAAGTGCTCAGATGGACCTTTTCCGTTAAGGAGTCTGAAAAGGAACGAAAGGGACTGCTCTGGAGGTCTAGGTAGAGGGAGTACCAAACCAATCGCAAAACTGCAGAATATTTTTTACGGTATGGCAGTTAATCTTCCCGAATGTTGTGTTCGGTGCATTGCGATCAGTAGGGCGGCCGACACAGCTTCCTATGGATAAAGGGTTTAAGCCTATAGGGATCTCCCAATATATACTCGACGGTACGTGGGAGCACAAGTCTGTACTGACACTTATCGTCTCAAAGTGGAGGAATCACCCAACCATCAGTGAGGACAACAGTTACCAGGCTTTACGACGCCGGAATACGTCTCTAGCCTAGACCTCTAAATGTTGTGTGTTAAGTTCCAAAGCGTTGTTAGGTTCATTGAATTTATTTCAAGTTGATCTTTCTTATGAAGTTTTCCTTTTGGGATCACCACGAGATGTAGATGTAATTCCTAAAATGCAATCTAAAGATGATAAACAAACTTTTATCTCTTTTCAGCAATGAAAATCCTAGCTACTAGGGGAAAAGAAAGACACAATCTTTTCGCAAAGAGCAAAGAGCACACTGTAAATGCACTTTCCTAAATCAAGCCAAACAGACTGCCAATATGCAAATGCACATGCATGTGTTTTGTTTTTCACTTTCCTAATATTGATGCCTAAAAAGAAAGTTGATGTACAAATCTGAATTTGCTTTCAAGTGACAAACACAAACAAGCTTCTTTTTGAAATCAAAAGGTAGAGATGATTACGACACTTTATGATTTTGAAATAAATACTCGTTTCTACACTAGAAAGTCACAAATTCAAACCAAAGGCAAAAGTAAAAGCATAATCGACTATCAACAGCAAATAAACTTTCTCCTATGATCAAAATCGACACTTGCGACAGATCTAAATCAAAGGACGACAGTACGACTATTATACTTTTGCAATGGAAAACTGTAAACGACGCAACAAACACATAAAAACATCTACAGTTTCTTTTGTACAACTGAGGCGGAATATCAGTAAGGAAAAGGGGTTTGAAACAGTCAAATACTGATCACAGGCTGCAAAAATCAGAGACAAAACTGGAAAAATGAAGCAAAGAACCTCAGCTGCACAGGGCTAGGCTGATCAGCGCACCTGTTACATAGAGAAACTGCATTGCAGCGCAGGTAGCCCTCTTGGGAAGTGCGTTGAAATGCAGAACCTCTTCACAGAGCCTGCGCTGGGGCAGAAACGAGAATTCTATCCAGGTTCTGGGTCACAGTTTGCAGTTTAATCTATGGTTTTTGGCTGAGTAAAAGCAATCAGAAATGCACAATCAGAGGTAGATCTAAGGGGGGGTCTAAGAGCTATCACAAGGGTAATCAGTTAGTTTATGAATCAGCTGTTCAAATCATAAACAGATCCAGTGAATGGATTGAAGCAGCAGATGTCTACTTTGCATTTGTTAATGGCAAATGCAGTTCGATTGCTACTTCTAAGTTTATGAAATAAACAACAAGAGAAACACAAACAAACTAACTAGACACGATCCCCAGTGGAGTCGCCATTTTGTTATCGGGAAAAGTGTCTATTTAGAACTACTCTATCCCACTAAGGTGTGATAGATACCTTAGAAACAAACAGAGAAAACTACTTTTGTATTCTTCTTTATGAACTACAAACAAAGAGGAATAAGATGAACCAACCTGTGTCTTGCACCAGTCCTTTGATCCAATCTCTCTCCTCTTTGACAGCTTCCAGCTACCTGCTCTCTCACTTGCTCGGCTTCACCAAGTACCTGTAAGATCACAGAAGAAGGAAACTATACAAAGACATGTGTTTATATTCACAAATAACTTAGGATCAGATTTAAGTTAACCATACAAATGTAACAAGCATCAATGAAACACAAGCATGGAGAAGAAACTCAAATAGTTTTATTGATATACAAGAAGATCCAGGAGGAGTTACAACGGATGATTCCTGACCCTGCATCAACCTCCCAGCAAAGAAGTTCCTTCTTCAACCCCAACAAAGCATAGATCACCCAATTCTCTTATATGTATCTCAAAACCAACAGCAATTCCTTACAATGTGCAAAGTTGTAGCCTCTGGATCTCTGGGATGAGGGATCCATATATAGATGTATGCAAGGAGGATGAGTTAGCTCATGATTTGATTAGTGGCTTCTCTCTGTCAGTTCTTGCTTCCACTTGGAGACTGAAAGCCTCTTACTCATCCTTGGTCGAATTTAATGAGGCAAGTGTCATTGGAGAAGATTCTGGAAGCTTCCATTGTCTCTCCACCTCGTGGAATGACACTGCCACTTGTCATTTCCCGCTCAACGCACCCTGGTAGTGCATTTAGGTGCGTTGCAATGCACCTAGCTAGTGGACTTAGGTGCTATGCAACGCACTTGGCTAGTGGAGTAGCTGAAATGATCCTGTTTTGACTTATTTTGAGCAGTTTCTGGTGGAAAAATTCTGGGAGAAGCTGTAATTTGTTGACCTTGTTCCTTTAGGAGTTAGAACAACACTTTTAGGGACTTAGGAGCCCTTGGTTTATGGACATTTCATGCTTAGAGCTGTAAGGCACAAAAATGTCTATAACAAAGACCACCCCAAATAGCTGCTCAACCGAACCAGAACCCTAACAACAGATAGGCCCAGTAGGTATATAGTGGAGAAACATCATGCCCGACCTATGCTATGGAGATTTAGGAGATTAACCTACGATCTGGGAAGGTTCTCCCAGATATCCAACCTCCTCCTAAGGAGGATGAGGAAGAAAAACAGGAAAGTGAACCAAAAGTCATTCCACCCTTTCCTGAGAGACTAACTGGAACCACACAACCGACCCTAGAAGAAACTGAACTTCTAGGAGAATTGAAATAATTATGTGTAAAGATACCGCTTCTCCAAGCCATAAAGGATGTGCCTATATACAACAAGATGATCAAGGAGAAGTGCTTTAGGCACCGAGGCAGGCGCAAGAGAGATGCCACAACTATCAATGTCATAGGACAACTGTCCGACCTGATGTTGGGGCAGGTGATCTGTCTGAAATATCTAGACCCTGGGAGTCTTGTAGTCAATGTCCACATCAATGGCACCATAATCCCCCATACCTTGATTGATCTAGGGGCTGCCATTAATGTGATGACCAGGGACACTATGCTCAAAATCAACCTTCAAGGTTCCCTGAGAAAGACCTTAACAGTATTGCAGTTAGCATACCACTCCACCATGACCGCTGAGGGGATTGTGGAAGATGTAATGGTCTCTAATGATTCTTGGGAGTACCCTGTTGATCTCTTGGTTCTCCAGCCAAAGGAAAAACTCACTGGGTATCCTCTCATCCTGGGAAGACCTTGGCTGGCTACTGCAGATGCCTACATCAGTTGTTGAGCTGGGAAAATGACAATCAAGAGCGAGCATATGTCCAAAAAACTAGTCCTATATCCTCCTGCCCAACCTCTGCTACAACATGATTTACCTCTCTAGTTGGAGGAGGAAGATGAGGATGAAGTCTATTCCGCACCATTGTGTACAGTGGAGGCTACCATGGGGGGTCCACAAACTGAGGATGATCTTATTGAAAACTTGATTCAGAATCCACCCCCCAGTGTGTTTCCATTAGAAGAGCGGGTGGAAGAAACCCAAGCTAACCCTTTAGTTGATCTTTGTGTGGCTGATCTGACCTCTCTCCAAGTTGAGAATGTGGAATTCGACCCAGAAAAAACCTTGAAGATCAAATCATCCCTATCCACCTCTCAGGAGAAAGAACTGTGTAGCTTATTGAACAATCACTTGCATGCTTTTTCTTGGAGCTATAAGGAGATGAAGGGAGTCCACCCTTCCCTCTGTACTCATCACATTTACATTAAAGAAGATTGTAAACCAGTCAGGCAGCCTTAAAGTAGGATGAGTCTACCCCTTAAGAACATTGTCAAAGAATAATTGCAAAAGTTGTTGGATGCAAGATTCATCTATCCCATCTCTGATAGTGAATGGGTTTCTCCTTTGGTGCTAGTGCCAAAGAAAAATGGGAAGTGGAGAATTTGTGTAGATTATCAGGAACTAATCAAGGCCACCAAGAAGGACCATTTCCCTTTGCCTTTCATAGATCAAGTGTTAGATGGCCTGGTAGGGAATAAGTTCTTCTCCATCCTAGATGGGTTTAGCGGGTACAACCAGATCCAAATCGGCCCAGAAGACCAAGATAAGACCACTTTCACTTGTTCTTGGGATACTTTTTGTTATCGGGAAAACTAGTGTCTGTGCAGAGCTACTAGTCCCACTAAGGCTGGTAGCTACCTTAGAAACAAACAAAATAAAACTACTTTCATTTTCCTTTATGAGAAATAGATAAGAGGGGAATAAGGAGACCAACCTCTATCTTGCGCTTCGTTCCTTGCTCGATTCCTCTCCCTTCTGATAGATCTTTGCTACTCGCTTCCTTGTCTACCCAACTTCACAGAGCACTTGTAGAAGCAAAGCAGCATAACACTATCCAAGAACATAGATCTATTATCATAAACAATATAGGACCAGATATATATTGACCACACAAATGCACATAACATCAATCATACAAGAATGTGGAGGAAAACTTGAATAGCTTTATTGATAATCAAGAAAGAGCAAAGAGGATTACAACCAATTGTTCTGACCCAGCATCATCCTCTCAGCAAGAAATCCCTTCTTCACCTCATTAAAGCTTAGATCACCCAACACTATGATATTGCACCAAGAAACCAGCAACACTTCCTTACAAGATATAAAATTCCAGCCCCCGGATCTCTGGGATGAGGGATCCATATATAGATGTTTGGAAGGGGGGTGAGTCAGCTTTTGAGATTTGATTAGTGTCCTCTCTCTTATAGTTCTTGAAACCACTTGGAGATTGATGATCTCTTACTCATCCCTGGGCGAATGCAGAGAGGCAAGTGTCACAGGAGAAGTTTCTAGAAGATTCCTTGCTCCTCCACTTTGCAGATTGACCCTGCCATTTGTCCACTTTCGCCCATCGCACCCCATAGAAGGGATTTTCAAGATGCATCGCACCTACTGTGTGTATTTAGGTGGGATGCAGCACACTTTGACCATGGAGCAGGTGAGATGGTCCAGTTTTGACCAGTTCTGAGCAGTTTTTCATGGAGAACTTCTGGGAGAATATGTAATCAGTTGACCTTGTTCTTTTAGAGGTTGGAACAACACTTTTAGGGACTTAAGAGCCCTTGTTTTATGGACATTTATGATTGAGGTTGCAGTGCCCAAAAATCTCTATAACAACTACCCCCTAAAGCATGAGGTTGTTAATTTGTTGATGTCGGGTGAAATGCTTTATCATGAGGATCTGAAGTTTTTTCAAGCTGGAAGGCGACCTATAATAAGATACAATACAATACATTATCTTCATAATATTTTCATGATCTAGCTGAGGCGGGAATTCCCATGCTTAGCTTTATAAATTCATTTTCATGTACATAAGGCAGAAAATCATCTGAGTGTAGACTGATGATTCTGGTAGAGCTATCATCCCTTAGGTTGGATGATTATCTCTGCAGTAATGATGTACATTTGATGTCTTTATTTTCTTGAATATATATCGCAGGATGGATGAAACTAGATCCGGGGTCTTCAATCTCGTTCGATCTTCACTCAAAGTAGAAGTCGATCCATGTGAGAGATGTTCTGAAGTCGAACATGGAAAGGCATCGCTTGATTACCAGCCAATGATGTAAGATGTTAACAGGCGCGAGAGGAATCACCAATAATGATGATGACCCTCAAGGTACTACAGTACAATTCACATGGTGTGAATAAGGGACTTGGCGTCGAACACCACGCAAAACATTTCGGTCGAAGGCCATTGATGTAAACCTGTCACCGGAAGTGAGAAACTTGCCATTGAGACATGCAAGCTTCAAAGTACTGAAAGGGTTGTTCCTAGATCGACTTCTTGGATAACGAGCTGATGTTGACAAGAAGAGATCCGTCATAGGAGGACCTTAGGGAATCCCACATCAATGACACGAAACGGAGAAAATGATTTTAATGGAGGTGAAAACGATCTGGTGATATAAGGTTCAGGGTGGCGGTCATGAAAGAATGGAGCGTGAATGTATTGCAGTGGGTGAGACACAGGTGAATTCTCTGAGCGACTTCTCTTGAACATATCGGTGACACTGACATGATGGATCAGTAGCATTAACCCCAAATATGGATGGTGTGATGAAACCACGGTGATGTGACCAGTGAATGGAGCAACCCAACCCGACTTGGATGCGGAGTGAAAGTGTCATGTTCAAGAGCGACTTGCTATCAATAAAGTTTTTTCAAGTTTTCTTCCCAATTTTCCTGAGTCATTGTTGACCAGTACCTCTTTATTTTTTTCAAGCTTGAGGAGGATAACATATGCTTGTTCTATAATTTGCCCTTCGGGCAAACCCATCGCTATGATTTAACGAGCCTAGCGATAGTGAAACTCATTCGTGTCTGTAATGGACAAGTTTGTCTCTATTCGGTTTTAATGAGTTTAACGACAAGGATAACTCGGTCCTTTTCAATTTTAGAGAGCCTAAAAATGGACGTAAAGAAAACTCCAATAATCCTTTTTCGTCATATAATCCCTTAAGTCTGAAAAAGTATAAAACAATACAAAAGTGATGGATTTTCGATACTTTTAACGAGCCGAACAAAGCAAGCGCTCGATCATTTTGTGTAATAATCCCTCCAGTCCAAAAATATTAAAATCTAAAGGAGGGATAGCACTTTCAGTCCCTTTAATGAGCTGGAGAGGCAAATCACTCGGCAATCTTTTCATATTTTATGAGTCAGTGAAAAGAGCTTAAAGGAGACTCGATTTTTGAGGAACGAGTGATAAATTCGGGTAGCAGCTGATTCCAGGTAAGGTTTGGAATTTTCCAATCACAGCAGTGTCACAAGGATGGCTAACAGGATCACTCTTCGCAGTTGTTCCTCAAAATGGTAAACAATCAGATGGAGGTGAATGATCGGCCAAAACAAAGTGGAGGTGATGATGACAACACGACCAAGGCTTCAAAAGGCTGATGGTAATACATTCACAATGGTTATTTACTGGAAATTGGTTCATTTTTTAATGAGCTTAAACTCTGGGGGAACATTTGCTCATTGCTTATGTTTATTTTTTAACGAGCTTGAATTCCGCGTTAAAACTGCTCGATAATCCAGTCGTATAATAAGGATGTCTCATATAACAATGGCATTTTTCAAAGATTTGCCCCGCATCCTTTCTTTATGTAAGTTAGGAAACGACAAATCCTACGAGTTTAAAGGGTTAGAGGACCTATAACTTTAAAAAATCAATGATCGCTCTTTGCTTGCATGCCAAAACGTTTGCATGCCCCCAGGTATAGGGAAAATTTCCCAAGTTACCAAAGATTGTTCTATCCATACGGCAGATAAAACACTTCCTCGGCGATGTCTACAGAAATAGACAAAGGTGAGTGGTGCAGATGCCTCCACTCACATAACTTTGACGGAGGAATCTTATTCCAGTTTAATCTCATAAACTAGTCATATATCCTTCGCGGAAGCCTACACTATACCTAAAGTTTTCTTGCTGAAGCAGACCAGGGTGCATGCCCCCTGGGTTTCAGTCATGTCCTGCGAATCACTAGCGCTCATCAGCTGGATGGACTAGGGATTGATGAGACATCCCTTGCGTGAAAAGACCATTGAGGGATGGTATATGACTATTTTCTATGTGTGAACCGGGGAATGAAAGCTGGTCTACGAGCTTGACCACTCTTCCTTCATGCGGAAAACACATTACTCTAAATAGTGAGGAGACAATGGCTGCCATGCAATAAATATAGTCCCATCCAAGGCGTAGATTATAATCCAGGGGTCCTTGGACTACCATTACGTTCATGTGAATGTTTTTCCTTCTCAATGTTATCAGCACATTGGGAAGGATCCCTAACGGTCGACTGGTTCCTTTGTCAAAGCCTGTTAGATTTCTCATCTCAGGCAAAAGCGATGGTGAGCCAAGAGCTTTCCAAGCAGTTGAGGAAAGGATACTCACAGAAGCCCCTTCATATATGATGGTACCAACCATGACCATTCTATATATCTGAGCAATGATTCGAAATGGTACACTAGCCGGTAAACGGGGTCTGCCTAGTAGATTCCAATCGAAGGAAACAACTAGGTTGTTGGAGGTGGGCCTGAATAGACGGCCGGATATGACTCTGATGAACTTCCTTCCTGCGGTAAAGGAATGGGTAGACTGTCCCCATGTTCATCGGAGTCTGTGCTTACGAAGAGAATTTGAACGGTGTCGTTCTTGTTCTCTTCGGTGACTGTATCATCTGAAGATGGATCCTTTGAAGGCAAGACCGGGTAAACTATCGCCTCGACCTTTTGATTTTCGTCTGGTGTGGATTCAGATGGTTTATCTTCAATGATAGACACTTCGGCCAACCACAAGGGCGTGTCAGCCGGATTTTCAACTAGTGACGGACTCAGCAAGAGCTTCTTATATCCAGGAGGAAGCCGTAACGGTGAAACCGGACGGTCATCTAAAACTCTTTTAGCCTCGTCTAAGAAGGGAAAACAGTGGATGGCATGATCGCCTTCACATAGTTTACAAGGAAATTTACATTTTCCTTTTTGTCCAGGGGCTTCACTTTCACTAGTTGACGGTGTACTTTCAACATGATCATCAGAGGTTGACGACACCGGATTGTGCAAACGAGGAGACCAGTCCCTTAAGATCTGAGGGATGCAATGACAATCTCGATGATAGTGGTCTCCTTTGCAAATGACACATGCAGATTTAGGCCTGGACGATGTAGTGTGTGGATTTTCACTAGACGATGCTTGGTTGCCCCTTTTCGCCTTTGGCTCCTTCTTCTTCTTCTCTTTCTTCTTCTTCTCCTTCTTCTTCTCGGTTACTTGATTTTTGGCTTTACCAGCTTCATCAAGCGAAGAGGAGGGAGGAGAGGAAGAATTGGACGAAGTAGAGGGTTGGGGGGTAACTCTGGTATTGTTTTGTTGCTGACTAGATTGTTCAGGAATCATGGTGTTCTGAATGACAGAGGTTGAGAAGAGCCATACGGGCAAGCTGATTGCTAATCCTGGAAGCGACAATGTGGCCATATGGGGCGCACCAACATCTCCCCAAGAGGAGAAGGGGCTAGGATTTCCTCCAAGGGGAACTCCTTGGTTGGTGGACTCCATTTTTCTCAACGTAAGACCAACGTAGGAAAGGTGATATTTATTCCGATTAAAATAAACTTTAGACGCTTTGACACAACTTGTTTTTTCAATTTTTAAGAGTCGAGAAAAAACAAAAGATGACTCTAGTCGCCTTCGATTTTTAATGAGCCTGAAGTGACAAGTGCTCAGATGGACCTTTTCCTTTAAGGAGTCTGAAAAGGAACGAAAGGGACTACTCTAGAAATCTAGATAGAGGGATTACCAAACCAATCGCAAAACTGCTGAATACTTTTTACGGTACGGCAGTCAATCTTCCCGAATGTTGTGTTCAGTGCATTGCGATCGATAGGGTGGCAGACACGGCTTCCTATGGATAAAGGATAAAGCCTATTGTGGTCTCCCAATATATACTCAACCGTAAGTGGGAGCACAATTCCGTACTGGCGCTTATCGTCTCAAGGTGGAGGAATCACCCAACCAACAATGAGAACAACAGTTACCAGGCTTAACGACGCTGGATTACGTCTCTAGCCTAGACTTCTTGATGTTGTGCGTTAGGTTCCAAAGCATTTTTAGATTCATTAAATTTATTTTACAGTTGATCTTGCTTAAGAAATTTTCCTTTCAGGTTCACCGCATGATGTAGATGTACAATTCCTAAAATGCAATCTTAGATGATAAACAGTCGTTTAATCTTCTTTTTGCAATGAAAATCCTAGAGACTAAGGAAAGAGAGATGGAATTCTTTCAACATAGAGCAGAGAGCACACACTATATGCACTGTCCTAAATCAAACCAACAAACAGTCTAAATGCAAATGCACGTGCATGTATTTTTTTCAGCCTTCTTAATGTGTGAATGATAAAAAGAAAGCTAAGCACAAATCTAAATTATTTTTCAAAATGACGTTACTAACAAGTTTCTTTTCAAGACAAAATCAAGACAATGACGACACTTTGCGATTTGGAAATGAAAACTTGCTTTCGACACTTGAAAAACTACTAATTCAAATCAAATACAAGAGTAACAGTGTAATCGACTATCAAGAATGATCAGATTCTCTTCTATGACTGAAAATGACACTTGCGACACTTTCAAATCAAGAAACGACAGTACGATTACGCTACTTCTTTGTAAAAGATAACTGAAAATGGCTCAAAATACATAAAAACATTTACATTCCTTTGCACAATAGAGGTGGAATAATGGCAAGGAAAGGGGTGTCAATAGAGGTGTACTAACTACAGGCAGCAAAACTCTTGAATAGAGCTGAAAAGAGTGAACACAGAAACCAAATCTAGGAGCAGGAAAGGCCTTGTCTGATCAGCGCACCTGTAACATAGTGAACTGGAGATGCAGCGCACCTACTACACTCGGGAAGTGTGATGCATCTAGAATTCACAGAAGAGACAGTGCGCTGGACCAAGGATGAGACTTTAACTAGGTTCCAGGTCACAGTTTGCAGCTCAGTTCAGGGATTTAGGCCGAGTAAGTGGTAATCAGTAAATCAATCACAGGGGTAGATCTAAAGAGGTTACTAGAGCCACCACAAGGGCAATTAGAGAGCCTGTAAATTAATTGTTCAGTTCATAAACAAAACTCGGAGATAGACTGAAGCAGCATTGATCTACTTTGCACTTGCATAGAAAATGCAGTTCGAAGGCTAGCTGGCTTAACTTCAGGCTTCGTCTGTAAGTTTATAAAGTAAACAAATGCAGATAAACAAACAATCTATTCGCTCCCCAGCAGAGGCGCCATTTTGTTATCGGGAAAACTAGTGTCTATGCAGAGCTGCTAGTCCCACTAAGGCTGGTAGGTACCTTAGAAACAAACAAAATAAAACTACTTTCGTTTTCCTTTATGAGAAATAGATAAGAGGGGAATAAGGAGACCAACCCCTGTCTTGTGCTTGGTTCCTTGCTCGATTCCTCTCCCTTCTGATAGATCTTTGCTACTCGCTTCCTTGTCTACCCAACTTCATAGAGCACTTGTAGAATCAAAGCAGCATAACACTATCCAAGAACATAGATCTATTATCATAAACAATATAGGACCAGATATATATTGACAACACAAATGCACATAACATCAATCATACAAGAATGTGGAGGAAAACTTGAATAGCTTTATTGATAATCAAGAAAGAGCAAAGAGGATTACAACCAATTGTTCTGACCCGGCATCATCCTCTCAGCAAGAAAGCCCTTCTTCACCTCATGAAAAGCTTAGATCACCCAACACTATGATATTGCACCAAGAAACCAGTAGCACTTCCTTACAAGATATAAAATTCCAGCCCCCGGATCTCTGGGTTGAGGGATCCATATATAGATGTTTGAAAGGGGGGTGAGTCAGCTTTTGAGATTTGATTAGTGTCCTCTCTCTGATAGTTCTTGAAACCACTTGGAGATTGATGATCTCTTACTCATCCTTGGGCGAATGCAAAGAGGCAAGTGTCACAGGAGAAGTTTCTAGAAGATTCCTTGTTCCTCCACCTTGCAGATTGACCCTGCCATTTGTCCACTTTCGCCCATCGCACCCCATAGAAGGGATTTTCAAGATGCATCGCACCTACTGTGTGTATTTAGGTGGGATGCAGCGCACTTTGACCATGGAGCAGGTGAGATGGTCTAGTTTTGACCAGTTCTGAGTAGTTTTTCATGGAGAACTTCTGGGAGAAGATGTAATCAGTTGACCTTGTTCTTTTAGAGGTTGGAACAACACTTTTAGGGACTTAAGAGCCCTTCTTTTATGGACATTTATGATTGGGGTTGCAGTGTCCAAAAATGTCTATAACACTTTTGCCTACCGGGTCCTTCCTATTGGGTTGTGCAATGTTCTTGCCACTTTCGAGAGAGCAGTACTGAGCATATTTGCTGAACTAGTTCATGATTCAGTGGAAATCTATATGGATGACTTTACCCCTTATGGTTCTAACTTCTATGAAGCTTTGACTAACCTCGGAAAATTTTTAACCAAGTGTATTGAAATAAACCTGTCCCTCAATCCTGAAAAATGTGAATTCCTGATGACTGAAGGGACCGTGCTAGGTCATGCAATCTCTCAGCAAGGATTACAGGTGGATCCCAACAAGATTGCTATCATTCAAAGGGTCCCACCTCCTCAAAAGGTAAGAGATGTTCGGAGTTTTCTAGGCTTAGCAGGGTATTATAGAAGATTCATTAAGGATTTTAGTAAGCTAGCCTCTCCATTGTTTGGTATTTTGGGGAAAGATGTTGAGTTCATATGGACTGACAACTGTCAAGAGGCTCTGGATGCCTTCAAAGGTAAGCTAGTAACTGCCCCAATTTTGAGAGGTCCAAACTGGGCCCTACCTTTTCCCATTCACACAGATGCCTCGAACAAAGCGATAGGATCAGCCTTAGGGAAAGTTGAGGAGAAGCTGCCTTATGCCATATACTTTGTCAGTAAAAGCCTGTCCAAGGCAGAATTAAACTACACTATAACCGAAAAGGAGCTCCTAGTTGTAGTCCATGCCCTAAACAAGTTCAGACACTGCATCACCGACTATCAAACATTCGTACACATTGATCATGCTGCAATTAGGTATTTGATGAATAAACCAAATGTAAACGCTCGTACCATTAGATGGTTACTTTTATTGCAGCAATTTGATTTGAACATTGTTGATAAGCCGGGTAAGGAAAATGTTGCTGCTGATTTTCTATCCAGACTAGATCTGCCTGCAGGTGAAGAAGGAATGGTGGATGATCAAATGCCAGATGAACACCTATTTGCTATTTCAATACTCTCTCCATGGTTTTCTGATATAGAAAATTATTTGGTTTCAACACAATTTTCGCCACACCTGTCCTCAAAAGGGAAGAGCAAGATCATCAGGGAAAGTGCCCCATTCACATGGATTGGGGGCAATCTTTTTAAACTTGGCCCAGATCAGATCTTGAGGTGATGTGTCAGGGAGGAGGAAGTTTTTGACATCCTCCTAACCTGTCATGATGGGCCTATGGCGGCCACTTTGCAGCAAAGAGGACTACCTTCAAAATTCTGCAAGTAGGTTACTATTGGCCCACTCTTCATCAAGAAGTCAGGAGATATATCAGCCAATGTGATCGATGTCAAAGGATGGGGAAACCTACTCCAAGCGATGAGATACTCCTGCAACCTCAAGTGACTTTCGAGCCATTTGAGAAGTGGGGCATGGACTTTGTGGGTTTGATCAACCCTCCTTCAAAACAGAAATCTTACATCATTGTGTGTACTGATTATCTGACAAAATGGGCAAAAACCAAGGCAATCAAGGCAACAACAAAAGGAAAAGTAGATGAGTTTTTGAGGGAAAATATCTTCTACAAGTTTGGCTATCCAAGAGAGTGAGTCACAGATCAAGGAAGTCAGTTTACCTCCAGTTTGGTGGAAGACCTGCTCACACATCACAAGATTAAGCACAAAACTTCCACCCCTTATCATCTGCAAGCAAATGGACAGGTGGAAGTCAGTAACAGAGCTTTGGAAGGAATTTTGACTAAGGTAGTGAGCAGCAACAAAAAAGATTGCGCAGATCGACTGGTTGAGGCCACCTGGGCCTATAACACCACCTGGAAAACCACCACAGGGTTTACACCCTATGAGCTAGTCTATGGGAAGAAGGCTTTGCTCTCAATAGAATTTGAACATAACACATTAAGGATGGCAGCTTAGTTGGACCTAGATCTTAGCCATGCACAAAAGGAAAGATTGCTTCAACTAAATGAATTGGATGAACAGAGAATGCAGGCCCTACTCCACTCAGAGGTAGTCCAACTTCAAAGAAAAATATGGCATGACAGAAACCTCAAAGAAAACACTTCCAGCATGGATATTGGGCGCTGCTATATGATTTGAGATATAAATATTTCAAGGGCAAACTGAGGACAAGATGGCTGGGCCCATACATAGTGGAACAATGCAATGACAATGGTTCAGTCCTGATCTGGACCATTGATGAAGAAGCCATCCCCATGCTCGTCAATGGGCATAGGTTGAAGATCTATAGGAAGCCCCTTTCCAAGTAGGAATTCATTGAGAATATGGGTAAAACAGTGTTGGTAGTGGAGCAGGTCCCTGTCTCCACTCCACCCACACCCTGAGCACACCAAAAAAAAGGAGGAAAAAACAAAAAACAAAAAAAAACAGGAAAAGTAATAATATTTCTCTGGGTGAAAACCTCTTGGAGGCACCCATGGCAGGCAGTGAGGGTGAAAACCTCCTGGAGGCACCCTAGCTTCCTCATAAAAAAAAAAGGAGAACAAAGAAAAAAGAAAAAACCTAACTTCTTTTGAATAAATTGCAGGTTGCAGGAGGGTCACACAAGAGAAAAAGACATGGCCAGGTTGCATACACCCTTCATAGTCCATCCCTCCATCGCTGTTATCCTTTCCCAAGCCTTGGTCTCATTTGTTCTGAAAATTTCGCATCCTACAGGAAACTCTATGTATTCTATAGGAGGCTCCTGTAGAAACTACAGAAAGCCCAAAATCAAGTTTAGAGAAGAACCCGAGGGCTGGAAATTTTTCTAAGAGGCCTGTGAACTTCCGTGCCACCATCCATCCGCCTAACTCTCCATTACATCCCTGCACACCCACATTTCCACTCGCTTTTGCTTTCCCTACACAAAAAAATACAGAAATTCTGTTTCTCTCATTCTGTAAACACAAAAAAATGATGATCAATAAAGCAGCAGCTTTCTTTACTTATTCTTACCTGATGCCTTCCAGTTGTTTTTCATTTCATTCAAAACATTCTTCAGTATTCTTTTTGGCCCCTGCTTAAGCATCACCTTGAAAATTCAGAAGGAGAAGCAGCTATAGGAAATCCTACAAGATTCTTGTAGCAGCGGATCGCTCTGATAAACAAACCCCAAAGACAGGGTCAGTGCATCGAAGATGCATGAACCATGCAAGGAGAAAATCCTAATCGAAACATCATTAGCATATGCCAAAGGCTGAGCATGCCGAGCACCAACAACAATGGTAACGAGGAAATGAAGTTCCAAAGTCCAAAGCATGCAGAGGAAAATAGTGACTAGCAGGTAAGTGGCTAAACCTATTCCTTGATTGCATGAATATTTAGAAACTACATGAACTATGGGAATGGTCACGATTAAATAGAATCGGTGGCCAGCTAACTAGCCACCCTCATTCAGTTCAACACACCCTCGTGGAGTTCAAATGAGCCTCGTCCAATTCTCGTAGATCAGATACGCAGTCAGCACGTGTGGCCCATCAACTCGGGAAGAAAAAACTCAGAATCGGTAGTGGTGGCGGCGTATAACGGGAATAAGGGAGGTGATGGCGGTCAGGTGACATGAAGAACCATAATGACACTGGTGTAGGACCAACGGTTGGAATGGGGATAACGTACCCATCCGTCCACCTCACCTTGTCACTGCAGATTATGCCATCAGTTTAAGTACAGTGCAGTCTAAGCCTCCACCACCTTTTGTTTGCATTTCCATCGACGAGTTCTCGATTGCAGTATTGATCTACAACCTTTAGAACAGTGAACCAGTTGTTTTCTGCCAGTTTTTCAAAACCCTCCTACCTATCGGGCTCTACAAGAGCACTACCGCATTCTACAGGAGCAGGAACACCATCTACAGGAGGCTTTCTATAGGAAGGCTAGAGAGCAGCTTTGCGACAGAAAAAGTCGGATTTTTTGTCAAATTTGAGCCAGGAATGAGGTAGGCTCGGAAACCTGCTCTACGTATGATATATCTAGATAAGATGGTGGATTAAAAGTAAATTATTGGGTTGAAAAAGAAAGGAAAAGAGAAGCTGAAAAGTTTGCCTGTGTTTTTCGACGTTCTACACAGTCTCTCCAATTTCTTCTCTGCATTCAAAAATCTATTTTTTTCTTTCCTTTCCTTATTCTCCTAAAAAAAATAGCTGCAACCATAGCAAATCAAGCCTGGGAAGGAAACGAAATTACAAGTCTGTTTACTCTGTGAGAAGAAAAAACATTGTCGTTCTATCAAAGTATTGATTTTTTTCCAAAAACCAAGAAGAAAATTCAAGTTGAAAACAGTTTGAAGAAAGGGAAAAATTGCAAATTGGTGTTGTGAAGAAGAAGCACACGGGAAATTCCTTCTACATTTTAGAAAAAAAACAAAACTCAGCTATCCCTCTATTTCTGGTTTTGGAAGTTATTGCCTTCTTCCTCACCTGAGCATTTTCAGAAAACAACTAAACACCATGCCAGGAGGTTTTATGAGAAAGGAGCCTTTGAACTCCAACAAATTGCATGAGCACCCCGAGGTGGTGGCCCTCTTCACCAGGGCAAACTGGATGTCTTTCTTTGAGAGAATTCATGGATATGATGAGGAGGTGACTGAAGAATTTTTAATGTCCTTAAGACCCCATTCGAAAACACATGCTACAGTCAATTTCAGGGGTCTGACCCTAGAGCTTACACCGGATTTTATTAGCAGAATCACAGGTCTTCCACTTGGGCTCCCCTGGAGCAAAGAGGAAAAACCATTGGGATAGGTTGCTAAGAAGACATTTTTTTAGCTTGATGAGCATCCTGTAGAGGATAAAAATGGGGTCAGAAGGACAAGCTTACCTCCTCCATGGAGTGAAGTCAGCTACCAGATCATGAAGTATATCTCTTGTGAAGGGAGATTCAGTATAGTTTATGGGTATCACTTCAAGTTATTGCATGAATTGAGATATGGGATGGATCTACCAACAGCTAGGAAACTTAGTCTCCCATATTTCCTCCTTCAATATTTGATAGAATGTGGCACCAAGTTGAATGCAAGGGTTCTAGACCAACTAGCCCACCATGGGCTCATCAAATTGTTGGTAGAAGATGCCCTACACACATACACCATCCCCATAGCTTGGGAAATTTTCCGGAACATGTCTAGAGGAGACAACATCAAAACTCTTACTAATGAACTTAGTCCATCCGACAGTGAAGAGGAGGAGTAGACAGAGGAACTTGAAAAGGACATTCATGAGGAGCAAAAAAACATTCAAATAGAAGAGGAAAAATAGGAAGAATAGGAGAAGTCAGACAAAACCACAGTTGCACCTAAGGCAGGAAGGAAAATAGCAGCAAAAGCAGAGAAAAGGAAGAGTAAGAACAGAAACAATGGGAGGAAGTGGACAGGAAAGTAGGTTTTTATGACAGAGAAGAAGACATCACATCAAAGGCTTGGGATGTCAGGGAGGCTGTTAAAGTTATTAAAGATGAAGAACTGGATTAGTTGCTCAGAGGATGAGCAACCCATTCAGCAGGGGGGTGATGATGAGCCCCAGAAATGGGTAACTATATGGGCTCATTATGCCTATTATTTTCATTTAATCCACCATTCTCAATATTTTTGTGCATGTTTTTGAATATATTTATGTCAATAGAGTGAATGGGGATGGTCACTTTGCCATGTGGTCTAATGAGTGTTTATTGCAGATTTTTTGGACAATTTTGGACAAGGACCAGGAATTTAGGAGCAAAATGATAGCCAAAATTGAGGAAATAGGGATGAGGACTTATAGGAGGGATGTCCCCTTCATTAAATGACCCCTTCCTCGAATTCTTCATCAACAGCTCGGAGTGCAAGGGCCCACATTGATGATTCCAAGGGGCAGTCGAGCAAGTCAAGTAGGGTTGTTGTTATCTTCAGTTCCAGGCAGCCAAGTTCCTTAAGTTTAGGAGGAATGTTGGGAGTCCCCACTTGTATAAATAAGAATGCTTCAAGCCTCAGTAGGTTAGCCATTTGATAGTCTATTTTCACACTTTTGTGCAGTCTTGTACTCAGCTCATTTTCGAGCTCTTTTTGAAGACAATTTTGTGATGTAACTGCTATTATTTTTTTATCAATGAAGATGAATCCAGTTTTGAACCAGCACTGATCTTTCCTAGAGGGCTGAAGCTCTTGGGTTAGGGCCCAACCCAAGTTCCCAACACCTCCTTTGTGTATTTATATGTTTTTTCTTGCATTCATAAGATAATTTCTGTTGTTTAGGTTAATCTTGCTTTGTTAAATTAGGTTGCTTTTGATGGTTAGAATAGTTTCTCTTGCTTCAAGTTGATTAAGTAGTTTGCTACGGTAACAGAGAAAGATCCAAAAATGCTACCAGTAGGTCTTGATCTCCTTTCTCCATCCTTGGGACCATGATTTGATGTCAAGGCACTACTGCTACCACAAAAAACACAGTCTTTGCTCTTCCAATGCAATTGTTGGTGTGATATTTCAAGTTGGATAAGTTGATATTAGATTAGATTCACATGTTTAGATCCTTTCATGTCATTTACA
Organism: Pinus tabuliformis; assembly: GCA_031772625.1. Taxonomy (NCBI): domain Eukaryota; kingdom Viridiplantae; phylum Streptophyta; class Pinopsida; order Pinales; family Pinaceae; genus Pinus; species Pinus tabuliformis. The sequence goes on from CM062818.1 coordinate 373,932,876, forward strand.
ATGGTTTTCTCGCATATTTTTCTGTTCATAAAGTTTTGTTCATCATTTTTCTAGGTTTAGGTCAGATTTTAGGTTAAAATAGACAAAACTTTGTTTTTCGGTTCTTGCTTGGGTCAAATTTGAGCAGTAAGTGTGCAGATCACTTGTAGAACATTCCAAATCATCATTACTCCATAGCACAGCCTATACTAGTTCATCTTTCAAAGATTTCCCTACTCTTTCGCCATATTTTGCCAATCTACCCTAATTCTTCCATTTTTTCATAAAGTCACTTTCTTGCCTTTTGAGCAAATCCAACCATCTCCTTCATTCCTGATCTTCATTGACAAAGTCCTAGACCCCTCAACACCTTAATCTAGCCTTCATTTCCCTTTTTCCATCATTTTCCTACCTTCAAACCTCCAAAAACCACTTTCAGCCTCCTTCTGTAGATTCTCCTATAGAATCTCCTGTAGATCCCCTGCAGCCTCCTATAGAAGTTCATACGAGTGATTTTTTGAAGTCTGATCACAATGGAAGTCTCCAGAAAAGTACTAGGGACTTCTTAGGACCTCTCCATACCTTCCTCACCATCTGCAAAAGCAAACTCCATCTTCCTTGACCACCAATCCTCTGCACAGTCACAACCAGTCAAACCATAAGCATAATAATTCCACATAAAAATACTCAAAAGTACGAAAAGATGATTCCCTCTCATCTCGCTTTAGAAGTAGCTTGAATAAATGCAATTTACCATTTCAGTAGTCAACGGCACCACTTTTAGTAGTTTCTATCTCTTTTCTTGCAAAATTAGGGTTTGCTAGGGTTTTCATTTCCTTTCGGTTTTCCTTCTCTTTCTACAAGTAGAATAGCCTCTATAGAGTTAGCTTTCTTCCATCATAGTAAAAGATTCTTTTGAGAACTCATAGAAGTTGGCTTAAGCTCTTAGCGAACTTGCACCAGCTGATCAAGTGGCAACCTGTAGTAAGAGCTAGTACTTGTGCATATGGCACCATCGCTTCCAAGTTTGTTACGAACTATCAGGTTGATAAAAGTAAAGAAGGAAGCCCCAGGAGTTGCAGCATTATTGTTGTAATACTGGAGCTCACCAAAGATGTTTCTAGAAACAGAAAGATCTCTGATGCCATGCCATCGCACCCTGTTGTATTTCTGTTAATTCAGTATCTCTTTGTTTTTGTCCTATTTCTCTAGTAGCAGCAATCTGTCATCTCAACTCCTCTTGTTTTTGTTGTGGTTCTAGTGTAATGGGTGAATAAACTAAGTATGCTATATCTTGCCTTTCCTGCCAGCTATTTTTAGAAATTTCATGTTTAAAGTGGGAGTCGGTGAAACTTAGAGTGATCTCTTGTGGGCTCATGTAAGTCTCGCAAGCACAAATTGATGATTAAACATGAAAAGTATGTTGGAATTTAAAAACGTTTTTGGTGATGCAAGAACATTAATGGACTAGGGATGCTCCTGCATTACTCATTCCAATGTTCAACAGATAACATTTGTTTGAAAATATATGTTGAAGTTACAATTATTTTTCATGTGGCACTATTTGGTGCAGTTATAACAGATTGAGTAGACAAGTAGATGAATATATTCAATAGAGAAGTGGATCCAAGCCTGAGATTCCAATGGTAGTTTTCTTGATTTCGATGATAGGAATTGGATTTGCAACATACCCCTAATGTTTTTAACTATTTTCAAAATTTCCATTTGACAACATGTTTATGCCCTTTTTTGAATGCTAGAATTTAGTTATTTTCCCAATAACTATTTGGAGTAGTTTATGTTCTATTTGCAACAGTAATCTTTATTTATCAGCGTTATTTGAATTTATAGGTTCATGTTTAAAGACATATACATTTGAGTTCCCCTAGGTCTACTTCATTTTATTTCATCCTTTTATTCTATCAATCCTTGTGTTTCTTGGTGATTAACAATTTGGTGATATTAGTTTCCAGCTGCAACACCTTGTTGGATTTCTTAAAGATATTTCCTTGCCTTTATCTTACTATCTTTCCAGTGAAGCATGATTATATATTTGCATATGTGGGTTTGAAGTTTAAGTAGTTGGTTCTGCATTTGAAGGACAATTTTCTTATATGATTTGGTTATGGTTGGCATGTATATCAACCTTTAGAAGGAGAAGTGATGGTATTTATTGATCCCTATCTAAATATAGTTTGCTTAGATTGTAATTAGGCTGGTGATGGTGATCTTTTATTATTGTGTGTTTGCTATGATTCAACATCTCATACATATTGTGTTCACCTTGGAAGGGCTATCCCTGAATGAGATTGGTATTGTCAAGGCTATCAAACATCTATCCCTGGACTGTCCAACACACATGATGAAGATGTTGAGGATTTTATGCTTGATTTTGACAATGGGGATGAAGCTTAGGAATCATAGGATTTGTGGAAGATGCTCCAGTTGGGATGGTTGTAGAAAGAATAAACTTAGAGCTCAATTTATTACCACCTTCTTCTTCTTCTGCGCCTCTCGTAGAGACAAGGCCAACTCATGTAAGAACAATTCACAGAAGGATTTTGTGAAAAAGCACACAAAATCCATCTCCTAGATTTCCAGATGCAGTAAGGTCTTCACTTAGGAAAAATGAAGTATCTGGGTCTACATCCCAAGTATCCATTGTACAGACGAAAACTCTCTCAGGTCAGCACATACTTAAGGAGTCTGTACAAACTTTACATGACAATTGGTCTACACCAGGAAGAGGCTTTTAGTAGTTTCAACTAGCTCTTCCCTTCACAGATTTGGGGCAAGAGATGGGACTGATGAAATTTTACAACCCACACCTAATAGCAGGTCACTTCTCTTTCGTGAATCAGCTTGGAGAAGTAATTTAACCTCTGTTTTAGAGATGGAAAATTATATAGTTAAATCTGATGTTCATCAGGCGTGGGAAATGATGGAACATACTCTAGCATTAAGAGGAGATAATATAGCTCTGGCTAATTCTCATAAAGATGGAAGAAACTGGCAGGGATCATCTTCTAGTCATAAAAAAATGATTTGTAGGAATTGATGGGCAATGCAAGGTAAATTGTTGTGAGTCAAAGCATCTTAAGTGCTCATGTACAATCAAGAACTAGATATAGTCAAGATAGACACATTCCTGCAACTACTAACTATTTAGAAAATACAGAAAGGATAACAGAGGAGATCTCATGTAGGGATGTTGGAAATAATAGGCTGCCAACACCTAGTGTTTCTAACGAGATATTGGGTATAAGATTATCTAAAAGAAGTAGCAGTTTACATCATCAGCTAGACAATGGTAGTTCATTTAGTAAACCTCATGAAAATGGAGTCCGCAAAGTTGAAGGTGCAAAGGAGAAGGTGATATTCATGGTAAAAGCTCACATGAAGTGCACAGTCACAAGGGAACATAGGTAAAATAATTTGTATTTTTCCTTATTTTATGGTTTGTCTCTATAGAGTTGATTTTATTAGGTGTACATTGTATGCATCTCAAAATTTCTCTTTAGAAAATCCTATTTTTATTCTTTCTAAGAAAAACTGTCTCGGGAATCCCAATGGATGTTTCCCCACATTCATGGATGGCATCTCTAGTAAACCCATTGGCATTTACTAGTGCACGTCACCCAAGGGATTTCGAACAGGGCACCTACTAGCACAAAACTAGCCAAATGCCCAATAACATTAATGACATTCAGTTGGGTTAACCCCTTGGGCTCAATAGATGATAATCAACTACACTATTTGCCATATTAACATATTGATCTTGTTTAATATTTTGTTAGAGAAACCATAACAATCCAAGCATGTTCCTATTTTTATTTTGGTTTTTAATTCCTTTTTTGGTGTGGTGACAACTTTATATGACCATATGGATGTTAATTTTTTTTAGAGTATATGTTGAGTAGTAGATGCTCTCTTACATTCTACCTTGTCTATTATGTATTGATGGAGTTCCATTTCATTACTTGTAACCAAATAACTATGTCAATCATGTATAAAAGGATTCTTATATCAATATTTATAAAACAAACATTGTCCTTAAACAAGCAAAGTAGATCCTCAATGCTACATGTTTGCATCTCCAGGAACTTCCAATCCTAATAAATGAGGTCAAATTTAAGTGTTTCCAGAATCCAAATATCAGGTTTTGTGATTTCTCTCATATATGGTCCTGGAAAAGCGAAGTGAAATTTAATTATTTCCAAACCTTAAGTTTTGTGAATTCACTCATATTTGGTGCTAGAATCTTTTGATCAAATGAGAAGAATTTCTTTTAGTTGCATTCAAATTCTCCATAAATAATACTAAATTTCTCCCTAACTAAAATTCTCCCTGAAATGGCTTTGGGATTGAAAAATTTGTAAATATTTTTAGGGAAACAACCCAAAATACCTTTTCCAGATTAGAGTTTTATAACACTAGGTACTAAAACAGTCTTCTATTTTCTGTTGCAAATGTCTGATAGATTATGCCCAGAAACTGATCATATAATTAGGTAGATGCGCTGGACGGACTAAATAATTTTGAACAAATAATCAATTAACATAAATGATATATTTGGTTGCATGAATATATAACTTAGAAGCATGAATTAAAGAAGAAATATCAATGATATTGATATATTCTTAATTGAGTTGAATGAGGCTAGGAATAGCTTTGACTAGAGGGTGTTGAAAATGGCATAATTTTGTTCTAGTTGGATAGATTTAGAACTAAAAATCAGCAATTTTCTTTCTTGCATAACTTGGGAAGTTTTTGTATCTCAAGTATCCATCTTATTGAATAGTATGATTTATGCCTTGCAATGTTGAAAAATGTTGTGATACCACTTGCTAGTAACCTAAACGCTTTGGATGAAAATTTAGTTGTGAATTTTACTTGCAAAAGATATAAGTGAAAATATAGATTAGTTCTCCCTTCTGTAGAATTTCCTTGAAATTTTTATACTGCTTGAATGAATAAATATGAAACTAATTGTTGCACCAAGACAAAAAATATCTCTACCAATTTGTAGTGGAATAGAACAAAAATAAAACACAGCCACACTATAGCAAAAAAAACAAAAATTTCTAGGGAACCCAACTACGAAAACCCTCTGCTAACTGTATAAATTTAAAATACTATCCATATATGAGTTTGAGACACCTTCTTCAAGAACAGGTTCATTGATGTGTATTTCTTTCCATATTCATTTTCATAAGAATTAGGGTTGTTGTTCATCAAATCACAGTAGCTAGAAAGTGTCTCTTTGATTTCAGAAAGCAGACTAGGATCAACTTCATCCAAGAATCCCCTAGATAGCTCATCGGTAGCAAGAAGAAAGGTATTTTTTTATTTTATTTAATCACATGCATCCATCATAATCACTGATTTGTGTTCATTTCTTTCACATTCATTTTCAATGTTAGATGCAAAAGGTAATTTAGTATGATATAATCCTTAGGTAACCAACCTTTAGACATATCGTTGGTTAATTTATGTTGTTTGAAGTTTATTGAGTTTGAGTTTTATCATGAAACTACTAGAAGTGTACTAGCATGGTTGAGTTGATTATCATGATAACAATGTTATGGTTTGATCTAGTCCTTGAAAGGAACCTGTAGATGATGGTCAAAATTTCACATTCCTTTCATTTTTTTATGTTCACATATAACAAATATCTTTATGTTATAGCCTCTAGCTAGAAATATATAGTAACTACTACTCAGAAGTTGGATGCCATCATTTTGGAGCTTGAGATTACTCAACTTGCCTTTGTTTGAGTTGAAAATGTCATTAGATCTCATTATATCGTCTATTGCAGAGCATGAATCCAATTTACCTTTGTTTTAGTTTAAAATGTGATTAGATCTTGCTATATCATCTTTGGTAGAGAATGAATCCAATTTCTCAAAGTCCATTTGCTTGAGGTATAACAAAGCTACTTTAATTCATTAAACTTACTTTTCATATTCTGTTTGCTAATTTCAATTTTGCAAGCCACATCTGCATTGGGAAAGGAGCATATTTAATGAAGTGTGGAAGGAGAGGGAAGCTTCAGTTATGTCCTCTCAAACTTTCTAAGGTATGTAATAAAGTTTTAAAAAAATTCTGCATAGAATGTTCTGCTTTAACTTTTTCTTTTGATAATTGATTATTTATGTGATCTCCCCTCTCTCACACACAACTAGAGTCTAGACATAGATGGTTTTTTGGGATATGTGGACAATGGACAGATTTAGGCTAGCCATTTATCTAGAAATTTACACTGTAGAAGAGCAGGAATTTACAGTTGAATATTTCCTTGCCACTAAATTAGAGTTGAAGAGTCAGACTCCTATTTGTCAAGCATATACCTCACTTTTAAATCAATTTCTTGCTGTCTCTATATAGACCTTCCATGGGAGGACAAAGAGTGATCAATACCATTGCTTAATATCTCTGCAAACCAAGTAAATATTCCAAATGTGTATAAGTTAGTGGCTCCTTGGAGAATCCCAAGATTGGCACTATTGTAGCAACAAGAAATTCATTTATTTTGAGTTCTTCGTTAGTGCATTGATAGTATATTGTTTATTCCATACAATACCTCAAAAGTGTATGATCAAATTACAGTTAAGCCTGTCATAATATTTTGACTTACCCTCTTTTAGAGGGAAACTAGAGTGTGTGTCAAGCTTGCACGTCACAATTGTATCATGCAGATTTTACTTGGGAAAATGTTTGTGGATCTAAGCAGCAAGATACCTATTAGAATTCAAGAGGAAACAATACTACAAAGTGGGAATGAGGTTTCACAGTTAACCTGGATTTCACATTATGGTTGGAGTCGATTTGTTGGCAAGATGTTGGATATCCCAACTTCCTTTTTATGACTGAGTGCAAGATTGAATTCTTTGACATATTCCTCACTCAATTTCATTAAGTGACAGGTTTTCTCACAAGTGATTCACACCTATAAACTTTACCAAAGTTGTTATTGAGTCTTTGGAGGTGGTTATCTTTTTAATGCACACACGTACAAGAAGACAAGAAATAATATGCTTGACTAATTTGAAGTTATCTCCATGCGAATAAGGTGTTTCCATTCATAAACCTGACAACTCACTCTACTTCTTTCTAATGAACAACTTTGGGACTTGCCATGAATGATGAGACAATTCCAATCACATAACTATAAATTTCTTATTTAAATCTATACCCACTAGATTAGAATATGCACAAGGAGGACTCCATTGTTGTTTCGAAATAACCTACAATCGACTTGTACCATGCTATTTAAACTTTTTTGTATTTATTCGCATCCTTGGTTTGTGACATAAAGATGCAATAGGATACCTTGGATTTTCTATACTAACACTCCTAAAAAATAATAAAGTATTCGAAAATCTATCATTTCAAATGTTTTATGTAGCTCACCTTTTGGTTTTTCAATTATCGAATATTTTACCTATATTGATTATATCTTCTACAACCAATACCACAGTGACAATATATGTTATAGTTTTATCCATGTTGCTCTGAAGGTGTTTCTCCTTCATTAGAGAAACAATACACTGCAGTTTCCATTTAGGGGAGAAGTGTACCCAGTAGCAACCTTGGCCTGTGTGAAGATGGGTTGAATGCACATTAGATTCTATCTATTTCTTTGAAGGTGTTTCTCCTTCAATAATACTTCATCTTAGTAAATCCTTTCATTTTGCACCTTCATTAGATGCATGCAGCCTTGGGATACATGTTGTAGATTATAGTTTTCCTATGAGGGTGTAGCCACGATGAAAGAAGTGCATTGATTTTAGGCATCTTGTGCTTGTTGTATGCAAGCATGCTTGTTTAGTGTTTCCCAAACCTAGATAGAGCCATATTTAGTATGCTTTTATAGTTTGACTTAGATGCTCACTTTTCTTAATTTAGGCATTTTTCTTAGTTCTGTTTTATGCACAGATATATCTTTAAGAAAAGTTCACAGTAGAGAAAGGTTCTATATTCTGAGCAGGGGACACATTTCTAGGTAGGAGGTACTCTATTCTAGGAAGCTTTTTTCATGCAGGTTAGGTGCTTTATCCGAGAATCCCAAGAGTGGCACTATTGTAGCAATAAGAAATTTGTTTATTTTGAGTTCTTCATTAGTGAATTGATATTATATTGTTTATTCCATGCAATACCTCAATAGTGTATGATCAATTTACAGTTAAGATTTTCATAATATTTTGACTTACCCTCTTTTAGAGGGAAACGAAAGCATGTGTCAAGCTTGCACATCACAATTTTATCATGCAGAGTTTACCTGGCACAAGTTTTGTGGATCTGAGTAGCCAGATACATGTTGGAATTCAAGAGGCAACAATACTACAAAGTGGGAAAGAGGCTTCACAGTTAACCTACCTTTCAAATTATGGTTGGATTCAGTTTGTTGGCAAGATGTTGGATACCCCAACTTCCTTTTTATGACTGAGTGCAAGATTGAATCCTTTGACATATTCCTTGCTCAACTTTCATTAAGTGATGGGTTTTCTCAAAAGTGCTTCACATCTATAAACTTTACCAGAGACGTTATTGAGTCTTTTGATGTGTTTATCTTTTCAAAGCACAAACGTACAATAAGATGAGAAACAATATGCCAGACTAATTTCAAGTTATCTTCCTGCGAATAGCGTATCGCCTTCCATAAACCTGATGACTCGCTCTGCTTCTTTCCAGTGAAAAAATTTAGGACTTTTCATGAATTGGGAGACAATTCCAACCCCATAGCTGTCAGTTTCTTATTTAAAGTTATACCCACTAGATTAGAACTCACACAAGGAGCATTCCATTCACATTTCAAAAGAACCTGTGATCGACTTATACCATACTATTTAATATTTTATGTATTTCTTTACATCCTTGGCCTGTGACATAAAGACACAACATGCTACCTTTCATTTTCTATACTAACACTCCTACACAATAACAAATTATGCCCAAATCTGTCATTTCAAATTATCTATGCATCTCACCTTTTGGTTTTTCAATTATCGAAGTTATTACCTATATTGATGAGATCATCTACAGCCGAGGCCACAGTGACAATATCTATTAGAGTTTTATCCGTGTTATGCTAAAGGTGTTTTTTCTTCATCAGCACTACAATACATTGCAGTTTCCATTTAGTAGAGAAGTGTACCCAGTAGCATCCTTGGTCTGTGTGAAAATGGGTTGAATTCACAGTAGAATGTATTTTTTGTTTTGAAGGTGTTTCTCCTTTAATATTACTTCATCTCAGCAGATCCTTTCAATCTACACCTTCAGAAGATGCATACAACCTTGGGGTACATGGTATAGTTTCCAGTTTTTTTGTGAGGGTATAGAAACGATGAAATAATCGCATTGATTTTAGGCATCTTATGGTTTTTGTATGCAAGCATGCTTTTCTAGTGTTTCCAAAACTTATATAGAGCCATATTTAGTATAATTTTATAATTTGACTTAGATGCTCACTTTTCTTAATTTAGGTGTTCTTCTTAGTACTATTTTATGCATAGATTTATCTTTAAGAAAAGTGCACAATAGAGAAGGGTTCTATATTTTGAGTAGGGAACACTCTTCTAGGTAGGAGGTACTCTATTCTATGGAGCTTTTATCATGCATGTTAGGTGCTTTATCCTAGATAGAGCTCCAAGTCCTTGCCTCCTTGACAAAGTCCTTACTAGACAAGACATTGGTGGATAGAGTTCCAAGTCCCTAAATTTTCCAAAAACCCACTTGAGCCTAGCTATCTAGCCTAAAATCCTTTACATTCCAATCATCTCTTAGTTTTGATTTCAAAGAGAGAGCCCTCTTTGGTTTGGTAGGGCTAGCTACCAAACTAAAAGCTTGGTATGTGGTTACCTCCATCGATCTCCTCATCAGCCTAGGACATTATGGAGGATAACAGAGGGCATGACAACTAGGGAGTGCCAAGGTGTTCTAGTGAATGTAAGGTTACCATGTCATGGAAAAATGTAATGCTAGTTGTGAGGTCATGACTGCCAAGGTGTGTTAGGGAGTGCTAGGGTATGATAACATGTGATAGATAGTATGAAGACATGTCAAACATGATAAGATGTGCCAAGTGCTAAGGCATGCCAAGATGTACAAGGGTTCCAAGTCCCTGCCTCCTCTTCTTGCATATGTTATCCACTTATGACATGCCCTTTGCAATATTTGGTGCATTTACTAGTTATAGGTCATTTATAGGTTATAAATGTCTTCCGAATTTCACTTCTAATTGAGTATTCAACTAAACGTATTGATTCTCTTATACAAAACTATTTTTCTCTCCACCCACTTTTCATAACTTCAATAAGCATTAGGTAGGGACCTGCAGCTTCAATGTTGCTTTGCTTGTTTAGTAAATTATTGTCGAGACTTTAATTTATTGAAAGTTGTAGAATTTACAATTTATGAAGTTTCAAGGTCTACTTTTTAAAAGTATAATTATTTAAAGGGTGCTAGCTCAATGGAAGAGCACCTGGTTCACAAGCAGGAGGTTGGTGGTTCGATTCCATCATGCACTGACATCCATATGGAATGGAGACAATCAATTTTTGGTGACAAAGGCTCTTTTGACCATCACCAATGAGCTTTGGTGACATTTTTTGACCCTCACCAAAAATATGAAATGGTGACAGTCAATGAATGCCATCATATATATGCATCAATAGTGATGACCCTCAAAGGTCTGTAACCATAAATCATTGTTGTTGATATGAAATGGTGACGGTCGTTGTCCATCATTATAGTCATTATTTGTAACGGACCTTGAATGTCACCACAACACCCATACTTCTAGCAATGCAGCTTTTGGTGATGGTCGACGAACATCACCATATATATGCACCAATAGTGATGGCCATTAAAGATCCATCACAATAAATCATTGTTGTTCATATGAAAAGGTGACTGTCACTATCCATCATTATAATCAATATTCGTGATGGACCTTGAATGCCACCATAACACCTATACTTTTGGCTACACCACCTTTGGTGACGTTCAGTTTTTGGTGACCGAGGCTATCGTCCATCACCATTGCTCATATGCAATGGTGACAGGGACTATCCATCATTATAAATCATTATTGGTGACGAAATTTAAACGTCACTACAAAACCTATACTTTTGGCGATGCCACCTTTGGTGACGTTCAATTTTTAGTGACGGAGGCTATGGTCCGTCACCGTTGCTCATATGAAATGGTGACGGTCACTATCCATCATTATAAATCATTATTGGTGACGGACGTTGTATTTCACTACAACACCTACACTTTTGGTGACACCACCTTTGGTGACCTTAAATTTTTGGTGATGAATGCTCTTTTGACTGTCACCAATGAGTTTATGGTGACATTTTTCGCCCCTCACCAATGTATTTTTTTCTTGTAGTGCCTACACCCGGTGTACACCACAACAAAATGCATACACCTACACCTAGTGTACAAAACAATACATGTATGTGCACATAGTACAAGACAAGATAAACACATGTTATGGTACCATGACTACACAATGCACATACATAGTACCACATGTGCACAACAAAACATGTATGAATGCATACACCTACACCTAGTGTACAAAACGATACATATACATAACACAAGATATACACATGTCATGATACCATGAATACACAATGCACATACATAGTACCACATGTGCACAACACAACATGTATGACATGCACACAATACCACATGTACAACATGTACATCATACCACCTATCCACAACACCATTTACACAATGTATATACAACATCACATGTACACGACACCACCTACACAATGTGTACACAACACCACCCACACAATGTGTACACAACATCGCGTGTACGCAACATTACCAACACAATGTGTACACAACACCACCTACACAACATGTACAAAACATCACATGCACACAGCACCACTTGTACAACATGTACACAACACTGTACACAAATAAAACCACATGTACAACATGTACATAGCACCACATGTACACAAAACTATATATACAACATGTAACAACACCATATGTACACAACATCATATGCCCAACATGTACACAACACCACATATACAACATGTACACAACACCATTTGTACATAACACTACATATACAACATTTACATAGCACCATCTGTACCCAACACCGCATATGCAACATGCACATAAAACTATATATACAACATGCACACAACACCATATGTACACAATATTGCATATGCTACATGTACGCAACAACGATACTATACATCCTAACATCACAATATCCTTACCAAGCAACCTTATTTCTAGTGTATTATCCATGCTTCTCCCACCATATCGTAGATCACACTGCTTTCATTCCACGGATGTATCCCTCGGCATTACCTGCCATAGCATAAAAATAGATGTGGTATAATCACACAATATCAATTCATATACACATGATAGTCACCTCATAGATCTATCATGGCTACTCTTCCCACTCAATTCCTCATAAGACCAGGGACCTCCTCATGCCATTCATCTACCTAAGCAATCATTCATCCACAAGTATAGTCATTTGTGACCTTGTCACACAATGACATACATACAAACGTACATGCATATAACCATTAGCATAAAACAATCATGATCCTTGATGACCCTATTAGACAACGAAATACATACATACATGTATACAAATATAGGCATCAACATAATCATAATCACAACACAATTACTAGTTATCATAAGGTCAAGGTTAAGAGAAATCCCTTTATCTGTGCATCTCATGCACAACATTGAGAACAATGGTTCCCAACATAAACAAGGGATATGACACCTAAATTACATTTACCTTAGCTTTCCTGTTGCCCTAAATTACATTTACCTTAGCTTTCCTATTGCCTTTCTCATGATTGTCCTAAGACCATCTATTTACCTCAATAGATCCAACCAATCCAATTGACTCTCATATTCTTGCCTTCAGCTTCCCTTATACATGCACTGAGATTCATATGGGTCTTACATTACCTATTGGGTACCAAACAGCTATCCCTGAGCTCCATTGGCTTCCTCCTTCCCAACCAATTACCAATACTCTCAAAACATAAAAGGCAATAACCAAAAGAAGCCAAGAAGAGAACCATGAAAAACCAATAGCAATATGACACCACAAACAAAGTGGCATGGCCATGCACTAGACATAATCAAAACCGAAAATCAAGCACAAACAAATCACAAAACAAAGAAAGCATAAAAATAGAAACATACACCATGACTCAATCCCCATGGGTTCCCAATGCTTCTCAGGGAAAGCTCAACCCAAGACTTGTTCAAAAATTCATGGCAGTCCTTTTTTTTCCATGCAATCCCGACATCATACTTCCATAAACACATAATTGTTAGTCTATAAATAAATATAACAATATACTAGTTATCTTACTTTGTTGTGCTAAGAATGTTGCCCTGTAACTGAACACATACATATATCATCTCTCAAGGAACTCCAATTCCTTGACTGATCCATGCATAACTAAAAAAAAGTTGGTATACCTGTCAAATACATGCTCATGAATATAGCACATATCCACATAACATCAAACAAAATTAAGGTTAAGAATACTTCCTGTACTTATGAAAAGCACTAATTCATTTGCAATTGTGGTTGCCAAACATAGCCAAATTGATTCTTGCCTAATTCCTTTCTTTACCACTTATCTTGCTACAATTGAGTCTTATTATGTGATAATAAATCACCCAACTATTAGTTATATAAACAGATCAAATATTACCTTGTCACGCTAATACAAAACATGTTTCCCTATAATTGTTCACACATGTTAGTGACATGTTCCAAAGGTCAAGACATGATGTATATTAATTTGAAATCAACTTCTACCAAGAATACAAATCATTACTCATACTACAACAACTAGCACCCACTTACACTCGAGTACATATCAATTTTCTCAACATATATTGTATTAGCACAACCATCTTAAAACAATATCATTTTGTCATACAATTTTATAAGAACATACTCATATCATGCAATTAATCAAACATTTAGACAAAATGTAAACATAACATGTTAGATAAACCAAATAGACAACATAATCAAACCGATACCTCAATATATCTTAGGGTAGGCTATCACATCTATGCAAGTCAGACCAGATTAGTACGACATAATATCACAAATATATTGATTTATACCTGAATATCGTAACCATAACCATCTTCACAGAAAAATCCAAATTAACATGATACATAATAACATCAATAGCTTAATGGCAATGATCATGATCATAATGTGTACAACTACCATGCATATAACAACAAGTTACTACCATTCATGACTAACGAATGCATGTACATATGATCACATTAATCAACTAACATCTATCATGCATATAACCAAAACAAAATTAGAATGACAAGCATATACATAACCATAATGCTTATAATCAACCATTAACCAACATACATGCATGCCCACCATAGAAACCTATATGACGATATGCTCTTACCCCGAGGTCCAGTGCTACAACCTCACTCTAATAATCTACATCTCCTACTTCATCTCATCCAACATATCAACATCATAACGTACCAACAAAATCATAAACTACATAATCACCACCACGATGCATAAACAAAAAACACATAGACAACTAACATGCATGCATGAAAAACAAGTTCCGCCCATCTAATACAAGTATTGAACCATGCTTTGATACCACTTTGTAACATCGTCCTCCCACATTTACCAAATTCCATCAGTCCTCTATGTTAAATATGTGAAGAAGTGTTACTATGATATGACTTAACCTCCCATGTAAAGTTAAAGAAGTGGAATCATCCAACCAAAACTTTACTGACCACCCTGAGCAACTATAGGACCCCAGGAGCTAACCAACCACTCCAGGTTCCAAACTTGTGAGTTAAAATTACTTTTTAATGATCTGGACTCCTAGTTGCTACCATCATAAGGCAATCTAGTGACTGTAACCCTCCAGTCACTTGCATAAGCTTTCTTCCCAACAATTGTATACTAAGTTACCAGGGAAAATTTTAAGAAGCCCCCCTAAATTTACATGTATAATAAATGGGCGAATCGCCATGGTATATAGGAAAAATGGAAGGCGATTTTATCAATAATATGATATGTATATATAATTTTTTGGTGAATCTCTCACCAGGCATGGCGAATATTTTACTCAATTATAAAATCTTGTGTTTATTGAATACACAAATGAAATCATTGCATTTCTTTAAAATATCTTTTGAAATCAAAATTAGCGATATTTGATACCTTTCGTGGGTTAGTAGATCCAGAGTAAAGATGGATCTATGCTGGTTTAATTCCCCCATTTAAATAGGCTACATTCCAGGTGAATACCATGGGTCAATACCATGTGCCATTTTTATTTTTATTAATACTAATATTAGGGTTAATAATGTTTTTTTGCATGGTATTAATAACAATCTAGTCCATGGTATTTGTCCCATAGTATTTTGCCCATAGGTTTCACCTAAATATAACGCATTTTTTGAGTGTTCGTAAATATAAGGTGACTTATGGAGTAAATATAAAAAAATGTTTTATTTGTTTACCATACCTCTCGTTTATTTATATTTTTATTAATTTACCATACCTCTTTTACAAATATGGTATTTGGCCCACAGGATTCACTTAAATAAAACCTCTTTCTTGAGCCTTCATAAATAGAACGAGGGTTATGGACTAAATATAAAAAGAGGTTTTATTTATTTACCATGCGTCTAGTTTATTTATATTTTTATTTATTTACCATACCTTTTGAGTAAGTATAAAAAAACATTTTATTTATTTACCATACCTCCACTTTACTTATATTTTTATTTTTTTACACCCTTGCATGTATATAAGGTGACTTATAGAGTAAATATAAATTTTTATTTATTTATTTACCATACTTCTCATTTATTTATATTTTTATTAATTTACCATACCTCTTTTATAAATATGGTATTTGGGCCTTTGGCCCATAGGATTCACTTAAATAAAACCTATTCTTGAAAATGGGCGAATGGAAGGTTGTAACTCCTAATTTCAAGGGCTAAATTTACCTTTTTTACCCTCTCCCTTAAAAGAAGGTGGGCTATTTGAGGTGATTTGTAAAAGTGTACTATGATACAAAATAATCGCCCACTAAAAATTTGAAACCCCTTAATTTCGCCAAAGGGCGAACATTCGCCCCTAAAATCACCCCTATAAGTTACTCATTCATGTGCTAGTGACCCTGAGACCTAAGCCATTTTTCTAGGGCTAGGATCCATACATCTACCCATAACTTGATGGAACATTCGCCCCTAAAATCACCCCTATAAGTTACTCATTCATGTGCTAGTGACCCTGAGACCTAAGCCATTTTTCTAGGGCTAGGATCCATACATCTACCCATAACTTGATGAAACTCCCAGAAATGATAAATGACACAAAAAAATCCTTTTATTCAAAAATTTATCAATACTTAACTTGACCCATCTT
Source organism: Pinus tabuliformis (assembly GCA_031772625.1). NCBI lineage: Eukaryota > Viridiplantae > Streptophyta > Pinopsida > Pinales > Pinaceae > Pinus > Pinus tabuliformis. The sequence continues at coordinate 373,949,353 of CM062818.1, forward strand.
AACCATGACAAACATTCCTTCAAACACATCATGAACATGTAATCTACATGTCGTAATTACATTATTGAACATAAGGGTCTCATACTTATCTGAGAATCGTCAGGAAGGTCTCATGCCTTCTCTCAATAGATTCATTATCATCTATTAGGAAATCTATTCATTAACTATTCATTTACTAATCAAAATATGATGAGAGTCATAACTAAAGTCTATCATAAAACCATGCTTATAATTAGTATATAACCATAATAATAACAAGGATAGAACAACCACCAAAGCTACATAATAACAAGCATAAATACTCATGAAATGCAAGAGGAAAAGAGTTATTATTAACATATGAAAAATCCAACCAAGTGAGGCACTTCCATGTACCACCTAACCATAGATTGGGCTAGACAAAAATTGCAATCTCACCAAAACTAGGCAATGGATTTGCGGGATTTACCGCAATCCCACGAAAATCAGGCAAGAGATTACTGGTTCATTCAATGTAATTTTTTTTACTGGGTGATCAAGGTCATTCAATAGTTGTTGAATGATCTTGCAAAGTCTTCTCATCTCACTGCCATTATTTCCTTGCTTCTTCCACCCAATCAAATTGTGAAGTGGAAATATCACATAGTAAACCATTTATGTATTCCTCTTTCCTTGAGACTACAATTTCCACAACATTTTGTTTTCCCTTTCTATTGATATTTTCAAAGTCCTAACCCAACATCTTTGTGACCCATTCTTGTTTCTCTTAAAATGATGATACTTTCTCCAAGAATGTAATAACCTCCTCCCAAACTTACCCAAGTTCATCGGTCCACCAGGGTAAATATGTAACAAAGTATTACTATGATATGAGTCAACATCCTAGGTACAATTAAGGAAGCATAATCTTCCAACCAAAACTTTATTGACCACCGTCAAGAACTACAGGACCCCTAGGAGCTAATGGACCACTCTAGGTGCCCAACCCCTGAGTTAACATGGAATTTTAATGATCTTGACTCCTAGTCACTCCCATCAGAAGGAAATCTAGTGACTATAACCCTCTAGTCACTACCATAAGCTTGTTGTCCAATGATTGTAGAGTAAATTACTCAATTTTGTGCCAAGGACTCGATATCTGTGCCAATTTTTCATGGCTAGGAATCATACTTCTACCCAGAACTTGATGAAACTCTCGGAAATCATAAATGACACAAAAACAAATCCTCTTATTCAAAACTTGATCAAGAATTAACCTGACCCATCCTTACCATGAATTTTTTTTCATGAAACACATCACGAACATGTAATCTATAGGTCATAGTTACATGTTTGAACATAAGGGTCTCATACTTATCTGAGAAATTTTAGGAAGGTTTGATTCCTTCTCTCAATAGTTGCATTATTATCTATTAGGTCATGCATTCATTAACCATTCATTTACTAATCAAAACATGATGAGAGACATAACTAAAGCTTTTCATAAAACCATGCTTATAACCAACATATAACCATCATAATAACAAGGATGGAACACCCATCAAAGCTACATAATAACAAGCATAAATAATCATGAAATACAAGAGGAAAAGATCTCTTATTAACATATGCAAAAGCAAAAAAAATTAGGTACTTCTAGCTACCACCCAACCATAAATTTGGTTGAACCAAGTCTTTCTTTCAGCCAATCACCCTTGTGCCATATTCCAAGCATGAATGTGGGACTCACATCAAAACAACCAGGGCTTCCTCAGGCTTTACCACATATTCCACGATTACCAGTCAAGGTATTTCTAGTCCCAAAACTCTCATATATACAACCAAGATTTACCTTGTATCCCACCATTACCGGTCAAGGCATTCCTAGGCGAAAAAAAATAAACATACACTACCAGGATTTACCGTAATCATCCCGAAACCGGGAAAGGGATTACTAGGCCTAAACAATCTTGGATGCCTCCATATTTCTTCACCAATACCTTGAGGAATTTTCTCGTCTCCACCATCAAGCTTTACTATGTATTTTGCCATTACCGTTCAAGCAATTCCTAGGCCTTTGGGAATTTTCTTGATGTTAGGCTCCTATACCAATAGGAGTCATAATTTTTGAATGGCTGAGATTAAACTTGTAATATGTACATACTTTTGCATTCTGAAAATGTTTTCCATATTCAAAAAAATAAAAAAAATGTAAAGAGGGTATGTCCTAAAAGAAAAATCAAAGGACAAAAAGAATAAGAAAAGGTCCAAAAAAATGAAAAATATGAACCCAAAGAAAAGAAAAGACCATGAAAGTGTGCAAGTCAAAATTCCACTACTTTTTACTTTTTGTGCAAAATAAATGATTGTGTTCAGTTTGTAATCTTTTCCATAGTCCATGATAGTCAAAATGTTTAAGCTTGGCTATTTCATGTTCATAGATAGAGAATAAAATCTGACCAAGCTGTTTAATTTTGGCAGGTAAGTAGATAGGTAGAGTAAATAAAAAGGAGCTCAATTATTTAATCTGAGCCCTTGGATGCAATAAGGTCAGATTTAGTTAGTTTACTATTGTAAAGAAAAAGATAAAATGTTTGATAAGGGTTTGCTAGCTCAAATGCACCTTAATAAAGAGAAGTAAAAATGGTAGGATGAGTAGATGGGTAAGTAGAAGAAAGGTTGAAGAATTTTGATGACTGATTAGATAAAAGAATGTGTATCATCTTTTCCATCATACAAGTTCCAAATGTGAATGAGCACTCACGCATGCAGATGGACATCAAAGTCAATTAATTAATTTCCCTCATTCATTTCACCTTTTACTTAACTAATTTCCCAAAATAAAGATCAAAGTACTTAAAAACCCTAAGTCGAGCATTTCTTTGACTTTTGGAGGGACCGGACCCTTGGTTGAATGACTTATAGGCAATACGCACTACAATCCGCTCATAAACATTCTTTCCCCCTCAATTCATTCATTTTCCCCTAAATAATATTATTTCCTAAGGTTAAACCACTTTTACCTAGGAAAAGTTTTATTCCCCCACATAGCTCATTTTCATATCAAAAAACCATAAAAAACACTATATCCTAAGTTTTTCATTGGAAAGCATTATAAACATGCAAATCATATGATTAGGGTATGGTGCCCCTTCTGCTCATTTGACTAAATTATTAACTTATTTATTAAATCCCTAATGAAAACCCTTTCCCGTATAAATATGAACTCCCGCAATAATTAATTAATCCCACCCCAGTTTAATTATATAAACTAAGGTTTTCTACCACAGACCCACTGACTAATCAACCCTTGATTAATTTAGTTAAAAACCCAATTAAACCTGCCCGATACCTTAATCCCCGCCTTAATATCTCATTAAGCCAAACTGCCACACTTAAACACTTGTTGGGCCCCCCCATTACCTTTCGAGCAACTCCATCACCCAACCACCACACGATCACTCCCCTCCCCATCTGATGGCCCATGTTGCTTTTGGAAGGGCCCAAAATGGGTTGTTTTCTGCTGGCCCCCCAAGGCAACGTGGCGCTTGATGAATGGAATTGGGTGGCCTCCCCCCAATACCGCCAAGTTCCCAAAAGCTATGTGAAGAAAACCACTTACCACCAGCCTGGTACACACCAAAATAGACATTGTTCACCCCACTACGCGACAAACAGTCATTGTTAACCTATACTCACCAAATTGACTTTTCGCGCATAAATCCAAAAAAACCCCAAAAAGTTTTTATCATTTTTTCAACTGAAAACTTCCATGCACTCATCTGTGAACATCCAAGCTGTCAACCCACATATAATTGCACACTGAAGATGCTACAAAGCTCCCAGTTCTCCTTCCATCCTACTTAAATATTTTTCAACTGTTCACAGTTGCCATTCACCTGGTTCAGACCCAGTTTCTTCAAATTCGAGGTATTTAAACCAGAATCCATTGAAAGTCCCATCAATTTCTGAACCAATCACTAAGTTTTCTTAATTAAAATTAAAGGGAAACTCTGGTAATCGAAACCCACCTAAAATTGACTCACCTTGCCCTAAAAAACTGAAAATTTACCTTCCCCATTCTTAAAGCCACAAGAACTAAGGATGGCTGCCCCAATTGCTATGTAGATCAGACCAATTTCCACTTCACACTTGGACTTGGACCACCTTCCCCTTGCTGATAAAGATTTCCAAATCAAGGACACATCTGTTCTTGAATCCCCTATCAAACTATACTACCAATATAGAGACCAATACCTGAACCATGCTGATAAAATTGGTCTTTGGGAGTCTGATTTGCCCAAGTATCAATTCCCTGAGGTACATATCTTTCCAGAAATTTTCCATTATTAGCATGAAAATTATATCCCCAGCCAATGAGCAGTGATGTCCCTAGACTAGACTATGCTCTTCACCATCGTTGCTGAATCAATTAATGAAATGTTGCAACTTCAACCAGGACAAAATTTAAACCCTATTTCAATTGGAGGCCTATTAGACCATTTCCCCAAGCTTACCACTGCCAAACTTGTTGAGATGATTCAAAATTTCATCAGGGAGGAAAAACAGATCCCAAAAGATCTTCCTCCATATGTGGCTACCATATTTTCCCCATCTGGTCAAGACATTGTAGCAATGATTTCTAGTGTCTTAGGATACACCACTAGTGAGTATATAGATGAAACCATCCTAGTTTTCATGTCCATCTTCACTCCAAGACAGCCTCCTGCTGTCATGTATGATTATGCCAAGTTCATAGCTGATAGGATGCATGAACAATTTCTTAGAATGAGTAATTAAAGAGTATTCAAGTATTCCTTAGTTTTATACCATCTTTTTCTATATTACTAAGCTAACAAGTTCCCCTTCACTCTCCAAAAACTTGATACCTAAGGTCATCCTAGGTCAATGATATTCTAGACTCCTCTGATCCATAAGAATGACTCCCCATATCCATACACAAACTTCATAGATATTTTTGTACATCCTACAGTGACAATGCTACTAGGAAGTCCTCCTCCAAGAATCAGTTCAAACATTAGGAGGATCCTGCAGCTTTCAAAACAACACAGAGTGGGAGATTGGTACTGGTACCAAAATCACACTGAAATTAGGATCTATGGCTGTGAGTTGGCCCCATATAAACTTGGCAGATACCTCCCAATGAGGTTATTTTCTCTGGAGTACTACAGGCAGATAATCAATTCAGAGGAGGTGCATTTTGTTAAAGCTAGAAAGAAGGCCCAGCTCAGAATCAAAGATCAACTAGGCCCCATTATGTGTAATAACCGAGAAGCTGGAAAAGAAGCAGAGCAAATCCTTCAGAGACTTAAACTAAAATAGAGCTTCATGTGGAGATATGATCCCCTAGAATTCATCCACAATAGAAGATAGAAAAACAAGATGGCTGCCTACATTCACCACCGAATCCCTGAAATAGAAAAATATGCAAATCAATTGGAATGGGTGGAGAATACTTTAGTGAACAGTGATAGCACTAAAGTTGTAGTTGAAAATGCTCTAATTGATCTAGAGAAAAGGCTTGATGAGGGTTCTTTCTTGCAAGTGCCAAGAGAATCTCAAGTCCAAGAAGAATCACAAGCACAAGGAGAATCACAGGCACATAGTGAATCACATATAGAAGAAAAATCCCAAGTGCAAGAAGAGTCAAAACAACTAGAACTATTAGAGGAGTTAACTCAAGCAGGTATACCAGAGCCCATCATGAGTACTCCCCCAATCTTGCAAACTCCTCTGAATGAGGAGAAAAGCCTCAAAAGGGATAGGGAAGAGGCTACTACTTTAGGCAAAGAAACCACACAAACATATGTAGAGACTAGCCTGGTCAAAAGGCAAAGGTTAAATCCTGTCTTTGAACAGGAATTCACAGAAGAAACAATTGGGGCCACCAGCACAGAAAGAGAAGGAAGCAAGCCTGCCACTCTTTCTAGGGGCACACTAGAACCTTCCACATTACAAACTCAGATGTTAGAAAGGAATCAGAGTGTTGAAGTGCCCTCATTTAGGATGCCAGCTGACAGGCACCAAGACATTAGGGAAAGATACAAGGACATAAAAGTGAGGAATGAGAGGCTAAAAGCCCAAACTTAAGCATAATACCTAAAGATGGCACCTACCAATCAGACAAGGCTTATGTCAGCCTATGATGTGAAATAAGGAAAAATGCAAATGACATTCATGAAAGCTACCACTCAGCAACCAAGAACAACAACAGACTTCAAAAAGATAGACTTCGAAGTGTTGGCAAAGGATATTCATCTTTTTGACCAAATTGAGCTGCACAAGCAAACAGGGGAGATTATTTACTCCACCATGACAGGGAAATCCATTGCATCCCACCAATTGTAAAACTCCCTGAATAACATATCAGCTCAGTTCTAATTGGAGAAGGCCTCTTCATAGGCCAAAGACACCAAAATCAAGTCCTTAAAGGACCTAATCATTGAGTTGGGACATGATCCAAAAAATGTAAAGGCCACCAAAAAATTGATAAAGAAGAAGACTGATGACATACCTTCTTTGAAGAAGCAACTCAAGATTCCACCCCTACATCACCCACAAATAGGAGAAGTTTTGGAGACACAAAAAGGATAATAAGAGCTTATGGACTTGGTCCTAAAGCTAAATGACCAACTGAAAGAAACAGAGAAAAATTTGGACACATTGATTCAATCCAAACAAAGTGTCTTGGAAACCACTTCTAGGACTGCCGTTCCCACTGTTTCTACTGTAGTTCCTTCAACATTGGCAGCATCATTGGCACCCATAGCTCGACCTGCCAAAAAGTACTGCCAATCACTACTGAAACTACAATAGCAGGTGCCTCAATAGAGAAAATAGAAGAGCTGGTAAAAGCCATGGAAGATATGTCAATCCAAGAAACATAGCTCAGAAGGTTAAAGGAGAAAGTGGCAAGCTTAGAACCTGATTGTAAGCTTGCCCAAATTCAACAAAGAGAAGAAACATAGAAAGCCCCAAGGATGGGTGAAAAAATCAAAAGATTTAACTCTGCAAAAGCCATTAGGACAGTCCAAAGAGATGCTCTGGGCCAATATCATTGACTTTGTCAATGATATTTGGCCATCAATTCAAGTTATATTTGAGAAAACTGAATTGGTAAAAGTGGCCACTGAAGAAATTCAGAAAGTAAGGGAATATTTAGGAGACCAGCTTGAGGATGCTAATCGACTCATCCACTTCCTAAACAACAAGAACATACATGAGCTTAATGAGCTTGGGGTAGAGGATATGACTGAAGCCATCATAGAAGTTAAAAAGGTTATTTCTAAAAGAAACATTATGGTCAACTTAGACGAAAAATGCCATAACATGCAGGTGGGCATTGACAGATTCATGGCCAAATTTTAAATTTTGATGGATAAAGGCCTTCCTAGTCCTATGGTCATCCATGATAAACTTATGACCCAATTGGACTACACTAATAGATTAAGGAAGTTGGCAAGGAACAAGCAAGCACTTCAGGTATCAAAGCCTTGCCAACTAGAAAAGTATTGTATGATATTTTGGAGAATCTATTTTTCCTAGAGCATGAGGTGAAACATTTGTTTGTCACCAATCCTAATTTTGCCAAATACATAGAAGCAGACAAAATCTATGGAAGAATGCTAAAAGTAAAGTTACCTGAGGATGAATGGTGGGAAAATATGACAGATTTACTATAAGTTACCATAGTAAATATGAAGGAAGGTAAGAGACAGATAAACAGGGTCAAACAGTAGCAGGTTAGAGAGTATCAGTGAAAGATTAAAGATAAAGATGATTCCAGTGTACAAATATCAGCCAGCTTAAAGGGCTCAAATCCAACTACAACAGCTAGCACTACCACAATAAGAGGGACAACATGATGCAGTTTTCCATCTGTCCCTACCTTCATGCTTGAAGATATTTTGATTCCCTAGATTAAATCTCATATTGTTATGAGATATTTTGTAAATATTTTTTGTATAAATAATTCACATTTCAAAGTATTGAGGGTGGATCCAAAGAAATTTCTGTAGACTTTTATATAAAATCAAAGTGCCATTGTATCAAAACTGGATTGGCTTGCTAGATCATGGAATAAAGCTTAGATATTTTTCAGGATTCTTGTGTAAAGAGAAAATCAAATAAGTATTCTCTCATGTGTATTATTGATTTTCCTTATGTTTCTTAATAATCATATGTGTTTCTATGAAATCTGAATGGTAAACTAGGAATGATATTTTAGAACTTGCTTTAATGCACTCTATCTTGACTATTTACCTTATTAATGCTTTCTTCTAAACTATCTTAGTTAGGGAATCCTTAAATTCTCCCTTACTTCCATATTTTCTCCCCTTGGCCTATAGCAAATGATTCTTAATTGCTGCCAGACTAGGAGGTAAATCCTCAAAACAATTCATTAATATTCATTGAGGTTGGTCTTTATTATATACATGAGGGAGAGACTGTTCATTTCATCTCCTGGTGACTATTCATATTTTCTATTATTTATTTACATCAATTTCAGTTATTCATCCAATCCTGATGATTAGGTGTCGACATTCCCCCCCTTAAACTGAAGGGATGTTGGTGAGTCCAAGCATCATTCTAAATCTTTCAAGCTTTTCTCTTCCAAGCGCTTTGGTGAATATGTCTGCAATTTGCTCATTAGTGGAACAACGGTGGAGATGGATTGTTTTGGCCTCAACATGATCTCGAATCAGATGATATTTAGTATTGATGTGCTTCATTCGATCATGGAACTTTGGGTTCTTGGCCAACTTTATTGCCGAGGTATTGTCAGTCATGAGTGGACTTGATTGTACTTGTTTTACTTGCAAATCTTCAAAAATTTTCCTGAGCCACACAATTTCTTTTGTTGCTTCAGCTGCTACCACATATTCTACCTCTGTTGTGAAATCTGTTGAAACTAATTGTTTGCGTGATCTCCAGGAGACAGCTCTTGATCCAAGACTCATAGCATAACCTAAAGTAGATACCTCGTTTTCTTTGCCTCCATCGAAGTCTGAATCAGAGTATCCAATCAAGCTGAAGTCGTCCACATGTGTATACTTGATTCCAAATTCTTGAGTTCCCTTCAAGTAACTTAGAACTCTTTTTGCAGCAGACCAATGTCCCTCACAAGGCTTTTGCATAAATCTGGAGAGGATTCCAACAACAAATGAAATGTATGGTCTAGTAGTAGTTAGGTAGTTGAGACTTCCTACAAGCTATATATACTTTGTTGCATCCTCAAATTCTTTTCCTTCAATGGATGTGAGCTTTATGTTTTTTTCCATTGGAGTAGTAAGAGGATTGGATTTTATCATGCCAAACCTATTCAATAGATCTCCAATGTACTTCATTTGAGAAAGGAATATGGACTTTGGATGTTGAGTTACTTCAATACCGAGATAGTAATGAACATATCCCAAATCAGTCATTTCAAAACCTTTCTTCAATTCCTTCTTTATGGATGCAATATAGCTTTCATTGTTCCCTGTCATCAAAAGATCATCTACATATACCACAAGATATACAACTGTTTTTCCAACTTTCTTGACAAATAAAGTTGCATCATCAAGATCATAATGTTTGAAATTGAGTTTCAGAAGATGCTTAGTTAGTTTTTCATACCAAGCTCATGGTGTTTGTTTGAGGCCATACAACGATTTCACAAGTTTGCATACTTTATGTTCATGTCATTTCATAACAAATCCTTCAAGTTGGGTCATAAAAACATCATCTTTTAGATCTCCATTCAAGAAATCAGTTTTTACATCCATTTGATGGACTTTCCAACCATTCTGAGCTACTAGGGAAAAGAGTGTCCGGATGGTAGCCCATTTTGATATGGGGGAAAAATTCTCCTCATAATCGACCCCTTCCTTCTGCGCAAAACCTTCTGCCACAAGCTTGGCTTTGTGCTTGTCAAGTGAGCCATCAGATTTATACTTGTTCTTGTAGACCCACTTGCAGCCAATTGGTTTGGTTCCTAATGGAGGATCAACCAGCTTCCAAGTGCCATTCTTTATCAGGGCATCATACTCCTTTTGCATCGCTTCTTTCCATTCATCATGATAAGCAGCTTCTTTGAAGGAAGTTGGTTCGAAATCTGTAGACAAATTCAATTCACAATCATAAGAAACGTCCATATCAACAAGTGAATCAGAGTCATCTACATCACCTCCATTTTGCCGGTTTGAATTTCTAGTTCCTGTCTTTCCAGCCTCATCAGGATCAACACTTTCAAGTGTCTTTGTCAGCCACTTTGGGGGACCTTTCTCAGATGGTCCAGGCTACTCCATTGATTGAGTTGGGACTGAATCAAGATTGAGTCTCCCAATTCTATCAATCATGTCACTTAAAGTATCATCTGTGGTTGGAGTTTCATGCGAGGGAGAGAGTGCTTTAGAAAACGATTCCACAGGTTGAATCCCCCCTTCAAGATGTGGAATCTAATTATCAAATTCTTGAAATGATTTTTCATTTGTGAATCTATCCAAGCAATCAAGTTACCGCTCAACAACATTATCAGTTAATTGGATGTTTCAAGAAAGGTTACATCTCTAGATACAACAAACATTTTATTGACTTCATCATAGAGACGGTATGCTTTGGAGGTGTTTGAATACCCCAGGAAGATACACTTATGACTTCTTGCACCACGTTTGTTTCTATGTACCTTTGGTATCAAGGCATAACAGGTGGAACCAAAGACCCTGAGATGCTTTATTGAAGGAATGTGCCCCTACCACATTTCATAGGGAGTCTTGTTTCTAACAGTATTAGATGGACATCTATTCTTTATATATACAACACATAGAACTACATCAGCCCAAAACATCAATTTTACATTTTTGGAAAACATCATGGAGTGCACCATATTTAAGATTGTCCTATCAATTCTTTCAGCTACACCATTTTGTTGGCGATTATAAGGAACATTTGTTTGATGTTTGATCCCATGTTGGCAAAGATAGTTTTAAAATTCATTTGAATTATATTCTTTTCCATTATCAGTGCATTTAGAGCCGATATGATATTGTGCATCATTTTCAATCCATGTATGAAAGTTCTTGAATGTTTGAAAAGCATCAGATTTGTTATTCAATAAATAAACCCAACACATTCTAGTGTAGTCATCAATAAATTTCATCATATATTTATTTCCATTTGCACAAGGGATAGGCATTAGACCACATAAATGTAAATGAATGAGTTCAAGTTTTCTATGTGCTCTTGAATGTGAATCATGAAAGGACTATTTGATATGCTTTCCTAGAATACAAGCATCACGTTGCCTAAGTTTCCTAGGAATTGTAGGCAAACCAGTGACACCATTTTTCTTCAACAAGTGGAGGCTATCATAGTTCAAATGTCCAAATCTAGCATGCCATAATAAGCTTGATGGAAGTGTACCTTCTTCATAATGAGAGCTGTATGAGAAATGTTGTGCATGAGCAGAGGTACCCTGCAACTTGACAAGCCTTTCTTCTTCTATCCCCCTCATGATAAGTGAGTGGTCAGATGCTTTTATCAGATCAAGCTTGCCATCAAACATATGAATGGAGTTACCTTGCTGGTGGATGTGGACCAAGGACAAAAAGTTTCTCTTCAACTGTTGGAGATATAAAACATGATGCAGAAGAAAGTTTGGAAGACCAGGAAATTTGAGCTTGATTGTGCCAAGCCCTGATGGCTTGAGTTTTGATTGGTCTACAAAGTATACTGCTCCATCAACATTGTTAGTAAATTCTTCAAAATAAACTTTATATGAGTCATGTGGCAAGTTGCTCCTAAATCAAGCAACCAATCATTTTTCCCAAGAAGCAAGTGAATCATTAAATAAGTCTTCATTTACTCCAATATTACATTGTGCCACAACATAATGAACAGATTCAGGTGCTTTACTTTTGTCTGTGTCATTAGTTTTACCTTTCTATTGGTTTCTTTGTTGCTCAATTTTGTCCCAAGGTAACCTACATGTAGAGGAATCATGTGATCCATTTCTTTTGTAGCATATGTAGTGCAAATCTGACTTTTCTCCTTGAGAGTGTCTACCCCCCCTGCCTCTGAAATATCTTCCTCTTGCTCTTCGAGCAACTCTTCCTCTAGAAGAATCTTGGGAAGAATTCTTTTCTTTATGAGCAAGGCACACAACCTCTTCAGAAGATTCAAGGGATGTCTTCTTTCCAAAAGCTTTCTCTCTTTCAGCAAATTTTTTCACGAGAGATTCAAAGGTAATATCTTTGATATTTCCATTTGATTGCAATGACTCAAGATAACTGGAGTAAGTAGGATAAAGTTCCTTGAGAAAAGCGATAAGAGGAATATCAAATTCAACATTGGTGGATTTGATATCATGCATTATAGATTTTACTTCGGATGCAAGAGCAAGAGGATGATTATTTTGTAATTCAAAAGTGAAGAGTTTAATCATGAGTTGAACAACTTCAAGTTCAGAATGTGAGTCATAGAGTTCTTTCAGCTTTTGTAAGGCTTCGAAAGCAGTTGAAAATGGTGAAATATGGTGACTCACCTCTTCACTTACAGATGCTACAATTAATGCATAGGCTTTTTTGTTCTTATTTTACCAAATGGCGAACTCCTTGTCTAAGGTAGGCTATTTTGGCTCTTTGTCTCTATCTCCATCACATACTCCTTTCCACAACTCATTGAAAATGAGGGTGTGTTGTATCTCCCAGGATCACTCAAGATAGTTCTCCTTGCCAGTGAAAACTAGTCCCATAATAGATATGATTGAATGCATTGTAAAATCTAAGTACTATAAAAATACTTTTGCTGGCAAAAAAAATGTTCTTTTGTGGAGAAAAAAAAGCTTCTGCTGCTAAAAAAAAAATGATTCTGATATCAAAGTGTGTTTAGGCCCCATGATGATATTTACAAATAATATATTAAACACAGTCGAACACAGGAGTGTTAACTTGTTAGCCACTTTGAAAACAGCTTTATGAAAACAACATTATTGGAGCCCAAAAACGTGGTATATATGGGATATATTCTATATGAAAATAGCAGCCACATCGAATGTTATATATATACCAGCATATGTATGAAAACAGCAGACACACCAAACGTTATATATATACTAGCGTATGTATGAAAATAACATCCACACCAAACGTTATATATATATACTAGCATATGTATGAAAACAGTAGCCACACCAAATGTTATATATACTCGCGTATGTCTAATGGTATGATTCTCACTTTTGTTGCGATTTCACAAACAGAATGATACATTCCATTAGTCGTCCAAAGGCCGGAGAGTAGGGCGTAAGCATGAAGAAGCCATGTTCTTCCTGCTCAAACACCACCAATTTCACTTTTTTGCCAGAATTCCTCAATACCTCTGTCGTGATCACGAAAATGAACAGTCCTTCTTCCTACTATAGGGATATGCAGTGATGGTGGTGGGAATTATGAAGGGGAGGTAGGCGGATTCAGAAAATGGCCTGCGTGTTGGCTACAATGTGTAGGATGGAATTTGGTAAGTGGAGGTATGCAGATTCAAAACAATGTAAAACCACATTGAAGATAGGAAGGAACCGCATCACACCACCTTTGGCTTCAATTTACTAACCACAACACACCATTAGACATAGCAAAAATTTCCTCAATGCAATGAATCAATTCTTCAATAGTAGAATAAAATGCACAGAAGATGATGATAGAGATGAGCAGATGATTGACCATAGCAGTGAAGACCGTTACCCTAAATTGCAGGTATGAGAGAGGAGTGCTATTAACCCACACCAATGCAATATTCTCACTAGGAGCGCCAGAGAGTAGCGCTATTAGACTGTCAGAACGAGGAGGAGCAACACTTTTATGAAAGGCAGAACATAGCCATAATAGGGAGTTACAAAGCATAGGGAAGCCAAAATGGCGCTGGCTCTGATACCATGTCAGACCAGGAGGTAACTCCTCAAAGTAATTTATTAATATTCATTCAGGTTTGTCTTTACTATATACATGCGGGAGAGACTGTTCATTTCATCTACCGTTGACTATTCAGTTTTTCTATTATTTATTTACATCAATTTCAATTATTCGCCCAATCCTAACGATTAGGTGTAAACAATTTCCCTTTGTTCATGATCACTTGTTTTCTTTCATTGTGATCCCGTCGAAGGACTCTTCATTGCCCTTTCACCCTGGTTAGAACCATCTCATGCATTAAACCTCAAAATTTTCCTTTTGCTTTGCTAGCCTACCCTGTGAACATTCCCTTTAATGATCTGGTCCAATTAATCTATCCTTTGATCGACTCCATAGCCCAATGGCTTGAAGACCTAGCTCTATCCATCTGTTCCGAACTACATCGAACCTTCAACCGAAAATCAAAATGCTCATGAACACTAAGAACTAGCCTGAAATCTAATAAAAACAAAGTTAAATCACAAAGAGAGAGCCCTCTCTGGACTTAGGTTGGCGAGAACCTGAGTCTAAAATATTAGTTTGTGGTTACCTCGGATTATTCCTTCTCAGATAACTTCTAGGGGAAACTTCTGAGTGATAACACTTGAGACCACCTAACCCAGTTCCAAATCCATCAGGCAATCCAAAGCTAAACCAAATGAAAGAACCCCATCACACTATGGCTATACAAAAAATATGTATTAACCCTATTGTATGTTTTAAATAACCTTGAATCACCTCCTATAGCATAATTTTGTAATTCCAAAAGGACCTTCTATTTGACTTGAGAATTCGTATATAAGTGATTTTGATTCTATAACAAATCATTTTTCCACGTAATGTTTTTTACTGGGTGACTGGTATCATCCTATAGTTGTTGAATGATCTTACATAGTCTTTTCATTCTACTTCCAATATATCATTTCCTCTTCTACCCAATCAAATTTTGAAGTGGAAATATCCCATAGTAAGGCATTTATGTCTTCCTCTTTCCTTGAGAGTGCATTTTCCACAATATTTTGTTTTCCCTTTCAATACATAATTTCAAAGTCATAACCAAACATCTTTGTGACCCATTCTTGTTTCTCTTCTAATGATGATATTTTCTCCAAGGATGTAACAACCTCATCCCACACTTGTCGAAGCTCACCATTCCACCAAGGTAAATATATGACGAAGTGTTAATATGATATCACTCAACCTACTAGGTATAGTTAACAAAGTTAAGTCTTCCAGCCAAAACTTTAATGACTACCCTTAAGAACTATAGGACCCCCAGGAGTTAACCAACTACTCTAGGTGCCCAACCCCTGAGTTAACTTGACTCTTTATGATGTGGACTCCATGTTGCTCCCATGACAAAGAAAGCTAGTGACTATGACCTCATAGCCGCTCCAATAAGCTTGCTTCCAAATGATCTGCTAAGTTCATGTTAGCTTCACGGATCTTACACTTCAACCTCTCATCTAGTTCCCAAGGTGTCTCGCCTAGTTGCATCATGATTTCCTTGAATCCCACAATAGATTGTGCTTCAGATTTAGGCCTACTAAATTCTTTGTTCAGCGTGGTATAGATGTGTGCCACTCTAGCATTTGGGTTATCATTACAGTACTTCATGTACCAGGTTAGCGCACGATCCTGCAGTGCACTAACCAATGTCTCCTTCTTCATGTTATCATTTGTAACACCCTGAGCTTCCCATACATCTTTTACAATGAATCAGAATTGATCCGGGTCCTCATTCCCCAAGCCTTTGAACAAAGGCAACTTCACTGAATGTGCCATACTAAACTGCGATGGAGGTGGAGGTGGTATGGACGAAGTCGCAGGTGATGGTGGTGAAGTTGGAGGTGGTGTGGGTGGAGGTGGAAGTAGCGGGAATCCTTGTCTTATTAACTGAATAGTGCTTCACAAAGAAACCTACGCTATTCCCTCTTCGTCACCTCGCAGAGGTGAAATCAACGGACTATATTCAAGACCCTTTTTTCCTTCGTTCCTGTAAGTTTTTCCACTTCGCGTAACCCCAAACATCAAGGTAGCTGCAGAACCTATTTTTTCCACAATAACATTTTAATCTAGGTATTCAAAGTTTTCATGTACTTACCTCGTGGTCCTTTGAAAAAGCGTCACTCCGCTTCATTGTAGCTAACTCAGCTGTCGACCGCGAATTCAGTCACAAATCCTCCTATGACGCGATCGAACCAATGATCGAGAACACGAGCAATCTTGTCCTCAGATGCTTCCAATTTCTGTACTAGCTCTAGGGTCCAAACAATAGGACCTTCAAGTTTCAACCTTCCTTGGCTATCTGCTAGCTTTGCGATCCACTCATATAGCTTAATCGGAAAGGAGCAGAAAAAATTTTCGTGGATCTCTGTATATAGGTATTTGTCCAACCACTGTTCCTTTGTCAGTCGCGGGTTTCTGTTCTCCTACGCTGAGAATTTGTGGATCTTCCTATCCAACCAGTCTCCAATATCTTTCTTAGTTTGATTCTAGTGATACGACATCACACATGGGTAAAAGCATGTTAATGTGTATCACTTTTTCCCTTTTTGTGGCAAAGAAGTTTTATAAAAATAAATGGAGTTGGAAAGTTTACTCTTAAATTTACAAAATCATAAAAAATTAGGTGGTGGTAAAAGAAGACAAAACATGTCAATTTAAATTCAATTTCATGTCATATTTTTTCTAAAATTTAATATATATTTTTTATCTAATTTATTCATTTTCTTTAAAAGATATCATTAATATTTTACATAAATTTTTAAGTAGTGACAAAACTGTGACCCCCCATTTCTCTATTGATTCATGTTTTTCAATTCCAATTTCTTTAAGAGATGTGTTGTAAACATTCTAAAGATTGCTAAACAAATTAAAAAATTAAAAGTAAGCATATTTTTTAATTATTATTAAAATACTAGTAAAAATGATCATCTTTTCGTATATATAAAACCACGACCTAAGAAACTACCCTTTCAAGTTTATAAAATCAATTTTTTTTAATAGAAATTTGAAAATAACATATAACAAAATGTTAAAATTATTTTTTGAAAATTTTTAAAATATATTTTAATTTTTTTATAATAAAATTTTTAATTATGATTATAATAACATATTTTATATTATTCAAAATATAATATATAAAATTATTTGTTTAGAAATTCTAATCTTATTTTTATATATATTTTTAAAGAGTTTTAGCATTTCATTTAACTTTACATAAAGTTATTTATATTTTGTGAGTGATTAACCATAGTTTTTACCAATATTTGCTATCAGTTGACTTATTTGCAAATTTAGTATTTACTTTTTATAACATTATTTATATTTTCTAAACCCATTAAATAGGTTCACTATAGCTTTTACTAAAATTCATTGTGAGTTAGCTTTGTTACAAACTTAGCATTTATTTTTTATAATTAACAAGTATGAAACTCAACTCATTTAATTGATATTTTTATATTAATTTTTTTTTTATCTTTTTTCATTTGAGTATAATGAGACACATTAGCATGCTTTTACCACATCTCTCATGCAGATTCTGGTCCTAGCAACGAAACCATTTTTTGGCTTGATGGGGCCTGACCCAGGTTCAGCATTAATTAGCCAAACAAATCCTTACACTACTGGCCCTTTTGGCATCAACCTATGGAGCGTGGACTAAAGTCTCACATGAAGCAGTATGGGGGGATGCTGGAACCAAGTTTTTACACCCTGAGATGGTCATGATGTCGTTTTATTCCTTCTATTCTGGCCTTCGCGCAGGTCACTTAGTTCTAGGGCTCTGTCTACCTGACCCCTTATTCCTCCCTTCAATACCTCTGCGAAAGGGTACGACTGACCTTCGCGCAACCCTAACCCTTGATTTATATTCTTCCGGGCTGCTAAGGTAGCGTATTGCTCAGATTGTCAAGTTATCTTAAGAATCTTACTTGTCTTATTAATTACTCACAGTTAGAACCACATAATTAGATATTCTTATTTGTGTTTAGTTATCCAACATAATTACATTCATTCATGCACCATATAAGCATTATAAAGGAAATTCATACATAAAATGAAAAGATGCATTAATCGGAACAAAGACACAAAAATTGCAGAATACTTCTCTTTATTGATATCTTCAAGCGATTACATACTCTATCTTCCCTGCGCACATAGCTGTAGGGGTCCGCGCACTCAGCTACGGACTTCCACCCTAGGCCTCTGTGCACTCAGCTGCAGAGCCTCTACCTACGCTACAACCTAAAATTTAGACTTCTTACTTCAGAGCTAGGACTCTTTTACTCATTACTTTCCATATTTATGACTCTCAAAGTACTTAGAGCTTAGCTCTTTTTATACAATCCCATGGTCCACAGACCATGGGTAGATATTTTACAGCCAACTTTACTTTACAAAACTAAGGGCGGACAACCCTTTATGACTTATGACACCTTCGTGCTCTGCGACCACAAAATGTGAAATCTTTACAAGTTTATTACAAAAATTTACCAAAACATGGTCTTTTAGCCCCAAAACTGTCCTTTGGGGGATCCCATTCCCAACACGATGTTACAGGTGTTGTTGTTACACCACATGTTGTTTGACCATTGTTACACCAAGGATGTTGTTACCTAGTGATTGTTGTAACATCCCGAACTGTCATTTGACCACAGGATGCTGTTGCACTGTACTTGGCAAAGTTGTGGGTACTATTCCACACAACAGCTGTCGAGAGTTATGAATTGTTTATTTAGAAGTAACAGATCCAAACGGTTGTGATCTTAACCAATGTATCTGAGAAGCATTTGTATTTAGAAACAGGTTATAACTACTTCTATTTTTATGATCAGCATGAGAATCATGAGATTCTCATGAGTGATCTATTCCTGATTTTGGGTATGTAATAATTATAAAAGGTACTCAATTTTTCATGTATGGGGATGGCATAGAGAAAATCATTGTTACTCTGATCTTATAAATATGAATTATTTTTAATATTGAAGGCACTACAGTGATGTTGCTATTGTTCCTCATCTAATTTTTTAACTAATCTCGTGTTTATTCTTGTGCCCCTACTAGGGAGGAAGGACTGTCCTCTATAGCGAGGTCTACAACAGTAGAAGTAGTTGTATATTATTGTTTCTTTTATTGTTGTATGGTTTTCTTCTATTGCCGTATAAATTGTAAAATACATCTGCTTGAGTTCTAGATTATATTATGCTATTACAATAGTTTGATTAAACCAAATGGCAGTGACCAATTGGTGTAGTCATTAGTTTACTGTGTGGTGTGCCCTTGCTCTGGTAATTGTGAAGTGTGATTTCATTTCTGTGGAGTGTTTTAATTTCTACATGAATGATTTAATTTCTGCAATTGATTCAGCGACATTATTTACTTTCTCTTTTTATTTTTCATTCTTGGTTGTAATATATCGGCATAGATAGTGCGGACTCCATTGAAACAACAAGACCTACCTTGGGTTGACAATTAATGGTTGCAATATTGGTCAATTAGGATTGATTAAAATAGCACTACACATTGGTTTATTAATCCCTTGGTTTTATAATATTAATCGTTAGTATGTATAATAATATATTAAGGTGATAATATTAATAATCCCTTAAGTTTACAATATTAACAATCCCTTAGGTTTACAATATTAAGAATCCCTTGGTTTTATTAATCTGTTTGGTTTATTAATCCCTTGGGTTTATAATATTAATAATCGATTGGGCTTACTAATCTCTTAGGTTCTAATATCAATCCATTAGATTTATTCATCTTTTCAGTTTATTAATCCCTTGGTTTAATAATATTAACAATCCCTTGACTTATAATATTAACCCCTACTACTAGTGTAACCCCTTATTGTTATTAATACAACCCCTTATTATATTGGTATGCCCATGTAGTCCCCATATTGTTATTATTGTGCCCTTACTTTATTATTGTTATGTCGGCTATGATTATATTATGACCCTTTAGACTCCTATATATAGAAAGGAGGTCTTGTCATTTGTATTATCCAAGAATTGTTCATTTGTGTAATGTAAAAGAGGTTGCCCCCTCAAAGAGGCTGAATCCTAAGGCTTTGATCTATCTTTTCTATCTTTTTGTGAGATGGTTTCATAACATTTGGTATCAGAGCTTTGGATTTTAGGGTTTTGCTGCTCCAGACAGGTCATCGTTGAATTTTCACTATAATGTTTTTGCTACAAGGTCGCAAAAGCTAAAAACAAAACCCATTTGTGAAGGAATCGGTCTAAAACTCGGGTCCAAATTTCAGATCTTGTCTCGCTATATTTTCAGAGATATGATCTGAAGAATTTAAGGTTTTTGCAAGCTCTAGAATTTCATCTCAAATAGGTCATCGTGGAATTTTCGCCATAATATTTTTTCTACGAAGGTTAAGATTCCAAAATTAAAACTCATTTGAGCCAAAATCTTGGCGAAGCTTGGGTCTGAATCTCAAATCTTGTCTTGCTATATGTTCAGAGATATAATTTGAGGAAGTTAGGGTTTTTGTAGACTCCTAAATTACATTCTAAATAGGTGACCTTGGGAAAATTGTCGTAACTTTCTCTCTGAGCAACAAATTGAATTTTTGTAAGAAGTTACAAAAAGAGGACATACTGTATTTTTTTGTGTATCTTTTTAGATCCAAAAGCCGAAATAGTGATACTTGGCATGTTGTACAAGTTCTCTTTATAGAAACATTATATGGTCAGGTCATCTTAGGAGATTGGACATAACTCTTTCTTGAAGAATCAAATTTTGATTAGACTTGCGAGTTAGAAAGAGGACTCATAGGGCTACTGAAAAAGACAATTTCATAACTTGGAGATCTGAAAAGACATGGTTACAGTCATTTCAATATCGAGCTCCTAAAATAAAGAAATGGCGATATGGGGAAGTTTGATGGAAAGGGACCGTTAAATTGGATACAAAATATGGAGCAATATTTTGATATACATGAAGTGAAACTATTACAAAAGGTATGTATTGCATCTTCATATTTAGAACCAGATAAATTTTTATGGTATAAAGGGCTTTGTTCCCGTAAACCACTTGTTACATGGTCAATTTTCACGGAGGAAATGATATCACATTATGAGGATACAAAGAGAAGCACCTTCTTTAGCCAATTGATAAATCTCAAACAAAAGTTTTCAATGGTAGAGCACATTGAGGACTTTCAAAAATTGAATATAATGGAAAATGATATTCCAGGGAATCAAAGGATTGATGCCTCCATAGGGACTTTAAAGGATAACATTCAACATGAGGTTCGTCTTTGGGAACCTGATTCATTAGAGAATGCATTCAGGTTGGAAAGAAAATTGGAAAGTAAAATTATGGCAACAAGGAAGTCTACCCCTCACAACTACAA
Organism: Pinus tabuliformis; assembly: GCA_031772625.1. Lineage (NCBI taxonomy): Eukaryota > Viridiplantae > Streptophyta > Pinopsida > Pinales > Pinaceae > Pinus > Pinus tabuliformis. The sequence goes on from CM062818.1 coordinate 373,970,638, forward strand.
AGATGGAAGTGTTGTTTCTCCTAGCCTTCTAGAACCTACAAGGTTGACACTACAACAATTGTAAGAAAAAAGAGAAAAATGGCTTTGTTACAATTGTGATAGAAAATACATTAAAGGTCATAAGTGTGCTCAGAAGAAATTATTTTACATTGAATTTGAAGAGGAGGAAGAAAAGGATCAAGAAACGTCAAAAGAAGAGGATATACACCATGAACCAACCCCAGAGAAAGAAGAAATGAATCCGGCCATATCTTGTAAATAATTGGCAAGAATTACCACTCCTCAAAATCTCAAGATAGAAGGACACATCACAAAGAAAAAGGTTCAAGAAGTGAAAGACCACATCGAGAAAGAAGAAATGAATCCGACCATATCTTGTAAAAAAATGCATTGGCCAGAATTACCACTCCTCAAACTATCAAGATAGAAGGACATATTAAGAAGAAAAATATTCAAGAAGTGAAAGATCACATCGAGCATCAAGAAATGAATCCAACTATATCTTGTAATGCATTGGAATAAATTACCACTCCTCAAACTCTCAAGATATACAGACATATCAAGAAGAAAAAGATTCAAGTAGTGAAAGATCACATCGAGCATCAACAACAAGTTCTCCAAGATAGAAGGAAATGTTGGCAATACTACATGAACTTAAGAAATGGAAACCTTACCTAATGGGAAGATACTTCAAGGTAAAAATGGATCATGATATTCTTAAATATTGTTTAGAACAAAGATTATCTTTAGGAGAACAAAAAAATGGGTCACAAATATGTTGGGTTATGACTTTGAAATCATCTACAAAAAAGGGAAGCAAAATGTTGTTGCAGATGCACTTTCAAGAAAGGACGAGGATGTGGAAGAATTATTATCTGTTATTTCTATTATCCAACCAGATTGGATAAATAAAGCAAGGGATGAATGGAAGAAGAACAAAGAAGTGTAGCCACTCATTCAAAAGTTGTAGAAGATCCCAGTTCAAATAATATTGCTAGAAGTTGACGAGGAAGGAAAAATCATATTGGAACCTGGAGCAGTCAAAGAAACAAGAACCTGACAACTACGAAATCGATAAATTTCAAAGTATCTCATCAAGTGGAAGAACTTACCCATTGAGGATTCCACATTGGAGGACAAGAATTTTATATAGAAGCATCAAGAACTACTCAAGCATTGAGGACAACAATTTTTGAAGGAGAGGGGCATGTTAGGTCCCTATACTAGTAGTGTAACCCCTTATTGGTATTAGTACAACCCCCTTATTATATTGTTGTGCCCTTGTAGTCCCCATATTGTTATTATTGTTCCCTTACTTTATTATTTTTATGTCAGCTCTGATTATATTATGACCCCTTAGACTCCTATATATAGAAAGGAGGTCTTGTCTTTTGTGTCATCCAAGAATTTTTCATTTGTGTAATGTAAAAAAGGTTTCCCTCTCGAAGACGCTGAATTCTAAGGCATTGATTTATCGTTTCTATCTTTTTGTGAGCTAGTTTCATAACAGTATCGGCATAGATAGTGCGAAATCCATTGAAACAACAAGTCCTACCCTAGGTTGACAATTAATGGTTGTAGTATTGGTCAATTAGGATTGATTAAAATAGCACTACACATTGGTTTATTAATCCCTTGGTTTCATAATATTAATCGCTAGTATGTATAATAATATATTAAGGTGATAATATTAATAATCCCTTAAGTTTACAATATTAACAATCCCTTAAGTTTACAATATTAACAATCCCTTGGTTTTATTAATCCATTTGGTTTATTAATCCCTTGGGTTTATAATATTAGTAATCAGTTGGGCTTACTAATCTCTTAGGTTCTAATATTAATCCTTTAGGTTTGTTCATCTCTTGGGTTCATTAATCTCTTGGTTTTATAGTATTAATAATCCCTTAACTTATAATATTAATCTATTGGGTTTATTGATATTAATAATCCCTTGGGTTTATAATATATATTTTTTTGTTTTTATATAAATCCCTTCAGTTTTTAATATTAATCCCTTAGGTTTACTAATCCCTTGGGTTTATAATATTAATCACTTGGGTTTATAATATTATTCATAGGGTTTATATTACTTTGAGCTATAATATTAATCCCATGGTTAAATATTGATCTATTGGGTTTATAATATTAATCTTAAGGTTTAATATTAATTCCTTGGGTCCATCATCTCTTCGGTTTAGAATATTAATCCCTTGGGTTTATAATACTAATCCCTTGGGTTTTTAAAATGAATCCCTTGGGTTTAGTAATCCCTTGGCTTTATAATATCAATCCCTTGAGTTTATAATATTAATAATCATTTGGTTATATTATTCCCTTAGCTTTATAATATCAATAATCCATTGGTTTATTATATTATAGATAATATCATCAATAATAATAATAATAATATTAATATTGATATTAATAAATATATAATTATAAAAATATTATTATAATTATATGTTTATTAATATCCATATTAATATCATTATTAAATCCATATTATTGTTGTCTATTGGTTATATTAACCTATTGTACCAGCTACAACCACCCTCCAAAATTTTGGCTTGCACCCAATTCGGAGCCTCCCTTGAGAAGTTTCTCTTGATAGCTGTACACACTTGCGTTCACTCTGTGAGCTCATGTGAGTCCTTGCATCCGCATTTCTTGATCATTTCATTCAAGTTTCTGCATGCTGGTGTCTAAGTCATGCTTGCGACCATGTTCTGAGTCTTCGCTTCGTATGTGCTTGTTGTGTTCCTTATGAAAGCATCTGTCGCAATCACACATGGAGTCACATTCACTGTCGCGCAAGCGTCGTCTTGATCAGTGAATGTTCAATCATGAGTTTCACACTTGTCACTTTCACTGTTCGTGAGTCATGTTAAACATGTGTGTTTGGATGGTTTGAGTCGTTTCGTCGTCGAGTCATGTGAGTGTGTGTTTGTATGATCACCTATGCATCTTTCGATTGTTCACACACTTAGTCATTTTTGCTAAAGTTCTGACGAACAACCTCCCTTCTAACAGCCGGACCATCACCCTGCCATCGACTTGATCGAATGTCAACTAGAACAACACAGAAGCACCAAGCTAGTATTTTCAAACCATGCTGCCCACAAGTAATTCAATCAGCTCTCATGTTAGCCACCAGGACAATCAGACTCGACAATCACCTCGGGACTGACTCCCCTAAAAAATTGCATCGAGGCCAATGACCTTACTCGCTCAACTGAGTGAGGAAATTACGCAGACAATCCGTATAGACACCAAGTGCCTACCCCTGTCACCTTCAGAAAATTGTGTAGTTTTCCCAGTCAGTCATCCCGACAGTTGACCGACTAATCATCTCAGAAATTGCACAGTTTTCATGAGCAGGCCTTTTGCTACCCAATAGTCTGGTCATCTTAGAAATTGCACAGAGATGATCAGTAGGTCAGCCTCCCAGCCTCAATGTAGTTTCCCCTGCCAACAGTTCCTAGTAGTAGATTGCCAGTTCCCTCTAGGATTTGCACAGTTTTTGCTGCCAGTGACTGAGAAGCCAACTGCCAGTTCCCTTTGGGAATTGTGCAGTTTTGGCTACCAGTGACCCCAGCAGCCAATTGCCAGTTCCCTCTGGGAATTGTGCATTTTTAGCTGCCAGTCTCCTGGGCAGTTCCTCCCAAAAGCTGCGCAATCCCTACCCGCTGACCATCCTTACAGCCCGACCTGTTCCTCAAGAAAATTGGACAAATTTTTCCTTCTAGCCCTTGATGCTTGCTCATTCTTAAAACCACACAGAGCCGACCTACCATGCCCTCTTGCAACCCGGATTGTCCCTCCCAAAATTTGCACAATTTTGCCTTCTAGCTGAGCTAGACCTCGCAAACAGTCACTGTCGACTTGGACTGTCCATCTCCATCACTTAGTGACTCTTGACCAGTTTTCATCAGCAGTGCCTGGAGCCATCATCCTGCTTCATAACCTTGCTGTCTCTCCCAGTCACCTGCATCCGAAATGATCATATGTCATGGTAGACTAGGAGGTTTTGGATTTGATGTCGTCTAGTCATGAGTGACTACAGGTACAGGTACACCAACAAACATGACAAGACAACAAATGGGATGAACGAAGGGAAACAAGCAAGAAAGGAGCAACATGCCAAAGCTTCATCAAGCGAACCAAAGACAATCGTAGACTCCATGCACTTCACCATGCAGAGGTGAAGATGTGATAGACCATGAATACATCCATCACCCAACATCATTCTAGCTCGACATGCATTCCAACAGCAACATAAATGTACAAGCACTGTGATGTCAAGTCATGTCATGAGACATGTCACCCACATCTCTACTACGTACTATGTTGTCAATAAATTTGATGTAATGTGGAAGACCAAGAGTCCCACTTAATGAACATAGAGTCATGTAATTCAAAAAAGTCATGGAAGTCAAATGGTCATGAGGGTAGTTGAACAGCCACTATGGTTAGTTTCACCCTTGGCTATAAATACCCCCTCATTTGTACAAGCAAATGAATTTTCACCTCAACTCCTCCCACATAGCCAAGAGAGTTTGTAATCTTTTCTTTGAGAACTAAGTAGTGGCTCCAACACCCCTCACTTGGGGGTAGTGATGTACAGTGTAACGATGTGTCTTGGATCTTTTGCTTAATTCAGAAGCCTCCTAATAGACCAACACGTTTTCACACATGAATTGTAATTGTTTTAAGACTAATCTTTAACACTTATGATGAATGTTGCTTTAACCTGTTTTCTACATCTAAACTATTTCACTTGTTGTAATACATAATCCATTAATGGAAATATGTTGTATATGATGTTAACATTGTCTCACCCATGTAGACTACTCTCATGGACATCAAACATACCTCTCACATGAAGCTTACTGTAACAACCATTTCACTCGTTAAGACTCATCCATTGAGTGTTGTACATGTTATCTTACCTTGTACATTGTGATTGTCGCATCTGTGTAGACTGCTCCCCTGAAAGTTGTGCATGTCCTATTGTGTTGTGTGTTGGGACTTCATACAAACCAACTTGGGACTCACTCCCACCCTCTCCCTCTACAGTGAAAGAACCACTGACACAAGTGATACTTACACTCACCAGGCACGTGAACCTCACTTCGCAAAGACAAAGAAGACCACTCTCGTGTGTTGACAAGTAAGAATTGAGAAAAAGCTTTAAGAGAATGGAAACGAGGCCAACATATCGGATGGGACTTCCACACCAAAAAGTGTGAGGTCTAATTGGGACTTCATACCGGGGTGATCCTGTGAATGTTGGCAGGTCCAGCACCGTCAACATAACCACATTTACTAATGTAGTTGTACATATTGTTAAACCATTTAAGTGTCACATTTAAGATCTCTGAACTTAAATATATATAATTTGAATATATATATCCTAATTCATATATCTTCTTGGGCTTTATACACAATATAAAACCATTGAACGTATAATCCTAAACATCCAAATCCAATAGCAAAGTCCTGATGTCGGAACTCAAAAAATGAATAAATCTTGAAATCTTTTCCAAAGGATACAAGTAGATTCACTGACTTATCCATTTAATTAATCATTTCACTATCCATTTAATCATTTAAACTCATAAACATAAGCTTCAAGTCGTTAGTGATATTCACACTTTTAAAGGAATTTTCACACACACCTTTCTTTGAAAAGTTGGCTGAAAATCTATGGTCATGTAAAAATTTAATCATACATTTGTTGTCATAACGTGTTCGTCCTTGCTATTGTTCATAAATACAGATAATCTTCCAATGATAATCAAGTAAATCAATGTAAATGGTATGATAACTCACAAATTTTCCAGTGTGGATTATTGTCGAAACAAATGTAAACCCCGTTGCCAAATAGTCCAAGGTAGGAAATCTAGTCACACAGTACAAAGTTAAGGTTCAGGAATGTGTGTTATAGAGTAGGAAAATCTAGTCACACAATACAAAATTAAGGTTTAGGAATGTGTTATAGAGTTGTGTGTAGGAGCACCAGTGCCTTAAGAATTTGCTTGAGCAATAGAGCACAAGTTAGGAATAGTTCATATGTTACGATAAGGATAGTAGATATTATTCAGTTCTCCAAATAAAATGAACTTGAGCTCTGTTATTTAACACAATATGAGTTTCCAAAGAATGTATATGGTTGAAGAAGAAACACACAAGTCTTTCGGGTGTCTATTGGGAAAATGGGGTCTAAGATTTTGTTGAGGAAAATTTATTTAGCCACCAGAGAATGGAACACGAGGAACATTAATTGGGGTGTTCAAACAAAATATAATTCTACTCTTAATTATTTAGTGAACCTAGAATTGTTCTTCACATTCACTTGCCAAAGTGGACCAGTAAAAAGTCATGAAAAATTAAAAATATGAGTTATGTAAAAATATTTCACACATCAATTTTTGTGATACATTGAGAGAAAATAAAGATGAGAAATTATTCCTAATGATAATTTTTCAGAAATGGCAACACAATTTTACCAAGATAATGAAGCTTCATAGCCCATATTGAAAATGTATTGAATTTTTTAAATAAACAAATAGTAGTAGCAATCTCGTCCTCTAGTGTGCACTTCAAAACACAACCAAAAACTTTGTGAAATGAATAATGAGTAATTCTAGTTTATAGTCCATAAGCAACCGATCCTTTATATTAACAAGGACTGCAAGCAATGGTTGTCCCTGCAGATTTGAAAGTATATTTTACATTTTCTATAATGCATATTTATGGCATTATACATGTTGCAAAATGTAACCCAACTGCGGAGTTTGTATTCTCCATGCAGAATTCATGAGCCTGGCAACTCAAATAGCAGAAATTGAGATTCATAGCGTGTTTGTTTACAAAGTTCTCCAATATTATAAATGTTTTTGTTTATTAATAGAAGAGAAACAAAATAAACTAAATTTAACTTTGCAGAATTCATGAGCCTGGCAACTCAAATAGCAGAAATTGAGATTCATAGCGTGTTTGTTTACAAAGTTCTCCAATATTATAAATGTTTTTGTTTATTAATAGAAGAGAAACAAAATAAACTAAATTTAACTTCTATCATTTGCAAAAAGGAAAACTAGTGATTTAGTGGACTTGGCGGTAGCTTATATTGACACACTCACAAAAGAGTTCATTGTTGAGTTTTGTTGGGTATACGACCAAATAGTCCCACATTGACTAGAAGTGGGGAGGATCATGGGTATATAAGGATGGACAAATATCTCCATTGGTATGAGGCCTTTTGGGGTAAGTCCAAAAGCAAATCCATGAGTGCTTAGGCCCAAAGTGGACAATATCATACCATTGTGGAGATATGTGGTGTCCAGAGTACTAACAAGTGGTATCAGAGCCATGCCCCGAAGTTAGCCAAGTGGATGAATCCTCGGAATGTTGAACGAAGGTGGTGGGCCCCGGTAATATCACGATGGGATCCGTGGATGAGCTCGGTTAGACAGGCGGTGTGCTCTGGATTCTTCATGGACGTGTCCTGGCCCCAACACGGTGAAGAGGAGTTGACCTGGGATAGAGCAAGCTCTCGAGGCAGGTGGTGCTTCCATGTAAGGCGTGTGCTTCCAACGCATTGGAGCAGAGAATCCTGGTTAGTAGAGAGTGGACAGATGGATAATCGTTTGAGGGGAGGCTCGATGGTCCTTTGTTCGAGGGGAGGATTGTTGGGTATACGACCAAATAGTCCCACATTGACTAGAAGTGGGGAGGATCATGGGTATATAAGGATGGACAAATATCTCCATTGGTATGAGGCCTTTTGGGGTAAGTCCAAAAGCAAATCCATGAGGGCTTAGGCCCAAAGTGGACAATATCATACCATTGTGGAGATATGTGGTGTCCAGAGTACTAACAAGTTTGTCTACATGTTTTGATGCACCACTGCCATTACTTCTCTACAGGAAATAACAGTGATTTGAAAATGTCAGTTATTGGTGGTCTTTGAGACCTAACCCTTCGACTTTTATCATTTGCAAAAAGGAAAACTCCTGATTTAGTGGACCTAGCAGTAGCTTATATTGCCACATTCACAAATAAGTTCGCTATTGAGTTTGTCTGCATGTTATGATGCACCACTACCATTACTTCTCTACGGGAAATAACAATGCCTTGAAAATATTAGCTACTGGTGATGTTTGAGACCTAACCCTTCGAATTTTATCATTTTCAAAAAGGAAAACTCGTGATTTAGTGGACCTGGCAGTAGCTTATATTTCCACACTTAGAAATAAGCTTGCTATTGAGTTTGTCTACATGTTTTGATGCACCAATGCCATTGCTTCTCTATAGGAAATAACAGTGCTTTGAAAATGTTAATTACTGGTGATCTTTGAGACCTAACCCAAGAATATTGAAGCCTAAAGGATAAGCAAAAATTCAATTATTTTCATGATAGCTAAAGCTTAATCAACTAGGTACAGATCTTATGGCTCTACTAGATCTAGTATCATGGAAAAAAATATATTACCCCAAGGCTCGTGGTGGGCTTGGTCCTCGTGGTGTAGGCACACTCAGTGTGGGTTTAAGAACTAAACTCTCGTGGAGATGGCTCCAAAGTGGAAGAGAGCTTTGGCATCAAATTTGGATTAATAAATACAAGGAAGTTGTACCTAGCCACTGATGTGTTTGATCAAAACAATTTCCTTCTGGTTCATTTCACTGAAATCTAGCTTGCAAAGGAAGACACCTGATTCAAGATATATACAATTAACATATTGGATAATTTAGTAGAATTGTCCAACCAAGATTCAGGTAAATTTGGGTTATCGCTAAAGTAATTTTCCAGAAATAGTGATCTGCTTGTTGTATTCAAGGCTTGTGACTCTGCAATATTTGTACACGTTCCAACTTTCATACCAACATTTCCATCTGCAAATATTAGCAACAATGTATCTTGTTTGATTTCTGAGTATGATCTGACACGTTCTACACAGTTTTCCATAACGCATATCATAGAGAAGATAATGGATGTAGAAACCAACGCAGAAAGACTACAGTACTTACATTGATTTTCAACAACATATTTGCACTAGTAAGAAATGCCTTCAATCTACACTTTCAATCTACACTTTCTCTTAATTTTCTAGAGTACGACAAGTATAATAATGAAAATTTAGATGTTTAGAGCCATGTAAAGGAAGTGACGAGAGAATGATTTATTGATTCAAATGAAAGGGGATTTTAATAAGCACTATGTAGAGCTTCGGTCCATGTGTAGTCAAAATCTTTATGATAATCTTCATATTCAAATTAAAGAGGGATTATTTATAACCATTATTTAGACTTTATGTTCTTGTTTGTATTCAAAATGCCTGCGAATATATATAGAGAATCTTCTTTTTTATTTACTGTAATTAAACTTGTTTCTGTTAAAAAGAAAAGTAGACACTGAGGTACTTTAAGAATTGCAAAATTTAGTCCAAAAGTTATGAGTAACAAAAACCTTGAAAGGTTGTAGTGTGAAACCACTTCAAGCCCCATTATCATTAAAACTTGAACATTTAAGGTGAGCAATGAACTTAAAAAGCTGGGATATATATGCATTTATTATTCAACCCTTACTTGTACATTACAAGTGACTTGCCAAAAAGATATTGTTTGAAATTTAATGTCTTAAAAGGTGAAGGTTTAATAACATACGAAAAGATTTAACAAGTGTATGCAACTTTACAAATTCATGAGAAAATTTTTTAATTAGCACTTGTGCCTGGTTCTGTCTCTTTTATCCACAGGAATCAACCACTACACTCTCGAGCCTTTCATCCTGCTTGTTTCCCTATATACTAGTTGCAAGTTCAAGCTTCTGTGAAGTTTTCTAGAACCCGGTGAAGTTCAAGCTTCAAGTTCAAGATTCTATGAAGTTTTCACCAAAGAGGGAGCATGTGAGGCAGTTGGGGCCTAAAACTGGAAACCAGTTGCCAAGCCAACCCTGATGTATCCAGATGTAAGGCTAGGATCGCCTCAGGACAGGATTTGTTGTATAACTTTCATTAAAGCTTTCCAAGCCGTAAACAAAGAAGAAATACAATGCATTTAGCAACTTAGGATATGTGAAAAGGCACATTTTCAATTGGATATGAAAATGAAACCAGGCAATAAGACTCCAAAACAAAAATTTGAATAATTTTTTTTTGACAGAATGGTTTTTAAAAACATTGGATAAATGGATCGATCCACCCAAATTAATATGAAATCAATGGACTATCGATCCCTATAGTCTCGTTGTTGTAGGCAGGGTCTCTTTAGGCATGGAATAATAAGAGAGGCAAAATCATAATGGGTGAAAAAACTTTTGAATCATCATAATATGGTTGTTGCTGCGATGAACCTGTTAACAGGGAACGCTCTTGGATAGGGTTAAATAAATATGTTTCCAGTTTGATAAATAATTGATGAAATAAGTGTTTGAGCTACAAATCTATTGATTTATATAAATTTTAGTCAGATTATGTTACATGTTTAAATTTGATATGATTATATATATATATATATATATATAGTTCCAGTTTGATAAATAATTGATGAAATAAATGTTTAAGCTACAAATGTATTGATTTATATAAATTTTAGTCAGATTATGTTACATGTTTAAATGTGATGAAAGAAAGTTGAGGTTAAAAATCAGAGGTGAAGACTTAAAAAGCTAAAAACTGAAATATCCAACGATCTTACAATTATACAAATGAGTTTTGTTTCCAGTTACCAGCATCTTACAGTTAAAGAAATGGTTTTTCTATCCAATATTCAAACTGATCCAATATTGAAACTAGGGCCACTTAAACTCAACCTAAGCGAAAAAAAATAATGAATCAATGTCACGTTCAATTTTTGTCAATGGTAGAGTGGATAGTGGATAAATGGATGGTGGATGAAGTAATTGAGAAAAAGGGGTATGATGAATATTTGACTTCTTAATAAGTACCTTTATCTTTAAAGAGATGAGTGAAATGAATAATGTCAAAATCATGCATGCAAATGAGTGCTTTTCATATTCTGTTTATACTTTCACATATGTTGTGTTTTATCTATTTTTTGGACCATGCATTTTATTGGTATTTCTCCACCATGCTTACAATTAATAATTAATTATAATAATTAATTATTATAAATCAGTTAATTATTAAGTGATAAATTATTATAAATTAATTAATTGATTTTTAATTAATAATTAATATTTTGTTAATTAATAAATAAATAATTAAAATTAATTATTAATTACATTAATTAATAATACTTTACTTATTAATATTAATTAATTAAGTTTATTGATACAATATTTACTTAATACATTATTAGTATATGAATATTTAGTGTTTAATATATCATTAATATTTAATTATAACATTAATATAATATCAACAAATGTAAAAAACTTTTTTGAAACATTTAAATAGCTTTAATAAAATTTTAATATAATATTAATCGTATATTGATAATATATTATTCCACAATATCTTATTTATAAATTAATCTATCCATTACAACATGTTAATTATGGTTGAGTATTGTTGACATGGTCAACTATAGTCAGCATGGGCATCATAGTCAATAATAGTCAACATGACTACCATGGTGAACCATAGTTACCATGGACATCATGACCTATCAGTAGGTGACCCATTGTCAACCATAGTGAACTATATTGAACTATGGTGGATGGTCATTGTTGACCATGGATGCCTATAGTGGATGGTCATAGTTAGTCATAGTCAAACCATGGTTGAGCATCAACAACCACCATTTCAATGGTAACCATAATGAAATCATGGTCAACTATTAAGACACCATAGTCAAAATATGGTCAAGCACAGTCAAACCATATTCAAACCATGGTCAACTATAGTGAATCATGTTTAACTATGGTTGACAATAGTCAAAGTTTAGGTTTAAGTTTAATTGAACTTAAATATTATGTATGGCCAAGATTCATTTTATAAAAAGACTCAACCATGGTCAACAATGGTCCAATGTCACATTGTGACAAAGATTGTTTCAATAGGAAAATCGACCATGATCAATGATTGTCAACCATCGTCCAGCATGGTCAATCATGGTTAATCATGGTCCAACATCACATTATGACAAATATTGTCTCAATATGAAAATAAATCATGGTCAACCATGTTTAATCATGGTCACCCATGTTCGACCATGGTTAACCTTGGCCCAATGTTGCATTGTGACAAAGATTGTCTCAATATGAAAATCAAACATGGTCAACCATAGTCCAACGTCATATTGTGACAAATATTGTCTAAATATATAGATCAACCATAGTCAACCATGTTTATTTTAGAGTTTATAATATTTATCATAACATTTATATACCTTGTTTTATAATATTTATCTTAGTGTTTATCATAGGATTTTCTCGATATGAAAATCAATCATGGTCAACCATGGTCTAACGTCACATTGGGACAAAGATTGTCTCCATATGAAACTCAACCATAGTCAGCCATCGTCAACCATGTTTATTTTAGGGTTTATATATTTTGGGTTTATAATATTAATCACTTGGGTTTAATATTATTCCCTTGGGTTTTTAGTATTAATCCATTGGTTATATTATTCCCGTTGGTTTATAATATCAAACCCTTAGGTTTATTAATTCAAAAGTTCATTCATAGGGTATAATATTACCCATAGGGTTTATAATATTAATCCTAGGATTTAATATAAATCTCTTAGGTTTAAAATCATGGTGAACCATGGTTGAGCTTCACATTGTAAGAAAGATTGTCTCAATATGGAAATCAACCATGGTCAACCATCATCAATTATGGTCAATCATGGTCAAACATGGTGTAACAGCCCTAGTAAAAATTCCATGTAAAAATATATATAAGGCCATGGTGATGGGACATGTATTCCAAGCTAAATGGTGGGGGAAACATCCTAGTGGGTGTTGATTCGGTTTATTATGGCTAAGGAAATTGGAAAAGGAAATGGCTAAAGTTTTGGAAATGAATGAGGCATTTATTGGCATTTTATTTATGAAAATAATGGAAATTAGGAGAAAAGGAGGGTGAAAGGCCACATATTGCATGTGAGGAGGAAAATGAAGGAAATTAATGGAAAATGAAGAAAATAAAGGCCTCATTAATAAAAAGGCTTCTGACAATCAATGGGCAAGTCTTGGACAGTTTAGTGTTGAAGCTCTCTCTCATACTCATGGAGACTTATATTTTTCCTGTAGCACTCTTAGAGGGTGTGTCATACTTGGATTATTAGAGAAAGAAGGCAAAGGAAGAGCAAGAAAGTGCAAGAGGGCATCAAGATTAGCAACTACATCAGATTTGCTTGCAGGTGCCGAGTTACATGTATGTTTCCTTCACTAGTTTGGCATGCATGGCATATGCATCTAGATTTTTTGTTGTGATCTGTCATTGGCATGGAGGATTGCATGTATTGACAATGGATTGCCTAGCCTCACCATTTCATGAATATCCATGGTGATTATGGGTCTATTTCTTTTTTTTTGTTTCTGGTTGGTTCCCCTATTTCCTTCGCTTGGGTTGAGTTATTAGTCCTATAACCTTGGTTGGACAAACGCTTTGGAGCCCTGGAACAACTTGCGATGAGTTACTAGTCCCATAGCTTGAGTTGGAAAAATGCTCTGGAGCCATCGGTGGGTTGATTTACTAGTCCTGTAGCCTTGGTTGGACAAATGCTCTGGAGCCCGGTAAAAGTTGTGGGTTGAGTTACTAGTCCCGTAGTTGGGTTGGACAAATGATCTAGAGCCTTGAATTGTTGGGATAGAGAATGATCTGATGATGGTTTTGTGATGTCCAACTGTGAGGTGGAATCATTATTTGATGGGTTGAGGTAGATGACCCTTGGAAGCCCTAGATGAGTTTTGATTGATGTGTTCTATGAGATCCCACATTCATGCTTGGAATATGGAAGGAGGGTGAATGGTTGAAGAGAGATTTGGCTTAGCCATTCTAAGGTTGGGTGGAAAGTGTAAGTCCCATCCCGGTTTTGGATTTTGCATCATTAATGAAAGGTTATTTATCCTTGTATTTCTATGAGTATTATGATGGACTATATGTGGTTTATATGGTTGTGAATTCATTGATATTTTTGTCCCTATTATGCTCGTTAGTTACATGTTTTATGAAAACAACCGTGAGTGTCTCTCCTCATGTTCTTACTTGTCATTGAATGATGAATGTATATATGACCTAATAGATGAAATGGTAGCTAATGTGATAAGGAGACAATGATTCATAGCGAATCTCAGATAAATGTGAGACCCTTATGCTTAGATATTTTATTTACGTCTATAGGTTGCATATTTACTAAGTGTTTGAAAAAATGTCTGTCATGGCTAGTATGGGTCCAGTCAAGGTCTTGAACAAGTATTTTCTTTAGTACTATCATTTCCATGTTATTTTAGTAATTTGAGGAGATGGTTCAATTATGGGAAGTGACCTGGGCTTTGGGCCTAAAAAAGTGCTCAAATCTCAGAGTTTTTGGCATAAAACTGACAAATTGGATCTCTAGTTGCTAGTAGGCAAGCCTATGAGAGTGACTATAGGGTTACAGTTGCATGAATGCCTTGTCATGGGAGTGACTTTGGGTTTAATTCATCTAAATTCTAGGTTAACTCAGGGGTTGGGCACCTAGAGTGGTGGATTAGCTCCTAGGGGTCGTGAAGCACCTGAGGGAGGTCTGTGTGTTTTGTTTTCATCGGTTCCAATTCCTTAAGGTTATCTAGGAGGTTGAATCATATCATAGTAGCCTCTCATTGCTTGTTTACCCCTGGTTGGCTGGCTACTAGGGTAGATGTGGGAGGAGGTTGTTACAGAGTGGTATCAGAGTGTGGTTGTACTCTCCTTGGGCTATGCGTTGATCATGATTTCTTGTTGGTTACATAAGTGTTCCTTATGCATGTCGTCCATGTGCTTGTTGCATTTTCATGGTATTGATCATGGTTGTAGTGATGTCTCCATGTAAGGTTGAAGGTGTTCTCAGAGAGTATGTCTTCATGTTTGTATGGTTGATTATGAATTGTTATGCATGTTAGTGTTCAAAAGTTATCAAATGCATGTGAGGTGGTTGTTGTTGTCATGCATGATGTCATGGTTTACGTAGTTGATATGGTGATGCATTGATGACTAGACTCTAGCTAGAATGGTGTGTATAGGGTTTTTCACTCATGTTTTATATGTCTCGATGCATTTTTCATGCATGTATGGTATTGGTTATAGTTATCTTTGAATAATAGGTAAAACATGCCTTGTGAAATCATGGTATGAAATTTAGGTCATCATGATGCTATTGGTTGTTATGATGCTAATGTGTTGGCTGAGATAGAACAAGAGATGTAGATCATCATAATGAGGTTGCAACATTGAACTTTGGGGTAAGAGCGGATCACCATACAAGTATTGTATGTTTGGCATGCAGGCATGTATGTCAAGGATTTTTATATGCATTAGGTTTATGCACATGTATTTTGATGTTATGGTTACATTCATGATAGATTATAGTTGATTAGTATAGTCACATGCAGATGTGTCATGAATGATAGTAATAGTACTTGTGGTTGTATGCATTGATATTTTTGTTTTATGTTAGATGACTTGATGGTCATGTTATATGCTATTGATGATCATGTTATATGTTAACTGATTTTTTTTATATGTTAGTTAACTTGACGATTAGGGTTATAACATTAATATCTTGATGTTATATGTATCATGTTAAATTGAATTGGACTATGCAAACGGTTATGGTTACGATATTGAGGTATAAGCCGACATATTGGTGATGACTTTGCACACATGGTTGTTATTCATGAACGATAAATCCTTACAAGTTATGATGAGAACATTGTAGTTAGTTAGTGTTATGGATATCATGATCTTATTTATCTTTGAGTTGACATGTTGTAAAGTTATATCTTGTTAACTAGATTGATTGTGCATACAAGATAGCCTCCCATGAGATACATTGAGGTATGAGTTTTCTTATGTAGTATACTTGGTGCTTCATTCTTGATTATGTCATCTATTTGGTGTTGAGTCTTTGGTGTTTATTATGTCATCTAGTTTATTTATTTAACATGGTATGTTTAAAAGTAGGTTGAAATTTTGATGAGTTGCATAATATGAGTATGTGTTCCAATGATCTTGTTTTAAGAGGATTGTACTAACACATATGTGTTGAGACAGTTGATATATACTTGAGCATAGTAGGAGATAGTTGTAGAATTGTGTCTAAGGAGTATGAGTTGACTAGGAATTATGACATGATTGTTAGTCTTGGTAAAGGTTGATTTCAAATTGATAGATATGATTGTATTGATATTTGGAACATGTGGTTGACATGTGTAAGAAGTTGCAAGGTAACATGTTAGATATTAGCATGACAAGGTAACACGATGTGTTTATATAACTAACAATTGGTTGATGTGACAATACATAGTAAGCCTCAATTGCAACAAGTTAAAAATGGTAAAGAAAGGAATTGGACAATAATTCCTTTGGCTATGTTTGGAAACCCTGATTCCAAATGAATGAGTGTCTCTCATACAGGAAGTATTCTTAACCTTGATTTTGACCGACATGATGTGGATATGTGTTATATTCATGGAAATGTATTTGAAAAGTGTATCAGCCGATTCTAGTTACAAGTAGATCTATCAAGGGAATTGGAGTCCCTTGAGACATGGCACATATGTGTTCAGCTACAAGGTAGCGTACTTTTCATAATAAGATAAGGTAATTGGTGTATTTTTATGTTATATCTATACACTAAGATTTATGTGTTTATGGTAGTATGATGTAGGGGATTTCATGGCAAAAGAAATTGCCATGAAATTTTGAAGAAGGCTCAGGTTGACGTTTCCTTGGGAACCAATGGGGATTGAATCATGGTGTCTGTTACCAATCTTTTGCCTTTGGTCTTTTATGAATTGTTGAGATTGATTGTGGTTTTTTCTATGTCTGGTGCAATGATTTGCCACTTTAAAGTTGTGTCATATTGTTATTGACTTTCATGGTTTTCTTCTTAGTTGTTTCTTGTCTTTCCTTTTATGTTTTGAGTCTTGGGAATTGTTTGGGAAAGAGGAAAGTTAATGGAGCTCGGGAGAGATTTGTAGTAACCAAAAGGTAATATAATATTTAGATGAAGATTTGTGCATGAGTAAGCGCAACGGAGGGTTAGACTTTGACAACCAGTTCAACCAGTTGGGTCCATTGGTGTAAATGGATGATGATAGGATAGGCAGGAAAAAGGTAAGAGAAAATGTAAAATAAATGGACCTGTGACGTCGGATGGCTTGAATAAGTTGGGAACAATGGTTCTCAATGTTGTTTATGAATAAAGGAAGTTCTCTTAACCTCAACCTTGATATCTAGTATTTATGTTGTGATCATGGTTGCTTTATGCTAATGATTATGTGCATATATGTATGTATGTATGTACAGGGTTATCTGATAGGGTCATCATGGATCATGATTGTTTTATGCTACTGTTTATGTATATTTATGTATGTTTCTATGTATCTATGTCATTTTCTGACATGGTCATCAGGAATTGTTCTTGTGGAGGAACGATTGCCTACACAGGAAAATGGCATGAAGAGGTTCCTAGTCTTATGAGGAATCAATTGGGAAGAGTAGTCGTATCAAATATATGAGGTCAGTATCATGTCGTTATGATTTGATATTATGTGAGTAAATTATGTCTAGGTTATGGGAAGGTTATACAAAGGGATACATCAATGAAACGAAAGTAGTTTGGTCTGCGGCATGCTAGCATAAGCATGGATGGCAGAGAGACACTAGAAGCAAGGTTACTTGATAGAGACAGTGTGGTTTGGTTGTGTGGAACTATTGTTATGCATATGTTGTATATGTTGTACATGTTTCTTCTGTGACAATGTGTGCATGCAATATTGTGTATATACAGTGTGTGTACATGTTGTTTATGAAATGTTATGTATAGGGTGTTAGTACAAATAGTGTTGTATGAATGTTTCATACTCAGTGTTGGGTATATATGATGCTATGTACATGTTGGATATATCGTGTTGTGTACATATTGTATTGTGTGCATGATGGATATGCGGTGTTGTATGCATATGGTGCTATGCGTGTGTTGGATATGTAGTGTTGTGTACAGATGATGCCATGTACATGTTGGATATGTAGTGTTATGTACATGTGTTGTGTGCATGTTGTACATTTGGTGCTATGTACATATGGTGCAGTGTGCATGGTTGTACAAGTGATGTTGTGTGCATGTTGTACATTTGGTGCTATTTACATATGGTGTGGTGTGCATGATTGTAAAAGTGGTGTTGTGTGCATGTAGTATTGTGTACATGTTGGACAAGTTCCATTGTGTACATGTCATGTTGCGTACATGTCATGCATGTGGTACTATGTACATGTGGTACTATGTACACGTTGTACAAGTGGTGTAGTTTACATGTGGCATTGTGTACACATTGTGAAGGTGGTGTCATGTACATGTGTTGTTGTGCACACATTGTGCAGGTGGCGCAATGTATAGGTTGTACTATGTACATGTTGTACATATGGTATTGGTGCATGTCATACATGTTGTGTTGAGGGCATGTGGTACTAGGTGTGTGCATTGTGTAGGTGCATGTATTGTGTGGTGTTGTACATATGGTATAGATGTGTTGTGTTGTTTTGTACGCTAGGTGTAGGTGCATGTATTATGTTATGCACTGGATGTAGGTGTATGTATTATATTATATACAGTAGGTGTAGGTGTATGTGTTGTATGTTAGGTGTAGGTGCATGTATTGCATGGAGTTGTATGTCGTGTGTGGTCATATGTGTGTGATGCACATTATGTACATGTGCACCTGGTTGAGGATAAGGAACTAGGTGTTTGTCGGGTGTGGCAACCGATCCAGAGTGCATATAGAATAAAGACAAAGGTAGAAGCTAATGCTTGATTAAAGGATAAGTATTAGTATTTTACTTTAGTTTTATTATGCATGTGATTTATGATTCTGGTTTATGATAATTACATTTGATCTATGATTCTGGTTTATGATGGTTACATGTGATTTATGATTTTGATCTGTGATGGTTATATTTGGAGCTAACCTGATTCGATACGTTTAATCATGATGATTTGGTCAAATATGCTAGTTTGACTTATTGTAACAGGAAGCAAACATAAGTGCAAATATACCTTATCAACAACTACCAAAGAGGTATGATTTGACGTTACGTCAATTTATTTTAAATATAATGGAAGTTATGTTCTTGGTACAAGAATGCATGAACATGATCTGTTGGGTGATTGAAATCGACTACAATAATTTGCAACAACAAAAGGAATTGGAAAATGCAACAATACGATAGTAAAGCACTTCGGGAATAGGGCCATTATCGGACACTGCTACCCGATAGTGTCCATTGATTTCCATGATCATGTTATGACCGATATGATACTTTTGAGGTAGGGATATGCCTTGCTTTTTGTATCTTCTGATACGAGGAAGCTTTGCAAAGAGATGGATTTCCCGGGATGGGGGTGCCAGCGAAACTTGGAAGGTGTGTGACTACATGGAAGGGGATGATTGGATTTCTTGAGGGACTGTGTAGTAGAGAAGGGAAGGCGAGGGATGGATTTTTTTGGTTATTAGAATTTCCAAACGGAATCAGATGCACATTGGGAATGTGCCCTAGAACAATGAACCAATAACTGTTCACTAAGAAGACAAGTGGCACAGGATTATAGCACTAGACATTGGATGCACATTTAATTTTGCAGTGGATTCTGAACTTCCTGGAAAGGAGGTGAATCCTTGTATTTCTTCAAGGGTGGAGGTGTGAGCTTCTGGATTCCATTGCTGCAGATTCAAGCATCGTATTTTTTTATTTGTTGATTGAGAAAATGTCTATATGCATATATTATTGTAAATTTTGTATCTAGATATATTTGTAAATCTCCATAGACAGTATAGTTATTTGTTGGTTGAAGAAAATGTGTATGTGTATATTTGGTTATTGTAAATACTGTAATGAGTTGTGTTATAAATATCCAGTAAACGGTATGTTTGTCATGTTCCAACAATGGTCATTGTAAATACTGCAATCAGCTATGTTATAAATCTCCATGGTAGTATGTTTTGTTTTCAACAGTCTTGTTGGTCATAGGTGTCATTGAACACTAAGGACAATGTTCCCCCAAGGGGGAGGGTTCTATAATAGCCTTGATGAAAATTCCATGTATCTATATATATCTATATATATATATATATATATATATATATATATATATATATATATATATATATATATATATATAAGGCCACAATGATGGGATCCATATTTCAAGTTGAATGGTGGGGAAAGCATCCTAGTTGGTGTTGATTCAGTTTATTCTGGCTAAGGAAATTGGGAAAGACAATGGCTAAGGTTTTGGAAAGGCATGAGGCATTTATTGGCATTTTATTTATGAAAATAATGGAAATTATGAGAAAAGGAAGGTGAAAGGTCACAGGTTTCATGTGAGGAGGAAAATGAAGGAAAATAATGAAAAATGAAGAAAATAGAGGCCTCATTAATAAAAAGGCTTCTAAGGACGAGTGGGTAAGACTTAGTGTTAGAGCTCCCTCTCATTATTCTCTCTCTCAAGACTTTTGGAGACTTAGAGTTTTCTTGGACCACTCTTGGAGGGTGTGGCACACTTGGATTCTTGGAGTAAGAAGGAAAAGGAAGAGGAGGAAAGTGCAAGAGGGAATTAGGATCAGCAGCTACATCTGATTTTCTTGCAGGTACCAAGTTGCATGTATGTTTCCTTCACTAGTTTTGGCATGCATGGCATATGCATGTTGATTTTTGGTTGTGACCTATCATTGGCATGGAGGATTTCTTGGATTGACAGTGGATTCCCTAGTCTTGCCATTTCCTGGATATCCATGGTGATTGTGGTTTTATTTCCTTGTTGTGTTTTTGGTTGGTTCTTATGTTTCCTTAGCTTGGGTTGAGTTATTAGTCCCGTAGCCTTAGTTGGACAAATTATTTGGAGCCCTGGACCAGCTTGGGTTGAGTTACTAGTCTTGTAGCCTTGGTTTGACAAACACTTTGGAGCCCTTGGTGGGTTGAGTTACTAGTCCTGTAGCCTTGGTTTGACAAATGCTCTAGAGCCCTTGGTGGGTTGCGTTACTAGTCCCACAGCCTTGGTTGGACAAATGCACTAGAGCCCAGTAAACATTGTGGGTTGAGTTACTAGTCCTATAGTCGGGTTGAACAAATTCTCTGCAACCGTGAATGGCTAGGATAGAGACCGATCTGGTGATGGTTTTGTGATGTCCGACCGTGAGTTGGAATCACTGTTTGATGGGTTGAGGTAGATGGCCCCTGGAATCTCTGGATGAGTTTTGATTGATGTGTTCTATGAGATCCCACATTCATGCTTGGAATATGGCATGGGGCTGAGTGGATGAAGAGAGACTTGGCTCAGCCATTCTATAGTCGGGTGGAACGTGGAAGTCCCATCCCGGGTTTGGATTTTTCATCATTAATGAAAGATTATTTCTCCTTGTATTTCTACGAGCATTATGATGGATTATATGTGGTTTATATGCCTATGATTTCATTGGTATTTTTGTCCCTATTATACTGGTTAGTTACATGTTTTATGACAATAGCCATTAATGGATTTCCTCATGTTCTTACTTGTTATTGATTGATCAATGTATTCTGACGTAATTGATGAAATGGAAGCTAATGTGATAAGGAGACAATGCTTCATAGAGAATCTCATATAACTATGATATCCACATACTTAGATCTATTATTTACACCTGTAGGTTTCATATTTACTAAGTGTTTGAAAAAATGCATGTCATGGCTAGTAGGGTTCCAATCAAGGTCTTGAACAAGTATTTTCTTTAGTACTATCATTTCCATGTTATTTTACTAATTTGAAGAGATGGTTCAATTTTGGGCAATGATCTGGGCTCTGGACCTGAAAAAGTGGCTAAAATACCAAAGTCACTGGCATATCACTGAGAAATTGGGTCTCTAGTTGATGGCAGACAAGCTTGTATGAGCAATTATAGGGTTACAGTCACATACATGCCTTGTCACGGGAGAAACTTTGGTTTTAATTCATCTAAATGCTAGGTTAACTCAGGGTTTGAGCACCTAAGGGCGGTCTGTGTGTTGTGTTTCTGTCGATTCCATTTCCTTAAGGTTACCTAGGAGGTTGAATCATATCATAGTATCCTCTCGTCACATGTTTACCCCGGCTAGCTGGTTGCTTCAGTAGATGTGGGAGGAGGGTATTACTCGTGGTTCCATGTTATTCCCTTTGGTTTATAGTCCATTGGGGTTTTAATATTAATCCCTTCACTTTATAATATTAATCCTAAGGTTTATAATATTAATGTTAGGGCTTAATGAATATTTTATGGTTTATAATACTTAATTTAGGTTTTATATCCTTTGGGTTTATAATATTAATCCCTTGGGTCGGTGAAAATCAACCGTGGTCAACCACCATCACCCATCGTCAATCATGGTCAATCATGGTCAACCATGGTTCGATGTTATTCCATTTGCTTTATAATCCCTTGGCGTTTTAATATTTTTTTTAAATAAATGAGGAGCATTTCCATTAGATAATCTGGATAAGGGCTAGGTCCCATGTAATATTCGAGAGAAATCTATGATAAATATTCATCGTTTCAAACTAACTAACGACCCTATTCCTACCATCCTTTTTTACATATGAGCTTTGTACATATCCTATACTGTAAACTTTCCGAAAAACCCCACCATATTCTATAGATTGACAAAACATAGATATAACTCAAAAAGAAACAACTACCCACTGCTACCAAGTTTAGTTTCTCCCGAAGCTTCTTCCACAGTCTTAGCCAATTCTTCAGCACCGCCCACTCCAGGTTTAGAGTCTTGAATAGCAACATCGTCCTCAGCATCGACATCATTAGGGACATAACTGTTCCTCAATCTGAAGACTTACTTTAAAACCCTGATCGTTGTAGTCTCCACTTTAATTTCAATCTTCTCCACCTTTTTTTGTAGTCTCATAATGTCAATTCATAGGCTCGCCATATTCTTTTTCAGTAGTTCCATGTCTTTGTCGAGTCTTGACAACTGGGAGTACAAAAATGCCATGTTCTCATTGATCTCTTTAATAATTTTCTTTACCACCTGCTTGCGTGAACTATTACCCAAACCTTCTACATTCCTAGAGCATCCTAACCTTGTTCCACCAGCACTTCCATTGCTTGAAGAAGACATCTTTGTGGCGATTCTACCCTATATTAACAAAATCCTTTTGTTTACCATTCAAAACTATCTGCTATAAATAATGGTTTGTTTAATTTTAGCATTCCTTCCGATCTTATCCTTCATAAATGCTAATCGACTTAGCATCATGGTGTAGCAGCTACCCACCATTGCCTCCACCACCAAAACTAGCCTTGACTGAATTGTTATGGTACCTACCCATCCCACGAAGGGAATTATATTAAAACACCAGTTCAATAACCAAGAACACATTTCCCACCTATCAACACACATGACCTTCGATTTACAGCTACCACACCTGTTCCATAACTCCTTAACAACCACCCCAGCTCCCAACGCATTGTAGAGGGCCATCAGGGATCTAACATTAATATCTGCCAATTTGATGTGTTGCAGAACTATACCCCTTCTAAATAGCGTTGGCCTATAGAAATTAATACAAATTAGGGAATGTTACATATTTTAATATAATGATTGATACTTAAGGATCCTTGCTCCAAGGCCACCCCGACGTTGGCTTGCGCATTCACCATCTAGTTGTTAGCCCGCAACACATGGAACATTTTAACCTTTTCAAACTTTTTTAATAAATAATTTATCCTGGTAATGATTGAAGAGGCTTCAACATCGAGGCAACTCTCATTCTCGGAGAGATTCAAACATTTTTGAATTACCATCATAGAATCACCAATGATAATCAAGTTTTTTATACAGTTATTCACACTAATATTCAAACCCTTCCAAAGAGAGAGAGCTTCAGCTTGATTGTTTGTGGTGATGCATAGTCCCCATGCAAAATTTATTTTTGTCTTTTCTTCAAGGTTTATTACTACCCCTCTCGCTCCAACCTCCCCACCTTGGGGTTTTAATATTAATACCTTTGATTTATAATATTAATATTGAGTTTTATAATACTAATGTCACAGTTTAATGTATATTTTATCATTTATAATATTTATTTTAGGGTTTATAACCTTTGGGTTTATAATAATCATCCTTTGCATTTGTGGCAAATATTTTCTCAATATGGAAATCAATCATGGCCAACCATGGTCAACCATGTTCCAACAACACATTGTGACAAAGATTATCTTAATATGAAAATCAACCATGGTCAACCATGGTCCAATGTATCATTGTGATAAAGACTATCTCAATATGAAAATTAATTATGGTCAACCATGGTCAATAACCATGGTCTTATTGTGAAAAGGATTGTCTCATGGTGAAAAAGATTGTCTCATGGTCCAATGTTTCATTATGACAGCCATGGTCAACCATGCTCCAATGTGGTATTGTGACAAAGATTGTCTCAATATGAAAATCAACCATGGTCCAATGTTTCATTGCGAGAAAGATTGTCTTTATATGAAAATTAATCATGGCTAACCATGGTCAGCGATGGTCCAATGTCGTATTGTGGAAAAGCTTGTCTCAATATGGAAATCAAACATGGTAAACCTGTTTATTTTAGGATTTATGATATTTATTGTAAGGTTTATATACCTTGGGTTTATAATATTAATCCCTTGGGTTTAATATTATTCCCTTGGGTTTATAATCCCTTGGGTTTATTATTCCCTTGGGTTTATTAATCTAAGGGTTCATATTCCTAAGGTATAATATTATTCATAGGGTTTAATATAAATCCCTTGGGTTTATAATCATGTTTAACCATGGTCATCCATATTATGGCTAAGATTGTCTCAATATGAAAATCAACCATGATCAATCATGATCAACCATGGTCCAAGTTGACATTGTGAGAAAGATTGTCTCAATTTGAAAATAAACTATGTTCCAAGGTGACATTGTGAGAAATATTGTCTCAATTCGAAAATCAACCATGGTCAATCATGGTCGACCATGGTTTACGATGGTTAAACATCGCATGGTGACAAAGATTGTCTCAATATGAAAATAAATCATGGTCCAACATCAAATTATGACAAAGATTCTCTCAATTTGTAAACCAACCATGGTCAACCATGTTTATTTTAGCATTTAATATATTTATCATAGGTTTTATATACCTTGGTTTATAATATTTATCTTAGTGCTTATCCTAGGATTTTCTCGATACGAAAATCAATGGTAGTCAACCATGGTCCAACGTTGCATTATGACAAAGATTGCCTCAATATGAAAATCCACCATGTTAAACCATGGTCCAACATCGCATTGTGATGAATATTTTATTGATATCAATATCAATCATGGTCAACCGTGGTCCAATGTCACATTGTGACAAAGATTGTCTCAATATGAAAATCAACATTGGTCATCAATGTTCAACCAGGGTCCAATGATGAATTGTGACAAAGATTGTCTCTATATTAAAAGCAACCATAGTCTACCATGGTCAAGGATGGTTAACCATGGTCCAACGTCGCATTGTGACAAAGATTGTCTCAATATGAAAATCAATCATGGTCAACCATTGCACAATGTAATATTGCCACAAACATTGTCCCAATATTAAATAAACCATGGTCAACCATGGTAAACCATGTTTTTTTTAGAATTTATAATATTTATCATCGGGTTTATATACCTTGGTTTATAATATTTATCTTAGTGTTTATCATAGGATTTTCTCGATGTGATAACCAATCATGGTCAACTTTGGTCAATCATGGCCAACAATGGTCAAATGTCACATTGTGACAAATATTGTCTCAATATGAAAATCAACCATTGTCAACCTGGTTCAACATCGAATTCTGACAAAGATTGTCTCGATATAAAAAATAAATCATGGTCAACCATGTTCCAACATCGCATTATGACAAGCATTATCTTAATATGAAAATCAACCAGGGTAAACAATGTTTATTTAAGGGTTTCTAATATTTATCTTAAATTTTATATACCTTGGGTTTATAATAATAATCCCTCGGTTTAATATTATTCCCTTAAGTTTAATACCTTGGGGATTTAATATTAATCCGCTAGGTTTATAATATCAATCCATTTGGTTTATTAATCTAACGCTTCATATTCCTGGGGTATAATATTTTTCATAAGGTTTATAATATTAATCCTAGGGTTTAATATAAATACCTTGGGTTTATAATCTTGCTCAACCATGGTCCACCATGGTCCAACATCACATTATGACAAAGATTGTCTCAATATGAAAATTAATCATGGTCAACCATTGTCAACCATTGTCAACCATGGTCAATCATGGTCAAGCATGGTCCAATGTCACATTGTGACAAAGATTGTCTCAATATGAAAATCAACCATGGTCTAGCATGGTAAACCATGGTCAAATGTTACATTGTGACAAAGTTTCTCTCAATATGAAAATGAATCATGGACAACCATGGTCCAACATCGAATTGTGACACAAATTGTCTCAAGATGAAAATCAACAATGGTCAACCATATTTTTTAGGGTTTATAGTATTTATCTTCATACCTTGGCTTTACAATATTAATCCCTTATGTTTAATATTTTTTTTTTTCTGTGTAAAGACTAAGCTATTGTATTAAAAAGATGAAAAAATATTTACAAAGAGGCTCTAGCCTCTGAGGATGCATAAAGCCACCCCCTGTCAGAAGAACGCAGCAGGTGCACAAGGCCACCAGAATTACAAAGATAGAGTCCATAAAAGTGAACATGGGCGAAGCAGTGGCAGGTGACCCCCTGACTTACAAAAGAGATCCCTTCAAAAGAACAGCAGTAAGCATAATTGACTATCCAATGATTCATTGCATGTATTTTGTGGCTTGCTGCTGGTAGCATTGTGGCATAGGAGAGTAGCAGGACCATTGTTTCCAGAGTTCTGGATACCCCACGAACTCTGAAAGGTCCCCTACCCAATAACAAAAAACTGGGCGCCGCGGAAAGAGATGAAACCCCACCAAAACTCCAAAACATGACCATTGAACAGGAGAAGAAACTAGAATTAAGCCTTCGGAGGCTCACCTTGCGCATTGTTGTCTACTTCTGTTGAGAGAGGAAGCCAGTCAGACATGGTAGCATCTTCGGTCACTTCCAGGCGAAAATCCGGTGGATGAACCGGCTGCAGATGCGAGTCCAGACCAAGAACCGGCTCCACAGGATTGACGTCGTCTGGAGGAGGCTCTTCAACATTACCAACCTCCGCAGTCTCCCGGGCATTACTAGTTTGAACCTGCTCCCCAACGTCCTCCTCCTGGCTGGCAGAATCTTCCTCTTCCTCCGTAGCAATTACAGTAATCAGGAGAGAGACAAGAGAATGATTTCTCCTACACCTGAAGGTGAAGCGGGAGGTATGGACTTGGCTCTCTAAAGGTTCCGACTCCTCTGAGGGAGAAGACGGAGGCTCAACTATGGCCAGCGGTGGAATTTCTCTGGCTTGAGCCTCCTGCTGTCTACTTATCCCCCATACACCTCCTCTTCTCGGGACTCCTCTTTGTCTCGGTGCCATGAGCAGGAGAAATCTCGAGCTCTTTACAGTAAAAGGCAGAGTGTCAGGACACAAAGCCTTAACTCTTCCACACAGAACGACCTTAATAGAAGCCTGAACAGAATTATGGGCCCTCCCGATCCCCTTCACAGTCGAGAGCCGAGAGAGCGCAGGCTGGACAGAGGTGAAGCCTCTGCAGCTCCTCACAAAGCCAGAGATCGGCCCCTTTCCACCCTTAACATCAAACAGCATAACAAAATACCGCTCATACCAAACCTGGATCAAATGCGCCATTAAATAGACCTTTGCTTGGAACAATCTGGATACATACTGAACAATCCCCATCGAATCAGGGTACAGGGCGCTTAAAGTCGCCTCGCTTGAACCCATCTCCCACCTGCAATGCCGTCTCCTCAGCATTTAAAGGTATTAATTCTTCGCAGAGCCACCGAGTGTAGCCGTCCTGGCAAGCCACCTCATGACGCCAGCTGCCCAACGCAACAAGCTCAAGCGATCATCAAGCTGCCACCCGCATCCGGGCGTGAATCTTCCTGTGGTAGCATGTCTCTATCTAATATTGCTTGGAAGGTGGAGAGTTGATCCTCCGAAACTGTATCATGTAGAGGGCCTGCTGAGAACTCTTTCCCATTGTCCACCCCTAAATTAGCTAGGAAATCAGCTGGCTTGTTCCCTTCCCTTTTTATATGCTTGAAGGAAACAGCTCTATTCTCCTGCAACCAGTGTTGAACTTGTTCCAATCTGGATGCCAGTCTCCAGCTGCTGCTGACCTTGTGTATTTGGGAACCCTGTTGGAGCTTTAAGGCCATGTTTATAAGAATTTGGGAATCCCCTTCCACAATTAGAGGTAGATAATTGCCCTCCTGCGCCAGAGTGAGTCCTTTCCATAGACCTTCCAGTTCCGCCGCATTGTTGGTATTCCAACCTATTGTGCCAAAGAAGGTAATGTGAGGTTTACCCTGATGGTCTCTAATAATGCCTCCATAACCAGTCTGACCCGGATTGCCTTTCGAAGCGCCATCGAAATTCAGTTGGAACACGTTTATGGGTGGTGGCATCCACTTTACATTATGGGTTAGGTGCTTTGCTGGGTTAGCCTTGACCGAAATCTGAGCTTGTATCTTTATCTGCCAATTGTTCCAGATGGCTAGCTCCTGGGGTTGCTTTGGGAAATCGTCTTGGGACCAGCCCTTTGTGGAAAGAGTTTCACTGATATTGTTATGAATTCCCTTCCATACCTGCTCCAGTGTCATTGATTGACCTTTGAAAATCCTCCGGTTCCGTTCCTTCCAGATATTCCACATCAAGAATCCCGGTATTGTTTGCCATAGGATATTTAGGATCTTACATTGGTATGGCGCTTGAGGCCATTGGCGTATTGTGTCTTTGATATCCCCCAGTACTCGGCCTTCCTTTTGACAACGAAATGCCACCTTTTCCCATATCTTTCTGCTCATCTGGCACGTCTGCATTAGGTGTAGGGCTGATTCTTCTTCCTGATTGCAATTGAGGCAGATGGAAGGTCCCAAAAAACCCCGCTTTCTGAGATTGTCCCAGGTGAGGATTCTATTGTATGAGAGAAGCCACAGAAAGGTGGAAACCTTCGGCCAGATTGGGGGTTTCCATATTTTGCTCCATATCTGATCTTTGTCCATTCTGTCCCTTATGATGATCCTGTAGGCTTCCTTTGTAGTGAAGGTACCCCTCTCCTCATAACCCCATCTCAATGTGTCCATTCCTGCTTGCTTTAATATCCTGCGTTTTTTTAGCTCTGAGGAGAGAGAGAGTTGGTTTTGATTTGAGCTTCGGGGTAAGATGATGCTTGTTTCCTTCCACTCTCTCTGCTCTTGGTTAGTCGGTTCTTTCCAGAAATTGCTTATTTTCTCCTGCGGAGTTATCTCCCATTCTGAAATAGTTTGCATACTATCTTTGAGATTTGGTAGCTGCTGCCATGAATCTTCCCAGAACCTGGCAGTAAGACCATCTTTCACCTCCCAAAAGCTATGTTTTTGGATGAGATCTCTATGTTGAATGGCCGAGTTCCATATGAGCGATCCTTTACTGATTTCCGACATTCTGATCCTTTCTTCCAGGGGTAAGTTCCTTGAATATTTTGTTGTCCAGAGACTTGCCCAGGGGGTGTTAAAGTTTGAAAGCCACCTCCACCATATTTTCGCTCCCATGGTCTTGTTACTTTGTTCTGGGTCTCTGAGTCCTATTCCTCCTGCCAATCTAGGAAGACATGCCTTCTCCCATCTAATGAGAGCCCATTTTCTATTTGGTCCTGAGCTGCCCCATAAGAAGTTCCGCTGCAATTGTTTGATGGCCTTAAGAACCCATTTTGGCGCAGCTAAGATGGAGAATAAATAGAGTGGCATGGATTGCAAAACAGCCTTGATCAGCACAATCCTGCTGGCCATATTAAGCGATCTGTAAGTCCAAAGGAGCAATCTGGCTTCTAATTTTTCGAGCAGGTTTGTCCACGAGGAATGCTTGAGGGCTGAAGCGATAAGAGGAGCTCCTAGATAAGAGGAGGGAAGGGAAGCCTTAGAGAAGCCAAGAATACGCGTTATGGCTCTTTGGGTATAAGGAGGGGTATTAAAGAAAAAGACTTGGGATTTGGCATTATTGATGAGGGCTCCAGATGCTTTTGAAAAAGAGTCAAGGATGGATTTAAAAGAACGTGCTTCTTGAACAGATGGGTGGCCGAAAAGCATGTTATCATCAACAAATTGTTGATGAGAAACTGCTGGGAGATGGTGAACAGCAATCCCTTTGAGCTTATGCGCAAGAATAGCAGCTTTAATACTTCGCCCCACACCTTCAGCGAGGATAACAAATAGAAAGGGAGACAAGGGGTCTCCCTGCCTAATGCCCCGGGAAGGATGAAAGGTGGGAGAAGGAATCTCGTTGATGAGGATGGAAAAGAAAGATGAGAAAATGAGACTGCTAACCCATCTGACCCATGGGGGTGCGAAGCCAAAAGCAAGGAGAGTTTTTTGCAAATAATCCCAGCTGATACTATCGAATGCTTTGGATAGATCGATTTTGAGTAGCATCCCTGGCTTCTTCAATTGCTTGAGTGAATGCGTTATTTCATGAGTTAGGATGATCCCATCTGTGATCTGACGCCCTTCCACATACCCGGATTGTTCGGGAGAGATGATAAGGGGCAGCAAGGGTTTCAATCTTAGGGCAATAACCTTAGAGACAATTTTATAAATGATATTGCATAAGGCAATAGGCCGATACTTATCTGGAGAATTGGATTCCGAAGATTTGGGGATTAATGCTAGAAATGTTGCGTTCATGGCCGGATACATCCATCTGAGAGTCCTTGATTCCTCCACAACCTGCCAGACCTCCCATTTAATTAATTCCCAGAAATGCTGAAAGAAATTTGACGTGAACCCATCTGGTCCAGGCGCTTTTCCTGCCTTGAGTTGATTCACCGTTGTTTCTACCTCTTGAAGACTGATTGGTTTGAGAAGAAGAGTATTATGGTCTTCTGTAATTATTCTGGGGATGTGCCTGGTGATGTTATCAATTGCTTCAGATCTGTTGATGTTTGGTTCTTGATTCATATGTTTAAAGTAGTTGACAAACTCCGTTTCTATTCCTTCATGATTTTCAACCTTGATTCCTTGTTCATTGTTAACATAGGAGATTTGGTTGATCATTCGCCTTTGGACTGTTGTTTTGTGAAAGAATTTTGTATTCTTTTCACCTTCCTTCAGCCACCTGATCCTCGACTTCTGCCTCCACAAGGTCTCTTCCTGCAGGTCTCTTTCCAGTATTTGCTTTTCTATGACTTGTTCCTGTTGTGTCAACTCCTCAGATCGGCCATTAGAAATTATTCTTTGTTGAATGTCCTTCATTTTTTGATTGAGGATTTCCTTTGATTTGAAAATATTGCCAAATGTGGATTTATTCCATCGTTTTATTTCCTCTTTGAGATACTTCAGCTTCTTTTGGAACAGGGCCATTCTTGTCCCCTCCGATGCATTAAAATTTGTCCAGGTTGTCCTTATAAATTCATGGAAGTCCGGATGCGATAACCAGAAAGATTCAAATTTGAATGGCCGCCTTATACTTTTGCCTGGTCTATTCCAGTTTAAGGCTATAGGCCAGTGGTCTGATCCTGAATATGGTAGGATTGAGGCTATGAATTATCCCCCCAAATGCACTGCATTGTCAGAAATTAGGAAGCGATCCAATCGCGAGGCCACTTGCGTCGGTTCCATTCTCTTGTTACTCCAGGTGTAAAGGCCATTTTCTGTTGGAAGGTCTATCATCCAGTTGTCTTGAATGAAGTCTTTGAGTAATGTACCGTCTCTGTTGATTCTGCATCGTCCTCCTCTCTTTTCCTCCAGGGTTGCTATCATATTGTAGTCTCCGCCTGAGATCCATAGCGGATGCGTCCGGTTTGCATTAAGCTGTGTTAATGCATCCAGGATATCAGCTTTCTGCTGGATTTCTTGTGGAAAATATACATTTGTTATATGCCCATCAATATTTGTGCCAATTAGATGAAACTTGGCTTGGATGAAATTTCTGTTTGCATGTATATTACCCAACTGTATCATTCTTGCATCCCAAAGTATTGCCAGGCCACCAGAGGCTCCCTGAGCATCCACCGCTATGACCTGCCCTACCGGCCAGGCCTTGGCTGCTATTTTTTCTAAAACTATCTTATTACATTTAGTCTCTTGCAGGAAAAGAATTGATGGTTTTTCTTCCATTATCATGTTTTTTAGGAGTCTACCTTTCTTCTGGCCATTAAGCCCTCTAATATTCCAAGATATCAATTTCATTGGGAAGGTTTGGGATTGATGTTAAAATACCTGGTTAGCTGGGCATATCTGCCTGAATCCACCAGGACCTCTCCGACCTTGATGGTTCTCTCCAGAGTAGACTTCCTTCCTCGCTTTTTGCTGTCTTTTGAAATAAACTTCCCATCCCATTGACTACCTGTTTGAACCCCTAGCGAGTATTTCTTCTGGGCTTTGTTGAGAACCTCCACCAGGTTGTCCACTTGCGTTTCAGTTATCTTGTCGAAGTTCCTTGTTTTACAAGCTTGCTCCAGACCAAGAATGTCCAGTTCCCCTATATCAAACGTTTCTGTATCTTCATCCATATTCTGGGCCTCTTGATAGCTTTCTTCTTCTTCCCTTGCTTTTGCTGAGCCTGAAACCGTTGTGTCTATTTCCATCTCTGGTTGGCTCCAGATTTTCATTTCGGTGCTATGAGTGTTTCCTTCCTGTGCCTCATTTTTTCCTTTAGATGGCGCTTTGGGCTCCTCAGTCTTTTCCAGATTTGAGGTGCGCTTGGATGTAAGGGGATCTTGAACGTGATGCGCTTCCTCTGCTAGAACAGCAAAGCTGTTACTTGTTGAAGGCTTTGAGGGATCCTTCGGGGCCTGCCTATTCTGAGATGGCTGTTTTTTATTTCCTCTTCTTCGGTTTGTTACTTTGGTGAACCCATCTGTCGTTTGTTTGTCCTGGTCTTGTTCCATGGACTTGGTGTTTAGCGGGCAATCTCTGAACAGGTGCCCTAAGGCGTGGCATTTTCTACACCTGAAAGGCACATGTTCATAATCTATTAACTGGATCCATTCTACATCCTCATGAGAGAGTTTTACCTTGTCAGGTAGGGGTTCCTTTACGTCCATGTAGACGCAGATCCGAGCATAGGAGGTGTACTTCTTCGTCTTAGTTTCTTCTGCTACCTTGACAAAGTCCCCCAGAACCTTCCCAATATCCTGAAGCGATTCTTCCTCCCAGTACTCCCATGGAAATGAATATAACCTGATCCATACTGGTGCCCAGCTTAGATCCTCCTTATCCGGGTTGAATCGTTCTATCCATTCTCTGAGAAAGAGACCCGCTGAGTTGAAGAAGTAAGGTCCATTCTCAAAGACCCTATTTCTATCCTCCAAACAGTTAAAGACTGCTGTAAAAAAGCCTTTTGGTCCCAAATGCAGGGATATATGTCCTTTCGGGTGCCATTTGATATTAATCCATGTCCTCAGGGCTTTCTCATTTCGCCAAATGCCTATAAATTTGCTTATGAGGGCATGATCCCTCATATATTGTATTCTTGCATTGATTCTGTGACTGGGGAACTCCACTATTGGCGTGTGCTTAGCAACAGGCTTGCATGTGGATGATCTCACTCTCTGGTCCTCTGGCTGAACTTGTTCATTCTGCCTGTCCGGCATATCCTCAGTATTCTCTTCATTCGTATTCTGGTCCTTCCTTGAATCGTCTTGCTTCTCTGGTTGCATTTCATTCGTTGGTGGGGGATCCCCTCCTGCCCCCTGGCGAGGGTGCATTTTCGCTACTGCCAACTCCCTGTGCCTGTGTTCTGTAGGTTGCCGCAGAGGGGTGGGCTTATGCCCCTACAGTCTGCCTGTCGTTTGCAGGTCTGTGCCTAACCCTAGCCGCTGTACGCCGCTGCCATTTTCACCGTCGCGCTCTCATCCGATGCCAGGAGTGATTAGTTCATCATGGTTAACTTGTCTTATGTTTAATATTATTCCCTTGGGTTTTTAGTATTAATCCCTTGGGTTTATTAGCACCTTGGGTTTATAATATCAATCCCTTGGGTTTATTAATCTAAGTGTTCATATTCCTAAGGTATAATATTATTGATGGGGTTTATAATATTTATCCTAGGGTTTAATATAAATCTCTTAGGCTTATAATAGAAATTATGTGGGTTTATTAATTCCTTGGGTTTATAATATTAATAATCGCTTACATTTATAATACTAATCCCAAAGGGTTTATAATATTAATAAGCCATTTGGTTAATAATATCAGTATTTATCTTAGTGTTTAATGTTAACCTTTAATATTAAAATTTTAATTTTATCATTAATATGAACTTTTATTCATTTTTATCAATATTAATTTTTATTGATTTTAATATTAATAATAAACTTTAAATTTAATATTAAAATTTAACTTTAATATTAACCTTTATTTCCCCTGATAGAGGTGCATATGCGGACGTACAAGTGGCGTGTGAAAGGCCATCCGGCCAGCGCCTCTCCAAGCAAGTATTCACTTCTTCTCGATGGAACACTCCGGCATTTTCTCCTCTAGTGAGACGATCTCCCTCATGAGCTCTGCAGATAAATGTGAATTATGACAAGTGATTTGCTTCAGTTTGGCAATTTGCGCAATGAATTTGGGTAGTAAGGAAATTGGAAGCATCTGGGTCTGCTTCTATGGCGCCTCATTGGGATTTCGGCCTTGGGTGAGGAGGGCAAATGATGTTTGTTATTGCTTGGTATGGATTGGAATATGTCTCCTAGTCTTCCCTTGGGACCCAATTACTCGGTCAGTTGTGGTTTGGTACTACTCCCTCACTTTCATCGGCTCCAAGTCCTTTTCACTCCTTTGATAGTTTCTAGTTCCATTCCTACTCGTGACAACCCTTGCTAGTCTTCTCAAGTGCATGGGTATATGTTTGTATTCTCGTAGTTTGTGCTCTGGGATCGGGTCTATATTTTGGCCTCACGGTAAATTCAGTCTCTCGGTCAGCACTCAAGATTGTGGGTTCTGTTTCTGTGAAGAATCGGGATGGATTTTGGGAATTTCTCTGCTCTATTACCTAATTTGGGTAAACGTGTGCCCATCTTGCCTTTTTGTTAGGGGGGTTAGTCTGGTGTTTCATCCCTACTCCAATAAATGGGAAGGTGGGTTTGTTTCTTTTTGTCTCTCGTGCAGGTATTCTTAATATATATTTGTGTCTCCTCTTGTTGCGAGTTGTAAACTACCGTGACCAGTAAGATGCCATAACAATGTGGTCTTCCTCGTCATGGGTGGGGACAAAAAGCCTAGGCTTGGCGTCCTGAGCAAGGCAACCACTCATCCTCGGCCACCTCATCCAGCCAAGAAACAGAGGACACAGAGGCTATTTCTCCAGCTAGTTCGCCAGGACGCCTAGTGGCTCCCACCTCTATGGAATATATCATCAAGCAGTTGAGGCACATACAAATTGACATTGACATTCTAAGAGATCACATGTATGAATACCACAATGAAATTTTAGCCTATCCTACTGATATTCAGTATAGTCAAAATGCCATTCTGGAGCAATTGGACAACCTTTGGTGCAGTCAATGATGCACTAATGACCACCTCCACAACTTGGAGGCACGGGTGGAACACATTGACTTCCACATTCATGATCGTGTTGGTTACTTTCCAACTCCCCCTGTAATGCTCCCTCATCCCCCTCCTTGATATGCTGCTATCAATTCATGTCTCTTTTTGTGTTACTCATAGTATGCTAAGGCCACAAGGCCCTCTGGAAATAATGTATGAAAATTGTCTATCCTGGCATCCTCCAACCCCCATTCTCAAAAATTCTAGTCGGAATGAGGGAGCGGGGGTTGTTGAGAGCATTTTTGTACACTATGATATTTTGACAATCTAATGAAAGCCATTTTGAATGACAAAAAAAATATTAACCTTTATTTATTATTGTGTTTAATATGTTTATGGATATTAATGTGTTTATCAATATTAATAATATTTTCAGTTTATAATATTAAGTCATCAGATTTAAAATATTAAAAATCACTTGGGTTTATTAATACTAATTTTAAACTTTCATATTAACATTTAATGGTAAACATTAAATTTTATTATCAATATTAACTTTTATCCACTTTTATTATTTTTTATCAATTTATTATTTTTTATTGATTTTAATATTAATATTAAACTGTAATCTATATAAATATTTATCTTTATTAAAATTATGAATATATAAACAATTATAATTTATTTGTTTCATTATATTTATAATAAATTACTATCAATAATAACAATTATTATTAAACATATTATTCAAATTAAGAAAAATATAATTAAATTTTAAAACACATCGACAAAACTTTGATGATGTGATTTTTTACCGAAAGTGTTCTTACTTTTCATAATATGGATCACAAAAGCCTAAATTCAATTAAAAATATTTTTATTTTATATTTATAATTATAGTAATTATTATTAGTTTTATTTGTTATAATTATTTATTTAATTTTAATAATTAATTAATAGTTATTATAATTATAATTATTAATTATATTTATATTTATATAATTATTATTATAATTATAATCAATTATATTTATATAATTAATTATATAAATATAAATATAATTTTTGTTTAAATGTGTTTTGGATTAATTACATTTTTACAATTTATAATTTTTGAATTCATGCTTTTGTGATCCATATTGAATTAAGAAAAAGCTTTCAATAGAAATCACATAGGAGAATTTTTGCCAACGCGTTTCGAACCATCCAGTGTGGTTCATCACCAAGACAAGATGAAGAGGCATATCATGGCACCATCTTAAATAGAGAGCAATGTAGAGACCCTTAGTTCAGTTAACTGCTATAATAAACTACTAGTTTATCAATAATATTTTTTTATTTATAGAATTAATTATTATGATCAAATTATAATAAATAAAATACAGTAATAGGTTATGGTTCGAAATACAATTGAATAAATAGAATCAAAAGAATCAAAGTTTCAAAGTCAAACATCAAACATGGAGCGAGGTCAAAAAATAATAAAAGGAGTCAAGACCCTATTAACAAGGATGTTGTTGTTCTCAAAGCCGACAAGGGTGGTGTTGTGGTTATTCTTGATAAAGAGGATTACCGAAGGAATATGTCGTGCAACCATTGTAATAGCAGGAGCTACAAGAAACTTAACAAGGATCCTTTGAAGAATATTTCCAAAAGTGTGGCTCTTGCGATAAAATCCAGTAGCTCGGTCAACTCTTTTAGTCGAAAACTTGCCGAAAGTAGTGCTATTACCCCCATAATCTATGGCCTTCCAAAGATTCATAAGGAAGGGGCTCCTCTAATACCCATTCTCAACACGATAAGAGGGTTGACCTATCTTCTTGCTAGATAATTATCCCTAAAGCTTAAGCCCCTTGTTGGCTGTACAAAATCCTTTATCAAGGACTTTGCATCATTTGTTAATGAGTTAAAGGGTATTAAACTTGATCCATTGACAAGCTTGTGAGTTTTGATGTGGTCTCCCTCTACACTAATATCCCTATCAATGAGGGCATTGAAGTCATTAATCGTATTATGAATCCTGATACAGCTAGATTAGTTGATATCTGTCTCACCTCTACCTTCTTCTCTTTTGATGAACAATTATATGAGCAAACTTGTGGTGTCACCATGGGTTCCCCCCTCTCCCCTGTGGTGGCTAGTATATTCGTGGAGGATTTAGAATCAAAGGCCTTAGCCTCTTCACGGCTTCTGCCTAAGATGTGGAAGAGGTTTGGGGATGACACATGTGTCATCTAGTCCCATGGTAAGGAAGAGTTGGAGCTTTTATTCCTTCGTCTTAACAATCAATCTAATTCCATAAAGTTCACAATGGAATATGAAACCAATTGTAGTCTCCCTTTCCTTAACGTCCTTCTTTCAAGGAATGATGATCGCTATTATTCTCATCAAGTATTTCGAAAGAAAACTCACACGGAGAAATATTTTCATGCTAAATATCATCATTTCTTAGTTAAAAGTCTTAGTGTTCTCAACACTTTAGTGACTAGATCTTTAATAGTTTCTGATGACAACCATATTAATGATGAGAAGTCGCACCTCCTAAGTGTTTTCTTTAATAATTGGTATAGAAGACACCAATGTACTAAGGCTTTCCTTAAAGCAGAAAAAGGTCCTAAAGCTAAGAAAGAACCCAAGGATCGATTTTTAGGTGTACATCTCCCTTTTATCCAAGGGACCACTGATAAGATAGTGAAGATATTAAGTAAGAATAAGGTTCCTTCAACCTTTAGGCCTCTCAATACCACCAAGAGTTCCCTAAGATCTGTAAAAGACCTGGTGGCCCTAAAAATATGAAAGGTGTTTACGTTATCCATTTCTCTTGTGGGACTCCCTACATAGCTAAGACTGGTCACTCGATTGATCAAAGGATTCGTGAGCACCCTGCTAACATCAAGCATGGTAGGATCCACTCCTCCTCTTTGGCAGAACATGTAGAAAAAACTAAGCATCACATTTGCATTGAGGAGGCCCAAGTCATTACCAGGATAGTCATTTCCATCATTGAAAATTCAGGGAGGCCCCAGAAATCTAAAAAATTCCCAATAGTTTGAATAGAGACGATGCTTGAAATATTAGTGATGGGCACCAGTATTGCAGCAAGGATGTTGCAACTCCTGCGCCTACCGACTTTACTTCATTAACCTGGTGTTCATACAAACTTGGAGGTGATAGTGTTGTATACACAAATATATGTAATTGGTCTACTCTTTGTCACTTCTCAGCTGGGGTGATACGCCACTAGGGTTTCTAAAACCAGCCTTCTATTGATTAGAAGAATTCTAATTACCAATTTGGAGAAGGGAAATTTACCCTAATTTGGAAGAAAATAAATGTTGTCTACTACATGAAAGAAAGACTGAAAGAAATTCTTGCAAAACATCATTAAATCCTTGATCTACTTGCTAACCTACTTTTCTTCCAGAAGAACCCTATTTTAACACATGTGAGGTTTTAACTAGTCTAAGCATGAAATCTAACCTAAAGAGTGCTAACTGTTGTGTGCAATAACAAATGTAAAAGAACTCATTTTCTTGTTATCTTTTTTCTTGAAAAATGTAAATGCTAATCTTGCTTGGTTCTTTGGCAGGGGAGTTAGGTGCAAAGGAAAAGGAGGACAATGGTTCAGATGAATTGGAGGGAAAGTAGGGACCTAGTCCAGGATTTTAGTGATGATTTTTCACAACTCGGGCTCAAAACAGGCCACTACAGGCTTTCTTACAGGATGTCTACGGGAAGTACTAGTTCACCTATAGGATCCCCTGTTTTACTACATGAACAAACCGAAATCTTAGGGAGTGGTCTAGAAGGTGGGTTGGTGCTTGGAAAAGGTGAATAAGGAGGGAATACTTCATGGGAGTGATAGGAACTTTACTTAGAACTTAAGCCAAAGGTTTACGATGGTTGAATTTTCTCAACGGAGATGGCTAGTTTTCATCATAAGGCAAGAATTCGAATTGAGAACTTAGTGACTTTTGGAAATCATGGGTGGATATGGCTTGGTTGAGGATAATGAGATGAGGTCTCCCTACAATTTAGAAACTCCTGCAATCAACAAACATCATTCTTGGCATTCATATATAAACTCATCAAAAACGGGAAAGGTGTATTCGAGTAAAATAAAACAGAGTTATCACCATTTACTTTTCTAATCTCATGCATGGAAATGCTTGGAACCAATATGAAAGTGAGAAGAGATCAGTGAAAAACTTAAGAGATCAGAAAATAACAATTGCAACTTATATTCGAAACTGCAAGACAATGACCTAATTAGTGAGAAAACCCTAAATTACACAAAAAACAAGAATTTTGTCTTTTTGGCTGTATGAGAAGTGTTCCTCAAACCGTAATCCCTGAGAGGGAGAAATGAGGTGAGATCCTTGTTGTCATCCTTTTCGGAATATATTCTTATCACTACAATGCTACTATCATAATTATTCACAAATGGAAGCAAACTAATCAAGTTTACCAATACTTGCAAATTAACAATACCAAAATCAATTTAACAACTAAATATGAGATAACCTAAACATATATATACAATAAGAGAAACCTTTGCTACTAGGGTTGGGCCCTAACCCAAGAGATTTAGCCCTTTAAGTCAACTCAGTGTTGGATCAAGGGAATGCTGCTCATTTTTTCATTAAAGAAATCAGAAATACATAAAAGTTCTTGGTTGCAATACTTCAACTCAAAAACTGCTTAGCTATCTTGAACAAAAAATCCCCATCCTAATGAGGCCCTAGGCCTCTTGATTTATACAATTGAAGTTGCCAACAACTTCATTAAATTGATGGGGGCTTGTCTCCAATCTCTAGATCAGCTAGTCTTCAACTTTCATTGGCTTGGTTGCCAATGAACTTCATCACTCGGCTACTTGCAACTTTGAGCTGATGAGATTTGATTGAGGAATCTTCGACTAAGTGGGGAGTTAAGGAAGGAGATCTTGTTTCTTAGAATCCCTCTTGCTTGTCTTCATTTGAGTTCATGCACTTTAATTAGCCAAAATTTGCTCCAAAACCTGCAATCAATGCACATTAGACCAATAGACATGAGATCTCATCTTTACTCTCCTAATTAACAAAAACATAATTAAAACATGTAAAAAATGATGAGAAAAGTTGATTTTAGTAAGCTGGAGGTGCATTAAGGTCCATATAATTTACCCATTTATGAGCCCCATCGTCACCCCCCTATTAAAAATGTTGCTCTTTCTCTGAGCAACTCAATCTATATCCATGTCTTTCATTGCTTTGGTGGCCTCCCTGACATTCCAAGCTTCTGTTGTAGTCTCCTCCTCTTGTGGATAAAACATTGCCTTCCTCTCTATTTCTTCCCACTGCTTTCTTTCTTCTTCTTCCTTTCTCCCCTCTAGCATAACTAAAAGCAATGGTGGGCTGAGTTTTAATCCAATCCGGTTGACCTTGAGTCTTTGTCATGTTTTCTTATACATTGAGACTCTCCCTAGTGCATCCCTCATTCTATCAGGAGAATGATATTCTTTGATCTTTAGGCAATAGGGTAAGGTGTTCCATCTCCTTTAGCAAGCTTGTTGGTTTTGATTTCCTAGCAATCTTAGCATGTCTTCAAAATGAGTGATTGCTTGTTCTTGTACAGTAAGGTATCTTGGTTCAAGCTTGGGATCATTGCAATGAGGTTGTGAGTTCTAATGACAACCATTGGATTAAACTGTTCTACTCTGATGAAAAGGGGTTATGCTTCTTCTCTTGCCAATACCCTTTTCATTTCTGGAGTTTTGGCCTCCTCATGACTCATCGAAGATGCCAAGGTCATTATTTGTAAGTCCCCTAGCTTTGGATTTGGGTCCCACACATTTAAATTTGTGAGAGCTAAATTTTGTAGGTAGAACTTAGATATCTATGCTCTATCCTCCACGGTGCTTTGATCACAGAGGTCAATGAATTTCCTGTAGTATTGGAAAGGCATAGTTCCTCTTTGTGCTAGGGTTTTAATCTGAAGTTACAGCCATTTTTCTTTGAGGTATAAGGCATATAACATAGTTACCGATCAAATGAGAAAATGACCTAATACTCGTTTTTTTGAGGTAGAAAAAAATCACTCGATTTTGAAAAATGGTGATTCATAATACACCTTTTTTTTTGGAGCATATTTTTGCCACTTTAAATTTTTTTATGTATCAATTATGAACATTTTTTATAAATGTTAGTGATTTTTCATGCTGATTTTGAAAAGTGTTGATGCAACATCAGCACATTTTTTTAGAGGGCTTATTTTTGACACTTTAATTTTTTTTAAGAATCAAGTGTGAACATTTTTTTTTTTGTTAGTGATTTTCATCTTGATTTTGAAAAATGTTGATGAGCATCAACCCTTTTTGTTTAAAGGGCTTAGTTTTTACACTTCAAATTTTCTAATGAATTAAGTGTCGATATTTTTTTTTAATTGTTGGCGATTTTCATCTTAGTAATAAAAAAAAAAAAAAAAAAAACAAACAAACAAACAAATAAAACATGACAAAAAAAAAATCAAATACAAAAAAATATAAATAAAAAAAACAAACAAACAAACAAACAAACAAGAAACCTATGAAAATGTAAAAAAAAACATAAAACATAAGAATAAAACATAAAACATAAAAATAAAAATAAAAAACATGACAAAAAAATTAAAAAACATAAAAATAAAACATAAAACATGTTAGTAATAAAACATAAAAAATCCAAAATCTAAAAAAAAAAAAAAAACCTCGTTAGAAAAAAAATAAATAAAAAATAATTAACAAAAAAATAAAAATAAAATAAAAAATTAAGAAAAAATTAAATTAAAAAAAAAAAACTAATTAAAATAAAAAAATAAAAAATATTTAAATTAAATAATTTAAATAAGCAAAATTAAAAATAAAAAATTAAATTAAATGAAAATTTAAAATTTATCTTTCGAAATTAAAATTATAGAAATAAAGAAATAACATAAAATAAAATTTTAAAAATAACAAAAAAAAATTATAAATTATAAATTATAAACATTAAAATATAAAATTAAAAAAAAAAAAAGTTGTTAAAAAAGGAAAAATAAAAATTCATGACAATTATAATAATGAAAAAAACAAAACAAAACAAAACACAAAACAAAACAAAAAACAAAAAACAAAAAAAAAACAAAAGAACATGTTAAAAAAAAAAAATCGAAAAAAATAAATTAATTAATTAAATTAAATATTAAAAATAAAATTAGAAATTAAAAAAAAAAAAAAAAAAAATTAAAGAAAACATAAAAAACAATAATTAAAAAAAATGATACAATTAAATAAAAAACATCAAAAAATAAAACATAAAAAAAAAAATTAAAAAAAAAAATAATAATAATAATAATAATAATTAAAAAAAAATACAGGCAAACCTCCTCCGCCACTGGCCCTCCCTCACCCCCCTCACCTCTCCTCCCCTCCCAAATCCCAGCCCAACACATCCCCCCTACCCCTTCCTCCACCTCTCGACCACTACACCGCCTCCTCCCTACACCATCCCACCACCCCTCTCCCTCACCCCCCTCCCCTGTCCACCCTCAGCCTTCCCTTGTCCCCTGCCCTTCTCTACCCCCTCCCCTCCCCATCTGGGCCCCCAGGCAGCTGCCAAGAGCCCACAGGCTAATTCTAGGAAGGGAGGGGGGGTCGCAAGGGTCAAGGCATGGAGGGGGAGGGCCGAGGGTGGGCAGGGGAGGGGGGTGAGGGAAGGGGAGCGATCGGGGGGAGGGGACGGGAGTGGGAGGGGAGGAAGAGGGGGGAGAGGTCGGGCCGAGGGTGTGGAGGGGAGGGGAGTGAGGTGGAGCGAGGGCGGCGAAAGTTTGCTTGTATTTTTTTTAATTGTTTCTACATTTTTTTTTTAAATGTATTATTTTTTTTTTTTTTTTTTTTGGTATTGTATTTTTATGTTTTTTTTAATTGTATTGGTTTTTTTGTTTTTTAATGTTTTTTTTTTTTAATTGTACTGTTTTTTAATTATTTTTTATTAATTTTCTTATGTCTTTTTTTAATTGTTATTTTTTTCTAATTTTTTTTAACTTTTAAATTTTATTTTTTTTTAATTTTAATTTATTTATTTTTTTAATTGTTTTGAATTTTTTTTTAATATTTTTTGAATTTTTTCTTTTTAATATTTGTTTTTTAATTTTTATAATATAATTTATTTTTTTTAACTTAAATATTTTTCATTTTGATTTAATTTTTTTATAATTTAAATTTTATTATATAATGGTTTTTTTTTTTATTTTAATATTTTATTTTTATTTTTTTAATTTTGATTTAATTTTTTTAATTTTTTTTAATTTTAATTTAGTTATTTTATTTTATTTTATATTTTAGTAATTAGTTAACAGTTTTTTTAAATGATGTTTTTATTTATTATTTTTAACCTAAAAACTGTTTTTTTTTTAATTATATATATATATATATATATATATATATATATATATATATATATAGATATATATATATATATATATATATATATATATATATATATATATATATAATTTTTTTTTTTTTTTTTATTCTTTAATTTATTTTTTGTTTTATTCATTTATTTTTTATCTAAATTGTTCATTTTTACAACTTAATTCTGATTTTTTATTTTTACACCTTTATGGTTTTTTATTTATTTTTATTTTTATTTTTATATATTTTATGAAATTTAATTTTTTTTT
Organism: Pinus tabuliformis; assembly: GCA_031772625.1. Lineage (NCBI taxonomy): Eukaryota > Viridiplantae > Streptophyta > Pinopsida > Pinales > Pinaceae > Pinus > Pinus tabuliformis. The sequence continues at coordinate 374,015,170 of CM062818.1, forward strand.
TGGTCATGAATCCTCCCCTTGACACCCATGGCCAATTTGACCTCGAGGTGGCCGGGGAATTATTTTTTTTTTTAAGTTTTTAATTTTTTTTAATCTTTTATTTTATTTTTGTAATTTTTATTTTTATTTTTTTTTGTTCTTTATTTCTATTTTTTATTTTTTTATTTGGTTTTTATTTCTATTTTACTCTTTTTTTCTTTCTTTTTTTAAATTTTACATGATATGGTTAATTTTTTTTACATTTTATAGTTTTTTAATTTCATTTCTATATATTTTTTATATTTGATTTTTTTTGTCATGTTTATTATTTATGTTTTATTAGTTGTTATTATTATTATTATTATTTTAATTTGAATTTTTGTTTATATATATTTATGTATTGCAAAGCCCGTGTAGATGCTTGTGTAGAAACCCGATCCCATTATGTGCAATTTGATAGTTGATTTCAATTTTTTCATTATAATGAATCGAGTCTACCCCACACTGTGTTAATTTCATGGTCGGCCTTTAAGTTTTCATTACAATGGGTTGAACTCACCTACACTACGTGTCAAATTCATAATTGATTTTTTAAATTTTTTTGCAATGTATCAAGTTGTCTTATGCTAAGATTTCAAAATCACTATATATTTAGCATCTAAAAAAATTACTCTTGGTATAATAACTCTTTCATTTAGGTGTTCATTTTTGAAGCTTTTTTAGTCATAAATTTTTTCCATAATGTCATGGTTGAAATATTTTGAAAACGTAAGATTGTTTTATAGTCATAATCTTTGGTTTTAATTCCATAGTTGAAAAATTGTCAAGATTTTAATGTTTTTCTACGTCATTATATTTTATCTTTAATGTTATGGTTGAAAACAGTTATAAATATTTTTTTTAGCACCATGCTTGAATATTGTTGGAATTTTAAGGTTTTTCAAAGAAGTGATATTTTAAATTTAATGTCATGCATAAAAATCATTGGAATTTTAAGGCTTTTCAAAGATGTGCTATTTTATCGTTAATGTCATGCTTGAAAATCATTGGAAGTTTAAAGTTTTTCAGAGTCACGATATTTAATTTTTAACGTCATTATTAAAAAATGATGAAAATATAACCTGGAAAAAAAGAAAAAAAAAAAAGACTTTATTCTCGCACCAACACTTTTTTATTTCAAGGTGTTTTTTGCACCAAGAAAAATGGATTTTATTATTTTGTACTGTTATTTTTAAAAATATTGAAAATTTACACCGAAATAAAAAAAATGGTGATGTAGAATCAACACTTTTTATTTTTGGGTTGTTTTTTTCATGTTTTTTTGGGATTTTTTGGCTTGAGTACCCGTTTTGAGGTAATAGTTCCCGTTTAATCAGTAACTATGTTATATGACTTTGCTGGCATCCCGCATTGAAGTGCCTCCATGGATAAACTTGTCATAGTTGCCAATTGGCCTTCCTTTTCGTGTAGCTACTTTCTTTTCCATGTGTTTTCAACCTCTAACTGAGATTTCATTATTGTTTCCTTATCTCTTATGCTACTTAATTATCTACCCATTTCTTGCAGCTTCTCTTCCATGTGGCCTACATATTCTACCCATTTTGATTTAGCAATCTGCATCCACCCATGTGTCCTTGCTCTCTCTATTTCAAGTTCAAAGAATAGAGGAATGTTAAATTTATGTGGTATCACGCTACCTCCTTCAATGAATCTGTAGTAGGAGCTGAGGTTTGGCTATGGGCTAGGCTCCTTCAGCTCCTAGGCCTCTTCTTCTATTTTTTCTTGATTAACTCCTTCCTCTTTTCCTTCTCTTTGCCCTTGCAGCCTTTCCTGATCTCTTTTCTGTGTTTCTTGTAGGTTTGACATGGTTTCCTGTAGGTCTGATTATGTCTCCTGTAGGAGACATTTTCCTTTTGTTGAGGTATACTTGGTGATAGGTCTCCTAACATAGGTGATTGGAGACTTGGGAGAATCTTGTTTTGATGTTCTTTCTCCTTCCTTCTTCCCTGGAGGGATTGCTTTCTCTTGTTTCTTTGGTGAGCCCTCTATGACAATTAGAGTTTTGGTAGGGGTTTGAGGTCTCCCTTGTCTAATCCTGGTGCTCTTCCTTGTCCTGAAGTAAAGTGGAGTTTGATCTTGTCTCTTTCCCTTTGATTTGATAGGTGTACTTAGGGCAGTTAGAATAGATGCTACCTCCTTCTCTGTAGTCTCTGGAGACTCCCTTGGGGATTATTTTTCTTCCCTGCTTTTTGTTTCAGAATTTTTTTCATCCTTTTGTACTTTATCCTCTTTTTCATCTTCTTCTCCATTCTCTGTTTCTTCCTCCTTGTCATCTTTTGTTTCTTCTCCCTTGTCATCCTCTGTTTCTTCTTCTCCCTCACTAGTAATATGGCTCCTGTCATACTCAATGGCTCGAATTGCTCCTTCTTCTTGCATGTCTATAAATGTTGACCATGCAATAGGAATTCTTAAATTATGTAGAGCATCTTCTAGGATGAGTTTTATCAACCCACAATGTGCTAGTTTCTGATGTTTTCCCTCTTGTACCTTGATTCTCATATCTATCATTGATTACAACAAAAAATAAGGTATACTAAGCCTGTTATGAGGAGGGGTCTCTTCTCCAAATATTAGCTCATGGAGGAGTCTAATGTGGTATCCATATACTACATTGTATATACCTTCACAGGAAATATATTTTATGATGTGGTAACTCACCTCATTCCAGGGATATGGAATGCTTTCCCTTATAAACCCATTTTTGTCTTCAATTGGTTCTTCTCCCTCCAAGAAAAAAAATTTCTTTGAAAGAGTGTTGTTAGTCTTGTCCTCTTTTATGCATTGCAACCCTATGGGGAGTGTAGTTATTCTGCTAATAATTTCAAGGGTAATTGCTACTAAGAAACCCTTCACTACATTAGTGGCACTAGCTCTAGTGAGAGGTATGAGTGACATACAAACTCTCTAGCCACATCATCATCGCACCCCCTTAGTAGCTCAAAGAAACCCATCCATTGATGCCCTGTAAATATTTTTGCCACAGTAGGACGCTGGTGTATTCTGACTATGTTGGTGGGCTCCCTTTTGTTGAAACCTCCTGTCATATTTTCTGGCAACTCTTGATTGAGTGAGGTTTGTGTGGCTATAGGTTAAGAACTTTGGTAGGTGATGGGGCTACAGACTTTATCCTTCACTAACCTTCACAGATTTCTCTTTACCTTTATGCATATAGAAAATATTCAGAAGAAATGAGGATTTCTTCGTTTTAGATGAAAAACACAGAAGGTATGGCACCTACCTCTCTTTCGTATGCTCTGGTGATGAGAATTCTTGAATTGATGCTCCTCAGTGTCCTCTTGCAACTCTGTGTGATAGTTCTCTTTATATTCTGTAGCCTTCGTGTAGTTTCTTGTAGGTGCTCTTGTTTGATGCAGATGCTGACTGTTTCATGTAGGTTGTCATTGTAGGGATGCCGAGAGTAACTTTTTTTTTTCAAAGACTCCTTGAAGTTTCCTCTACCTTCATCTTTTCAAAATACTAATACTTCACATGGGAGTTAGTGATTATTTGTATTTGTGGATGATTTTTTTGGGTGGTGTGCTAGCTGGATAAATACATACTTTTGGACCATTGGTCCCACTACAGGTTCATCACATCACCTTGCCTCGTAATCATCTCCCACTTTCATTCTCCATAACTTAACCACTTTTTGATTCATTCCCCTTGTTTTGATGTGACCTTGCCACCTGTGGAGTTGACCAACCCTTTTTCTTCTCGTTATCTGACTAAGGGTGGCCAAGTTCACTGGCCATCTCCACTTATAAAATCAACTTCCTGCCACATCCCTACAGTTTAATCATATTCGTACCTATGAGCGAGTATTGGTGAGATGACATACCTGTTAGTCCTTCGCTTCACTGATGCATGATGGAGAATGGTGGTGATTCATTGTTCTTTGACTTTGTTGCATATTCTTTACTATGTCTTTTTCTTCTTATTTTGTTGATGAGTTGATCCCTTGATGATGTATAGGTGTTATATTTTGTTGCTGCTAAGCTCTAGAGGAGCTTCATCATCACTATGATCCTTGTGTTTAAGGTCGATTGGAGTTGTTGTGTTCTTTTTTTATGGAATAGGCTACTACAAGAATTCCTACAGGATGTCCTGTAGCTACCTTTTTCTATAACTTTTGCATCTCTTCTTTGCTTCTGGGGTTGAATGGGCATTGGAATGAGTTGACGATGTGGTCATGAGTGGAAGATGAGGTATGATGTTGTGGCATGTATCTTTTTTTTTTACTTGATTTCTTTGATGGATGTAGTGGTGAAATGGTCATGGAGGGTGTTAACTGAGGTATAGTGATGTCAATCAACATTTGTATAACCCAAGATAGGCTTCTGTCACCATTTTTCCACTGGAATTCCCTTCCTAAACTTTTTCAAGGCCTCTTGTAAAATCTATAGGAAACCCCTGTAGTATTACAGGTAATCCTGTAGAAAACACAAAGTTGCTTGGAATTGGCATCTAGAGTGGAGTATGGATGGAAGAACATGGGGAGTATGGAGGAGATGATATGGATGAAGGAAAACATGGCTTATGGTAGGGCCTACTATCCTTCGTAGCTTATGCACACCATCCTCTTACAAACCTACAAAAACATAATTGTTATTCTTTTGTATGTTTTTCTCTTTTTTTTTTCACTTTTTTCTTCTTGTTTTTTTTTTTTGAAAAGACAACTACGCTACCTCGAAGAAGGTTTCCCTTGGCACCTCAAAATAGGTTTTTACCCAAAGATGTTTTGTTTATTTATTTATTTATTTTATTCTTTTTAATACTCTTGGGCTGACTCAAGAGGTTTTCAACACAAAAGTTGAACTCAGGCGCCTCATGGAGGTTTTCACCTAGGTCCCTTTATTTTTATTTTTGTTATTTTTTCTAAGAAATTGGTGAGGTGGAAGTTGAGACTTCCCCAATCATCATCACTTCCTTTCTGATGCTATTGATGAATTCCTGCTTTGATAAGGGCTTCTTGTAGACCTTTAACATGTACCCATTTACAAGCAAAGGGATACCTTTTGCATCGATGGTTCTTATCTGAACAACACCATTTTCATGGAACTTTTTTATCACATATGGTCCCAACCATCTAGTCATTAACTTGCCTTTGAAATCTTTGTGCCGGGTGTCATACAGCAAGGCCCAGTTGCCTTCTTGAAATAGTTTGTCCTTGATATTTTTGTCATGCTAGATTTTCCTTTGTAGTTCAGTCACTTCTGTGTGCAGAAGGGCCTGCATCCTAAATTCATCTAACCCATTCAGCTGGAGCAATATTTCCTGTTGTACCCTTGTGATATCTAGGTCCAATTGTGTTGCCATCCTTAAGGTGGTGTATTAAAATTCAATGGATAATAGGGTTTTCTTCCCATAGGCTAGATCATAGGAGTGAATCCAGTGGTGGTCTTCCAGGTACTATTGTAGGCCCAGGTGGCCTCAACTAATCTGTCTGCCCAATATTTTATGTTGCTACTAATCACCTTGGTCAGAGTGCCTTCCAATGCTCAGTTCGTTACTTCCACTTGCCCATTAGCCTGTGGGTGGTAAGGAGTGGATCTTCTGTCCTTGATATTATGTTGTGTTAAAGTCACATGGAATGTAAATAACAATTGTGAATGATAAACATTGAATTCACTATTATTGACATCAAATACATTTATAGTACATTTGTGTGACCGTTGGGTTCCACATCCCAAGGTCTCTTGGACTCTCGTGGTTGTTCAAATTCTACACCAACCCATAAAGGATTAGGTGTCCAACATTCCCCCCTTAATGCGAAGGGGTATGTATGAGTCCAAGTAGAGAGTTGTAGCACAGAATGTGCAAAAATGCATGGCAGCACTAGGTTGAATGTGCTCTTTGAAATGTTGGTATAAGGGGGATGGTTTAAGGATGACCACCAACACTGGAACACTTAGTGCAGTGTAGTTCCCGGAACTCTTCCAAGTCTGGCATGAAGTTGAGTTCTTCTGCTAGAGGAAGTGATCCTGATGTTTTGAAGAGGGAAACCTTCAACCATGAAAGGGAGGTCTCACACTGCATAAAAGGGAGAACCTCAACCTGAAAAGGGAGGTCTCAACATGTGATGGTTTAAGGATCACCACCAACTCTTGAATGCTTAATGCAATTCCTGGAACTCTTCCAAAACTAGCAAGAAGTTGAATCTTCTGCTAGAGGAAGTATCCTCAATTATTTGAAGAGGCATCACCAACTGAAGGCATGCTCAAGGGCATCTTTGTCTCTAACTACAACTATAAACCTGGTATGGCAGGTTGTGGCTCAGGCTCGCCTGGTGTGGCTTTGAAGCTTGTAGATGACCAACATTTCCCCCTATCAAATACAAGGTGAGATGATGGAGAAAACTCAACTGAAAGACTGCTCAATACTCTAGAACAAGTTCATACATATCATTGAAATATATTCTTGGTTGTTGATGCCCATTGCCAAGAAAAGATCCATCGAAGATGAATCTTTGTTCTTGCAGGGGGTTTTTTTCTGAAGCATCTGTTTGAAGAATGGGTATGTTGACCACAATTCTTGCACGGATGAAGATCAAAATAGTGATCTTTCATATGGCCAACCCGGTCACAGTGTTGGCATTTAAAAACTTGTTGTGGTTGCTGTGGAAGAGGAGCATAATCTAGAACAACTGAAGGTGGAGTGTCATGACGAAATCTAGCACTTTGAAATTGGATTAGCTTGGAGAAGTCTGGAATATGAAAGGACACCTCCTTATCATATCCAAGACCTATTTTGTGCTTGTTGCGGACAAGCTCTTCCCAAGTTCCGATGACTGACTTGGGAAGTGCAGACTGAAATTATGCATCTGCATGTACAACTGCTGCTTCATTGGGTACTAAATCTGAATAAACTTCAACAATATTGACTTGCTGATGGGAGTCTATATCAATCTGAAACAACATATTTTTCTCAATAGAATGATGCTTAGGTTGTTGTAGTTCTTCTTGTTGTAGCTTTGTCTCAAGCTGCAAAAACTCAATATTCTCCTATGCATTTTGTAGACAAGTTGTAATATCAAATATAATATCTTTGCTGATTTTAACTCTATCATGAACTGTGGAGTGTATTAAAGTATTTAAAAACTCTAATACTTCACCAATTTTATCCATTTTCCAAACAAGTGAAGTGTGTTGTTGAAGTTTATTCCCTTAGAAACATGGACCACTCGTGTCCAAAATTTGTTGCATTCACCTACCTTTAACAACACTAATAGACTTCACACACTGAATAAAATGGAGCGGTTATTGCCACAAAAATATCTTGAAATGGAGCAAGCAACAAGACTTAAACGCTGCACATTATAGGAGTTTTCAATGCTGCATATATATAAGCTTCAACCAAAAGCCACAATTCAAAGTTTTCAAGTTCAATAACTGTATATACACCAGCAATCATACTCAACTCAAGGTATATGAATGACCACAAAATTTTGTATGCTATGTTGATGGATATTTCTATAATACAACATAAACCATTTCAGCTTTACCTATTTTGAATTTCAACTTCCATCTAGACATGCCTTGAGTACTAATACCAAATAACAATTCTTCTGTATGATATTCTCCAATGATACAAACTACTGTTGAATTTAAGCCATCTTCAATTCATAACTCAATGAACCCACAACATAAATAGAGTAAAGAAAAGGAATCTGAGAAAGGCATAGGAATCTTAACCGACTCACAATAACACTAAGCTTCCAAACTCAACTGATAAGTGGGCTCCCTGCAACTCAACTGTTTGATTCCCTGTCCTGATTTCTTCAACCGGAACTATCTTAAAGAGCTATTTATGGCTGGAAAAGTCGGCGAGGCTGAACACCGCTTATTGGGTTTCACCAAAATCAATGAACATATTGAATTTCAAAATATGTTCTTTGAGATGAGAATGCAAAAATATGTTGAAGCACTGAAACATAATGATCTGTTGAAAGCTACAAAAATACTTCTCAACGATCTTAAACAGGTTAAATATTGCAATCCATGTTATTATAAACATATAACGAGGCTATTTACAATTGGCAATGATGGAAACTAATTACCCCGGTTATTTTATGTATCAGCTTCGCCAAGTTTTCTTCCATTTTTAATTTCCTCCAAAAACCAGCGCGGGGCTCGGAAATATTTCAGACAGAGATGCTTGAAAATATGGGGCATTCAACCAAGCACCAACCTTGAGATCATTTCGACAGAACAACTGGCAATGGAGAAAATGATGGAGTGTTTTCTAACAACAATATTGTAGCTTTAGATTGTGGAGGGTTTGCTGGGACAAATAACAGCAACAACAATATTGAATCTTCGATTTCAGGGAATGTTTTAGTCAATGGGTGTAATATCAGTGAGGTAGTCAAGTTGATGACTGATCGATGGGAAGCTGCAATGAATTCTCACAATGATCAATCATTGCATGTGACAGAGAGGGTAGTTGTTTACTCAAGCTCAGAGGAGAGGGGAAAAAGGTAGATACGGCATCTGGTGATACTAATTTTCAGGCGTTGAAAACATATGGTCATGATTTGGTTGAAGATGTTGGGAAGGATTTAATATGAAGGTTTTCAGGAGTGTTAAACACAATACTCCCTTGGGAAGAGGCTAGAATTGTTTCACGTGTCCACTGTAATACAATTGTTACAACAATTATTTAGTTTCCTCAACTATGTATATGCATCGATGAAGGTTACCAACAAGTCACAGGCCAATGCAGATCCAAGCATCATTTCTTTCGACATTGTAGTCATTAGGATCATGAATTCAGGGTTCATGCTTCCATTGTAAACTGATATTATATGCACACAGATAAATTTACCACGCACAGAGAATAATATATGAATGGTGATATGTGAAAGATCAACCAATGCTAATGACCCAACTTTATCTTATGGTTTTAAAAAACTCGGTGACTCAGATCAACTCCTCGTGCAGGCAACATAAGAGACTTCAACACATATTCATTGCAACTTTTCCATGTCAGGCCAACCTTCAATAGGAATCATCCAAGGGACATCGCAAAGAAGAGAGTGTGGCTTTCAAAACACTAATACAATACGCATATATGAATACAATGCATATACATTCAGCATATGAACTAGCGCACATAACAGAAAGAGCTTCAATGCATACACATTCACAAAGAGTAATGAAACGGTATGCTAGAGCGCCAAGGTGCAGGAAAGTAGCATTAGAATATTTCTATAAATAGGGAAATGGCAGACAAATTCTGGAAAGAATGCAGCGCTAACAATCTCTGAAAATGCCCAGGCCTAACAACAGCTCTGATACCATGTTAAAGTCACATGGAATGTTAACAACAAATGTGGATGATAGACATTGAATTCATTATTGTTGACATGATATACATTTATAGTAAATTTGTGCGACTGTTGAGTTCCACATCCCAAGGTCTCTTGGACTCTCGTGGTTGTTCACATTCTACATTCAACCACCTTTTCTTTTGTTACTACCTTGATAGATTTGGCTTCAGCCCACTTTGTTAAATAGTCGGTGCACACAATGATATATTTCTTCTGTCTGGATGGAGTTTCAATGGGTCCGATGAAATCCATGCCCCACTTTTCAAATGGCTCGAAAGTCACTTGACGTTGTAGTGGAATTTCATCCCTGGGAGTAGCCTTCCCGATACTTTGGCACCGATCACACTGGCTGGTATATCTTTTTACATCTTGGTGGAGAGTGGGCCAATAATATCCAGCTTGTATTACCTTGAATGTTTTTCTTTTGGCTGCAAAGTGACCTCCACAAGGCCCATCATGACAGGCTAGAAGTATGTCGAAGACTTCCTCTTCCCTAACTGATGAGCCTCATCATTGGGTAACTATATGGACCTTAATACACTTCCAAGCTTACTAAAATCAACTCTTCTCATAATTCCTTACATGTTTTAATTATATTTTTCTTAATGATATGAGTAAAAGTACGATGTTATGTCTTGTGGTCTAATGTGCATTGGTTGCAAGATTTTGGTATCAAATCATGGCAATTTTGGCTAATTAAGTGGAGGAACTGGAATGAGACAAGGAGGAGAGATTATAGGAGATACATCCTCCTCATTAAATCCTCACTCATTTGAATATTCCTCAATCAAATCCAACTAGCTCGGAGTTGCAAGCAGCCGAGTCATGGAGATCATGGGCATCCAAGCCAGTCATAGTTAAGAACCAGTTAATCTTGAGTTTGGGAGCCAAACCTCTCTAGGTTTAAGGAAGTACTTGGAGACTTTAGTTGTATAAATAAGGAGGCCTAGAGCCTCTTTAGGATTCATATTTTTTTATGTAAGAGCACTAAGCATTTTCAAGTAAACGTTTTGTGGAAAAACATTGTTATGTAATTTTTTATGATATGATAGTGAGAATGAGCATTTCCTTGATGAAGCACTTAGTTAACTCAGAGGGTTGAAGCTCTTGGGTTAGGGCCCAACCCTAGCAGTAAAGTCTCCTCTTCTTATACTTGTATGCTTAGGTTATCTCATAGATTAAATGTTGAATTGATTTTAGCATTGTCTCATTGCAAGTAATGGTAAGTTGGATTAGCTTGCTTCCATTTTTACATAGCTTTGGCAGTAGTTTTAGAGAGGTAAAGGAATACCAAAAAGGCTGATAGCCTATGTGTTTGGCCTCACTCCTCCCTTTAGGGACCATGGTTTGAGGAAAAACTCCTATTCAGCACCAAAAAGACAGAATTCTGATTTCTTATGGAATTTAGGGTTTTCTGCTACTTAGGCCAACATGTTTTCAATTTTCAAGAATAGGTTCCAGTTGTTATTTCTGATATCTCCAGCTTTGCATTAGATCTCGTGGTGTTTCACAATATTCTGCAATTATTTCCATGCATGAACTAGGCAACTAAATAATGGAATTTTGTTTCTTATGTTGATTAGAAATCTTCCTTGTTTGACACGATTCATGGGTAAATGTGAGTGATGTATGTATTGCAGGAGCTTTCAATAGTGCAGGAAGATCTCATGTCAGTATCCCCAACCTAACCTCATCCATCCATGATCACAAAAATTCACTAAGTCCATCAACCAATTCATCATTCCATAAGAACAACTTCCTAGGTTTGTTGAGCAAATCCAACCATCTCACAAAATTTAGTTCCAACTATGAGGAAGTCCTAGTCACTCCTTTGACTTGATTCTTCCATCATTCACCATACCTAATCCCTATACCACCTTCCAAATCACTCCTATTTCTCTTGGCCAGATCCTATAGGAATACAGGTGATCCTGTAGGAGCATTAGGACATCCTGTAGGAAGCATTAGGACATCCTGTAGGATGACCTGTAGTGGCATGTTTTGAGGCTGATTTGTGGAAAAGGCATACAGGAATATAGGAGAAGACCCCCACTTACCTCTCAAGCCATATAACCTTTCACAACCATCTCTAACCCACCTACCACATCACCAAGAAAATTTAGCATTCACATTTTCAAAAAAAAGGACAAAAAGGAAAAAGAGTTAGTGTGCTCATTCATATGCACAACAATAAAGTGTTTGGTAATCTCAGATTGCATGGCTAAGATAGTTAGGATTACACACATGTTAGCTTAGAATTCTTCTTAAGCAAGATCTCTTAACAAATGGTTAGATGAGTGGTGTGTTTAAAGAATTTATTTCAATCTTTCATTACTGCAGTAGATAATCATTCCATTCTTCCAATTAGGGTAAAATTCCCCTTTCTTCATTGGTAATCAAAATTCTTCTGAATCAATAGAAGGCTAGTTTGAGAAACCTTATTGGTCTATCGCCAACTCAGTAGTGACAAAGAGTGGACCCATTTCATATGCTTATGTATACAACACTATCACCAACAAGTTATTACGAACCCTAGGTTGATAAAGTAACCCTGGGTTCTAATCAACAAACCCTTTAGGGTTACCTTGGAGAAAAGTAGATAAGGGTAACAACACCCTTGCAAAGAAAAAATTCCTTTTGGAAGGGGAGGAGCCAATGGAAGAAAAAAATGAGGTCAAAAGACGAAGCATTCCATACCCTTTGAATGAAGTTAGTTACCAACTCATTAAATACATATCATGTGAAGGGAGATACATTGTGGTGTATGGATACTACTTCAGACTCCTCCAAGAACTAAGATTTGGAGCAGACATACCTCCTCAAAATAGATTAAGTACACCCTACTTTCTTCTTCAATCAATGATAGATATGAGAATCAAAGTGCAGGAGGGAGAACATCAATAACTAGCCCATCATGGGTTGATCAAATTTATCCTAGAAGATGCTCTACAAAACCTAAGACTCCCTATTACATGGACAAATTTCAAAGACATGCATGCAGAGGGAGCAATTCAAGCTCTTTAATATGACAAAAGCACCACTGCTAGTGAGAGGGATGAAGAAACAGAAGGAAACAATGAAGAGGAAACAAAGGAGGAAAAAGAGGAAGAAAAGGAGGAGGAAAATTAAGAAGAGACAGAAGAAGAAACAAAAGAAGAGACATATGAGCAGAGCGAGGAACTAGAGGAAGAAGAGAAAGAGAAAGAAAAGGATGAGAAGGAGAATGGAAAAGAGGAAAAATAATATAAGGAATAACAGAGGTCTATAGGTCAAGGCAGAGAAGGGGAAGAATCACTACGGGTATCTCTAGGACCCACAGAGAAAGAGGTAGAAGCTACTCTTACTACCCTAAGTACACCTATCAACTCAAAAGGGAAGAGACAAAGACAAACACCATTGTACTTTAGGACAAGAAAGAGCACAAGGATTATGCAAGGAAGACCTCAAATACCCACCAAATCTCCTATCTTCATTGAAGACTCACCACAGTAGAAAAAAAATAGCTCCTCTAGAGAAAAATCAAGGAGAAGGATCATTAAGACAAGCCTCTCCTAAATCTCCCATCACTTATGTTAGGAGGCCTATCACAAGGTCTGGCTCATCAAAGGGAAACGGTCTCCTACAGGAGACATCGAAAGACTTATAAGAAGCAAAGGCCATCCTACACGAAACTATGTTAAACCTACAGGAAACTCGGAAAATGGACCAAGAAGGTATCACTCAATAAGAAACAAAGAAGGAAGACCAAGAACTGAGAGAACCTAGTCCACAACCCAACCACAACTCTTACTACAAATTCATTGAAGGGGGTAGGGTCATCCCACATAATTTTTCCATCCCCTTATTCTTTGAACTTGAAAAATAAAGGACAAGAACACACAGGTGGATGCAAATTACCAAATGAAAAGGAGTGGAGGATATAGGCCACATGGAGGAGAAATTGAAGGAGATGGGCAGAGAACTAAGCAGCATAAGGGACAAAGAGGTAATAATGAAATCTCATTTAGAAGCAGAGAATGCATGGCTAAGGGGAGAGGTACAAGAAAGGGAAAGTTAGTTGGAAACTATGGCCAGTTTATCCTTAGAGGCAATCCAGTGCAAGATTCTAGAAAAGTCTTATGCCTTGTATCTTAAGGAACAATGGCTACAATTCCAAATTAAGACTTTAGTAAAGAGAGGCAACATGCCCTTCCAAGACTATAAACAATTTAGTTATCTCTGTGATCAAAGCGCCTTGGAAGATAGAGCAAAAATGTCTGAGTTTTACCTACACAACTTGGCCTTGACAGATTTAAATGTGTGGGACCCAAATTCAAAACTAGGGGACTTGCAATTGATGGCCTTAGCATCATGGATGAATCATGTGGAGGCAAGAGCTACAAAGATGAAAAAGGTAATGGAAAGAGAAGGGACAGAACCCCTTATGATCAGAGCTGAGCAATCTAAACCAATGGCTGTCATTAGCACCCACAACCTAATTGAAAATGATCCTAAGCTTTCACCTAGGTACCTTGTTGCCCTAGAATAGGCAGTCACACGCTTTGAAGACATGTTCAGATTTCTAGGAGATGACAGCATGCAAGCTTGCCAAAGGAGGTGGAACACATTGCCTTGCAGCCTGAAAATCAGAGAATACCATTCTCCTCAAAGAATGAGAGAGGAACTAAGTAGAACACCCATGTACAAGCAAGCTCTATAAAGACTCAAAGTCAATTGGATTGGCTTGGGACTCAATCCAATAATGCTTTTAGGAATGTTGGAAGGAAGGAAAGAAGAAGAAGAAAGAAAGAAATGGGAAGAGATAGAGAGGAAGACAAGATTTTATTCACAGGAAGAGGAAACTACAGTAGAAGCATGGGATGTCAAGGAGGCCACCAGAGCAATGAAGGACATGGATATAGATTAAGTTTCTCAGAGGATGAACAACACTTTCAATAGGCGGGTGATGATGAGCCTCATCATTGGGTAACTATATGGACCTTAATACACCTCCAAGCTTGCTAAAATCAACTCTGCTCATAATTCCTTAAATGTTTTAATTATATTTTGCTTAATGAGATGAGTAAAAGTAAGATGTTATGTCTTGTGGTCTAATGTGCATTGATTGTAGGTTTTTGGGAGCAAAACATGGAAATTTTGGCTAATTAAGGGAAGTATCTCGAATGAGACAAGGAGGAGACATTATTTTCCAGATAGATCCTCATTAAATCCTCAGTCATTCGAATATTTCTGAATCAAATCACATTAGCTCGAAGTTGCAAGGAGACGAGTCATGGAGATCATGGGCAGTCGAGCCAGTGACAGTTAAGAACCAGTTCATATTGAGTTTGGGAGCCAAGCCTCCCTAGATTTAAGGAAGTTGTTGGAGACTTTAGTTGTATAAATAAGGAGGCCTAAAGCCTCATTAGGATTTAGATTTTTTATGTAAGACCACTAAGCATTTTCGAGTAAAAGTTTTGTGCCAAAACATTGTTATGCAATATTTTCTGATGTGATAAGAGAATGAGAATTTCCTTGATACGAGACTGAGTTGACTTAGAGGGTTGGAGCTCTTGGGTTAGGGCCTAACCCTAGCAAAAAATTGTCATCTTCTTGTACTTGTATACTTAGGTTATTTCATAGATTAAATGTTGAATTGATTTTAGCATTGTCTCATTGCAAGTAGTGGTAAGTTGGATTAGTTTGCTTCCATTTGTGCATATATTTAGCAATAGTTTTAGAGAGCTAAAGGAATACCAAAAAGGCTAATAGCAGGTGGGTTTTGCCTAACTGCTCCCTTCAGGGACGATGGTTTGAGGAAAAACTCATATTCAGCCCCAAAAATACAGAATTCTAATTTCTTATGGAATTTAGGGTTTTCTGCTACTTAGGCTAGCATCTTTTCAGTTTTCAAGAATAAGTTTCAGTTTTTCTTTTTCTGATATCTCCAACTTTGTATTAGATCTCGTGCTATTTCACAATATTCTGCAAGTATTTCCATGCATGAACTAGGCAACTAAATAATGGAATTATGTTTCTTATGTTGATTAGAAATCTTCCTTGTTTGACATGATTCATGGGTAAATGCCAATGATGTATGTATTGCAGGAGATTTCAATAGTGCAGGAAGATCTCATGTTAGCAACCCCAGCCTAACCTCATCCATCCATGATCACTAAAAGCCACTAAGTCCATCAACCAATTCATCATTCCATAAGAACAAGTTCTCAAGTTTGTTGAGAAAATCCAACCATCTCACAAACTTTAGTTTGAGCTCTGAGGAAGTCCTAGCCACTCTCTTTCCTTATTTCTTCCATCATTCACCTTCCTTAAGCCCTATACCACCTTCAAAATCACTCCTATTTCTCTTGGTTGGATCCTGTAGGAATACAAGGGATCCTGTAGGAGCATTATGACATCTTATAGGATGATCTGTAGTGGCCTAAATTGAGACCGATTTGTGGAAAAAACATACAGGAAGATAGGAGAAGACCCCCACTTGCCTCCCAAGCCATATGACCTTTCACAACCATCTCTAACCCACCTGCCACATCACCAAGAAGATTTAGCATTCACATTTTCACAAAAAAGGACAAAAAGGAAAAAGAGTTATTGTGTTCATTCATATGCACAACAGTAAAGTGTTTGGTTATCTCAGATTGCATGCCTAGGATAGTTAGGATTACACACATGTTAGCTTAGAATTCTTCTGAAGCAAGATCTCTTAACAAATAGTTAGATGAGTGGTGTGTTTAAAGCATTTATTTTAGCCTTTCATTACTACAGTAAACGATCTTTCCATTCTTCCAATTAGGGTAAAATTCCCCTTTCTTCATTGGTAATAAAACTTATTCTGAATCAATAGAAGGTTGGTTTGAGAAACCATAGTGGTCTATCGCTAGCTCAGCAGTGACAAAGAGTGGACCCATTGCATGTGCTTATGTATACAACACTGTCACCTCCAAGTTTATATGAACCCCAGGTTGATAAAGTAAAGTTGGTAGCCCCAAGAGTTGCAGTATTATTGCTGCAATACTGGTGCTCATCACTCACACATCTTCTCATAATTTGGTCCAGACCTAGCTTGAAGAGATTGCCCCCAATCCAAGTGAATGGGACACTTTTTCTTATGATTCTGCTCTTTTCCTTGGAGGAAAATTTTGGAGGGAACTGTGCAGATACCAAGTAGTTTGTTATGTTAGTAAACAATGGAGAGAGAACTGAAAGAGCGAATAAATGTTCATATGGTATCTGATCATCAACCATTCCTTCCTCCCATATAGGAAAATTCAATCTAAATAAAAAAATATGCAACTACATTCTCCTTGCGAGGCTTATCAATAATAGTTAAATCAAATTGTTGCAATAAAAGTAACCATCTAATAATCTGGGCATTTACATCAGGCTTTTTCATCAAGTATTCAATTGCAGCATGGTTGGTATGTACAAATGTCTTGTAACCATTACTGTAATGTCTAAATTTATTCAATGAATATACAACAGCTAGGAGCTCTTTTTCAGTTACTATGTATTTTAACTGGGCTTTCGACAGATTCTTACTAATGAAGTAAATGGCGTAAGGTAGCTTGTCATCTATATGGACTAGGGATACTCCTATAGATTTGTGAGAGGAATCGGCATGAATATGAAAAGGAAGAGCCTAATTTGGACCTCAAATAATAGGTGCAGTAGTCAACTTGTCCTTCAGGGTGTCCAGGGCTTCTTGGCAGCTTTCTGACCATAAAAATTCGAAGTCTTTGGCCAATAACCCAAATAAGGGAGAAGCTAACTTTCTGAAATATTTTATAAATCTCCTATAGCATCTAGCTAACGCTAAGAAACTTCTGACATCCCTCTGCCTCTGTGGAGGCTAGACCCTTTTGATGATGGTTATCTTCTTTGGGTCCACTTATAATCCTTCCTGGGATATTCAGTGCCCTAGAACAGTCCCTGCAGTCATCAAAAATTCACATTTCTTGGGACTAAGCGATAAGTTCATTTAAATGCATTTGTTTAACACCTTTCCTAGGTTGGATAGAACCTCCTGGAGATCACACCCATAGGGTGTGAAATCATTAATATAAATTTCTACTGCATCATGGACTAGCTCTGCAAAAATACTTAGGACTGCTCTTTGGAAAGTGGCAGGGGCATTGCATAGACCAAAAGGAAGGACCCTATAAGTGAAAGTACCCCAAGGATAGGTGAGGGTGGTTTTATCCTGGTCCTCTAGGCTGATTTGGATTTGATTGTATCCGATGAATCCATCCAAGAAAGAGAATAACTTCTTTCCTGCCAGACCGTCTAACACTTGGTCAATGAAAGGTAGAGGAAAAGGGTCCTCCTTTGTGGCTTTGTTTAGCTCTCAGTAATCGACACAAATCATCCACTTTCCATTTTTCTTTAGAACAAGTAGCAGAGGAGGCACCCACTCACTGTTCGAGATAGGGTAAATGAATTTTGCATCGAGAAGCTTCTGAAACTCTTCTTTGACTATATCCTTGAGAACTAGATTCATTCTCCTTTGGGGTTGTTGTAATGGCTTGCAACCTTCCTTGATGTAAATGTGGTGAGTACACATTGAGGGGTGCACTCCCTTCATTTCTCTATAATTCCAAGCAAAGGCATCCAAATTCTCTCTTAGCATGTTACATAACTCTTCTTCCTAGTGTACAGAGAGAGAGGGGTTGATTTTCAATTCTCTTTCATGATCGAATTCTATTGTGTTGACATGATTAGGTTTTGAGTCAACTGAGCATAGATTAGTCCGATGGTTTTCCTTGGTTTCCTTCACTACTTCCTCTAGAGACATGGTGTTGGGAATTTGATTTTGGAGGATGTGTTAAATAAAATCATATTGATCAGCTTGTCCTCCTCCTATGGCAATTTCTAGGGTATAGATTTGGGAGGAGTAGACTTCATATTCTTCCTCCTCTTCTAGCCATAAAGGTAAGTCATGTTCTAGAGATGACTGAGCAGGAGGGTACAGGACCAACTGCTTGGATAGATGCCCATTTTTTATAGTCATATTTCCAGCCCTGCAGTTTATGTAGCCATCGGCAGTGGCTAAACAAGGCCTCCCAAGGATGAGAGGATAACCATTGAATTTGGTCTTCAGCTGGAGAACTAAGAAGTCCATAGGGTATTCCCAGGAATTAATGGAGACCATCACATCCTCAACAATCCCCTCAGGGGCTACTGTGGATTAGTCTACAAGCTGGAAGACTGTCATGGTCTTCCTTAATGATCCCTAGAGATTCATCTTGAGCATAGAGTCCTTATTCATTACATTGATGGTAGCCCCAAGATCAACCAAGGTATGGTGAACAATGGTGCCATCTATGTGTAAATCTACTACAGGGATCCCAGGATCTAAATACTTCAGCCAAATTACCCACCCTACAATTAAGTCAGACAATTGTCCAATGTCATTAATAGTAGGGGTGTCTCTTTTTGACCTCCCTAGATGTTTGACACACTTCTCTTTGATCAGTTTTTTGTAAATGGGGACATCTTTAATAGCTTGAAGAAGCAAGATTTTAACACACAGATTTTTTAAATCACCCAAAAGTTCAGTTTCCTCTGGGGTGTGCTAGACTGGATGGGTTATCCTTTCAGGAAAGGGAGTTGGATTCATTCTAGGCACACTTTCCTCGCTTTCCTCCTCAGTCTCTCTAGGTGGAGATGGAGGTTGGTTATCTGGGAGCACTCTCCCAGATCTAAGGTTAAATTCATGAATTTCCATAGCATAGGCAGGGTAGGATGCTTCTCAACTGTAAGCATGTTGTGCTTGTCTATTGTTCAGGTTCAGGTTTGGTTGGGCAGGAATTTGAGGTTGTTTAGGTGGAGCAGGGTGTAGGAGCTATGGTTGAGATGGAGGTGAAGGAAATAAAGCTAGAGCTTGGTTTCATGGAGG
Organism: Pinus tabuliformis; assembly: GCA_031772625.1. NCBI lineage: Eukaryota > Viridiplantae > Streptophyta > Pinopsida > Pinales > Pinaceae > Pinus > Pinus tabuliformis. Next base: position 374,034,432 of record CM062818.1, read on the forward strand.
CCTCCACCCCTTGGGTGGTGCATTCCATTGAGCTTGTGGAGGAATATATGGCTGAAATGGTTGGTTGGATGATTGGGAATGATATTGAGGTGCAAAATACCAGGGAGAAGTTGTAGACCAGGAAGGATGATCTGAGGGCCACCAAGGGGGAATGGATGTGTTATAATTAGGTTTGTAATATGAATAGGATGACCCTTGCATGCCTTGCTAGTATGGTCTAGGTCCATGAGGCCTCCTTTGATTAATGTAGCAGAGTTGTTCAGTCACCCCTTCAATTCCCTCATACACAAATTTTAATCCAGGCAGAGAAGGGCACTTGTCTGTGGAGTGGTTTTCCTCACAGACCGAGCAAATTTCTATAAGGTTCAATGGAAATTCATTCCTAGGGTGTCTCCTTGTACATCTAGGGTAGAAGATAGCTAATGCTCTCTCTGCTTCCTCCTGCTTCCGTTTGATTTGTATAGTGTCTATTTGTAGAGAAAGGGTTTGCAACATTTTTGTCTTAAAGTCTTCCAACATTTTCCCAATTTCACTTTTTATGGATGTGTTGGAAGAGGATGAATTGAGCACTACTTGGTTAGCCCTACCTTTATTTCTAGCTTCCCTAGAACGATTCTTGAAAATTGTCTTGATATCATGATGGGGTAACTGGTAGATGTCCTCTCTCGACAGTAGGTTGAGGGTTTCTAGAAGGTATTCCCTGATCCTCTTGAGAAGGACTAACTTAAGTGGCTCAGGATCAAGTGTGCACCTAGCCCTTTTATAGTTGAGCTGGAATCTTTCCTCGTAATCCTCTAAGGACTCATCATGTCCCAAGGTCATTCTAAAAATTTCCTCTTTGGTATCTTTGGAACTACACTAGTCCCTTAATTTGTTGTTTAAATCTTGTTGCATCTAAGCCCAAGTGGTGAAACTATCCCCAAGTAAACCCATGAACCAACATAGGAATACATCCTTGAGAGTGGATGGGAATAATTTCAACTTTTGATCATCAGAGGTGTAATCATAAGTTCTGCATATGACAACAAATTCAAACAAAAAAGTATCTGGATCTTTTGAGGTCAGGCCATGGAAGTGAGGAAGAGAAAAGGGGTTTATGTTTTTCATCTTGGCATCACCATTAGTTTCTCTTATGGGAAAATCACCCTCAATTCTTTCCCTATCTCCCCTTTCATTTCTTTTTTCATCCATTGTGTCAGTTGGAATGGTTTCTTCTTCTTCCCCTATAGGCTCTTCAAAAATCTCTGGTTGTTCGCCTAAGGGGTCCTCTAACTCATAGCCACCGAAGAAGAGGGAAGGTTGGCTATTTGAAGTGGTAGGAGCATTTGATAGAAAGTTTCCTAAGTTATCCCTATTCCTACGAGCCATGAAAGGAGTGTTTTTCTTTTTTCTTTTTGAGTTTTAAACTACTTTCAGAATTGAAAAAAAGCAAAACTGAATTTCAACTATTTACCAAATGAACTAATTTCAGAATGAAAGAGATAATAAAAGGAAGAAAGAGAGAAGAAATGATATCTACTTAGACACCTCCCAGGAAACGACGCCAAAAAGTGATGTGCACCAGTATTACAGCAAGGATGTTGCAACTCCTAGGGCTACCGAGTTTACTTCATCAACCTGGGGTTTGTACAAATTTGGAGGTGACAGTGTTGTGTACACAAATAAATGTAATTGGTCTACTCTTTGTCACTGCTGAGATGGGGTGATAAACCACTTTAGTTTCTCAAACCAACCTTCTATTGGCTAGAAGAAGTCTAATTACCAATTTGGAGAAGGGAAATTTACCCTAATTTGGAAGAAAATAAATGTTGTCGATTGCATGAAGGAAAGACTAAAAGAAATGATTGCAAAATGCATCAAATCCTTGATCTACTTGCTAACCTACTTTTCTTGTAGAAGAACCCTATTTTAAAACATGTGAGGTTTTAACTAGTCTAAGCATGAAATCTGATCTAAAGAGTGCTAACTGGAGAACAATTTTTCTTGTTATCTTTTTTCTTGAAAAATGTAAATGATAATCTTGCTTGGTTCTTTGGCAGGGGAGACAGGTTTGAAGGAAAAGGAGGAGAATGGTTCAAATGACTTGGAGGGAAGGTAGGGACCTAATTCAGGCTTTTAGTGATGATTTTTCACAATTCGGGCTCAAAACATCTACAGGATGTCAATAGGAAGTACTAATTCACCTATATGATCCCTTATTTTACTATAGGAACATGACGAGATATTAGGGAGTGTTCTAGAAGGTGGGGTGGAGCTTGGAAAAGGTGAATAAGGAGGGAATAAGACATGGGAGTGATAGTCACTTTACTTATAACTTAAGCCAAATATTTAAGATGGTTGGATTTGCTCAACGGAGATGGCTAGTTTTCCTCATAAGGCAAGAATTTGAATTGAGATCTTAGTGACTTTTGGAAAGCATGTGTGGATATGGCTTGGTTAAGGATGATGAGATGAGATCTCTCTGCAATTTAGAAACTCCTGTAGTCAACAAACATCATTCTTGGCATTCATATATAAACTCATCAAAAACAAGAAAGGTGTATTCGAGTAAAAGAAAACAGAGTTATCACCATTTACTTTGCTAAGCTCATGCATGGAAATTCTTGGAACCAATATGAAAGTGAGATGAGATCAGTGAAAAAATTAAGAGATCATAAAATACCAACTGCAACTTATCTTCAAAACTGCAAGATAATGATCTAATTAGCGAGAAAACACTAAATTACACAAAAAACAAGAATTCTGTCTTTTTGGTTGCATGAGAAGTGTTCCTCAAACCATAATCCATGAAAGGGAGAAATGAAGTGAACCCCTTGATGTCAACCTTTTTGGAATATATTCTTATCGCTACAATTCTACTATCAAAATTATTCACAAATGGAAGAAAACTAATCAAGTCTACCAATACTTGCAAATTAACGATACCAAAATCAGTTTAACAACTAACTATGAGATAACCTAAGCATACATATACAATAATAGGAACCTTTGCTACTAGGGTTGGGCCCTAACCCAAGAGCTTTAGCCCTCTGAGTTAGCTTAGTGCTAGATCAAGGGAATGTTGCTCATTTTCATTAAAGAAATCAGAAATACATAAGAGTGCTTGGTTACAATACCTCAACTCAAAAACTGTTTAGCTCTCTTGAAAAAACAATCCCCATCCTAATGAGGCCCTATGCCTCTTGATTTATATAACTGAAGTTACCAACAACTTCCTTAAATTTAGGGACGCTTGGCTCCAATCTCGAGATCAACTAGTCTTCAACTATCACTGGCTTAGCTACCAATGAACTTCATGACTCGGTTGCTTGCAACTCCGAGCTAATGAGATTTGATTGAGGAACCTTCAAGTGAGTGTGGAGTTAAGGAAGGTGATCCTGTCTCCTAGAATCCCTCTTTCTTGTCTTCATTCGAGTTCCTCCACTTTAATTAGCCAAAATTTGCTCCAAGACCTACAATCAATGTACATTAGGCCACTGGACATGACATCTGATCTTTACTCTCCTCATTAAGAAAAACATAATTAAAACATGTAAAAAACGATGAGAAAAATTGATTTTAGTAAGATGGAGGTGCATTAAGGTCCATATAATTTACCCATTGATGAGCCTCATCATCACCCCCTACTGAAAATGTTGCCCATACTCTAAGCAACTCAATCTATATCCATGTCTTTCATTTCTTTGGTGGCCTCCCTAACATTCCAAGTTTCTATTGTAGTCTCCTCCTCTTGCGGATAACCTGCATTCCTCTCTATTTCTTCCCACTGCATTCTTTCTTCTTCTTGCTTTCTCCCCTATAACATACCTAAAAGAAATGGTGGGTTGAGTTTTAATCCAATCCAGTTGACCTTGATTCTTTGTAATGTTTTCTTATACATTGGGAGTCTCTCTAGTGCATCCCTCATTCTATCACGAGATTTATATTCTTTGATCTTTAGGCTGTAGGGTAAGGTGTTCCATCTCCTTTGGTAGGCTTGTTGGCTTTCATCTCCTAGCAATCTTAGCATGTCTTCAAAATGAGTTACTGCCTATTCCTATACAGTAAGGTATCTTGGTTAAAGCTTGGGATCATTTGTAATGAGGTTGTGAGTGCTGATGACAGCCATTGGGTTAGAATGTTATGCTCTGATGAAAAGGGGTTCTGCTTCTTCTCTTTCCAATACCCTTTTCATTTCCGGAGCTTTGGCCTCCTCATGACTCATCCAAGATGCCAAGGCCATTAGATGCAAGTCCCCTAATTTTGGATTTGGGTCCCACACATTTAAATCTGTCAGAGCTAAATTGTGTAGGTAGAACGCAGATACCTTTTCTCTATCATCTAGGGTGCTTTGATCATAGAGGTCAATGAATTGTCTGTAGTCTTGGAAAGGCATAGTTCCTCTTTGTGCTAGGGTTTTTATCTGAAACTGCAGCCAATGTTCTTTGAGATATCAGGCATATGACTTTTTTGGCATCCTGCATTGAAGTGCCTCCATGGATAAACTTGCCATAGTTTCCAATTGACCTTCCTTTTCCTGTAGCTAATTTCTTAGCCATGTGTTCTCAACCTCTAACTAAGATTTCAATATTGTTTCCTTGTCTCTTATTGTGAGCTTGAAAACAATTGTAAGTCAGTTGATATTTACATTTGGAGTAAAAAAAGGTTCCTCTTTGAGACTCTTGTCACCCTTGTTATCTTATACAGATGTGAAGTTTTGGGTTGCAGTATATCTAGGGAGTCGTGGAGAAATATTGAGATGATCCAAAAGCAATTCATAACCTATAAGATTAAGGTCAAGGGAAATACTCACTATCCTATCCTGTTGATCGAAATTGGCTTGTCCCCCCATTGAAAGTGTGTGTATGTTTAGATATCTGATGTATTAGAAGAAGCTTCACAATATGGAATCCAAAGAGGCTCCCAAAAATTGCTTCTAACTTTAGTCGAAACACCCACCTGCGCCTCAAGCATAGGTGGGATCAGAATGCTAAATCTTGGCTCAACCTTTGGGGTATTAAGGAAGAGATCATCATGGGAAGGAAGGACAATTTCAAAGCTACTATTACCTCCAGTTTTAAGGACAATATGTGGGATGCTAAGGAGCTGGAGGGTAAACGGAAGCTAAGGTACTACAAGGAGGTGATCAACCCCAACCTTGATAACCAAAATTATCTCTCTATGTTTACTAGCACTAAGAAAAAAATGAACATCGCTAGGATTATAACTAACTCTCATGAGCTTCAGAGTCAGACCAGGCAGTGGTATACTCCCAAGACTCCCTAGGACGATAGAATCTGCCAGATTTGTGATACTAAGAAGGTGGAAGATGAAAAACACTTTCTTTTAGACTGCCTGACCCTTGCCCAATCTCCTTGACTTATTAATTCAGCCCAACTATAGTGATCTTGGAATGCTTCTTTCTGGCTCCTTGATCATAGAAACAAGATTTTGAAGAATGAAAATTAGACTCTCTTTTCTTGAGGTATGATAGGCCAATTTAGTCTTAGTAGATGTTAATCATCATCATCATCATCAATAAGATAAAGTTAAAACAATCTTTCATATATTAAATAATTACAACTAAAATTTATTAAAATATATATTAATATTTTTTATTAAATAATTTATTTTGATTTTATCAATAATAAAATTAATCCAATCAAATAATTATTATATATAGCCCTAAAAATTATTTCATCGCTCTTAACAACGAGTAACAATATAAATAAATAAATAGATGGTCATGGGAGGGACAAATTATTAACGTGAATTCCTCATCGTCACACATATCTAAAAACATATTTTTCCACATACATTGCAACCACTATTAGAATGATTAAATTATTCTGCCAATATTATTGTAGAAATGTAAAGCTTTTTTAAATATTAAACATTGTATTAACCTAATAATTAAGTTAATAATGAACAAGATATTGCAGAGTGTTCAATATTTACCTTCAATTGGAATGATAAAGTATTCTCTCAATGTTCAACTACTTCATGCTGCTTTGCTTTTCATGTGAAGTGGCATGTCTTCATCTGTGTGGCTAGTCCACCACTCCAACGGTGAACACTGTAATTTCGGACACATAGAGATGTCAAGTGTGTCCAAAAATGTAATATGTTTAACGTCCTCTAACTATTTTAACTCACCACACCCACAAGCATTCAGCTCTCTAAGCTTTCTCAGCTTTAGAAGTCTGATTGCCACCAACGTTTCCAGAGATACCAATGTCTCCATACTTGGCAGATCTTCTAGCTTAGAGCAATATGAGACAATTAGGTATCTAAACTTTGTCCCCATCGCCAAGCCCCTTACTCTATCCAAATTTAGACAATATCTTTCCCATAACTCCTCCAAAGATACCAACGTTTCCATTCTAGGCAACTATTGTAACTCCAAGCAATGTGGAAGAAAAAGCTTCAGAGGCTTTGTACAATTTGTCAACTCTTGTATGTTTTTCAACCCCACGCATCCATTTACCCACAACGACTTCAAAAATACTAATTTCTCCATGCTTGGAAGCCATGGTAACTCAGAATACCTCATAGCACTTAGGAGTCTAAGCTTTGTGGATTGTGCCAACCCCCCTTATGCTCTTCAACTTAACACATGTCCCCCAGGTACTTCTCTAAAGATATCAATGTTTCCATACCTAGCAGCTCTTCTAACTCAAAGATGTCAGAAAAATTTAGGTATCTAAGCTTTGTCACCTGCTCCAACCCCAATGCTCTTCAGCTTCAAACATTTTTTACCTGCAACTCCTCTAAAGACACCATTGTTCACATGCCTGGCAATTTTTCTAACTCAGCACAGCCTCTAAGGTCTTGCTTTCAGAGATTTGCACACTGCTCCAACCCCCTTATCCTCTTCAACTTCACACATTCATTTGTCAACAACTTCTCTAGAGATACCATGTGACCAAGGGTTATGAACAAAAGTATATATAACAAGATATCAATAAAATCAAAGAGCATACCCTACAAAAGTTCCAATATGCCAAGGGTTTTGGTAAACATACGGAAACTGACAACAATTTCTATATTTGTTAACTGATGGAGATGGTCTAAAATAATGTGATTTGCAAGCTATTTCACATTATAAATAAATTTGAATTTTTTCAATAAAACAACAATTTTTTTTTTCTCGGTAAAAAACTATACTATTATATTATGTACAGGAGTCAAAAATTACACCATGGTAAATCAAGAGAGAACCAGGCTCTAGGTATGTCACCCGAGAGCAGATGAGGCCAACCAGGAAACTAGCCCATGCAGGGGCGCCAGACATATAAGCGAGACTGTCCAAAAGAGCAAGCCCACGCAGGGGCACCAACCGTTTTATCCCACGTAGGGGAGACTGACCTTACCCATCCCATTAACAAAGTTTCAGAAACAAAGACAGCAAAACAAACAGCGAAAGAGACCAGAAGCATTGATGCTACAACTGAGCCAAAACAAACAACAAAAGAGACCAGAAGACCAGACATAAGAGCCAAAGGAACCTTGTGCTCGGGCATCATCAATCATCCATTTTCACTTCCTCTACCCGGCACCAACCGTAGGCTTCCCTTTCAAAAGCACTGGGAAAAGTATCTTCCTCTTCGTCGGTCCCCGCCTTCTGATCGTTCTTGCTTTGTGATGCGTTTTCCGGGTCTGAGGCAGGACCTTTAACCTCCTGCTCCGTATCAGCTTCAGGAAGCTGTGCTTCGTGCATCTGGTTATCAGTTTTCCTCTGCCCATGTTCATCCAGGGAATCATCGTCTTCCCGGGCATTTTCAATGAACGGGACCGAGACATGCGCACTAATCCCTGGGTTATTCATGGAACTGCTGAAATTGAAGATAGCAGAGCCGAAGGCAGGCAAGGAAGTCGAGCTCGAAGCCCTTGCATCCATGAATTGACTAGAATGGAGGGGATTAGCTCCAGTGGAGCGAGAAATATTGCAATGGCAGCAGTGGACAACATTATCCGCCTCGTGACTGGGAGAGGTTCCCCCTCTAGAAGTGCCTCGACGGCTAAGCAGACGTTGTCGAGGTCTCACCATTCTCACAGGGGGCAAGGGGAGGAAATTCCAACAGACCATGGGGTAATCCAAACACCCAGCTACCAGAACCGACTGTGGGATGAGCCAGACAGACGGAGAGGATATCCCGACGGAGACGGAGAGGCAGGGCAACCGGAGTTGCAGAGTCCTGCTTGACGGAGGAGCCACCAACATTCTCTGATCATACGCTGCAACATCACTTATAACCTCACCTGCTTTGCTTTGGAGCTCACCCGCCATAACTGCTGCCTCCGCCTGAGCCGAATTACCGTGCCGGGCATTAACTATTCCCTGCAGCTTCACCTTATACCAGCTGCATCCCTTACTTGCGTTTTCAACGTCTGCCACGTGATGGCCAGTGGCCGGCATGTGGCCATCCATCCACGCCTGTCCCATCTCATTTAGCACCCGCATCCGGGGAATAAAACAACAAATTACCTTTCATAGACTTCTCTAATTTTTCACTTAGACTACAATTCGTTAATTGTTACCTCAATCTTTAAACATCTTTTTACCCCATCCCTTCATCTTATAATCATAGATTATCTTCTGCTTCTTTGCCTTAAATCTTCCTTAATGTTATGATTGTCCAACTATGATCCTCGCCTTTTCTCCTTGCCTCTAATCACATTGCTAATTCAACTAAGCCACATTGATGCACTCAAATATTATGTGATTGTATGATTATAAAGAATCACACCTATGTGTATGTTGACTTATCTTGTGCTTAATCTGTGATATTCTTCATCATAAAATGTATTGGTTATAGTAATATCTAAATTCTAAGTGAGTTGTTTGTTTAGAATGTTGTTAGTTAGTTGACTAGATGTGATTCAAATATTCTCTCAACTAAATAGATTATATGGCTAAGATACATAGCTAATCAATCTTTAAACCAAATTTAATGTGTTACTAGTACAACCACATTAAAAATATTAATGCGGTTGATATAGCCTAATACTTTATAAATATAACAAAAAAAACTATCGTAACAAAAAAACTATTGCAAGACAAAGAATATCTTACCAATGTAGACATTTATCTAACTAACCACGTATAGAAAGGTTATGGGTCAACTTTAACTTGAAGAGAAAAAAGTGAATTGCACATTTTGTTGTAAAATGGACTAATTTGCTAAATAAAATTTTCTTATATATTACATTACCCATCTCATTAGAATATGAACTTATTAGAATTGGAATAATCTCAAATCCCTAGGAAATTGGTGGGCGGGGATCCATGTGGCACGTATCTAATTTAATTTGAGAAAAAGAAGAAATTTCACCTCTTATTGTAAAATGGACCATTTTTCTAAATAAAATTTGTTTATACATTAATTTCCCCATCTAATTAAAATATGAACTTATTAGAACTGGAATAATGAAATCCCTAGGAAATTGGCGGGGTAGGGAGCCACTTGGCACAGATCTAATTTTTTAACTTTATTAAAAGTCAATGCAATCTAACAAACTCTGTAACACACTACAACCATTGATAAGCATTAATACTAACCATATGATGAGCATATTCCCTTGAGAATCAATCTAGGCTGTCAATTAATAAAATTTAAAAAAATCAACAAATCCTCATCCACTTTAAGTTAAAATAAGAAGCCTTTAGCAAATATACAATATTATAATGATAATAATACAGACAAATATGTATATCATTATTTACTACACAACCCATATTTATATAAAATTTAAAACCAATTTTATATTTATAAAGAATTTAAAACCAATTTTATATTTATAAATTTGCAATATTGTGAAGATTTTTTTCAATAAGCAATCTTGTGAAGGTAATAACGTCCAAAGAGTATTTTTTACATTATCACTAGCATAAAAAAAACTATTTTATGTGTATTATTGTCTACTGTGCAACGCATGTTTACAAGGGATTTAGAATTTCATGGTAGAAAACATCCTGCCTAACCATAGAACGAAAACACCTGTGACTATCTACATATATTTGAACATAGTAACACCTATGGGATTTTCATGGCTATAAAACAGCCTTCTTAAACCATTAAAAAGAAAGCAATTGTTTTGGTTTTTAGATAAATATGAGCCTTACAGGGAAATTTGTGGTTTTTAGAAGCTTGCTATGTTTCTGCTGCTGAGGTAGGTTGACTGTATACTTTAGACCTCTTGCCCGTCGTTTTTAAGGGCTTCTGGCTCATTGCAGGCCCGTTCGTAAAATTCGAAGAAGTCGAAAGAGGAGATGCATGTGCCGCCACTAAAATTGCAATGAAGACCGCCATTAGAGCATGACTCATGCGTTCTTCCCCGTGAACCCTTGCAGACAAAAATCTCCATCGTCCATAACAAATGTGTGTTAGGACGGAATCCATAATCCATTACTCGTCTGAAAGGGTGAAAAGGGAATAATGCGTTTGCGTGGGAACAGAGATGGGAACCTATTGTTGTCATTCTTTCTCGGATATTGCATTGAGATTATCTTTTTCAATTCCTCACTTTCATTTACTAGTTGCAATATATCTGCTTTCTGAGATATTGTATTGAGATTATCTTCTTGGGTTCCTCAGCAGTAAAAAAAATATTGTATTGAGATTATTTTCTTAAATTCCTCCACCGGACAGCAAAAAAGATAGATATTTTTTTTAAATAATAATAAATAAAATAATACTGAAGATAGAAAGTTAATCTAGTGTATAATGAAAAATGTTACTTCTTGGACCGGGATAAACGGTTAAAAGAGCAATCGGTTAAAAGTGCAATCAATTGTGCGTTTAACCGGATAAAGGAATTTTATTTATTTTTGTTAAGTTAATGTGGATAGACTTATCATTATTAATTAACTCAATAAATATTGGATAATTTAAAATAAATCATATTAAAAGAATAAAAATGACAAATTATTAATAAAAAATAAAATTATCTTTCAAAAATTAAATAATTTAAATTAAAAATGATTAAAATATATATTAATAATATTAAATAATTTATTTTAATTTTATTAGTAATAAAATTAATCCATTCAAGTCATTTTTATACATAACCATAGATTTTTTTTTCCTATAATTTAATAATAGTTAAATAAATAATCTTTGCCGGGTCGAAATATTAATGCCAATTCTTCTGCCACATACATTGTAACAGTGATAATTAAATTATTCTGTCGATATTAATGTGGAAATGTAAACTTTTTTCCCAATCTAAATAAACATTAAACACTATATATTAAGTTAATTTAATAATGAACCAGAGATAAATGTAATAAATAAATTATTTCATTACTGCAGAGTAATTAATATTTAACGTTTCAGTAGACACCTCTTGAAATGATTAATTATCATGTCAATGCAGAAGAACTTCTTGTTGCTTTGCTTTTCCTGTAAAGCATCATGCTTTCGTCCGCCCAACTGGTCTACATTAGACACTGTAATTTCGGACAAATAGAGAGATAAGTACCTCCAACCATGTAATATGTTCAACATCTTCTACCTCTTGTAAATCAGGGCACCCACAAACACGTAACTTCCTAGGATTTGTCAACTGCAATAACCCTCGTATACTCTTTAGTTTCAGACATCCAACAGCGACCAACGTTTCCAGAGATACCAATGTCTCCATACTTGGCAGCGCTTCTAGCTCAGAGCAGTATGACACAATTATATATCTAAGCTTTGTGGCCCTGGCCAACCCCTTTATCCTTCTCAACTTCACACAACTTTTTGCCCATAACTCCTCCAAAGATACCAATTCTTTCAAACTCGGCAGCTCTTGTAACTCACAGCAATCTGTAAGAACCAGCTTTAGAAGTCTTGTATAGTGTGCCCATCCTGGTATGTTTCTCAGCTTCACACATCCATCTACCCACAACCACTTCAAAAATTCAGTTTTTCCACACTTGGCAGCTATTCTAACTCAGAGCACCCAGTAACACTTATGAGTCTAAGCTCTGTGCAATGTGCCAAGCCCTCTATACTCTTCAGCTTCACGCATCCGTCTGCAACGAACTTCTCCAAGTATATCAATGTTTCGATATTTGGCAGCTGTTGTAACTCAGAGCACCCAGTAACACTTATGAGTCTAAGCTCTATGCAATGTGCCAAGTCCTCTATACTCTTCAGCTTCACGCATCTGTCTGCAATGAACATCTCCAAGTATATCAATCTTTCGATACTTGGCAGCTCTTCTAACTCGGAGATGTCAGAGAAATTTAGGTATCCAAACTCTGTTGCGTGCTCCAATCCCATTATGCTCTTCAACTTCACACATTTGTCTACCACCAACTCTTCCAAAGACACCATTGTTTGCATACTTCGCAGCTTTTCTAACTGAGCGCAACCACTAAGATGTAGCTTTCGAAGCTTTGTGCACTGCTCCATCCCCTGTATTCTCTTCATCTTCACACATTCCTCTGCCACCAACTTCTCCAGAGATACCAATGTCCCCATGGTTTGTAGTTCTTGTAATTCAAAGCACCCAGAAACAATTAGGTATCTAAGCTTTGTCATCTGGGCTAGCCCCATTATGCTCTTTAGTTTTACACATCTATCAGCCCACAACTCCTCCAAAGATACCAGTGAGTCCATACTTGGCAGCTCTTCCAACTGGGAACACCCACTAATAACTAGCTGTCTAAGCTCTGTCAACCGCTCCACCCAGCTGTTGTTCTTCAACTGCACAGATTCATCTGTCCACAACTGCTTCAAACATACCGGCAGTTGCAGATCTGAGGCGCAACCTTGAAGGATATCCAGTCCAGAAATGAGGGTAACACCTCTCTTTTATCATACGAGAGAAAATAAAGCAGAACCTGCAAGTGAAATGTTGTACCATTAGATATTTGAGGTGCAACCTTGAAGGATATCCAGTCCAGAAATGAGGGTAATACCTCTTAGTTGTATCAGCCAGAAACTTAGGTCAATTCATGTAGTTCAAAATACACTGAAGCTAATTGTTTCACTGACTATGTCTTCCCTTTTTCTGTCGTAGTATTTTGGAGTTAACCTTAAACAAACGTTGTGATTTGAAGAAAATACTTAATATATGGAAGTTGGGTTGTTGTCCTTGCTTTCCGAGGAAGCCCTGGTAAAAGCAAAAAACGAGCAGGGAAAACCTTAAGAAGGGTCGAACCTCTTAGTGAAATACAATAAAGAAATTAACCCCTTCATTGACAATACCTTAATTGAACAAAAAAAGTATCAATCAAAGGAAAATACTCTACAACCTTGGCCGGAGAAGTTGCATGTAGGAATCGAGCCACCGACATACCTGCCGAGGAGAGTCAGTGAGTAAATATATCCAACTGTAAACATTGTTACCTGAGAGGTTTCAGGAGGTGAAGTTTACCTGAAATATAATCTGGGTGCTTCTTACTCAACATGGAACAAGGATTTCTCCATAACATAGGGAGATCATCTGCAGAGAGAAGGCGAGCAACCTCTAAAAAAATATCCCTTGCTTAAGGTGCCATACAATGCGTAGATGATTACTGAGAGTCTTATCAGTGAAATACCTGTGGAGATAAGTTGTTCCTGCAAATTGAAACCTTCTTCTGCCATTACATTTGTAGAGCAACCTCACTCTAGAGTCGAGGGAAGAATGAGACACTTTGCTAGTACCGAGAACGAGAAGTAGTTACTCAACCAGTTCCACTACTCATGATTGTCGGATTGAGGTTGAAGGATCACATGGCGAGTAAGAGTCCAAGTGTCCTAGTTTGGATAAATTCCTAGAATAATCTGTAATGGTTTTAATAAGGGTTAACGAAATTATGTGAACATATATGACTGGTTCAGTATATTAGTGACATGAAACTGAATAAACATTAATGTCATCTCCTTTGGCATGAAACGGATTAATTAAGACCAGAGCCATGTCGAGAATCGAGATCAACACGCTACCCTGGAGTTTAATTAACACAGATTACCCTATGGTGGGGAATTAATTAGCTGAGGTACAGATCCATAATGAACCTTGTAATTGATTCATGAAATAAAATTAATGTAATCAAAACTTGAGCTTAAAAGAATTAAGGCTTCTCATGTGTGACAAGTCAAGCTCGAATACAAGATAAATAAATAAAGCTCAATATTAAATCTAAGTTAAAAAAAAGCGACGCACTTAGTACATGTTCAGTGCATATGAAATACCATGTGAAACCAAAACTTTATACATGTTAAATAATAATTTGTGTTTTTATCTTTTTGATGTTAATAAATGTTACAAGTGGTATCAAAGCTCTCAGGTTACTACGTTGAGGCCTGGATCTATTTATGTTGAATAAAAAATGTGATCATGATGCATATAGAGGAATTTGGTTAAATATGAGATGGGGAATGGGGATTACCCAACCAGGAGGGGCAACAGGAACATTTGGATCAACACCTGTACTTGAACATAACCTAGAAATGTGGGGACAGCTAGGTAAGGAAAACCAGAACATGAATGTCATGCAGTTAGAAAAAAACCAGTAGTTATGAGCAGAGATGATGAAATTAAGGGATGATAATGAAAGGTAACGGCTACAGAAGGAAAAGATTATGAAAATCCTTTCATATAGGAAAAATAAAAGAAATCTGAACCCCAGTCAGGATGAAGGAAATAGAGTGTAGTCTCACATAAAGCAAGAATACCATCCAAAGTCTGAGGGACGTCGAGTTAGCAATGAGGAAGAGTCTGATAATGTCTCTAGTGGAATGGGAACTAAAAGACAAAAAATTGAACTTCAAGGTGAGTTCAAAAAGATTAAGCCCCCCAACTTATGATGGAGAAGTTGAGGAAGTGGCAGAAGCCTGGTAAATCAACATGAATAAATATTTTCAAATATATGAATATGATAATAATTGCAAGCAAGGCTAGAAATATACCAGCTACAAGGGAAAGCCACCTTGTGGTGGGAAAAAATTAAAATGGTTTGAGGGGTTGATGAGCAGGAGGTTACTTGGGTGTAATTTAAGAAACATTTGAAGGACAAATATCTGACTGAGCAATTTCATGATGAGAAGGGAAAATAGCTTCATGATTTGAAATTGGGCCAACAGTCTATGGATGACTACGTAACCAATTTTACTTCTTTGTTAAGATATGTTTCTTATATTCGTGAAGAAAAGGCTAAGGTACAACATTTTATTAGCAGTTTAATTGGTTTTTTGAAAGAGAGGTTGGAATTCGACAACCCAAAAAAAATGGATGAGGTGATTTGAAAGGCTCGAATCTGCTACCATCAAATGAGGCTAAAAGGAGAGTGTACCAAAGGTTGGACAAGTAAGAAGGGGCATAAAAATTTTCCAACCAACAAGAATGCAGGAATTCGTAGTACAAGGAACCTGAGTCAAACAATGTTGAATGGGTCTTCAAGCAGAAATCAATAGAAATTTAGACCGTAGAATAAAGTGAAGCAAAATGAAGCATCTAGCAAACCAAAACCCAATGAAATTTAGAAGCCTCCTTTGTAGTGTTCAGGTTGTGGGGAACCTCACTACTATAAAAATTTCCCCCACCGTGCAAGATTTGAACCAACCGTAAATATACAAGAGGCTTCCATTATTGGTGATATGGCAAGGAACATACCGAGGATTAATGTAGCCTTATAAGATCACTAGGTAGGGTATCAGACAGCAATGGTGGAACTCAAAGGTAAAATATTTAACCATCATGTTTCCATTTTAATAGATCCTTACACAAGCCTAAGCTATGTCAACCCAAAAATAATGGATTTATGCCATTTCAAAAGTATAAAATTTAAGAGTCCTTGGCTAGTTCAGTTAGCCACTGGAGATAACAGAAGAGTCACTGCGAAAGTAGAGGATTGCATAATTTATTTGGTTGGACAACAGGTTAACGTGAAAATAAATATGCTACCATTAGTCTCATATGATGTGTTGATAGGCATGTATTGTATGGAACAACAATGGACCTTATTAAATTCTAAAGATAATACAATTAATTCACTGTCAGATGACGGTATCAAAATAGAAATGTAGGGTGTTATAAGGGAAGTAAAATTATGTCCCATTACTCTAACTATAAAGATAAGATAGCTACCTTGGACAATATTCTAGTAATTCAAAAGCTTAAATATGTATTCCAGAGGAGATTCTAGGGTTTCCACCGTAGAGAAAAATTGAGTTTACCATAGAATTGGTTCCTGGAGCCACTCCAGTTTCTAACGATCCTTACAGGATGAGTGTTCCTCAATTGACAGAATTAAAAATGCAGCTCCAAGAGCTATTCGATAAGGGTTATATTTGCCCCAACCTGTCCCCTTGGGGAGCCCCAGTTTTATTTGTAAGGAAAAAATATGGTGCCTTGCATATATGTATATGTTATAGACAATTAAATGAGTTAACGATAAAAGACAAGTACCCCTTACCCTGAATTGATGATCTGTTTGATAAAGTAAAGGGTGTTGTGGTGTTTTCAAAAATTGATTGATAATCTAGATACCACTAGATACAGATTAAAGATGAAGACATACATGAAACAACATTTAGGACACTCTATGGTCATTATGAATTCTTAGTTCTACCATTTAGACTCACGAAAGCTCCAGAAACATTCATGAGTATGATGAACGAGAATTTTCACCCTTTCCTAGATAAATTTGTTCTTATTTTTATTGATGATATCCTAGTATATTCTAGGAGTGTAAAGGAACATATGGAGCATCTTCGGCTAGTATTGCAAACTTTAAGAGAAAACCAGCTCTATGCTAAATTTAGAAAATTCAACTTTTTCAAGGATCAAATTCAGTATCTAGGACACATAATCTCCTTGGAGGGCATAGCTGTGGACCTTGAGAAAACCAAGACCATAATGGATTGGACTATCTCAACAAGTGTGCAGATATACGCTCTTCTATGGGTCTAGCTAGATATTATAGACGATTTATAAAGGGGTTTTCTAAAGTCACTTACCCAACCACCTCCTTGCAAAAAAAAGGGAAAAGTTTCAAGTGGTCAAAGGACTGCGAAGAGATTTTTGAAAAATTGAAAAATTTTCTTACCACCGCACCCAGCTTGAAAATTGCAGATCTGGAAGAACACTTTATAGATTGTAAAACTGCCTACCAAGAGCGTGTAAGTGGAGTGTTAATGCAAGAACATAAGGTGTTCACTTACGAATATCGTAAGCTAAAAGAACATGAGTGGAGGTATTATTCTTATGGTTTGGACCTAACCGTTGTGGTTTAGGCCTTCAAAGTGTGGTGATATTATTTGTTAGGAAAACAATATTCTTGTTGATGAAAAATCACAACAGTTTAACGAGTTTCTTTAATCAACCTAATTTGAATGCATGTCAAGCCAGGGTGAACGCATTTTTAATTGAGTTCGACTTTGAAATCAAACATTTGAAGGGGAAGGAAAACCATGTAGAAGACACATTAAGTAGAAGATTTCATTATATCTATGAGATTTCATATAGTTTAGTGGAGTTTAATTTTTCTAATCAACTTAAGGAAGCCACCCTAAAAGACATAGAATGTGAATACCTTTAGCAAGAAGCTAAACTTGCGCAAAATTCTGGAAAACAAAATGAATATGGAATTAATCATGAAAATTTGTTGATGCTTAGAGGAAGGATGTGTAATCCTAACTAGCTATCAATAAAACAATTTATATTGGACAAATTCGAAAGAAGTCCTTATACCGCTCACCCAGGTTATCAACACTATTCCCTCAATTAAAAGAGATTATTATTGGCATGGTATGAGGAAAGATATCACAGAATATTTGGCTAAATGACCAGAGTGTCATGAGGTTAAAGTTGAGCATCAACATCTTGCTAGTATGTTTCATCCTTTATCGATTCTTGAATGGAAGTGGGGCACAATTACATTGGATTTTATAACCGGGTTACCCCAATAAAAAAGGAAAAATGACTCTATCATGGTAGTAGTATATAAATTGAGGAAAGAAATTGATTTCATACGTATTGAGTCCACTTCCAAAAAACTAAAGTAGAAGACATATTTATGAAAGAGATATGAAGTGTTGGGTTGTGTTATATTCTTTCCACAACTACCCCACCCATGGGGGGGTCACAAGGGGGGTGTAAGCCCCCATTGTAAGTTTCCTAGAGGAAGCACTTTAGCCCAGCGGAAGCCACTTCAAAAGATAAATAATTTTTGTAGGAGGCATATCCCGTGTTATTCCAAGAGCATATAGAAGAATAAACACCGAGGACAGGGTTCCACCCAAGGAGGGGGGGGGGAGATGAGACATCCCTAGGTGTTGAAAACATTTATTAGTTCTTTTACTGTTGTGGACATAGTAATTTACCAAGTAGTGAAAATATGGACTTTGTACTCGTTGAAATGGTAACTATTTACTTATGTTATTCTTAAAAAAAAACACACTGTCTCTATGACAGGTCTTAGAATTTACATATGGGGCCTCAATAATTCTCTTTTTACTAGACAATTATCAGTTAGGAGTAGTTAAATCTCTTTTCTCCTCTTATATTCCCAGGAAGGGGAAAGGAAGGGGGGGATATGGAAGGAAAAGGTTTCTAGAAGGAATTCCTTGAGTTGTAATTGAACCAGTGGGAAAGACTTCAGTAAACAAACTTCCCTAGTGGAAGGAAAGTAATTCTAGGCTAGACTTGGGGTCTTGATGCTAGAGAATTTAAAATTGATACCTCAGAAGTTGTTCTGAAAGAATTGAGGAGCTCATAGGGAGAAGATTGGACGTAATAGCTAATTTCTCATTGGAAGGGTGGTGTGGCCTCACCTGTAAATTACTTATCGTCAAATAGTATATAAGTATTCTATTTTCACTATTCTTTCGAAAAAGAAAACTACTCTCTATAATTGGCTTAGATGCCACTGTTATAGGCTATGATAAAAGTAGTACATGAAACAAAGTTACTGGTTGGAGGAATAAATTGGAAACTGGAAATTAAGTTCCCTATTGAAATTATTGAGCGATTGTAATTAAGAACTGTCCTAGAAATGCTAGTTATTATTTACCATTTTGTTTAGTGAATTATGGAAATGATAATTGTTAGATTTCAAGGAAACATAATACCAAGATTACATAATTCTATATAAAACAAATAGGTTATAGATCTAACCTTTGATGCTTTCTCTCATTGGCTAGGAAGGTTTATTAAGGGAAACTATATAGGATTTTAAACAAAAAAAATGCATAACTCTTTATGAGCACAGTGGGTTCATTCATATTTAAACCTCACGACCGATAAGATGTGTCGGCCTGAAGGACAATTCTGAATGAAGACCACTAGGATTATCAACACAGATAATAATCCAGAGTATATTTTTAAGTACAGAAAATTTAGAAAATGTGTAAGCTACTACTACATTGATAGCCACAAACAATATTGCAACACATTTTGAATTGAACTGAAAGAAGATTTAACATTTGAATTTGGTAGGAAAACTTTCTTGAAAAAAAAATACATAAGTAACCATTTCAAATTTCCATACTGAGTTTCACTTCAAATTAATAAGAAGTCGAATCCTGTAGCCTGCAACAAGGGCAAGAAAATTTCTCAGTCCGCAAATTAAAAAAGAAAGAGGGGGTTCAAATTGTTGTTTGGTTTAGTACATGAAGAAGGGGATAGAACCCCAAATTACACCTACATATGGCAATACAATCCCCAAAGAAAATCATAACCAACCTACGAAATATCATTCACTTGAAAACCCTCTGTTGTTACAGGCCATATTAATAAAAACATACAAGCATCAAAGCGTGGCCTAACGCTATAATTTTACTCGACAAATATTTCCTAAAGGCAATGTTATCTTTATCATATGAGACAAAATAGAGCAGAACCTGGAAGTGAAATGTTGTACAGTTAGACAACTGAGGTGAAAACTTGAATAATATGTAGTCCAGAAATGAGAGTAACACCTCTTAACTGTGGCATCCAGAAACTTGGGTGAATTCATGGGGTTCAAAATACAGTGAAGCTAATTGTTTAAATACCTATGCCTTCCCTATTTTTGCCACATTATTGTGGATTTAACCTTAAAAAACATTTTAATTCGAAGAAAATACCTAATATATGGAAGTTGGGATGCACTCCTTTCTTTCCGAGCAAGCCCTAGTAAAAGAAAAAAAAAGCGAGCAGGGAAAACCTTAAGAAGGGTCAAACCTCTTTGTGAAATACAACAAAGAAATTAACCCCTTCATTAACAATACCCCTAATTGAACAAGAAAAGTATCAGCCGAAGGAAAATCCTCTAGAACCTTGGCCAGAGAACCTGCATGTAAAAATCGGGCCACTGAGATACCTAGCAAGGAGAGCCAGTGAGTAAATCTATCTGACTGTAAACATTGTTACCCGACAAGTCTGAGGAGGTGAATTTTACCTAAGATATAATCTGGGTGCTTTGTGCTCAATAGGTAATAAGTGTTTCTCCATAACACAAGGAGATCATCTGCATAGAAAAGGTGAGCAACTTGTAAACAAATAATTGTTTCTTAAGACACCATACAATGCATAAACGATAACTGAGAGTCTTATCAGTGAATTACCTATGGAGAGAATTCGTTCCTACAAATTGAAACCTTCTTCTTCCATGAGAGTGGTAGAGCAACCTCACTCTAGAACCAGCAACATAATGAGACACTTCCCCAGTATCGAGAATGAGAAGTAGTTACTCAACCACTTCCACTACTCATGACCATCAGATCTAGGTTGAACAATCGCACCGTGAGTAGGAATCAAAGTCCCCCAGTTTGGAGAAATTTCTAGAATAATGTGTAATAGTTTTAATAAGGGTTAATGAAATTATGTGAACATATATGACCGATTCAGTAACTTAGTGACATTAAACTCAATAAACATTAATGTCATCTCCTCTGGTGCGCAAAGAATTAATTAAGACCGGAGGCATGTGGAGAATCAACATCAACCTGGTACCCTGGAGTTTAACTACCATAGATTACCCTATGGTGGGGAATTAATTATCTTCGGTAACGATCCATAATTAACCTTGTAAGTGATGCATGAAATAATATTAATGTAATTAAAACTTGAGTTTAAAGCATGGAGGGTTCATTGGGGGGTAAATACCATAACACGTGGGTTCATATTGGGGATATATATTGTGAAAAAAATGGCATAATATATCGGGGAATATATAGGAGGTAAAGGGTCTTTATAACGGAAAGTATAAAAAATGGAGTTCAAAATTAATGAAAAATATAAAGGGGTATAAAAAATGTTAATGAAAAAATGGATACCTAAAATATTTAGTGGAAGTAGGGTTTTTTTAATTGGGAAGGTGTATTGATTCGTATTGGTAGGGGGTTAAATAATGTGATTTTTAGGGGCATTTTCCAATATGTAGTTAAATTAAGGGTATTGTATAATATACCATGAAATCACATGATAGATCAAAGGTTCATTAATTTAATCCCTCACGGTTTAAAAGAATTATAAAAGTTAGTGTTAAATATAAGTAAAAAAAAAAGATGCACTTAGTACATATTCATATCATATGCAAGATGATGTGAAACCAAAACTTTATACATGTTAAATAGTAATTTTTTTTTATATTTTTGAGATTAGTAAACGTTACAAATATTTTCTTGAATTCTTGGATTATTTTTTCATGTACAAAATTCCATTAAATTTTTTTATTTGAATTTAATTTAATTTGTA
Source organism: Pinus tabuliformis (assembly GCA_031772625.1). Lineage (NCBI taxonomy): Eukaryota > Viridiplantae > Streptophyta > Pinopsida > Pinales > Pinaceae > Pinus > Pinus tabuliformis. The sequence continues at coordinate 374,056,071 of CM062818.1, forward strand.
ATTTAATTTACATTTTTTATTTCAAGTAGTATATGTCATTTTTGAAATAAACATTTTAGATTTTGATGTAAATTATGTGAATATCATTGCTAAAAAAAATTAAGACATTGATGTAGTAAGTATGTAATTCTATAGATATTTTTATTTTATTTTCACTTTCATTTTTTTTATTTTTTTTTTTATTGAAATTCAACAAAACTTAGAAGTTCATAGTAATAATAATACATAATTATAGATTCTAAATATATGTGAATGATATAAAACTAATAATATGCACACAAATAAATTATAATTAGGAATGGTACTTTGTTCTATGCACGCAATCAAAGATTTGGTTCAAGAACAATGATTTTTCCATTTTCGTATATATATATATATATATATATATATATATATATATATATATATATATAATGGTTTCTATAGATTTTTAGAGTTACACATGAAAACTTCGAGAGATATAAAAACGCAATTGAAACAAAATGCATTTAGTTCGTGTATGCAAAAAAAGAAATTACATGCTACCATGTGGCTCTTCTTTTTTAAAGTAGGAAATCTTATCATAATTTAGTTCTCAAACCAATAGTGTTGATGGTCATCATTCGCTATTATTCACTAACGCACTTTGACTCATCATTGTTATTTAAGGAACACCATGTCATGTGTAATTATCGTTAAGGACAAGTTTTCACCCATGTGAGCCTTTTAACATGTTTCATTTCATTCGAAGAAGAGCTTTTAGACAAAGAAAATAATTTTAAGACATACTCCAAAACTTATTTTTAAACTTAATTTTTTAAATTTTATAATTATTTTTTAACAATATTAAATTAATTGTTACTTATTTATTTTAAAAATTAAATTCTAATAAATTTTACCCTTTATTAAAAAGATTAAAAATGTATGTACAAGTCATCCAATAGCCTACCAACTACGACATCCCAAATCCAAAATATACTATCAACTTTGACATTGCCATAGGCCCATCTCATCTTGCATGGCCTTGTGAAGGCAATGGATTTTTTGAGAATGCAAACTTTTGTGATTCATAATGTTAATGTTATGAGAGAATACTTCTAGTAAATCACATATAATTTTTCAATTTTTGTTTTCCACACCTTTCAAACCACTAAACATAATTCCGATCAATACTTGGATGAAAGTATTGATCCAACACAACTATTATATATACTATAAACAAATAATTATTTATCTAAACAAAATATAATTTATGTTTTGAATTAATGTGAAAAATAATTATATTAAAAGATATATTTAGAAATTAAAGTATTAAAGTATAAGCTTTTTCATCAATAAACACTATAATTAGAATTTAAAAAATAAATAAATAAATTTTGAATTTGAAAATATAAAGATGAGATTAAATTTTAAAATCACCTAAATATTTGAATGATGTTATATCATTATCATGTTGTGATGCCTTGTGCTCATAATAATGTTCACGAACATGCATCAATTACTTTCAATGAGTTTAAGTATCTCGATTATACAAATTATACATTTTATATTTATTATTCTAATTTTTATTTAAGTAAAATTGTTTAGCAAAAATATTCATAGAGAGAAAATATCTAATTTTTTAATGTACTTGTAATAATGGTTAATAATTGATATAATGAGACTGGATTAGTAAAAAATTATTCATTATTAACTAATTAAATTTGATAAATAAAATATTTTCAAATTTAATAGAAGCTAAAATTTTAAATATTATTAGATTTTAGGCATTTGTGATCCATAGTGTAGTAAGTATGTTTTTCAGATTAAACAATAGTTAGGAAATTAGTTATTTAATTAATAAATTAATATATATATTTTTAATTTCCAATCAAATAACTAGCTATTATAAAATTAACCTTTAATTATAAATATCTACTTATTTATTAAAACTAAAATTGTTATATACATACTACCTGCTATAATAATCAATAAAGAAATTATTAATTAATAAAATTAACAATGACTGGAGTTAAAACATATTAATAATATAAACTATGGTGTAGAGTCTTCCAGGATATCAGGCCTCTCATGGACTATAATATTATATCTGTGTCTACTATAATACTCAATATGAGGCTGAGAGGTGGCCCAACAACCTAGAGTAAAACAAAACAAATAGGAGGCAAAATAGAAAGAAGTTCAACAAAAAATATAGAAACACAACATAAGCACAAAAATGCAGCTTTCTTTCAAGAACATCCTCAAGGAAAAAATACTCTTACAGTGACACCAAAGAAAGTTGGAACTGAACCCAACCCATATATTGTAGAGCAGCTGAGTTGTACCCCAGAATTGAAGATAGATATACCAAAAACAGATGAGCATTGTAATATTTTTAAAAACAAGCTATTATATGTAGATTCAACTATTTTTGGCCAAAACCTGTTGAGCTCTTTCATTGGATTTTCATAAACTAGACTACTCAATGTGAAATTCACCTCTGTTCCAAGGGTTTCTTCATTGTAAATTTCCCTTCAACAGAGGTCAGAGACATTATATTACACGAAGGACCATAGTTCTGGGGATCCACCAGACTCTTCATCACACCATGGTTTCTGGAATTTGATGCAAATACACACCATGGCTTCCGGAAATTGATGCAAACACTATGGTTCTATCCAAGATGCCCATATGGGTCCATTTGCACAATCTCCTATTACATATTTGGAACCAAAGTCTTTGCAGGTATTGGCAACACCATTGGGTGATACATTAAAACAGACACACAAAGACTGGAGGGAAGAATTTTTACTTTCACATGAATTTGTGTCGAAGTAGATCTAGCAAAGGCCTACTAGACCACATACAACTGAAACACAAACATAGGTGTTGGATACAGATACTAGATTATAAAAATACAACATTTAGATGTAGAATCTGTTGACAAACAGGACACCTACAAAATACATGCCCCGAAGCCAAAAAAGATACTCGAAGAAAGAAAAAAATAGGGAAGAAATTCAAGGGATGGAAATTCCCCCCACCACTGTCTAATGAGGAGGAGGAAGTTGATGTGGAACATCCCATATCTAATGAAAACAATCAAATGGACGAAAAACCGAAAGTACACATATCAAATCCACAAGAACCGATGGACTCACAGCAGATACAATGGATACCAGTGGATCTAAGAGACTACATACATCGGAGAATTTTGATTCTGATAAGGACAACCCTCAACCTAAGGCTGACACTTCCCTTGCACTTGTATCATTGATGCCGACTCAAGGGGAGTGGTGCAAGGTTGAAAAGAAAAAAGGGGGAAAAACATGACCTTTCTCCCCATTTGTACATTAGTTTTTTCTTTCTATGAACATATGATCACCAGTCTTTGACTCGTTGATGAATGTAATTTTATTTTCATTAATAAAATTAAGATTTTCTTGGGGAAAAAAATTAATAATATAAACTAATAAATCAATAAATAGAATAATAAAAATATATTTATTTATTAATCATTTTAAATCATTATATATATTATTTACTTATTACTAATATTAAATTGTTATATATGATTTTTTTATTCTTCCACTTTTTATTTATACAATGACTAACTTTATTACTCTTTCATAAATAAATAAATCAATAATTATACAAATATTTATGAAATTACCTAAAAATATAATATTTACCAATAGTTTATACATATTAAAAAAAAAAGGTAAAATTCAAGATAAAAGAGCTGGAATCCAGCTTTTACTCAATTTCCACTCATCATCCATGTTGAAATCTTTAGTATGTTTGTGAAACTCAATATCCTCTCTTAGCTTAGTATGGTGAAAATGATCAACCCTAGCAATGACTTTTGCATCCTCTATGCAAACATGGTTCTTATATTTCTCTGCATGCTCTGCAAGAGGACTAGATAGGTTGTGTCTGATGTCTGCAACATGCTCTTGGATTCTCAGTCTAATAGAGTAGCTAGTCTCCCTAATGTAGGGAACCCCACGTGAACATGAGATCGAGTAGACACATGAGATCGAGTAGACACATTTCATGTACTTAGGGTCAATAGGGTAAGTGGCTTGAAAATAGAAGAGACATTTTTCCTCTTTATAATATGGGCAATCTTGTTGGTAGTCCCCTAGATAAATGGGAGTTGCACCTTAGAGATGAGGTCATCACTAAGAGGGTTAACCCTCCATTCTTTAGGGAAAGCCCTACGGCCTTGAGACCTACTATGACCTTATAAAAAGATAAACTTTATATTAAAATATAAGTTGTGTTTTTTTCTATATATATATTTGTTATTTAATTTTTATAGGTTATGTAAATATATATATAAATTTTTTTTTATTATTATTACTATGGAACAAATCTCTCGTAATAGATTATATGCTATAATAAATTATAAAGCACTCAGCAACGTAATCAACTTACGTGGTTAAGTGACTATGACCCTAAACCTATAAATAACACCCCAAATGTAAACGTACGTGGTTAAGTGACTATGACCCTAATCCCTAACCATAGCACGGCAATTGGGATTCTACGGCCCTCAATTCAAGAGCCATTGATAAGCCCTTTCAGCGGAGCGTAGTCTAAAAGCTTTTGCACCCCAATTTAACGACGAAAATGACGTGAGTTCCAATAGAGTTGTCTGTTCATTGTATATATGGTTTCAGGAAATTTATATTCTTCTGGAAGTCCTACCAAATCCGGTTAGTCGCCCGAAAATCACAACCTGCAGCAGTCCTGAGCTCAATAACATGATTCCACTTGGAGCGATATCTATTCTGTTAGTGTAGTTTAACCTCTCTCTTTTTTTTAAATTTACATTTATAGGTGGACATCTGGGATACTGTTTTAATCTCTTTTTTTAAAATTTTAGATTTATACGTGGACATCTTGGATACTGTTTTCACGCAATTTTTCATTTTAATATTAAATTAATTCAATTCTTAAAAACTTTCTAAATTCTTGAAAACTCTCTAAATTCTTCGAACTTTTTAAAGTTCTTCATAAACTACACACCCATAACTTATTATTTCAAAATTAACTTAAAAAACCTAAAATTATTTTTAATAATAAAACAATTAAACTCGTTTATTACACTACTCCAGTCCCCCGAGACTGCTCCATTGCTTTTAACTATTCCACTACTCCATACTGCAGCTAATTAGTGGCCTTTCCTGGACTCAATTAACATATACGGTATTCGTCATTAATTGATAGGAAACTGTTTCAGGTTTTAATTTGAAAAGGAAGTTGAATTTAATTACAGTTATAAATTTTTAATTTAGAATAAAAATTATTAAAATAATTATTATCGCTTTATTTATAAAGTTGTTGGCATATATTTATTTGTCTTTTTTTTGGTTTTTGGTATAACATATGAAAGGCAGGAAATGATGCCTATAGGTATATATTAACTACTTTATTGTTATGCTATTTGACAGGGAATATCAATTACTTTATTGTCATGCTATTTGAAAGCGAAATTAACATATGGGGTATTTGTAATTAATTGATCCCAAATTATCTCAGTTTTTAATTGGGAAAAAGAAGCTGAATTTAACTATAACAATTAATTTCTAATTTAAAATAAAAATCATTAAAATAATTATTATATTAATATTCATAAAGTGGTTGATATATATCTATTTATGTCAATTTTTTGTCTTTTTGGTTTAACATATCAAAAGTAGAAAATGATGCGTATAGGTATATATCAACCACTTTATTGCAGCTATTTGACAGGGAATATCAATCACTTTATTGTTGTGCTATTTGAAAGCAAATGTGTTTGCGTTGATTAGTGGCCAGTAATTGATTATGGTTAAATATGAGCAAGATATGGTAGAGAACAATTAACCATAACTAATAAGTGATTGGCATAACAATTATAATTACACAGAGGGTATTCATTTCAAGTTTTCTTTCATGAACCTTAAAGCACTTAGCAACTTAAGCTAGCCCACTAGGATTTGTCCCTCCAATTTTATGCCTAAGTTGAATTTCTCATTAAGTATTACTTTGAGATCTAGCTTTGTAATTAGATTGTTGATGAGTTTAGATTAAATATCATAAAAAAATGAAAAAAATGGATGAAAGTTGCCCCAAAATTTCCGCTTATGAAACTTTCCTTAAATATATAGACAAAAGTTACATCAATAGATATACAATAACAAAATACAACAACATTAAATATGTCTTAAACATAAACTTTTCAAAAATGTTGGAATTTTTTTAATGATCTTTTAAACTTTAAAAATATTTAATTTTTTAAACATTTTATTCATATTTTTATGAAATTATAATTGATAATACAATTATGTAAAAAAAAATGTTTTTTGTGATAAAAGATTCGAAAAGAAATTTAAATATCTTTCTCATCAAAGTGAAAATTTCATAAAAGTTACAATAATTGATTTATATGTAACTTAACTAAACTGATGTTGGAAAGCATTTTTATTTTTTTCATTAGTTATGTGAGTCTTAAAGATACTGTCAGATTAATCTATGTCTTGAGTAGTCTTGTCCCAAAAACAGCCTAACCTTTCAAAATCACCCAGAAATAATATCTGTCCTAAACCACAAAAAACCCTTAATATAATTACATATTTTCCCAAGAAATTTATAACCCATCAAATTTAGACCAAAACAAAAACTTAACATAACAATCTTTTTTTTTTTCTATCACCGGCTAAACTCCAAAATAATGTGAATAAATGGATAAAAAAATAAGCCAAAAACAATTATGGAACCCATCACATTTAGACCAAAAATATAGCTTAACAAAACACTCTTTATTTTTTTTCTATCACCCGCTAAACTCCAAAATAATGTGAGAATGGATAAAAAGAATAAGCCAAGAACAATTATTGTGTCTTGACAAAAATCACTTGTCTCATTAAAAGGTGGATGGTGAACAGAAATAGGACGGTGGATGGTGAACAGAAATAGGACTTGTCTCATTAAAAGGTGGATGGTGATAATGCGAGTAAATGGATAAACAAAATAAGCGAAGAACAATTATTGTGTCCAGACAAAAATCACTTGTCTCATTAAAAGGTGGATGGTGAACAGAAATAGGACGGTCAATACAATTGTAGAGTGCCACTCATGGTTCATATAATATAAATGATATTGCGCACGTGGAAGAATGGCCATTATGGCAAATTATTCATCCCTTGTGATTGGATGTGCATAAATAAAATGTCGATTAGGGAGTAATGTAAAAGTCACGTAAGGATAAGGATTAGACTTTTTAAATGATTAACTTAATCGAATAAAAAATTAAAAACGCTATAATAATGTTTCACCGTTATTAAAATTAAAATTATCCATTACAAAATTCCACCATTACTTTATCTGAGTTGTTCTTTGCATGAACGTCGAGACAAAATTGCGTTTTCATGCTTTTAGGTAAATATCGTACAAGGAGAATGGCTACAATTTAAAAGGGGATGGAATGTATTATTAAAAAAGTAAAAGCTGTAACGTAAATTTAATAAAGGATTTGTAGAGAAAGTGTTATGGAATCAGCTGCGGGATTAAGGATTTTGGTTTGTAATATTTATATTTTTCAACTTGCGATGGTAAATAATTTGCTTTTATTTAATCAAATTTGTAGATTACTTTAAAATATTTTTTAAGTGGGAATTTTTTGATTTAGAATATTTATATTTTTCAACTTGTGATAACATATGGTAAATAATTTGGCTTTATGTAATACAATTTGTGGATACTTAAAGATATTTTTTAAGTGAGAATTTTTTGCAATGACATATTTGATAGGATTTCAATATATTATTGCCAAGAATTTAATATTGATGAAGAAATAATACTATTTTTTTAAGAAGTAAATCTCATTACTTATATATATATTTATTTAGTATATATATAAATATAAATAAATAGTGAAAATTTGGAATGTTTTTGCAATACATATTTGATAGGATTTCAATATATTATTGCTAAGAATTTAATACTGATAAAGAAACAATAATATTCCTTATAAAATTAAATCTCATTACTTTTTTATATATACCTATAAAAAAATAGTGAAAGTTTGTTATTATTGACTTTCTGTACCGTTGCAAAGTGAATTAAGGAAGATTCAAGACAATTACTGAATCCAATTATCAAAGACCATCAAAGACCAAAGACACTCCATGGTGGATGTTAACATTGAGATGGAGGTATAAGTAGTATATGGTGTTCTTGATCGTGGACCAACAAGTAAGATCAATCTGTGTGCGCTATTTGTTGATAAACCAAATAGCATTCGAGGCCTTGGCGTGTCTGAGCCGTGATGGATAGTTTGATTGATGACCTGCATCAATATACTTTGGAAGGCAATTCTTGAGTTCGGTGGTGTAGCTGGAACGAAGATATAGTTACAGGTTTTGCTGCATAAACTATTCATCCAATGGTGCACTATAAATCTTCATTGGTAGGTGTGTGTAAAATGTACAATTGTGATACATGTATTATCTAGATTTTTCTGATATGTTGATTGTACAGATTAAATGTTGATCGGACAAGATTAAAAATACTGTATATAGTTTTATTAGAAAAAAAATATCAAACTGAATAACTGTGGAAATCTAATAATTTATAAATAAAAATTAATTTAGAGAAAATTAAAATCTAAAAAAAATTCATTATAATATTTTTGTTTAATAAAAATAAAATAAAATAATATATTATTAAATGTATAATCTAAATATTACAAAAAAAATTTTTTATTGGTAGGTTTTCTGGTCAATTTTTTTCCAAATCTTATATAGATTTTCATATGTTTAAGTTGTTTAATTAGTTAAGATTTATTACTCAATTAATTCTTTTAAATGCTAAATTTATTTATGAATTCAAAAATATTCAGAAATACATTTTAAATCACAAAAAATTACAATCTATCTATCTAAAAATTTTATTGCAAACATTCAATAAAACTTGTTTCATCTATTAATTAAAATCCACCTATTAAGATTGTTGTATACTGTTCCATTAATGAGCAAATATATTTTCTTTAACTAAATAGGACTGCTCTTCAAGTTTCTAGACGTGTTGCATTGCTGGAGGGGCATTCATGCTCAAAACGCCCTGTCAACCAGGACCTAAGTATCAAGTAATGTCTTCTTAAACAACACCTAGATATCTTCAAAGCTGTTTGCTGGCCTTTTGTAACTTACTTTTCTGAAATGATAGAAAACTGATCCATACAATTGAAGAAAGAAGAAACTCATTTCATCCTTCTCACATGTCACAATATGAAATAATAGAAATGTGATCCCTACAAATGAAGAAACTGGGAAACTCAGTTCATATTAATAATAGAAAAGTGATCCCTAGAAAGGAAGAAATTGGGAAACTCGGTTCATATTTCGCAAGTGGAATTTAGATGGTAGCAGTCAACACCAGCAATAATAATAATACTGTAGACAAAGGATAATACACATATAAATCATGATACACAACTATCATCTTGCCATTCTCATTTCTAGGCGGTAGCAACCACACTTCAATATATTTCGCAAGTGCAATTTAGATGGTATTAGTCAACACCAGCAATAATAATAATAGTGGAGCAACCACACTTCAATAGACTATTGATATACAAACATAAACTTGAAATTATTACTCTATCAACTAGCAGATCTTCTACCGTCATTACATGATGGTGCAGGATTCCTGTTGGTCTTCGTTCCAAACATACCAAACTTCATCGGGAGCCAAAGGATTATGGTATTGTGGCCACATTATCTCAGATTTGTTTGGACAAGCACACTATGTGGGGCAGCACTTTTCTAATATGCATGAACAAGACAAGCCTGGAGGGCAACACAAGACAAGCCTGGAGGGCAACACTTGGTTGGCTTCCACGGTGGAGGACAATTATTGAGAGGAGGAGTATAGGGAAAAGTAGGTGGAGGTAGAGGAGGAGGTGGAGGTGGTCCGAAGCAAACCAAGTGAACCAAATAGAAATTTTTTTAAATTTAAAACTTTGAAATTTCATAATTAATTTTTAACATATTAAATTTTTTTTTTTTCTCGGTAAAGACTATTTCTATTAAAAAAAGATAAAAATATTTACAGAGAGGCCTAGACCTCTGAGGGGGCCATAGCCAGCCCTCCACCAAAGAAGCTTATACATATAGCTTTCTTCAATCATCTTACATAATTGAGAGACTTTGAAGCGAGAATTGAAGTAAGCTAGAAGACAAAAAACTAAGCAGACCTATAGTTGACATATCAGCTTCAGAGGCAGCTCTTCATTTGCTGAGATACAATCTTTTAAAGCTGCCATTACAAAAAAGTCAAAAACCAGGCTATCTAGGCCATAAGTGTTTCTGAACTGAAAACTATAGCGATTCATGCTGATACCAAAAACAATGCCAGAGGCATGATCAGATAGAACAAAAACCATAGAAGCATAACCTGAGGACGACAGATCGTAGAGGAGAATGCTGACAGAGCATTTGAACCAGAATTCTTTAATCATGAGTATGAGAGTCGGTCGCGTCCTTGTTTGCCTGGCTAGGAGAGCCAATCCAGGTAACCATTTCGTTATCTTCAGCGCCCATAACACTGCCATCTGGAGGGATTACTAGATTCAGAATGCTTCCTGAAAAACTCACTGGTTCACAAGCAAGAACTTGATCCTGTGAAGACGCTGGCTGGGGTTGAGGGGCTTCCGGGAATCCATCCTCGTTCTGCATATTGTCAGCGTTGAGCACTACCCCAGCAATCTCACCCTGAAATTCGCTTGCATTCTGAGACTGAGACTCAGACATGGAAATGTTGTCTGAACTACTGGGCTCATCTTCCTCCTCCGTAAAAATTACAGTAATATTGGTAGAGATTCAAGGCTTATTGAGCCTGCTCCTGAACTTAAAACGAGTGGTTTGAAAGGAACTATTCAGAGAGGGCCGAGAATGATCAGAAGGCGGGGAGGATGGAGAGGCAGAGGCTAAAGGAGTGATGTTCTGAGGAGCAGAACCACCACGACGACGTGAGACTCCGCGATTGCCCGAATTACCACCACGACGTGGGACGCCGCGACGTCGAGCCATGGCTGGATGCACAGGGAGCTTAGGCAGAGAAGATGACCAGAACTGGAGGGGAGGGGACCAGGCACAAGCTGAACAAACCGAATTGAAGAACCAGAGGAGCTTCCAGACACCCTGAACAGAGCAGGGGTGCGGAAAAAATAACGAGCAAAGGAAGAAGGGGCTTCGAATGTCATCTGCAGAAACCAGAGAGCGCGCCATGGTTAAATCGCCTTGCCGAATTTCTCGAGCTGGATGCACATTGAATGCCATTAACAGAGCCTTAATGCTACGCCTTTCAACTTTCATATCATCTGCTGCAGGAGTGTGTAAGCTGCTGGAACCGTCCAAGTGCCAGGACAGCTGCCGTTGCTGCATGCGGTTCATTAACTCATATTAATAACACCCGCATCCGGGTGTGTAGCCAACTTCTGATACATGTCATTCTTCACAATGGTATGAAAATCTGAGAGTTGATTCTCTGAGGCTATGCTGGAGATTGGGCCATCAAAGAAATCCATTTCAGTATCCACTCCTAGATTAGCAAGAAAGTCAGCCAACTTATTTCCTTCCCGCCTGATATGTTTGAAAGAAATTGCTTGGTGTTGAGAGAGCCATTGGTTTATTAGCTCGAGTCTTTGAGCCATTCTCCAGCTGCTACTGACTTTATGAATGGGGGATCCTTGCATGAGCTTTGTGGCCATGTTTATGATGATTTGCGAGTCCCCTTCAATAATTAGTGGAAAAAATCCTCTGTCTTGAGCAAGATTAAGACCTCGCCACAATCCTTCCAATTCCGCTGAATTATTAGAGTCCCAGCCTTTTGAGCCAAGAAAGGTCAGTAAGGGAATGCCATGATGGTTTCTGAAGGCTCCTCCATATCCTGCTTTCCCAGGATTACCCCTTGAAGCTCCGTCAAAGTTGAGTTGAAACATGTTGATTGGCGGTGGAGTCCAACTTATTGGAGGATTGTGACACCTAGTGGGATTGTCATTAGTAGTGAATTGATGATCTAAGTGAATCTTCCAATTGGCCCAGATAGTTTGTTCCTGCGGGAGTGATGGATAATCTTCTTGGGACCAGGCTTTGATAGATAGGGTTTCTTTAATGTTTTGGTTTAGCCCAGTCCATATCTGCTCAATAGACATTGATTGATTTTTGAAGATTCTCCTATTCCTCTCTTTCCAGATGTTCCACATCAGTAGACCAGGAATAAGCTGCCACAATGTATTTAAGAGTTTGCTTTGATATGGCTCTTGACTCCAAGTACGAAGAGTGCCTTTAATATCCCCATGCACTCTGCCTTCTTTTTGACAACGGAATGTAACCTTTTCCCACAGTTTCCTTCCTAGTTGACAGGTTTGCATTAGATGTAATGCTGATTCCTCTGCCTGCTTGCAGTTAGGACATATGGATGGTCCAAAGAAACTTCTTTTTCTGAGGTTATCCCAAGTGAGAATCTTGTTATGACACAAAAGCCACAGAAAAGTAGACACCTTCGGCCAATTAGATGAATTCCAGATCTTATCCCATAAAATATCTTTGGTTATCCTTTCCTTAATAATTACTTTATATGCTTCCCTAGTGGTGAAAATACCTTTCTCTTCATATCCCCATCTGAGAGCATCCATTCCTGCTGAGGAGAGGATTTGCCGCTTTTGTAATTCTGAGGAGAGAGAGAGCTGAATTTGCTCTGTGCTGTGCGGTATAATCTGATTGGCTTTCTTCCATTGTCTGTATTCTTGTGTGGAAGAAGAATCCCAGAATTGACTCACCTTATCGAACTGATTTATATCTTGTTCTGGAAGGTTGGAGAGAATGTCTTTGATTTTTGGGAGCTGCTGCCAGGAGTCTTCCCAGAACCGTGCTGTGTTACCATTCTTAACTTCCCAGAAGCTATGCTGTTGTATTAGATTTCGATGTTGAATGGCTGAATTCCAGATAACTGAACCTGTACTTACTTCTGACATTCTGATTCTTTCTTCAATGGGGGTATTGTTCGCATATTTTGCCGTCCATAGGGAGGCCCAAGGAGTGCTGGGATTTGAGAGCCATCTCCACCAAATTTTGGCGCCCATTACCGCATTACTGTGCCCTGGGTCTCTTAGCCCAATACCTCCAGCTTTCTTTGGAAGACAGACATTGTCCCATTTGACCAGAGCCCACTTTCGATTGGGGCCTGAATTACCCCATAAGAAATTGCGCTGAAGCTTCTTTATTTCTTTTAGAACCCATTTAGGAGCTGCGAGAATTGAGAAAAGGTAAAGGGGCATGGAATGAAGAACAACTTTAATGAGCACAAGCCTGCTGGCCATGTTGAGAGCTCTGTGAGTCCATAGGAACAGTCTTGCTTCTAGCTTTTCTAAAAGGTCTTTCCAGGAGGAATGCTTGAGAGCCGAGGCAATTAAGGGGGCTCCCAGGTATTTAGAAGGAAGAGACGCAATGGTAAAACCAAGAATGCGGGCTATGGCTCTTTGGGTGGGAGGAGGGGTATTAAAGAAAAAAATTTGTGACTTGACTCTGTTAATAAGGGCCCCGGAAGCATCAGAGAAATTTGAAAGGATGGATTTGAAGATACGAGCTTCTTGAACAGAGGGATGACCAAATAGCATATTATCGTCCACGAATTGCTGATGAGAGTAGGAGGGAGAATGGTGAAAAGAAAGGCCTTTGAGGCTTTGGGATAGAAGAGCAGATTTAATGTTGCGACCCAGTCCTTCTGCTAAAATGACAAAAAGAAAAGGTGAGAGCGGGTCTCCCTAATTTTTAACATATTAAATTAAGTATTACTTTTCTTTTTAATTAAATTATAATAAATTTTGCCCTTTCTTAAATAGATTAAAAATGTATGTACAAGTCATCTAATAGCCTACCAAATACGACATCCAAAACCCAAAATATATTATCAACTTTCACATGGCCATAGGAGATCGTCATGGTCTTGTGAAGACACGAAATTTTTTGAGAATGCGATTTTTTGTGTTTCTTAAAGTTATGAGAGAATACTTCTAGTAAATCACATATCAATTTTTCAATTTTTATTGACGCCTTTCAAACCACTAAGGGTGGTTCGTGATCAATACTTGGATGACAGTATTGATCCAACACAACCATTATATATATTATAGACAACTAATTATTTGTCCAAAGAAAATATGATTCAAGTTTTGAGTTAATGTGAAAGATAATTATATTAAAGGTATATTTTGAAATTAAAGTGTTAGAGTATAAGATTTTTCATTAATAAGTATAAAGCATATGATTGGAATTTAATAAATAAATAAATAAATTTTAAATTTAAAAATATAAAGATGAAATTAAATTTAAAATATAATTAAAAAAACTTAAATATTTGAATGATGTTGTATCATTATCATGATGTGATGCCTTGGGCTCATAATAATGTTCATAAACATATAACAATTGGTTTCAATGAATTTAGGTATCTGGATTATACAAATTATATATTTTAAATTTATGCTTTTAATGTTTATTCAAGTAAAATTGTTTAGAAAAAATATTCACATAGAGCCAAAATATCAAATAATTAGATTGTATTTCTAATGTAGATGGAATAACTAGTAATAATTGATATAATGTAATTGGAGAAGTAAAAAATTATTCATTATTAACCAATTTAAATTTGACAAATAAAATATTGTCAAAACTAGATAAAAGCCAAAATTTTAAATATTAATTAATCATATAAAAAATATCAAAACTTCATAAATATTATTTCATTAAAGTATAAATTGTGTTTTTTTCTATATATATATATTTGTTATTTAATTTTTATAAGTTATGTAAATATGTATATAATTGTTTTTTGTTGTTGTTGTTGTTTTTGTGGGACAACTCTCTCCTAATAGACTATAAAACATTGGGCAAGGTAATCAACTTTAATAAAGTAATTTTTTTCTTTTTATTTTATTCATCATTAATAAAAATAATCTATTTCTATTTTTTAATATTGTTTTTAATTTATGAAAATAGATAAATATTTATTATTTATTTTATTATTTATATTTTTTTGTTATAATTTGATTTATGTATGTTTTAAAAGTTTTTAGAACATTTTTAAGGGTTTAATTTATTATAAATGAGCAAGAATTTGTTGGAATCACAAATTTTAATTGGTAAACTTTTCATAATTAAATATCGTAGGGTTTTCTCAGCGTCCTAAATCTACTTTTAGAAAAAAGAAAAACAATATTTTTTTATTTTATCTTGGTTTATGTCTTTATAGTTTTTCCCAAATGCCAATTCACACTGGGATGTGGAATTAAACTCCACATCCAAGGAATACCCACTTTAGATACTTCTGAGTAGACCCACATGAAAAAAATTCGTGAAAAAAGCATAACTTTAATTCTACATTCAATCAACACTCAACACTTCGGAAATACTCCATTGCCTGTAACTATTCCACTACTCCATACTGCAGCTATTCAGTGGCCTTTCTTGGACACAATTAACATATACGGTATTCTTCATTAATTGATAGGAAACTGTTTCAGGTTTTAATTTGAAAAGGAAGCTGAATTTAATTACAGTTATAAACTTTTAATTTAGAATAAAAATTATTAAAATAAGTATTATAGCTATATTCATAAAGTTGTTGGTATATATTTATTTATGTGGAATTTTTGTCTTTTGGGATAACATATGAAAGGTAGGAAATGATGCCTATAGGTATATATTAACTACTCTATTGTTATGCTATTTGATAGGGAATATCAATCACTTTATTTTCATGTTATTTGAAAGCAAATATGTTTGAGCTAATTAACAAATAACGTATTTGTAATTAATTGATTGGAAATTGTTTCAGGTTTTAATTTAGAAAAATAAACTGAATTTAGCTACAACAATAAATTTTTAATTTAGAATAAAAATCATTAAAATAATTATAATAACAATATTCATAAAGTGGTTGATATATATCTATTTATGACAATTTTTTGTCCTTTTGGTATAACATATGAAAGGTAGAAAATGATGCCTATAGGTATATGTCAACCACTTTATTGCTGCTATTTGACACGGAATATTAATCACTTTATTGTTGTGCTTTTTGAAAACAAATGTGTTTGAGCTGATTAGTGGCCCATAATTGATTATGGTTAAATATGAGCAAGATATGGTAGATAACAATTAACCATAACTAATAAGTGATGGGCATAATAACTATAATTACAAAGAAGGTATTCATTTCAAGTTTTCATTCATGAACCTTAAAGCACTTAGCAACTTAAGCTAGCCCACTAGGATTTGTCCCTCCAATTTTATGCCTAAGTTGCATTTCTCATCAGGTATTACTTTGAGATATAGCATTGTAATTACAATGTTGATGAGTTTACATTAAATACCATTTAAAAAATGAAAAAAAGGGATGAAAGTTACCCCAAAATTTCAACTTGTAAAATTTTCGTTAAATATATAGACAAAAATTAAGTCAATAAATATACAATAACAAAATACAAAAACATTAATATGTGTTAAACATAAACTTTTCAAATCTTGGAATTTTTTTTAATGATCTTTTAAACTTTAAAAATATTTAAATTTTTAAACATTTTATGCTTTACTCAATGTGAAATTATAATTGATAATATAAATATGTAAGAAAATATGTTTTTTTTTGTGATAAAAGATTCTAAAAGAAATTTAGATATCTTTCTCATCAAAGTGAAAATTTCATAGAGTTACAATAATTGATTTATATGTAACTTAATTAAACTGATGTTCTAAAGTATTTTTTAATTTTTTTTATTAGTTATGTGAGTCTTAAGAATACTGCCAGATTAATCTATAGCTTGAGTAGTCTTGTCACAAAAACAATTTAACCCTTCAAAATCACCCAGAAATAATATCTGTCCTAAGCCACAAAAAAACCTTAACATAATTACATATTTTCCCACAAAATTTCAAACCCATGAAATTTAAAAAAAAAAAAACTTAACAAAACACACTTTCATTTTTTCCTACCCCGCTGAACCCAAAATAATGTGAGTAAATGGATCAAAAAAAATAAGCCAAGAACAATTATTGTGTCCACACAAAAATGGCTTGTCTCATTAAAAGGTGGATGGTGATAATGTGAGTAGATGGATAAACAATATAAGCCAAGAACAATTATTGTGTCCAGACAAAAATCACTTGTCTTTATTAAAAGGTGGATGGTGAACAGAAATAGGACGGTCAATTCAATTGTAGAGTGCCACTTGTGGTTCATATAGTATAAATGATATTGCGCACGTGGAAGAATGGTCATTATGGCAAATTATTCATCCCTCGTGATTGGATGTGCATAAATAAAATGTTGATTAGGGAGTAATGTAAAAGTCACATAAGGATAAGGATTAGAATTTTTAAATGATTGACTTAATCGAATAAAAAGCTAAAAACGTTATAAATAATGTTTCACAGTTATCAAAAGTAAAATTATCCATTAGAAAATTCCACCATTACTTTATCATCTTTGTTCTTTGCATGAACCTTTAGACAAAATAGCGTTTTCATGCTTTTAAGTAAATAACGTACAAGGAGAATGGCTACAATTTAAAAGGGGATGGAATGTATTATTATACCTGCCGAAAGTAGCAGGTATATAGCGATCGATGTCGCTTTCCCTAGCATTACTTTCAATCAAAACAATAATTTTAACATAAAGTTTTCTATTCATATTTTATAAACGTTTTTGTCAACCTATTAAATATTGACAGTTATTTTCGCTGGCCAACCATAAGCTTGAAGCCTTTGGAGTCTTATTGCAGGGAAAAACTCAATTTTTGACATAAAGCTAGGATAAAGTTAAAACATAATCAAAGATGAAGCTGACTAATGCTGGCCTTGGTTAGCATTAGTTCATAGCATTTTCTGTTAAATTAATTTGCATGGAATTTTTTTTTATACAAAGTTACTCGCTGCCTTTATAACTAACGCTGGCCTTGGTTAGAATTAATTCATAACATTTTCTGTTAAATTAATTTGGATGGATTTTTTTTTATACAAAGTTGCTCACTGGCCTTCTAGGCAACTATGTCACCGCGTTACCATTCAACTGTGTCACTGCTTGCTGCTACCTGTCAGCTACTAGCTGCCACCACGTCTCAGAATTTGGCCACCTGTCACCAAACATAAACTCATCATCCCAACCATTGTGTATGTGCTTCTGCTTAACCAATTCGCCAAGGTTAATGTGGCGGAGGTTGAGATTTGGCTGGGTTGTCCAGTAACAGAGAGCAGTTGGAAAAACACTTCGTTTGAATCTGAAAAAACTTAATTTTGAATTTGTAAGTGTTGCAAGCCCTGGCCTGGGCACGGATGATGGAATTGAATCAGCAAACAAGGAAAAGGTAAACAAGTGGGCAATTGAATCAGCAAACAAAGAAAAGGTAAACAAGTCTGCAGTAGGGCACAGGAAAGCCAAGGTAAACAAGTGTGCAGTAGGGCACATGAAAGCAGGGAAGCCTCCTTGTTTTATCGGGTAATGTTCCGATTCCTTTTGCCATGTCGAAACATATCCTTCACAGTTTTTCCGGTCCTCATTTTTTCCAATCTTAACTTTTTGGAGGTTTCTATAGAATATTTATTTTCATATCTGTGTAAAATAATTATATTTTAAGTGCTTGTTTTATAGCTTCACAATGGATTTTCTATTTTTGTTGTTGTGGGTGCTCTAGTTGTCTCATTTTTTTTTACTGTGACTATCAATGTCATTTTTTTAAATTCCACGCTGAATCTGGAACATGGTCTGTTTATTATAGACAAGGGTGATGAGTTTGGAACATGATCTGTTTATTATAGACAGGGGTCAATGAAGATATTGAAAAGTACATCAAGGGAACAATTAAAGTTTGTTAAAAACATGTTTGATTACCATTCTCATGGATTGTAAGGAAAATAAAAATCACGGCATACTGGTTTTGACATAGATATTATACAGAGGTCACACTTAGACAGTCGTTGGAAATCATAAAATTTTTTACACTCCACTAATATATGGATCTTGCAATCCGTTCGAGAATATTATATAACTTCCAAAACGTTTTAGCACACTTCTTATGTTCTGGGTATCAACAAAAAAGTTAATGTGTACATTTAACAGCTTCAAACAAACTCAACATTCAATAATAGTAAGCATTCTAAAGCTTGATCTTCAATAAATCTCAGGGTAAGAAAGATCCATGGATTATCAAGTGAATGTGATTGAGAACTTACATGACCACCAAATTTTATTGTGATCCAATTCGGTTTTTGGTAAAACTCCATATATCCTCTTAAGATCCTTTGCAAACGATTTCATGTCGAATAGATCCAAGAAAAGAATTGTTGTATTTCGTGTTGAGCTCATTGGCATCCCCATTTCAGTACAAGTATGCACGCATACTATCAATATCATCAATGACAACGGCTTCAACGGCTTCAAGTTGTTTGATTAAAAGATGGTTGCAGGATTGTTTGATTACTTTAGCTTGATAAAACAAGTACTCAACCTGCCATTTCCACCATTCACTGATATCTAGTTGAAAGTCTCGTGCCCATGAGGAAGTAGAAAAAATTAAAACAAAAGTTAGATGTGCTCAACTAGCTACTTGATTGACACCCCCAACCTCCCATACAATTATTATCATCCAACAAACCAGACTTGGGACAACACAGTTTTCAAGAGGAGAACAGGAAACACATAAAATGCTAACATAAATAAAAGTTATTTCTAGATAGATTGGCTTGACGATTACCACACCTAGCTTATAGTATGGTAGTGATTGAAATGGTATGATTGGCTTGACGATTACCATACCTGGCTTATAGTATGGCAGTGATTGAAATGGTATGGAGCATATTTTTTAATAGATAGTATCGTTGGATATTGTTGGCAGTAAAAAGAGGTTGTCCATTCAAGACTATAGACTTGTACACTATGCACAGGGTAGCGATTCAAACAATGATCAATGCCCAAAAATTACCAACCAAGCATTAAAACAGCTGCTCAGAAACTTAAAAAAATGCAGCCACACAGGAAAAACTTGTATGAAATGCCAGCAAGCATTGATGCTTTCTCTGACGGGTTATGATTGCCCTTTACCTATATAATATAGGAGGCAACACCTCCAAATTGGCATAATGCAGGAGATAAAATGAAAACGCTGCAAATATTTTGTAATAATCTTTCAATGCAATACATTATTAATCTTGATACATAATACATGATTGGTTTGACCATTATGCCAAGCGTTTGGAGACAAGCAACGACCGATAACAAAGAAGCATAGTTTTATAACAATAGTTTTATAACAATATTAACATTCATGGCATCTACATTTTATCCATACACCCAAAATCGCATCTAATGTTCGGCAGGTATTCCACTGCATTGCAGTCTTGTTAGAAAAGTAAAAGCTGTAATGTAAATTTAATAAAGGATTTGTAGAGAAAGTGTTATGGAATCAGCTGCAGGATTAAGGATTTGGTTTGTAATATTTATATTTTTGAAGGTAAATAATTTGGCTTTATGTAATCAAATTTGTAGATTATTTTAAGATATTTTTTAAATGGGAATTTTTTGCAATAGGATTTTGGTTGTAATATTTATATTTTTCAATTTGTGATAACCTATGCTAAATAATTTAGCTTAATCAAATTTGCAGATTACTTTAAGATATTTTTTAAGTGAGAATTTCAAATTTGTAGATTACTTTAAGATATTTTTTAAATGGGAATTTTTTGCAATAGGATTTTGGTTGTAATATTTATATTTTTCAATTTGTGATAACCTATGCTAAATAATTTAGCTTAATCAAATTTGCAGATTACTTTAAGATATTTTTTAAGTGAGAATTCTTTGCAATATTATATTTGATAGGATTTCAATATATTATTGCCAAGAATATAATATTAATGAAGAAATAATAATAATTCTTTCTAGAAATAAATCTCATTACTTATATATAAATATATAAATAAATAAATAGTGATATCAAACTGAAGAACCATGGAAATCTACGAATTTATAAACAAAAATTAATTTAGCGAAAATTAAAATCTAAAAAAATTCATTATAATATTTTGTTTAATAAAATTAAAATAAATTAATAGATTATTAAATGTATAGTCTAAATATTAAAAAAAAAAAAATTTATGGCACTTTTTTGGTTAATTTTGTTCTAAATCTTGTATACATTTTCATATATTTAAGTTGTTTAATTAATTAAAATTTATTGCTTAAATAATTTTTTTTAAATGCTAAATTTATTTATGCATTCAAAAATGTTCAAAAATACATTTTAAATCACAAAAAACCATAATATATCTAAAAATTTGACTTTCAATAAAACTTATTTCATCTATTAATTAGAATCCACCTATTATAAATTTGCAAACCAATTCTCAACCACATTTCTTGTTATTTCTATCTAACTTGATATGATGATGAATCCAAGTTAAGATAATTCTATACCGTTAAATAAATAAACTTGTATTTGCAAACCAATTCTTAACCACATTTCTTGTTATTTCTATCTAACTTGATATGATGATGAATCCAAGTTAAGATAATTCTATACCGTTAAATAAATAAACTTGTAAGACTGTTATTCAAAGTTTGGTGAACTGTTCAAAATCTTGATATGATAAATCCAAGTTAGCGATTGTTCTATACGGTTCAATTAATGAACATATATATTTTCTTTAACTAACTAGGACTGCTCTTCAAGTTTCTAGACGTGTTGCATTGCTGGAGGGGCATTCATGCTCAAAACGCCCTGTCAACCAGGACCTGAGTATCAAGTAATGTCTTCTTAAACAACACCTAGATATCTTCAAAGTTGTTTGCTGGCATTTTGTAACTTACTTTCCTGAAATGATAGAAAACTAATCCATACACTTGAAGAAAGAAGAAACTCATTTCATCAATCTGACATGTCACAATATGAAATAATAGAAAGGTGATCCCTACAAATGAAGAAAGTGGGAAACTCAGTTCATATTAATAATAGAAAAGTGATCCCTACAAATGAAGAAATTGAGAAGCTCAGTTCATATTTCGCAAGTGCAATTTAGATGGTAGCAGTCAACACCAGGAATAATAATAATACTGTAGACAAAGGATAATATACATATAAATCATAATACAGAACTATCATCTTGCCATTCTCATTTCTAGGCAGCAGCAACCACACTTCAATATACTCCTGATATACAAACATAAACCTGAAATTCTTACTCTATCAACTAGCCGATCTTCTATTATCATTACATGATTGCGCAGGATTCCTGTTGGTCTTCCTTCCAAACATACCAAACTTCATCGGGAGCCAAAGGATTATGGTATTGTGGCCACATTATCTCAGATTTGTTGGGACAAGCACAGGATGTGGGGCAGCGCTTTTCTAATCTGCATGAACAAGACAAGCCTGGAGGGCAACACTTAGGTGGCTTCCACGCTGGAGGACAATTATTGGGAGGAGGAGTACAGGGAAAAGTCGGTGGAGGTGGACAAATACAGGGAGGAGTGGTACAGGGTGGACAAATACAGGGAGGAGTGGTACAGGTTGGAGGCGGAGGTTTACAGGTTGGAGGCGGACAAATACAGGGAGGAGTGGTACAGGGTGGACAAATACAGGGAGGAGTGGTACAGGTTGGGGGCGGAGGTTTACAGGTTGGAGGCGGAGGCGGAGTTGGAGTCGGAGGCGGAGGTTTACAGGTTGGAGGCGGAGGCGGAGTTGGAGTCGGAGGCGGCGGAGTGGTTGGAGGCGGAGTTGGAGTCGGAGGCGGTGGCAGTAGCAGTTTGTGGGAGACCAAGCGGACGCAACAGAATTTTTTCTTCAGCAACTTGATCATGCAAACAGGATCCGCGTCTCCGATCACAATCAACGTGCTCTCATGCATATCGAGCGTCACAGATTCGATTCCTGCGATCGAAGTAACATTCAAAAACTTGAATATCAAAACAAATTAAATCAAAAGAACCCAAATTGTTAATCACCTTCTACTTTCTTAACAGACTGCAAAGAGACCAACATAAATACCAAAAACAAAATGCAAGTAATTGTTTACCTTCAATTTTTGTAACAGAATGCAAGGCGACCTTCTTGCATTTGGAGCACTTTAAATCCAACCATATCACAGTTTTCTGCACATCAGTCAGTCAACATGTCAGCATTAACGATCAAACAAAAATCAAAACCTAAATCTCACCCACATAGTTACTTACATAGGCCATCTTCCCAGCACTAACGATGTAAGGACACTGTTATTCCTTTCCTGAGATCGATCTGATAGATAATATTAATTAAGGGATCGAAGAAAAAACTAAGAACCCTTGTAAAAATAGAGTAAGTTGCTCGACCATTTTTTTTATAACCGAAGAAATCTAGTCTAAAACAACTGTTAGACATACATAATCTTGTCCAAAATTATACCAAAAGAACTATGAGAATCAAACTTCCCCACTTCAATCAGACAACATCCATAAGACTGCCTGCCGCTCTGACCAACTTTATCAATGGCCAGGAAGGATGGATGAATGAATTGTTTTGCACTACAGAAAGTGAAGAAATCATCGGACTGACACAATCCCACAAAAACCTTATAAATCCAAAGCTCTGTTGGCATCTAAGTCGTAATGATTTTTGGATTGTACATCTTCGCAATCTGGTAAGAGTTGGCATAAAATGAATCCATGTGCATTGTACGAGATGAAAGCATCGCGCCATTTGCATTGTACGAAATGACGACATTAAGGTTGGTTTTTGTCGCTGATTTTTTAGAGTTACTGAAATTAAAAGTTTATACCAAAGCTATGGAAATGCTTTTTAATTAATTAAGTTGTTTCAGTGATTTTTATAAATTTATTTCATCTTTGAATTTTTTATTTTTTATTTTCTTTTAAATATATTTTGGAAATTCATGATATTTAGTTTTCAAATTAATAGTGAGATAGTTAACATTAAGTAGATAGTTATTTTATTTTAGTGTAAGTTGATTTATTATTGTTAAAGTAAAATAATTGGTGATATGTAAAGAGCAAGCTTTCACCTAGGTTAAATAAGTTTAAGTGTTAGATCATTAATTTATTTTTAAATGTAAAATTATTAATCAAAAATTTTGAAATATAAATTATTAATCAAAATTTCTAAATCAAAGAAAATAAATTTTTAAATACCCAAAATCAAAATTTTAACTCAAATTTCTAACTAAAAATACAATTTTAAAACATACCTTATACCCAATTTTTTAACTTATAATATTTTTTGTTTGGCATAATTTTTGTTTTTACATTATATTAAATTAATATTTATTTATTTATTTTAACAATTAAATTCCCATAAAAGAAAATTACAATAAAATTTCCCTTTATTGAATGGATTTAAAATCTAAAATTAAAAATACGCGTACGAGTCATCCAATAGCCTACTAATCAGGGGGTCCAAGACCCAAAATATATAATCATCTATCACAGGGTCACTATGCCCATCTCGTTCTCCATGTTATTGTGAAGACAACGAATTATTTGTCCAAAAAAAATGTGATACAATTGTTGAGTTAATGCGAAAGGAAATGTGAAAGGAAAGTATGTTAAGAGTATACATTTTTCTCCATGTTCTTGTGAAGCCAACGAATTATTTGTCCAAACAAGATGTGATACAATTCTTGAGTTAATGTGAAAGGAAACGATGTTAAGTGTATATGTCTTTATCCATGTTCTTCTCAAGGCAACAAATTATTTGTCCAACCAAAATGAGTTACAT
Source organism: Pinus tabuliformis (assembly GCA_031772625.1). NCBI lineage: Eukaryota > Viridiplantae > Streptophyta > Pinopsida > Pinales > Pinaceae > Pinus > Pinus tabuliformis. The sequence continues at coordinate 374,080,843 of CM062818.1, forward strand.
ATTATTGAGTTAATGTGAAAGGAAATTATGTTAAGAGTATAGCTTTTTTATTAATAATTATTAGGTAGAGGATTTGAATTAATAAAAAATCAGTATTGATTTATTTTAATTTTAGATATATTAAGTATTAAGAGTAGAAAGGTTGGCATTTTAAGAGATTTGATTCTTTTTGACTCTTAGAAAATCTTGATTTAAAATGGATCTAAGTTAAGTTTCGTTTAAATGTAAAATTTGAAAAAGGTTAGTTTTGATTCTTTTTTACTCTTAAAAAGTCACTAGTAAAAATGGATCTAAAATAGTCTTTCTCTTAATATTTTATTTCACCGGTTTCATATGCTATTTATGGTTCAAATTATTAATATTAAAATAATAATAGATACCCCTCTTTTATATATATATATATATATATATATATATATATGTTAAAGATTTTGATGATATTCTATCATTATCAACATAAAATATAAGTTGAAGATTTTGATGATATTCTATCATTATCAACATAAATCATGTTTTCCGTCCTAACAATATCTCTAAATGGGTGTATCTTATTTGGATTATACAAATTGTATATTTCAAACTTAAATTCTCAAAAAAAAATATTATACTTACAAAAGTCAAAATATATCATAATTAGACTATATCTCTCTTTTAATATGGTTGTGCTAATTGATATAATGAAATTGAGAAAAAAATATATATGTTCATTATTAAGCAATTTAAATTTGTTAAATAAAATATTCACTAAGATAGGAATAACAATTTTAAATAATTGAATTAATCATATAAAAAATTTCAAAACTTCATAAATAATATTTTATTAAAGAATAAGTTATCTCTTTTCTTAGGTAGATGTAGAGTAGATTTGTTGTTTAATTTTTTCCAATTATGTAGATGTCCATAATTTTTTTTTCTATTGTTTGACAACTCTTCTCTCATAGATTATATTATAAATATTGGACAACTTAATAGATTTTACATAGAATAATCTATTTTTGTTATCATCAATTAATAAAATGCAATCAATCATTTAATTTCATTAGCAATTCATGAACGTAAGTGTTGTTTATTTTTCTTATTACTTTATATTAAATTTGAATTTGATTTAACAATTCATTAACATAAGTGTTTTTTATTTATCTTATTACTTTATATCAAATTTGAATTTGATTTTGAAAGTTTTTTTAAGCATTTTTATGATTCCAATTTAGTAAGATTTTTTTGAAATCACAAGATTGATTTGAAAGCTCTCCATAATCCTAATATACTATGAACTACTTTTACATTAAAAAATATCTTAAATAAAAAACTGCATTAAAAACAATCTTAAATAAAAATTTACTTTTGCATAAAAAGAAAGGGATGTTACTTAACAAATAACATAATTTAACAGAAAATTATTTTGTAGAATTTTGACCAAAAACATCAAAATCTAAAGAACCACTTTTACATTAAAAAACATCTTAAATAAAAATCTGCATTAAAAAAGATCTTAAATAAAAGTCCACTTTTCCATTAAAAAAATAGACGTTACTTAATAAATAAAACAATATAACAGAAAATTATTTCCTATAATTTTGAAAAAAAACTTTGAAAAAAAACTTTAAAATCTGAAATAATGAGAGAACACGTCAGGAAATTAAAATGGACTTCATAAATAAAATAATAAAATAATAGTTAACATATTAAAATAAAAAGTGATAAATTTTTAAAGAAGAAAAAAAACTAAATTTTATTGCATTTTTGGGTTATGTCTTTTTAGGTTTACTCAAATACCAAGTGACATTCATTGGATACAGAATTAAACTCCTCATCCTACGACTGCCAAGTTTAGGTACTTTTGAGTAGACCCATATAAAAAAAAAACGAAAAACATCGCAACCAGTGTATACACTTAAGTACTCCTTTCTCTCCAAAACATTTATCCCTAAAATGAATATCATCCTATTCAATCCTATTGATTTAGTTTTGTTAATAATATTTTGATTTTTAAATTTATTTTTGATCTCAAAATTTTCTGAAAATCTATTTTTAAATTTTAAAACTAATTTATATTTTATTTAAATTTTTAATACATTTTTTTTATATGATAACAGAAAATAAAAAATGTAAAACTGCCAGTTGACTTTTCAACTTAATTTATCTTGGACTTGATTTAATTATTGTATGCCCTCCCGCAACGATATAAGCGTGGTTAGGTGACTATGACCCTAATCCCTAACCAGATCACTGCAACTGGGATTCTACGGCCGTCAATTGAAGAGCCTTTGATAAGCCCTTTCAGCGGAGCGTAGTCTAAAAGCTTTTCACCCCAATTTAACGACGAAAATGACGTGAGTTCCACTAGAATTGTCTGTTCATTGTATATATGGTTTCAGGAAATTCGTATTCTTCTGGAAGTCCTACAAAATCCGCTTAGTCGCCCAAAAATCACAACCTGCAGCAGCCCTGTGCTCACTAACATGATTCCACCTGGAGCGATATCTATTCTGTTAGTGTAGTTTAACCCTTTTTTTTTTCAAATTCAGATTTAGACGTGGACATATGGATACTGTTTCGTTCTTTTTTTTTTTTTATAGATACTGTTTTAATATATAAATGATTCAATTCTTAAAAACTTTCTAAATTCTTAAAAACTCTCTAAATTCTTCAAAATTTTTAAGTTCTTCATAAACTACAGACCCATAACTTCTTATTTCAAAATTAACTTGGAAAAACGAAAATAATTTTTAACATATAAAACAATTAAACTACGTTTATTACACTACTCCAGTCCCCCGAGACTGCTCCATTGCCTTTAACTATTCCACTACTCCATACTGCAGCTATTCAGTGGCCTCTCCTGGACTCAATTAACATATACGGTATTCGTCATTAATGGATAGGAAACTGTTTCAGGTTTTAATTTGAAAAGGAAGCTAATATAATTAAATAAAAATTATTAAAATAATTATTATAGTTATATTCATAAAGTTGTTGGTATATATTTATTTATGTCAATTTTCTGTCTTTTGGTATAACATATGAAAGGTAGGAAATGATGCCTATAGGTATATATTAACTATTTTATTGTTATGCTATTTGATAGGGAATATCAATCACTTTATTGTTGTGTTATTTGAAAGCAAATGTGTTTGACCTAATTAACATATAGGGTATTTGTAATTAATTCATGGGGAATTGTTTCAGGTTCTAATTTGGAAAAAGAAGCCGAATTTAGCTACAGTAATAAATTTTTGATTTAGAATAAAAATCATTAAAATAATTATTATAGCAATATTCTTTTTTTGCTGAATTAAGTGTAGGACCTTTTATTCAAATTGATAATACAACCATATTATAAAATGTACAACAAAGATGTGGGCCACCTAAAGCCTAGGAAACCGAGCCTCAGGCCTACTATCCAGGCCCAGGGCGCACAAAATCATGACAACGCAACCACAAAAGATAATCGGAAGCCCAAACCGTTTGATCTATCATCAGAGATCTAATGGTCATTAACAATATCGGACCGTTAACAAGCAGTCCATTTAACTCTTAAATCGGACCCGATGAACCTTTAGAGACCGCTCCATAAAAATTTCGGGTCCATTTTGGCTGATAACCCTCGCACATGTAATCCGCCCGAAATCCACCAGATGCATGCGATTCCCACCAATCTGCATACCATGCGAGCGCTATTTAACACTGCTTTCAAACCCGAAGCCTGATAAAGCTACTATTAAAGTTGATTTCAAGTCCGATTGTCTTGGTAACCATCTTGTATTTGCAACGCGGAATTGATGCGATTGCTGCTATTTCTCCTACCTGCTCGTACTTTAACCAAGCTCCCTGCATAGTCAATGAAAAGACTTTCTATAACATGATTCAAATTCATATAAATACTTGTGTTGTTAATTGATAGCTGCCCGAGAACCTTGGGATTGTAGAACTCTGGGCACATATTCCAGCCTAAGGACGGGCCATTCTTTTCATTTCTATCCCTAAACTGTTGTTTCATGTGGACTAACCTTCAACTGTTTCCAGAAGACAACCTGCTAGTATCCCATGCTTTGATAAAGCTCCCGGTCCATGTTCACCTGTGTGAGACACTCTGCCCTCAATCTTCCCTGGAATATCTCTATCCATTTATATTTATTGTTGCTTTTGGCACAGAGTACGCCTTCATTAGCTAAGATGTCCGCTAATTTGTTGGTTGTTTGGCCACATGAGTGAAACTCAGGGTTCTCATGTTCTACAAGTTGGATTGAATCCTTTCATAGACTCGCAAAAGCCTCCAATGTCTCGAAACTTTTTCAAGAGCTAAGCCATAGCAAATTCTCTTGACCGAGTTGATAATGAACTCAGAATCTACTTCAATTATAATATTATAAAGATTTGAGTCCCTTAGGATTTCTAAGCATTGCTCTAGGGCCATGAGCTCTGCCATATTGTTTGTGGCTTTCCCCAAATTACTATTAAAGATGATTTTTATACAACCCTTTTCATCCCTTATCACTCGTCCATAACCAGCCATGCTCGAGTTTCCCTTAGAGGCCCCATCAATATTACATTTCGAAAAACCTTGAGGGGGGGTTGCCAAAAATCCTTATCAACAATTATATGATTTGTATTTTTGTTTCTGCCCTTTGGGGTGAGCCCCTTCATACCCAACTGAATTATAATCTGCACATCAGTATCTTTAGGTTGGTTCTCAGGGGGGTTTTTAATCAGAGTTCCAACCGTCTCATTGAGCTGTCTTAAATTTTTTTCCATGATGCACTGGGAAGAACCTTTCCTGTTTTTGAATATTCTATTGTTGCGTTCTTTCTAGACATCCCAGATTATAAAACTTGGCGCTAAAGCCCAAGCTTTGTTGACTATTTCATTATCAGAGAAATTTTTCCTCCACTTCTTTAAGGTGCTGGTAATACTCCCCATGTCTGTGTCTGTTTGTTTGAATATTAAGGCAATCCAATTCCACAATGTGGATGTGAATGGACAGAGGTTGAGAAGGAGAACCATAGTTTCTTCTTATACTTCACATAACTGGCATTTAGATGGAACAACTACCCCTCTTTTCCTCAAGTTTTCCCAGGTTAGAACTTTTTTATGCCTACTGACCACATGAACAATTTGATCTTCATCCAACTTTGGTTCTGACATAGGTCCTTCCATACCCAATCAGGGTTTGGAAATTCAAGCCCAATGGCTATTCACTTAGCCTCTTTGAGGTTAAAGTTGCCTTCATTGTTATTGCCCCATCTCAGCTGGTCTGCATCAGCTGATGTCAGTATCCTTCTCTGTTCCAAGATAGTTTTTAGAGCTTCTGCTTGTGCCTTCAAGGGGGAGTCATCACTGTATTCCAAGTTCTTCCATATCATCCATTTTCCTTCACTTTTTTCCTGATCCCAGAAATCATTACTCCGAGTAACCTTTTTTTGTCAGTATCGTTCTTGAGATTTGCAAATTCTTCTCTTAACAATTTGGGTTCCTATTGCAACTTATCCTCCCAAAACCATGCAACATTTCCATCTCTAATTTCCCAGAAACTGTGTTTCTAAACAATGTCTCTATTCTCCCAAGCTTTGTTCCAAATGTGGGAGCCTTTGATGATCCCAAACATTCTAATGTGATCCCTATCTTGCGAATTGTGTGCATATTTCTGTTTTCAAATTTGGGCCCAAGGGGAAGCTGAATCTTTTAGCCATCTCCACCATATTTTTGCCCCCAAAACTTTGTTTAGCACCTCAGGATCATCGAGTCCCAAACCTCCATGTGACTTAGGTTTACAGATATTTTCCCAGGCTACCAAGGCCCATTTTTTTTCTCTCCCCCTTTGCCCGAAAGAAAATCTGTTTGGATATTTCTACATAGTTGCATGACTCCTTTAGGAGTTGGAAGGACTGAAAACATAAAGATGGGACAATTTGTAAGACAGCTTTTGTGAGCACTAGTCGTCCTGCTATGTTCAAAGACCTACTTGTCCATTTTCGTATTTTGTCCTATAGCTTATTAATCACAATCTCCCAAACCGTCTTGCTCCGAGGTTTATCAGTTAGTGGTACTCCCAGATATTTGGAGGGTAGCATATATCTTTGAAAGCCTAGAATTCTGGATATATTTCTCTGAATATCAATGTCAGTATTAAAAAAGAAAATCTTTGTTTTGGTAAGGCTTACCCCTGTGACTGCAGCCATTCCAAATTCTTTAAGGATTTGTTTGTAGGCTAGAGCTTCCCTGACTGTAGGTGTTCCCTATAGCATATTATCATCCGCAAATTATTGATGGGTCAAAGCATCTTCGTTCATGGTGAGTTTTGCCTAACCCTTCCATCATGAGAATAAAGAGGAAGGGTGAGAGAGGATCTCCTTGTTTGAGACCTCTCGTCGGATTAAAGGGCTTGGATGGTGAACCATTTACCAGGATTGAAAAACTAGAGGTAGTTACAAGGGCCATCACCCATCTTACCTAGTTATGGTCAAATCCATATACTATAAGAACTCTCCGTATGTAAGCCCAACATATCTTATCTAGGTCAAGTTGTATAATCATTCCCACCTGCCTATTACTTGTAAGTGAGTGAACCACCTCGTGTGCTTGAATGATATTTAGAATTTGTTTGCCTTCGACAAACCCAATCTGTTCCTTAGATACGAGAGCTGGGAGAAGGGGTTTAAGCCTGTTGGCAATAATTTTGGAAATTATTTTATACACCACATTGCATAATGCTATTGGTCTGAATCTGTCTAGTGTCATAGCATTATCTTGTTTTCGAATTAAGGATATGAAAGAGGTATTGAGTGCGTTCAAAACTGTTCTATTTTTCCTCGAGTCCTCCACCACATCTAGGATATCATGTTTGATTATTCTCCAACATGCTTTAAAGAAGTCAACATTAAAACCATCCGAGCCTGGTGCCTTCCCATTTTTCATTTCTTTGATGACTTCACTGACCTCCTCTTCATTCACAGGCTTGTTTAGATTGTAATTGTCTTTTCGTGTCACAAGCTTAGGAATGTTCTTTGTAAAGTCACTGATGAATTTTGATCTGTCCAAGAGAGGTTCCTTTGCTATGCCTTGGAAATGTTTAACCAGCTCAGCTTCTATTTCTTTGTGTGTATCGAATTGATTCTCTTGAGAATATTTGATTTTTGAGATCCTGTTATGAGATCTATGACCCATGGTAGATTTGTGAAAAATCCTTGTGTTGCTTTCTCCTTCTTTTAACCATTGTACCCTTGATTTCTGTTTCGAGAATATCTCCTCTTATTTGCATAATTCATCCCATTCCCGTTGATGGTAGTCAGCTTGTTCCTTTCTTTCCCCATTGAAGCCATCTGTGATGAGGATCTGGTTAATTTCATGTAGCTTTCATTCTGCCACTTTTATGGCTTAAAAAATGTTGCCAAACTCATTCTTATTCCAATCTTTAAGACTAATTTTGATATGTTTCAATCTTTTATCCAGAAGGAACATTTTAGTGCCTTGAACTTGCATATCCTCTGTCCACCATTTTTCAATATTGCTGATAAATTCCGGATGGGTGAGCCAAATTTTTTCAAACCTGAAAGGTCTGTCTCTTGGAGTTCCTATAAAGGACACTTTAAGTTGAACAGGCCAATGATCTGAGCCACCAAAAGGGAGTATCATCACTAACAGGTCAAGGCCTATTAGAATAAGGTCCTCTGAGATTATAAATCGGTCTAGTTCTGAGGCCACCTGAGACTCTCCTCCCCTTTTTTTATTCTAGGTAAAGATGCCATTACTTGTCTCTGTGTCTACTAGCCTCATATTGTTTATAAAATTCTGAAATGCTATTGAGTCTCTGCCTAATGATTTGGTTCCACCTCTTTTTTTCTGACAGTGACCTAATCATATTAAAGTCCCCTCCCAAAATCTAGGGGATGCCCGAATGTCTGTCTCTTAGATCCTCCAGTGAAGTAAGAAGTCTTAGTTTGTCTTTAGGCTTATGTGGACCATAAACATTTGTGATTAAATAAAATTCCTTGTCCCCCAAAGGTTGAATAACAGTGATAAGTAGTTCCCATCAACATCTAGGATTCCTATTTTTTGAGGGTTCCATAGTGTGAGAATTCCTCCTGCTATTTTGTCTACTATGACTTTTAGATATTCATGTTTATTCAACCATTTGTTGTGAATCTCTCTTATTTTTTCTACTGAACATTTTGTTTCCTGGATAAAAATCATATCTAGTTTTTCTTCTTTCATTCTATTGCTAACATTCATTTACCTCTTTTTACTCCCTAGACCCCTAATATTCCATATTTTGAGCTTCATTAAGAAAGATTTGTAAAAGAGTAACTAGTTAGGTCTTTCATCTTACCTAAATCAATCATGAGTTTTCCACACTCTATCAGCAGCTCATTATGTTTTTTCCTACCTCTTTTTCTGCCTGGATTCCTAGGAGCTAGTCCCGATGCTGCCTTCATTGTTTTCACCCCTTCGTTGTCCTGACTATCATGGTTTCTTTTGACTCCAGAACCTTTTGCCTGAGTTCTCCATAGGAACAACTATTGCACTTTGTTGAACTTATCTTGTGGTAGCGAATCCATTCCTTTGGTGGTTCCCTGCTCTAGGAACTTTTCTAGATCTAGATGCTCCCTATCGAGAATATCCTGCAGTTCATGATCCTCTGTTCCCACCTCGCTTGTGTTCATCTCTTTGTCCCTATAAAGTTCCATAGTGTTCAACAGGTCCTCCTTTTGTTGGTTTTTGTCATGTGTGTGCTCCATACTCTCTTCCATTTCCTTCTCCACATGGTTTACCTCCAGAGTCTGAATTATGTGATCATGCTCCTCTTCTTCTTCTAGTACCTTGTACCTATTCTGACTTGGCTACTTTTCTTCATTGATTTTCTTTTGGTACTTTCTCCCTCCTTTACCTCTGTTTCCCACTTAGCTAAAGTTTTCAGTTTCTTTCCCTGATGTAGCATTAGTTCTTCTTTCCATTTTGTTTAAGCGACAATCCCTGAATAGATGCCCATGTTCATGGCACTTGCGGTATCTGAAAGGAACATGCTCATAGTCCATGACTTGTACCCATTCTTCATCAAAAACTTCCAAAATTACTTCATCGGGTAGATCTCCAGAGAGTTCCATCTCTATGCAAATCTGGGTAAAGGAGGTATAATTTCCCCGCCTAGTGGCCTCTGATATTTTAACAAACTGCCCTAGTTTATTTCCTATTTCTTTTAATGATTTTGGTTGTCAATAATCCAGTGGTAAGGAGTAGAGCCTTACCCAAACCAGGACCGAAGTGAATGTTTCGCGCTCCAGGACAATATTCATTACCCAAGGTCGCATATAGAGGCCTGTAGTAGCATAGAAGTAGGGCCCTCCTTCAAACACTCTGTCTTTATCCTCAATGTTCATAAAAACAACAGTGAAGAAACCCTTTGATCCTAGGTGCAGATCTATATCCCTCTTAGTGTCTCCGAGAAAACTAGTGTCTTTTCAATCTGCTAGCCCTCTAGGATTGGCAGCTATCCTAGAAACAAACAATCAAAGAAATTTGGAATTTCCTCTATGTATGATAGATAAGAGAGAGGCAAAGGAACCAACTTGGATCTTCGACTTGACTCCTTGCTTGAACTCTCCCCCTCGACAAAGCTTGCAATTCATTTCCTACTTATCCTGCTTAGAGAATACCTATAGTGACAAAGTAACAAAACACCATCAAAGCATCTCGATCTATTATATCATAAGCATTGCAGAATCAGAAATACAATGAACATACAATGGCATTCACAAATAATAACATTCACAAATACGCGATTGTATGGAGGAAAACTCAAAGAACTTTATTAAAATATAAGAGAGAATTACAACCCAGCTGTCTGATCCATCATCATCCTCCCAGCATCAAAGCCCTCTTCACCTCATGAAAAGAAAGATCACCCAACAATACAATGTTCTTTCTCAAAGACAAACTATCAGCACTTCCTTACAAATTATAAAATTCCCGCCTCTAGATCTCTCGGATGAGGGATCGATTTATAGATATCTGCAAGGGTGTGAATCATCTCTGGGTTTTTGATTAGCGTCATTCCACTTGTTTTTCTTGGTTCGACCTTGAGATTTCTCAGATCTCTTACTCATCCGTAGGCGAATTCAAAGAGGCAAGTGTCATAGGAGAAGTTTCTAGAAGATTCCATGAGTATCCACTTAGCAAACTGTCTCGGAAATTTGTCCATTCTCGCTCATCGCACCCAACAAAAGGCCTCTTCAGTATGCATTGCACCTAGCTAGTGTAGCAGTCAGTACGCATCACACCCTGATAGTGGAGAAGTTAGTATGGTCCAATTTTGGCCAGTTCTGAGTGGTTTTTTAGGTGGAACTTCTGGGCAATGATGTAATCAGTTGACCATGATCCTTTAGGGTATGAAACAACACTTTTAGGGGTTAAAGAGCCCTTGGTTTATCGACATATAAGATTGGGGTTGCAGTGCCCAAATATGTCTATAACAGTTGTCCCCTAAAGCATGAAGTCGTAAATCTTTTGATGTCAGGTGAAATGCTTAATCATGAGGATTTGAGGTATTTGACCTAGAAGGTGACCTGTATCAGATACAATACAATACATCATCACAATATAATTTTCCATGATCTAGCTAAGGCAGGCATTCCCATGCTCAACTTTATAAATTCATTTTCATGTACATAGAATAGATAATCGTCTGCAGTTGCAGACTGGTGATTCTTTATATGTAGAGTCATCATCCCTTAACTTGGATGATCATCCATGCAACTTCTGTGGACATTTGATGTCCTTATATTACTGAATATATTGCAGCCCGGAGGGATGAAACTAGATCCGGGGTCTTCAAACTCATTTAATCGTTGCCCGATGTACAAGTCGATCCATGCGAAAAGATGTCCTGAAGTCGAACATGGATAGACATCGCCTGCTTACCAGCCAATAATGTAAGCTATTAATAGACGCGAGAGGAATCACCCATAATGATAATGACCCTCAAGGTACTATAGTACAATTCAAGTGGTGTGAATATATGATCTGATGTTAAACACCACGCAAAATCCTTTGGTCGAAGGCCATTGATGTAAACTTGTCACCGAAAGTGAGAAACTTTCCATTGAGGCATGCAAGCTTCAAAGTACTGAAAGGGTTGTTTCTAAGTAAACTTCTTGGATAATGAGCTGATGTCGACAAGAAGTGACCCATCGTAGGAGGGCCTTAATGTATCCCACATCAACAACACGAAACGAACCAAATGATTTTCTGGAGGTGAAAAGCGATCTGACGATACAAGGTTCAGGAATGGTGGCCATGAAAAATGGAGGGTGAAGTTATTGCAGTGGATGAGACACTAACTGGATGGTGAATTCTCTGAATGACTTCTCTTAAACATATCAGTGACATAGAGATGGATTGGTAACGTTAACCCCGAAAGATGGATGGTATAGAGGACCAATGGTAATATGACTAGTGAATGGAATAACCCAACCTGACTCAATCATGGTGATGGAGTGAAAGTGTCATGTTCAAGAGTGACCTGCTACCAATAAAATTCTTTAAGCTTTCTTCCCTCTTTCCCCAGTCATTGCTGACCAGCACCTCTTTATTTTTGTCAAGCTTGAGGAGGATAACATATGCTTGTTCTATAATTTTCCCTTTAGGCAAACCTGTCACTATGTTTTAGTGAGCCTAGGGATAGTGAAACTCGTTCTTGTCTCGATGGACAAGTTTGTCACTATTGTTTTAACAAGTTTAACAACAAGGATAACTCGATCCTTTTCATGTTTAGAGAGTTTGAAAAAATGGACAAAAAGGAAACTCCACTAGTTCTTTTTCGTAGCATAATCCCTTAAGTCTGAAAAAGGATAAAATAATACGAAAGGGATGATTTTTTCGATAACTTTAGCGAGCCGAAAAGACAAGCACTCGAACATTTTCGTGAGATAATCCCTCAGGTCCAAAAAAGATTAAAATAGACAGGAGGGATGGCACTTCCAATCACTTTAGCGAGCTGGAGAGGCCAATAGCTCGACAATATTTTCATATTTAATGAGTCTAAAAAGAGTTTAAATTAGACTCGTTTTTTGAGGAAAAAGTGGTGTTTAGGGTGGCTAACAGGACCACTCGTTGCAGTTGTTCCTAAAAAAAGGTAAACAATCAAGTGGAAGCGTATGATCGGCCAAAAGAATGGAGGTGATGGTAGGAGCACAACCAAAGCTCAAAACGTTGATATTATGACAATCACAAAGGTTATTTACCGAAGCTGGGTTCATTTTTTAATGAGCTTGAACTCTAGGGGAACATATGCATAGTGGTAGGTTTATTTTTTAACGAGCTTGAACCATGCAATAGCATTGCTCATGTCGCAGTTCATTTTTTAACGAGCTTGAACTCTGGGATAACATATGCTCATACCCTTTTTATGTGAGATAGAAACGACAAAACTAAAAAGGTAAAAAAAGCTAGAAAACTACAAAGCTAAGGAACTACTGAGGTTAGGTAGGATGGTTTTGTCCACGTAGCAAACAAAACACTTCCTTTGCTTCATCTACAGAGCAGACAAAGATGAATGGTGCATTAGACCAATCACCTAACCTAAGAAGTTGACAAACTTAAAAAACTAAAAAGCTAAAAGCTAGAAAGCTAAAAAGCTAAAAAATGAAATATGTCATTTTTTACTTGCATAAAAAGGTTTGCATGCCCCCAGACATTGAGAAAAGGAGAGTCTCCAGGTAACCATATGGAAATCACTGCAGTTAAGCAGGATTGTTTTTGTCAGTGGAGCCGATGAAAACTTCCTTAGCTTTGTCTACCAAATAAACAAAGGTGAATGGTGTGAGATAACACTTCCAATCACATAACCTACAGGATAACCTATCTTTTCAGCTGGGTTCGTCTGCCTAAGCAGACCACGGTGCATGCCCCCTAATCTTCGTTACATTCACCGGACTATTCACGGTAATTAGGTGGATGGAATGAAGGTTGAAGAGACATTCTTGACGTAAAAGGACCATTTAGGGATGTTGTTTGACTTGAAGCTGTCCTTGAACCAAGAAATGAAAGCTGGTCAACCGTGACAATTTTGATTTCATGCGGGAAACACATCACTCGAAAGAGTGTTGAGACAATAGCTTCCATGTTGTAAACATAGTCACGCCCAAGGAATAGATTGTAATCTAACGGTCCTTGGACTACCATCACGTTCAAGTGAACAGTTTTCCTTCTCAAAGTTATCGGTAATAGGCATAAGCGATGGCGAACCAAGAACTTTCCAAGGAGTTGAGGAAAGGATACTCACTGAAGCCCCTTCATCTATGATAGTGCCAGACACGATCATTTTATGAACTTGTACTATGATCTGGAATGGTACATTAGAAGGAAGGCGGGATCTTGCTAGTCGATTCCAATCGAAGGAAGTGACTGACTGCTTGGAGGGGGTACTGAATAAGTGGTTGAATTGACCCCTTGAGTAGTGGGAACTGGGGGATTCTCTTCCTGTTGTGAAGGAACGGGTAGATTTCCCCCAAGTTCATTGGACTCTAAAGTAATAAAAAGAATTTGAATGGTATCGTTCTCATTCTTTTTGGGAATGGTATCATCTGAAGGTGGACCTTTTGAAGGTAAAACTGGGTCGACTGCCATCTCGACCTGCTAACTTTGGTCCGGTATGGACTCAGAAGATTCACCCTCAATGATAGGTGTTTTGACCGACGATTGAGTTTTGTCAATTAGATTTTCAACTAGTAAAGGACTTGGTGAGAGTTTCTTGTATCCAAGTGGAAGTCACTGCAGTGAAGCAGGACATTTATGCAAGATTCGCTTGGCATCATCCAAAAAAGGACAGCGGGGAAGGGTATGGTCCCCTTCACATAGTCTACATGGAGTTTTGACCTTTCCTTTTTGTCTGTGAACTTCACTATTACTAGTTGATGGTGTGTTGTCAACATGATCACGAGAGGTTGATGACAACGGATGGTGCGAACAGGGGGACCATTCTCTCAAGATCTGAGGAATGTACAAACATTCTTGATGAAAATGGCTTCCTTTGCAAATTATGCAAGGAAATATAGGAGATTTAGTGTGCAGATTTTCACCAGATGATTCATGGTTGCCCCCTTGCTTAACTAACTTCTTCTTCTTCTTCTCCTTCCCTTTCTTCTTCTTCTCATCTACTTGGTTACTAATATCACTATTTTCACCAAGCGAAGAGGAAGAAGGGGAGGGAGAAACAAATGATGAAGAAGGCGAAGGGTCAATTTCAGTATCAACTGGTCGATGATTTGATTGTTGAGGAATCATGGTATTTTGAATGATAGAGGTTGAGAAAATCCAGACCAGCAGACCAATTATGATTCCTAGAAGGGACAATGTGGCCATATACGGAGCACCAATATTTCCGCAAGAAGAAAATGGACTAGGATTCCCCTCAAGAGGGATTCCATGATTGGTGGACTCCATTATCTCAACCTAAGATCAATGAAGGAACAAGGATGTTATTCTGAATTAAATAAATTTTACTGACACTTTGACACAACTTTGCTTTTCAATTTTTAAGAGTCGAGAAAAAGCTAAAGATGACTCTAGTCCCCTTCTATTTTTAATGAGCCTGAAGTGACAAGTGCTCAGATGGACCTTTTCTTTTAAGGAGTCGAAAAGGAACGAAAGTGACTACTCTGGAAATCTAGACAGAGGGATTACCAAACTAATCGCAAAACTGCAATATACACCTTGGTGATAAATTAAAGAAAAATTACCGAGTTATTTATGGCAGTCAATCTTCTCGAATGTTGTGCTCAGTGCATTGCAATCGATAGGGCGGCAGACACGGCTTCCTATGGATAAAGGATATAAGCCTATTGTGGTCTCCCAATATATACTCGACGGTACGGGGAGCACAAGTCCGTGCTAGCACTTGTCATATCAAAGAGGAGGAATCACCCAACCTTTGATGAAAACAATAGTTATTAGATTTTACGACGCCGGAACACGTCTCTAGCCTAGACCTCTAAATGTGTTGCGTTAGGTTCCAAAGCGTTGTTAAGTTCATTGAAATTTATTTTAGAGTTGATCTTGCTTAGAAGTTTTCCTTTCAATGGTTCACTGCGTGATGTAGATGTAAAATTCCTAAATGCAATCTACAATGATAAACAATCGTTGTTTATTTTTAGCAATGAAAATCCTAGCTACTAAGGAAAGAAGATTACGGTTCTTTCAAACAAAGAGAAAAGAGCACACACTAAATGCACTTTTCCTAAATCATCTTTCACACACAGTCTAAATGCAAATGCAAATGCATGTATTTGTTTTTCGTTCCCTTAATGTGAGGAATGCCAAAAAAGAGAACTAAGTATAGATCTGAAACATTTCACTCAAAGCGACATTTCGACAATTTCTTTTCAAAATGGAAAGGAAGACTAAACGACACTTTTCAATTTCGAATAGAAAATGCTTTTGACACTTCGAATAACAACAAATCAAATCAAATACAAATCAAAAAGTTCAATCAACTACCTAGAGAAGGAAGACTCAATGACACTTCTCTTTTTGACACAAAAAACGACAGTTACGACACTTTTTGCACCAAAATGACAGATCGATTTAAGTAACTTTTCGACAAAGGATTGTAAATGATGGACAAATACATAAAAAAATTTACTAATCCTTATCAATGGAGGCTGAACAATGTAATGCAAGCAGGCTTCAGCAATGAGATACTGTTCATAAGCAGCAAAAAACAACTAAACAAAGTTGAAAACAAAGACAAAAAAACCCCAAATTTCAAGGAGAGAAATAGGATTACTCAGTCATCACACCTGTGCTTCACAGAAATAGGGATGCATCACACCTGCTACACTCGGGAAGTGCGATGCATACTGGTTCACAGTGACAGACAGTGCGATGGGCCAAGGAGCGCAACTGAGATGGGTTTTGGCTCAAATTTGTAGCTGATTTCAGTGAGTTACGCTGAGCTATGATGAACAGTAAAGAGCAAAGTACAAGGGTATGATCTTGAGAGGTGATTGAGCTAGCAAAAGGGCATCTAGAATGCTTGTATGTCAGATGTTCAATTCATAAACTAAACCAGAGATTGACTGAAGCATTCATCTATTTTGCAATTTCAGAGCAAGAGCAATTCGAAGGCTATCTGGCTAACTTCAGGCTCCATCTATAGTTTATAAAGTAAACAACAACAACAAACAAACAAACTATTCACTCCCCAGTATGGTTGCCATTTTGTTTCCAGGAAAACTAGTGTCTTTTTTATCTGCTAGCCCTCTAGGATTGGCAGCTATCCTAGAAACAAACAATCAAAGCAATTCGGAATCTCCTCTATGTATGATAGATAAGAGAGAGGCAAAGGAACCAACCTGGATCTTCCACTTGACTCCTTGCTTGAACTCTCTCCCCCTTGACAGAGCTTGCAACTCCTTTCCTACTTATCCTGCTTAGAGAATACCTGTAGAGACAAAGTAACAAAACACCATCAAGGCATCTCGATCTATTATATCATAAGCATAACAGAATCAGAAATACAATGAACATACAATGGCATTCACAAATACATGATTGTATGGAGGAAAACTCAAAGAACTTTATTAAAATAGAACAACCCAGCTATCTGATCTAGCATCATCCTCCCAACATCAAAGCCCTCTTCACCTCATGAAAAGCAAGATCACCCAACAATACAATGTTCTTTCTCAAAGACAAACTATCAGCACTTCCTTACAAATTACAAAATTCCCACCTCTAGATCTCTCGGATGAGGGATCCATTTATAGATGTGTGCAAGGGTGTGAGTCATCTTTGGGTTTTTGATTAGTGTCATTCCACTTGTTGTTCTTGGTTCCACTTGGAGATTTATTAGATCTCTTACTCATCCCTAGGCGAATTCAGAGAGGCAAGTGTCATAGGAGATGTTTCTAGAATATTCCATGAGTTTCCACTTAGCAAACTATCTCGAACATTTGTCTATTCTTGCTCATCGCACCCCACAGAAGGCCTCTTCAGTATGCATTGCACCTGGATAGTGTAGGAGTCAGTATGGATCGCACCCTGACAGTGGAGCAGTCAGTATGGTCTAGTTTTGGCCAATTCTGAGTGGTTTTTCAGGTGGAACTTTTGGGGAATGATGTAATCAGTTGACCATGATCCTTTAGGGTATGAAACAACACTTTTATGGGTTAAATATCCCTTGGTTTATCGACATATAATATTGGGATTGTAGTGCCCAAATATGTCTATAACACTTAGGTTTCCAATGATTCTTTATCCATGCCTATAAGGCCTTCTCCTTTGGCCATAACCCCATGAATTTACAAATGACTGCGTAATTCACCATGTGTTCGCAATGTGCCTATAGCACTGGATCATTTAACACCACTCTGGGTGTGATATTTGCCCTAGGCTTACACGATCTAGTTCGATTTCTGGTATTTGCATTCTGATTTTCTCCTTCTATTCTTTTTTCTTTTCTGACTTTTTCCTCCATATTTTCCTTCCCCTGTGTACCTCTATTGTCTTGTTTCCCTCCTCCTAAAATTCACGTTTCAGCCTCCAGAGGTTTCTTGAATTAATTGTAGACTGCCTGACTGTAGGAGGGAGTGGAACTCCCCCCCTCTCGCCTCTCCATGGTGCCCAATGCTTAACTCTTGCTGCAAACCCTAGCTCTCTCTGCTGCCTCTCCTTCCCTAACTATCATCCCAATCTCCCATTAGAGATCTTTATTATAGCAATATTCATAAAGTGGTTGATATATATTTATCTATGTCATTTTTTTGTCTTTTTGGTATAACATATGAAAGGTAGAAAATGATGCATAGGTATATATCAACCACTTTATTGCTGCTATTTGATAAGGAATATCAATCACTTTATTGTTCTGCTATTTGAAAGCAAATGTGTTTGAGCTTATTAGTGGCCCATAATTGATTATGGTTAAATATGAGCAATATATGGTAGATAACAATTAACCATAACTAATAAGTGATGGGCAATATAATTATAATTACACAGAAGGTATTCATTTCAAGTTTTGTTTCATGAACCTTAAAGCACTTAGCAACTTAAGCTAGCACACTAGGATTTGTCCCTCCAATTTTATGCCTAAGTTGCATTTCTCATTAGGTATTACTTTCACTACAAAAAAAAGGGACATTGGTGAGGGTCAAAAAATGTCACCATAAGCTCATTGGTGACGGTCAAAAGAATCTCCATCACCAAAAAATGAACGTCACCAAAGGTGGCATCACCAAAAGTATAGATGTTGTGGTGACATTTAAGGTCCGTCACCAATAATGATTTATAATATTGAATAGTGACCGTCACCATTTTATATGAGCAATGGTGATGAAACTTAACCTCCGTCACCAAAAATGTGAACGTCACCAAAGGTATAGGTGTTGTGGTGACATTCAAGGTCCGTCACGAATAATGATTATAATGACAGATAGTGGCCGTCACCATTTCATATGAATAACAATGATTTATTGTGATGGACCTTTCATAGTCATCACTATTTATACATTGATATGGTGACATTCATTGATTGTCACCGTTTCTTATGAACAACAGTGAATTACAGTGATGGACCTTTTATGGCCATCACTATTGATGCATATATATGGTGGCGTTCGTTGACCATCACCATTTCATATTTTGGTGAGGGTTGAAAAATGTCACCATAAGCTCATTGGTGATGGCCAAAAGAGCCTCCGTCACCAAAAACTAGTCATCATTCCATATGAATATCAAGGCACGATGGAATCGAACCACCAACCTCCTGCCTGTAATGCAGGTGCTCTTCCATTGAGCTATCACCCTTTAAAGAATTAGAATTTAAAAAATTAGACCTTAAATATCCAAAGATGCAATTGCATTGATATAAGGAAAGAACTGTCTACCTCTCAATGATAACTATGTCCTCCCATGTAACAGACTCCCTTACTTAACTAGAAGTGGTTTCTAAGCTAATCCAATACTCAAGGTGCAATTGTGAGAGTGGGGTTTAGAAGAATTTTTTTTTGGATGTAATTTAAATTCTCATTTACCTAACCTGGTCATTTGTGGACATTAATATATTCTTTCTTTGTTTCTACTTTTAATGAAATTACTATGTTGCAAACTATTGATGCCATGAAGCAAAATACCATTGCTCAACTTTGAGAGCAACTTGTTGAGAAGGACAAGTTTATCCTAAATCTACATGTCCTCAATAGAAACAATGTTCAAGAAGTAAGAAATTTAATAAGTATTAACAATGAGTTTGGGAATCGCCTTAACAAATTACAAAACCCTGCCTCTTTCTATTATGAAAAATACAATAATGTTTGTTGAGATGACAAACAAGAGGGGGTAAAAAAAAATACTAATGAGCAATAAAGTAGCTTGAAAGTAATATTGATTTACAAAGATCAAGCATTTATGGCCTCTATATATTCAACATAATTGGGAAACTAGCAATTTGTGACTTGGTTTACGTTATGTGGCGATACATACAGAATTAGGGATCCCCAGCATAGCAGAGAGAAGAATGAAATTGTTTAAAAGAGGGAAGAGAGAAACAAACATCACAGGGAGGAGCCACTTATCCCAAGTTCCAACTGTGAGGAGAAAGAGAGGCCAACACACTATAAGGAAGAATGATGTTGCCATTGCTCCGTCTTGAAGAAGAAAAGATGTGACAAGTCAAGGTCTAATAGTAGGAATTAGAAAAAAAAATGAGGCAACCTACCCAAGCACAAATGAATCATCAAGTGCCAACCCACCTGCTGTAGTTCCATAAGCTTAAAAGAACTCAGAATACATGATGCAATGAAACTGGCAGCCCCTAGATAAGGAAGACTGTAGGTACCTTCATTAAAACAAGATAAATATAGTGGAGTTACTGGAAAGATCAAACGCCATTGAACCACCACTACTAAAAATGACCTGACTTCAACCTTCCAACTCTGTTTTCTCTTTTCATTTTAGGCTCTTGCATGCTAGGAAACAAAAAGAAAAACAAACTTTCAACTTTTGTTTAGATCAAAATATTGCAATGCTCGGTGATAAGCATAGAAGGTTTTACACTTCAAAAGTAGCTTGAAAGGTGGACACACTATTAGAAATTAGTTTAGCTATTTGATATCCCATATTTCCTAGTAAACATAGCTAGCCAAAGGTTTTAATGGGAAAAAGAAACACGAATTAGTTTATGTGAAGGATGGCTTTGGCTAAGTTTGGCCTTGAGCTCAAACAGAAAATTTTATGGTCAATTTTTCAAAAATCTTTAGAGGGGAGAAATTATTTCTCCCCTCAGTTTGAACCATGTTTTTTAGATTTGTGATGCAATTTTGAAAATGCAAAAAGATAGCTATAATTTAGCCTCAGCGTGAAATTGGTTGAAACCTTAATTTGTAAGTATCATGTGACTAGTTGACCCTAATGCTAAAGATTATGCTTCGATTGTGATTTGGTACAACTATATCTCATAACAATTGCTCAAAGAATCATTCCTACTTGCATACAGAAAGACAAATCGGTACTATCATCAACCCTCAAAGCATTGTAGATGGGTCGTGCCAAATAAATCAAATAAGAATGCAGAGAAAGGTACAAGTAGATGAATGGCCATAGAAGCAGAGCAATCGACAAACTGAGAACTTCGATAAGCCGCAAATTGGCACACAACTACAATGGGAGGAGAATATGGTACTCTAAAGGAACATCATGGGGTAGGGGAAGAATATGATGGCTTTTCCCTCATAATAGACAAGCACTATCACTACAAGGATTTTAAGGAAATACTTCTTCACAAAGAAAAATAGAGAGAATTTAGTGTCACCTGTAAGCTAAAATTTCAATGATGGCCAATGCTCCAACTATCCATTTTAAGTGGATTATAGGTAGTACCCAGTGTATCCCATATGACTTGACAAGGAGAACTCATATAGAATCAATGTACCATGGATAAACTTGGTAGTTGTCTCTTCTGGAATCCCAAAACCTAGAAAAGCCACTATAAGTTCAGAGCTTATATTTTGATGGATTTCCCCATTGCATCTGGCATCAAATACCATTTCAACAGATTGTCACTTTGTCTTCCCCTTTACAGCTAGTAGCTTTATTCCCACATTTATTTCTCAATGTGTTCTCATTTTTCTGATATTTCTTCAAAAATTCTTCACTTAGAAGAATTTCAAACCACTTGCCACAAACAGCTTGAGAGATGGCTTTCAGACTACAAAAATCAATGGAAAAAGAACTGAAATAAGGGGTAATAAAAGCTACTCCTATGAGAGCCAACAATGAAGCAAGAAAGTATGAAACTATCAAAAGAAACACAAAATGGTATGACTTGACAAGAACTCCTATAGAATCAATGTACCATGGATAAACTTGGTAGTTGTCTCTTCTGGAATCCCAGAACCTAGAAAGGCCATTGTAAGTTCAAAGCTTAGATTTTGATGGATTTCCCCATTGCATCTGGCATCAAATACCATTTCAACAGATGAAGAATGCAACACAGAATGGTATGAAGAATGATGCATCATATTGAGTGCCTTTTAGGAATTTCTTTCATCTGACATAACATATGAATAAGGAATTTTTTGTTGACTAAATTGGGAATCAAAAGAAATGGCCCATGGCTATACATTTTTATTGTTGATAGGAACCAATCAAACAACTAAGACCCCTTTAGAACTATGACCACAATTCAGAACTAATATAAGTTCCTTTCATGCTAAGGGTAAAGTGAATTCAGCTACAGGTCAAGGGGATCTAGCAAACAAACACATAAGAAGATACACTTATACGTAACATAAGTTTCATTTAGATTAAGGTGCATGAAACACTTTCAAGCTAAAAAAATTCAGTAGGCAATCTCAGGTGACATACTACAATTTGACAATTAGCAGCCAACATTGTTTCCTCAAGTCCATAACTGAATGATTAATCATTCAGAATTGGTTAAGGTGTAAAACTTACAAATTCACTTTAGGGACACTTGTTCCATTTAAAGAGTCATAAATGCTGAATTTAAATTTAAGATGTCACCAGCCAGATGTATTTCTTACAGTGGTCGATGGCTAGTAGATAAAACCATTGGATAACAAAAATCAATGTTCGATAAAGAGATTAAAAATACCAACCGCAGAACAAAAGATGATAATCCCCAAAATTTTGCTACCAAATCCATATTTTCTGGCAAACCTCAGGATATACAGTAGCTACAACTCTCGTATGTCACAATTAGGATAGAAATAAAAAAGGATACATTACAAATTTCCATTACTTATTGCAATAGAGTGCTGATATAATTATCAACACATAGTGATAATGGTTGTAAGGTGACAAGAAACAGTGTATATCTAAATCACAAACTGTACCTACATATGCTTCAGGACCTAACTCATAGGCCTGTAACTGAATTCTTACAACCATAAAATTAATTCATGCACTATCAAGCAGTATCATCAGTGATATACATTGCCTTATAAAATATTATGCCTCATACCTTGAATCCGACCTAGAGTTTAATGCACATTTCAATCATAAGTGCTTACCTCAGATAAAATTGGCAACTGAGTTAGGGACTAGGCTTACCCACCCAACCATAGATTGGGCAACATTGTGGTCTTTCCTCTTGCCCAATCACCCTCAAGCCAGATTCCAAGGCATAAGGAGGTTGCTCAAGAATGAAAACAATCAAGAATCCAAGGAAATATCTCCACCCCAGGCTGTCAAAGGGAAATGTTGAAGATGTAGTTGAACTTGTTGACAAAATGCTTGAATGGGATTCCGTGTCTTGGAAAACAAACATTTCAGCTTATACCTAGCAAAGCCACAATAAGGAGGCTCTGAAGCTTTATTTTTAGATGAAGCCTGTATATTTCAGGCCAATCATTTCATCTCGTGCCCAGCAAGGCCACAATAAGGAGGCTTTGAAGCTTTACTTTCAGATGAAGCTTGTAGATTTTAGGCCAGACCAATTTACATTGGCAAGTGGTCTAAATTTGTGCGCCAACTTACTATCTTTGCAGTATGGAGCGCAAGTTCACACTGAGGTAATCAAAGTGGGACTTGAATCAAATGCCTTTCCGAAGCTTGCTCTTATTGAAATTTGTGTGATAAAATGGAGGATGCAATCCAAGTGTTTGATTACATCTATGTGCCTAATGTTTTAACATGGAATTATTTGGTTGTTGGATATGCCCAATGCGGTAGGTTAGAGCATGCAAGGTGATTGTTTGATATGATTCATGAGAGGGATGTGGTCTCTTGGAGTACATTGATTGGGATATACACCCAACATGGGTATAGTGAGGAATCCCTCCAACAGTTCTGTGAAATGCATAGGTCTGGCATGAGGATGAATTATATTACCTTCACTAGTGACCTCAATGCTTGTTACCTTACACTCCATTGAGCAAGGAAGACATCTACATGGCTTGATAATCATAATTGAACTTGAATTGGATGTCTTTTTCGAGAGTTCCCTTGCAGACATGTATACTAAATGTGTTGGAGTATAGATGATGCACACCTTCTGTTTGATAAAATGGTTACACGAGATGACATTTCATGGACATCAATCATTATGAGTTTGGCACCTTAGATAGTGCACACCAATTATTTGATACAATGCCTACAAGGAATGTAGTTTCTTGGAATGCAATGATGGCAACATATGCCTAGGTTGGGTATGGTGAGAAAGCCCTACATATTTTTAGAGAAATGTTGTTGGAGAGAATGAAGACATATTGGGTCACCTTCATTAGTGTTTTAAGTTCATGTGTCTATTTAGAAACTTTGAAGTAGGGCAGGCAAGTCCATGTACACACTATCAGAAGTGAACTCAAGTCAAAATGGGAAGCCACCTGACTTGAAGACTACCATGCACATCGAACTGGTGGACCATGCAATCTGGCGAAAGCTAGCTGGTGTGGGGTTTGAAGTTTGAACCTACAACCTACCAACGACAATGCACATATATGAGTTTGCAAGGGAAGTGGTATTCCTAGTGAGAGATTACAGTTTGCAAGGGAAGTGTTTGTTAAAATTCCACTAAGAATATTCATTGAGGCAGTACAAATGATCTCCCTCTAAATTTTTCTCCCCAAGTTTAACAAAGGGTGGATCAGCAGCACAAGTAGCACCAAATGCCTCTATATTCGGACATTAAATTTTATTTCAAACTACTCAAAGCTCAAACGTAGCTTTGTTCTTATTAAATATCCACGTAAGAGGTCATAAGGTTGTCACAACTTATAAATTTACAATTTGGCACACAACAGTCGCCATGAATGTTTACGAAGATCCAAAATCATTGTAGTCTCTTCAAGCTTTTTCAAAGAAAACTTTCCCCAAGTTGGTAATATTTCTATTTCGATAAGAATGAAGACCCCCTCAGGTCTATATTGTATTTTGTTATTGGAATGGTTCATGGCTATTGTCAAAGCATTGCAAGATTTTGCATATTGGTAAAAATCTGTGCAAAATAAATGTTTTATTGCACTAATTGTAGAGATATGGACTTGAAATTAATCTGCCTCAGTGCAACTACTTCTTGGTTCTGGTGCAAACAAACATATTATCAGAGTGGCACTTGTATCAAAGTGGTGGTTTCCTCGTATTTTATATTGTGAATGGGTGACTGAAAAGTAGGACTCTTGGCTCGCATGCAAAAATATTTCATTTCAAGGATTTGGTGATATACCTAATGTGTATATTGTAGATTAAAATGTATACACAGTAGCTATCGGGATTCGACAACAAAGCACTAGTCATGTCTTCATGACCCAAATCCAAGAGGTTTGAACCCACATGTCCAAAATGTCATTTTTGGTATTTGGATAGATATGTATATGTAATATGAGTAAATATACATGACATATACTCAATGGTTGTGGACATACAATGAAGCACTAATCAAGCACACAATGAAATACAGGTTACTACAATGTCTAAGAAATTATTCAACCTCTTGTCTTGTATAGAACCAACAAAGAACCAAAAATAAATATAAATAAATAATACACAAACTGAGATATAATGGAATATTTCCCTCACATTAAATTGCTGGTTTGATTCGAGATTAAACATGAAATTGAAGGTGCCCTACTTTGTCAACCAAAAGTTCTCTCTTTTCACCCCGGTTAAGGACCTGTAAAACCAAGAACAATTGTTACCTAAAAGGCTACACAAAAGTAGGAAAACTATAAATTAATATTAAAAGAAACATTACATAAAATGGAAGCACATTCTACACCCTGCAATGGACACAAATCCAACAGCAAACAGTTTATCCCCAAAGGATCCAAATACAGTACAAGCTGAGTAATTTCCTTCCATAAAATGAAAAAGAAAAAAATATATGTAGATGTTGGCACAAATCTATAAATGCTTGACATTAGTCTGATACCAAGCTTTTATGTTCTCAAATAGATTCCAGATAAATGACTGGAATAGTAGGAAAATAATTAACTACTTTATACTAAGAGGTGATTTATTGGTTCTTGGGTAGAATGCCATTTGTTGCAAATCATAGGAACAAAATAGTTCTTTGCAATTCCCAAATTATTGGTTGCATGTGAATCTTTGGTTAGATGTTAAAAGAACATTTTCCCTAGGAAAATTGAAGTGCTTGGAGCATCTTTCTCTATTTTTCCTTTTGAGGGAATATTGTGGTTGGCTTTGTTTCAAATTTTGGGAATAAGTTGAACTTTTAAGTGTGTTTGGGTATGTGTGAGGTAGAATACAACAACGTGTTCCTTTGAAGAAAGGACCATTGTGCCTTGTGCATAAGGCACACTCTGAATTTTGAAAAGATAGGTTATGTTGCATAGGCCCTTTCGTGATTTTTTACCAATGGATGGCAAAGGGGATGCTAAAAATAAAAATGATAATAGAAAAGGTGGTTGAAAATAACATAATAATGTAACTTATATTTGTTGGGAGCATTGTTGTGTCGGGATCACAAAACCACAAGATATGTGTCTGTCCTTTGTTGGTCAAAGTAATGGCACATTGAGTTGAGCACCAGGCAGCAGGGGTGGCTGAGGTTGATTCAACGGTGTACAAGGTTGATCCAACACTAGTGTACACCTCTGTCAACTATCACCACTACTTGCCTACTACTGAAAACTGGGCAATATGCCAATGCTATAGTTATATGATCCCAATGCCTACCTGTGCATCTAAGTTACCGTATCATCTTATTTTTAGTAATCTTTTCCATCCCTTGGTGCAAACCCACAAAGGAGATTTATTCATAAAAATATTTCTACTTAAGCATGTATACAACACAGTCTAGTTTTCTAGTGTGTTTTCAATAAAAGGATTGGTCTTGTCTTCTAAGGGATACATCCTTTGCACTCTATCTACAACATACCCATAATGCAATTTAGTCCACTTTCCCAATATGAAACAAAGTCAGCCATGAAATCCCCTCAAAAGGAAGACATATAAAGATGTTGCAAGGTTTATGGCATACAACAACACTTTCATAATGGTAGATAGCTACGTTAAATTTTTAAGAGTGCAGGCTTCAACACAATTGGGTAAGTTGTAGGTAAGAGTACAAAATAATGCATCCCTTGGAAGAAAGGACTGATGGATTGTATAGAAGATGATCCCTGAAAAAATAAACTATCCCTAGATCCATAAGTACAAATGCTTTTATCAAAAATTTCCTGATCTGGGTTTTCACCGAGGGATGGAAAATGCTACTAACAATAGGAAAGCTAGTTGACAATAAAAGGTAATGCAAGTTGGATTTGCAGGGAGGCATAGGGATCATAAAACCACAAGGTATGTGCCTGCCATATATTGGTCAAAGTAGCTACACATCAAGACAAGCCACAAATTCAAGAAGGCAAGTAGCGGTGATTAAGGCCAATTCAATTTTATTTCTTGCTGCGGATATCAGCCCATTTTTATTCTACAATGGTATAGGTCAACAATGCTCTCCAGCAGGTTCCAAATGTCTCAAGCTCTGAGTCACTAACCATGGTGCATCAAATTCTAGTAAGTAAGAAGTTACATTGAAAGGAATTAATGTCTCTCTCTTGATAAGGGCAGAAAGCAATAGTTGAGGTTGATAATGAAAGCTTTCTGGTTTTACAATTTTATAGTACAATACAAAATACACACACACATATGTAATACAGAATATAGAATACAAAATACACTCACACACATATATATAAATTATGATACATGCACACGAAGATTGTGGCATTAGGGCCCAAAGAATAGTCAAACAAGGTTGGGGGATAATGTCTCAAAATGAATACCAAGGGATTTTGTAGCAGTAACAACGATCACAGAAATATCTTACAAGCATAAATTAACCCATATAAGATGCTCTTAAAGAGCACCACCATTGTTTTAGGGCATACATTTTAGGAAGGGGCATAAGGCGAGCCCAATGAATTCCTCCAACAACTCTATCTCACATGCCGAAACCTTCTCCAGAAATGTATTTTAGATGTACAAGTTTGATACATTGTTAAATTTTCAGTTTCACGGCGTGGTGGGCAGATCTACACTTAAAACCCTAAAGAAAGTAAACTAAGACTACTTAGAATACTATCTAAATAGGGGAATTCTAAGCACCAATTCTACTAACACATAACTCTAAAAATTAGAACATCAGGCTATAGAGATTCGAAACAACAGATGTAAATTTTGATTCTGTGTAAAACAAAGTTCTGGAAACTAGGACAGTGAGAGGAATTTGCAGCACACAGTCACATATATCTTAACTGGAAAAGACTTCCACAACAAACTTTTTCACTCCTAAAACATGTCTGTAATGAAGCACCCTATCTCCCTTTATAGAACTAGAGAGCAAGGGTTACAATGAATGTGGAAAAAACCAACAAACCACCTATCTTAAGGAAAGTTTCATGACCCTATTGTGCCTTGGAGAAAGTACCCTCATGCATGGAATACGCTACCTAGAATAGAATACCCACTGGAGAAAACAAAGTGTAAATATGCATGCACCTTCCAACCTTGGAAATAATGACAAGTATAAATCTGGAAGCTCACCTAAATCATGCACTCTGTCTAAGACTAAACTTACAACAACACCCTACTCATCTAAAGATAGCACATGCATGTGCCTCACACACTAGTTGTGTTGCCTACTTAATTGTTGTGTGTTCCTAGTGGATTCTCTAGTGCACCACTATTCCAAATGTAAACAAGTGTACGAAGAAGAATGGTTGAGCAACATGTACAATCTCACAAAACACTCAATAATGGCACATGTAAAATCTAAGCTTTCTATTTTTTACAAGATTGTTCTAATGAGTTTTTGATGTATAATTCCAAAGCATTATTTATATTAAATGTAGATGCAGGGGCAAGGTCCTATGTAGATAATTGGAGATGGTGAAGTGGGAGCCTATTTATATCTATGATATGAAGGGCATTTATGAGTTGGTGCAACACTCCTCTAACATCAGGCTCCACTTTAATAAAAAGGTAGGGTCTTGGAGATCCAATGGAGAGACAGTTGCAGTGTTGTCAGTTCATTGGAAAGGGTCATGTCTCTTTTAAACATAAAATTTGGGGTTGGTTATTGCTTCATCACGGATTAGCTTACAAGAGTAGGTTGCACAAATTTGGTACTATTAGAACCTCTGAAGTACAATCTTCACTGGAACTAAACTTTACTTTATGTGTGGAGGAAGATGTCAACTTTACAAGATTTCCTATAGCAGCATTAAGCACATATGTGGTATTATCAATTGTTTGAGTCCCAAACCTACCATGTGATTCTATTGCTTCCAAAGGGGGGACTATAGACGAGGGTGATATTTCCAAGTGATTTTCTGTAGCACCATCACACACTTTGATGGCTTTACCCATTGCTTTGGGTTCATGCCTTCCATATGATTCATGCACTCCTCAATTAGTATCTTTGCAAACAATTGTCATTGTCTCATTCATCATATGAGATAGTGACATACCATGAGGTTCGAGTACTGACATAGGATCTTCATGAAAAATAACCCCTGCTCTCTTGAAGGAGGATGATACAACCACATAATTTCCCAAAGAACCTTGGAACATTCCTGCAAATTTACTAATTTGTAGGGACCCAACCGAGGCATTTTTGGGTGATTCTGAACAAAGATATTCACTGAGAATAGCCCTTTCTTTTTTTAAAGATTCACATGATATGCCTACATATTTCCCTCCAACCATCTGGAAAATGACTGTCGGCTCTCCAACTTCTCCTTTACATCTCAACCTCTCATGATTAGAACTTCTAGAAGGCAAGGAATTCGACAGAGCATCATTCTTTGTACGATGCTTATAATTCACTTCTCCTCCCCTCAAAGACGATCTGAATGGTGCGTGTTTTCTGCTAAGTTTTTGGAAAGTATTTACTCTTTCAGTGTCCTTGTTTGGCATTTTGGGAGGAAGTTGTGGAGCAGTCGTGTTGTTCTGTATCAAGCTAGAATCATACTCAACACCTTCTTTTTCAATGTAGAATTACTCATTTGGCTTACTACTTTGTTAGTTATTGGGGAACTCTGAAGAATGGGGCTTGCAGTTATGTATATCAATTGAATGTGATGTCATATAAGGAACTGTCATTACTCTATGTGAAGAGATGTTATCCTCATCTTTTTCCAAAGATGATTGAAACCCTGTGCATCATGAGGAGGGGAAAAAAGTAATTAAATATTTGACCTAAAGATTCAGATCTAATTAAATTCATTAGATAATGTCCAAGAATACCCATTAATCCATGTGAACTTGACAAAAGCAGTGAAATCAAAAATCTATTCTGCAAATATTATGATAGTACTTCAAAAAACGCCTTTAGGAATTTAATGAGTGGTCAAAAAACAACGTTTACTGCATGATCAAGTCCAACCATAGTTGAAAAATGATGACCATGTGCATGCTCCTTGCAATTTTTGTCTTCAAAAAACAGATGAATTTTTTTAAGACAATCTCTCATATGCACTTTGATAATTTTGAAGTGTTAAAGATATATATTTGAAATAAAAATACATAAATATTATGTACATGTACAAAAATTGATGTACTGAAAGCCTACACAAAAGCATGAAGTGCAGTGAAAATACATAAATATTATGTACATGTACAAAAATTGATGTATTGAAAGCCTACACAGAGGCATGAAGTGCATTGTGAACTTTTAGAGATCCAAATGATTTTTTTCATGAATTGTAGGGTATGACCTCAATTTGTAAGCCTCAGTTCAATATAAAATCTTTAAACAAGTAATAAAATAAAAACCCAGGAGGAAAAAGGACAACAACTTGATAAACTATTATTTTCATTCCTCTAATTACACGAGCTACCAAACCCTAAGCCAACTGAAAATCCAACATCAATATAGCAAACAGAGTTAAAAAATTAAAGCTGCAAAATACAGATTTGAAGAAAATATTTTAATATTTTTTTGTTTGAAACAAAATTAAAATACTTTTCGACATGAATTCAACCATGGAGGGCAGGGGGCTAAAATTCTCATCATCATCTGTAACGCAACCACGCAACCACCATTTGCAGGGACTGAAGTTTTAAGTTCTGAGGAGCGTCCATTTTCCGAGATCATCTTCAACAGGGACCACACGCCACATTGGCACCTCCTTCCTTGCTCCCATCCCATTCATTCATTGCGCAATCAGACCGTCCCATCCCATTCATTCATTGTGCAATCATACCGTTTGACTGACATAGGAGATTAATCTCATCACTTAGAATCATCCAAATTTGGTTGAATTTGCAAATAATATTTGTAAACCATGTTGCAGAAGAAAAGGTCTCACTGGCAAATTGTTCTATCAATTGGTTTCTATTATTTTCATCAGGTTGGCATAAATCCGATACCTGCATGATAGTGATATAATATATAGGTGGGCATCATGACAAAAACAATTACATATAATATGGGAGGAAAAAGTTATCAGTACAAGTCTAAAGTCTTCATCATTTTGTAAGGAAGCTGGCAAATGTTTCTTGTGAATTGGCGAGGTGCATTAAAGCAACAATATTAAATCAGCTGTGACAAATATAATGACTATCTGGATGCCACATAGCAGTTGAACGAGATTTGAACCCCTCTATGGCAACTTTACGAAGGTTCTGAGCTAAAATAGTGTTCCAGATCTAGAATAGACAAAATTGGCGGCTTGAATTCGTGAACTAAAGTTGGGTTTTGTGACTAGTCTCGTGGATCTGAGGCTGGACTCGTACGCTGCGGCTTGACCCCAATCTCACAATGTCTTCACCGTGACGCTGAGGTGAAATCCGAAGATCTGTGGATTGTTTTTAGTCAGATTTCTCTGTGTTGGAAAATTCAGATCTGAGGCTATTGAACTGCGAAGACATCTGGGCTCACATGATGGTGAAATACCCTTGACAAATATAATGACTATCTAGATGCCACATAGCACAGTATATAGGTTCAAAAGCCAAAGGCGTAGTGTACTCATGTTTGGGGAATTGGGCCTCAATCACTAAGGTAGGTTGGCTTACGGTGTCCATCTATTAGGGGCTCTATATGGTACCCTGTATTCACCATGTTCTAGAAATGTGGTTTGAAGGAAAGGCCATGATATTCGGAAAATGGTCCATTCTGAGATATTTTTTTTTAATGTTTTTGTTTGATATCTGCGACAAAAAAAGATCGGATATTCTGAAGAGTCTTCTTGGTAACAGAAATGAACAAGCGTTGTTGACAAGAAACAATTGACATTGAGAAGGCATTGCAAATATCCAACAACAACGCAAGTCTGGACTCTTGTTGAGGGGATTGCGGTCACAATCCCCAAGAGCACTTAGTTTACTATTCATCCTATGGTGAGCACTATATATGGTGCCCCTTATACAGCCATCAATTTGTTCCGTGCCATGACATTATCTTCTGCCATTCAAGTATCCTGTTGCAGTTTGATCTCTTTTCGATATATAAAATACTACTAAATCGAAAGCCCTAATTCAAATGATAGATAATAAGTCGCTCACACTAATGGCATCAGAATATAATTACAAACTTCAAAAGACAAGAAATACATACCGAGACTCGGTCCTTCAGTTTTTGGACCTTCGCAGAAAGATTGGTCATCCTGTGTTTGGAAACCTCAACCTGAGGCACCATGGTGGATATGGAATACCGTCTATCCAATGGAGGGCTCTTGCTGTATGAAGTGGGCAGCACATCTTTACCCCAATCATTCTCCACGTCCTCGTCATCACACATCTCAAAAGACTTCATTTTCTCAAATCCGGGGAGCTGCCAACTCCACCTTCCCACTACTGAGTCCCCCATTTGGGTCTGTCTATCGATCTTGAGACTCTTGATATATCTGAATTCTATCTAGCTGGACTTAAACCCTTCTTTATGGTTCCAGATCCAAAAGTCCGCTTAGGATTAAATGCGGAAAGTTTCAATACCCATGAGAAAGTTAAAAGTTTATGGCGGGAGCTTTTGAACATGAAAATTTCATTTAATAATAGTTGCTCATGGTAGCACCGTGGTAGGTGGATGACATATGTAACCATCCCCGAGTAATAGTATTATATTAAATCTGTTCAAAGTATTATCCATGTATTGGAAGAGTCTTTCAAATTAATACAATATGCTTATTATATTGATATTGATATTATATTGAGTGATTTTTTAGTAATTCAATACGAAATGATTTTTATTAATATAAAAAGATTTATATTAATAGTATATGACAGAATCGGCTTAAAGATGGCCATGGACAAATAGGTCTATGGATGGCCATGAAACAAAGTCCATAATATATATAGGAAATGAAAAACAGAGATATTGGAATCCTGTAGATTGGGATTGATCACCACTACGTTTTTTCTTTCCTTTCTTCTTTGTTACTTTGATTTAACCTTCTAGAGGTCTGGCTACCAAAGCCGCCTTAAGGAGTTTTTGATAATCCAAAGAGGCATATTTGTCAGAGTCTGAAGAGGTTGATTCACGGGCGCGCTTTATGGCACTGATTAGAATATTGTTACTAAGTTCTTCTCTTTTGGCTAACAAAACTTGGATCTCCTAATATCCTTCACAAGGCTTTTGGAGATCTGAATCTTAGGCCTCGTCTGATGTGAGCATGTCATCATTAGACTCATCATCTTCCTGATCCAAGGAAGAGGAATCCTCGTCTTCTTGAGGAGGCAGGCTACAAGGCTTCCATACTTTAGATGTGGGCTTCTATTTGACTGGATTTTGAGAACAATGGTTTTGAAGATGATCTGTTTTATGGAAAAGTCTACACATGACAAAGTTTACACAGAAAAGTAGTGTTCTCATAGTCCAGTTGGTGGGTGCAGTGAAAATCACTTATTTTTAAATTAATTTTTCCATGAAAGTCATTGTTGATGTTGAGTTCTATGCAAATCCTGCGATAGGTGAAGACTCCACACTAGCCTCGCGAGGGATCTGTAGCCAGAAAACCACCCAAGGTGTTTCCAATACCTAGAAACACTTGAAGAATGCCATAGATGGGCCAACAAATTTAGGAGCCTAACCATTATGGGTAGCTTTGTGATCATAGTTGTGGAGGGGTCAAAATGTGGGAACCAAGGGGCCAGGAAGAGCCCAACTTTTCCCCAAAACCAAGGCCCCTTAGAAAGAGCATTTTGATAATCCACATCCTTTTCAAAAATGATGATGAATAAGCCCTTGGAACATAAGAGGACCTTGCATGCCTTGGTCCAAGTTGAATGGATCCATTGGTAAAGGTTTGTTGTACATGGCCATTGCCCATTGAAACAATAAATGAGGCCATTACATGCGAACAACTCGTAGATTCTATCCATATATGGATGAGTGATTTCCATGGAAGGAACATCCTCATCTTTGTCTATTATAAAAGGACTCGGAGCAACGTGGGTTTGAGCCGACTTGCCCAAGGGCAAGGGATGTTTCTAAGGTGGCTCTGCACTTTGGGGATCCTAGTTTCAGACCTCGTCTTTGTAAGAGGAGGCTTGGGAAGAGGAAGGCTTTCCCAAAGCTCCCCCATGCAGTTAAAGAGCCAAGAAAATTGTGACATCCCTGCGTATATTATAAACAGAGAGAAGAAAGAGATCTTCCATTTGCTTACCTTCGAAAAGAAGGCATTGCAATCCAAAGGGTAGCCCTGTTTTGAATTCCAACAATAGCTTGAGGTCTTTTACCATATCTGTAGCTCTAACATTTATTATAGTATGGATTTGGGCCAATTACAGTATGTTGTAATATTAAAGAACAAGATCTTTTTATTTTTGGAGTGTGTTGTCAAATTGAATAAGGTGTTGTCTAATTATTATATATATTTTAAGTGTTTTGCTAGAATTTGGGGAAATAATTTTTTATCAAATTGTGATTTTTTTGTCGTTTAAAATGAATTTTTTACTATATATGGATTCTACCGTGCGAAACTCCTAGGATGTTGAAAATGTGGAGAGTTCACAATTCAAACTTGTGATTCCAATAAATCTTTAGTGGATATGCCCAAAAACACTCCAAACAGATACACTAAACAACTGGGAAACGAGATTTTTTTATTTCTAGGACAATGGAGTCTTTATTTGTAGAAATAAATATTTTTCTAAATTGTTAAAGTGTCATTACATAAATTGGATTATATATGTAAGTATTATCTATAGTTTTAAAGGTATGTTTAAGTTTTTATGAGTTAAATGGGTTTTATGGTCTATATTTTTAAAGATTAAATTCATAATCATAGTTGATGTTTTATTTTAATGATTTTTATTTATTTATAAATTTACTTATAAAGGTTTTTATTTTATTCTCAATTCTCTAATATAACATTTTTTTATTTTGGCTGGTATATGCAAGTTTTATGAAATTTCCATATTCATGGTTGTAATAATTTTTGGAATGTGATTGCATGGTGTGTTGTTCTAATTTAGATTCATTTGTATTTATCTCCTCAAAGCATGTGAGTCCCATTTAGTTAGTGCTTGGTGTAATTAATCTTTCTTTGGGATAGAGTTATTGCAATTGAATCTATGTGAATGCACTCACTCAATATGTATATAAGTATCTCCTCATTTGATTAGAATGTAGGACAAGTGTAAGATACCCTCCCTAAAGTATCTTAAATTTTCCATTAAATTTTCTGAGTCTGGTCTCAATGTTTAGTGTGGCATTTTCTAAAATAGATTATGTGTACTTGGCTATATAGATGCACTATCTTGGTTTTAATTTCAAATAGATATACACAGTGGCTAACACATGCCAAAGAAATGCTTCAAGACAAAATTATGTTCTTTGGACTAAACCCATAAATTCATATATTTCCCATACAAGTTTGTATAACCATAACTTGAACATAATATATCATTTCATTAACATGGCACATAAATACACAGTGAGCAAAAGGAGTAGAGGAACTTGGTAATAACTCAACAATGTGAACTTCAATATATTAAGTGCTCTATAACGTGGTTCCAAAAATACAATACTAAGAGAAATAGGCTTCTAGATGGCTTAGCTCATTCCCCTTTCACCTAGAAATATCAGTGCATGCAAAGATTGTATACACTAGCCTTTAACCTGGAAGCAAGTTGACCTCATCTTTCATGTTTAGCTTCTAGATTGACTATAAATGCACTTTGGTTCACATAACCAACAAAGTAGGTAATTTGTGGTCACTACAACACTAGTAATCTCTACACCTTCAATTGGAAAACTTAGTCACAGTATCATGGTCTCTCCCCATCACTCTTCTAGCATGAAAGAATGGACTCGATCCTCTGAAGTTACAATACTTGACCCTCCTTGTTATTATCATCTCTCTGCCAACAAGGAAATATGTACCTGACCAGCAAGAGAACTCACATTTAGCTCTTGAAATGACACTCCCAGCTTAGAAATAAAGAGAAACTCAACCTGTCTAAAAATAATAACTTAGTCTCTCTAGTAGCGGGAGATTCGGCACAAATACCAAGCAACTCGACCGGAAAGACCCAGGATAACTCATCCTCTTTAGATGGAACTCGATCCCTATATTATAGATCTTAGTAAACCATGCTTTTATCTCTGACTTCTACCATCCATGATACCCTTGTGTCCCCTTGCCTCGTTCAATACACCAGAACATATCCCCCCACAACCTTTTTGTTCAGGCCATTCCACTTTTCCTACTATTATGAACCCCCAAATTTGGACCCAATTCCCATACAACTACACCCTTGGGCCCCCTTGGCTAAGGGATTAAACACATTAAGTGTTATGGGATGTGATAACCTAATCCCCTTATCACAACTAGAAGTAGGCTCACAAACACCATCAATATCTACTGGAGGTGCTGCGATGAAAGCAAGAATGAATACAAAAGTTGGGGTCCATAGGATAGGGATCATCAAGATGTTAAACTGTCCAATGTAAATATGGTTTTCAATGCTAGTGATCTAGTCACATAAAAGACCCCATAAGAGACATTCATGTATTTTAAGGTGTGATTTATTGTTGAGTTCACATATTTGGAAGCACAATTGCACAAGTGGAAACATCTCACATTTGGACTTTGGTTTCTCCTCATTAGCTAGACTCTGTCTAAGGATAGGAACATTGTGCATTGGTTGGCATTCCACCTATAGATATAGGTCTTAATATATGCTCGTTGTCATCTATTATAACAAACACATTGGCAAATTCAGATATGCATCTACATAGGTAAATGAGTAGATTCATAAATGGTTGCAACGCTGGGCTTGAATCCTTAACAAATTGCTTGGCATATATCTGCATCTATTTTAATTGTTGGTTTTGTGATTGGGCATAGTTATAGCTATTTGTGTGAAGAAAATAGAGTTTGGTGTGGTTGGGATTATTAGAGGGTTGTGCAGTTGGCAATGATAGAGTGTTGGCAAGCAAAGTAAACCAAACACATTTTGGGAATTTAGTTGGCAGCGATCTGGCCACCACATCCAAAGTAAACCAAACATGATCTGGGAATTTACTTGGCAATGGTCTAGCAACCACATGCAATGTAAACCAAGCAGTGAGAAAGTCTGAAGACAGAGAAGATTACATTGTTTATTTCCATAGAGGATTTGTGTTGGTAAAATGAGTGGTAGCTAGGTTGCAATATTTATTTCCAGTGAGGATTATACAGTATAATTCCCTTGTTTACAGATTAGTGCTTTTATATCTGACGAACTGATTTGAAATTTTTTTGAATACTTAATGGTAACTTGATATGTAGCTCTGATATATTGATACTCCCTCTTTGCAGTCTTCATATGGCTTTCCATCAAATCCTACATGAACCTAGATACTCAACTAATGGTGAAGGCAATATAAAGTTGACTATGATTCAAATAAATGAGACTACCAACAAATTGACTTTCAAAGAATCACAATCCTTAGTCGTCTTAGCTTCTGATTGAAATGGAGTAGAATGAGGCTTACAAATAATCTATTTTAAATATCTTCAGGATATCCAAGGCATACTTTGGCTTAGAAATGAAGATACTATCACCCAATTGCATAACTTTAATGCCAAGAAATAAATGCTATAGATACAAGTTATTCATTTCAAATGTATCTTTCAATTGTGACTTTAGACTTAAATTGAATCACCATTATTTCTAGTGATAATCAAATCATCCACATGCTTCTGATTGAAATGGAGTAGAATGAGGCTTACAAATAATCCATTTTAAATATCTTCAGGATATCCAAAGCATACTTTGGCTAAGAAATGAAGATACTATCACCCAATTGCATAACTTTGATGCCAAGAAATAAATGCTACAGATCTAAGTTAGTCATTTCAAATGTATCTTTCAATTGTGACTTTAGACTTAAATTGAATCACCATCATTTCTAGTGATAATCAAATCATCCACATAAATCAAAATTAAGAGAACTGCATCATTCACATCTAACAATAAATACTGTGATCTATGTTAGGATGCCTCAAATCAAGTTGTAGAAAAAAAATAGTAATCTTTTGATTTCATATCCTAGGTTCTTGTAATCATTGAGAGGATGCATGCCATGGGGAAACTATTCAATATAATTCCTAAGATAGCTCCCCATTTGCTTGAAATATTGTAGGTCAAGGTTGATATTTGGTGGTGGCCAAATAACAATAGTTGAAAACGTGATTGGATCAATGCTTAGTCAATCGTGGTTCACACAAAAATCCAATATAGTCAAGTTTCTTCTACCCAAATGCACACTTCTTCATGTTCACAAATAAATTGTCACATGTTGTAATTTATTCATCCTAGGTCTAGTTGAAAAGTAATATGTCTAAGTACACAATTAGAGTTGAGTAAAGATGTGGTTGTAGAACTTTGTTCATCATCCCATGAATGTTGCAAGGCAAAAATTGGTAACACTTAATGACATCAGTGGCCATGCAAGCAATCCTTGTCACATCTTGAAGGATGTCTTCCACATATCCTTAGGTAAAATTACTAATCCATTACAGATCTTAAGTTTCATTTCACACTTAAATAATCAGTTGTCTCTATTAATGAAATGATGTTTTTCTTTATTTACAAGTGAAGTACTAACACATGCTAGATAGTTCCAAGGCATGATAGGCATGCCAGGATGTACTGTCAGTGCCAAGGTGTGGCGTGAATGCATGCTAGGGAGTGTGAGGGCCAAGTGCTAGGGAAACACAAGGGAGAACTCATTTCAAATGCATGGAAATGAATTGTCAGCAAGTTCCAGGTGTGCTAAGGAGGGAGTGAAAATGTATACTAGCCAGTGCCAAGGCATCACAAGGGAGAACTAGGTCAAAATGCTTGGAAATGAACAAATAAGAGTGCAGTGTGCCAAGGAGTGTCAATGAATTCCAGGTGTCCCAAGGATGAAGTGTGTTAGGATAAGTTCAGAATAGGACTTGTAGGAGGCAAGCCTATGGTTGTGATAAGGTGTGTACAAAGTAGTTTCAAACAAAGGGAGAATTTGGGTTGGGCACAACATTGTTTTGTCAATGACTTGGTTGGGTTCCCAAGTCGCAAAAAAAGTAAGGCTATCTATGAGGGCATGATAGCTAGGGAGTTCCAAGGTGTTTTAGGGAATTCTAGGAAGCACTAACACATGCTAGACAGTTCCAAGGAATTTTAGGCATGCCAAGACATGCCAAGTGGTCAGGCATGCCAAGAAGTTCCAGGTGCCAGGGTATGGTGCCAACACATGCTAGGGACTGTTAGGGCCAAGTTCTACGGAAGCACAAGGGAGCAGTAGTTTCAAATGCATGGAAATGAATGAATAAGAGTGTGATATAGAGTGTTAGCTAGAGAGTACGAGGTGTGCTAAGTGTCAGGGAGTGCTAGGATGTGTTAGGGAGTTCCAAAGCATATAAAGAAATGTAGGGGATGCTAACACGTGCTACATAGTGCCAAGGGATTATTAGGCAACGCCAGGTGTTATGGCATGTCAAGATTTAAACTTTGTTTCTTAGATGTGTAATTTTACGATCACAGTTGGATGTGAGCCTTGTCTTCGTAACTTGTTAAGTTGGATAAGTTGAAATTATACGTGAGTATCCTGAGATGAGTTATGGGAAGCTCTTAAGTGAACAAGACATAGTCTAGTTGTAGTAATTGTAACTTGGTCAAGTTGTTGTCATAGTCAAGTTGTTTTTATAGTTGAGGCATGATTTTGTTGGGTTCCCATGTTGCAAAAAATGTAAGGGTAGTTTTGAGGGCATGATAGTTGAGGAGTGCCAGGGCATGCTAAGGAATTAAAAAGCATGTTAGCACGTGTCAAACAGTGTGAATGCATGCCAAGGAGTGTTGGAGAGTTTCAAGGCTACGCACAACATTATTTTTTAAATGACTTGGTTGGTTTCCAAAGTTGCAAAAAGGATAAGGCTATCTATAAGGGCATGACAACTAGGGAGTGCCAACATGTGCCAAGAACTGCCAAGAAGTGCTAACACATGCTAGATAGTTCCAAGGAATGTTAGGCATGTTGTTGCGGCCTTCGTTTCGATTTTTTGCGGGAACACAAGACAGGAACAAGTGGGGAATAGGAACTAGGAGTGGTCCGACAATTGTGGAAAGGTGGCAGGGGAGAGCAAGAGAAACTAAGAAAGTAGAGAGAAAAGGCAGCCAAAGGCAGAGTCAGCCAAGCAGGAAATAAGTGGAACTGGCAGTCTAGGTGTGGAGCAGAGGATAAAAGGCAGAAGAAAGGATGGGAAAGGGTTGGTGATTACTAGCTGTTGATGAACCAAGCGAGCCAGAAATCAATGCAACCTTCCTGAGTTGCGGAAGGTGGGTACACCCTTGCTCTATTGGTCTTTGATCTATGGGTTGGGTCATTCTTGTTGTTGATGATCAAGCTTTGAGCCTTCTGTACTTATTTATGTATTTCTTTATATGAAGCATAATGAAAGAGATAGTTTGCACCTATGATGTATTGTTGAGTTCTATACTAGCTCTTTAAAATTTTTAAATATTTTTCTATATGCTATATGATTTCCTAACGTAATGTCAGTAGAATAGTATGGTTGGATTATAGTAGGTGCTTGATTGTTATGAAAAAAGATCAGTTGCAAGTTGTGGTTCCCTTGGTGCCTCATTCTACCCCCTCACACTTCAGTCACAACATGCCTCGAGTGAGACTCCTTACCCTTTCCGGGTAAGGTGAAAATGCTAACATTGTTTTAGACTACAACAGAGCCTTGCTGGCCCCTTGTGCCTAAACCCAGGGTCTCTTCCCTATTCCCATTTTTGTACCAACACATGCCAAGTCATTCCAAGTGCTAAGGCATGCCAAGATGTGCAAGGTGTTAGGGTGTGGTGCCAACACATGCTAGTGAGTGTTAGGGAGTGCCAGGAAACACAAGGGAGCACTAGTTTCAATTACATGGAAATGAATGAATAAGAGTGTGTGATAGGGAGTGCAATGAGTTCCAGGTGTGTTAAGGATGGAGTGACATGGTATGCTAGGTAGTGCTAAGGCATGCTAGAGTGTGAGGGAAACATCCGACCAAGATGTGCCAGGTGCTAGGGTGTGCCAATGCATGTTAGGAAGTGTTACAAAGTGCCATGGAAACACAAGGGACCACTAGGTCAAAATAATGCATGGAAATGAATGAATAAGATTTTGTGATAGGAAGTGTTAGTGAGTTCTAGGTGTGTTGAGGGAGTGACAAGATATTCTTTGCAGTGCTAAGGCATGCTAGAGGCCAAGGAAACAATATGCCAAGATGTGCCAAGTGCCAGGGTGTGCCAATGCATGCCAGGGAGTGTTAGGGAGTGCCACAAAAACACAAGGGAGCGTTAGTTTCAAATGCATGGAAATGAATGAATAAGAGTACATGACAGGGAGTGTCAATGAGTTCTAGGTGTGTTAAGGAGTGAGTGACAAGGTATGCTAGGTAGTGCCAAGGAATGCTATAGTGCTAGGGTGACATGCCAAGATGTGCCAGGTGTCAGGGAGTGCCATGGAAAAACAAGGGAGAACTAGCTCAAAATGCATGCAAATGAATGAATAAGAGTGTGTGATAGGGAGTGTCAGTGAGTTTCAGGTGTGTTAAGGAGGGAGTGACAAGGTTATATGCTAGGCAGTGCCAAGGTATGCTAGATTAGTAGGGCATGTCAGGGAGTACTAGGGAGTGTTAGGGAGTGCCAAAGCATGCCAAGGAATGTAGGGGGTGCTAACACTTGCCACATAGTGCCAAGGGATTGTTATATGTGTCGAGTGCTATAGCATGTCAAGATGTAAATTATTTGCTCAGTTTTTTTATGGCCATAGCTGGACGTGAGCCTTGACATGGTAACTTGTAAATTGTTAAGTTGGATAAGTTGAAATTATACATCAGTAACCTAAGATGAGTTATAGTTAGTTCTTAGGTGAACAAGGCATATTCTAGTTGTAGTAACTGTAACTTGGTCAAGTTGTTGTAGTTGTGGCGAGACTTGGTTAGGTTCGCAAGTCCCAAAAAGATAAGGGTAGTTGTGAGGGCACTATAGCTAAGGAGTGCTAGGGCATGCCAAGGAATGAAAAGGCATGCTAACACATGTTTAACATTGGCAATTCATGTTGAGGAATGTTAGAAAGTGTTAGGGAATCACAAAGGAGAACTAGGTCAAAATACATGGAAATGAACAAATAAGTGTGTGTGCCAAGGAGTGTCAATGAATTCCAAGTGTCTCAAGGACAAAGTGTGTTAGGAGAAGGTTAGAATAGGAATTGCAGGAGGAAAGCCTATTGTTACAATTATAAGGGGTTAATCAAAGTAGTTGAAGACAAAGCGAGACTTTGGGTTGCACACAACATTATTTTACCACTGACTTGGTTGGGTTCCCAAGTTGCAAAAATAGTAAAGTTATCTATGAGGGAATGACAATTAGGTAGTGACAAGTTGTGCC
Organism: Pinus tabuliformis; assembly: GCA_031772625.1. NCBI lineage: Eukaryota > Viridiplantae > Streptophyta > Pinopsida > Pinales > Pinaceae > Pinus > Pinus tabuliformis. Next base: position 374,123,173 of record CM062818.1, read on the forward strand.
AGGGAATGCCAAGGTAGTTCCAAGAGTGTGTTAGGTAGTTTCGGGGTGTGCTAACATGTGCCAAATAGTGCCAAGGCATGCCAGATGCTAAGACATGCTAGGATGTACAAGGTGCAAAAGTATAGTGCCAAGGTAGTGCCAAGAGTGTGCTAGGTAGTTCCGAGGTGTGCTAACATGTGCCAAATAGTGCCAAGGCATGCTAGGTGCTAAGACATGCTAGGGTGTATAGGGTACCAAAGTATATTGTCAGTATGTGTCAAGGAGTTTCAAGGCAACAAAAGGAATAACCAAGCTAAAATGCAATGAAATTAACACATAAGTGGGTTAATAAGTCGAGACTTTATATTTTTCAAAAGGGGCATGCTAGGCACACTAATAATATATTCCAATACATGCCAAGTTCCAATGTGTGCCAAGTGCTAATGTTTGTCAATGCAATATTATTCCAAGGTCTTCTAGGGCATGCTAGGGACTACAGGGAATGCCAACACATGCTAGGGGAGTGTTATGTTATGCTAGGGCATGCCAACATGTGCTTGGGCGTCCTACTCATGGCAATATGTTCTAGATACAAAGATGTTCCAGGTACAAATATGTTCCAAAACATGCGAGGTGCCAAGGAATGTTAGTGTACAGTTCCAAAGCATGTTAAGGTGTGTCATGAGTGTATTTGAGGAGTATTTGGTCTCTCTCATTAATAGAATTGACAGAGTTTGATTGTGTATTAAATAATATAGTTCCTACACACACTAATGGAACTTTATTTAAAGGAAATTTTCTATATAATAATCCTATTAGAGATGAATCATGTGTTGACTCATAGGAAAACTATATTCTTATGACTTGAGGGAAATGATACACACTAATTACTTTTTAACAACTTGACTAACTATAACCACTATGACCTTGGAAACATAATGAAAAAGGATCCACAACAATGGTCTTAAATCGTTATCTTTTGACAAAAAATATAGTAACAGGTACATAACGACATCAAAAACTCATTGGAATGAGCAATGATAATGAACATTTTTTTACCATCACCAAAAGTAACCAAAAATATCACTGGTGAGGATCAATAAAGGATCATCACTAGAAGTGTCACCAAAGAGAGAATTAGTGATGGTCCTTTAACGACCCTCACCAAAAGTGTCACCAAAGAGAGAATTAGTGACAGGCCTTTAATGACCCTCACCAAAAGTGTCATTGAAAATGGCTTTGGTGACAAACCTTAAAAGACCATCACTATATGCACTTATAACAATGTTTTCTTAAATACCATCACCATATGCGACATTGGTGACGAACCATAAAGGTCCATCACAGCATGACCCTCACCAATGACCTTTTCTCTTGTAGTGTTTGAGATCTAGCATTGTAATTAGAGTGTTATGAGTTTACATTAAATATCATAAGAAAGCATGAAAAAGGAAAGGAAAGTTGCCCGAAAATTTTAGCGTATAAAATTTTCCTTACTTATATACACAAAAATTACATCAATAAATATATAATAACAAAATACAACAACATTAAATATGTCTTAAACATAAATTTTTCAAAATTCTTGGAAAAATGTTCTAATGATATTTTAAACTTTAAAATTTTAAAAATTTTAAAACATTTTATTCTTTACTCAATATGAAATTATAATTGATAATATAATTATGTAAGAAAATTTGTTTTTTTGTGTGATAAAAGATTCTAAAATAAATTTAGATATCTTTCTTACCAAAGTGAAAATTTCATAGATTTAGAATAATTGATTTATTTGTAACTTAATTAAACTGATGTTCGAAAGCATTTTTATTTTTTTTATTAGTTATGTGAGTCTGAAGAGTATTATCAAATTAATCTATGGCTTGAGTAATCTTGTCCCAAAAACAACTTAAGCCTTCACAATCACCCTGAAATAACATCCATCCTTAACCACACAAAACCTTACCGTAATTACATCTTTCCCCACAAAAATTTCAAACCCATCACATTTACACCAAAAAAAAATATCTTAACAAAACACTCTTTCATTTTTTTCCTATCACTCGCTAAACTCCAAAATAATGTTAGTAAATGGATAAAAAAATAAGCCAAGAACAATTACTATGACGAGAGAAAAATCACTTGTCTCATAAAAGGTGGATGGTAAGCAAAAATAGGACGATCAATTCAATTGTAAAGTGCCACCAAGGTTCGAATTTCAAAAAAGACTAGCCCATCAAATTTGACATTTTTCAGAGCTTCCAACTTGTTTTCATAATTTCAAGGTATATTTTTTACGATTTTGTAATTTTTTAACCTGTATTTGAAGGGAAAATCACCCTATGATGAGAAATTCACCCTTCAAATTCCAATCTTGAGTGCTACTCGTGATTCATATAATATAAATGATATTGCGCACTTGGAAGAATGGTCATTATGGAAAATTATTCATCCAATCAAATCACTTGTCTGATAAAAAGGTGGATGGTGAGCAAAAATGATGCAAAAGCATCTAGACCTAGCCAGCAATGTGATGGTGTGGTCACATGTTGTGGCTAATAAAATTTTGGATGAAGAATTGATCATTTAAATTGCATTAATTTCAAATTATGTAAGTGGTTAATTTGTTGCCTAATTCTGAACAAAATTGGGAATAAAATGGCAAGTGATCCTCCTTGCCTGGAGATCAAGTGAATTAGCTATATTGATTAGTTGGAGTAGGATTTGATTTCTTAAAATATAGTGGATTCCTTCATTTGTGGAAGGAAACTGTTAGATGGAACATATATGTAATTTCCTTTCTTTTCTAGAAGAAAGAGTCGAGAGGGAATAGAGAGAGAGGCTTCAAGACGAAATCATAGGCCTACGAGAAGATTGGGAACAAAGGCCACTAATTCAAGAATCAGGCCAGAGAGGAAAGATTTAGGAGCGCAGAATAGTGTGTGGATTGTAATTGAAATAGAGGTCTTTTAATTTGTGTAATTGGACAAGACGAGACTCTGTAATCATTTTATATTGAATGAATGAAATTTTTTTGTTTATGATTGATTATCGGGTCTGCGGAAACCCTTGTATGCTTTGAGATTCTTTGCATTTAGGTCGGGTGATTATTCCTTAGTTTTGTTGTGTTTAAACGCCTAAACGTATGTTTGATAGAAGTCAGGGGCTTTCTTTTAAATATCATTGTTTGATATGGGTCGGCGAAGTGTTTTTACATAGTTTTCGTTCCGCAAGCGAAATTCCCATTTACACTAAGAAATGTCACAGAACACAGAACCGAATCCAAAATCAGAATTTGAAATTTTATAAAGGGTGGCTTATATTCAGATCGGGTCCGTAAGACTGATCGGATCGGTGCTTTAGAGTGGCCAAAGTCTAGCTTGGAGGATTGTGACCATGTGATATGCAATTAAATCGTAACCGTCAGACCGCGATCAACCGTGGCCATTGGATCGCAGAAGTGATTTTGTAACAATGTATGGTATTTTGGGTGGTGGAAGGACTATAAACAGTATTGAGTGGTGGTCACCTGATCCCATTCACCCTTCGACACGTAGTAGTGAGGGTGAATAGGGAAACTGCTTTATCGATTAGCTAACCCCCGTATAAATTGTCCGCCCGAAATACGATATGGGCCGTCAGATCTGCTACGCGTAGATCGACGGTGGGGAATTAGTGACCGTTTAAATATTCGAATCAATGCTGACCGTTAGATTGATGAAGAATCGGACGGTGGAGATCAGCCGATCAGGGATCAGTGATCGGAGCACGTAATAGGAAGTCGATATTCCAAAGGACGGATCCACCGATATATATTAATGTAGATGTATAATATTTGAGTTCCAGATATAGGTGTGGAGTGGGGTTTTCATGTGTATTTCTGTGTTTCTGTGTATTTTGATATAAAGTATTGATCGGGGTTTCTTTTAAGGCTAAAAGCGATATAAACCATTCCCGATAGTGTAATGGTTCCAATAGTTCAAGTGGTCCCAATTTTAAAGAAAAAGCACCAAAATTACGCTTCCGATATATATATGTGGGCATGAAATTTAAAGGTTTATAAGGGTGAAATAGTCCCGATAAGGTGTGAGGGTGTAGTAGCCTTATGGTTGCATAATTTTTGGTATCAAGGTAGGAAAAGGGAAGAAACATTCCTGCTAGAAGGATGTGTTGCTTATGAAGATTTATGATACAAAAGGTATGAAATTTGCAGCAGTTGAATGAATGGCAATGTTGGGCACAAGACTACAACAGTAAGACTATAGGAATAACTTTTGGGAAGTTCTTAGAGATTGTAGCAGAACATCATTCCAGCTGAGGCTTGGAATAGATAGGGACAGGGGAGTCCTTAAGAGAAGTGAGTGGAGTAACCAAAGAGAGAGAAAGATTGCTTAGTGCAAGTTCTAAAGAAAGAGGACTTGGAGACCAGGTAGAGGAGAAGCTTGGTGAGAAGATCAAATTAGAAGGAAGTTGATTGGTTGCAGGTGTAGAAGCTCACACAGAAGAGAATATGGCTACGGAAAGTCATATGGAAGGTGCAGAAGAAGGCTACAAGATGGAGGGGAAAGGTGCTCAAACAATCCATAGGAAATAGATGAGTCAAGTAGAGATTGACAAGGAAATGGCTGAAATAAGAAAAGAACTTGATGTGTTTCTAATGCTGCTAGAGGAGAATCAAAGACAAGGTTGGGTCTTGAAGAGGAAGCCAGTGAAGTGGCCTAAGTTGCAGAGAAGGCTGCAACAAGAATAGGTAAAGTGGTTGATGGAAAACCTCAGAGAAGTAGAAGTAGAAATGGAAGTTTCCATTTGTAGACCAGAACAGGGTGAAATGTTGGGTGAAGAGGATAATGAGAGATCAACTCAAGATCTCATGGACTATTGGCATAGTTCAGAACAATTCGAAGAAATGATGACAAGGGAAACAGATGAGGCAATGAAGCCTTGTGATTTTAATTCTTATAATTTGTGTATGTTTGTAGGATATGCATAGGATGATGGATAGTCTGGTGAAACTGTCACAAACATGAATGAAGCTCTTGAGGTGAAGTATGATAGAGAATGCCTTTTAGAGGAAGAAGGTATTCATTTATTGCAGCAGAAAGAGTTCATAGATGAAATTCTATTTGTTGTAAGACAGTCAGATGAAGTTGATATGGACCAGAAGTCTAATGAAAATGCCATAGTGGTACTACAAGAAGGTAAACAAATGAATTTGTTTAATGAAATTGATGAAAGAACTTTGCAATATGATAGTGCAGAAAACAGGATAACTAGGGAGGATTGCCACAAAGAGAACGGAGTTGATAATGGAAGTTGTGATGAACTACTAGAGAGATTTCACATGGAAATAGAATTCTTGGAAAGATTTCTCAAGGAACCTGAAGGAGAAATGAAGCTTTTAGAACCTAATAAAAAAAAGGATATGGTTACCATGCATGATAAGGATGAAATGTCTCTAAAATTTATAGAGTTAAGTAAATGTTTAGACTCTTCAGTTAATGATGTGACTGTAGGTATTAAGGACAACATTAATAAATATGATGCTAAAATCAAAGAAATTGAGCAGAGATTATTTGAAGGTGAGATGAAAGACCAGGAACAACAAGGAAGTTATCTCCTTAGAGACATGAAGGAGATAGAAGTAATAATTCAGCGGGATAAAGATGGAAGAAACCAACAATTTAAAAGAAATGATCAGCAACATGAGAATGAATTTGAGGAAGGCATTAGATTGCAGAAGTATAGCAACTGGCAGCAGAATGAAGAACAGGAGAATAGTCTGGCAATACAAGGAAAGACAAGTGAAGACCGAAGATACATATGTAGAATGAAGAAAAGGGTCAAGTGGAAGCTATTGCAATAGAGGTGGAATGACAAGCTGATGAACGAGCTCAGGGAACTTGAACAAATTCATATTGATTTTTTAGAGAAGGAGAGACTCAAAGGAATGGAGTCACAGTAGGAAGGATGTGCTGAAATCTAGAAGATCTATGATGGAATATTGGTGCTTGGAGCATCAAAAGAGGATGAAAGGTACTGTATTTTGAAAATTGAAAGTTGTTGTGTGTTTGTAGGTCATGTAAACTTGAGGGAAAACAAGCAGTTGTTGGAAACTGTTATATTAACAGGTGAATAGATGAATACTCACAATCATATGAGGAATAAGGAGAGAAGTTACAGTCAAGTGAAGGAAGATGTCCAGTCAAATGACATCCAAAGGATATGTCAAAAGGAGGATGGCAAAGGAATTATTGAGATCAAAGAAGTCTTTGGAAAGAAAGAGATCCATTCATATGAATATGGAACAAAGAGTTTTCTCAGGAAAACTGATGAAGTTAATACAAACCAAATGGTGAATCTTATGAAGACCTTGGTGTCTCATAGTTTTGAAACTAACATTTTGTGTGTAAATGCAGGATACACTGAGGTAAGGTAACTGTTTAGTGTTGTCATAAGTGAAAGGAAAAGAAAAGATATGATTTTTTAGAAGTTAGAAGAAGGGAATTCACCTAAACTTGTGATGCAGAGGAAAGAGCAGTTGTTAAACATAGCTGAAGTGAATTATGCAGATATTGGACAACTATTGAGGACTGAAGCCAAAGGAGAACAAGTACTGAAGGTTGATATAGAGGACTTTGTAGATATTAAACAGTTATTGAAGATTATTGACCTTGAAGAAAGCCAGAGTAAAGAAGGATTATATGGAAAAGAAGTTGTTAAAAGTGTTGGCATAATGAGGAAACAAGGTAAGGCATTTGTGTATACTGAACTGATTGATTTTGGTGAAGATTTATATGCAGGAACAAGGAAATGTGAAGTGAATTTGAAACAAGGAATTGATTCTGAAGATCAGATTGAAGTAAGGAAGGATGAGATCAGAATGTCTCAGAAAGATGGAATGATGTTGAATCTACAGTATGGAACTATTGAACTAGAGATGAGTTCAAGAAATGATAGTAACAAGATTACTATTTTACCACGAAGAGTTATTCATGAAGAAGAGGCTGAAGATGACATTTCAGAAGTAGACAAATATGATGCCATAATCATTAAGTGTGCAGAAATTAAGTTACTCGAAGAAGAGGTATTCCAAGTACCTAAGCAAGCAGGAAGAATTCTTAGTTTTCAAGAAATTTGTGGAATTGTAGGTATACTGAGAATTGAAGTAAGAAGTGATGAAGCCATGAATGAGAAACCAGAAGAAGGAACTGGAATTATTACAGGGGATAAATGGAAAAGGTATTTGTACATTTCAAAAATGTGTATGGAAAAATATTGGCTTAGGGATTATGATGTTCTTATTCAGGAACACAATCAGTTGCAGGAGAATAGTATTCATCATCTAAGAAGTGAAGTGGACAAAGAAATTGATGAGTTGTGGAGACTCATACAACAACATTCCAATAAACTAAATAGAGGACAAAAGAAGGAAGGAAGATTGGCTGGAAAGAATGGTACAGGTGAAGGTAAAGGTAAATTGCAAATCAAAGTGTGGAAGCCTGACATAAATTATGATGATGAGCAAAAAACAGTAAGATACATGGAAAAGACAGCAACAGACAATGAGATCATAGCTAATGGGACAATGCAGCATAAAGTAGGGAGACCGACAGAACAACAAACAACAACAACCAAGGAAAGACTACCAAACAAAATATGGGATCCAGGAGGACACAGATCAGAAGCACATGATCAGGAGATCATGATTAATTTTAATCTTGGGAGCCTAATGCAGGAGCATCTAGACCTAGCCAACAATGTGATGGTGTGGTCACATGTTGTGGCTAATGAATGTTTGGAGGAAGAATTGGTTATTTAAATTGTATTAATTTCAACTTATATAAGTGGTTAATTTGTTTCCTAATTCTGAACAGAATTGGGAATAAAATGGCAAGTGATCCTTCCTGCGTGGAGATCAACCCAACTAGCTATATTGATTAGTTAGAGTAGTATTTGTTTATTTAAAGTATAGTGAATTCCTTCATTTGTAGAAGGAAACTGTTAGATGGACCATATATGTAATTTCCTTTCTTTTCTAGAAGGAAGAGTGGAGAGGGAATAGAGAGAGAGGATTCACGAGGGAATTATAGGCCTACATGTAGGTTAGGAATAGAGGCCACTAATTGAAGAATCAGGCCAGAGAGGAAAGATTCAGGAGCGCGGAATAGTATGTGGATTGTAATTGAAATAGAGGTCTTTTAATTTGTGTAATTAGCCAAGATGAGACTTTGAAATCATTTTATATTGAATGAATGAAATTGTTGTGTTTATGATTGATTATTGGGTCTGCAGAAACCCTTGTATGGTTTCAAATTCTTTGAATTCGGGCCGGGTGATTATCCGTTAGTTTTGTTGTGTTTAAACGCCTAAACATATGTTTGATAGAAGTTGGGGGCTTTGTTTTAAATATCATTGTTTGATACGGGTTGGCGAAGTCTTTTTACATAGTTTTGGTTCCGCAAGAGAAATTCCTATCTACTCTAAGAATCGTTGCAAAACACAGAACTAGATTCGAAATCCGGATTTGAAATTTTATAAAGGGTGGCTTATATTCAGATCGGGTCCGTATGACTAATCGGATGGCGCTTTAGAGCAGCCAAAGCCTGGTTTGGAGGATTGTGACCATGCGATATGCGATTAAATCGTAGCATCAGATCCCGATCAACTGTAGTCGTTAGATCGCGGAAGCGGTTTCTAACAATGTATGAAATTTCGGGTGGCAGAAGGACTGTAAACAGTATTGAGTGGTGGTCACCCAATTCCATTCACCCTTCGACACATAGCAGCGAGGGTGAATAGGGAAACCGCGTTATCAAGTGACTAACCCCCGTATAAATTGTCTGCCTGAAATACGATATGGGTCGTGATCTGCTATGTGCAGATCGACGGTGGAGAATTGGTGACCGTTTGAATATTCGAATCAATGCTAACCGTTAGATTGATGAAGAATCAGATAGTGGAGATTAGCCAATCGGGGATCAGTTATTGGAGCGCGCAATAGGAAGGCGATATTCCAAAGGACGGATCCGCTGATATACATTAACGTGTATGTATAATATTTGAGTTTCGAATATAGGTGTGGGGTGGGGTTTTCCCGTGTATTTCCACATTTCTGTGTATTTTGATATAAAGTATTGATCGGGGATTTTTTTAAGGCTAAAAGCAATATAAAGCATTCCCAATAGTGTAATGGTTCCGATAGTTCAAGTGGTCCTGTTTTTAAAGAAAAATGCTAAAAGCGATATAAACCATTCTCGATAGTGTAATGGTTCCGATAGTTCAAGTGGTCCCGATTTTAAAGAAAAAGCACCAAAATTACGCTTCCAATATATATATATATATAGATATGGACATGAAATTTAAAGGCTTATAAAGGTGAAATAGTCATGATAAAATGTGAGGGTGTAGCAGCCTTATGGTTGCATCAAGAAATAGGACTGTTAATTCAATTGTAAAGTGCCACTCATGGTTCATATAATATAAATGATATTGCACACGTGGAAGAATGGTCATTATGGCAAATTATTCATCCGTCATGATTAGATGTGCATAAATAAAATGTTGATTAGAGAGTAATGTAAAAGTCACATAAGGATAAGGATTAGAATTTTCAAGTGATTAACTTAATCGAATAAAACATTTAAAACGTTATAAATAATGTTTCACCGCTATTAAATTAAAATTATCCATTAGAAAATTCCACCATTACTTTATCTGACTTGTTCTTTGCATGACAAAATTGCGTTTTCATGCTTTTAAGTAAATAGCGTACAAGGAGACTGGCTACAATTTAAAAGGGGATGGAATTTATTATTAAAAAGTAAAGGCTGTAATGTAAATTCAATAAAGGATTTGCAGGAGAAAGTGTTATGGAATCAGCTGTAGGATTAAGGATTTTGGCTCGTAATATTTATATTTTTCAACTTGTGATGACATAGGGTAAATAATTTGGTTTTATGTAATCAAATTTGTAGATTATTTTAAGATATTTTTTTAACTAGGAATTTTTTGCAATAATATATTTGATATGTATTTAAATTTTTGTGATTCATAATGAATTAAACAAAGTCTTTTGGTAAAAATCACATGAGAGAATTTTTTGGCCGAAGCTTTTCAAACCAACAAGTGTGGTTTATCATGTGGTTTGCCAAAAAATTCTCTCATATGATTTCTACCGAAAAACTTTATTTAATATTTGATATGATTCCAATATATTATTGCCAAAAATTTAATATTGATGAAAAAATAATAATAATTCTTTCTAGAAATAAATCTCATTATTTTTTAATATATTTAAATAAATATTGAAAGTGTGTTATTATTAACTGTTGTACGGTTGCAAAGTGAATTAAGGAAGATTCAAGACAATTACTGAATCCAATTATCAAAGACCAAAGACACTCCATGGTGGATGTTAACATTGAAATGGAGGACAGTTGAAGCAGATGTGAGGTATAAGAAGTATATAGTGTTGTTGATCCTGGACCAACACGTAGGTTCTAAAAGATCTGATTGAGGATTGGAGAATCGACTAAATGGATCAATCTTTGTGTGTTATTTGTTGAAATGCCAATGTATTGCTTGATTTCTGTGTCCAACTTAGCATTCGAGGTCTTCGCATGCCTGAGCCATGATGGATAGTTTAATTGATGACGTGCATCAATGTACTTTGGAAAGCAATTCTTGAGTTCAGTGGTGTAGCTAGAAGGGAGATATAGTTACAGCTTTTGCTGCATAAACTATTGGTTCAACGGTGCACTATAAATCTTCATGGGTAGGTGTGTAAAATGTACAATTGTGATACATGTATTATCTAGATTTTTCTTATATGTTGATTGGACAGATTAAATGTTGATTGGACAAGATTAAAAATACTGTATATAATTTTATTAGAAAATCTTATCAAACTGAACCACTGTGGAAATTTAAAAATAAAAATAAATTTAGAGAAAATTAAAATCTCAAAAAAAGTCATTTAAATATATTTGCTCATTAAAATTAAAATAGATTAATATATTATTAAATGTATAGTCTAAATAATATAAAAAATGTTTTTGTAAATATTTTTTCTGGTCCATTATGTTTCAAATTTTATATAGATTTTTATATGTTTAAATTGTTTAATTAGGTAATGTAATGCCCCGGGATAAATGTAAATATTTGATTTTACTGTGGTAAATGACAAACTGTTTTGACATTATTATCTGTTTGAATTTAAATAATATTGGCTTAAAAAAAAAAATTAAAGAAATGTTTTCTTTAAAAGCTGGCAACTTCTCAAGGGAAGTTAGAGGCAAGACAGTTGTGGATTCCCAACCCTAACTGTAACGTCCTGCGGTTCTACCCGGGAGTGCGACTGTGGTTGGTGATGGGCAACCTGGAGCGCGCGTGCAGTTGGAGGGCGAGTTACGATGTGCAACGGAGGCGCGACACATATGCGATGATACTCATGCGAACATATGCGACGATATATGGAGAGCATTGGTTTATATACACCTTAAGCATTGAACGATATGCGTGGAGGCTGACCCACGTTGGAGAGGAGAGCCGACATGCGTGCGAGCATTTGGCGTTGGTTTAAGGGGTGTGCACAAGCGCTGGGCAAGTCGGCTGGGCGCCAGACTTAGCCCCTATGCATAGCTATATACAATGGATGCATTTGGAGCATTTGAACATCATTCGATCAACACACATCTTTGCACAAGAGTTGGAGTGCGCAGTCTAGTGCGTAGAAACAAGAGGAGTAAAGCCGCACTTCTCATGCGCCAGTTCTTTGTTTATCTGCACGGTGTGAGGACGCACTTGGAGTTGGGTGAAGGTGCGGGCAAGGTGTGCCCGGTGGTCAGTTGAGGCGTGCACGGTGAACGTGTATCGCCCGTTTGTGCTAAGTCTTGGCATGGGTGTCTTGGTGGCTCGGGTGAGCGCCCGCCCATCATGCAAGTGTGCACGAAGGTGAACGAAGGTAGGAAACAGAGTTTGCCTTGATTGTAAAATTGGCTAAGTATGAAACTTGGTACTTCCAAGTATACTTGTAAAAGCTTGTAATATTGAAGATTGTATAATACATATATTTCGGGCAGACTCATTGTTCAGGGAGTTGCCCCTCCCTTTATACTATGCAATTGTGTTCTCGTTTATAATTGTTGTTGATAATGAATGTGTATGGGTGTTCATTGGTATAAAGGATAACATAATAATACTTGGTTGCGAAACACAAACTAAGTAGGAGTAAGTGGTTAGGCGTAGTCTACGAACATAAGTATTGGTGAAAAGAAAGTGTTCAGTGGTGCCGCACCTCGCTAAGAGCGGTTGAAAGACTACCGCCGGCTTGGGGGTGTGATAGTTGGTATCGGAACTAGTCTGAAGGCTTGGAGGAGTCTTGCAGGAAGCTAGGTGAAGCAAGTGTGGAAACACTTGGAAGTTGAAGCCAGTGGAACAGGTACTTGTAGGTGAAGGAAGTTGTTTCACACAAGTGGAAAAAGGGTCGGTTCAGGTTGCAAGCATCTTGGTGAAACTCTTGGATGGTCGAAACTAGATTGCAAAGAAGAAGGAAGCTGTTAGCAATGGCAGTTGAATCTTAGGCTGTGTCTAGTCACAATGTGTAGGATGCTACTATGGCACTTATGGAAAAAGTGTTGGAAAGAATGGAGGACTTAGAGACTTTCTGGAGTAAGAAGATGGACTTGTTCGATAAGGAGCAAGAGGCCAATTCGAAGATGAAGGAAGAGCTCAATGAACTCTGGATGCAACAGGAGTACACTGATCTTATGTGTACACAACTTGAAGTAAGGGTCAAGGAGGTTGAAGAAGCAAGGGACCAGGGTCTTGCAGAGATTATGGACTTGAAGAAATCTCTTGACGAAGCCATAGATGAGATCGCGGTGTTGAACAAAGCCGTGAGGCATAACTCAGGTGGAGGAGTGCCTCATGTGAATGTCAAGGAACCGGAATCTTATGATGGTACAAGGAGTGCAAAAACTCTTGGCAACTTTCTATGGGACATGGAGCAATACTTGGAACGATTGGGTCTATCTGATGATGAGACGAAGGTCAAGGTAGCTGCTCAGTTCTTAACAAAGGATGCTAAGATGTGGTGGCGAAGGAGGATGGATCAGATTGCCAATGGCAGTGCTGGTGACATTACTTCATGGGATGAGATGAAGAAAGATTTGCAGACCCGTTTCAGTCCTCAAGATGAAACATGGGAAGTAAGGATGAAGATTAAGTTCATAAAGCAGACCGGGAACCTACAGACATATCAACGGGAGTTTGCAAGTGCGGTTCTAGAACTTCCTGACATGGCGGAGAGGGACAAGGTGTTCAATTTCATTATTGGGTTGAAGCCTTGGGCACGCAATGAAGTGAAGAGGCAGAGAATTAGAACACTTGAGGAAGCTTTAGCTGCTGTTGATAGGTTGGTGGAGCATTATGATGAGACTTTTGATGATAGGAATAAGAAGTTCGATAAGCCGAAAGAGAAGAAGAAGGATGATGCTTCGAAATCAGATGATAGTTCGAAGACAAAGAAAGCCTTGAAGTGTTGGATATGTGATAGACCACATACGGTGAAGAATTGTCCTTCTAGACCGAAAGTGGCTGCGATTGCACAATCTGATGTGAAGAATGAAGAAGCTTCTGTGGGGATGATGCAGATACTTGGTGCTGCTGCTACTACAAAGGTGGTCTCTCGGAGGGATCCTGAGAGGAACAGGTTGGAGTATGTTCAAATGAAGGTTGGAGGTGTTGATATACTAACTATGGTGGATAGTGGGGCTTCTCACAACTTCATGGGCGAAGATACTGCGAGAAGAATTGGGTTGAAATTTGTACCGGCGATGGCATAGATGAAGACAGTGAATTCTCCTCCTGTTGAAGTTCTTGGTATAGCTGAAAGGGTGGACACAACACTTGGTGAATGGACAGGGAAGGTCGATTTCACTATAGTGCGGATTGATGACTATGAGGTTGTGTTGGGGATGGAATTCATGAAACAATTTGATGCTATGATTGTTCCACATTTGAGGAAGCTGTACATTTACGATGGAAGGGAAGATGTACCCATTGGTGTGCCAACCATTGGAGTGACAAGACCTGATTGTAAGTTGTGAGTGATGCAAATGGAGGATGAGAAGCAGATAGAAGATATGAGTAAGCGGTTGTCCATGGTTGAGACAAAGCTTACCGAGCAGTCATTGGTCATCAGGACACTTTCAGATAGCATCTTGGATTTGTCAAGAAGGTTAGAAGTAGTTGAGGAGGATGATGATGATGATGAGGTATATGTGAGGCCGAATGTCCAGGAGGAGGATCGGGTCACTTATCTACAGAGGATGGAGATTGAGGATCCCGACAGATGGATCGAATTGATTAGTGAGGGAGAGCCTTCAGGCTCTACTCCCTCCACATCTTCTTAGATGGAAAAGAAGATGGTGCTCATTGTTAGCTGCTCATGGTAGTGAGTCCCTAAAACAGGTTGAGCAGGTATGACAGATGATGAAGGGATGGCTTGGCATCAAGCATCATGACATGTTGCAGATGAGATGAGGACTACTTCATGGACCTGAGCATGGTTTACACTTGTATGGAGATAGATTCTTGATGAGTTGAGGATGTGACAGAATGTTTTGAGAAACGACTGATGGTGATATGAGAATGTGCATTCTTGTGGTTTGGGTGTATGGTTGGATTAGCTACCCAACTAGTTCGATTCATGAGGGGATCCAGTGTACAGATTGATGTTGTTGTTGGGATGAGATGTTAACATATGACAAAGATGTGTTAGCATTTGTTGGAGTATCATGGCAGTGGTTCACATGATGACACATGATGAGGTCGACATGAGATGTTGCAGTGGGCATGTAGCTTGAGATGGAGGGACCAACCTTCCATGATGGAGAACAGCATGTGGAGATTGTGACAAGGGTGGTCGATGATCATGGATTGAGATGATATCTGATGTATGACATACCGATGAGGTGTATACCTTGGTATGGTTATCTTGGTGACAGATGGTTACCGAGGTGAGACATGATGAAGACGGTGGTCCTACATATGTTGCAGGGATGTTTGCAGTATGTGGAGGTGTTGACATCGTGGATATTGATGATCTTGGTGGATGGCTACCAGGATGATATGTTGTCGAGGACGACAATGACTTCAGGTGGAGGAGGATGTAACGTCCTATGGTTCTACCCGGGAGTGCGACCACGGTTGGTGACGGGCGACCAGGAGCACATGCATGGTTGGAGGGCGAGTTGCGATGTGCGATGGAGGCGCGACACATATGCGACGAACTTGCGACGATACTCATGCGAACATATGCGACAATATATGGAGAGCATTGGTTTATATACACCTTGAGCGTTGAACGATATGCGTGGAGGCCGACCCACGATGGAGAGGAGAGCCGACATGCGTGCGGGTGTTTGGCGTTGGTTTAAGGGGTGTGCACAAGCGTTGGGCAAGTTGGCTGGGTGCCAGACTTAGCCCCTACGCATGGTTATATATAATGGATGCATTTGGAGCATTTGAACATCATTCGATCAACACACATCTTCGCACAAGAGTTGGAGTGCGCAGTCTAGTGCGCAGAAACAAGAGGAGTAAAGGCGCACTTCTCATGCGCCGGTTCTTGGTTTAGCCGCACGGTGTGAGGTCGCACTTGGAGTTGGGTGAAGGTGCGGGCAAGGTGTGCCCGGTGGTCAGTTGAGGTGTGCACGGTGAACATGTAGCGCCCGTTTGTGCTAAGTCTTGGCGTGGGTGTCTTGGTGGCTCGGGTGAGCGCCCGCCCATCGTGCAAGTGTGCACGAAGGTGAATGAAGGTAGGCAACCGATTTTTCCTTGATTGTAAAATTGGCTAAGTATGAAACTTGGTACTTCCAAGTATACTTGTAAAAGCTTGTAATATTGAAGATTGTATAATACATATATTTCGGGCAGAATCATTGTTCAGGGAGTTGCCTCTCCCTTTATACTGTGCAATTGTGTTCTCGTTTATAATTGTTGTTGATAATGAATGTGTATGGGTGTTCATTGGTATAAAGGATAACATAATAATACTTGGTTGCGAAACACAAACTAAGTAGGAGTAAGTGGTTAGGCGTAGTCCACGAACATAAGTATTGGTGAAAATAAAGTGTTCGGTGGTGCTGCACCTTGCTCAGAGCAGTTGAAAGACTACCGCCGGTTTGGGGGTGTGACACTAACTGTTTCCTTAATTGGAAAGGCTTCCAGAGGAAAAAGGGATGGGGGAAGAAAGAAATTTTTCTGTGCTGTTGGGACAGACAAAAGGAAAAAAAGAAAAAAGGAAAAGAGATGGCTAAGTCTGGTGATGACCAGATAGCCAGGCACTGAGTGCAAATATCTTGCTGTGGACAGCGGTCCTGCAAGAGAGCAAGGGGGGAGATTCTGGTCCCGAAAGATGAATCTCATGGATGGGTGGTAGGCTGGAAGCAGATGAGCAGAGGTAATCTCGGCTTCTGTGGTAAGTGGCTGAACTGTGTAGAAGCATTTAAAACATTGATGTAGCAAGCTGTATTTTATGGTAGCATTGCTGTGTTTAATTATTAAAGACTGAGTCATGGATAAAATAGACACTTATCAAGAAATCACGATAACTGATGGTTTTCTTTAAAAAAAAAAAACAAGAACACTGTGAGGGTTATCATAATCGAGCAAATGTACAATTAAGGGGAAAACAAATGTACATACATAATCCATCTCATATCCCGTGGGACGTAGAGTGGCGTGCTGTAGAAACAGGGAAGGTCGTGTAATAGGGGTAGAGAAGGCCCAGGAAATTAGTTCGGCATAGCAGTGCAGTGGTTATTTAAAGTTGCCGACTGTAGGAGGGAAATGGCAGTTCATGCACCCAAAACCCTAGGTGTAGGGTTTTCTTCTAGAATTAAAAGTCTGTTGTGGTCAAGGATGGAAAAACATATAAATGGTGGAAGGGAGTCCTGTGTTGAGGGTCAATCCAGTTCTATAAGTGAACAGTGGACTTACATTCCACGGATAGCCCAGTACCCTCAAATTATCGTGTTCATATGTAACCCTCGATGGAGGTAACTCATTACCGAATCAGTTCCAACGTTGGATAAGTTATGCCCAACAATATACTGTCTCTGTTGTAGTAAATAAGGAAAATCCCTGCTATTATTGCCAAAAACTAGGTATGCCTAGTGTCTACATGCATGTTGCTGTATATTATAACAAAACAAAACAAAAAAAACGTAGCTATCGCCCAACATCCAAATGAGAAGAACGACTACTTTATTCTGTGTGTTACCAATAAAAGAGAAATGGAAACCATGGCTTTACGGCAAACCCATATCGGCCAGACTAACTTGTAGGACCTTAAAACGTTAACTGCATAACTGGAGGGTCGTAACTGAAAGGAATAATTTGAGGTACAGTAATATTTGGAAAACAAACAAATAACTCTATGCAATAATGGATTAAGGAGATCCCTGTATCAATTGACACGGAACTCATACCGAATAAACATTGACATGCCTGAAACTCGGCGGTAATAGCAATAGAAAAACCTTGTTGGGTGAACAAATATGTGATAAACGCCTTTGGGCCCAGAAACAAGTTGACAGTAGTTTCAACCAGAAGGAAGAGCATTTCAATAAACAAAATGTGCATAATTCATTCCATATACCAAGAGTAAACAGCATATGATTCCAGTAATTATAATGAAGCAAGCTACAGGAAGTAGATAACTGTAATCCAAATTAAAGAAATTACATACAGGGCCGCGTGGCTCATATAGTTTCAGAGGGAAACCCTCGAAGCTCAAACCCCTTACAAAATATGACATGGTACATGAAAACAGAGTTCGACAGGTGCACTAGAACTCGGATGATACATTGCAAGACAAGCACTAAACCCTGAATTAAATTCTGTCACAAAATCTTAGATACCACTGCGGAGATAGCACTAAAACTCCGAAATAAGCCTGTCACAAGAGAATTAATAGAGTACTCATTTGCAATCATAACCAGGCAGAAAGCCTCATACCCGGCTAGGATTGGAGCTAATCTTGGGAGAACGGAGGCGAAACCGGTGCCAAGCTCGAAGTCTGGGCCGAGGGAGCCTGCAAAACGGTCACCAAAATTTAATTAGAAACTCGGCAGCCTCAGAATATATGGAGGAAAATAAATAACACAGGAATACCCTGCATGCATGAGAAAAACAAAAACTCAATCATTACTGCATGAGGAGATTAGCAATCCGTGAATCAAAGCTTACCCGTGATAGAAACTGAAGACAAAGACCAGGGTAGGGCAGGCTGAGCACCTCCCATGACCACCGCAGAAGCCTGAAGCGAGCAGGAGAACTGGAGTGGGCGAGAGCAGCACCCAAGCAGCGGATCGAAATGGCGGTGGAATGAGGACCTGGATCCAGACCAAACGATGTGTACGAGGGCCGCATACTCCACAACCATTGGATCGCCAGACTAATTCCAGCACCGTTGATCCAGGAGGGATCCCGAGGGTGCTGCAGAGAACGGACAGCGCTGCACATGCCACGTACAGTGGTAGTGCAGGGTTAACGTAGAAATTCCAACTATCAACAACAACAAACAAAATATCGACGACCCAGATCTTGTAACTTGAATTTCCACGTTGACAAATGGCGTAGATCAAGTTCGCACCATGCCTACATTAAGGCTGGGCTGCCACCTCCATTAATACAACGATTACGCGTACAGATATGGATGGAGTTAAATCACATTAAAAAAAATGTAAATCGCATCTAGACGCAAACATCGATACCTTGTAACTTTGGAACTTTAAATGATTGTAAATATAGTCATAAATTTTTTTTCTCATATGGGGTCGTGACAGGTAAGATTTATTGCTTGCTTAAACTTTTAAAATACTAAATTTATTTATGCATTCAAAAATATTCAAAAATTCATTCTAAATCACAAAAAATAAAAAATCAATAAAATGAAATTTAGGGAAGTTTAGGGAAGCTCTTAAGATTGAAAAAAGACCGAGCAATCTCAATAGAGAAGATCGCTGGAAGGTTAGTAGTTGTTGGGTCCCAGCATTCTCTTACTAGTCGTTTTCTTCCCTTCCTCTCTTCCCTCGTTTTTTTGGCTTGTTCTTGTTTTCCGGTATCCTTTGGGCTTTTTTTTTTATATAATTTTTTTATTTATTAATTTTTTTTATGGACTTGCATTAAGCGCCCACATGCCGGATCGGATATTTTGTCATCAACTGTGTTTTCCGACAAACTGTCCGGATTCAATAAAACGACAATGACGGCTGGAGAAGACGTCCGAGTCCCGACACAAATACAAAGAAACCGGACCAGAACTAGTCCTCGCCTATCCACTCAAGGTGGTAATTAACAAACTATTGTTAGTGGTGTAGCTTAACGCAATGCGCACTAGTTGTAACTGTGCTTAAATGACTGGGATTAAAATATTTAAAATATATTTAAAATATTTACCTGCATACCCCCGGAGCCGGTGAAAGGAACGCGGAAGAGATTACAAAGTCAGTATGTTGTAAGAGGTATAGTAGAATAGTGTGTTGTATACGGTTAATTTACAATAACCGTTTCAAGCTCTAATTATATTCCACGACTTTATGTTTCTAATTGTACTCCACTAGATTTTGAAGTCTAAATGTTCTATGGATATGATTTTATTTATGGGTTTTTAAGTTATTTTAATGAAATTTTTTAGTTTTTTTAATTATTTTTAGATTAAAGGAAAAACCATTAAAATAAAAACATTGTGTTACAAGCATCTTCAAATATGTGATATGGGTAGTCTTTCTTTATCGTAGCATAGAATGATAATTGGTCAGGTAAATGACAAAGAATATAGACATGGTTTAGTCTCTAGATTCCATATTATTGTTTTTAGAGAATCAATGTCATTGGTTTCTTTACAATCTTGATTACAAATATTTCCATCAATGAATGCAATAGTGTGAATGTTATGATATGATTCACTATCAGTGGTATGTGTGTATTTATGTTGGACAAGGCATTGATTTGTTTTGTATATTCTCCTTCACTCCATCAAAAACATCCTCCATGTATTTTAGCTCTTGTTTTTTTTTTTTTGCTTTGAAGCGTTACTTTCCTACCAAAAACACCATAATTTCACCAACTCAAGTCAAATATCCTAAACATAAAACTAAGAATCAAACACTAGCATATTAGGTTGGGATTCCCTGTAAAACTAAATTATCTACACTTGGTTGATTTGTTGTGTATAAATCAATACTCCATTGAAGGATAAGAGAAATGATTAGATAATTTGGAGACCACCCAAAGATATCTATGAGTCTATAATCATTATCCAATACATAGACAAGACAAGCCCCAATCCTAACTTTTTTTCGCTACATTAATTACATTCATTTATGTCATCACAGTCACAAGAATGTAACATAGAATGATAATTGGTCAAGCAAGTGACAAATAATATAGACCTACTTTAGTCCCTAGATTCCATATTAATGTGTTTGGAGAATCAATTCCATTGGTTTCTTTACGACCTCAATTACAAATATCTCCATTAATGAATGCAATAATATGAATGGTATGATATGATTCACTATAAGTAGTATGTGTGTATTTATGTTTCTTAAGGCATTGATTTTTTTTGTATCATATTCTTCTTCACTCCATCAAAAACTTCCTCCATGTATTTTTCCTCTTGATTTAATTTTTTTGTTTCAAAGCCTTTTCCCACAATAAACACCATAATTTCACAAACTAAAGCTAAATAGCCTAAACACAAAACTAAAGTGAATTAAACACTAGCACATTAAGTTGGGATTACGTATAAAACTAAGTTATCTACAATTTGTTGATTTGTTACGTACAACTTAATACGTCATTCAAGGATAAGAGAAATTATTATATAATTTGGACTCCACCCAAAGATAACTATGAGTCTATAATCATTCTCCAATACATAGAAAAGACATGCCCCAACCCTAATTTTTTCCCCTACATAGAATCCATTGACTTATGTCATGATGGTCAAAAGAGCGACTTAGAAATATTGTAAGTGTTGTAATGAAGAAAATCAAAAAATAAATGTACAAAATACTAACAAAACATAAAGAACATAATAATTTTCAATACTAACAAATTCATAGATTGAAATTTGACATAGATATTTCCAAATGTGATAAATGAAATCATTGGGATACTCTCCATGACTATGAAATAATCCTTATGACTATGCACATAAATTGTCTTCCTATAAAAGTATTTATAAAGCTAGGAATTTACCACAAACATAATATAGAAGCAAATAATTATTTGATAAAATTGTTTTCCCACTTTCCCTCTCAATCTATTAACAATATTTTCCAAACATTTTTCCCCTTTCATATTCTCTTTTCATAAATGTTTTAAATCCCCTAAGAAGCACTGTAATTTAACAAAGTCCTAAGTTGAGGAAATAAAAACCTAGTATGTTAATTTAGTAGTACCTACAACATGAATTATTTTATTGCTTATGATTATAGATGTCCTAATATATTGAATTCTAAGAGAAACCTTCAGGTATCATGGATTCCTTCCAAAGATAATTAGGTAAAGTTATTTTTCAATAATTCTTGAGGGTGTTGGAGGGTTGATGTGTTTACTATAAATAAATCAAGTTTAAAAGAAGGTAGTCTTCATCTATAATGGCAAGCTTTCTAAATATGCTCTTATCATTTTTCAATACATAAATGAGGCTTAGCTTAGTTCTAATCCTCTTTTTCCTAGAAGCTAATTGTCTTAATCATGAGAGAAATAGGAGAGACCAACAAGGCGGTTCATATTTCGAATCCTCAAGATTGGTAGAAGGTGCAATTAAGGAGATCTTTGATAGAACCATTTTGGATTCATGGATATTTCATTTATATCATTTTTTTCTTTGGTTCTAAGTGTGGGAAAGAGAATGAAGTTATATGATATTCAAAAAGCTACTTTTATTTCATAATTATAGTAAAAAAAATCTTGTGGAGGGAAGCTTGGTAGCAAAAATATTTAGACACTAAAGCCTTCTCCCAAAAATTATTGCATCAAAACCTTACTTGACCATAACATTCTAATGAGACTAAATTTATTGAATCCGTTAAATAGTATTATTTAATTAATTAATGTAAGCTATGCTACACTCTACTTGACTTCATTTTAATAAATTAAAACATAGTAACATTTAGAGACTAAATATTCAAGTGACGTATATTTTTTAATTATTTAAGATTTTTTACTCACCCAAAATTTTAAGGATGGAAATTTATCTTAAAGTTTAGAAACCTCATAATCTTGCTAGTCTCTAATATGAAAGCTATAAAATATTTGGTCATATCTTTGTAAAACATTCAAATTTATAATGCTTTTATATATACTCTCTATATAATTTTGGTGATATTTAAGGTAAAACAATTTTATATTATAAAACGTGGGTGAACTACATTTAGAAAAAATGGAAATTAGAGAATCTTTTTTTTGTAAAAACCATGGAAAAATGTCCCAACAACTAATATTGGCCCCTAAAATTTTCCATGTTTTTAGTTACAACTTCTATTACTATAAAAATAATAAACTTTATTTCCTCACAACCTCATAGTCCACCTCTCTCATAATTCAATTTTTGACTCAATAGTGAAATTCAAATTAGGATGAACTTTGAATGAAGGTCCAAACATTAAACACTTATTCCATGTCATTATTTTTTTATGGTAAAGTAAAATCATTATTTAATTTTTAGAAAAATAAAACAAGACCAATAAAAAAACCATAATTGTTTAAGCATTCAAACATAGTTTATGTGATAGTTCAACAAAAAAAACAAACAAAATATATTGAGGGCCTAAACACCAAGGTATATCAACCATATAATAAAAAGAATAGTTTCTATGATAGTTAAACAACAAAGAAAAAAATAATAATGAGCACCTAAACGACATGGTATATCAACTCTCTAACAAAGAGAAACCCTAGAGAGGAAAAAAAACCAAATTGATAAAGAAACCATTGAATTTTTCTTTCTTTTTGCACCCTAAGTGTAATAGAAGAAGAATAATTCCCTTCAAAGAAATTTATAATTAGTTTGAAGCACTCTCAGATAACGATAATGATTGCAACACTATAGTTGTTTAGATCGCCATTGTAACCAAATACATCTTATTGAGCTAAGATATGCACTCTATAGTCCATTATGAGGTCTATATGCAATTCCATATATGATCAACTTGGAGTTGACACTTGTCCCTCACTCTCACTCATAAATAAAAGTATTTCATAAATTAATATAAGTTCATATCAACTTTAAAAAGAGAATGAGTAATTAGAAGTAAAAAGGAGAAATGTGAGTAAGATGGGTAAATCGTATATTTTTCAAAAATATTTCAACACATGTTTTATATAAAATATTTGATGATCTATCTTAACCAATTTATGTTGATATCAACTTCATATATATCCATATATCGAAAGAAAATGTTAAAAGAAAATATTTTAATAGGTAGGATTAAGTAATATTGGCATATATTTAAAACTATATTGATAATTAAAAAATATTTTGATGTAGACAATGTAGTGTATCAATAAAATGTCTCAATGCACATGTTATATATATATATATATATATATATATATATATATATATGGTTAAAATGTGTAAAATAGTCAAGCTATTTTACATTTTGGTTTATTATCCCTAAAATTCAAGAAGTAATTTTTGGACTTACAAATTTAAGTTATGCATTCTATATAACATTCAAAATTACAATTCAAACAACGAAAAGTTTATATCTATATATATATATATATATAGATATCCACTATTAAGGGATGTTTTTTTTTCTTTCAAATTTTGCAATCTAAGAGTTTTGAACCAGATATTATCACTCTCTCACCATGCTAGATATGTGTCTAAGAAGGACCAATACTCTAAAAAAGGTGAAACTTTGTGTGGAGTGTAAGTAAAATTTCTAAATTTAATTGCACATATTATTTTCAAATGTTTAAAGAAGTCTCACCATTTTACATTGTGGATTTTTTTAGTTTTTATTTTTTATTTTTTGGTTAATTAACGCTCATTATAGTGTATGGAGACATCAAGTGATGTAAGGAATAAATGGAATTAGCCCGAGGGATTGACCTTGAGACCTCTTGCATGAAGCTCAAAACTCTCAAATATGTTGGATATACCATCTGGTGAGTATGTACACATTTAATAGTAACTTGATAGGAAGAACCACAAATTTGACAAAGGTAATCAACCCAAAGGATTGATCTCAAATTTTAGTAACTTGATAGGAAGAACCACAAATTTGACAAAGGTAATCAACCCAAAGTATTGATCTCAAATTTTATCGCATGAACCTTAAAGCACTTAGCAATTTTATCTTGCCCAATAGGATTGACCCCTCCAATTTTAAAAGTAGTCAACCCAAGGTATTGATCTCAAATTTTATCACATGAACCTTTAAGCACTTAGCAATTTTAGCTTGCCCAGTAAGGTTGCCCCTTCAATTTTTTTTGTATCCATTCGCTCCTCATTTGATATTAATTTTTAATCTAGTTATATCGTTGATAAGTTTACATCTAGCATTGTAGTTATATCGTTGATGAGTTTACATTAGATATCATAAAAAAAAATATGGAAGTGTCAAAATTTTCCCCAAAAATTTCTTTAAATATGTACACAAAATTGCATAAGTAAATACAAAATAAGAAAATATAATAATATTGAAAAAATTAATTGGAATATAAAATAATGAAATACAATAATATTGAATATATCTTAAACATGTAGGAAAAATTTGATTTATTAAATTTTTAACCCAAAAAAAAATAAACATTTTATCTTTAATATAAAATTATAATAATAATATATTTATTTAAAAAACATTTTTGTTTTTGTAATAAGGGATTTGAATGTATTTATGAGTTGTGATTTGAATGTTAAAATCTTAAAAAAAATCCCTGGTCTATTTCTCTAAAATTTAAACTTATATAAAAAAGTATAATCTTAACTATGTCCAAATAGATAAAATTCAAGACTCTAGAGTTAAGTATCCTTTCCGTCAAAATGAGAATATTATATTGACTTTCCCAGGTAATATTAGTAAATAGCTACAAAAGAATAAGCCTAGTATAATTATTGCGTAGAGACCAAAAAATAATGATCTAAAAATATTGCGTAGAGACCAAAAAATAATGATCTAAAAATATTGCGTAGAGACAAAAAAAAATTCTAAAATGTGCATGGTGAGTATAAATTGGACGGCCAATTCAATTGTAGAGTTCCATTAATGGTTCATGTGATATAATTGATATTGGGCACGTCAATGAATGGTCGTTATGGAAAATTATTCATCCCTCATGATTGGATGGACATAATTAAAATGTTGATTATGGAGTAATTAAATTAATCAAATAAAAATTTCATAAACTTAATAAATATTACGGAGTAATGTAAAAGTCACATAAGGATTAAAAGTTTTAAATGATTAAATTAATCAAATAAAAATTTCATAAACGTAATAAATATTGTTTCACCGAAACTTCGATTATATTGAAATTTGTAAAAATTAAAAATATTCATTAGAAAATCCCATCACTACTTCTTTGCATGACCCTGAAACAAAATTGTGTTTTTAGTGTTTTAAAGTAATTTGGGTATGAGTAAAAGTGATACCATTTAAAATGAGATTTATATTAAAATAAGTGTAATATGTAATATTACGGATTTTTTTTATGTAGAAAGTAATTAGTTAATATATTTAGTTTTTTGCAAAATTTTCAAAATAATAGTAATATTGCAATATTTTATGAAGAATGTGAAGAATGTGAAATAGTTTCAGATATGGAACATTTTATTTTTAAATAGTAAAATAATTATAGAAATAAAATTAAAGATAATTTAAATAACTAAAGTTACAAATCTAAAAAAAAATGTAAAATAAAAAATTGCTATATTAATTCAATTTAATCTCAACACTTGAACCTACAAAACTAGAAAAAATAATTGTTTAGAAAAGAAATCAGTACAGATTTGAAAAGAAAAAATTCTTTAGGCCTTTACAATAATGCAATGATTTAAAATTAAAACTAATATAAATTTAAAACAAAATTTTACTTCATGATAAATAGTTAAAAGTACACATGTCTTGAAATAGATCATATATATATATAAATCATTTATATTGGAAGGATTTTATACTTTAACATAAAAAGTGAATTAAATGGTACAATTACATTATTAAATTTTAATAAGTTAAATCATTACCATTTCAGAAATAAATGAAAAATTGGCATTTAACCTTGTAAAATAATGTAATTATTTTAAATTGTTAATTTGAAAAAATCTAAATTCAAAATAAAACTTTACTTAGGGAAAATTTGAGTTTTGCCTATTATAAATCACTCAAATGGAATATCACAAAAAATTGTAAATTTAAAACATGCAGTCATTTAAAATTAAAAATAATGTAAATTCTTACAAAAATTTACTTAATTATAAATAGTTAAAAGTACAAATATCCCTAAAATAGTTCATACATTATATAAAATGATTGATATAGATTATATATATGGGAAATATTGTATACGTTTACAAAGAAAAGATGAATTAAATCGTACAATTACACTATTTAATTTTAATAAGTTAATCATTACCATTTTGGAAATAAATAAACAACTAACTTTAAACTATTTGAAATAATATAATCATTTTGGAATTATTAATTAAAAAAAATGTAAATTTGAAATAAAACTTTACTTCATGGAAAGGTTGAATTCAAGCTAATAAAAATATAAAAATCACTTAGGTAAATTATCACAATAAAAAAGTTAGCTTTTCCCTGAAAATAAACTTTGTCTAAAAGATAGAAATCACTCAAATAGAATCACAATAAAAAATTTGGCTCTTCACAATAAAAATGTTGCCTCTTCCTAGTTAACTTAGTCATTGTATTAGAGCTATTGGAAATTTCCATAGTCCATTTCAATGGTGTCTTAGACAAACTTAAAAATGTAATTTGTAGAAAAACAATTTTCAAAATTCAATTAAATGAATAATTAATAGATGCAATTTTACAGAAATATAATCATAGATAGAAATGTGGTATCAATGATATGCAATGGAAATCTCTATACAATCTGGTGTACTAAAATTTATGCATGTCCCTTTCCATTCTTTGCTAAGAAAGGATGATTAGAAATCCACCCACTCAAACATTGTACATCCAATGTTCCAATTTCCAATTTCTTCCATCCACTAAGAGGATTGTGAACATTTCTCACAATGTATCAATTTTTAAGTCATGGAATTTCTTTGTTGCGATTATAGCGAAAGGTATCCATTAGCGAAAAGTGTCCATTAGCAAATTCAACAACAACAACAAGCTTGTTAATATATTATATGAATAATCAGAAATAAAAGTTCTCTTAAAAAAAATCCAAAACTCAAACACTATGGGTGGAATTTATAAAACATGCCACAGACAAGTTCCAACAAAGAACTCTCTCCTATGTATCAATAAATTTCTTTTGAAACAAATAAATAAAAATTCTCTTAAAAAATCCAAAACTCAAACACTATGCGTGGAATTTGTTGAACATGCCAGAGACAATTTCCAACAAAGAATTCTCTCCTATGTATCAATAAAATGATTTTGAAAAAATAAAATAAAAGGAAAAGCTATATGGAAACAACTGAGAAACAAATCATATATATATCTTATAAATTAAGAATTGTTTTTATAAATCGATAGCGAGGGTCTTAAATAGTAAGTGTCTTAAGTCACATCTTATTGAAAATGGTTTATTGAAAATGATTTTTATGGTGATTTTATTTTAATTTATTATTTTTTATAAGTTCTAAATTGTTTTGAAAATGATTTATCTAGATTGAAAAATATTTTTATGGTGATTCTATTTTAATTTATTATTTTTTTATAAATTCCGAACTGTTTAAAAAGGGTCAAAAGTTCTAAAAACTAAATTTTTATTATTTACACAAATATTTATGAGAAAATCAGTTTTGAATTGAAAAAAAATAAATATTTCATTTATTAATCATATGAATATAAAATTGATTAACTATTTTTATTTAATAATTTATTTAAATATATTATTGTAAAAATGTTAATTATTATTATTATGAAAGTGTGTAGAGTTTAACATTATTATGAAAAATGTTAAATAATAGAATAAAATTTATAAGCAAATTCGAACCATATTTAGTATAATCCAGATGAACTAGAGAACAAGAAATATATTGTGTAATAAATCAACATAACAACTATAACAATTATTCATTCTTCATTAAAAAAATACCCTGGCACTCTGTAATGACCCCACGTAATAACTTACATGTAATAATTTTTTTTTTTTAATATCTACACATAATTCTATACCACCCTGCATGATGTTGTACGCAAACGTTTTCAATTTTAACACCCCCTACATGTGGCAACACCATAGAAAAGGCTATGTATGGGATTATCTGGTCATTTATGGACGCATTTGGAAATATCCCGCGGAGGATAGGGAATTGTCTGCGGGTTTTAATGCTGGCATGTTGTTTCCTTACACCTGGCCTATGGCATTTATTTTTGCTGGCTCGTTCACGTGATGAGGGCGGGGTGTATGAACCCTTTGCCTTCGCGCCCTCGAGCTCCTCCTCGCATCAACGATGGAAAAGAGAGGTAGCCCATCTGAGGGTGAGACTGGCTCGATACACATCAACTCAGTTTATTGTTTCACTCAGGTTTCCAAAAAACACTTGGCACTCGGCCCTACTCAGCTCCATTTTCTTCCTGGTGCCGAACATGCTCAGCTTTGCTTGATGAAGAATGGTTATGGCCCTGATGCTCAGCCACGTTCCGGATCGTGTTGGGCCTGTTCGCGCATAACGGCGGTTGCCTTCTAGTAAGTGTTAACACTATACTGTCTATTCATAAGTTTCTTTTCTTTGATTTCTGTTTCGCCCGAGTACCTAACATATTACAGGCTTGTCTTTGTCTCTCTTTGGACAAGGGTTATAGTTCTGGATCCAACTAGTTATACGTGGGTAATGGTGTAGCTGCCCAGCTCCAGTTTCTATTCTCGCAAGGTTCGGCTAACGGGTATGTTCACAAACATTCTCTGCGTGCTATTTATTACTTAGCTATAGCAAGAAATGAAAGGTCTCTTAGCATGTTAGGATGAGCTCCCTATCTCTGTCGACTGGTAATGGCCCTCTGGCCCCATCCCTTACAGTTTCCTTTTTCTTTTGCTTAATGTACAGAGTATTGGCAGGACACAAGATTAGCAGGTCCGCCCAGTTCGTATAAGGGTTGAAAATCCATCCTTCGAAAGAGTTTTTTAAAACTGTTAACTATGTTTGATGGGCCTTCGAGCTCTTTGATACACTTACTCATGTAATGGATTCTCTATTAAGTAATTCTATTTGGATTGTTACCATTGAAGAGAATTTTGTAGCTCCTATGTTTTTTTAAAACTGTTCACGCACACAATATACTATGTATACTTCCAGTTTTCCTGCTGTGGGTCTGGTCTCTATGACCCGAACTCTGACAGTTTAAGGATTGAGTGCCTTCCCTGTAGCACATTACCCTTTTTCTTGAGATTTTCTTTATTTATAAATCCTCGTTAAGTTTCATGAGGTATTGGATTATGATGTGTTTATCACTATGACAGTGCGTCCTTGCAAATGTTTATATATTGCTGTTCTGTACATTCCTCTGTTGCCAACGGGGTTTTCGTTTCATAAAATATATGGGCACGATATTTCATAGAGTATGATGTATGGCATAGTGCACACCGCATGATGGTAAAGGGTTTGTGCTTCGTAAGTTTATGTTTTTGTTTGATATTGATTATAAATCTGGCTTGACACACTACTATATCCTTGTTGTGTAATCTACAGGAAATTTATCTGAATTCGCCCTTAGAGTCGGGTTTATTCTTTTATGCACTCACTCAGAGTTATTTGTTTCTGTATGAGGCCAAGACTTACAAGGTTGCCTTGCGGTCATTTTGCATGTATATATTTGAGCGCTTACCTCGTTGTCTCATAGATTTACTTGCATGCGAGAAGGAGCAGCTAAACCCTAGTTATAAAGTCTGCATCCCTCGCGGTTGCGACTATACTACTCAGAGTTCCTTATTAGATATTGTTATTCCGCGAATGCTTCAACGTTCTAACTTGAATGTTATACTGTTCTACATTTTATTTGTGATAAAGCATATGAAGTAGATAAAGAAAGAGTTCTGTTGGTCCTTCTGTAGTTAAAAGATTGCATTTTGTTTGCTACAATGTCAACCCTTCTGAAGACTCTGAATCTAGGGTGAGCCTATGATTTTATTGATCTGTTTTGCTATTTTTCCTCTATAAGTTCTGAAAAGATTTCCAACAGTCCACTCTTGCATTTGACTCCCAGTAATTGTGTTTTTTTTTTTTTTATTTAAATAAAGAACCACAAGCTACAAGCTCTTTTGTCAGTAAAGGTTTCCCTAGGACTCAGTTACCCGTCCTGATTTCCTGCAAGAAAATTCCTCCCACTCCCTTTCACCATAGAAAGAGGGAAACATGGAAAAATAAAAGAATAACATTATACAGCTTTCTAAACAGTCTCCACACATAGCTTTCTTGTGTACTTGGAGTTCTCCGGCTGAAGAGTTGTTTCCTGACAGTCACCCGAATCAGGGTCTGCTATCTTTCAATCCACCAGACCATGAGATTCATCCTTCAGGACCAGAATCTCCCCCCTTGCTTCTTTCTAGACTGCAGTCTTCTGCAAGTGTTCACACAGTGAGAAGGGCTATTTGGTCATCACCAGACTTAGCCATTCTTCTTTCCTTTTTGGATTCTTTTTCTTTTTTTCCCTCTGCCTGTCCCAATAGCTCAGATTTTTCCCCCTCCTCCCCTACTTTTCTATGGAAACTTTTCCAGTTAGCGGAGGTAGTTAGGGTTTCTTTCCTAGCAACTGTCTTTCCACCTCAAGAGGACAAACTCCTCCTTGAGAATTTTTCCTCCTTTCAAGGAAACAATTTTCTTTATTTCATCATAAAAATAAATTAAATTTAAATTTTTGCGTAGATAATAATAACAGGTTCAGTTTATCTTTACCACAGTAAATCAAATATTTACATTTTTATCCCGGGGCTACATCTTCCCCCCTGATATTGGACATCGTCCCGATGTATTTCAGCTATGAACAGCCCTAGATAAGTCCTTTTTATAAGTTCTTCATCTTCCCAAGTGGCCTGATTAGGCCCAAAGTGCCACCACTGCACTTTAACTTGGGTAATATCCCGCTTCCGTAGCGTTACCTCTCTCCAGTCGAGGATGCTCAGCGGTTCGACCCAGATTTCTCCTTTCGGTTCTACCTACAACAAACAACATCCTAAGTTAGTTTTTCTTTAAAGAAAAGCATTTAGACTGACCTATTGGAGATAATCCTCACCTGAATATCCTGCCAGTTAATCACATGTTTAGGATCATAAACATATTTCCTTAACACGGAGACATGAAAGACATTGTGGACTCATATGTGACTTGGCAGAGCGAGTTGGTAAGCCACCGACCCAATTCTTGCTAAGATCTGGAATGGTCCACAATACCGAGGTGCCAACTTAGCGCACCTGCTCCACTGTAATGTGCTCTTTTTTGCTCGAAACCTCACATACACATGATCACTGACCTGATACTCCTTAAACCTCCTTTTCCAGTCGGCAAAGTTCTTTTGTCTATCCTGACCTGCCTTTAGATTAGATCATACCCTTTTAACCAGTTCCTCCATCTCCTTAAGCATTTCAGGACCTAACATCAATCTGTCTTCCGATCCACTCCAGCTCGAAGGGGTGTGGCACTTCCGTCCATACAACACTTCAAAAGGGCTCATTAGCAATGATGTGTGGTAGCCATTATTGTATGCGAATTCAACCAAGTGTCGATAGTCATCCCACCTTGTTGGTTGCTCACGTATTCTTGCAACATATCTTCCACCACTTGGTTCACCCGTTTAGTTTGCCCGTCAGTTTGAGGGTGACAAGATGTGCTAAAGTTCAGCTGAGTTCCCACTTCTTCAAACAATGTCTTCCAAAAAACCGATGTAAATTTTACATCACGATCTGAAATTGTTGTCTTTGGTAACCCATGCAGCTTAAATATATTTTGCATGAACACATGGGTAATCTGTACAATCTTGTAGGTAGATTGTACCAGTATAAAATGTGCTGACTTACTCAACTTGTCCACCACCACCATGATGGAGTCGTTATTTTTCTTTGACTTAGGCAAACTGGTTATAAAGTCCATAGAGATGGTTTCCCACTTCCATTCCGGAATGGGTAATGGTTGTAATAAACCCGTCGGATGTTGATGTTCTGCTTTAATTTGCTGACATTCTAGATAGCGTGCCAGATAACCAACCATATCTTTCTTCATCCCCAGCCAATAATATTCTTTTCAAAGTGTCGTGATCATCTTTTGATCTCCTGGGTGTCCAGCGTAATGACTCTTATGATACTCATCCAATATTAGATTTTTAATGTTGTTCTGATTGGGCACGTACAACCTTCCTTTACAATACAACATTCCAACATCATCAAAGGCGTAATCCAGCTGTTTTTCTTTGCTGTTTGGTTGCTGCACTTGCTGTTTAATTTGTTGATAAGTAGCATCTTGTTCGGCTTCCTTTTTAATCATTTCCTCGAAGGGGCTTTTCACTTCATTGTAAGAAATTTTGTATATGCATTGCAATTTCTGACTCAAAGCGTCCGCCACCCGATTCTCCTTCCCTTTTAAATGCTTGATCTCAAAATCAAAACCACTTAGGAAATCCACCCACCGTGCTTGCCTTGCATTTAGAGTGGGCTGGCTAAAATAATTGGTCAGACTGTGGTGATCTGTCAACAACAAAAATTTTCTTCCCATAAGGTAATGGCGCCACATTTTCAGGGTGTGAATCACAGCTGCCAACTCTAAATCGTAAGAAGAATATTTCTGCTCATGCTCCTTTAATTTTCTTGATTCATTGGCTATTACCTTCCCTTCCTGCATCAACACACCGCCTACTCCTTCTTTACTTGCGTCCGTGCACACCACATAATCTTTGTTGGGCTCCGCTATGGTCAAAATGGGTGTGTTGGTGAGCAGGTATTTAAGTTGCTCGAAACTTTTCTAACATTTAGGGGTCCACCTAAAGGCCCTTATTTTTTCTGTAAGGAAGTAATGGGACAAGCTACCCTCGAAAATCCTTCCATAACCCGTCTGTAATAGCCTGCTAACACCATGAAGGATCGGATGTCCGCCACATCCTTAGGCACCAGCCATTCCATTATAGTCCTTATCTTTTCGGGATCCACTGCGATTCCTTCCTTAGTAATTATATGCCCCAAATATTGTATTTGTTCTTTTTAAAATTCACATTTGCTGAACTTAGCGTATAGTTGGTGTTCTCAGAGGGTTTGCAACACTAATCTGAGGTGCTCCTGGTGCTCCTCCATATTCCGAGTGTAAATAAATATATCATCAATGAAAATCAGTACGAACTTATTCAAATATTTGTGAAATACGTTGTTCATTAGACACATAAAAGTTGCGGGGGCATTGGTCAATCCAAAGGGTAACGCCACAAATTCATAATGGCCATATCGTGTTCTAAAAGCTGTCTTAGCTATATCCTCTTCTTTAATCCTGACTTGGTGATATCCTGATCTTAAGTCAATCTTTGAGAACACTGTTGCTCCATTTACTTGATCAAACAGTTCATCGATACGGGGCACAAGATATTTGTTTTTGATCGTCAATTTGTTTAATTGACGTAATCTATACATATGCGAAGAGTCCAGTCTTTCTTCTTAACAAACAACACCGGGGCTCCCCAGGGTGACACACTGGGGCGGATATAGTTTTTGTCCAACAGCTCCTGTAATTGCATTTTTAATTCTGTCAATTCTGGTATGCTCATTCTGTAGGGTGCCCGGGATACCGGGGCTGCTCCTGGCACTAATTCAATGGTAAAGTCTATATCTCTTTTAGGTGGTAATCCGGGGATCTCCTCCGGAAACACATCAACAAATTCCTGTATCACAGGAATATTCTCCATTGTGGCTGTTTTGTCTTTCGAGTTGGCATAGCCCACTTGGACGGCATAAATTCAACATCCTTTCCTAATACATTTTGTTAACTGTGAGGTAGTTATGGGCCGGATTTACACTGGCCGCTTGATTCCCTGCATTTCTTGCTTTATTCCAAATTCATCCTTATAACTGATAGTCTTGGTTTTACAATTAATTATGGACCAGTGTTTCTCCAACCAGTCCATACCAATTAATATATCATACGAACAAGTGGAAGCACATTTAAATCTGTTGTGACTCACTATCCTGCTATTTTTAAAGGGCAATCTTTAATCTTAGCATTTACCCATCTTTTTGCCCTTGTTGCCAACTAAACTAGCCAAGGGTCCTTGAACTTAACAGGTTGCAACTTACAGAGCTCCACAATTCTAGGACTAATATAACTTAATGTTGCACCAGGGTCAATTAAAATAGTTACAACAAGATCTAAGAGTTTACCTTCAAATTCCACCATGGTCAGCTGGTACTCTGCCTGACGATCTTCCAGAGCAGCGTTAATCTTTGGTAGACTCCGTCCTACATCGCCAACCGTAGAAGCTTCATAGACTTGGGAAACTTGTTCAGTTCCTTTTTGTTGAGGGTAGTTTTTGACATAATGGGGCCGACCACAGCCCCAACATTTCACTGGAGGCCTTGCTGTCCCTTCATTGTCTATTTTTTCGGGTTGTTCATTTGTTCTAGATTCAATGGGGGGCTTTAATCGGAATGATTTCTTCTGTATGCTTCTGCTGTTTTGTCCCTTGGCGAATCTTTTGTTACCACCTCCGCGATTACCCTTAGTATTTCCAGCCAGCTTGCTGCTTTTCTTATTGGCCTATCTCTTACCTAGGATTTCTCCCTTCTATTTGCTTTGCTGGTAGCAAATTCAAGCTTTGCGTATAGCCTCGTCCATAGTCTTTGGGTTGTCAAATTCGATTCTTTCTCTCATACTCAAGGGTAAACTGCTGACAAACCTTTGTACTTTAGCCTTTTCTTCCCGAATATAAGGCACATAATGTAGTAATGAAGTAAAACGAGTGATGAACTCGTCCATAGTTTGTTGTCCCAATCGCAGGTCATGGAACTCTCTTGCCTTCTCATCATAGAAGCGTTCTATCAAGTATCTTTCTTTAAAGTATTTTTGAATTTTTTCGCAAGTGATGGTCTGTTCGCTCACTCCTTTTACCATTTTAACCTCCTCCCACCATAGTGTGGCTTTCCCCTACAATTGGAAAATGACCAATCTTGCCTTAAGATTGTGATCATATTCATACAGCTGAAAATATTTGTTCATATTAATCAACCACGCCTCAACTGCCTCCTCCTGTTCTCTGTCAAAATGTGGCGGTTTGATCTTGCGGAATTCCCCTTGCAACTCTATACGTTGCCTTTTTGATGTTTGTTGTTCAGAGGCATCATCAGATCATTCCTCTTCCCTTCCTTCTGACTCTTCAGGTTCTGTATTTTGATTGTGTTCCCCTCACATCCTTTTCTATTCAGCACTGAGATTCAATGGTTGATGATTTTGCTTGTCAGATAGGCTCTTTATAATTCTCTCATGTTCCATTGCTAGCCTTGTGTTATCCTCCCTCAATCGGGCCATCTAATTTTTCAATTCCTGCACTGTATCCAAAATTGCAAGGTCTGTCTTGCGAGCCTCCTCTCCAAGCTACACCCATAATTCAGGGTTATTCTCTGCATGTCCCTTACCCACTACAAATCTGTGTGATGCATTGTTTGCTCTCCTCATGATGTCAATCTTCCTCCTGTACTTAAACATAAAAATAACAGGTGAGTAGTCAAGTATCAATTTTTTTTTAAAGTGCTCAGTAGAGATGGAAATAAATTATATTCGATCTGTATATCAACCCCAATGCCCCAGAGGCCACAGTTTTTTATTTTGGGCTTTGATACCACTTGGAATGACCCCACGTAATAACTTACATGTAATAATTTTTCTTTTTAATATCTACACATAATTCTATACCACCCTGCATGATTCTGTACACAAACATTTTCAATTTTAACGCCCCCTACACGTGGCAACACCATAGAAAAGGCTATGTATGGGATTATCTGGTCATTTATGAACGCATTTCGAAATATCCCGCGGAGGATAGGGAATTGTTTGCGGGTTTTAATGCTGGAATGATGTTTCCTTACACCTGGCCTATGGCATTTATTTTTGTTGGCTCGTTCATGTGATAAGGGCAGGGTCTATGAACCCTTTGCCTCCATGCCCTCGAGCTCCTCCCCGCATCGACGGTGGAAAAGTGAGGTAGCCCATCTGAGGGTGAGATTGACTCGAGACACATCAACTCAGTTTATTGTTTCACTCAGGTTTCCAAAACACAGTTAACTTCGGCCCTACTCAGCTCCATTTTCTTCCTGGTACCGAATAGGCTCAGCTCTGTTTGATGAGGAATGGTTATGGCCCTGACGCTCAGCCACGTTCCAGATCGTCTTGCCTGTTCTCGTTTAACGGCAGTTGCCTTCTAGTAAGTGTTAACACTATACTGTCTGTTCATGAGTTTCTTTTCTTTGATTTTTGTTTGGCCCGAGTACCTAACATATTACAGGCTTGTCTTTGTCTCTCTTTGGATGAGGGTTACAGTTATGGCTCCAACGAGTTATACATGGGCACTGGTGTAGTTACCTAGGTCTAGGTTCTATTCTTGCAAGGTTCGACTAACGGGTATGTTCACAAACTTTCTCTGCGTGCTATTTGTTTCTTAGCTACAACAATAAATGAAGGGTCTCTTAGCATGTTAGGATGAGCTCCCTATCTCTGTCGACTGGTAATGGCCCTCCGGCCCCATCCCTTACAGTTTCCTTTTTCTTTTGCTTAATGTACAGAGTATTGACAGGACTCAAGCCTGGCAGGTCCGCCCAGCTCGTGTAAGGGTTGGAAATCCATCCTTTGAAAGGGTTTTTAATTCTGTTAACTAAGTTTGATGAGCCCTCGAGCTCTTTGATACACTTACTCATGTAATGGATTCTCTGTTAAGTAATATTATTCGGGTTGTTACCCTTGAAGAGCATTTTGTGGCTCCTATGTTTTTTCAAAACTGTTCACGCACACAATGTACTATGTATACTTCCAGTTTTCCTGTGGCGCATTACCCTTTTTCTTGAGATTTTCCTTATTTATAAATCCTCATTAAGTTTCATGAGGTATTGGATTATGATGTGTTTATCACTGTGACAGTGCATCCTTGTAAATGTTTATATATTGTTGTTCTATACATTCCTTCATTGCCAACAGGGCTTTCGTTTCATAATATATGGGCACGGTACTTCATAGTGCATGATGTATGGCATAGTGCACACCGCATGATGGTAAAGGGTTTTTGCTTCGTAAGTTTATGTTTTAGTTTGATATTGATTATAAATTTGGCTCAACACACTACTATATCCTTGTTGTGTAATCTACAGGATTGTTATCTGAATTCGCCCTCAGAGTCAGGTTTATTATTTTATGCATTCACTCAGAGTTATTTGTTTCTGTATGAGTCCGAGACTTACAAGGTTGCCTTTCGATCATTTTGCATGTTTATATTTGAGCGCTTACCTCGCTGTCTCATAGATTTACTTGCATGCGAGAAGGAGC
This sequence comes from Pinus tabuliformis, assembly GCA_031772625.1. Classification (NCBI taxonomy): domain Eukaryota; kingdom Viridiplantae; phylum Streptophyta; class Pinopsida; order Pinales; family Pinaceae; genus Pinus; species Pinus tabuliformis. The sequence continues at coordinate 374,160,878 of CM062818.1, forward strand.
AGCTAAATCTTGGTTATAAAGTCTGCATCCCTCATGGTTGCGACTATACTACTCAGAGTTCTTTATGATATATTGTTATTCTGCGAATGCTTCAACGTTCTAACTTGAATGTTATACTCTTCTACATTTTCTTTGTGATAAAGCATATGAAGTAGATAAAGAAAGAGTTCTGTTGGTCCTTCTGTAGTTAAAAGATTGCATTTCGTTTGCTACAATGTCAACACTTCTGAAGACTCTGAATCTATGGTGAGCCTGTGATTTTAATGTTCTGTTTTTTTATTTTCCCTCTATAAGTTCTAAAAATATTTCCCAGCAGTCCACTCTTGCATTTGACTCCCAGTAATTTGTTTTTTTTTTTAAAGAAAAGCTACAAGCTCTATTTTCAATAAAGGTTTCCCTAGGACTCAATTACCCATCCTGATTTCCTACAAGAAAATTCCTCCCATTCCCTTTTCACCATATAAAGAGGGAAACAAGGAGAAATAAAAGAATAACATTATACAACTTTATAAACAATCTCCACACATAGTTTTCTTGTGTACCTGGAGTTCTCCAGCTGAAGAGTTGTTTCCTGACAGTCACCCGAATTAGGGTCTGCTATCTTTCAATCCACCCAACCATGAGATTCGTCATTCAGGACCAGAATCTCCCCCCTTGCTTCTTGCTAGACTGCAGTCCTCTGCATGTCCCAACAGCATAGATTTTTCCCCCTCGTCCCCTCCTTTTCTCTGGAAACTTTTCCAGTTAGGGGAGGTAGTTAGGGTTGCTTTCCCAACAACTGTCTTTCCACCTCAAGAGGACAACTTTCTCCTTGAGAATTTTTCCTCCTTTCAAGGAAACACTTTTCTTTATTTCATCATAAAAACAAATTATATTTAAATCTTTGCATAGATAATAATAACAGGTTCAGTTTATCTTTACCACAGTAAATCAAATATTTACATTTTTATCCCGGGGAATTACACACTCCATAATGGAAAAGGCGTATTAAATTAATTACTGCAAAATAAAGCAAGTTAATGGCTACACATATGAAGGCGAAATTCTGATATAATGGGAATGGAACCGGAATAGTCCCTATTTTGTCAATGAACTAGTAAATTTACATAATGTTGTTGGTATCATAGACTAGTAACTTGCAAATAAAAAACAACCCTTCAGTGTAAATCTCTTTAAACAGCTACCATGTAAATATTGGAGGTGGAGAGTAAATCTTTCATAATTAGAAACTTATACAAAAGGTAAGGGTTTAAATATCTCCAACGACAATCCCAACTAGAGAATATGTGTAGCAAGAATAACCTTGTCCATTATGGTACCATGCCAAAATGGAATTTAGTCTTATTAGTGTACATTATTTCTAGGCGTATTTATAAATTATTTACAGTCATGATAACAACTAGTTCCTGAACAAGGAATTAAAAGAAAACATTACGACTCAAACAATATATCTGTGGAAATAGTTATTACCCTGTGAGTCTACAAATGGTGAAACCCTTAACACAGGATAGTGAATTGTTGAAAGCATATAAATAATGATGGTTTTCAAGCCTCTGTGGAAGTTTTTTGTAGCTTCATGTTCCGGATTATCCACAGTTTCCAGTTCAGTCTGTCGACGTTTCAAACCCCAACGGGGGTCCATCATCAGGAATATTCTGAAAGATAGAAATGAAATGAATGAAAGATGAAGAGAGAAGGAGCTAGGCACCTGGATATAAATACACAAAGGAACCCTAATATGAGAGCCGACACATGATTTTACATTCTTATTATTATTTCTTGTTATTTATTTATAATTGTTATTATTATTATTAATTATTATTTTTTATATTTAATATTTAATTTATTTTATTATTTTTAGCTTTAATAAATCAACCATAAATTAATTAATTAATTAATCAATTAATTAATAAAATTAATATAATTAATTAATATAATTAATTATAATATTAATTAAAATGATATAATTAATTAAAATTCAATTTAATGAATCACCACACCACAGTTTAATTAATAATCCATCAATTACTTAATTAATAGTATTTTAGAATTTATAAATAATCATTTTAATTGTTTATTTTTATTTTATCTTATTATTATTATTTATATTAGATTAATAAAATTAATCAAGTTAATTAATTTATTTTTACTTTCATTTTAGATTAAACTACCCTTTTTATTAATACCTTATTCCCCTATTCTATTTTACTTTTATTAATCATATTTTATTTTTATTTTTTATTTAAATTAATATTTTTATATTAATTTAATTAAGCCTTTTTTATATTATATTAATTAATTATATTAATTATATTATATTAATTATATTAATTAATTTTAATACCTTATTCCCCTATTTTATTTTACTTTTATTAATCATATTATTATTATTATTATTTATAAATTAATATTTTTATATTAATTTAATTAAGCCCTTAATTTAATTTAATTCAATTAATATAATTAATTAAATTAAATTAATATAATATAATTAATTAAATTAAATTAAATGATTTGCGATGATTAATTAATTAATTAATAAACAAACCTTCTGACTGGAAGGTCTATTGATCTTGAGCTTCCAAGGGCTTCGATGGGTTTATTCGTCTGATGAGGGGAAACCAGTTTCCACTGATTTCACTTCCATTGTCCCTGTTGAGGTTCTGCGGGAATTTCATAATTTCAATGGCCTCTCTGATTTTTCTTTTATGATAATTGTCCTCCCTTGCAATTACCTTGGCGTCTTCCAAACACATATGATGTTTGGTCTTGGATGAGTGTTCTGCAAGGGCCGACGTACGAGATCTATCATTCTTTATGTCAGCTGCGTGTTCTTTAAGCCTTGTTTTCAGAGATCGACTTGTTTCCCCAATATAACTCTTACCACATGAGCAATCAATCTTGTACACTCCCTTGAGTTGTTGACGATCGATGTTATCCTTAACTGACCTCATCATCTGCCTTATCATTCCACATGTTGTAAATTGAGTATCTATGTTTTTCTTTTTTAATATTTTAGCAATCCTGTCGGTAACCCCTTGGATGTATGGAAGGTAAACCCTCCCCTGATTTTCTTTGTCCTCAGGGGTACGCTTAGAGAGGGCCCTGTCTTGAGCCCTTTTTATGGCTTTCTTGATACTCCATTCCTTGTACCCAATGTTTTTGAAGACAGAGGTTAAGTGTTCAATCTCCTCCTTTAGGTGATCAGGGTCAGAAATCCTGAAAGCTCTGACAGCAAGGGTGTTTAAAACGCCAGATTTCTGGGATGGATGATGGTAAGAGTCAGCATGAAGATAGCTATCTGTGTGAGTTTTCTTCCTATAGACCTGGTGTCCCAAAGTTCCATCCTCCCTTCTACTGATCAGGACATCTAGAAAGGGGATCTTACCATTCTCTTCAAGCTCCATAGTAAATTTGATTTCAGAGGATAAGGAGTTGAGATGATTGAAGAATTTCTCAAGCTCTGCTTTACCATGAGTCCAATTCAGGTTGGTGTCATCGACAAATCTTTTCCACCATGCCGGTTTTAAGTGGAATGAGTCAAGGGCTTTTCTCTCAAAGTACTCCATGTATAGGTTAGCGACAATAGGTGAGAGCGGGGAACCCATGGCAACTCCTGAAATTTGTTCATAATAGTGATCTTGAAAACCCTTGCTCAAGATTTTAGTTTCTTTCAAGATCACTATTATGAACAAATTTCAGGAGTTGCCATGGGTTCCCCGCTCTCACCTATTGTCGCTAACCTATACATGGAGTACTTGAGAGAAAAGCCCTTGACTCATTCCACTTAAAACCAGCATGGTGGAAAAGATTCGTCGATGACACCAACCTGAATTGGACTCATGGTAAAGCAGAGCTTGAGAAATTCTTCAATCATCTCAACTCCTTATCCTCTGAAATCAAATTTACTATGGAGCTTGAAGAGAATGGTAAGATCCCCTTTCTAGATGTCCTGATCAATAGAAGGGAGGATGGAACTTTGGGACACCAGGTCTATAGGAAGAAAACTCACACAGATAGCTATCTTCATGCTGACTCTTACCATCATCCATCCCAGAAATCTGGCGTTTTAAACACCCTTGCTGTCAGAGCTTTCAGGATTTCTGACCCTGATCACCTAAAGGAGGAGATTGAACACTTAACCTCTGTCTTCAAAAACATTGGGTACAAGGAATGGAGTATCAAGAAAGCCATAAAAAAGGGCTCAAGACAGGGCCCTCTCTAAGCGTACCCCTGAGGACAAAGAAAATCAGGGGAGGGTTTACCTTCCATACATCCAAGGGGTTACCGACAGGATTGCTAAAATATTAAAAAAGAAAAACATAGATACTCAATTTACAACATGTGGAACGATAAGGCAGATGATGAGGTCAGTTAAGGATAACATCGATCGTCAACAACTCAAGGGAGTGTACAAGATTGATTGCTCATGTGGTAAGAGTTATATTGGGGAAACAGGTCGATCTCTGAAAACAAGGCTTAAAGAACACGCAGCTGACATAAAGAATGATAGATCTCATACGTCGGCCCTTGCAGAACACTCATCCAAGACCAAACATCATATGTGTTTGGAAGACGCCAAGGTAATTGCAAGGGAGGACAATTATCATAAAAGAAAAATCAGAGAGGCCATTGAAATTATGAAATTCCCGCAGAACCTCAACAGGGACAATGGAAGTGAAATCAGTGGAAACTGGTTTCCCCTGATCAGATGAATAAACCCATCGAAGCCCTTGGAAGCTCAAGATCAATAGACCTTCCAGTCAGAAGGTTTATTTATTAATTAATTAATTAATCATCGCAAATCATTTAATTTAATTTAATTAATTATATTAATTTAATATAATTTAATTAATTATATTAATTGAATTAAATTAAATTAAGGGCTTAATTAAATTAATATAAAAATATTAATTTAAAAAAAATAAAAATATGATTAATAAAAGTAAAATAAAATAGGGGAATAAGGTATTAAAATTAATTAATATAATTAATTAATATAACATAAAAAAGGCTTAATTAAATTAATATAAAAATATTAATTTAAATAAAAAATAAAAATAAAATATGATTAATAAAAGTAAAATAGAATAGGGGAATAGGGTATTAATAAAAAGGGTAGTTTAATCTAAAATGAAAGTAAAAATAAATTAATTAACTTGATTAATTTTATTAATCTAATATAAATAATAACAATAAGATAAAATAAAAATAAACAATTAAAATGATTATTTATAAATTCTAAAATACTATTAATTAAGTAATTGATGGATTATTAATTAAACTATGGTGTGGTGATTCATTAAATTGAATTTTAATTAATTATATCATTTTAATTAATATTATAATTAATTATATTAATTAATTATATTAATTTTATTAATTAATTGATTAATTAATTAATTAATTAATTTATGGTTGATTTATTAAAGCTAAAAATAATAAAATAAAATAAATATTAAATATAAAAATTAATAATTAATAATAATAATAACAATTATAAATAAATAACAAGAAATAATAATAAGAATGTAAAATCATGTGTCGGCTCTCATATCAGGGTTCCTTTGTGTATTTATATCCAGGTGCCTAGCTCCTTCTCTCATCATCTTTCATTCATTTCATTTCTATCTTTCAGAATTGTCCTGATGATGGACCCCCGTTGGGGTTTGAAACGTCGACAGACTGAACTGGAAACTGTGGATAATCCGGAACATGAAGCTACAATAAATAATGATATTATCATAGAAATTTCAATAAGACGAAAGAGTGTTTTGTTGGCAATGTACATAATAAAACTTGAGGCTATAGATAAATGATAATTAAGAAATAGGTCTTAGGTCTTGATGATCCCTAAGCAATGTGTTGGAAAGGCTGAGGAGACAAAGCGTGAATTCATACAAAACACGAGTTTTTTATTTTCTATGATCACACAAAACAAGATGATTACAATGAACCCGGTGAAGGGTATTTAAACCTTTTCGAACTACCTAATTTCCTAAAATATCTTGACATGCAATCACACACTCAAAGTCGTCTATCACTTTACTCGACTTGAATCAACACTCAAACACTCAACCATTCAATCTCTTAGTTAACTGACTCTCTATGTTTAGCTAACTCCTCATGCAAGAGTAATTATCTTATTTTAACACTCCGCCTTAATTACCACTGCTAAACTAAAACATGACTGATGACAACTCAAACACGCCTGCTAGTTTATGTCTCAGCTAGGCTTACAACACCCAATTTTCTTCTATGAAACTCAAACACATCTTGTGCTAATGACTTAGTAAATATATCAGCCAATTGATCACTAGATTTATAAGGCTTGAAGTGAATTTCTCCATTGCTCACAAGTTCTCTAATAATGTGATATCTAGTATCAATATGCTTGCTCTTTTGATGAAATACACTATTCTTGTATAGTGCAATTGCTGAGGTGCTGTCACAATATATTGTTGTTGATCCTTGTTGTTTCTGCTTGAGTCCATCAAATGCTCTTCTTAACCACACTGCTTGACATGTTACTGATGTTGCTGCTACATATTCTGCTTCTGCTAACAAAAGTGTCACAATGGGCTGCTTCTTTGATCCAGGTGGATATTGGTGGCCACCCACCTATCCCATTTGGACCCCCATGACTTTCTGTTTCAGTTTTTCAGTTTCCATAATTGTAGCACAATTTATTATTTTTAGCAGTTTTTCAGATCCTGAACTTCCAACGTTATTTTGAGGCCCTAAACGAAATATGGGAGCAACATGGGTCCATAGACTGATGTTTCTCTTCCCAAAGTTATAGTTCTCATATAGTTCTTTCTAACGAGATATTGTACACGTTAAATGGAAATTGGGTGCCAAAGTTATGACTTCGGGAAATTAATGTACCAATTTACCCAAACGAGGCCCACAACTTGGCGTTTCATCTTCTAGGGTTAGGTTTTGTGATGTTAAGGGTTTTCCATTGTTTCTCAACAATAAATAGGCCTTCAAGCCTCACTGTAACAGAGTTCAGAGGCATGTGGCCGCCACATCTCATCTCAAAGATAAACTACCATCGCCCTAGCTGGTTTATTTCCATTTCTATTTGTAAGCATATTTCAGTATTTTACAATAATGATATCAAGTATTATTTCTGCTACATATTTTTGTATATGGTTATCTCTGTATTTTGTTGCATTCTTGTTTAAAGCCGGATCAGCGGTATTATAGCGGTCTATTTGTTCTCTATTTTTCTTTGCATGTCCTAAAGAATATAAGGAGTTAGGGCTTGAACTGGTCGAACCTTTGCAAGACCAGCCTTGCAAATCCCAGCGGCCTCCCATGGTGGATGAGAAGAAAGACGAGGGGGCATGAGATCCTATCAAAATATTGCTCGAAGAAGCCCTCAAACAACAAAGGAATGTGATGATGGATAGCTTTGAGCAGATCCTTCAGCGGCTACCGAGAGGCGATGCATTGGCTTCCAACAGCTACTCTGGAAACGCCACACCGTTTAAGGTACAAGTCAATTTTGAAATCCCTGTCTTTGAAGGTCAAATAGATGTAGATGTCGTAGTAAATGGTTAAATTTTCTAGATGGGTATTTTTCTGTTCATGAATTTTCGAGTCGGGAAGAGATTGTTTTTTCTCTTCTCAAAGCAACCCCCCATGTCAAGGACTGGTGGGAAACCTACTGCGAGCAGAAGAATCAAAGAACAAGCTCACTATTTTCAGCCGCACCGACTTGGGATTCATTCTGGGATTCCATCAAGGAGCAGTACTACCCTGTCAAACACTGTGAGGACAAATACATAAAGTGGACCACGTTGCGGTAGGGAAGGGACGAAGATGTGCCAGAGTTCATAGACATTTTTCATACCCTTCCCACACAGTTGGGTATCAAAGATTCTGATCTGCATCTCGGACTTAAATACTGTGACTGCCTACACAAATACATCTAGGAAGAGATGGAGTTCTTGAACATCTCCTCGCTTGGCATGGCGTACTGATACGCTGTCAAAATTGAGTAAAAGTTCAAATAGAAGAAGCGAGACTTTGGATCTGCAAATCCTAAGCCCAAAGGACGAAGCCAAGGCGGGGTGACCCAAGACAACTCGTCGAAGCCGCAAGAAGAAAACAACACCACAAAGCCGAAGAAGGACACAGGAAAGTGGTGTGAGTTCCATAAGAGTCCCACTCACAACACAAGTGAGTGTTGGACCACGCAGTCATTGGTGGCCGAGTTGAAGGCTTCCAAATCAAATGCATGTTCCGACCCTGAGCCAAAACCCAACAAGGGGAATGGCAAAGGGAAGCAGATCATTGATGGAGAGCCCAACGCCATTGTTGCCACCGCCAAGATCTAGAAGAATGAACCTGAAGATCTAGATGAGGGGGAGCGTTTTTCCACTCACAGATGTGGAAGATCACTATTATGAACAAATTTCAGGAGTTGCCATGGGTTCCCCGCTCTCACCTATTGTCGCTAACCTATACATGGAGTACTTTGAGAGAAAAGCCCTTGACTCATTCCACTTAAAACCAGCATGGTGGAAAAGATTCGTCGATGACACCAACCTGAATTGGACTCATGGTAAAGCAGAGCTTGAGAAATTCTTCAATCATCTCAACTCCTTAACCTCTGAAATCAAATTTACTATGGAGCTTGAAGAGAATGGTAAGATCCCCTTTCTAGATGTCCTGATCAGTAGAAGGGAGGATGGAACTTTGGGACACCAGGTCTATAGGAAGAAAACTCACACAGATAGCTATCTTCATGCTGACTCTTACCATCATCCATCCCAGAAATCTGGCGTTTTAAACACCCTTGCTGTCAGAGCTTTCAGGATTTCTGACCCTGATCACCTAAAGGAGGAGATTGAACACTTAACCTCTGTCTTCAAAAACATTGGGTACAAGGAATGAAGTATCAAGAAAGCCATAAAAAAGGGCTCAAGACAGGGCCCTCTCTAAGCGTACCCTTGAGGACAAAGAAAATCAGGGGAGGGTTTACCTTCCATACATCCAAGGGGTTACCGACAGGATTGCTAAAATATTAAAAAAGAAAAACATAGATACTCAATTTACAACATGTGGAACGATAAGGCAGATGATGAGGTCAGTTAAGGATAACATCGATCGTCAACAACTCAAGGGAGTGTACAAGATTGATTGCTCATGTGGTAAGAGTTATATTGGGGAAACAGGTCGATCTCTGAAAACAAGGCTTAAAGAACACGCAGCTGACATAAAGAATGATAGATCTCGTACGTCGGCCCTTGCAGAACACTCATCCAAGACCAAACATCATATGTGTTTGGAAGACGCCAAGGTAATTGCAAGGGAGGACAATTATCATAAAAGAAAAATCAGAGAGGCCATTGAAATTATGAAATTCCCGCAGAACCTCAACAGGGACAATGGAAGTGAAATCAGTGGAAACTGGTTTCCCCTGATCAGACGAATAAACCCCTCGAAGCCCTTGGAAGCTCAAGATCAATAGACCTTCCAGTCAGAAGGTTTATTTATTAATTAATTAATTAATCATCGCAAATCATTTAATTTAATTTAATTAATTATATTAATTGAATTAAATTAAATTAAGGGCTTAATTAAATTAATATAAAAATATTAATTTATTAAAAAATAAAAAATAAAAAAAAATATGATTAATAAAAGTAAAATAAAATAGGGGAATAAGGTATTAAAATTAATTAATATAATTAATATAATATAATTAATATAATTAATTAATATAATATAAAAAAGGCTTAATTAAATTAATATAAAAATATTAATTTAAATAAAAATTAAAAATAAAATATGATTAATAAAAGTAAAATAGAATAGGGGAATAAGGTATTAATAAAAAAGGTAGTTTAATCTAAAATGAAAGTAAAAATAAATTAATTAACTTGATTAATTTTATTAATCTAATATAAATAATAATAATAAGATAAAATAAAAATAAACAATTAAAATGATTATTTATAAATTCTAAAATACTATTAATTAAGTAATTGATGGATTATTAATTAAACTATGGTGTGGTGATTCATTAAATTGAATTTTAATTAATTATATCATTTTAATTAATATTATAATTAATTATATTAATTAATTATATTAATTTTATTAATTAATTGATTAATTAATTAATTAATTAATTTATGGTTGATTTATTAAAGCTAAAAATAATAAAATAAATTAAATATTAAATATAAAAATTAATAATTAATAATAATAATAACAATTATAAATAAATAACAAGAAATAATAATAAGAATGTAAAATCATGTGTCAGCTCTCATATTAGGGTTCCTTTGTGTATTTATATCCAGGTGCCTAGCTCCTTCTCTCATCATCTTTCATTCATTTCATTTCTATCTTTCAGAATTGTCCTGATGATGGACCCCCGTTGGGGTTTGAAATGTCGACAGACTGAACTGGAAACTGTGGATAATCCGGAACATGAAGCTACAATAAATAATGATATTATCATAGAAATTTCAATAAGACGAAAGAGTGTTTTGTTGGCAATGTACATAATAAAACTTGAGGCTATAGATAAATGATAATTAAGAAATAGGTCTTAGGTCTTGATGATCCCTAAGCAATGTGTTGGAAAGGCTGAGGAGACAGCATGAATTCATACAAAACACGAGTTTTTTTATTTTCTATGATCACACAAAACAAGATGATTACAATGAACCCGGTGAAGGGTATTTAAACCTTTTCGAACTACCTAATTTCCTAAAATATCTTGACATGCAATCACACACTCAAAGTCGTCTATCACTTTACTCGACTTGAATCAACACTCAAACACTCAACCATTCAATCTCTTAGTTAACTGACTCTCTATGTTTAGCTAACTCCTCATGCAAGAGTAATTATCTTATTTTAACACTCCGCCTTAATTACCACTGCTAAACTAAAACATGACTGATGACAACTCAAACACGCCTGCTAGTTTATGTCTCAGCTAGGCTTACAACACCCAATTTTCTTCTATGAAACTCAAACACATCTTGTGCTAATGACTTAGTAAATATATCAGCCAATTGATCACTAGATTTATAAGGCTTGAAGTGAATTTCTCCATTGCTCACAAGTTCTCTAATAATGTGATATCTAGTATCAATATGCTTGCTCTTTTGATGAAATACACTATTCTTGTATAGTGCAATTGCTGAGGTGTTGTCACAATATATTGTTGTTGATCCTTGTTGTTTCTGCTTGAGTCCATCAAATGCTCTTCTTAACCACACTGCTTGACATGTTACTGATGTTGCTGCTACATATTCTGCTTCTGCTAACAAAAGTGTCATAATGGGCTGCTTCTTTGATCCAGGTGGATATTGGTGGCCACCCACCTATCCCATTTGGACCCCCATGACTTTCTGTTTCAGTTTTTCAGTTTCCATAATTGTAGCACAATTTATTATTTTTAGCAGTTTTTCAGATCCTGAACTTCCAACGTTATTTTGAGGCCCTAAACGAAATATGGGAGCAACATGGGTCCATAGACCGATGTTTCTCTTCCCAAAGTTATAGTTAGATATCATTTTTGGGATTCAACTGCGTTAAGTAAGTCATTCAAAGTATGACCATTTCCATGAAAATGGTCATACCTTGAATGACTTACTTAACGCAGTTGAATCCCAAAAATGATATCTAATATAATGCACTGCGTAAATCCCCCATACTTAAAGTTATAGTTCTCATATAGTTCTTTCTAACGAGATATTGTACACGTTAAATGGAAATTGGGTGCCAAAGTTATGACCTCGGGAAATTAATGTACCAATTTACCCAAACGAGGCCCACAACTTGGCGTTTCATCTTCTAGGGTTAGGTTTTGTGATGTTAAGGGTTTTCCATTGTTTCTCAACAATAAATAGGCCTTCAAGCCTCACTGTAACAGAGTTCAGAGGCATGTGGCCGCCACATCTCATCTCAAAGATAAACTACCATCGCCCTAGCTGGTTTATTTCCATTTCTATTTGTAAGCATATTTCAGTATTTTACAATAATGATATCAAGTATTATTTCTGCTACATATTTTTGTATATGGTTATCTCTGTATTTTGTTGCATTCCTGTTTAAAGCTGGATCAGCGGTATTATAGCGGTCTGTTTGTTCTCTATTTTTATTTGCATGTCCTAAAGGATATAAGGAGTTAGGGCTTGAACTGGTCGAACCTTTGCAAGACCAGCCTTGCAAATCCTAGCGGCCTCCCATGGTGGATGAGAAGAAAGACGAGGGGGCATGAGATCCTATCAAAATATTGCTCGAAGAAGCCCTCAAACAACAAAGGAATGCGATGATGGATAGCTTTGAGCAGATCCTTCAGCGGCTACCGAGAGGCGATGCATTGGCTTCCAACAGCTACTCTGGAAACGCCACACCGTTTAAGGTACAAGTCAATTTTGAAATCCCTGTCTTTGAAGGTCAAATAGATGCAGATGTCGTAGTAAATGGTTAAATTTTCTAGATGGGTATTTTTCTGTTCATGAATTTTCGAGTTGGGAAGTGATTGTTTTTTCTCTTCTCAAAGCAACCCCCCATGTCAAGGACTGGTGGGAAACCTACTGCGAGCAGAAGAATCAAAGAACAAGCTCACTATTTTCAGCCGCACCGACTTGGGATTCATTCTGGGATTCCATCAAGGAGCAGTACTACCCTGTCAAACACTGTGAGGACAAATACATAAAGTGGACCACGTTGCGGCAGGGAAGGGACGAAGATGTGCCAGAGTTCATAGACATTTTTCATACCCTTCCCACACAGTTGGGTATCAAAGATTTTGATCTGCATCTCGGACTTAAATACTGTGACTGCCTACACAAATACATCTAGGAAGAGATGGAGTTCTTGAACATCTCCTCGCTTGGCATGGCGTACTGATACGCTGTCAAAATTGAGTAAAAGTTCAAATAGAAGAAGCGAGACTTTGGATCTGCAAATCCTAAGCCCAAAGGACAAAGCCAAGGCGGGGTGACCCAAGACAACTCGTCGAAGCCGCAAGAAGAAAACAACACCACAAAGCCGAAGAAGGACACAGGAAAGTGGTGTGAGTTCCACAAGAGTCCCACTCACAACACAAGTGAGTGTTGGACCACGCAGTCATTGGTGGCCGAGTTGAAGGCTTCCAAATCAAATGCATGTTTCGACCCTGAGCCAAAACCCAACAAGGGGAATGGCAAAGGGAAGCAGATCATTGATGGAGAGCCCAACGCCATTGTTGCCACCGCTAAGATCCAGAAGAATGAACCTGAAGATCTAGATGAGGGGGAGCGTTTTTCCACTCACAGATGTGGGTGAAGGGTTCGTCGCTGCAATTCATTGTCGACAATGGCAACCAAAAGAACCTCATTTTAGCAGAGGTTGTGAAGCGATTGGGCCTACCGACTACACCACACCCGTAGTTGTACAGTATCGAGTGGCTTCATGAAGGATGAGATCTCAAAGTTCGCCAGTAGTGCCGCCTTCCCTATAGCATCAAGCCCTTCACAGATGAGGTATTGTGTAATGTTACACCTTTCGATGTTTGTGATGTATTATTAGGCCAACCATACTTGTGTAGGTGACATGATGTGTATGAGTCAAGGCCTCATGCTGTCATTATTTCTTTGGATAATTCATTGTACAGGATACCGGAAGTAGCCCCACCTACCACCACCTCTTTGATCACTGCTAAGAAAGGCAGCAAGCTCATCTCCCAGACCAGGAAATTCATGTGTTTGGTTCGCTCCCAAAGAAAGGGGAAGATCGTCACCACATCCATGACCCTCACGAAGGGTTCCTCCATGCAGTAGCAGCAGCAAAGGGATACGGTCATGACAGAACACAGGAACAACTTCTCCTCACCCACAGGGGTACAACACAAGCTTCAGGTGGGCAACAAAGTCTGGTTGCATTTGCAGAAAGAACACCTTACAAGAGCCCATCACAAGCTCTGACCACGTCGACATGGTCCTTACACCATTACCAAGGCTGTGGAAAACAATGCTTTGGAGCACAATATTCCTCCATTCCTTCTCCTGCACCAAGCGTTCAATGTGGACCATCGTCGACCATGCTTCCCACCATTACTAGACACATCAAAGATTGCATAACAAGTTCAACAGATGGAGGAACTCAACGCAATGGGGAAAATTGCTTCCTAAGGGGGTAGGAATGATCCAGGTGGATATTGGTGGCCACCCACCTATCCCATTGGACCCCCACGACTATCTGTTTCAGTTTTTCAGTTTCCATAATTGTAGCACAGTTTACTATTTTTAGTAGTTTTTCGGGTCCTGAACTTCTAGAGCCGTTTTGAGGCCCTAAATGACTTTTTTTGGGAAATCTGGGAGCAACATGGGTCCATGGACGGATGTTTCTCTTCCCAAAGTTATAATTCTTGGATAGATCATTCTAACGAGCTATTGTATGTTTCAAACAGAGATTGGGTGCCAAAGTTACGACCCCGGGAAATTGATCTACCAATTTACCCAAACGGGGCCCACAATATGGTGTTTCATATTCTAGGGTTAGGTTTTGGGATGTTAAGGGTTTTCCATTATTTCTCAAAAATAAATAGGCCTTCAAGCCTCATTGTAACAGAGTTTAGAGGCATGTAGCCGCCACATCTCTTCTCAGAGATAAGCTACCATCGCCCTAGCTAGTTTATTTCCATTTCTGTTTGTAAGCATATTTCAGTATTTTACATTAACGAAATGAAGTATTATTTCTGTTGCATATTTGTGTATATGGTTATCTCTGTATTTTGTTGCGTTCCTATTTAAATCTAGATCATTCTTAGATGCCCATGAAATCACACCTGAACCAATGTGGAACACAAAACCAGAAGTGCTCTTCCTATCATCCAAACTGCCTGCAAAATCTCTATCTTTGTATCCAATAAAATCCTTCTTTTCTGTGCTTCCATACATAACGCAACAATCTTTAGTTCCTGCTATGTATCTCAAAATTATTTTTCCTGTACTCCAATTTATGTCTTTTGGAGTCTCCATAAATCTGGAAATCAAACTCACTCCTTGCATGATATCCGCTCTTGTAGCTGTGAGATACATGAGGCTACCAACTAATCTTTTGAATAAAGTTTGATTGATATATGGTCATTCTTCATCATTGCTTAACTTTGTACCTGTTGCAACTGGTGTAGGGACATGTTTGCAATTTTCCATCCTGAATATTTTTAATAAATCTTTGGAATATTTATTTGACAAATAAAAATTCTTTTTTCAGATTGCTCAACTTCTGTGACAAGAAAATATTTCATGAGACCAAGATCTGTCATCTCAAATACTTTCATCATGGTTGCTTTAAATTCATCTATGTCAAATTAACCTGTAAAAATCATGTCATCAACATATAAGCAAAAAATCAAAATCTGTCCTTGCTCATTTACCTTTGTGTACAAGGTAGGCTCAATGTTGCTTCTGCAAAATTCTTTCTTGATCATGTAGCTGGTAATTCTGCTATACCAATATCTAGGCACTTGCTTCAGTCCATAGAGCGCTTTCTTCAACCTATACAATTTCTCTTCATTACTCTCAACTTCATATCCTAGAGGTTGCTGGACATAAATTTCTTCTTCTAGAATTCCATTCAAGAGGGTTGATTTCACATCCATTTGATATACTTTCCACTTGTTCTGAGCTGCTGTGGCTAGAACTGCTCTTACAGTATCCAATCTGGCTACTGAAACAAATGCTTCTCCAAAGTCTATTCTCGGTTGTTGCAAGAATCCTTTTGCTACAAGTTTTGCTTTAAATTTGTCAATTTCACCTTTTTCATTCAACTTTGTTTTGTACACCCACTTCACACCAATGAGATTTTTGTCCTTTGGAAAATCAACCAAATCCCATGTATCATTCTTTTCAATAGCTTCAATTTCTTCATCCATGGCTTGCACCAAATTTTCATCTTTGATTTCTTCTTCAAACGAAGAAGTTGGAATGACAACAATGCAAAATTTGAACTAACATCCAAATGATCATAAATATCTTTCAAACTTCTCGTATTTCTCTTATCATTTCTTGATTCATCACCTAATTGATTGTTGGGAGAATCTTGATCTGTTGATCTGCTTGAAGATCCATGCCGCTCTAAAAATCTTGGAGTCCTTGTTGTTGTTTCTTTGTTTGGTGTCTTCACCTGTGATTCTTATTGCTCCCTTTTTGCTATATCATGTTCTTCCATCTGTGGCACTTGTGAATCAACTGTTTTGTCTACAATTCCATTCCATGAATCATGTTCTTTGAACACAACATCTCTACTAATTATGGTCTTCTTTGTGACAGGGTTATACAATTTGTAAGCTCTTGGTTGCTCACTATAACCACCGAATATGCATTTTTCACTTTTATCATCCAATTTGCCTCTTTGCTCCTTAGGCACATTTGCATAAGCTACACATCCAAATACTCTGAGATGAGATACGTTGTAATACATACCTGACCATGGTTGTTCTGGTACTTTGTTCATCACACTCTTTGTAGGAGATCCGTTGATCACATAAATAGCACATGCAACTACTTCTGCCCAATACTCATAAGACAAGTTTCTACCTTTCAAGATGCTTCTTACCATGCTCATAATTGTCATGTTATTTCTCTCTGTTACACCATTCTTTTGTGGTGTGTACCTAGTTATAAATTGTCTTCTGATCCCATGTTGTTTGCAGTAATCATGGAATGCCTTTGAGTCATATTCTCCACCACGATCTGACCTCAATACCTTGATCTGTTGATCACTTTGGTTCTCTACTAAGGCTTTGAATTATTTGAACTTTGCAAAAGTTTCAGACTTCTTCTTCAAGACGTAAACCCAAGTCTTTCTACTGTAGTCATCAATGAAAGTGAAGAAGTAGCAACTTCCACTAATCGACCATGGCCTCATAGGTCCACACAAGTTTGTATGCACTAGCTCAAGATTGTTGTGTATGCAACTCCCTTTGGAAAACTTTCACGATGTTGCTTTCCCAAGATGCAACACTCACAAGTACTAACAGGTTCTTTGATGGGAGGTAATCCTCTGACCATCTGTTTCTGCTGCAACAATCTTAAACCAAAAAAGTGCAAGTGTCCAAATCGAAAGTGCCATAACCAATAATCATTAGAACATGCAACTGTAAAAGAACTCACCTAACCACTGTAATTCAAAATTAGAGGAAAGAGTTTGTTCCTTGTCATCTGCACCTTTGCTATCAGTTTCTTTCTTGGGGGCTTGTCATATATAACACATTCTTGACCTTGAAAGATAACTATGTATCCTTTCTATGTCAATTGACCAACACTTAACAAATTATGTTTGACACTAAGTTTATAATATACCTCTGAGATTGTCTTCAGCTCCCCCTGCTTGGTCAGAATGTTGACCACTCCTTTTCCATCTACTTCCACAATCTTGTCAATCCCCAACTTTTCTATTTTCATAGATTGATCGAAATTTGCAACCAAATCCTTGTTGCCTATCATGTGGTTACTTCAACCACTGTCTAATAACCACACATTAGCAGAAGGTTCATGCATGGTATGGCAAGCTACGAACATGGAGTTAGTACTCTCTGTAGTGACATTAGCCATCTAGTTCCATTGATCATCTATCTTTTTCCTGCAATCACGATCGTAGTGACCAAATTTATTGCAATAATAACATCTCACCTTTCATTTGTCAACTCTTTTATTATTGTTGAAGCTTTTTTAGTTGCTTCTACTTGCATGTTCATGCTCTTCTCGGCCATCTTTCTGACCACCATATCTTCCACTTCGTCATCTGCCTCTTGATCTACTTCTGTGTCGACCTCTGTCCCTCAAAACAGAAACCTAAATTTTGAAAGCGGTATCTAAAGTGGAATCCTTATTTTTTTCTATCCTTGCCTCATCCGATAGAAGTGATCCCATCAACTCATCAACTGTTAATGATGCCAAATCCTTGGCTTCTTCTATTGCTGCTAGCACAACATCAAATTTGGTAGAAAAAGATCGGAGGACCTTCTCAACCACTCTTTGATCTTTTATATCTCCACCATAAATCTTTAACTGATTTACAATAGTTATGACCCGATTCATGAAAGATTCGATGTCCTCTGTATCCTTCATCTACAGAGTTTCAAAATTTCTCCTAATATTCTGCAACTTAACAATATTGAGCTTGGCCATACTTTTATAGTTTGTCACCAAAGTATCCCATGCTACTTTTGCTGAAGATGTGATCATAATCTTCTGGAACATTGCTCGGTCCACTCCCTGTTGAATAAGCTGCAATGCATGTGCATTCTTCTTCTTGTCTTTCTTCCATTGTTCTCTCTCTGTATTACTGAGAGCTTGTTCTTCTTCTTCGTTCTTAGGTTCTGAAAACCCAAACTTGACATAATCCCAAACATCATGTGCCTGCAACGTGGTCACCATCTTAATGACCCACACATCATAATCTTTCCCTATAAACAGTGGGAACTAGGGTTGGAAATTTGAAAAAACCATCTTTCTCCAAAAATATCTTTTTGAAAAAACCCTAAATTTCTCTTTTGTAAAACTCTTTTTCAAGAAATACCCTTTTAAAAAAGAAACCCTAAATTTTTTTTTTTTTTTTTATAAAAAAACTTAATTTTTTTTTGAAAAGTCTCTTAATTATTTTTTTATATATAAAATAAATCTTTTTAAAAAATCTATATATAAAAAAAAACAATCAAACCTTTATATAACACGTCCTTCACTAATTAAAAAAGAAACTTTTTAGGTGGCTCCTTTTTAATAAAACTTCCCACTCAACGTATATGAAGTCAACCTCTCTTTGTATCTCCGTATCTGCGAGTTTATTAACGGTTCGGTTGCGGTGACGGAAAGCTTGCTAACTCTTTGCATGGTTACTAACGTTTCCGTTAATCCTCTAACGCCATAGAAGCCAGCGTGACCCGTGAGCATGCAAAACGGCTAGAGTTGCATGCCATTAACATTCATGCCGTTAATGCTCAAATCACAAGAAAAAATAATATTTTCCTCGTGTCACATGGATGGTTCTTCTGATATTATTTGTTGGAAAAGGAGAGGAGACAAAGCATGAATTAACACAAAACACGAGTTGCTTCTCTTCTATTGATCATACAAAACATGATGATTACAATGAACTAATGAAGGGTATTTAAAACTTTTCGAACTAGCTAATTTCCTAAAATATCTTGATATGAAACCACATGGAATCACACAGAAAGTCATTTATCACTTAACTCAACACTCAAACACTCTACCACTCACTTTCTATGTTTAGCTAGCTAACTTTTCATGTAAGAGTAATTATCTTATTTTAACAGTATCAACTCTAACCTTAACCTATGTTTGTTAAATCTTGTCTTGGGATAAGCCGAAACCCTCATAAAACCGTAACACTCAAACACTCTACCACTCAATTACTCAATTAACTGACTTTCTATGATTAGCTAACTTTTCATGTAGGAATAATTTTCTTATTTTAATAGTATGAACTCTAACCTTAACCTATGTTTGTTAAATCTTGTCTTGGGGTAAGCCGAAACCCTCATGAAACCATCGGACTGGATTAGAGCCATACAAACACTTGCAAATTTGTTGTTCCTAGAAAAACAATAGAGAATTCTTTTGTTGAGAAAAGAAACTGGAATGGAGCGTAAATACTAGAAATAAGGGTGGGAGAAGTTATCAAGATAGTACCTTCACGAACCAACAAAATAAAAACCCTAGGTCAGAAGGAACCAAATGAAGAAATAACTGTAAGAATAATAATAACTTTGCGCACTCTTAGAGGAAATAGTACCTCGAGCATGACTTCCCTAAATGCTGAAGAGCTATGACCTATATAAAACCTTCAAGGGTGATGCATTATATATATATATATATGTATATATATAACAAAAGAGAGAAAATATAGTAATAAACCCTTGTGATTCATGGATGAAAGCAGCCGACTCATTCTAGAATTGAAACACTTCTTGAAACCCTTCAGATCTATTCACAGTAGTAACCATCAACTTTGCCTCGAGTTCAGGGAATTCCTTAAAAGCAAGAATGAGATTTAATATCAGCCACTCTGGAAACGTCAACAGCTTTCATAAGCTCATTGAAGGTAAAAATGGAGGGAGTAGTCATTTGTTAACTAGTGATGACAATAACCAGTGGTGGAGCGGTTTTGGTCGCGATAAAATTGAAACCCTCCCAATGTTGCAGAGCTAGTCCTGGACGGACGGAAAGGGAAAACGAACAGGTGTCAAGCCAGAGAGAGAAGGGTGGTTACACTGTAGCCACCGCCTTTCCTAATCACCATTGGATTAACGCTAATAGCTTTACAGTCGTAGATCTTAGCTCAATTATCAAAGTAATGTCATATCGCCCAGGTGGCGAAGGAAGAAGGCCTTCGCCAGAGTTTGGTCTTATTAATTACAACTTATAAATACGTATTTTATATGAATATTCAATGAGAAAACTTGACAACCATCGACCAACTATCGTTTTCTTTAATATTAATAATAATAATGAGAAGGAAAAAATTCACATAATTTATTTACACAACATATTTGAATGGAAGTCATCGCATTAACTTTAATTGTATATTAAACTAGTAATTGCACTAAATATGGCAAAAGAAACGCGGTAAAGTTTAAATTTGAGAATAATCTTACTATATAAAACATCATTGATAATAAAAATTAGTAAACAACATGTCATTTAGAGTTAAAAGATAAAGAGAAATCACTTACCTTTGCTTCTTAATCTTCAAAGATGGTGTCTCAAGTTGCAAATAGCAAATATTTGCTAGATTTTGAAAAAATACTAGTACATGACATTAGATAAGCTAAATAAAACTTACCTTTCCAACATAGATTGCCTCTTAATCTTCAAAGATGGTGTTTCAAGTTGCAAATAACAAATATTTGCTACATTTGAAAAAATACTAGTAGATGACATTAGATAAGATAAATAAAATAATATTAATTCATAAAAAATAGGATGGCTAACAATATGATGCCAATCTTTCCAAATATAAATTTGCATAAAAAATCACAAATTTTAGACATCACCATGTATTAGATGAAAATGAGTTAGACATGAGCTCGCAATTATTCATAACTTTTGGTATAAAATCTGCAACTTTGATGATTCTAATCTCGTGGTGGCCAAAATTCTAATCTGTGTTATAACTTCTTGTCTATATCATCGTTTTATATTGACAATTGGAACATGCCATTCCAAGAGTTTACATGGTGAAAAACCTTCTACTTGGTTGAAGGCATTCATTATTCATACAATCCAATAAACCAACATTAAAGAAAATTATTCTTCATTACAAGGAAAATCGTTATTTTGAAAGAATCTAAATAGGAGGGCACCATGAGAGAGCTCATGTTAGATTTGTGCTAAGATAGATCTATACTTGTTCTAACCAATCCCTTTTTAACTACTTAATATATAAGCTAAGATCCCTAAATACATTGATATCTAGTGAGAGTCTTTGTTCATTTTCTTTATATATATATATATATATATTTAAAATTATTTATTGAGGATTTTTTTTTTAATTAAATATATTTTAGGTTATTGTATTTCTATTTATATTGAAAAATATAAATTTAGAATATATAAAGATTAAAGGCAACATCAACCATAATTTTTTTTAATTTATGTGAACTATTTTCGAGAGATGAGTTTATTAAGGTTATTGTATTTTTATTTATATTGAAAAATATAAATTTAGAATATATGAAGATTAACGGCAGCATCAGCCATATTTTGTTTTAATTTATGTGAACTATTTTCGAGAGATGAATTTATGTGAACTTAATATACTATAAGTTCATTATGTGTACATATTTGAAAAACATAATTTTTTTTTTAAATTTATGTGAAATATTTTCGAGAGATGAATTTATGTGAAGTTAATATACTATAAGTTTATTATGTGTATATATTAGAATGGCATCATTTCTCAACCGAAAAATAAACAATCAAAGTTAATCGTTACTCGAAAGATCTAATAATTCCATATTCTCTTCCGCAAAAATCAACACAATGTGTCACTTTTCAATTACTTTCACCATGACCTTGAATATGTTCATATTTGACATTGCTAGACCAAAAGTATGCATTAATCGTATTCAATGACCAGTTAAATTGTTCCATCATAAATTGAATTAAAATCTTATTGATATATTAATATTAAAATTTTAAACAAGAAAAATCATCATAAAAAAAAATATAAATTGAGCTCATGATTTCATTTGGCAAGGGCTATAGTCATTTTTGTTTTAATTGCACACACATTAAATCACTTTAGTTTCACATAACTTGCATATAAAATTTAAATCTTATATTATATCCTTGTGGAATGTTAACTGCAATATTTAGTACGAGGTTTTTAATTCTTGGCATGATTAACTTAAGGCATTAAGAAATGAATTTAATGTATGCCGAGGACATCACGCTGTCCACTTGGCCTTTGAACTTTCTCGATGCTAAATTTTCTCCATCCACTTGTCATCTCTTGCTCCAGGATTCACCAACACATCAACGATTCTCTGTGATCATATACGATGGACGATGTAGATTACATAGGAGGGTTACAAGGAAACTAACTCACTCACCCGTCCCACAATTTGGCCTCATTCCTTCGCTACACGATTCAGTTTTCTTGCTTGCGATGATCCGTAAGGGTTTGCTTGCGACGATTTGCAAGGGTTTGCTTTCTCAGGGTCTAGTTTTGAGATATCATCAACAATTTGGTTACTTGGGTAAGTTCATTATTTTATACATCCTCTTCTGGGTTTTTAACTGATTACTCTAGATTTTCCTCAATTAATTCGATCAGACCTATTGAATTCTTAGGAATGATTCTTGTTTATGCTCAGCTCAAAAGTTGGACCAGGTTTAGTGCCCAGAGCCTCAACACCGGTGGGCATCTTAACCCTGCTTGGAGTAAACCCTCCAGCGTTGTTCTTACTCTGAGCATGAGTATTGACTTGGGGTTTTTTACACAGGTTTTCTTTCTTCTGAGGCATGAGTATCGACTTGGGGTTTTGTACACAAATTTTCTTCCATCCAGTGTTTTGTTCTGCACACAGGTTATTTGTTACAGGTGATGTTCACAGTCCTCTCTGCTAAACAGTTGCTTTATATATTTTCTTGATTCGTCCTCAATACCCTGCTTACATTTCTTTGTTAATGGTGTACACATACAGATGCACGAAGGTTATCAGGGTTATTTCAGGTTTCCTCCCACTACCAAGCTAATACATATGCTCTTTTGATATGCCAGGTGTGGTTATTTCTCTGTGGTCTTCGACTGAGAAGGAAATTCTCCAGATTCACCGTGCCCTATTATTTGAGGAAAAACCCCAACAGGGTTGAGAGGAAAACCCTTCATTACTTGTGCACAGAGTCAACCCTTCCATATTTTTCTTAATCCAAACATGAGTACCAAATTGGGGTTTTGTAAATATGTTTTCTTTCAGGGTTTCATTTTGCACATAGGTTATTTATTAGAGGTGAGGTTCACAGTCTTCTCTGTTGTATAGTCACTTTATATATTTCTTGATGCATCCTCAATACCCTACTTACATTTCTTTGTTAATGGTGTACATGTACACATGCACGAAGGTTATCCAGGTTATTTTAGGCTTCCTCCCACTACCCAGTGAATAAATATGCTCTTTTGATATGCCAGGTGTGGTTATTTCTCTGTGGTCTCTGAGTGAGAAGGAAATTCTCCAGATTCACTGTGTTCTTTTATTTGAGGAAAAACCCCAACAGGTTTGAGAGGAAATCCCTTTTTTACTTGTGCATGGAGTCAACCCTCCCACATTCTTCTTAATCCGAACATGAGTACCAACTTGGGGTTTTGTACCCAGGTTTTCTATTGCCCGGGGTTTCATTTTGCACACATGTTATTTATTACAGGTGAGGTTCACAATCTTCTCTGCTCGACAACCGCTTTATATATTTTCCTGATGCGTCCTCAATACCCCGCTTACATTTATCTGTTAATGGTGTATAGGTACGCATGCATGAAGGTTATCCGGGTTATTTCAGGCTTTCTCTGACTACCCAGCTAATACAGTTTCTCTTCTGATATGATAGGTGTGGTTATTTCTCTTCTGGCCTCTGATTGAGAAGGAAATTCTCTAGATTCACCGTGTCCTATTATTAGAGTCACCGTATCCTGTTATTAGAGGAAAAACCCCAACAGGTTTGAGGTGAAAACCCTCTGTTACTTGTCTTTCCTTTTCAAGATTCATTTGTTAGCATTTTTCTTTAAATGGTTAAGTGACCTTTGAGGCCTCGAACTAATTGTTAGGGATCTTCATTTGAGAAATATACTCTGTATCTCTGATATTTTTATTACTGTGGGAGTATGCTTCTTGCTACTATGGTCAAGACATGTTAAGAGAGGGTTTCTGTTGTAGTTTTATTTTGAACTGGTAAAGCTATGATTTCGACATGGGTTGAATTGGTATCTCAATAGATAACTTCAGTTCTTGCTGCTATGGTCAGCACTTGTTAAGAGAGGGTTTTTGTTGTAGTTTTATTTTGAACTGGTGCAGCTATGATTTCAACGTGGGTCGAATTGGTATCTCAACAGATAACTTCAGGATTGTTTGACATAATAATTTTGGAATACATATAATGATTTTATTACTGTATTCTTTTGGTGCGCGGTTACAGTGATGCGTGAACTTTCTTTTACAGATATTTCGAGTTATTTACATCATTATTTTCACATCACATTTCTGCTTGTTTCTGTTATGGTTTGGAAATCATTTAATTCACACAACATTTCTCTTATTTATTAATACCCTGGTCTAAGTCTCTAGTTGACCTCACACCAACACACTCATTTTCAAGAAGAAATAGATATACATTACACAATATACTGACAACAACTTCCTACATGTACAACTACAGACATCAATTACTATTCATGTTAATAATCAGTAGTCTTGGATATCGATCGATGGAAAGACTTACGAGAATGGTGTAGAACATCACAGTGGTGGGGAGGCTGGCAGTATGCGACTCTCTCCTCTGCATCCTTCTCTTCTCTTCCACGCGATTGGCGGCCGCGACGACATTGGTTAAGTGCAGCCTCAGTGTCCATGAAGGGGTTCTCCATGTCTCAGTGTCTCTCTCATGGTTGTTCTGACCCGATATATCATAGCATGGTGGAAGAGAGATTCATAGGGTTTAGAAAGTTAGTTATTTGGTAGGGTTTGGAAAGTTAGTTATTTGGTAGTTATTTATGTAAGTGAGGGAGGTTACGAATCTAATGGCCTAAAACATTTCAATCATCTAACATTTGATTCGATGTTGCAGACAGAGACACAGTGGTAGCCAGCGGATTCATTTTCAAAGGGGAACGCCTTACGGTGTAATAACACTGCATATTGTAAATTCAAGCTTAATAAATACAACTTGACAGAACTTGGCAGTCCATGCATGGGCCAAATCCATTCTTTTAAAATTTTTGTTATATAATTGATTCTTTTATTGTATAATTGATTTATAATGGCACTTGGCTATATTAGATATTTTATTTTTTTAAACTTGGCAGTCCACACATGGGCCAAATCCATTCTTTTAACATTTTTGTTATATAATTGATTTATAATGGCACTGGGCTATATTGGATAACTTTTTAAACAGTTTTAATTTTTTTAATTATTTTTAATTTTGACAAACTAATTGTAAACCCCATAAAATTAATCTAATCAGCTACATCAACCAATTATAAATTAGTAATTCAAATTTGAAAAATTCAAAAATTAATTTTAAATTTACAAAAAAATTCAATATTTAATTTTACATAAACTTTATTAAACTTTACAAATGAGTTTTAAAATTTTACAAATTAATAAAAATTCAAAGAAATTTGACGTAAATATATTGCAATATACTCGGCCATCGACAAATATAAAAATAAAAGTTGTAATGTAAATTTAATAATTTATTTGAAGTTGAATTATTTGTAAGATTAAGGATGGTTGGTTCACACTAATTATATTGTGCAATTTGTGATATTATTTGATAAATAATTTGGCCATTATTTATTTAGCTATTTATATAATTAAATTTGTATTTAATATATTTTCAACATGTTATTGGTAAGAATTGAATATGGGTGAAAATCATAACAATTATTCTTCTCAATCACTTGAGATAAATTTCCCAAACACACATAAAGCTAACTTAGAAAAACATAAACCTAACTTAGAAAGTCTTAGAAAAGAGATCCATAATTTATTTATTGATTAACATAGAATTGACGCTTGATATTAAAAAAATAATATATGTCAATCATAAATAAAATATTTGTGGTCATTGTTATTATTATTCTTGCTTATTATAAGATAGATTTCAAAACTTTAAAGAGTTGTTAAATATATATTCTCTCCAATTATGTGTAATAATATTTGTGGTTATTGTTACTGTTTCTTATTATTAGATAGATTTCACAACTTTAAATATCTGTTAAATATATATTCTCTCTAATTAAATGTTTTGTAGATTGGCATGTGCTTGAATATCCACTCAACTAATAAATTCATTTCACTATGTTGATGGTGTTGGACCTGCCAACATGTGAGGGGATCTCGCTAGTTAGAAGTCCCAACTAGACCTTAGACTGTTTGGTATAGGAGTCCTAGCAGTGGGTCGTATCGTATCGTCTTGACCACAATTACCCGCAGAGGTAAGGAAGATGTTCTTGTTGGTAGCAAGGGTGTGACATGCGCAACAAGCCAAGGAAGGTGCATGAATGGTTCTAACACACGAAAAGTGGGGTTAGTTCGCCCTTTGGAAACCTATGAAAGCACATGTCTTGGGAGGGAACATACAAGCAAAGATGCATCACAAACTATAAAGAAAGTAAGCTAACAATCCAAAGTGATGGTTAAACCAACAACACATCTTAGTAAGATTCATACATACTTATACAGAAATAGTCCATACATGCATGCGTAAGAAAACATATACATATATCATTGGAGTAACTAGCATAGCTGAAATACAATAACAACATATGCATGAAACATGTTCGCTCTATTATATTAAGAAGAGAAAGTTACAATCATACAATACAACCATGAGAAACCACTAGTCCCAATAGCGGAACATTACAGACATTTCTGTCTGCTCCTCCAAAGAGATGTACTACCTCTGCACTGTGGAGAAGCCAAGGCTCATTCCAATACTATCCAAGCTTTCTCTAAGATACTCTTATCAGAAGCTTGGCTGACGAAAAGCCTCTACAATGAGTTATGAGGTACTATAAATAGCAAAGGGTTGGAAGACTCTTGACATTCCCCTTTGTGACTATTCACCTACCCTCAGAACTCTTCAACTACTCTATGACTGTTGCATTCAACTATCGACACTTGGACTTCCACTTTACAAGATGTTACATACAATTTTCACATGTACCCATGTGAGAAAATGGCTCGAGCAAGCCATGCAAGACATCACCAAGACTCAGAAAACTATGAGAAGACCAGCTCTTCGACATCCCCATTATGGTTGATGGTGGAAAACTGATGCCAAGCTTGGTCATCCGTGATGGTGTCCTTGCGCTCAAAGGTGGCATCCTGCTGAAAGCAAACTCTTGCCTTAGTTGCATCCGAGTACATGATATGGCTCCACTGTCCAACTCCTCTGATAACATGCGCATCATTGTCTTGAGTGCAGCTGGACTAGCAACACACTGACACATAGTGCCTGTACTGTTCTCCAACTGTGTGCTGGTGACCATGCACATCAAATTGTCGAAATGCGTGTTCAGATCCAGTTGGACTTGCTTCTTTTATTCTCCTTGGTGAGTTTTACAAATGGGTGGGATCGCATGTGTTCGCACAATCACATCTATGCTCTTAAACACCCTTGCATGTGATCAACAACACTACTCACCTTGTCTACTCCATGCCAATTGTTGGATGGGTCCATAACCTATATGGGCATAGTTTGTTTAGTTTGTGCAGGTTGCGCCTCCTGGTGTACCTATTCCTGCTGCAACTCCTTCTCTCGTCTCTGCGGCTCCTATTCTTCCTTGAGTTTTCGCTTCAGCACCTGCAACTCCTTCTCTATTTCTCTCTCTGCCTTTGTGTGATCCTTTTTTCGCGCTATCACCTCATATCCTCAATCTCCAAAGCTGCTTTCATCACAAGTGGATCTTCTTTAACTTGCAACTTTGCTCTGCCTCTACACTATCAACAACCTTCCTCTTGCATTTGTCGCATGCAGGTCTGCTACCTTCTACTATTGGTGATGGTGTTGCTCACTGTGATGCCGCTTGCATTTCATCTTGATATCCTTATCCATAAAGAAATTGATGTCTTCATAGACAAGTAAGTTCATAGACACTTGATCAATTACATCCCCAGTTGTGCTCTCAACGATGTCTTTAACTCTGCTCTCCGAGATGCCATTATATCTGTGCTACTGAGAGGCAGATGAACACCTATGATACCTGGAGACATAGTAACACTCATGGCATGCAATTTGTCAGTTGGAAACAAAAACAAATTGGAGGACTAACATGCAACATATCTGTGTGGCTGTCTGTGAAGATTGCGTAATTTTCACCTGGAGGCTGGGAGACTAACTACCAAAACCGCACAAGGCATAGTCCGGGTTGTTGAGGAGTTGACTGACTACTGGAATTGTGCAATGCATAGTCCAGTCTGTCTTGCTGAGGACTGAAATTGCGCAATTTCAGTCAGCAATGACATGCAAACCAGCAAATTCATTGCGCAGTTTCTGGGGCCATCAAGGCAGTGCCTCCCAGAATTGCACAATGCATTCTTGCAAGTCAGTGTAGGGCCAAACTTGCACAATCTATGGAGGGAAGGGAAAGCCTTCAATTCTAGAAATGTGCAATGCTAATCAGGTAAGGCAATGTTTGGGCCAAGGCAACCTAGACCTGCCGACTTTCAACTGAAAACATGAAAAGTCTAAATGCATGGTGATATAGAGTGTAAAAAAGAGTGAATTATCATGCATGAAAGCAGTAAGTGCAGGATTCATAAAACGGGAAAGCACGCATGTGTGTGAAGCGGGTCGCGTCAATGATGACTGTCGGTGAAAAAGATAGTGTCATGAATGCGACGGTAGTGAGATGCAAATGAAAACTAAAATGGTTCTTCTAAAATCTAACATACATCAAAATGGCAACAAGCGCTCATTGAAATAAAGCAGATAGTACTTACACAAAGCAAAACACAAAAAGCGACAAAAATACAACACAAGACATGAGAAGTAGACTCACCCTGAGACAGCTAAGTTGAAAGTGCCGAAGGCTCCTGCATGTGATGTGGGATGTTAGAGCTACAAGATCGATGTGAGGAACGAGCTCTACAATGTTTAGTTCATAAGTTTTAATAAGATTGAGGTTATGATGCACATGCCATAAATATAGGAAAAAGCGACACTTGGAAAGCGGTTTGTAAAATGACCTTTGCATGTAACCTCTAGTTGCTAAAATAGGTCCCTGAATCTAGGGATGCCTTTTGCATGCTGCCTTTTTCTATTTCAGGAAAAGCATCCCATGCATGCAAATTAGTTTTGCTCAGTGTCGAAGGCAACTGGTCAACCTGAAGTACATGCATCGGTCTCCTAGCCGAGGATGGAAATTTGCGTAGCTTCTAGGCTGAGATGGGTTGCATGTCCTTGAGGGATTGCACAACTTTTGGGGTCAGTAGGTGAATGTCTCTTAGAATTGTGTAATTTCTAGGTTGAGCTGTAGTACCGAGCCAGATTGCAGGGATTTCTCAAGGAAGTCTGTCTGGCTGTTCTGCGCAATTTTGGAGCTCATAAACCTACTCAGCAGTTTTGTGCAATTTATGGGTTGAGAAAAGTAGTCTACCTATTAGGCATTGCAAAATTTTTGGGCTGAGCAAGTCACTTCCTCCGAGAATTTCACAATTTCTGGGCTGAGCCGTAGTGCCGGGTCAGATTACGCAGTTTTTTGAAGGAGGACTTCCTGAATGTTCTGCGCAATTTTGGAGCCCAGTAGGCTGTCCAATTGATTTGTTCAATTTCTAGAGGGAAGCCTAGGTCCCCTCCATAATTTCACAATTTTCTGCGGGAGTCTCTCAACCAGAAAAGTAGTCTACCTATTAGGCATTGCAAAATTTTTGGGCTGAGCAAGTCACTTCCTCCGAGAATTTCACAATTTCTGGGCTGAGCCGTAGTGCCGGGTCAGATTACGCAGTTTTTTGAAGGAGGACTTCCTGAATGTTCTGCGCAATTTTGGAGCCCAGTAGGCTGTCCAATTGATTTGTTCAATTTCTAGAGGGAAGCCTAGGTCCCCTCCATAATTTCACAATTTTCTGCGGGAGTCTCTCAACCAGCAAATAGTCTAAGTCCAGAATGCCCGCCTGCAGGAGGGAGACAAACAAGATGACATGCACAGGTCGGCAGGCCACTGAAACTCAGTTGAAGACTATGTACTTGACAGTGAAAGACATGGTGCTAAGGATGGTTGGTAGGGAGGCTCCAAAATGAAGCTAAGGAAAAATTTTGGAGGGTGGTTGTAGCCGCTACAACACTTGGTGACACACTGGTAGAACTCCATCTCTCTAAATGGACATTGTTCACGAAAAGAAAGTCTAATACCTTCAGAAGTATTTTTCAGTTCTCTGTTCATCCTGGTTTTCACAATTCCTTGATTGTAAGATGTAGCATCTGCCAAGCTCTTGGTTGGTAGGCACACATTCCAAGCCAAGCCGACACAACTATTTTGATTCGGGATGAGGGGTATATTGGTGCACAAGCCATGTGGTCATCATAATTTAAGTTTCATCTTTGGTGTTGCTCCACTGTGAACAGGCTTGGACAGTACCCCGATGGAGTCACGCAGGAACACAAGCATCGTACCATTACCAGCGAGCCTGTTCAGTACCCTGGCATAGTTACTTGCATCACCCCTCTGTGCAGGAAGCGTTTCTCTTCTTTTGCCTTATTCATTTTCATTTTTTTGAAATTTTCCACATTTTGATTTTTTTTCATTTTCATTTTCATAACTTTACATAAGACTTATTCATTTTAGAGGTAGAAGAGGGATCGTGACTTATTGAGAGTAGAAAAGGTTGTTCCTTCAGAGAAGTAGTTTGTATATACCTTTAATGTGCTTGTTAAGGTCTTCCCCCTCACCTTACTCTACTTGACTGAGATGACAAGGATTAACCCAAAAACAACTGACTAGAGTAGGTGACACTAGTTAGTGTGCAAGCATTGTGTTTTCACCAAAGTTCACTTCGAACAGTATGTATTTTCCTTTGATGTATCATGGACTGAAGATAACAAGTTCTTCGTACAGAGGGAGGATGAAAGATAACCAAGTATTGATAACTGCACAAGTCCTCTTTTACTTTACCCATGTTGTTCCAAGAGTCGCACATGGTCTCATGTGAAACTAACCTATAGACATAAACAAGGAAACAAACAAAAAAACAACGCAAAAGCAGAATTAAATGCGTAAGCAAAGCAAGTGAGCAAACAAGCAAGCAAACAAACAAACATTAGAAGTAAGAAGAAAATATGCATGCAAGCAAACAAACTAAAATAAAACACTACTACTCCTGAGTTAACGTTGCATGGGTTTGTTTATGTAAAGTGATACTTCCAATGCAGCCATCGGTGCATTGGTTGACCCATGTTGGTGGAGTCATGGTTTGTGAACAACATAGTTGTGTGAACCAGCAAACATGAAAGATATAATAGTGAAGGCAAACACACCTCGGGTTTAAATGTTTCCACAGGAGATAAGTGAGTGAAAACGTATGACATGCAATCCGTGGACTTGCCATGGTGTTGTGCTATACTGCATGTAGATGTTAAGAATAAACATCCTCCTGACTGTGACATGTAAGAAAACATGAGAAATGTTGACCACTTATGTTGCACAAGTGTGCTTGCTGTGTAAGATTCCTTCAATGCATGAGAGATGGGATCATGTACTTGAAGTGGAGGAAGTGAAATATGAGTGTTAGATTGATCTTTAGTGCATATAGATGAGTGATGAGGAGCCTTGGGTGTTTGAAAATTTTCCTGATCGGAAGTGAAACCAACCTCAAGACAGCGAGCGACTGACATAACCATCAGCTCAGGCTGAAGTGCCTCAACAGTCTGCGGGGTTTCAACTTTGTCAACAGATAGATCATCATAGACCAGTGCCTTAGACATATTAACAATGATTGAATCAACATCGTTATCGGATGAGGAAGTAGAGAGATCAAGATAACCAAGATCATAAAATTTAGGATGTTTGTTGGCATCCTCATGATTTAATGAATCACACAGAGGGGTAGATGAGAAGAGAGAAAGTTCACCCTCTGCGTTTCTAGAAAAAGCAGATGAAGAATCAAGTGGACCTTTGATGAATGATATGTCCTCTCCATTTTTGGATGATGGACTAACATTCAATGTTTTCTACAGATGATCAAAAGTGGGTGTATTCATAGATGGAGATACACATGTGAAATCAGAGATTGAAGAATCACCAAAGATGTCAGAGAAAAATGGAGGAGTCTTAGATAGAAGGGAATCATCCTTCGCCGCGGGTTGATGTTAAAGCTCCCATTCATACTTTTCATGAATGACAACGCAGGTTGGTTGTGAAAAACAACTTCGTCGATGGCTTGATCCTCATTCACAACAAGTGTATAGTCTGGAATAGAGGAACACAAGAGAGTGCAGTCTGGAGGGTCATCGAAATATGAAGATGGAGGTTGAGGTACAAAATACATGTGACATCCCTTGGGATTCACAACCAAGTTTGCATGGGAATGGAGTGAAGTGGTTTTGGGAGGATGTGAGAGTTGAACAGACATGTGTGCATGTTCTCACACATCACTCTACGGTGATGGAGTTGTTTGATGAGGGGACAACGAACAATCACTTGTGAAAGAGACTGTGTCCATCTGTGATTTTGTAGCTCCATCACCAAAGTATGTTAAGAAGGGCTTGGGCTTGAACTTCTTCTTAGGATTGACGGATTTGGTAAGACAATATTCAAATCTATCCATGAGATACTAGAATTTCATCTAACTTTTTAGAGCTTGAAACTGCAAAACACGGAAGCAGTCCCAAAATTCCACAGGCAATTCATCGGGGGCCTTTTGTTGTTGTAACATTTTTTGGTCAAGAGGTTCTGGATCAAAATGATGGAAAGTAGATTCAATGAGATCATAAAAACACTCAAGTGAGTGCATGTTGCGGAGAGGTAGACTCCAGAACCACTGTAGTGGTGATTCGTGAAGTGTGTATGAAAGCAGGAGGTTGGCCTCTTCATCAGAGCATTCATCTACACTGTCAAGAATTGCAAAGAAGTCTTGTAAGTGCATAGGCCATGACACTTCACCTTCACCATCATACGTGAATTTGGACAAGAGATCAGAAAAATTCCTCGTGATGTCGAGAGATTTGTCATGCGAAAAACATCCCGGAGGGATGAACTTGATAGTATCCATGATAGATGTATGAATATTCAAAACAGATTAGGAGGACTCAACTTGTCATCTTTCCATCCTTCTAGCACCATAAATGTTGATGGTGCTAGACCCGCAAACATGAAAGGGGATCTCCCCAGTAAGAAGTCCCAACTAGACCTCAGATCATTTGGTGTAGGAGTCCCAACAGTGGCTTGTACAATATCGCCTTGACCACGGTTGCGTGTAGAGGTAAGTAATATGTCCTTGTTGGTAGCAAGGGTGTGACATGCATAGCAAGCCAAGGAAGGTGCATGAATGGTTCTAACACACGAAAAGTGGGGTGAGTGTGCCCCTTGGAAACCTGTGAAAGCACATGCCTTGGAAGGGAACACATGAGAAAAGATGCATCACAAACTAGAAAGCAAGTAAGCTAACAATCCAAAGTGATGGTTAAACCAACAACACATCTCAGTAAGATTCATACATACTTATACATAAAGAGTCCATATGTGCATGTGTAAGAAAATAGTTACATATATCATTAGAGTAACCAAGATAGCTCAAATACAATAACAACATATGCATGAAACATGATGGCTCTATTATATTAAGAAGTGAAAGTTCCAATCATATAGTACAACCACAACCAACCACTAGTCCCGATAGTAGAACATTACAGTCACTACCGCTTGCTCCTCCAAAGAGATGTACTAGCTTTCCACTTGGAGAAGCCAAGGTTTGTTACCATACTCTCCAAGATTTCTCTAAGATACTCCTATCGGAAGCTTGGCTGACCAAAAGCCTCTACAATGAGTTATGAGGTACTATAAATAGAAAAGGGTAGGGAGACCCTTGACATTCCCCTTTGTGACTGTTCACCTACCCTCATGACTCTTCAACTACTTTATGACTGTTACATTCAACTATTGACACTTGGACTTCCACTTTACAAGATGTTACATACAATCTACACATGCACCCATGTGAGACAAAATGGCTCAAGCAAGCCATGCAAGACATCAATAAGGCTCATAAACCTGTGGGAAGACCAGCTCTTCGACATCCTCATGATGGTCGATAGTTGTGAACTGATGCTAAGCTTGGCCGTTCGTGATGGTGTCTATGCGCTCAAAGGTGACATCATGTTGAAAGCGAACTCTTGCCATCATTGCATCCGGGTACACCGATATGGCTCCTCTATCTGACTCGTTTGATAACATGTGCATCATCGTCTTGAGTGTAGCCAGACCAGGAATAGTGTGTGTTGGTCACCATGCATATCAACTTATCGAAATACATGTTCAACTCCAACCGAACTTTATTCTTGTATTTGCCTCGGTCAGTGCGCCAAATGGGTTGGATTGAATGCGTGTGCACAATGACATCCATGCTCCTAGACACCCTTCCATGCGATCGATAGCACTGCTCACCTTGTTAGCTCCATGCCAGCTGCTAGATGGGTCCATAACTTGTATGGGCACAATTTCTTCAGTCTGTGCATGTTGTACCTCCTGTTGTACATGTTCTTGTTGCAACTATTTCTCTCATCTATGCAAAAATTGTTCTTCCTTGAGTTGCCGCTTCAACACCTGCAACTCCTTATATATTGCTTTCTCTGCCTTCACATGATCCTCTTGTCACGTTTTCACCTCATAGCCTCAATCTCTAAAGCTACTTTCATCACAAGTGGATCTGCTTGAACTTGCAACCTTCCCTCACCTCTAAGTTGTCAACAAACTTCCTCTTACATTTGTCGCACGCAGGTCTTCTACCTTCTGTTGTTATTAATGGTGTTTCTCGCTATGATGCCACTACCATTTCATCTTGATATCCTTGTCCCTGAACAATTTGATGTCTTCATAGACAAGAAAGTTCATAGACACTTCATTGACTTCATCCCCAGTTCAACTGTCAACGGTGTCTTTAACTCTTCTCCCCTGGAAGCCATTATACATGTCCTGCGAAGAGGTAGACGAATACCTATGATACCTGGAGACATAGCAACACTAATGGTAAGAAACATGTCAGCTGAAAACCAAAGCAAACTGGAGTATTGACATGAAACATACCTTTGTGACTGTTTGTGAAGATTGTGCAATTTTCATTGGGAGGCGGGGAGACTGACTGCCAAAACTACATAAGGCATAGTCCAGGCTCTCAGGGGGCTGATTGACTATTGGAATTGCATAATGCATAGTCCAGCCTAGCCTGCTAAGGACTGAAACTACACAATCCGCAACTTCAGTTAGTATTGGCATGCAAACCAACAAACTACATTGCCTAGTTTCTATGGCCAGCAAGGCACTCCCTCCGAGAATTGCACAATGAAAGCCTGTAGGTCAGTGTTGGGCCAGACTTGTGTAGTTTTTGGAGGGAATGTAGAGCCTTCACTTCCAGAAATGCAAAATGGTAGGCGTGTAAGGCAAGGTCCCGACCAAGGTAGCCCAGACCCTCCAATAGGCGACTAAAAACATGAGAAGTCTGAATGCATGGTGATACTGAGTGTAAACAAGAGTGAACGATCATGCATGCAAACAATAACTACAAGATTCAGAAATATGGGAAAGCATGCATGTGTATGAAGTAGTGCAAAAACAGTGTCATGCATGTGATAACAGTGAGTGCAAACGAAAACTGAAATGATGCTTCTATAAGCTAACATACATCAAAATGATAGCTAGCACGCATTGAAATCAAGAAGACAACACTTATACAAGGAGAAACACAATAAGCGACAAAAACTTAGTGCAAGACATGAGAAGTAGACACCCTGAAACAGCTAAGCTGAAAGTGCCAAAGACTCCTAGATGTGATGTGGGATTTCAGAGCTGCAAGATCAATGTGAGGAATGAGCTCTACAACATCAGATTCATAAGTTTTGATAAGATCAAGGTTATGATGTGCATGCCACAAATCTAGGAAAAAGTGACACTTGGCGAGAGGTTCCAAAAATGATCTTTGCATGTAACCTTTAGCTGCTTAAAATAAGTCCCTAAATCCAGGGATTCCTTTTGCATGGTTCCTTTCACTATTTCAGGAAAATCATCCCATGCATGCAAATCAATTTTCCTCAGTCCCGGAGGGAACCGGTCAACCTGAAGGTACATGCATCGATTTGTGAGCCCGTGATGGAAATTTGCGTAGCTTCTGGGCTGAGATGGGATGGATGTCCCTGAGGGATTCTGCAATTTATGGGGTCAACAGGTGACTGTCTCCCAGAATTTCACAATTTCTGGGCTGAGTTGCAGTATCGGGCCATATTGTGTAGTTTTCTTAAGGAAGCTTGTCTGACTATTCTGCGCAATTTTGGAGCTCAACAAGATTCCCAATAGTTTTGCGCAATTTCTACGTTGAGAAAAGCTGGCCACGTGTTAGTCATTATGCAATTTCTAAGTTGTGTAGGTCATCGCCTCCTAGAATTGTGCAATTTCTCGGCTGAGACCCAGTGCGAGGTCAGATTGTGAAGTTTCCTGAAGGAGGACTACCTGACTATTCTGCGGAATTTTGGAGCCCAACAGGTTATCCAATTGATTTGCATAATTTCTGGAGGGAATCCTGGTTCCTCTCTAGAATTACGCAATTTTCTCGGGGAGCTTCTCAACTAGCACATAGTTTAAGTATGGAATGCAAGCCTGTGGGATGGAGATAAACAAGATGACATGCACAGGCCGGCAGGCCACTGAAACTCAACTGAAGCCTAAGTCATTGTTATTGAAAGACATGGTGCTAAGGATGGTTGGTAGGGAGGCTCCAAATTGAAGTTAAGGAAAAATTTTGGAGGGTGGTTATAGCCACTACAAGACACTCACAAGGAATTGAACATGAGTGGGGCATATAACAACTATTCTTCCCAACCACCTAAGATAACTCCATTTGACAATAAATTTATGTATGTTGTATTATATTTATTTATTGAATAGATCAATCAACATAATTTAGTTTATGTGTGATAATAATATTTATGCTTTAGTTGGTTTTGGTTTAAGTTGACTCCCCTAATAGGAGAGTACTTGATAGTAGAGTAGCTAATTTCTAAAAATGTATTGTTGCTATGTGTTTGGAGTAGTGTGTTTTTCCATCATATATATAAAGATATGAACTATTCCTATGATAATTTGTAGAAGACACACTATTGAAGGTTGCATAATAGATTATTTAGTTGAAGCATTCAACAAATGATGGATGTGCCTGTGGTAGAGGACTTAATCATTCGACAGAGGGACCTGCTTGACATATTCCAACTACACATTGGTCGAAGGAAACATATAAGGGCATGGTTGTGAGACTGAATTGAGGTTAGAGGCTAGACACGAGATATGACCAACATTGATACCACATAGATGTTGATTGAGGACTTGACATGTGTACCAATTACAGTTAGGTGAGATGATGGGTCGACTTCGACTTCTTTAGCTATTTATCTCTATTCTTAAACCTTACATAAGTGGGAAACTTGTCCCTATGATTGATAACCATCCAATTTGGATCTATGCATTTGACCTATTTTGATTAAGGACTTTGGAATATTTTAGGATTCTACAGGCAAGAGTGAGGTTAAACCATAGACCTTCCACATATCCGTTGAATTTTTAAATATACTTGGAATATGCAAGCAATATAAATATACCCCAAAACTAAATTCAATATTAATCTAGTGATACATGCAATCTTCTCAAGAACATGAGAACAAGAAGAATAGTGCCTATGGAAACAAAATTGAAAAATCTAGATCAAACTAAAGTTTGAGGAGCTATGAGCCTGGATAGTATCCTAATATGTTTTCTTTTTCATTATAGATAGAACAATTATAGGTAATTATATTGTAAGAGGGCCAAGCATGGGAATAAAATGGAGCAATAGGTGACAAGGTGGAGTTGAAGAAAGGTTGGATTGGGTGAGAAATGGTAGCTCATGATCAGGACCAGAGAATAATTTCATTAGAGGATTTTTGAGGTAAAAAATGTGCCTTAAAACAAAAATGTAAAACAAAAATAAGTCTTATAAGAACCAATAAGATGCAATATGATGATGTTGACTATGGGGGATGGTTCACCATTTTTTGGAGTAAAAATGGTAAAAAATAAAGAAGTAAAATAAATAAAATACTTCTTTTTCAACATGTATTTTCAACTTATCTCCCTAATATTTTATTCAAATTTCGAGTGGGAGCACTCGTTGGATGTGTAATTTAATTTTTCATCCAAGGAGTATTGATGTTGCATACTTTTGATCGACCCTACTACACAAACAATGTGGAATACATGAAAAAATGTGATTGTAATCACATTTTCTCATGTAATTCACATTTTTCGTGTAGTAGTATCCATCAAAAGTATGTGACATGTGTACTCCTTTGATGAAAAATTAAAATTTTCGTCCAATGAGTGCTTCTACTTGAAATTTGAGTAAAATAATAGGGAGATAAGTTCAAAATACAAGTTGAAAAATATTTTCTTTCTTTTTTCCCTCCAAAACTTGATGAGATAATCTAATTTTATTTTATTATTTCCACTATTATTTTATAATATTCCTTATGAGACTCATTTTAAGCCTCAAAATTTCTCTAATGCTCCACATTGTTGCACATTCTTTTTTGAAATAGCGAGTTGCAATTGATGGTGAAGATGAAAGGGATCAAGAAGTCGAAACTTCTCAAGATATAGTGCTAGAAGAGACTATTCCGATGATATCCTTTCATGCATTCACTGGAATTAATACTTGAAAAACCATCAATATAAAAGGATATATCAAAAACAAAAAGGTAACAATATAGAATGATTCAAGTGGTACCCATAACTTCATCAATTAAAATTGTAAAAACTTCTTAATTGCTTTGTATATCCAACATTAGAATGTCAAGCAATGAATGTAGATGTATATATCATAAATTTCTTAGGTAAGTGCCATAATATTAAACTAAATATGGGTGAGGATTGATTGGTTAGTCCCATGCTTGCAATCCAAATGTGTGGAGTTGATGTTATATTATGGATCCAATGGTTACAATCATTGGGAATAGTGTCCTTTGATTTTCAAGACCTTTTTGTAAGATTTTTCTTGGAAAGAAAGGAAATTCAGCTTAGAAGTATCCAATGGAAACCGAGTAAAGTGATAAGCTCTAATAACATGAAAAATTTCTAAAATATGGATATGAAGAGGTAGTTCCATAATTGTGTTCATTAGGTGTTCAAACATCTATATCGTCTGCTCCATTAGATCTCCAAAAAGTTATAAACAATCATGCTAAGGTATTTGGAGAAATTCCTAAGGGTCTTTCACCTATCTAATATCATGAACATGCTATTCATTTACAACCTATAAGTGTACCCCATAATATTAGTACTTATAGATATCTAAATGCACAAAAGAGTGAGATTGAGTGTATTGTTCAAGAAATGTTAGGCGGGAATCATTCAACCTAGCCAAGGTGAATTCTCTTCAATATTGGTGATAGTTAAAAAAATTAAGTTTCATGGCATATATGTCCAAACAATAGAAAACTCGAGAAAATAATGATCAAAGGTAAGATTTCTGCCCATGTCTCTGATGAATTATTAAAAGAATTACATGGAAAAATTTTCTCTACTAGGTTGGATCTTCATCAATGATATCATCAAAGTAGAATGAGGCAATAATACATTCCCAAAATAGCCTTTAGAACACATGAAGGTCATTATAAGATTTTGGCTATGCCATTTGGACTTAAAAATGCACATTCAACATTTCGAAGCATGATGGATTCTATTTTAAAACCCTTATAAAATTTATGCTAGTAAATTTTGATGACATGTTAATTGACAACAAATAATTGGAAGACCATGTAAAACATGTTGGAAAGGTCTTTATACTATTGTAAGATAAACACTTATATGTAAACCATTTCAAGTGTTCCTTTGGGGTTCGAGAAGTGAAATATTTGGGTCATATTATATCACATGATGGTGTCAAGGTGGATCCTAACAAAATCAAAGCTATGAGGGAATGTCAAATCCCAAATACCTTGAATAAAATTTAAGGATTCGTAGTATTGATAGGATATTACCACAAGTTTGTCAACAATTACAGTTAATTAGAAATATCTCTAACAAAATTATTGAAGAAGGAATCATTTTATTGGACTAAACAAGCAACCACTTCTTTTGAAGAAATTAAAGAGGCTATGTGTACAACTCATGTATTGGTGACACCGAACTTTACAACAATATTCATTTCGGAGTGTGATGCCTTAGGCCAAGGGATTTGTGTAGTTTTAATGCAATAAGGAAGACCCATTTCCTTTCAAAGTATAAAATTTAAAGGAATAAACTTATTGAAACCCATCTATGAAAAATAAATCTTGGCCATACTACATGTACTTAAGAAATGGAATCTATACCTAACAGGAAAACACTCAAAAGTGAAAAAAAATCATGATAGCCTAAAGTACTTATTTATAATAGCCCCACATTAAAATTTCATGTAATAAAGTTAATAAAAGAAAAAATAAGGCCTAGGTCATGGGACATGTATTCCAAGCTGAATGTCGGAAAAACATCCTAGTGGTTGTTCATTTGGTGTATTATGGCTAAGGAAATTGGCAAAGGCAACGACAAAGGATTTCAAAAGGCAAAGAGGCATTAATTCACATTTTATTTATGAAAATAAAGGAAATAGGAGTAAAGGAAGGTGAAAGGTAACATGTTGCATGTGAGGAATAAATTGAAGGAAAATGAGGAAAATAAAGGCCTCATTAATAAAAAGGACGGTGAGGATCAGTTCACAACTTTTGTTAGTTCAGTTTTGGATTTCTCTCTCTCTATTCTCTATCTCTCTCATACTCTTGCACACTTTGAGAATTCTTGGATCACTCTAGCATTGGAGAAAGGAAGGCAAACGAACCACAAGAAAACAAAGGGAAACAAAGGTTAAGCAAGGAAGAGTTTGATCAAGTAGCTACAATGCGATTACTTTTAGGTATCGAATTTCATGTATCATTTCCTTCCGAGGTTTCGCATGCATCTGTGTATTTGGTTATGTTGTTGTCATTGGAATGGGTTTTTCCAGGTGTAATAACTTTTTCGGCCTTTCCTTTCTGTTTTCGAATAGTCATGGTGTGATGGGGTTCTTTCATTTGGTTTAGTTTTGGAACCAGTTGAGGTTGTCTCAAGAAAATTCCCAAGGGCCTAGTAATCCCTTGAACGGTAATGGAGGGATAGACAGTACTGCCTAAGGGTGGAGAAAAAAAATTCATCAAGGTATTCATGAGTAAATCTAGAGGAATCCAAGCTTGTTTAGCCTAGTAATCACATGTCTGGTTTGGGCGAGATTGCTGTAAATCTTGGTAGTGTATGTTTCTTTGTTTGGGTCTATGAATCCCTTGACTGGTAATGGAAGGATACATGGTAAAGCCTGGTTCTATAGATGAAGGTTTTGAGGATAGAAATCCCTTGAACACTAATGGCAGGATGTGCAGTAAGTCCTGACGAAGGCATGATTGTTTTTTTTTAGTCCCACATTCATGCTTGGAATATGGCACAAGGGTGATTGGTTGAAAGAAATTTTTGGTTCAGCCCCATATATGGTCAGGTGGTATGTCAAATTCCCTGATTTGGTTGGCATTTGAATATACTAATAAGAGGTATTTTCCTCTTTGTATTTCATGAGTATATATTCATTTTATTATGTAGCTTTGATGATTTTTCTATCCTTGTTATTATTCTAGTTATATGTTGGTTATAAGCATGGTTTTATGACATACTTTAGTTATGTCTCTCATCATATTTTGATTAGTAAACGAATGATTAATGAATGCATGACCTAATAGATTATAAGTCATCTATTAAGAGAAGGCATTAGACCTTCCTAACAATTCTCAGACAAGTATGAGACCCCTATGTTCATATATGTAATTATGACGTGTAGATTACATGTTCCTCATGTGTTTGACGAAATGTTTGTAATGGTTAGGATGGGTCAGGTTAATTCTTGATCAAGCTTTATATGAAATTCTTTTTTTTTTTGTGCCATTTATCATTTCTGATAGTTTCATTAAGTTTTGGGCAGAAGTCTGGATCCTAGCCCTGAAAAAGTGGCTCAGATATCCGGGTCACTGACACATAACTGAGTAATTTACTCTAGAGTCATTGGGAAGCAATCTTATGTGAGCTATGAGAGAGATACAATCACTGGCTTTCCTTTTCATGGGAGCAACTGGGAGTCCAGATCATTAAAAAGTCAAGTTAACTCAAGGGTTAGGCACGTGGAGTAGTTGGTTAGCTCTTGGGGGTCTTGTAGTGCTTGAGGGTGGTCAGTAAATTTTTGGTTGGAAAATTTGAATTCCTTAACTGTACCTAGGAGGTTGAGTTATATCATGGTAACATTTCATTACATCCTTACCCTAGTGGATCGACGAACCTAGGTAGGTGTGGTAGGAGGTTGTTACATTGTTGGAGAAAATATCATCATTAGAATAGAAACAAGAATGGGTCACAAGACATTGGCTTATGACATTGAAATTATCTACAAAAACGGAAAACAAAATATTGTGGAAAACACACTCTCAAGGAAAGAGGAAGACATAAGTGGTTTACTACACACTATTTCCACTTCAGAATTAGATTGGGTGGAAGAAGTATGTAATGGCAGAAAGATGAGAAGAATCTTAAGTATCATTCACCAGCTACTAGATTACCCTGGTCACCGAGTAAAAAAATTACGAGGAAAAATGATTTGTTATGGAATCAAAAACACTTATGTAAGAATTCTCAATTCAAATAGAATGTCCTTTTGGAATTACACAATTCTCCTATAGGAGGTGATTCAAGGTTATTTAAGACATACAATAAAGTTAATAAATTATTTTTTTGGATAGCCATGGTGTGATGGGCATCTTTCATTTGGGTTAACTTTGGATTTCTGGATGGCTTTGGAACCGGGTGAGGCGGTCTCAGGAAAATTACTAAGGTCCTACGAATCCCTTGAATGGTAACGATGGGATACATAAAAAATCCTGATGGTGGAAATGTGAAAATTTATGAAGGTACAAGTGAGAAAATCTCGAGGCATCCAAGCTTGTTTAGGCCTAGTAATCCCTTGCTCAGTTTTGGCAAGAGTGCGGTAAATCTTGGCGATGTATTTTTTCTTTTTTGGTCATAGGAATCCCTTAACCAGTAATGGCAGGATACACGGTAAAGCCTAGCTGTATAGATGAAGGTTTCGGGCCTAGATATCCATCAACAAAAAATGATGGGATATGTGGTGAAGCCTAAGGAAGCC
Organism: Pinus tabuliformis; assembly: GCA_031772625.1. NCBI lineage: Eukaryota > Viridiplantae > Streptophyta > Pinopsida > Pinales > Pinaceae > Pinus > Pinus tabuliformis. The sequence goes on from CM062818.1 coordinate 374,204,568, forward strand.
TTGTTTGTTTTGTTGTGAGTCCCACATTAATTCTTGGAATATGGCACAATAGTGATTGGATGAAATAAATATTTGGTTGAAACCAATCTATGGTTGAGTGGTACATGGAAGTCCCTGACATGATTGTCTTTTGCATATGTTAATAATAGTTCTTTTCCTCTTGTATTTCATGAGTATTTACACTTGTTATTATGTAGCTTTTATGGTGGTTCTATCCTTGTTATTATTCTGGTTATATGTTGGTTATAACCATGGTTTTATGATAGAATTTGGTTATGGCTCTCATCATGTTTTGATTATTAAATGAATGGTTAATGAATGCATGACCTATTAGATTATAATTAAACTATTGAGAGAAGGCATAAGACCTTCATGGAAATTCTCAGATAAGTATGAGACCCTGATGTTCATATATATAATTATGACATTTAGATTACATGTTCATGATGTGTTTGACGAAATTTTTGTCATGGTCAGGATGGGTGAGGTTAATTCTTGATCATGTTTTGCATCAGGATTTTTTTTTGTGTCATTTATCATTTATGAGAGTTTAATCATGTTTCAGGAAGAAGTATGAATCCTAGCCTTACAAAAGTGGCTCAGATCTCAGTGTTGTTGGCACAAAACTAAGTAATTTAGTCTATATGACAACATCACAAATAGTTTGTGGCTTCGCTCCTGCCACACTTAAGGGTTACGCTGTCGCAACAGAAAATAACAACTCAGGTAGAGGGCCTGGAGATTTCCATGAGGCTGCATGAAACACCGATGCAAGATCCAAATCTGTGGGTTCAGTAGATCCATGCGCAGTTGAAATTTTTTTGCCTTGAGATGCAAAGTTTGAAGCATGACAGAACATTCCGACTAGAGGTGCGCGAAGAGGTATGGTGTCTGAAATGCAAGGGTCAGGGGCATGACAAAGACCATTGTCTAGCCTTTGCGAACTATATTACAGGAGGAGAAAGAATGCCTTTGAGGCTAGAAGCTCAGGCAAGACTGAGCGCGTGGCCTACATTGTGGTGCGTTATATGTCAGGTAGTAGGAAAACATGCCACGTATAACTGTCATTTGTTACAGAAGTTTGTACATACACCACAACAACTATTCTACAACTTCTGTAGGTCAGTAGGACATGATGAGCATAACTGCAGAAGCTATGAAATGATGATGGATAGAATTCCCACCTATAGGGTCTAGGCAAAAACTTGGCCCCGTGACCCGGGCGCAAACAAGATTTCAGGGGTGCAGATGAGGCTGAGGTGGAGGAGGACCTAGCAGAGGTCGAGGGCAGTTGATCTTCTATAATTGTGGAGGACCAGGAAACTATGCCCACAATTTCACTAACCCAACCCGTTTGTCATGCAAGTACTGCACTTTTGTTTATCATGAAATGGAAGATTTCCCTACGCTGATAGCAAGGATACATGACGAAGGGTCGCTACCACCTCTGCCAACTCAGAACCTATAGACGATGAGGTCTCAGCCACGCGAAGAGGATCCAAATGTAAATATAGTGCTTCGAAGTGGATTCGCAAAAGGAGATGATAAGGGAAAATAGACTGAGGATAGTACATGGGTTCGCAAAGCTCCGGGAAAGGAGGCTTAGTTTGATTTGGAGCATGCACATGAAATCTTCATGGAAGCAAAGAAGAGCTTCGCTGAGGCCTCCACCTCAGGGAGCAAGGATAAGCCTAATCAGGAGATGGACCCTTCTATGCTCAAAACCTTCTTAGAAACCTGTATGAAGTTACTACATGATAATAGGGTTGTGAAGGGGTTACAACAGCTCATAAATAGATGCGCCAGAAATGCTCCAGGTGATTCGCGGATAGTACAAAAGATTGGTAATCATAAAATAAGAATAGGGCGGGAGATGAGACTGACTGCGCAGATAAGAGAGTATGAAATGGATCAAATTATTTTGGACATGGGGTTAGATGCGAACGACTTACCGAAGCAGATTTGGGAACGAAAGGGGAGACCCGCACTGCAATGGTCTCTGATTGAGCTAAGGATGGCGAACCAGTAGAAGATCATCCCCATGGGGCGGCTGCAGGGGTGACTGTAGATATTGAAGATGTGAGCGCGCTAGCTGACTTTGAAGTAATAGAAATTGTGGATGATAGCAACCCTTATCCTGCACTCTTGGGAATTGATTGGGATACTGATATGAACGGGGTAATAAACTTAAAGAAGTGAAAGATGATATTTGAGAAGAAACCGCTACACGTAATAATACCCCTAGATCCTGCTGAAGGATCGCGCTATACTTAACCAGTCTGGGATTATGAGAGTGATGATAATCTGGACTGTATATATAAGATAACAATGCGAGACCAATACTAGGTGAATCCGACAGTGGATGGACGAATTACGTGGGATTGCGAGTGTTCCTGTACCTCGGACTTTGATGAAGAGTTGGCGCGCTCGCAGAATCAGTTACATGAAGTAACTACACTGAGTTGTAACATGATGACCCAGTCGATGCATTGTGTGTCATCAGATGTAAGGAATCTACCCACTTATGATGGCCTAAAGGATGTAGATATCGTTTTGGATGCATTTTAGAGGGAGGTACCAGAAAAGCAGCGCTACCAAGCATTGGACTGGGCACTGCATGCTACACCCGCAAGATGGTGGGGTACACACAAGGGAAGCTTTGACGATTGGAGTGAATGTAGGAGAATGATGAGGTCACGCTTTGGGAAGCCGAAGGTGCGAATGACAGACAAGTATGATGGGCATGATGACCTGCGTGCGCACTTGGCCAAATGGGATCAGGCTTATAGAGAGAAATCCCAGCCTGAATGGGTGCACTTGTTCTGTCACACCCTAGATGTCGTCCCGATGAACTGGTATGTAGAAACAGAGCTTCCCTGTGGGATAGGTGAATGGGATATTCTGCACGAAGGATTCATAATGACATTCAGTTTTGAAGACGGGTTTGACAGTATTGATGAGGCGCTACAAGAGGTAAAAGCAGCAATCTTTAGGATATTGCAAGATCCTTTAGACCTGATTCAACTTGAGTGGACTACTCAGCGAAGTCGCGGACTAGAATGCTATAATGTAACCGCTAAAGAAGAGGATGAGGATCTGTGAAATATTAACGTCTTAGAAGCAGAAGGTCACTGGGAGGTTGAAGGACTGTAGGTTGAGAATCTTGATATAACCGCACCGCTGAAAACGAAGAAAGTAAACATTGGTACAGAGGTAGAGCCCAAATTCGTGAAGATTAGAGATTACTGGGATGATGTGATGGTGGATAACGTCACTGAATTGCTCCAAAAATACCAGGATTTGTTCTCTACCAAGTTCACGGATCTAAAAGGGATAATCGGGAACCTAGGTGTTATGAAGATCACATTGAAGCCCAATGCGAAGCCGGTTAAGAAAAGGCCTTACCATCTCAATCCGATGTATAAGGAAAAGGTCCGCTTAGAGCTAGATAAGATGCTCATCGCATGCATCATTTAGCCTCTGGAACAATCTGATAGGGTAAGCCTAATGGTGGTACAGGAGAAGAAGCATAAGGATGAAATAAGGATATGCATGGATCTCAGAAAGTTGAATGACGCTTTCATACATGATCCTTTCCCAAATCCGTTCAGTGATGAATTGTTGGACAACGTAGGTGGCTAGGAAGCATATTCCTTCATTGATGGGTTCTTGGGGCACCACCAGATCAAAATCGTGCTAGAGGATAGGAGCAACACATCCTTTGCGACTAAGTCGGGTTTTTTCCAGTACACTGTAATGCCATTTGGGTTGAAGAATGCGCCTACTATTTTCTCGCGCGTAGTCATTGTTGCGTTCAAATATTTTATTCATAACTTCCTGGAAGTGTACTTTGATGATTGGACTGTGTTTGGGCTGGTGAAATGTCATGTAGAAATTTTGCATCTGATGCTAGATACCTATCGAAGATACTAGATCATGCTCAATTTGAAGAAGTGATTTTTTTTTGTTCCTTTTGGGACCCTGCTAGGTCATGTGGTTTGCAGATAGGGACTGATGGTAGACCGCGTGAAGATCGCGGTGATACTGAACTTGGAAGCACCGAGGAGTGTGAAAAAAATGCGCACTACCTAGGACATACGGGATATTACAGAAATTTTATCAAAGGCTATGGCTAGATCACGCGCCTATGGAGAAATTGTTGAAGAAGGATGTCACATTCTGCTAGAATGAAGATTGTAAGAAGAGCTTGGATGTATTGAAAGAAAATATGGTCACCGGGCCGATTTTAGTCTTCCTAGATTGGAAGAAGGAGCTCCATGTACATGTCGATGTGCCATGTATAGCATTGGGAGAGGTACTAACACAGGCTAGTGGAGAGGACTTGGACCATCCTATAGCGTTCGCAAGTATAAGGTTGTCCAAGGCGGAAAAGAACTATTCCACCACCGAGCGTGAAGGGTTAGATATGGTATACGTGCTCCAGAAGTTTAGGCACTACTTGCTGGGAGGCCATTTTAGGATGTAGGTAGATCACTCCGCGATGAAGTACCTAGTCAATGAGCCTATGTCGGGGGGGGGGAGAATATGCAGGTGGAGCCCACTAATTTGGAGGAGGGATTGCCTGACATACAACTATTTGCAGTGCGCATCGTGGATGGTCATTTTGAGGATATAATACACTTCCTAATGACAAGAACTGCCCCGGAAGGATACAATGTCCAACAGAAGAAGGAATTAGTGGGGTGCGAAAAATATTTCTTTGTCATTGTTGGGCATCTATACAAAATTGGGTCTAATGAGATATTGCAACGATATGTACCTAAGTTTGAAAGAAGCAGCATCCTCATAGATGCTCATAGGGGCGTCGCGGGAGGAAATTATACAGGGAGAGAGACTGCACAGAAGATTCTACGCACAGGGTTTTGGTGGCCAACCCTCCATCAGGACTCAAAATCATATTGTAAGGCATGTGATGTGTGTCAAAGAACTAACAGGCCATCACGGAGGGATGAGATTCCTTTGAATCCACAGATGATGTTGCAACCCTTTGAGAAATGGGCGATAGATTTTGTGGGACCCATTCAACCCCAAGGAAAGATGGGAGCAAGGTACATTATCACCGCAACAGAGTATTTGACTCATTGGGCAGAGGCACAGCCTATGAAGGATTGCACAGGCGCGACTACTACAAAATTCCTCTTTGAGCATGTATTGACGCGATTTGGCTGTCCAAAGATCTTGATGAGTGATTGTAGTACGTACTTTCAGAATGAAACGATCAGTGCGCTAATGGAGGAATTTCAAGTATATCACTAGAAGAGCATGCCTTATCACCCACAGGCTAACGGGACGGTGGAAGCATTCAATAAAGTGCTAGAAAACATGCTGACCAAGGTTTGTGATGCTCAATGAAGTGATTGGGACCTACGCATACCTACAGCACTATGGGCTTATCGAACAACATGCAAGAAGTTGACTGGACAAACCCCATTTTGTCTTGTCTATGGGGTTGAAGCAATAATGCCTATGGAATATATTGTGCCTAGTTTGTGCATAGTGGCCCTCACGGGTATGAAGGATTGCAGAACCCTGAAGGAAAGGCTCGCACAACTAGATGAGCTTGAGGAAGAAAGATTTCTAGATGGATTTCACCAACAGGTCCAAGAGCAACACGAAAAATCCTGGCATGATCGACACATTAAACTACACACCTTTAAGGTAAATGACCTATTTTTGTTATATGATAGTAAGTTTGATAAATTTCTAGGGAAATTCAGAATGCACTAGTTAGGGCCCTATTTCATTAACGAAATTACCAATGGAGCAGCGGTACAACTGGTCAAATTGAATGGAGAACCCTTCCCAGGAACAGTGAATGGCAGTCACTTGAAGCCATACACTGGTGGTCTAGCCATGTGACTAGATGCAGGTAGCACATCCTTAGCGCTCCAAGCACCTGAAAGGAGGCGCGGGACTATAAACTACACTGCCCGGGTTGCGGAGCTGCACAATTGGAGGATTGTGCGAAGCAAGGAAGTGTCACAGGGTTCGTGACATTGCAAAGGGAGTTGCACTACCCAGAGAGAAATCGTGTAGGTCGGCCAAAAAGTGACCTTTAAAGTCACTGTTCATGATTTGAAGGTAGGAATGTGGCCAAATGGAGTGGGCGAGCGACATTTAAGAAAAAATTTATGGCTTATATCTTTGAAAATATTCTGCCAATCTAGCATTAATGGACCGAATTTGGGGGGAATGATCGGATTTGAATTCAAAATGCCCTATAAATTACAAGCAGTTATCCAGCGAAAAACCCTTAGCATTTTGAGAATTGAGTTGTTGAGATTTCAGGCACTCATGAATCAAGAATTCTTTGAAGCTTTGAAAGAGACTCCATGATCTAGGTGGATATTGGTGGCCACCTGCCAAGTCCACTTGGACCCCCGCCATTGTTTCTTTTAGCTTTTCAATTTCCTTAATTGTAGCACAGTTTACTATTTTTAGCAGTTTTTCGGGTCCTAAACTTCCGGAGCCGTTTTGAGGCCCTAAACAACCTTTTTTGGGAAAACTAGGAGCAACATGCGTCCATGGACCAATTTTTCTCTTCACAAAGTTGTAATTCTCAGATAGATCTTTCTAACGAGATATTGTACGTGTCAAATGGAGATCGTATGCCAAAGTTACGACCCCGGGAAGTTGATGTACCAATTTACCCAAAAGGGGCCCACAGTTTGGCGTTTCATCTTCTAACGTTAGGTTTTTGGATGTTTATGGTTTTCCATTGTTTCTCAACAATAAAATAGGCCTTTGAGCCTCATTTTAACACAGTTCAGAGGAATGTAGACATCACATCTCTTCTCAGAGATAAGCTACCATCGCCCTAGCTGTTTATTTCCATTTTCTGTTTGTAATCATATCTCAGTATTTTACATTAATGAAATGAAGTATTATTTCTGCTGCATCTTTGTGTTTATGGTTATCTCTGTAATTTTTTGCATTCCTGTTTAAATCTCAATCAGTGGTATTAGATCGATCTGCTTTTTTCTCTGTTTTTCTTTGCATGTCCCCAACGAGGTTGGGATATAAGGAGTTAGGGCTTGAACTAGTCGAACCTTTGCAATACTAGCCTCGCAAAAACTGATGGCCTCCCATGGTGGATGAAAATAAAGGCGAGGGAGTAGGATATCCTATCAAAATCTTGCTCGAAGAAGACCTCGAGCGACAAAGGAACGCGATGATGGAAAACTTTGCCCAGATCCTTTAGCGGCTACCCAGGGGTGATGCATTGGCTTCCCATAGTTACTCTGGAAATGCCACACTGTTTAAGGTACAAGTTAATTTTGAAATCCCCATATTCAAGGGTTAGATAGACACAAATGCTGTTAATAAATGGTTAAATCTGCTAGAGCGTTTTCTGTTCATGATTTTTCCAGTCAGGAAAAGATTATTTTTGCTCTTCTCAAAGCAGCCCCCCATGTCATGGACTGGTGGGAAACCTACTGCTAGCAGAAGGATGAAAGTACCGACTCACTATTTTCAGCCACACCCACCTATAATTCATTTCGGGATGCCATCAAGGATCAGTACTACCCTGTCGGAAGCCATGAGGATAAATATGTAAAGTGGACCACGCTACGGCAGGGAAGGGACCAACACATGACGAAGTTTACCAATATTTTCCATACCCTTCGCACAAAGTTTGGTATCAAGGATTCTGAGCAACATTTGATACTCAAGTACTGTGGCTGCCTGCACAAGTACATCCAGGAAGAAATATAATTCCCAAACATCTCCTCGCTCAGCACGGCATATAGATATGCCATCAAGGTCGAGCAAAAGTTTAAACAGAAGAAGCGAGACTTTGGATCTGCAAATCCAAAGCAAGGGAAAGGTGCCCTCAAACTACAAAACAAAGGACAAAGCTAAGGAGGGGTGGCCCAAGACAACCCACCAAAGCTGCAAGCAATGAACAATGCCGCGAAGCCAAAAAAGGACACGGGAAAATGGTGTGAGTTCCATAAGAGCTCCACTCACAACACGAGTGAGTGTCGGGCCAAGTAGTCACTGGTGGCTGAGATAAAGGTTTCAGAATCCGATGCATGTTTTGACTCTGAGTCAGAACCTGACAAGGGGAATGACAAAGGGAAGTAGATTATCGATGCAGAGCCCAACACCATCATTGCCACCACGAAGATCCAGAGGAGGAGGAGTGTCTCTTCCACTCCCAGATGTGGGTAAAGGGATCCCCGCTACAGTTCATTGTCGATAGTGGGAGCCAAAAGAACCTCATTTCGGCAAAGGTCGTGAAGCAGCTGGGCTTACCAACCACAACACATCCACAACCGTACACCATCGGGTGGCTTCACCAAGGATGAGATCTTCGCATGAGCCAGCAGTGTCGCCTTCCATACAACATCAAGCCCTTCATGGATGAGGTATTGTGTGACATTTCTCCCCTTGAAGTTTATGATGTATTATTAGGACAACCATACTTGTGGAAGCGACATGTTGTATATGAATCAAGGCCCCGTGCTGTTATTATTACTTTGGGAAATAAGTTGTACAGGATACTGGAGGTAGCACCGCCTACTGCCATCTCTTTGGTTACTACAAAACAATGCGGTAAGCTCATTTCCAAAACTAGGAAATTTGTTTTCTTGATGATATGCCCTCAAGGAAAGAAGAAGATGGTTGCCACGACCTCTAGACAGGGCCCCTCCGCATGATAACTACAGATGGACAAGGTTGTGGAGGAGTATGAGGACATCTTCATCTCCCCCGCAGGGGTTCCTCTACACTGTCAGGTCAAGGACTCCATCGACCTAACCCTAGGTGTGCCACTGCCTAATGGACCAATCTATCGGCACTCCATTCTGGAGAACGATGAAATCAAGAGGTAGATTTAGGAGCTGCTACAGAAAGGTCACATCCGTCCGAGTTCATCACCCTGTGGGAGCCCGATCATGTTGGTATAGAAGAAGGATGGGACTTGGAGACTCTGTATTGACTATCAAGCACCGAACAAGATCATTGTCTGTAATAGGTACCCAATCCCATGGATCGATGACCTCATGGACCAACTGAAGGTGGCAAAATATTTCAACAAGATCGATTTGAAGTCAAGATATCACCAGATACCAATCAAACCCTCCGATGTGTGGAAGACTGCCTTCAAAGCCAAGGAGGGCCTTTTCGAATGGTTGGTTATGGCTTTCGTATTGACAAATGCTCTTGCAACCTTCATGAGGCTAATGGATGACATCTTGTGGCCATTCACTAACTCATTTGTAGTGGTATACTTGGATGACATCCTAATCTTCAGCCATAGTTGGGAAGAGCACCTACAACACATCCGACAGGTTCTCCAACAATGTGGCAACACAAGTTATGTGCCAATTTGGACAAATGCACTTTTGGCGTGACCCAGGTTCAGTATTTGGGATACATTATTGATGAACAGGGGGTGCATGTGGATCTAGCCAAGATCCAATTCATTCGAGATTGGCCCTCTCCAATGACTCTAACAGAGCTCCGCAGCTTTCTAGGTCTTGCCAACTTCTACCGCAAGTTTGTGTTGGGATTTTCTAATATCACTTGGCCCTTGAGTCAGGTCACCAAGGGAGGAGCAGAAGAAAAATTCTTTTGGTCTGAATCTCAATAGAAGGCATTCATAGAGTTGAAAGACTGCCTCAGCTCGGCACCAGTGCTCGCATTGCCAGACTTGCAATAACCATTTGAGGTCGAGACAGATGCCTCTAACTATGCTATTGGGGCAGTCCTTACTCAACACAGGCATCTAGTGGCATATCACAGTGAGACACTTTCAGACACAGTTCGGAACTATCCCACTTATGACAAAGGAATGTATTCCATTGTGTAGGCATGCTGACAATGGAAACATTACATTTTGGGGAAGGAAACGGTCATCCACACAGACCATTGACCCCTCTAGTTCATACAGACCCAAGGGAAATTATAGAATGATCACCATCATAAGTGGTCCACATACCTGCAAGAGTTCCATTTGAATATCAAGTATAAGAAGGGCAGCACTAATAAAGTTGCAGATTGCCTTAGTCGACCACCGATCTTGTCATTAACCACCGTGCTCAACTCTTGTGGGCACGAGACTTCTGATTGGCCACTTCTATACAAAAGTGACCTAGATTTTGGCCACACATACTAGATACTCTTGGAGAGTCGACATGTTCCAAATTTTCACCTCTAGGATGCCCTGTTATGTAACCTCGATCACCTTTGTGTTCCTTCAAGCAAGCGTGCCAAGATGATTTGGGAAGCACACTACAGTCGGACTCCTGGGCATTTTGGGATCGAGAAAATGGTGGCAGTACTATAGAAGTATTTCTACTGGCCGAATCTTCGACAGGATGTCGGGAAGTACATCAGATCATGCACTACTTGCACCATTGCCAAACCAACAATCAATAAGCAAGGCCTCTATACCGCACTACCTACCCCTAGTCGACCTTGGGAATCCATCTCCATGGATTACATGTCAGGGCTTCCTTCCACTAAGCATGGAAACGACTATATTTTTGTGGTCGTCGACAGGTTCTCAAAGATGGCCATTATGGCGGCCTGCAAGAAGAATATCACAGCAGAAGCCACTGCTAAACTCTTCTTTGAACGAGTGTGGGTACACTTTGGGATCCCACAGTCTATCATCTCAGATCGGGATAGCAAGTTCCTCAGTACATTTTGGTCCAGTCTCTGGTTGATGCTGGACACCAAACTCACTAAGTCCATAGCCTTCCATCCTCAAACTGATGGCCAGACAGAGGTTGTCAACAGGATGATTGTACACATTTTGTGCATGTACAACTCAAAGCATCCACGCACATGGGATGAGAGCCTCCCCTATGTTTAGCACAGCTACAACTGGGCTCTCCACAGCTCGACTAGCCATAACCCTTTTTAGGTGGGCTTGGAATTCTAGACACTATATCCCATTGATGTGGCCTAGCCATTTGTAGCTACTCAAATAGATTTGGCTCATGTCCAGTCCGAAACAGATAAGGAAAACAAATTCATTGAGAGCATCCAACATATTTGCCAGCAAGTCCATGACATTCTGGAGAAATCAAATGCCAAGTACAAGCAGTGACATGATCAACATCGGGTGCCACACAAGTTTCAGGTGGGCGACAAAGTCTGGTTGCATTTGCAAAAGGAATGCCTTACCAGAGCCTATCAGAAACTTAGACCACTCTGATATGGTCCTTACACCATTACCAAGGCTATGGGAGACAATGCATTTGAGCTCAACATTCCCCCATTCCTTGGCCTACACCCAGTGTTCAATGTGGACTGCCTTCGGCCATACTTTCCACCATTACTAGACACATCTGACATTGTAGAACAGCTCACACCCACAGAGTTAAATCCAGATTGCATGGAACAAGCTGCAACTGATCAAATCATGGACACACAGATCAAGCACACTCACCAGCAGAACATCCAACTATATCTAGTTGTCAAAGCAGGCCAACTCCTTCACCAGGGCAAGTGGCTCACCAGGGACCAAGTTCAGCAGAAGTTTCCTCATCTCATGGCGGAACTCAACACAATGGGGACCATTGCTTCCTGGGGGGGAGGAATGATCTAGGTAGATATTGGTGGCCACCCACCAAGTCCACTCAGACCCCCACCATTGTTTCTTTTAGCTTTTCAATTTTCTTAACTGTAGCACAGTTTACTATTTTTAGCATTTTTTTTGGGTCCTAAACTTCCGGAGTTGTTTTGAGGCCCTAAACGACATTTTTTGCAAAACCTCGGAGCAACATGGGTGCGTGGACCGATGTTACTCTTCCCAAAGTTGTAGTTCTCGGATAGATATTTCTAACGAGATATTGTACGCATCAAATGGAGATCGCATGCCAAAGTTACGACCCTGGGAAGCTGATACCCAAACGGGGCCCATAGTTTGGCGTTTCATCTTCTAGGGTTATTTTTTTGGATTTTTAGGGTTTTTCATTGTTTCTCAACAATAAATAGGCCTTTGAGCCTCGTTGTAACATAGTTCAGAGGCATGTAGCCACCACATCTCTTCTCAGAGATAAGCTACCATCGCCCTAGCTGTTTATTTCCATTTTCTGTTTGTAAGCATATCTCAATATTTTACATTAACGAAATGAAGTATTATTTCCACTGCATCTTTGTGTTTATGGTTATCTCTGTAATTTGTTATGTTCCTGTTTAAATCCGGATCACTCCAGCATTTGCAAACTTACCTGAGACATCGTGAGTACTGTTGGAGAGAGTTATGTCGACACCTACAGAAACTATAAATACCAAAGAAATAGTAGAGGAGCTGGTGCTAGAAATTGAGATGGAGGCAGAGGAAGCTACACCAGAAATGGTCGAACTATTGGCAGAGGTCCCTAAATTTCCGAGGATGACGAGACCAAAGCCAACCCCAACTAAGGAAACTGGGAAGGACAAGAAGGGCAAGCAGCTTGCCATACCAGTGTGCGCATCGCCAAGAGGAAACCCACCAAAACCCACGACACAGGGAAAGGAAAGGCCATAAGTTTGGAGCGAGAGGAGGAAGACATTGAAGAGATCCCAATGGATGATGAGGATGTGGGAGTCGAAGAAGAGGAGGTTGAAACCCAGGGTACAGACCCTATTGCTCAGTTGTCGCAATATGTCCCTCCTCACAAGCCCAAGACTAAGGTGCCGAAGGACATCATTGAGAGTAAGACTCCCCTACAAACCCCTCTGTTGCCGAATGAAATTGTTTTCGACGAACCGTGCTTGGCATGAGTTCCGGTGCTGAAACTTGAAGACTGGGACTTGGCTGATCATGAGAAGTTCCCACACCTGCTGACCAAGAAAATGATGCATCATATCATTGATAGAAACTCTGGAATGACCACATTGGAGCAGAAAATGTGGCTCTGAGGAGTAGACAAGGCGGGTTGCTCAACTTGCTTTGGGTACCGCACTACAACTGCACCCCAGTGACAGTTTTGGTCATGAAGCAGCTATTGTGCTTGGTGAATGATGGGTGTCTATGGCTGGAGGAGCTAATACCCATCACAGATAGGTTGATTCATAGGATAACTCAATTGTCGTACACAGGCAAGAAACCAGCCATGATATTTGGCGGAAAAGGTGGCGAACAGGCTCTTGCAAAGTTTATGAAGGAAAAAACTTAAGTTGGTGAAGAAGCTGTGCGGATACGCTATATCTTGCATCTACGACCCTATTGTGAAGGTAGACATGCAGATCCTTGTAGGGAATGTGATGAGGAAGTGTAACACTGATGAGATGTCGACACCTGTCATTGTGCTAGCAGCACAATGCACTGAAGTCCAATTCAATTGGTCAGACAAAATTCGCAGAGAGTTCTTGGTAAACTTTTGTGAGGCACAAGAGCTCAGCAAGATGTTCCACTATGCGTGGTTCTTGCTTTTAATTATGCTGGTGGTGTAGGAGCTGCCAGAGGACAGCTAGTTCCCTTCAGTCACGCCAAACCTCCTAGAAGCAGTGAAGTACGCTTTCCTGTGGGTGACCAAGGATGCGTAGCAAGGTAGGGACAACAAGATCTTTTGGATCTTGATGGAGATGAACATCTGAATGGCCATCAACCGTAAACTGCGATTGTCGCCTACAGTGTACGCCAACCTGTAGGGCTACACCGAATTTAAATCAAACTTTCGTTAAGTATACATTAGGGCATGGAAGGAGCCTGCACATAAATGATATGACTTGCATTATCTGGCAATGAATGGCGCCATTGACGTGGTGCTTGATGAATGGCCAGTAAAGTGGCACTCTACAATAGACTCTGTAGTGGGAGGAAGCAAGTCTGCCGCGTAGAAGAAAAAGGAGGAGGCTAAGCTTAAGATGACACAACTGGCCGAAAAGAGGAAGAAGGAGGCCGCTGATAAGGCCCAAGGAGAAAAAGGCCATGCAACAGATAGGGAAGCAAACATGTGGGACAGAGAGGGGCTCTGATAAAGGCGAGAGGTCACCTTCAACTAAGACAAAAGAGGAATTAGAATAGCACATCACAGACCCTCAGGAGACGTTCACCCGCATCAAGTGCCTAAGAGAGCTGGAGAAGGGAGGGCCTAGATAGAAACCAAAGGCAACCAAGACATCACTCAACCCTATCGCACTAATAGTGGGCGACTTGCATGATATCGGTGATAGAGTGCGAGATGTCACCGCGGAGGCCCTGCAACAATTTGAACTGCAATAGGATATCATCTTGGGGGCTATCCAGATAGGGTTGTAGGAGTTGTAGTCTCGTGTGCCGCAGGATGGCACAATGTCTACCAAATTTGCCATCGGCACTTCAGAGGCTCCCAATACACTGCGCACGAAGGCCTCTAGTGCAATAGTGCTACTTGATGGAGCATTGACCACAGAGAATGAGGCTGACAGGCCCACTGTCAAAACCATAAACGGAGTAGGGTTGAACCTGGTAGTGCTCCCGCGAGAAGTGCTCCACCTCTTGCAAGATGGAATGATTGCAGAGTTGAGGGCCTGTGAGCACCGTGCCCTCCAAGTGATCAGTGAACAGTGCATCAACAATGAGCAGATGGCCCTACAGAGAAATGTTGCCATCACCGGTGAGACTGAGGAGACCAATCAAAGAAAGCACATTATGCAGGTCGTCAAGGAAGCATGCCGAATGGTCCCAGAGTTGGTCATTCGGGGGGAGGATCCAGTCGAGGTACGCATATGTAAGCTAGCCATAGGGGTGCATGACACGTACTGAGATGACACAGGTTTAGTTGGAGTTGAACTGACAAATTACGGAGTTATAGTTGAGGGCCCAACCTTCAACTCTACCAGAAGTGAAGGAACAATGAGTGACCACTGTCACAGAAGCAGTAGTGGTGGTGGATAGTACAGTAGCAGAATGCACACAACTTTTTGAGCAGTCATTTGAGGTCCTGACAAGCTTGCAGGACAACCCCAATGTACAATGGCTAAAGATGGAAGTGCATGAGCTACATCAGCACTATGATGAGGTTAAGGGCACAACGCAAACTGTCATGCTGACACAGAGACTAGCCAAGCTGTAGGAGGCCAAGTAGCTGAAGGAACAGGTGGACGCAGCACTGAAGAAGGAATCAGTGCTAAAGGCAAGACTAAATCCCCAGTAAGATGAGGCTTATGCAGTGACAGTATCTATCGAAGGCATGCTTGTGACCCTGCAAGCGACGCAGCAAAAGCTTCAGGCCGACAATGAAGGAGCAGTGACCGAGAAGACAGCGGAAGATGCAAAGCAGGTGGCCACACAGTGCACGGCTGAGATGGCAGTCATATGAGTCGAGCTGCAAGGGCTTTGCGCAAAGGTCTTTGTGCTTGATGAGTGACTCAAGGGTGAGTCACGATGTTTTTGTTGGGGGCCTGTTGGGAAAAGGATCCCCAAAAGGACAGTTCTGAGGCTAAAAGCCCATGTTTTGGTCAAATTTTGTAATAAAGTTGTAAAGACTCCACATTTTGTGGTCGCGGAGAGTGAAGGTGTCAAAATTCATAAAGGGTTATTCGCCCTTAGTTTTGTAAAGTAAAGTCAGATGTAAAAGATCTACTCATGGTCCACAGACCATGGGTTTGTATAAAAAGAGCTAAGCTCTAAGTAGTTTGAAAGTCATAGATATGGAGAGTAATGAGTAAGAGAGTTGTAGATTTGAAGTAAGATGTCTAAGTTTCGGGTCATAGCATAGGTAGAGGCTCCATAGCTGAGTTCATAGAGGCCTAGGGTGGAAGTCCGCAGCTGAGTCTGCGGACCCCTGTAGCTGTGTGCATAGGGTCGATAGAGTCTATAATCACTTGAAGATATCAATAATGAGAAGTATTATGCAATTTCTGTATCTTTGTTCTTATTAATGCATCTCGCCATTTTATGTATGAATTTACTTTATAATTCTTATATGGTGCATGAATGAATGTAATTGTGTTGGATATATAAA
Organism: Pinus tabuliformis; assembly: GCA_031772625.1. Lineage (NCBI taxonomy): Eukaryota > Viridiplantae > Streptophyta > Pinopsida > Pinales > Pinaceae > Pinus > Pinus tabuliformis. The sequence continues at coordinate 374,220,479 of CM062818.1, forward strand.
CACAAATAAGAATATCTAATTACATAGTGCTAACTGTGAGCGATACGCTACCTTAGTAGTGCGAAAGTATCTGAATCAAGGGTTAGGGTTGTGCGAAGGTCAACCATACCCTTTCATGGAGGTATCGAAGGGAGGAATAAGGGGTTAGGTAGACAAAGCCATAGAACTAAGTGACCTGCGCAAAGGTAGGAATAGAAGGAATAAAATGACATCACGACCATCTCAGGGTGTGGAAACATTGTTCCGGCATCCCCCCATACTGCTTCGGGTGAGACTTCAATCCGCGCTCCGTGGGCTGATGCCGAAAGGGCCAGTAGTGTAGGGATTTGTTTGGCTAATTAACGCTGAACCTAGGTCAGGCCCCATCAAGCCAACACAGCGTACAATGTATAACAACAATCTATAACAGCATACAGGGTGTAACGATGATTTGCTCTACCCTACTCTGAAACAGATCAACGTAGCTTGTTCACTCCATGACCTTGTCCCCTTAAGAAACATGTGAAAAAGAGAAGAGGATCAAAAATACTTCTCCATTGCTGACCCCTAATAGTCGCAAAAAGGAATATTGTATCGTAATATTTAGCAAAACATGGCAAAATAACATGATGGCGAAATAGGCTATATAAATGAGAAAAAAGTGTGATTAACATGTGAAGTTTCATGGGCGTAGAGGGAAAGAGGATCAAAACTGGGGAAATAAAGTGTAGGAAACAGGTATAAAAACCACACCCAACACCATGGAATTATTAATATTATAAACTTGTGCAGCTAGTAGGATGATGTTTTTTTGTTAATCTACAAACAATCCTCAATTTCTTTGGTTAACAAGTTCTTAGATGGGTTCTTCAATCCAACTATTCAGTTTTCTATAGAATGGTTTTGTGGCATACTCTTAAAGGCTCTACATTGTGATTTCTAGAGAAAAGGAATTGAATTGATTCTTTATAAAACCTTCCCTATACTTCTACATGGTCCACAATTTTATTTTTCCTTCATTCACCAGGGTTTGCAACACTATTTCAAATGCACCAATCTGAGGAAAAAATCTAGTTCAAAAGGGTTTGGACCATATTATAAAATATGATGCTCTATCTCAATTTAACAGAAATCAAATTGTTGCAAAACTACACATTCCTTCATGACTTGAAAATTGATATAGCAAGAATTAACAGGAAAATGTACTATTACCGAGTGTTTGAAACATCAAAGGGTTCAATAGTGTAAATAAACTGAACAATTGTATGTAAGAGTATTGCCCCATTTTCTCTAGATAGACATTTAATCAAACAAAATAACCCCCAGTTCACACAAAATATATTCCATATCACACAGATTCGAGAAATGTTTATAGGTGTTTTCTCTACTTCTAGTTAACTTCAACCACACCAACTAGAAGGAAAAACAATGAGTTCCCCTCTATCCAAGAACTCTTGTATTCCAAAAACTAATCGTTACAAACAATGTTACATGAATATGAATCGATTTCTCTTCTCCACAAAATAAAGGAAACTGAAACTAATAAAAATAACTTATCAAGATGATATTCGTAAGTTATCCATATTTTGTTTAAAACCAAAACCAACTCCTAAATTAAATATTCAATTTTTTTTTAACAAAAATATTAAAATTTTCTCAATTTTACATGTGACCCTCCCATCACATTGTTAAGTTCTTGTCCAATCTTTTCATATTTTGTTCTTGTCTAGTACACATGCATTAGACTCCCAGAGAAAGAAATATGTATGAGCTACTGCTCATAAGTTATTCTATGGAATAACCTACCTTTTGTAGAGTTGCAACATTAATTTAAGCAGAATCCTGAACCAGATGATATTTCCATATTACTAAGTACTCAAAATACTCATTTCCTCTTGTTTTATTATTAACCTTTTATGTCAAAGATCATTTTAGCTTCCAAATTATTTTCTATAGACAATTGCTTCTATAATAGCCCTGGTGAAATTTCCATGTAATAAAATTAAATGAAGGAAATAATAATAACCACAGTTGATGGGACATGTATTCCAAGATGAATGTTGGGAAAGACATCCTAGGGGGTGTTCATTTGGTTTATTATGAATAAGGAAATCAACAAAGGCAATGGCTAAGGCTTTGGAAAGGAAAAATGGAATTTTTGACCCATTTATTTATGAAAATAATGGAAATTTAGAGAAAAGGGAGGTGAAAGGTCAAAGGTTGCATGTGAGGAGGAAATTGAAGGAAAATAATGGAAAATGAACAAAATAGAGGCCTCATTCATAAAAAGGCTTCTGATAGTCAGTTTGTGACCTTTTGTCAGTTGAGTTTAGGAGCTGTCTCATTATTCTCTCTCTCTCTCTCTTTCTCTCTCTCTCTCTTAGTCTTGGACACATAGAGTTTTCTTGGAGAAATTTTGGGATTGGATCAATAAAGGAAAACAAGGAAAGAGGAAGCAAAGATCAAGCAGGGAAAGGTAGGATCATGCAGCTACATCATGATTCATTGCATGTGTTGATTTGCATGTGTATTTTCCATGCTGTATTTGGCATGCATGGTATTGCGTGTGGCTCTTTTGCTGTTATGGCATGGGTTTTTCCAGGTGTAACTGTGTTTTCAGCCTAGCCTATCCATTTCCAGGTAGCCATGGTGTGATAGGGTTCTCATGTTTTCGTTGATCTAGATTGTTGAATGGATTCGAAGTTGAGTGAGGTGGATCTCTGAGTGATAGAGAACATGGCCTAGTGGTCCCTTTACTTGACTGTGGATCACGGTAAATCCATTGGCCTAGTGACTCATGAGCCGGACTGTGGGTTATGTTAAATCTAGGATTGTGTTTCCTTTGTGGGCCTAGGAATCCTAGCCAGTGAATGGTAGGATATACAGTAAAGCCAAGAGGTCATTTTGTCTCCGTTCGGCCTAGTAATCTCAGGTTTTGGATATGCACTAAATCCTGGAGAGTGGGTCTCGGTTTAGGGTTTAGTGATTCAGGTTTGGATTGCGGTAAAGCCTAATAGACTAGGAGGCAAGGAAAATTCCGCACGGCATAGGTGGAGAAATTTGATGGCATCCATGGCTACTTGGCCTAGTAATTAGGTGGATATCATAGTAAACCCTATTATGATGTGTTCATTGTGTTTTCCTAGTGATGCGGGATGGATTATGCTAAACTATGGTTTCTATTGATGAGGGTGAGGTGGTTTAGCCTTGGTATTCCCTGGTTGATACTTTGGTTTGAGTTCCACGTTCATGCTTGGAATATGGAACATGGGTGAATGGCTGAAGACAGATTTGGCTCAACCATTCTATGGTCGGGCGGGATGTGGAAGTCCCATTCCGTGTTTGGTTTTTGCATCATTAATGAAAGGTTATTTATCCTTGTATTTGTTTGAACATTTGGATGGATCATATGTGGTCTATATGGTTTTACATTCATGGGTATTTCTGTTGTTATTATGTTGGTTACGTGTGTGTTTTATGAAAGCATCTATATCTGGATCTTAACATGTTTTTACTTGTAAATGAATGGATAATGTATCTATGGCCTAATAGATGATAATGCACCAAATTACATGAGGGAAAAATGGTTCATAGTGATTCCCAGATAAGTATCAGATCCCTACATGTAATTCTGTTGTTTACACCTGTAGGTTACATGTTGATGATATGTTTTGACGAAATGCCTATCATGACCAGTAGGGGTCTGATTAAGGTCTTTTTTAACTTATTTATTTTGCATCATTGTTTCCCTATTATTTGACTGATCTCAAGCTATCATTCCATTTTGGGTAGTTACCTTGGCTCTGGGCCTAAAAAATTGGCTCAAATCTCAGGGACGCTAGCACAAAACTAGTAAATCGGGTCTCTAGACGCTGGCAAGCAAGCCTGTGAGAGCAAATTTTGGTTTATGGATTCTCTCATGCCTATAGCATGAGAGAGACTAAAGCTTAAGATGTCCATAACTTTAGTGGGAGCCAGGGACAAGATGTGTGAGTGGCTAAGATGTATCTTAAGGGTTTCGTTGCTTATGTGGATAGGTTGGTTGATGTGTTCCATCGATTCAACTTCCTTAAGGTCACATAGGAGGTTGAATCCAATCATAGTAGCCTCTCATCACATGTTTATCCCGGTTGGTTGGTTACTTGGGTAGATGTGTGAGGAGGGTTTTATAGGGTGGTATCAGAGCATGGTTCACCCCCCATACTGGATGTACGATATGTGTTGGTCATGCATGCATGTCAGTTGCATGTGTGTCTCTTACACTCTCATTTCATGTGCTTGTTACATTTGCTTGATGTTGATCATGATGGTAGTATGGTTGTCATGACGAACTTGATGATTGATTTTTTGGAATGCATCATTATGGGTATATGATTGGTTGCATATGGTTATATGTAACTTACATGTTGATTATATGTTGCGTGACTACATCCTTGTATGTCAGGTGCACTCTTGAATGTTTTGATTACATGTATCAGCCTTGTAGGTTGATTACAACAATTGATCACTTATGCTCGACTACATGCATTCATATGTATATGTAGTTCATTAGGAATTTCCTATGAATATTGATAATTGCATGTGGAAATGTGTGCAATGGAGTAATGGTTGTTGTCATGCATGATGTCATAGCATGCATTGTTGATATGACCTTGCATTGATGACTGGACCATAGCTAGAATGATGCTTATGTGTTGGTGCATTTATTTGTGTATGCCTATATGTTGTTATGCTTATGTTATACATGTATCAAACTCATTTGATGATCTTCCAGATAGGGTATCCTTGCCGAATTATGCTAAGGTATGTTTGTTTATTGTGATTTGGTTCAGTTGACATATTATGCATTGCAGGAAAGAGACCAAATGGCTAGCAAGGTGGTAGACTACATATAATCTCCCTATGAATTAGATGGGCAACGTGGTGTGGAGCACTCCTCAGATTTGGAAGATACCTTGAGAAGATTGAAAGAAGAAATAAGGAGTTGTAAGGTAGACAATGACTGGATCATATAGGCACAAGAGAAACAAGAAGAGGTTAATGCTATACTTCTTCAAAAAATTTCAAACTTGCAGTGACAAGGGCCACTTTAGATCAGCCATGGACATGAGGATAGAAATAATGGGGCATATTGTAGTAGGTCTTCTGGTAGACACATTTTGGATAGATCTGATACAGTGAGAGATGGCAAGTTGTTGGACACTCCGAATAAGACAGACGATGAGTACAAGTGCTATTCTAGTTTTGGTTCTGATAGGCACCATGATCGTCATTGCTATCATCCTTATAGGAGGAATGATAGGGGATACATACCAAATGAGTTTAAGAAAGGGATGCCACCTACTTTTGATTGATATGTGAAGAAGCGAGAAGATACAAAGGCTTGGATGCTTGGGGTGAACAAATTCTTTGAGATACATGATTAAACAGATAACATGAAGGCCAAAGTAGTGATATTCAGCTTGAAGGGTAAAGAAAACATTTGGTCGGAAGATGTTAAGCATGTCAGAGACATCAAGACAAATGATTTGAGTTGGCAAGAGTTCAAGAGAATTTTCAAGAAAAAGTAATTGTTAGAAAGGTACTATGATAGTAAGGCCAAATAATTCTATGAGATAAATATGGGATGAATAACATATGAAGGTCTCATGACCAAGTTTCTATATCTATTGAGGTATGTACCGTATCTTACTGATGAGAAGACTAAAGTTCAACAATTTTTCAGTGGTTTTTCATTAGAATTTAGAGATCATATTGAGTATGATGAGCCTTGGTCACTTGAGGACGTTATCGAGAAATTGAAACATTGCTATGAACAATCAAAGCATAAGAATGAATCTTAGCAAGGATGGAATTGAAAAGACAAAGGTAAAGGTAAATGGAAGCCTAAGAGGATAAGGCCTCAGCATGTAGATGAGAAAGATAATGTGGCACTTAAAAATAGATTATGCAGCTAGATGGCGGCATGAGTCGTAGTAGCAACACAAAGGTGTTGGTACTGGTCAGTTAGAGTGTTGGACATGTCGAAAGGAACGCCTTAAGAGATATTTTCCACAAAATCATGGCGGTAGGCCTCGGATATATAATGCATATGAGGCACAAAATCTTGGGGATGTAGGACAGAGCATTCCTCATATCTATGCAGCAATGGACAATAGACAAACAGAACACAAAGAATCTATCATTGAGATGAAGAGTAAGCTTTATGATTCTTTATTTCTATTTTGATTGAAGCTTGATCTAATTATATCTATGTTAGTCCTCACTTGGTGGATAGGTGTGGTTTGAATAAGGAATTGCATGCAGAATCTTAGTTAGTGCAGTTGGATATAGGTACCAAGAAGTGAGTTCATTGGGTAAGAGCTTGTTCATTTGATTTCAGTGGTATGCCTATCGTATCATATTTGAATGTATTACCATTGGGATCATACAGTATGTTGTTGGGCATGGATTGATTTTATCTGCATAAAACCAAGGTAAACTGTTATGAAAATTCCATTTAGTGTGTTGATGATAATGGGGAACCAAGAATCTTGGAGGGTAAGAAGAAATCCATGTCAATTAAGATGGTGACAACTATGCAAGCAAAGTGTAGTCATGGGAAAGGGTGTATGTTATTTTCAATACACATTTCTAGTGATCATGGTAAGGAGGTTGAGGATGTAGATGAATTGAGAAGGTACCCAGTTTTGTAGTAGTTTCAGTATCTATTTCGTGATGAAATTACAGAGTTTCCACCTCATAGGGAGGTAGAGTTTTCAATTAAGTTAGTGCCAAGGACAACTCCAGTATAAAAAGCACCTTATAGGATGAGAACACCTGAGTTATTGAGTTAAATCTAAAATTGAAAGAAATGTTGGATAAGGGATACACTAGGACAAGTGTATCACCTTGGGGTGCACTGGTCTTGTTTGTGAAGAAGAAAGATGGAACTCTCATATTATCCATTAACTACAGGCAGTTGAAAAAAGTTACCATCAAGAACAGGTACCTATTGCCAAGGATTGATGACTTGTTCAATTAGCTGAAGTGAGAAAGAGTGTTCTCCAAGTTCGAATTTATATCGAGATACCATCAGGTACGCATCAAAGAGTAGGACATTTACAAGACTGCATTTAGGACTAGGTATGGGCATTATGGGTTTGTTGTAGTTCCATTTGGCTTAACTAATGCTCCAGCTACATTGATGTGACATGTCCTTAATGAATAATGTGTTGTGTCCATATTTGGATAAGTTTTTTATTATGTTCATTGATGATATATTTGTATATTCTAAAAATGAGGAAGAGCATGTCGAGCATTTAACAACAGTGTTGAGGTTCATTAGGAACGTATCATAGATTTCTTATCCTATGACATCATTGCAAAGGAAAGGTAGGAAGTTTGAATAGATAGAGGAGTGTGAGGCTATTTTTGAGCAGCTCAAGCAATTTTTGACACATGCACTAATGCTACAGATTGTAGATCTAGACAAAGAGTTTGTAGTATGTACATATGATTTCAAGAGAGGACTTGGTGGAGTCCTTATGTAGGATGGACAAGTGGTATGCTATGAATCACAAAAAATAAATTAGCACAAGCAGAACTACCTGACACATGATCTTAAGTTGGCAGCAGTTATACATGCATTAAATATGCGAAGGAACTATCTTCTTAGCAGGAGGTTTGTCCTGATGAATGATCATATTGGGTTGAGGCATTTGTTTGACCAGTTGAATCTGAATGCTAGGCAGGCTAGATGGTTGGCCATGATCAGTGAGTTTGATTTCGAGATCATCCATATCAAAGGTAAAGAGAAGAGAGTGGCAGATGCTCCCAGCAGGCGAGTATAGGTAAATTACTTGGCAACCATGAGCTCCTACGTGACACAATTATCAGATAGGATCTTGTAGGCAAGTCAGTAAGATGTCAGGGATATAGAGATTGTGTACAGGTTACAATAGGGTGATGTTATAGGTATGGGTGATATTACAAGTACATGTATAGGTACATGTAGTGGTACAGGTACATGTGGCATTACAGGTACAAGAAAAGGTATAGTTAAAGGTGTTGGTGCACAGGGTATGGATTATTTTGTTACAATGGATGGATTGGTGAGATTCAGAGAAAGGATATACGTGTGTGATAGCAGTGAGCTCAAAAAGGTGATCTTGAGAGAGTTTCATGCGAAACCTTATTTAGGTCACCCAGGTTATCAAAATACAATGACAACAGTAAAGGAATATTATTATTGGCTGAATCTGAAGAGGGATGTAATAGAGTTTGTGGCTAGGTGTTTTGATTTTCGGTGAGTGAAGGCAAAGTGCAAACATCCAGGTGGTCTGCTACAATTGATTGTGATTCTAGAGTGGAAATAGGAAGTCATTTCCATGGAATTCAACACATGGTTGACTAAGATAGTGAGACAACATGATTTCATCATGGTTGTTGTGGATAGATTAACAAAGGTTGCACATTTCATTCCACTGAAGTCTACATTCTCAGCTAGCGATGTGGCACAGGTATTCATCAAAGATGTGGTCAGATTGCATGGTGTTACAAAGAAGATTGTGTCAGACAAGGATGTGAAGTTCACATCCAAGTATTGGAAGGATTTATTTGCAGGTTTGGACACAAATTTTTCCTTCATCACGACTTATCATCCGCAGAGATATGGATAGATAGATAGGGTCAATAGAATATTGGATTACATGTTGAGGATGTATGTGATACATCAACAACAGAAGTGGGAAGATTATCTCCCCTTGGTAGAGTTCGCATACAACAATGGTTATCAGGAGTCATTGAGGATGAGTCCTTTTGAGGCATTGTATGGGTGGAGTTGCAACACTCCCATTAGTTGGAGTGATGTAGTTAATAGGGTGTTGATTAGACCAGAGATGTTGGCAGACATGGAACATGAAATGCAGGTGATCAAGAAGAATCTAAAGGAAGCACAAGATAGGCAGAAGAGCATTCCAGATAGGAACAAGTTGTTAAAGGAGTTCCAGGTTCGGGAATAGGTGTACCTTCACGTCAAACTGAAGAAGATCTCCTTATGGATTGGATCATGTGCCAAGCTGGCACCACAGTTTTGTGGACTCTTCAATATCATTGAGAGGATTGGGCCAATAACCTATTGAATTGCACTACCTCCGACAGTGAAAGTCCATGACGATTTCCATGTATCATTGCTTAAGGATTATGTTAAAGATGTTAATCATGTGATTGACTGGTCTATATTGTAGGTGGAACCAGATGGAGAATTCGAGTCAGAGCCTCAATGTATATTGCAGAAAAAGGTACTCATGCTCCAAAACTGACAAATCAAGCAAGTTAAAGTGCAATGGAACCACTTTGGGCCTGATGAAGCTACATGGGAGTTGGTAGATCAGATGTGGGCTATGTATCCTTCCCTGTTTGCATAATGAGGCAAAGTAGTTTTGGTATGGTGTTTTGGTATATGTCTTGGTATATGTTTTGGTATATGTTTTGATGATGTTTGGTATATGTACATATGTATATAGATGTTAATACCATCATGAGCTATGTTATAAAGCTCCAATAAGAAGTGTGGCTATATTGTCACTATGATGTCATATTATTATGTTGTTATGTTCGTTTTCTTTTAACAAGGTGATCAGTGTAAATACTGCATTGAGCTATGTTATAAAGCTCCATGGGAAGTATGTTTGATTTTAAGTGGTTTTGTTGAGGCCTTGGTGTGGTCTAACACTTAGTACAGTGTTCCCCAAGGAGGAGGGTTTTGTAATAGCACTGGTGAAAATTCCATGTAATAAAAGTAAATAAAGGCAAAAATAATAACCAAGGTTGATGGGACACTTATTGCAAGCTAAATGTTGGGCAAGACATCCTAGGAGGTGCTCATTTGGTTTATTATGGATAATGAAATTGGAAAAGGGAATCTCTAAGGCTTTGGAAAGGCATAATGGAATTTTTGGCACATTTATTTATGAAAATAATGGAAATTAGGAGAAAAGGGAGGTGAAAGGTCACAAGTTTCATGTGAGGAGGAAATTGAAGGAAAATAATGGAAAATGAAGAAAATAGAGACCTCATTCATAAAAAGGCTTCTAAGGATCAGTTGGTAACCTTTTTTCAACTGAGTTTTGGAGCTCTCTCATTATTCTCTCTCTCTCACACACTCTTAGACACTTAGATTTTTCTTGAAGCAATTTTGGCATTGGATCAAGAAAAGAAAATAAGGCGAGAGGAACCAAAGATTAAGTAGGGAAAGGTAGGATCAAGAAACTACAACAAGATTCATTGTAGGTATCTATTTTCATGTGTATTTTTCTAGCTAGATTTGGCATGCATGGTATTTGATGTGGTTCTTTTTCTGTTGTGGCATGGGTTTTGCCAGGGGTAATAGATTTTTTAGCTTAGCCTTGCCATTTCCGGATAGCCATGGTGTGATGGGGTTCTCATGTTTTGGTTGACCTGGATCATCGGATGGATTCGAAGATGAGTGAGGTGGATCTCTAAATGATAGAGAACATGGCCTAGTGGTCCCGAAACCGTACCGTGGATAACAGTAAATCCACTGGCCTAGTGATCCCTGAGCCAAAGTATGGGTTGCGGTAAAGCTAGGATTGTGTTGCCTCAATGGGCCTAGGAATCCTTGCTGGTGAATGGCAGGATATACAGTAAATCCAAGAGGTTGTTTGCTCTCTATTTGGGCCTAATAATCTTGAATTTTTGATATGTGGTAAATCCTAGAGAGTGGGTCTCAGTTTAGGGCCTGGAGATCCAGGTTTGGATTATGGTAAATCCTAAGAGACTAGAAGGCAAGAAATTTCCTCATGATGTAGGTGGAGAAATCCAATGGCATCCATGCTTGCTTGGCCTAATGATTGGGTGGAGGTCATGGAAAAGCCTGTTATAATGTGTTCATTGTGTTGGCTTAGTGGTTTGGGATGGATTACAATAAAGTCTAGTTTCTATTGATGAGGGTAAAGTGGTTTGGCTTTGGTAGGCCATTGTTGGCTCTTTGGTTTGAGTCCCACATTCATGCTTGGAATATGGCACAAGGGTGCATGGCTGAAGAGAGATTTGGCCCATCCATTCTTTAGTCGGGTGGAATGTGGAAATCCTATCCCGAGTTTGTTTTTTTGTATCATTAATGAAAGGTTATCTCTCCTTGTATTTCGATGAGAATTTTGATGGATCATATGTGGTTTATATGGTTGTACTTTCATGATTATTTCTATTGTTATTATGTTGGTTATAAGTGGATTTTATGACAACAGCTGTGTATGGATCTCAACATGTTTTCAATTGTAAATGAATGGATAATGTATCTATGACATAATAGATGATAATACAACAAATGACATGAGGGAACAATGGTTCATAGCGATTCCCAGATAAGTATCAGATCCCTACACTTAATTTTGTTGTTTACACCTATAGGTTACACGTTGATGATATGTTTGACCAAATTCCTGTCATGGCTAGTAGGGGTTTGATTAAGGTCTTGTTTGACTTATTTATTTTGCATCATTGTTTTCCTATTCTTTGACTAATCTTAAGTCATCATTCCATTATGGGAAGTGGCCTAGGAATTGGGCCTAAAAAAGTGGCTCAATTACCAGAGATGCTGGCACAGAACTAGCAAATTGTGTCTTTGGATGCTAGTAGGAAAGCTTGTGAGAGTGACTTTGGGTTTCTCGATGCTTTCATGCATATAGCATGAGATTGAATAAGGCTTAAGATGTCCAGAACAATAGTGGGACCCAAGGATAGCATGTTTGAGTGGTTGACATATGTCCTGAGGGTTCTGTTATTGATTTGGATATAGGTGGGTTGATGCGTTTTGTCAATTTCACTTCCTTAAAGTCACATAGGAGGTCGAATCCAATCATAGTAGCCTCTCGTCACATGTTTACCCAACTTACCTGGTTACTTGGGTAGATGTGTGAGGAGGGTGTTCCAACTTCATCCATTGATACTCACTAACTTCTCCATTATCCACATATGTTGTAGATGAATCTTTGTCACTAGCTTGATGAGGAGACAAATCAACCACATTGAAAATAGGTGAGATACCTATGCCTGTAGAGAACTCCAAATCATAAGAATTTGTAGAAAACTTCCTATGTGTCTTGCAAAGACTGATTTTCTTCATCTTAAGTTTATTATACTCCCCTCTTGGAAATATCCCCTTTCTCAGGTGAGCTAAGACCATGTCCCCCACCTCAAAGTTCACTTCTTTTATTTTTAAATCTACTCTCCGCTTGTATTTGTAGTTGTTTCTTGTAACATCTACTTAACGTGTTCATGTAAGTTACCCATTGTTGTTTCCAGGTCATCTTCATCAAGTCTTATTTGTTCAGGTTTGCCCAAATCTCATAGCTCACCAACTCTCCTAGGATGCACTCCATTGAAGATCTAAAATGAAATTTTTCTCGTGCTCTTATTTGGAAAATAATTGGATGGAAAATCAAATTAGGATAATACATGGTCCCACTGCTTGGGTCGTTCACCACCAAACTCCTCAATAGGTTTCCTAAATTTTTGTTCACAACTTTTGTTTATCCATCAGATTCTAGATGATAGCCCGAGCTAAAATTTAACTTGGTTCCAAGATTCTTCCATAAGGTTCTCCAAACACGTCGTGTAAACTGTATATACCTGTCCAAAATTATACTCTTTGGAAAACCATGCAAGCTAACAATCTCAGTGAAAAACAAATTAGCCACATTTGTAGCATTATTAGTTTTGTAACATGGGATAAAGTGAGCCATCTTTGTAAATTTATCCACAACTACAAGTATAGAGTCATTACTTCTCTAGGTTTTTGGTAAACCCAAAACAAAATCCATACACACCAAGTACCATGGTCTACTCGGAATGGGAAAATGACTATATAGTCTATCATTTTGACTTTTCCCTTTTTCATGCTTACACACTCTATACTTTCTCACATATTTTTGCACATCCACTTTCATATTTGGCTATAAATAAAAATGGTTCAACTGCCCAAGCATCTTATCAACTCCAAAGTGTCATGCCAACCCTCCGTTGTGTTTTTCATGTATCAATTTCTCCCTTATAGATAATTTCAGAATACATAGCTGGATGTTCTTGAATAATGTTAGGTCTCTATAATACTAGTGATTCCCTCATTACTATTGTCATTGTAGCCCTTATTTCTATTATTGTGCCCCTATTGCCCTCATATTGTTATTAGTGTGCCCCATAGAAACCCACTATTATTATTGTTGTGCCCTTATGTTATTACTGTTATGTCGTCTTGATTATATTGTGACCCCTTAGACTCCTATATATAGAAGGGAGGTTTAGTCATTTGTATCATCAAAGAATTTTTCATTTTTGTAATGTAAAGGAGGTTTCCCCCTCAAAGAGGTTGAAATCTAAGGCGTTGATCTATCTTTTCTATCTTTTTGTGAGCTGGTTTCATAACATTTGGTTGGAGAGCTTTGGATTTTAGGGTTTTGTTGCTCCAAATAGGTCATCGTTGCATTTTCACTATAACTTTTTTTCTGTGATGTTTCAGAAGCTATAAAAACAAACCCGTTTGAGACAAAATCATTATGAACTTTGGGTCCAAATTTAAGAGTTTGTCGCGCTATATTTTCGGAGATATGATCTAAGGAAGTTAGGTTTTTTGCAGACTCCCGAATTACATTCCAAACAGGTGACCTGGGGAAAATCATTGTAACTTTTGTTCTGAGCATCAGATTGAAATTTCGTAAGAAGCTTCAGAAAGAGGACAACTTGTAGTTTTATGTGTATTAGTTTCAAGTACTAAGGTAGAAACAGTGACGCGTGGAAATTCGTACAAGTTTTCTCTACTAAACTAGTCTATAATCAAGTCACCGTGGGATATTTTCCATAACTCTTCCTTGGAGAATCCAATCTTGATCAGAATTGTAGGGTTAGAAAGAGAACTCAAAGGGCTACTGCTGGACTTGATTTTAGATATTCAAGATCCGCAGTTACAGAGATACAACAGATTCAATATCGAGCTCTTACAAAGTGAAAAAAAAGGTGTGTAGTGTTTTTAAAATTTTGCATAAGATTGGTTTGAAAAATTAGTTTGAAGGAATTCAAAGGGAATAGTGAAGCATTATTAGCATTAATTGATTCCCCAAAGAAAAAATTGGAAACACCTAGTAAGCACCCTGAAAGTTCTAGCATGACTCGTGAAGAAGAGGAAGAAATGCAACATGATATATCAAAATTACAAGACCAAGTACAACAAATTTCACTCTCACAGAAGGTAATTAAAGCTATTATGAATGGTGTGGAAGCTAATATGAATGGTGTGCAAGTTATGATGGATGGCGTCGAAGCTAATATGGATGGCATGGACGCTAAGATGAATGGCACGGATGCTATGGAAGAATGGAAGATAAATTTGAATAAGTTGCTACAATAAATGGTTAATAATGGTGAAAGGGTAGTAAAGGAAACTCATGATGAGAACAAAAGAAATGTTATTCATGATTTCATAGACTCTAATTTTGGATTGAAGACCCACCATGTTCCAAAAATCAATATGAGGAAGCTTGATGGCAAGGATCCCAGAACATGGATACTATAGATGGAGCAACTTTTTGATCTCCATAATGTGCAGAACACGAAAAAGGTACCTATTGTAACTTTATATTTTGAACCAAATCAATTTGTACGGTATCGATGGCTTTTCTCTCGTAAACAGATTGTCACTTGGGCAATTTTTATGGAAGAAATGATAGCACATTATGAGGATAAAAAAAGCAACACCTTTTTCAGCCAATTGATAAATCTCAAACAAAAGGGTTCAATGATGGAGCACATTGAGCACTTCCAAAAATTGAACATAAGGGTAAAAGATATTCCATAGGAGCATAGGATTGATGTGTTCATAGGGACTTTAAAGGATAATATCCAACATGAGGTTCACGTTTGGGAACCTGATTCATTGGAGAAGGCATTCAGGTTAGCAAGAAAAATGGAAGTGTTGTTGCCCCTAGCCTTCCAGAACCTACAAGGTTGACACCACAACAATTGGAAGAAAAAAGAGCAAAAGGGCTTTGTTACAGTTGTGAAATAAAATACAATAAAGTCATAAGTGTGCTGAGAAAAAATTATTCTACATAGATTGTGAAGAGGAGGAAGAAAAGGAACAAGAAATGTTAAAAGAAGAGGATATACTCTAGGAAAAAACCCTAGATAAATAAGAAATGAATATGACCATATATTTTAATGCATTGGCTAGAATTACCACTCCTCAAACTATCAAGATAGAAGGACATATTAAAGAAGAAAAGGGTAATAGTGTTGATTGATTCGGGAAGTACCCATAATTTTATTCATAATAAGATAGCCAAGGAATTGAATTTCCTCCTATATCTAGCACCAAAGTGTCAAGTGATGGTTGCAAGTGGAGGAACCATAAATTACTCTGGAATGTGCCATAATATAAAGCTATCCATGGGAGAATATGTATTGAATAGCCCAATGCTTTCCATTCCAATGGGTAGTGTTGATGTTGTACTAGGAGAGTAATGGCTACAATCCTTGGGTACAATAGCTTTTAATTTTCAAGAACTTTTCATGAAATTTTGTGTGGAAGGAAAGGAATTTGAATTAGGGGGTATTGCAGGGAAACCAGGAAAGATAATCAGCTCTAATGGTATGAAAAAGCTTCTAAAGAAGGAACAACGAGGCGTAATTTCACAATTCTGTTTGCTAGAGGTTCCCACATCGAAATCATCTATTTCTCCAGATCTCCAAAAAGTCTTGGACACTCATTCCAAGGTATTTGAGACTCCCAAAGGCCTCCCACCTATTTGTGATCATGATCATGCTATTAATTTTATTTCAGGAAGTGTTCCTCTAAACATTAGGCTGTACAAATATCCTTATGCCCAAAAGAGTGAAATTGAATGTATGGTTGCAGAAATGCTAGAGGCTGGTATAATTCAACCTAGTCAAAGTTCTTTATCTGCGCCAGTAGTATTGGTGCGCAAGAAGGATGGATCATGGTGCATGTGTCTAGATTATAGGGAACTCAACAAGCTCACTATTAAAGATAAATTTCCCATCCCTGTCATTGATGAATTATTGGATCAATTGCATGGATCAATTTACTTCACCAAGTTGGACCTTCGTTCAGGATATCATCAAATCATAATGAAGACTGAAGACATTATGAAAACATCATTTAGAACTCATGAGGGTCATTATGAATTTTTGGTCATGCCTTTTGGGCTTACTAATGCACCTTCTACATTTCAAGGTTTGTTGAATTCCATTTTCAAACCTTCCTTAGAAAATTTGTGCTAATATTTTTTGATGATATACTAATCTACAACAAGTCTTGGAAGGATCATGTTCAACATGTTGACAAGGAGCTCAAACTATTGGAGGAGAAACAATTATATGCAAAAAGCTCCAAGTGTTTCTTTGGAGTACAAGAGGTGGAGTGTCTGAGTCATATTGTATCTCATGAAAGTGTTAAGGTAGACCCTATCAAAATTAAAGCCATTAAGGAATGGAAACTCCCCACATCCATAAAGCATCTGCGAGGATTTCCCAGGTCGACAGGATATTATTGCAAGTTTGTTAAGAATTATGGGAGAATAGCAGCACCTCTAAAAACATTATTGAATAAAGATGCATTTTCATGGACTCCAGAACCAACAAAGGCCTTCGAACATCTTAAAGAGAAAATGTGCCAAGCACTAGTCTTAGCTACACTGAACTTAACAAAAACCTTTATTGTGGAATGTGATGCTTCAAGAAATGGAATTGGTGTTGTTTTAATGCAAGATGAAAGACCCATTGCTTTCAAAAGTAGTCCAATCAAAGGAAAGTATTTACACAAAGCTATTTATGAGAAGGTAATGTTGGAAATACTACATGCACTTAAGAAATGGAAACCCTACCTAATGGGAAGACACTTCAAGGTAAAAACAAATCATGATAGTCTTAAATACTTTTTAGAACAACGATTATCCTCTAAAAAGTAACAAAAATGGGTCACAAAGATGTTGGGTTATAACTTTGAAATCATCTACAAAAAAGGGAAGCAAAATGTTGTGGTAGATGCACTCTCAAGAAAGCATGATGATGTGGAAGCATTGTTGTGCACCATTTCTATTATCCAACCAGATTGGATAAACAAAGCAAGGGATGAATGAAAGAATGACAAAGAAGTGTGGGCACTCATTTAGAAGTTACAACAAGATCCCGATACATCTGATACATTTAGCTATAAAAATGATTCGTTATGGTACAAAGATCACTTATACCTATGTAATAATTCCCAACTCAAACAAAAGATTCTTATGGAATTGCACACTTCTCCCTTAGGAGGGCACTCGGGATTTTTAAAAACTTGCTACAGGGATAAGAAGGAATTTTTTTGGGATGGCCTTAAATCGGATATTCAAAAGTTTGTGGCAGAATTTTTGGTTTTCCAACAAAATAAACTTGAAACAAAGAAGACCCCGGGTCTATTAAAACCTTTATCCATTCCAAGCCAATGTTGGGAGGAGGTTTTAATGGATTTTATCACAGGTTTACCCAAGTTCGAAGGAAAGAGTGTCATCATGGTGGTAGTTGACAGACTTACCAAGTATGCACACTTTTGTGCATTATCGCATCCTTTTAAAGCCAATACAGTTTCTACTGCATTTACAGAAATAATTCAAAATCTACATGGAAACCCAAAGATTATTATAAGTGAAAAAGATCCCATTTTCGCTAGAAATTTTTGGACAAAATTATTTACTTGTCTCGGTACTCAGTTAGCTCATAGCTCATCTTATCATCCTCAATATGATGGGAAAACTGAGATAGTAAACAAACGTTTGGAAGGATATCTTCGTTTCTTTTTATCTCATAAACAAACACAATGGGTCAGATGGTTACCTCTGGCTGAATGGTGGTATAATAGTTCCTTCCATATTGCAGCGAAAATGATCCCATTTATGGCACTTTATGGATATCATCCACCATCCATCACATCATATTTAAGAGAAGATTATAAGGTTCAAGTAATGGAACATCACATCGAGCATCAACAACAAGTTCTCCAACTCTTAAATGATAACCTCACGTTGGCGCAGAATAGAATGAAACAACAGGCAGATCAACATCGCAGCGAAAGAAGTTTTGATGTAGGTGATTGGGTATTCATATGGCTACAACCATATAAACAAATGTTCCTCAAGCAAGCTAAGAAGGATAACAAATTATCACCAAAGTATTATGGTCCGTACAAGGTGTTGCAAAAGATTGGTGCTATGGCATACAAATTGGAGCTTCCTGCAGCTTCTAGAGTGCACCCAGTTTTCCATGTTTCTTGTTTGAAGAAGGTTATAGGTGACAAGCTCCCAGTTCAAACAATATTTCTAGAACTTGACGAGGAAGGAAAAATCATATTGGAACCAGAAGCAGTCACAGAAACAAGAACTCGATAGCTATGAAATCGATCAATTTCAGAGTATCTCATCAAGTGGAAGAACTTATCCGCTAAAGATTCCACATGGGAGGATGTGAATTTTAAACCAAAGAGATTATGGACCCAAGGAATTAATTTTAAACCGTAAGATTAATATTATAAACTTGAGGATTAATTTTAAAGCATGGGAATATAAACCCTAAGATTGATATTATAAACCCTATGAATAATATTATAAACCCAAGTGATTAATATTATAAACCCAAGGGATCAATAAACCTAAGGGATTAATATTAAAAACTAAAGGGATTTATATAAAAACAAAAATATATATATTATAAACCCAAGGGATTATTAATATCAATAAACCCAGTAGATTAATATTATAAGTTAAGGGATTATTAATATTATAAAACCAAGGGATTAATGAACCCAAGAGATGAACAAACCTAAAGGATTAATATTAGAACCTAAGAGATTAGTAAGCCCAACTGATTACTAATATTATAAACCCAGGGGATTAATAAACCAAATGGATTAATAAAACCAAGGGATTGTTAATATTGTAAACCTAAGGGATTGTTAATATTGTAAACTTAAGGGATTATTAATATTATCACCTTAATATATTATTATACATACTAGCGATTAATATTATGAAACCAAGGGATTAATAAACCAATGTGTAGTGTTGTTTTAATCAATCCTAATTGACCAATACTACAACCATTAATTGTCAACCTAGGGTAGGACTTGTTGTTTCAATGGATTTCGCACTATCTGTGCCGATACTGTTATGAAACTAGCTCACAAAAAGATAGAAATGATAAATCAATGCCTTAGAATTCAGTGTCTTCGAGAGGGAAACCTTTTTTACATTACACAAATGAACAATTCTTGGATGATACAAATGACAAGACCTCCTTTCTATATATAGGAGTCTAAGGGGTCATAATATAATCAGAGCTGACATAACAATAATAAAGTAAGGGAACAATAATAACAATATGGGGACTACAAGGGCACAACAATATAATAAGGGGGTTGTACTAATAACAATAAGGGGTTACACTACTAGTATAGGGACCTAACATGCCCCTCTCCTTCCGAAAGTGTTGTCCTCAATGCTTGAGGAGTTCTTGATGCTTCTATATAAAATTCTTGTCCTCCAATGGGGAATCTTCAATGGGTAAGTTCTTCCACTTTATGAGATACTCTGAAATTGATCGATTTCGTAGTTGTCAGGTTCTTGTTTATCTGACTGCTCCAGGTTCCAATATGATTTTTCCTTCCTCGTCAACTTCTAGCAATATTGTTTGAACTGGGATCTTCTACAACTTTTGAATGAGTGGCCACACTTCTTTGTTCTTCTTCCATTCATCCCTTGCTTTGTTTATCCAATCTGGTTGGATAATAGAAATAATAGATAATAATTCTTCCACATCCTCGTCCTTTCTTGAAAGTGCATTTGCAACAACATTTTGCTTCCATTTTTTGTAGATGATTTCAAAGTCATAACCCAACATATTTGTGACCCATTTTTTTGTTCTTCTAAAGATAATCTTTGTTCTAAACAGTATTTAAGAATATCATGATCCATTTTTACCTTGGAGTATCTTCCCATTAGGTAAGGTTTCCATTTCTTAAGTTCATGTAGTATTGCCAACATTTCCTGCTCATAAATAGCTTGCTTGAGATGTAGCCATAAAAATACCCAATTGCCTACATCAAAACTTCTTTCACTGCGATGTTGATCTGCCTGTTGTTTCATTCGATTCTGCACCAAAGTGGTGTTATCCTTTAAAAGTTGGAGAACTTGTTGTTGATGCTCAATGTGATCTTTCACTGCTTGAATCTTTTTCTTCTTGATATGTCCGTATATCTTGAGAGTTTGAGGAGTGGTAATTTCTTCCAATGCATTACAAGATATGGTTGGATTCATTTCTTGATGCTCAATGTGATCTTTCACTTCTTGAGTATTTTTCTTCTTAATATGTCCTTCTATCTTGATAGTTTGAGGAGTGGTAATTCCGGCCAATGCATTACAAGATATGGTCGGATTCATTTCTTCTTTCTCGATGTGATCTTTCACTTCTTGAACCTTTTTCTTCGTGATATGTCCTTCTATCTTGAGAGTTTGAGGAGTGCTAATTCTTGCCAATTCTTTACAAGATATGGCAAGATTCATTTCTTCTTTCTCTGGGGTTGGTTCATGGTGTATATCCTCTTCTTTTGACGTTTCTTGATCCTTTTCTTCCTCCTCTTCAAAATCAATGTAAAATAATTTCTTCTGAGCACACTTATGACCTTTAATTTATTTGCTATCATAATTGTAACAAAGCCCTTTTTCTCTTTTTTCTTCCAATTGTTGTAGTGTTAAACTTGTAGGTTCTAGAAGGCTAGGAGAAACAACACTTCCATCTTTATAGTTGTGAGGGGTAGACTTCCTTGTTGCCATAATTTTACTTTCCAATTTTATTTCTAACCTGAATGCATTCTCTAATGAATCAGATTCCCAAAGACGAACCTCATGTTGAATGTTATCCTTTAAAGTCCCTATGGAGGCATCAATCCTTTGATTCTCTGGAATATCATTTTCCCTTATATTCAATTTTTGAAAGTCCTCAATGTGCTCTACCATTGAAAAATTTTGTTTGAGATTTATCAATTGGCTAAAGAAGGTGCTTCTCTTTGTATCCTCATAATGTGATATCATTTCCTCCATGAAAATTGACCATGTAACAAGTGGCTTACGGAAACAAAGCCCTTTATACCATAAAAATTTATCTGGTTCTAAATATGAAGATGCAATACATACCTTTTGTAACAATTTCACTTCATGTATATCAAAATATTGCTCCATATTTTGTATCCAATTTAATGGACCCTTTCCATCAAACTTCCCCATATCGCCTTTTCTTTATTTTAGGAGCTCGATATTGAAATGACTGTAACTATGTCCTTTCAGATATCCAAGTTATGAAATTGTCTTTTTCAGTAGCCCTATGAGTCCTATTTCTAACCCGCAAGTCTAATCAGAATTTGATTCTTCAAGAAAGAGTTATGTCCAATCTCCTAAGATGACCTGACCATATAATGTTTCTGTAGAGAGAACTTGTAAGACATGCCAAGTATCACTATTTCGGCTTTTGGATCTAAAAAAATACACAAAAAACTACATTATGTCCTCTTTTTGTAACTTCTTACAAAATTAAATTTGTTTCTCAGAGAGAAAGTTACGACGATTTTCCCAAGGTCACCTATTTAGAATGTAATTCAAGAGTTTTCAAAAACCCTAACTTCCTCAAATTATATCTCTAAACATATAGCAAGACAAGATTTGAGATTCAGACCTGAGCTTTGCCAAGATTTTGGCTCAAATGGGTTTTAATTTCGGAATGTTAACCTTCGTAGAAAAAATATTATGGCGAAAATTCCACGATGACCTATTTGAGATGAAATTCTAGAGCTTGCAAAAACCTTAAATTCTTCAAATCATATCTCCGAAAATATAGCGAGACAAGATCTGAAATTCGGACCCGAGTTTCAAACCGATTCCTTCTCAAATGCGTTTTGTTTTTAGCTTTTGCGACTTTGTAGCAAAAACATTATAGAAAAAATTCCACGATGACTTGTCTGGAGCAGCAAAACCCTAAAATCCAAAGCTCTGATACCAAATGTTATCAAACCATCTCAAAAAAAGATAGAAAAGATAGATCAATGCCTTAGAATTCAACCTATTTGAGGGGGCAACCTCCTTTACATTACACAAATGAACAATTCTTGGATAATACAAATGACAAGACCTCCTTTCTATATATAGGAGTCTAAGGGGTCATAATATAATCACAGCGACATAACAATAATAAAGCAAGGGCACAATAATAAAAATATGGGGACTAAAATATAATAAGGGGTTGTATTAATAACAATAAGGGGTTACACTAGTAGTAGGGGTTAATATTGTAAGTCAAGGGATTATTAATATTATTAAAACAAGGGATTAATAAACCAAAAAGATGAATAAACCTAAAGGATTAATATTAGAACCTAAGAGATTAGTAACCCCAATCGATTATTAATATTATAAACCCAAGGGATTAATAAACCAAACGGATTAATAAAACGAAGGGATTCTTAATATTGTAAACCTAAGGGATTGTTAATATTGTAAACTTAAGGGATTATTAATATTATCACCTTAATATATTATTATACATACTAGCGATTAATATTATAAAACCAAGGGATTAATAAACCAATGTGTAGTGCTATTTTAATCAATCCTAATTGACCAATATTGCAACCATTAATTGTCAACCCAGGGTAGTTCTTATTGTTTCAATGGAGTTCGCACTGTTTGTGCCGATATATTACAACCAAGAATGAAAAATAAAAAGAGAAAGTAAATAATGTCGTTGAATCAATTGTGGAAACTAAATCATTCATGTAGAAATTAAAACACTCCACAGAAATAAAATCACACTTCACAATTACCAGATCAAGGGTGCACCACACAGTAAACTAATGACTACACTAGTTGGTCACTACCATTTGGTTTAATCAAACCAGTGTAATAGCAATATAATCTAGAACTCAAGCATATGTATTTTACAATTTATATGGCAATAGAAGAAAACCATACAACAATAAAAGAAACAATAATATACAACTACTTCTACTGTTGTATTCCCCGCTATAGAGGAGTGTCCTTCCTCCCTAGTAGGGGCACAGGAATAAACACAAGATTAGGTAAAGAATTAGATGAAGAACAGTAGCAACATCACTGTAGTGCCTTAAATATTAAAAATAATTCATATTTATAAGATCAGAGTAACAATGATTTTCTCTATGCCATCCCCATACATGAAAAATTGAGTACCTTTTATAGTTATTACATACCCAAAATCAGGAATAGATCACTCATGAGAATCTCACGATTCTCATGCTGATCATAAAAATAGAAGTAGTTATAACCTGTTTCTAAATAAAAATGCTTCTCGGATACATTGGTTAAGATCACAACTGTTTGGATCTGTTACTTCTAAATAAACAATTCATAACTCTCGACAACTATTGTGTGGAATAGTACCCACGACTTTGCCAACTACAGTACAACAACATCCTGTGGTCAAATGACAGTTCGGGATGTTACAACAATCACTAGGTAACAACATCCTTGGTGTATCAATGGTCAAACAACATGTGGTGTAACAACAACACCTGTAATAGCGTGTTGGGAATGGGATCCCCCAAAGGACAGTTTTGGGGCTAAAAGACCATGTTTTGGTAAATTTTTCTAATAAACTTGTAAAGACTTCACATTTTGTGGTCGTAGAGCACGAAGGTGTCATAAGTCATAAAGGGTTTTCCGCCCTTAGTTTTGTAAATTAAAGTTGGCTGTAAAATATCTACCCATGGTCTGTGGACCATGGGATTGTATAAAAAGAGCTAAGCTCTAACTACTTTGAGAGTCATAAATATGGAAAGTAATGAGTAAAAGAGTCCTAGCTCTGAAGTAAGAAGTCTAAATTTCGAGTTGTAGCATAGGTAGAGGCTATGCAGTTGAGTGCACAGAGGTCTAGGGTGGAAGTCCATAGTTGAGTGCGCGGACCCCTACAACTGTGTGCACAGGGCAGATAGAGTATGTAACCGCTTGAAGATATCAATAAAGAGAAGTATTCTACAATTTTTGTGTCTCTATTCTGATTAATGCATCTTTTCATTTTATGTATGAATTTCCTTTATAATGCTTATATGGTGCATGAATGAATGTAATTATGTTGGATAACTGAACGCAAATAAGAATATCTGATTATGTGATTCTAACTGTGAGTAATTAATAAGACAAGTAAGATTCTTAAGATAACTTGACAATCTGAGCAATACGCTACCTTAGTAGCCTGGAAGAATCTAAATAAAGGGTTAGGGCTACGCGAAGGTCAGTCGTACCCTTTCGTAGAGGTATCGAAGGCAGGAATAAGGGGTCAGGTAGACAGAGCCCTAGAACTAAGTGACCTGTGTGAAGGCCAGAATAGAAGGAATAAAACGACATCACGACTATCTCAGGGTGTAAAAAATTGGTTCCAGCATCCCCCCATACTGCTTCATGTGAGACTTTAGTCCACGCTCCACAGGCTGATGCCAAAAGGGCCAGTAGTGTAAGGATTTGTTTGGCTAATTAATGTTGAACCTGGGTCAGGCCCCATCAAGCCAAAAAATGGTTCCATTGCCGGGACCGGAATCTGCATGAGAGATGTGTGATGTCGTATCACTAGAATCCAACTAAGAAAGATATTGGAGACTGGTTGGACAGGAAGATCCACAAATTTTTGGCATACAAGAACAGAAACCCACGATTGACAAAGGAACAGTGGTTGGACAAATACCTATATATAGAGATCCACGAAAAAAAATTCTTCTCCTTTCCGATTAAGCTATACGAGTGGATTGCAAAGCTAGTAGATAGCCAAGGAAGGTTGAAACTTGAAGGTCCTATTGTTTGGACCCGAGAGCTAGTACAAAAATTGGAAGCATCTGAGGACAAGATTGCTCGTGTTGTCGATCATTGGTTCAATCGCGTCATAGGAGGATTTGTGACTGAATTCGCAGTCGATAGCTGACTTTGCTACAACGAAGCGGAGGGACGCTTTTTCAAAGGACCACGAGGTAAGTACATGAAAACTTTGAATACCTAGATTAAAATGTTATTGTGGAAGAAATAGGTTCTGTAGCTACCTTGATGTTTGGGGTTATGCGAAGTGGAAAAACTTACAGGAACGAAGGAAAAAAGGGTCCTGAATATATTCCGTTGATTTCACCTCTGCGAGGTGATGAAGAGGGAATAGCATAGGTTTCTCTGTGAAGCACTATTTAGTTAATAAGACAAGGATTCCCGCTACTTCCACCTCCACCCACACCACCTCCAACTTCACCACCATCACTTGCGACTTCATCCGTACCACCTCCACCTCCATCGCAGTTTAGTATCGCACATTCAGTGAAGTTGCCTTTGTTCAAAGGATTGGGGAATGAGGACCCGGATCAATTCTGATTCGTTGTAAAAGATGTATGGGAAGCTCAGGGTGTTACAGATGATAACATGAAGAAGGAGATGTTGGCTAGTGCACTGCAGGATCATGCGCTAACTTGGTACATGAAGTACTGTAATGATTACCCAAATGCTGGAGTGGCACACATCTATACCACGTTGAACAAAGAATTCAGTAGGCCTAAATCTGAAGCATAGTCTATTGTGGGATTCAAGGAAATCATGATGCAACTAGGCGAGACACCTTGGGAATTAGATGAGAGGTTGAAGTGTAAGATCTGTGAAGCTAACATGAACTTAACAGATGGACAACATCGCAAATAGTTTGTGGCTTCACTCCTGCCACACTTAAGGGTTACGTTGTCACAACAAAAAATAACAACTTAGGTAGAGGCCCTGGATATTTCCATGAGGCTGCATGAAACGCCGATGCAAGATCCAAATCTGGGGGATCAGTAGATCCATGCATAGTTGAAAAATATTTGAAGCATGATAGAACATTCCAACCAGAGGTGCGCGAAGAGGTATGGTGTCTAAAATGCAAGGGTCAGGGACATGACAAAGACGATTGTCCGGTCTTTGCGAACTATATTGCAGGAGGAGGAACAATGCCTTTGAGGCTAGAAGCTCAGGCAAGACTGAGCGCGTGGCCTACATTGTGGTGTGCTATATGTCAGGTAGTAGGAAAACATGCCATGGATAACTGTCATTTGTTGTAGAAGTTTGTACATACACCGCAGCAACTATTCTACAACTTCTGTAGGTCGGTAGGACATGATGAGCATAACTACAGAGGCTATGAATTGATGATGGATAGAATTCCCACCTATAGGGTCCAGGCAGAAACTTGGCCCCGTGACCCGGGCGCAGGGATGGCGCAAACAAGATTTCAGGGGTGCGGATGAGGCTGAGGTGGAGGAGGACCTAGCAGAGGTTGGGGGCAGTTGATCTTCTATAATTGTGGAGGACTAGGAAACTATGCCCACAATTTCACTAACCCAACCCATTCGTCATGCAAGTACTACACTTTTGTTTATCATGAAATGGAAGATTTCCCTACGCTGATAGCAAGGATACGTGATGAAGGGTCGCTACCACCTCTGCCAACTCAAAACCTACAGACGATGAGGTCTCAGCCACGCGAAGAGGATCCAAACATAAATATAGTTCTCCGAAGTGGAATCGTAATAGGAGATGATAAGGGAAAATAGACTGAGGACAGTACATGGGTTCACAAAGCTCCGGCGAAGAAGGCTGAGTTCGATTTGGAGCATGCACGTGAAATCTTCATGGAAGCAAAGAAGAGCTTCGCTGAGGCCTCCATCTCAGGGAGCAAGGATAAGCCTAATCAGGAGATGGACCGTTCTATGCTCAAAACCTTCCTGGAAACCTGTATGAAGTTACTACATGATAATAGGGTTGTGAAGGGGTTACAACAACTCATAAATAGATGTGCCAGAAATGCTGCAGGTGATCCGTGCATAGTACAAAAGATTGGTAATCATAAAATAAGAACGGGGCGGGAGATGAGACTGACTACGCAGATAAGAGAGTATGAAATGGATCAAGTTATTTTGGACATGGGGTTAGATGCGAACGACTTACCGAAGCAGATTTTGGAACGAATGGGGAGACCCACACTGCAATGGTCTCTGATTGAGCTAAGGATGGCAAACCAGTAGAAGATCATCCCCATGGGGTGGCTGCAGGGGGTGACTGTAGATATTGAAGATGTGAGCGCGCTAGCTGACTTTGAAGTAATAGAAATTTTGGATGACAACAACCCTTATCCTGCACTCCTGGGAATTGATTGGGCTACTGATATGAATGGGGTAATCAACTTAAAGAAGTGAAAGATGATATTTGAGAAGAAATCGCTACACGTAATAATACCCCTAGATCCTGCTGAAGGATCACGCTATACTTAACCAGTCTGGGATTATGAGAGTGATGAAAATCTGGACTGTATATATAAGATAACAACGCAAGACCAAGACTAGGTGAATCTGATAGCGGATGGACGAATTATGTGGGATCGCGAGTGTTCCTGTACCTCAGACTTTGATTAAGAGTTGGAGTGCTCCCAGAATCAGTTACATGAAGTAACTACACTGAGTTGTAACATGATGACCCAGTCGCTGCATTGTGTGTCATCAGATGTAAGGAATCTACCCACTTATGATGGCCTAAAGGATGTAGATATCGTTTTGGATGCATTTGAGAGGGAGGTACCAGAAAAGCAGCGCTTTCAAGCATTGGACTGGGCACTGTGTGCTACACCTGCAAGATGGTGGGGTACACACAAGGGAAGCTTTGACGATTGGAGCGAATGTAGGAGAATGATGATGTCACGCTTTGGGAAGCCGAAGGTGCGAATGACAGAAAAGTATGATGGGCATGATGACCCACGCGCACACTTGGCCAAATGGGATCAGGCTTATAGAGAGAAATCCCAACCTGAATGGGTGCCCTTGTTCTGTCACACCCTGGATGTCGTCCCGATTAACTGGTATGTAGAAACAGAGCCTCACCGTGGGATAGGTGAATGGGATATTCTGCACGAAGGATTCATAATGACATTCAGTTTTGAAGACGGGTTTGACAGTATTGATGAGGCACTACAAGAGGTAAAAGCAGCAATCTTTAGGATATTGCAAGATCCTTTAGACCTGATTCAACCTGAGTGGACTACTCAGCTAAGTCACAGACTAGAATGCGATAATGTAACTGCTAAAGAAGAGGATGAGGATCCATGAAATATTAACATCTCAGAAGCAGAGGGTCACCGGGAGGTTGAAGGACCGCAGGTTTGAGAATATTGATATAACTGCACCGCTGAAGATGAAGAAAGTAAACATTGGTACAGAGGTAGAGCCCAAATTTGCGAAGATTAGAGATTACTGGGATGATGTGATGGTGGATAACGTCACTAAATTTCTCCACAAATACAAGGTTTTGTTCTCTACCAAGTTCACGGATCTAAAAGGGATAATCGGGGACCTAGGTGTTATGAAGATCACATTGAAGCCCAACGCGAAGCCGGTTAAGCAAAGGCCTTACCATCTCAATCCGATGTATAAGGAAAAGGTCTGCTTAGAGCTAGACAAGATGCTCATTGCATGCATCATTGAGCCTGTGGAAGAATCTAACAAGGTAAGCCTAATGGTGATACAGGAGAAGAAGCACAAAGATGAAATAAGGATATGCATGGATCTCATAAAGTTGAATGACGCTTTCATACATGATCCTTTCCCAAATCCATTCAGTGATGAAGTGTTGGACAATGTAGGTGGCTAGGAAGCATATTCCTTCATTGATGGGTTCTTGGGGTACCACCAGATCAAAATCGTGCTAGAGGATAGGATCAAGACATCCTTTGCGACTAAGTCAGGTTGTTTCCAGTACACTATAATGCCATTTGGGTTGAAGAATGCGCCTATTATTTTCTCGTGCGCAGTCATTGTTGCATTCAAATATTTTATTCATAACTTCCTAGAAGTGTACTTTGATGATTGTACTGTGTTTGGGCTGGTGAAATTCCATGTAGCAAGTTTGCACCTGATGCTAGATACCTATTGAAGATACTAGATCACGCTCAATTTGAAGAAGTGATTTTTTTGTGTTCCTTTTGGGACCCTACTGGGTCATGTGGTTTGCAAATAGGGACTGATGGTAGACCGTGTGAAGATCGCGGTGATAATGAACTTGGAAGCGCCGAGGAGTGTGAAACAAATGCGCACTACCTATGACATACGAGATATTACAAAAAGATTATCAAAGGCTATGGCCAGATCACGCGCCTATGGAGAAATTGTTGAAGAAGGATGTCACGTTTTGCTAGAGTGAAGATTGTAAGAAGAGCTTGGATGTATTGAAAGAAAATATGGTCATCGGGCTGATTTTAGTCTTCCCAGATTGGAAGGAGTTCCATGTACAAGTCGATGCATCATGTATAGCATTGGGAGAATTACTAAAACAGGCTGGTGGAGAGGACTTGGACCATCCTATAACGTTCACAATTATAAGGTTGTCCAACGCAGAAAAGAACTATTCCACCACCGAGCATGAAGGGTTAGATATGGTATACATGCTCCAGAAGTTTAGGCACTACTTGCTGGGAGGCCATTTTAGCATGTATGTAGATCACTCCGCGCTGAAGTACCTAGTCAATGAGCCTGTGTCGAGGGGGGAGAATATGCAGGTGGAGCACACTAATTAGGAAGAGGGATTTCCTGACACACAACTATTTGCAATGCGCGTCGTGGATGGTCATTTTGAGGATATAATACACTTCCTAATGACAAGAACTGCCCTAGAAGGATACACTGTCCAACAGAAGAAGGAATT
This sequence comes from Pinus tabuliformis, assembly GCA_031772625.1. NCBI lineage: Eukaryota > Viridiplantae > Streptophyta > Pinopsida > Pinales > Pinaceae > Pinus > Pinus tabuliformis. The sequence continues at coordinate 374,250,274 of CM062818.1, forward strand.
AGTGGTGTGCGCAAAATATTTCTCTGTCATTGTCGGGCATCTATAAAAAATGGGGACTAATGAGATATTGCGACGATATGTACCTAAGTTTGAAAGAAGCAGCATCCTCACAGATGCTCATAGGGGCGTCGCGGGAGGACATTATGCAGGGAGAGAGACCGCACAGAAGATTCTACGCACAGGGTTCTGGTGGCCAACCCTCCATCAGGACTCAAAAGCATATTGCAAGGTGTTTGATGTGTGTCAAAGAACTAACAGGCCATCACGGAGGGATGAGATTCCTTTGAACCCACAGATGATGTTGCAACCCTTTGAGAAATGGGCGATAGATTTTGTGGGACCCAATCAGTCCCAAGGAAAGATGGGAGCAAGGTACATTATCACCGCGACAAAGTATTTGACTCATTGGGCAGAGGCACAGCCTATGAAGGATTGCACAGGCGCGACTACTGCAAAGTTCCTCTTTGAGCATGTATTGACGTGATTTGGCTGTCCAAAGATCTTGATGAGTGATTGTAGTACGCACTTTCAGAATGAAACGATCATTGTGCTAACGGAGGAATTTCAAGTATATGACTAGAAGATCATGCCTTATCACCCGCAGGCTAACGAGACAGTGGAAGCATTCAATAAAGTGCTAGAGAACATGCTGACCAAGGTTTGTGATGCTCAATGAAGTGACTAGGACCTATGCATACCTGCAGCACTATGGGCTTATCGAACAACATGCAAGAAGTTGATTGGACAAACCCCATTTCGGCTTGTCTATGGGGTTGAAGCAATAATGCCTATGGAATATATTGTGCATAGTCTATGCATAGCGGCCCTCACGGGTATGTCGGATTGCAGAACCCTGAAGGAAAGGCTCGCACAACTATATGAGCTTGAGGAAGAAAGATTTCTAGATGGATTTCACAACAGGTCCAAGAGCAACGCAAAAAATCCTGGCATGATCGACACATTAAACTACACACCTTTTAGGTAAATGACCTAGTTTTTTTATATGATAGTAATTTTGATAAATTTCTATGGAAATTCAGAATGCACTGGTTAGGGCCCTATTTCATTAAGGAAATTACAGATGGAGGAGCGGTATAACTGGTCAAATTGAATGGATAACCCTTGCCAGGAACAGTGAATGGCAGTCACTTGAAGCCATACACTGGTGGTCTAGTCATGTGACTAGATGAAGGTAGCACATTCTTAGTGCTCCAAGCACCTGAAAGGAGGCGCGGGACTATAAACTACACTGCCCGGGTTGCAGAGCTGCGCAATTGGAGGATTGTGCGAAGCAAGCTGGAAGTTTCACAGGGTTTGCGACAGTGCAAAGGGAGTTGCGCTACCCAGAGAGCAATCGTGCAGGTCGTCTAAAAAGTGACCTTTAAAGTCACTGTTCATGATTTTACGGTAGAAATGTGGCCAAATGGAGTGGGCGAGCGACATTTAAGAAAAAATTTATGGCTTATATCTTTGAAAATATTTTGCCAATCTGGCATTAATGGACCGAATTTGGGGGGAATGATGGGATTTGAATTCAAAATGCCCTATAAATTACAAGCGGTTATCCAGTGAAAAACACTTAGCATTTTGAGAATTGAGTTGTTGAGATCTCAGACACTCATGAACCGAGAATTCTTTGAAGCTTTGAAAGAGACCCCATGATCCAGGTGGATATTGGTGGCCACCTACCAAGTCCACTTGGACCCCCACCATTGTTTCTTTTAGCTTTTCAATTTCCTTAATTGTAGCACAATTTACTATTTTTAGCAGTTTTTCAGGTCCTAAACTTTCGGAGCCATTTTGAGGCCCTAAACGACCTTTTTTGGGAAAACTGGGAGCAACATGGGTCCATGGACAGATGTTCCTCTTCCCAAATTTGTAGTTCTCAGATAGATCTTTCTAACAAGATATTTTATGCGTCAAATGGAGATCGTATGCCAAAGTTACGACCCAGGGAAGTTGATGTACCAATTTACCCAAAAGGGGCCTACAATTTGGCGTTTCATCTTCTAGGGTTAGGTTTTTGGATGTTTATGGTTTTCCATTGTTTCTCAACAATAAATAGGCCTTTGAGCCTCATTGTAACACAGTTCAGAGGCATGTAGACATGACATCTCTTCTCAGAGATAAGCTACCATCGCCCTAGCTGTTTATTTCCATTTGCTGTTTGTAATCATATCTCGATATTTTACATTAATGAAATGAAGTATTATTTCCATTGCATATTTGTGTTTATGGTTATCTCTGTAATTTGTTGCATTCCTGTTTAAATCCCGATTAGTGGTATCAGAGCGATCTGCTTTTTCTCTGTTTTTCTTTGCATGTCCCCATCGAGGTTGGGATATAAGGAGTTAGGGCTTGAACTGGTCGAACTTTTGTAATACTAGCCTCACAAAACCCGACGGCCTCCCATGGTGGATGAAAAGAAAGATGAGGGAGTAGGAGATCCTATCAAAATCTTGCTCGAAGAAGCCCTCGAGCGACAAAGGAACGCGATGATGGACAACTTTTCCCAGATCCTTCAGCGGCTACCCAGGGGTGACGCATCGGCTTCCCACAGTTACTCTGGAAACGCCACACCATTTAAGGTACAAGTTAATTTTGAAATCCCCATATTCAAGGGTCAGATAGACACAAATGCTGTTAATAAATGGTTAAATATGCTAAAGGGTTATTTTTCTATTCATGATTTTTCCAGTCGGGAAAAGATTATTTTCGCTCTTCTAAAGCAGCCCCCCACGTCATGGACTGGTGGGAAACCTACTGCGAGCAGAAGGATGAAAGTACCGGCTCACTATTTTCAGCCGCACCCACCTGTAATTCATTTCAGGATGCCATCAAGGATCAGTACTACCCTGTCAGAAGCTATGAGGATGAATACATAAAGTGGACCACGCTGCGGCAGGGAAGGGACCAAGATGTGTCGGGGTTTACCAATATTTTCCATACCCTTGGCACAAAGTTGGGTATCAAGGATTCGGAGCAACATTTGATACTCAAATACCATGGCTGCCTGCACAAGTACATCCAGGAAGAAATAGAATTCTCGAACATCTCCTCGCTCAGCACGGCATACAGATATGCCGTCAAGGTCGAGCAAAAGTTTAAATAGAAGAAGCGAGACTTTGGATCTGCAAATCCAAAGCAAGGGAAAGGTGCCCTCAAACCGCAGAACAAAGGAAAAAGCTAAGGAGGGGTGGCCCAAGACAACCAACCAAAGCTGCAAGCAAAGAAAAGTGCTGCGAAGCCAAAAAAGGACACGGGAAAATGGTGTGAGTTCCATAAGAGCTCCACTCACAACACGAGCGAGTTTTGGGCCAAGCAGTCACTGGTGGCTAAGATAAAGGTTTCAGAATCCGTTGCATGTTCCAATTCTGAGTCAGAACCTAACATGGGGAATGACAAAGGCAAGCAGATTATCGATGTAGAGCCCAATGCCACCATTGCCACCACAAAGATCCAGAAGGAGGAGCCCGAAGATCCAGAGGAGGAGGAGCGTCTCTTCCACTCCCAGATGTGGGTAAAGGGATCCCCGCTACAGTTCATTTTCGACAGCGGGAGCAAAAAGAACCTCATTTCGGCAGAGGTCGTGGAGCAGCTTGGCTTACCAACCACAGCACATCCACAACCATACACCATCGGGTGGTTTCACCAAGGACAAGATCTTCACGTGAGCCAGCAGTGTCGCCTTCCATACAACATCAAGCCCTTCACATATGAGGTATTGTGTGACATTTCTCCCCTTGAAGTTTGTGATGTATTATTAGGACAACCATACTTGTGGAAGCGACATGCTGTATATGAATCACGGCCCCGTGCTGTTATTATTACTTTGGGAAATAAGTTGTATAGGATACTGGAGGTAGCACCGCCTACCGCCATCTCTTTGGTTACTACAAAACAATGCAGTAAGCCCATTTCCAAAACTAGGAAATTTGTTTACCTGATGATACGCCCTCAAGGAAAGAAGAAGATGGTGGCCACGACCTCTAGAAAGGGCCCCTCCGCATGACAACTACAGATGGACAAGGTTGTGGAGGAGTATGAGGACATCTTCACCTCCCCCGCAGGGGTTCCTCTACACTGTCAGGTCAAGCACTCCATCAATCTAACCCCAGGTGCGCCACTGCCTAATGGACCAATCTATCAGCGCTCCATTCTGGAGAATGATGAAATCAAGAGGCAGATTTAGGAGCTGCTACAGAAAGGTCACATCCGTTCGAGTTCATCACCCTGTGGGAGCCCAATCATGTTGGTACAGAAGAAGCATGGGACTTGGAGACTCTGTATTGACTATCGAGCGCTGAACAAGATCACTGTCTGTAATAGGTACCCAATCCCATGGAACGATGACCTCCTTGACCAACTGAAGGTGGCCAAATATTTCAACAAGATTGATTTGAAGTCAAGATATCACCAGGTACCAATCGAACCCTCCGATGTGTGGAAGACTACCTTCAAAGCCAAGGAGGGCCTTTTCAAATGGTTGGTTATGCCTTTTGGATTGACAAATGCTCTTGCAACCTTCATGAGGCTAATGGTTGACATCTTGTGGCCATTCACTAACTCATTTGTAGTGGTATACTTGGATGACATCCTAATCTTCAGCCACAGTTGGGAAGAGCACCTCCAGCACATCCGACAGGTTCTCCAAACACTGCAACAACACAAGTTATGTACCAATTTGGAGAAATGCACTTTTGGCATGACCCAGGTTCAGTATCTGGGATACATTATTGATGAACAGGGGGTGCATGTGGATCTAGCCAAGATCCAAGTCATTTGAGATTGGCCCTCTCCAACCACTCTAACAGAGCTCCGCAGGTTTCTAGGTCTTGCCAACTTCTACTGCAGGTTTGTGTTGGGATTTTCTCATATCACTTGGCCCTTGAGTCAAGTCACCAAGGGAGGAGCGAAAGCAAAATTCTTTTGGTCTGAATCTCAATAGAAGGCATTCACAGAGTTGAAAGACCGCCTCTGCTCAGCACCAGTGCTCACATTGCCAGACTTGCAATAACCATTCGAGGTCGAGACAGATGCCTCTGACTATGCTATTGGGGCAGCCCTTACTCAACACAGGCATCTAGTGGCATATCATAGTGAGACACTTTCAGACACAGTTCGGAAGTATCCCAGTTATGACAAAGGGATGTATTCCATTGTGTAGGCCTGCAGACAATGGAAACATTACATTTTGGGGAAGGAAACAGTCATCCACACAGACCACTGACCCCTCTAGTTCATACAGACCGAAGGGAAATTATAGAATTATCACCATCATAAGTGATCCACATACCTGCAATAGTTCCATTTGAATATCAAGTATAAGAAGGGCAGCACCAATAAAGTTGTAGATTGCCTAAGTTGACCACCGATCGTGTCATTAACCACCGTGCTCAACTCTTGTGGGCATGAGACTTTTAATTGGCCACTTCTCTACAAAAGTGACCCAAACTTTGGCCACACATACTAGACACTCTTGGAGAGTCGGCATGTTCCAGATTTTCACCTCTAGGATGCCCTGTTATGCAACCTCGGTAACCTTTGTGTTCCTTCAAGAGAGCGTGCCAAGATGATTTGGGAAGCACACTACAGTCGGGCTCCTGGGCATTTTGGGGTCGAGAAAATGGTGGCAGTACTACAAAAGTATTTCTACTGGCTGAATCTTCGACAGGATGTCGGGAAGTACATCAGATCATGCACTACCTGCACCATTGCCAAACCAACAGTGAATAAGCAAGGCCACTATACCCCGCTACCTACCCCTAGTCGACCTTGGGAATCCATCTCCATGGATTACATGTCAAGCATTCCTTCCACTAAGCATGGAAATGACTATATTTTTGTGGTCGTCGACAGGTTCTCAAAGATGGCCATTATGGTGGCCTGCAAGAAGAATATATCAGCAAAAGCCACTGCTAAACTCTTCTTTGAACGACTGTTATACACTTTGGGATACCACAGTCTATCATCTCAGATCGTGATAGCAGGTTCCTTAGTACATTTTGATCCAGTCTCTGGTCGATGCTAGACACCAAACTCACTAAGTCCACAGCCTTCCATCCTCAAACTGATGGCCAGATAGAGGTTGTCAACAGGATGATTGTACACATTTTGTGCATGTACAAGTCAAAGCATCCATGCACATGGGATGAGAGCCTCCCCTATGTTCAGAACAACTACACTCGGGATCTCCACAGCTAGACTGGCCATAATCCTTTTCAGGCGGGCTTGGGATTCTAGCCACTATATCCCATTGATGTGGCCATGCCATTTGTAGCTACTCAAACAGATTCAGCTCATGTCTAGTCCGAAACAGATAAGGCAAATAGCTTCATTAAGAACATCCAACATATTTGCCAGCAAGTCCATGACATTTTGGAGAAGTCAAACACCAAGTACAAGCAGTGACATGATCAACATCGAGTGCCACACAAGTTTCAGGTGGGCGACAAAGTCTAGTTGCATTTGCAAAAGGAACGCCTTACCAGAGCCTATCAGAAACTTAGACCACTCCGATATGGTCCTTACAACATTACCAAGGCTATGGGAGACAATGCATTTGAGCTTAGCATTCCTCCATTCCTTGGCCTGCACCCAGTGTTCAATGTGGACTGCCTTCGGCCATACTTTCCACCATTACTAGACACATCTGACATTGTAGAATAGCTCACACCCACAGAGTTAAATCCAGATTGCATGGAACAAGCTGCAACAGATCAAATCATGGACACACAGATCAAGCACACTCACTAGCAGAACATCCAACTGTATCGAATTGTCAAAGCAGGCCAACTCCTTCACCAGGGCAAGTGGCTCACGAGGGACCAAGTTCAGCAGAAGTTTCCTCATCTCATGGCGGAACTCAACGCAATGGGGACCACTGCTTCCTAGGGCGGAGGAATAATCCAGGTGGATATTGGTGGCCACCCGCCAAGTCCACTTAGACCCCCACCATTTTTTCTTTTAGCTTTTCAATTTTCTTAACTGTAGCACAGTTTAGTATTTTTAGCAGTTTTTCGGGTCCTAAACTTCCGGAGCTGTTTTGAGGCCCTAAATGACGTTTTTTGGAAAAACTGGGAGAAACATGGGTCCATGGACCAATATTCCTCTTCCCAAAGTTGTAGTTCTCGGATAGATGTTTCTAACGAGATATTGTACGTGTCAAATGGAGATCGTATGCCAAAGTTACGACCCTGGGAAGCTGATGTACCAATTTACCCAAACGGGGCCCACGGTTTGGCGTTTCATCTTCTATGGTTAGTTTTTTGGATGTTTAGGGTTTTCCATTGTTTCTCAACAATAAATAGGCCTTTGAGCCTCATTGTAACATAGTTCAGAGGCATGTAGCCACCGCATCTCTTCTCAGAGATAAGCTAGCATCGCCCTAGCTGTTTATTTCCATTTTCTGTTTGTAAGCATATCTCAATATTTTACATTAATGAAATGAAGTATTATTTCCACTGCATCTTTGTGTTTATGGTTATCTCTGTAATTTTTTGCATTCTTGTTTAAATCTGGATCACTACAGCATTTGCAAAATTACCCGAGACATTGTGAGTACTGTTGGAGAGCGTTATGTCGACACCTACAGAAACTATAAATACCAAAGAAATAGTAGAGGAGCTGGTGCTAGAAATTGAGATGGAGGCAGAGGAAGCTGCTCCAGAAGTGGTCGAACTATTGGCAGAGGTCCCTAAATTGTTGAGGATATCGAGACCAAAGCCAACCCCAACCAAGGAAACTGGGAAGGACAAGAAGGGCAAGCAGCTTGCCATACCAGTGTGCGCATCGCCAAGTGGAAACCCACCAAAACCCACAGCACAGGGAAAGGAAAGGCCATAAGTTTGGAGCGAGAGGAGGAAGACATTGAGAGATCCCAATGTATGATAAGGATGTGGGAGTTGAAGAAGAGGAGGTTGAAACCCAGGGTACAGACCTTATTGCTCAGTTGCTGGAGTATGTCCCTCCGCACAAGCCCAAGATTAAGGTGTCTAAGGACATCAATGAGAGTAAGACTCCCCTGCAAACCCCTCTGTTGTCGGACGAAACTGTTTTCGACGAACCGTGCTTGGCACGAGTGCCGGTGCTGAAACTTGAAGACTGGGACTTGGCCGATCACGAGAAGTTCCCACACCTACTGACCAAGCAAATGATGCATCATATCATTGATAGAAACTTCGGAATGACCACATTGGAGAAGAAAAGGTGGTTGTGAAGAGTAGACAAGGCAGGGTTGCTCAACTTGATTTGGGTGCCACACTACAACCGCACCCCAGTGACTGTTTTGGTCATCAAGTAGCTATTGTGCTTGGTGCATGATGGTTATCTATGGCTGGAGGAGCTAATACCCATCACAGATAGGCTGATTCATAGGATAATGCAATTGCCATACACAGGCAACAATCCAGCCATGAGATTTGGCGAAAAAGGTGGCGAACAGGCTCTCGCAAAGTTTATGAAGGAAAAAACTTAAGTTGGTGAAGAAGCTGTGCAGATACGCTATATCTTGCATCTGCTACCCTGTTGTGAAGGTAGACACGCAAATCCTTGCAGGGAATGTGACGAGGAAGTGTCACGACGATGAGATGTCGACGCCTGTCATTGCGCTAGTAGCACAATGCGCTGAAGGAGTCCAATTCAATTGGTTAGACGAAATTCGCAGAGAGTTCTTGGTAAAAATTTTCCAAGCACAAGAGCTCACCAAGATGTTCCACTACACGTGGTTCTTTCTGTTAATTATGTTGGTGGTGTAGGAGCTGCTAGAGGACAACTAATTCCCTTCGTTCATGCCAGACCTCCTAGAAGTAGCGAAGTACGCTTCGCTGTGGGCAACCAAGGATGCGTAGCGAGGTAGGGACAACAAGATCTTTTGGATCTTGATGGAGATGAACATCTGAATGGCCATCAACCATAAACCGCGATTTTTGCCTACAGTGTACGCCAACCTGTAAGGCTACGCCAAATTTAAATCAAACTTCCGTCAAGTATACATTAGGGCATGGAAGGACCCTGTGCATAAATGGTATGACTTGCCTTATCTGGAAATGAATGATGCCATTGATGTGGTGCTTGATCAATGGCCAGCAAAGTGGCACTCTACAATAGACTTGGCGGTGGGAAGAAGCAGGTCCGCTGCATAGAAGAAAAAGGAGGACGCTAAGCTTAAGATGACACAACTGGCCGAAAAGAGGAAAATGGAGGCCGCTGATAAGGCCCAGGGAGAGAAAGGCCATGCAACAGATAGGGAAGAAAACATGTGGGACAGAGAGGGGCTCTGATAAAGGCGAGAGGTCGCCTTCACCTAAGACAAAAGAGGAATTAGAATAACACAACATAAACCCTCAGGAGACGTTCGCCCACATCAAGTGCCTAAGAGAGTTGGAGAAGGGAGGGCCTAGAAAGAAACCAAAGGTGACCAAGACATCACTCGACCCTATCATGCTAATAGTGGGCGACTTGCATGATATCAGTGACATAGTGCGAGATGTCACCACGGAGGCCCTGCAACAATTTGAACTGCAATAGGAGATCATCTTGGGGGCTATCTAGACAGGGTTGCAGGAGTTGCAGTCTCGTGTGTCACAGGATGGCACAGTGTCTACCAAATTGGCCATCGGCACTTTAGAGGCTCCCAATACGCTACGCACGAAGGCCTCCAGTGCAATAGTGTTGCCTGATGGAGCATTGACCACAGAGAATGAGGCCGACAGGCCCACTGTCAGCACCCTAAATGGAGTAGGGTTGAACCTGGTAGCACTCCCACGAGAAGTGCTCCACCTCTTGCAAGATGGAGTGATTGCAGAGCTGAGGGCCTGTGAGCATCGTGCCCTCCAAGTGATCGGTGAACAGTGGATCAACAATGAGTAGATGGCCCTATAGAGAAATGTTGTCATCGCCGCTGATATTGAGGAGACCAATCAGAGAAAGCACATTATGCAAGTCGTCAAGGAAGCATGCCGAATGGTCCCACAGTTGGTCATTCGGGAGGAGGATCCAGTTGAGGTATGCATGTGTAAGCTAGCCATAGGGGTGCATGACACTCGTACAGAGATGGCACAAGTTTAGTTGGAATTGAACTGACAAATTACGGAGTTACAGTTGAGGGCCCAACCTTCAACTCTGCCAGAAGTGAAGGAACAATGAGTGACCACTGTCACAGAACCAGTAGTGGTGGTGGATAGTACAGTAGCAGAATGCACACAACTTTTTGAGCAGTCATTTGAGTTCCCGACAATCTTGTAGGACAACCCCAATGTACAATGGCTAAAGATGGAAGTGCACGAGCTATATCAACACTATGCTGAGGTTAAGGGCACAACGCGAACTGTCACGCTGACACAGAGACTAGCCAAGCTGCAGGAGGCCAAGTAGCTGAAGGAACAGGTGGACGCAGCGCTGCACAAGGAAGTAGTGCTAAATGCAAGACTAAATCCCTAACAAGATGAGACTTACGCAGTGACAGGATCTATCAAATGCATACTTGTGACCCTGCAAGTGACGCAACAAAAGCTTCAGGCTGACAATGCAGGAGCAGTGACTGAGAAGACAGTGGAAGATGCGAAGCAGGCGGCCACACAGTGCACGGCTGAGGTGGCAGTCATATGAGTCGAGCTGGAAGGGCTTCGCACAAAGGTCTTTGTGCTTGACAAGTGACTCAAGGGTGAGTCATGATGTTTGTGTTGGGGGCTTGTTGGGAACAGGATCCCCAAAAGGACAATTTTGAGGCTAAAATCCCATGTTTTGGTCAAACTTTGTAATAAACTTGTAAAGACTCCACATTTTGTGGTCACGGAGAGCAAAGGTGTCATAATTCATAAAGGGTTGTTCACCCTTAGTTTTGTAAAGTAAAGTCGGATGTAAAAGATCTACTCATGGTCCACAGACCATGGGATTGTATAAAAAGAGCTAAGCTCTAAGTAGTTTGAAAGTCATAGATATGGAGAGTAATGAGTAAGAGAGTTGTAGCTTTGAAGTAAGATGTCTATGTTTCGGGTCATAGCATAGGTAGAGGCTCTGTAGCTGAGTGCATAGAGGCCTAGGGTGGAAGTCCGCAGGTGAGTGTGCAGACCCCTGTAGCTGTGTGCACAGGGTCGATAGAGTCTATAATCACTTGAAGATATCAATAATGAGAAGTATTATGCAATTTCTGTATCTTTGTTCTTATTAATGCATCTTGCCATTTTATGTATGAATTTACTTTATAATGCTTATATGGTGCATGAATGAATGTAATTGTGTTGGATATATAAACACAAATAAGAATATTTGATTACGCAGTGCTAACTATGAGCGATACACTGCCTTAGTAGTGTGAAAGTATATAAATCAAGGGTTAGGGCGGTGCGAAGGTCAACCATACCCTTTCATGGAGGTATCGAAGGGAGGAATAAGGGGTTAGGTAGACAAAGCCATAGAACTAAGTGACCTGTGCAAAGGTAGGAATAGAAGGAATAAAATGACATCACAACCATCTGAGGGTGCAGAAACATGGTTCCGGCATTCCCCCATACTGCTTGGAGTGAGACTTCAGTCCACGCTCCCTGGGCTGATGCCGAAAGGGCCAGTAGTGTAGGGATTTGTTTGGATAATTAACGTTAAACCTAGGTCAGGCCCCATCAAGCCAACACAGGGTACAATGTGTAACAACAATCTATAACAGCATACAGGGTGTAATGATGATTTGCTCTACCCTGCTCTGAAACAGATCAACGCAACCTGTTCACTCCATGACCTCATGCCCTTAAGAAACACCTGAGAAAGAGAAGAGGATCAAAAATACTTCTCCATTGCTTACCCCTATTAGCCACAAAAAGGAATATTGTATCGTAATATTCAGCAAAACATGGAAAAATAACATGATGGCGAAATAGGTTGTATAAATGAGAAAAAGTGGGATTAACATGTGAATTTTCATGGGCGTAGAGGGAAAGAGGATCAAAACTGGGGAAATAAAGTGTAGGAAATAGGTATAAAAACCACACCCAACACCATGGAATTATTAATATTATAAACTTGTGCAGCTAGTAGGATGATGTTTTTTTGTTAATCTACAAACAATCCTCAATTTCTTTGGTTAACAAGTTCTTAGATGGGTTCTTCAATCAACTATTCAGTTTTCTACATAATGGTTTTGTGGCATACTATTAAAGTCTCTACGTTGTGATTTCTAGAGAAAAGGAATTGGCTCGATTCTTTATAAAACCTTCCCTACACTTCTACATGGTCCAAAATTTTATTTTTCCTTCATTCACCAGGGTTTGCAACACTATTTCAAATGCACCAATCTGAGGAAAAAATCTAGTTCAAAAGGGTTTGGATCATACTATAAAATGGGATGCTCTCTCTCAATTTAACAGAAATCAAATTGTTGCAAAACTACACATTCCTTCATGACTTGAAAATTGATATAGCAAGAATTAACAGGAAAATGTACTATTACCGAGTGTTTGAAACATCAAAGGGTTCAATAGTGTAAATAAAATGAATAATTGTATGTAAGAGTATTGCCCCATTTTCTCTAGATAGACATTTAGTCAAACAAAATAATCCCCAGTTCACACAAAATATATTCCATATCACACAGATTCGAGAAATGTTCAGAGGTGTTTTCTCTACTTCTGGTTAACTTCAACCACACCAACTAGAAGGAAAAACAATGAGTTCCCCTCTATCCAAGAACTCTTGTATTCCCAAAACTAATTGTTACAAACAAAGGTGCATGAATATGAATCGATTTCTCTTCTCCACAAAATAAAGGAAACTGAAACTAATAAAAATAACTTATCAAGAGATATTCGTAACTTATCCATATTTTGTATAAAACCAAAACCAACTCCTAAATTAAATATTCAATTTTTTTTAACAAAAATATTAAAATTTTCTCAATTTTACATGTGACCCTCCCATCGCATTGTTAAGTTCTTGTCCAATCTTTTCATATTTTGTGTTTGTCTAATACACATGCACTAAACTCCCAGAGAAAGAAATATGTATGAGCTACTGCGCATAAGTTATTCTATAGAATAACCTGTTATCATTCAGGTTGTCCTTAAGCTCCTTTAAAGGATACAACCGAGGTAACCACAAAACAATCTTTGGATTGCAATTCCTAGCCTACCTGCAATCAGAGAGGGCTCTCTCTTTCTGATTTAGCTTTATTGATGATGATTTTAGGCTAGTTTTTGAGTTCAGGGGTTTTGTTTAAGTTTTGGTGGGAAGGATGATGCTTTCAAGTAGAGAGGCAAAGCATAGTGTGGTAAGTTTCAAACCATTGGGCATGGAGTCATGGAGTAAGACTGCTGGTGCGTATTCTTGGTCACAAGAGGAATGAGGAGCAAGGTAGCTGCTCATGAAACAATACTCAAGCTGAATGGAGATAGATTGAAGGCTAAGGAATGAGAGGCAACAAAGAATCTCTCAATCAGGTTAGCAGAGGGAAGATGAATGAGCTCTATCTAGGAGCAGCTAAGAATTATTAGATAACAGTCATTCATATGTGAAATAGATAAAACATGAGCCATAAAAGAATTCATATTTATGCCTAAATCAAGAGGAAAACATTAAAAAGCCACAGAAACTAAGCATAGAGTGCAGCTAAGCAAATTCTAAACCAATCCTTTGTTCTGTGACTTGAGCGTATATGAAATTGAAATAGCAGAGGTTAGGAACACTTATTGATTCATATAGCAGCACAAGAATTCCATCATTCACTCTTTGGAACCATTAACAACACATCAAGAAGTCCATTCTCCAAGCTTGTAAACAGTCTTTAATTATAGAAAATATTAGATATACAGTGCGAGTCTCTCCATGAGTACATTAACCAACCACCCATTCTATATCACTGAGGGCGGTATATATAGAGAAAATATCTACAAACAATCAGATCTGAGACATATCTCATGCAATAAGTGTCTTAACCTAAGTTGTACTGAAATAAATGCAAGAAATATCTAACTAAGTTGCGCTGGGACAGCTGCCTCAAAAATGAGTTGATATGGTCGTTTGAGCAACGAGCTGGCCATTTCTGTAATAACTATGCCTTGGGTTCTGCTGCGCTGCTCTCATATGGCTTAAATGCCCATAAATATGTCTTGGTGAGCTTTAAATGGGCCTTTACTGTTTCTTTGACTTGTTGGGGGGCTCTTTAATGTTTTCCTGCTTCGGGTCGTTGATATATCTTCACTGATACACTTTGCCGCATCCTGATACACTTTTACACTGAATCTGGGCTTTACCTTTCCTTTGATACTCTTTAAACTGTCAAATTGCCCCATTCTTCTCTTTTAATGCAAAAATGGCTGCTGCAAATGCTTTCCGTGGCCTTTGGGATGCTATCGGCGCTTAGCCGATCAAAAATAGTATTAAACTCTGAGGAAATGCCACAAAAAGGAGGAATTGGATGCTGCTGACTGTGCTGAGGCCGAGACTGGCCTTCTAGAACAAAACCGGGCTTGGAGCGATCCAAAAATGGCTTAAGGATGCATGAATTCCCTTATCGGGAGCGCGCACAGGCATATATGTGAAAACATGAACAAATGTCGCCTTTTCCTTTATAATAGGCAAAATGCCCATTTACACGAAAAAATCGCAAAAAACCGGGGCGGGAGCGACACTGTTCAAAATATTAAATCATGGTCATTGGATCAGGTGCGGGCTGATCCAACGGCTGGCGCTAACTCAGCGATCGGCAGATCGGTGGTCCCAACACATAAACACCCCCGACGAGCGATATAGCTTGCGATACATGAAAAAGCGGGGCTTTTACGTTATAACTCAAGTTTTATAAAAACTTAAGTTTAAACGATAAAGCAGGGATATATGGTGCAGATGGCTCCCGACATCGATATCGCATCAGCGAAATAGAGAGGAAGCATGTATATGGGCATGGAACCTTGCAATACGCCGATTGCGAAATCGCATCGGCGAGGGATGGATCGGAGGTATTTTAAAAGGGGCCAATAATGATCGCTGTGACCTCCGATAGTGATATCGCGTTGGAGGGGGGAAAATGAATTCGGAGGGAGGTTTTTATTACACAAAAGGGGCATTTTATGATCGGAGGCAGGGTTTAGTGCATCGGAAGAGGCCCGATAGCCTAAAAAGAGGGATTTCATGCTTTTGAGAAGGGTTTAGGCCTTTAAAAGGGGTTTTATGCCTTGAAAAAGGTAAAACAAGGCCAAAGATGGATTTTATATATTTGGAGGGGGATTTAATGCTTTGGAAAGGGTCCAAAAGCATTTGGGAGGTTTTATGGAGTGATGAAGGGTTTTATGCATTGGAAGGAGTCCAAAATGCATGAGAAGATGGTTTGACGGGGGAAATGAGGGCTCTTGCTAAGCTTGAGGTAAACTTAGAAATTCCCAAGCACATTTATGGTTATTTTTCAACCGGGGGGGGAGGGGGGGGGGGGGGATAAGTATATAGGGGAGCTATTAACATAGTTTTAGTAGGGGGAGGGGAAATAGATAGGGAATTACATAATAGAGTTAGTAGTTAATATGAAATGTGATGAGAAAGCGCTAAGTATGAGATCTTAGGCTATTAAGGGGGAAAATGACTCATAGAGGAAGTATGGACATTCCTTGAGTAAAGCAGATCTTTACCAAGGCAACTGATATGAAAAATGATGAATTTGAGAGGTATCAAGCAGATCTTAACCTCTTTAGGGGAAGTTAGTGAGCGTTTTAGGGAAAGAGAAGAAGGGGAAGTTAGACATGTCTCGCTTGAAGTCCTTCAAATGGAAAACTGCCTCATGCTTGAGATGTGAATAGATATGACACTTGAAAACATGCAATGGATCACTAGCCATGATTCTGCAACCACAAAGCTACCTACCCGGCCTACTCACCTAGCATTTTTTCTTCTTTTGGTTTGGGTGCACTTGAACTAGCATACCCAGCTTTTCATTCTTTCTTGTTGCTTGTGCTCCTATCTACTTCTACACTTGTTTCAGCCAGGGGCTCAGATTAAGCTGTTGAGCACCCTTGTTTCTCTACCTAACTACAAATCTGCCAAGATTAAGCTGTCTGGACAGATGTTCATTCTCTATATTCTACAACATGAAATTGAAACCCAGGGAAGCCAAGATTAAGCTGTTTGGCCTTTCCATGCTCGAAAACTGATCAAAATGGATTACTCATCAAGACTGGAACAAAGCAGTGGCATTTAGATTAGCTCACTTTCATGGATACTTCTCTGGCCATCTGTGTCAAATGTGGAGCATTCAACAAGCAAAGTATGACATATTTGGCATGTAAAAATGTCGATCATGAAAGATGATTAACCTGCTGCAGCAGGAGGCTAACAGTGGCTCCACTTGGTGATGGCTTTTCCTTTTGACAAGCCAAGAACAGCAGGTCAGAATGCCTTGATCCTTTGTAGTTGCTGTTAATTGAAAATTTCTTCCGTGATAACTGCTGAATGACTAGAACTTTAACTTCTGAATGCAGCACTCCTCCTTAACTGAAACACTGTGAAAAATAAAGAATCGCCTGCTTTCTTCTGCGTGCTTGATATTGCATACACTTTTGCTTGAGAACTGCCTTGTGAACTAAACACAAAAAGGGAACAAAACTGGAGCTCTTCTTTTCTTGTCTTTGAACAGGCTGTAGATGTAACGCTAAAAAAAATCCTCTGTTTTGATACTACTGACTGAAGAACTGGAAGCTTGAATGCAGCATTTTTAATAGAACTTGCTGTTATAAATAACAGCGCTACCCTTTAGACACCAAATGCTCAGAACAACATTGAACTCTACTTTGGGAAGCCATCTATCTATTATTTGCGCACAGGTATCAAAACTGAATACTTTCTTTGAAATATTTCAAAGAACAGAGAACTGTAATGCTGCATTTTTTGCTCCTTTAACTCAAAACTGTGTTGCGTTTTTGTCCTAGCAATCGAATTCTTTATTCAAACATAAAAAGAGAACGTTGAGTCTAAACAAAGACTAATATACAAATATATACACTGGCCTGAATTGCATTCAATAGATGGGAACATGGTAATGCTTTAATACTCAGCCATTAACCGGGCCTTCTTCAAGTGCGGAGGCATCTTCAGATTTGAGGAAATAAGTATTATTGCCTTGCACAGCGCTGATGATAAAAGGGCCTTTCCATAGAAAGTCAAACTTGGCATGCTTTCCCTTGTCTTCTCGTCTTGAGTCCCACTTTAGAACCTTGTCGCCAATAAAGAAATCCTCAACTTTAGCCCTCTTGTCAAATGCCTTCTTCAGCATTTCTTGTAACATTTGAGCTATGTCATACACCTGTTCTCTGGTCTGCTGAAGGTGAATGGTATGATTTATCCTTCGTTGAATATCATTTGGTTCAGCTTGAACCTCCTGCAACAGCCTCATAGTGGAAATGCCCAAAGAAGATGGGAATCTGGCTTCCATACTGTAAACAAGCTCATAAGGGCTCATCCCAATTGATTTTTTTGTTGAAAGCCTGTCTGCCCAAAAGGCATTGGTGAGATTTTTATGCCAGTTCTTCTTGCTTTCTTCCAAGGTCTTCTTAATGATACTGATCAGGCTCTTATTAGATGACTCGGCTAAGCCATTACCTTGAGGGTAATAGACTGTGGAATGGCCTAAAGTGATATGGAATTTATTGCAAAAATTGATCACATTTTTGGATTTGAAAGTAGCGGCATTGTCAGTGATGATCTTCTCAGGGCAGCCAAATCTAGAAAGGATATTGCACTCAAGGAATTGGATAATGGTGGTGTCATTGGCTTGCCTACATGGGATGGCCTCAATCCATTTAGTGAAATAGTTGGTAGCTGTTAAGATCCACTTATGCTGGCCTGAGGAAAAGGGATGGATTTCTCCAATGAAGTCAAGACCCCATTGTTGAAAAGGCTTCTCGGTTGAGATGGGTTTAAGAGGCAAAGGGAGCAGCTTTTTCTTGCCTTCAAAGATTTGGCAATTGTGGCATGAGGTGGCAAACTTCTTTACATCTGCAAACAAAGTGGGCCAATAGAAACCAGCCCTTAAAATTTTATCAGCAGTGGACTTCCAATATAGATGTCATCCACAGTCCCCTGCATGGAATTCTTTCTTGACATTGTTAGTTTCATTCAAAATCAAGCAGTTAAGCAATATACCTTCATGATTTTTCCAAAATAATGCACCATCTAAGACACAAAATTTCAAAGCCTTCATTCTTAAAAATCTCTTCTTGGTCCTGGAAAATCCTGGGGGAGCACACAGGTTTTACAATACAAAGCAAATATCAGCATACCATGGGGATTGCAAAAAGGTGTCACTGATCTGTGAAGTCGCCAGCTCCGGTTCATTGTCCAGCTGGTTGATATCTAAGGCTTGAAAGTTTGTTTCGGACATCAGTTTAGCTAACCCTTGTCCCTTTATTAGCTTGGTTGGTTTTATTTCTATGTCATACTCAAGAATGTTAGCAATCCACTTGCCTCTTTTGCCTTCTAACCCCTCTTGGGTTAATATGTCCTTTACAATAGCATTTGGCACATAAGCAATCACATGTGAATATAAAATATAAATTCAGAATTCCTTGATTACTTTAACAAAGGGCATAGGCTTGCTTCTCCATGATTGGGTATTTCAGGGGTGCATCTCTTAAGGCTCAGCTGAAAAATGCAATTGGCTTTTCAGTTCCTTGATCATCCTTTTGCAAAAGGACAGCAGCTATAGTATTATCAGATGCAAATGAAAATATGATAAAGTCCCTATCAAATTTTGGACTTGTGAGGACTGGGGCTTGAGTTAAGGCTGATTTAATGCCCTCAAATGCTTGCTTGGCCTCTAGAGACCACTTTACCTTGGCGTCTTTCTTGAGCATGTTGTTTAGCATTCTTATTAGCTCAGCCAAGTTTGGAATAAACCTCCTTAGGAAATTGATTTTCCCAAGGAATGCTTGCAATTCTTTTATATTTCTAGGATATGGGATTTGCAATATGGCTTGGATCCTTTCCGGATCAATTCTAATACCATCCTTTGAGATGATATGTCCAAGTAATTTGCCTTCTTCAAGGCCAAAGAGAGACTTCTTGGGATTCAAGGAAATGCCATATTTCCTACATGTGATGAATATTTGCCTTAGGTGTTTGAGGTGCTCTTTATCAGATTTGGAGAAAGGGGTTAAGTCATCAAGGTAGACAACTAGGAAATCATGGATTTCCTTGGCAAATGCAATGTCCATTGCCCTTTGAAAGGTGGCACCAGCGTTCTTTAGGCCGAAAGGCATTTTAACATACTTGAATGTTCCCCATAGTGTGGTAAATGTTGTCTTGTCTTGGTCATCCGGGCGAACAAGTATTTGGTTGAAACCTGAAAAGCCATCGAGCAGGGAAATTCATGATGACCCCACTACTCTCTGTAGAATGTGATCCATTTTGGGCAAAGGATAGTGGTCCTTTAGGGAGACTTGATTTAGATTTCTGAGATCTACATAAAGTCTGATCTCATTTGTTTTCTTTCTTGTGGGAACTAAGTTTGACACCCATTCGGAAAATCTGATGGGTGCTATGATTCCTGCCTCATACATCCTCTTTACCTCCTTCTCAACCAAGGGAAGCAGCACGGGGTTGATTCTTCTAAGTTTTTGTTTGAAAGGCTTTTGATTTGGTTTTAAGGGAATGGTGTGTTGGATTACTGAGGTATCATAGGACTTCAAGTCCTCATAACACCAAGCAAAGACATCTTGGAATTCTTTGAACAAATCCAGATAGTTTGGTTTTTGATCAGGAGGAAAAGATTTAGACAGTTTGATCATTTTGGGCTTCTCTGTTATCCCAATGTTGTATTCTTCTATGGCAGTGTTTATAGGCTGCATTTTTGGCTTTTTGGGCACATCATTTGCATCAAACATGTCTTCTAGTGGAGTGAGGCCAACCGGGAGAAAATTGTCTTTTAGATCAATAATCTCGGCCTCTGTTTTATCTATTTCCTCCAAATGCATTTGTTTCAGCTCTTCAATGTTTGCATTGTCAAAGACTGTTGGGCTTAGGATCTGTCTAGCTATTACAGCTGTTACAGCTTGCTGATTTTCGTTTAATGCTTGTTGTTGTGGGTCCTCCATGGTATCCTCATCAATGTTTAGGCCTGCAAATTCATGCTGTAAGGTAAGAAAATTGTATATTTGAGCATCATCCTCGAACACTTGCCAGTCTTTAATGTTATTTGGGACAGCAGGCCTATGTTTTATTTCAGTAGTGAAATGGTGATTTGGCTCAAAGGGAAGCTTGCATGTACTAACGAAAGTGGCTAGGCTGTGAGCATGAATGTTATGATTTGTTGAAATCTTGGCAAGCTTGGATTCAGTGAATGTATCAAGTATTGCAGTGGCAGCAGTCCTATAAGCTCTTAGCCTTCTATCATTGGTAACAAAGTTGCCTTTCATTTGTTGGATTACTAGGTCTGAGTCACCTAGAATGGAAACTTTGGTAGCTCCTAAAGCTTTGAGTAGCTTAAGGCCTAAGAGGAGTGCCTCATACTCAGCCATGTTGTTGGTGCATTTGAAATTCAGTCTATAAGCATGACCCTCTGCATGGTTGTTATGTGTATTGTGAATCCATATTCCTGCCCCTGCTCCTAACTTGTTAACAGAGCCGTCAAACTCTAAATACCATGTGATTTCTTGCTTGTGGTTAGTATTAAGAGTTTCAGTCATTTTAGGATTGGGCAGACCCGAGTCTCGTGTTTCGGGAGGTTTTTCTTGTGTGCTGGTTGCATTGGCTGTTGTGACAATATCATGGGTATGTGCAACCGATTCTTCATTGATGTGTGCTTGTTGTACTAAAGCCATAGGCTTATCATCAGTTGGAGGACTTGTTTTATCATTAAAAAAAATAAAAGAATCCATATCAGAATGGATTGAGTAAATTGGAAAGTTTTGGGGCTTTTCCTCACTACTTACCACATACTTCATCAGTGTTTCTCTATACAATCTCTTAGGTTGCCCAAAGACTGATATAGTGGCATAAGAGAGGTCTAATTGGAGAGATCCTTGGAGTTTTGCTCCCCAAGATCTTGATAAGAGCATGCCATACTTTGGTGGGATGTCAGCAACCACCACGTCCATTAGGATTGTCTTGTTGGGAAATTGGACTAAGGAGACACATAAGTCTTTGATTAAGCCTAAACACTTGACCTGACTTGAGTCAAAGGAGAATAGATCTTTTTAGGGTCTTGTGACATCAAGGTTTAGTTTCTCCATTACAGTTTTGGGAATAATATTGTGTGAGGCACCTGAGTCAAACATAGCATTGTGCAAGACTTTGTCATGAATGTGAAAACTGACATAAAAGGGTGGAACAGATCCATATGTTGATTTTCCATTAACTTCAGGACCGAACAGCAGCTCAGGGGTATCATCTAAAACATTTACATCATCCTTGACCTCTGGCATTTGAAGTGATCTTTGAATTTGTTGCCTATACACATCATGTTTGGCAAGTTCTGAGAGGGGGATGGATATTTTAAGTTTTCCAATCTCTGCCTCTAAATTAAATGGCTTTTCCAATGGAGTCTTGGTGTTGATGACGACAGTTTTTTCTTTTTCATTTGAATTATCAGCGATTTGCTCTTGTTTATCAACGTTATGGGAATTGATTGCTTGCGGTTTTTCAGTTTTAAGAGGGCTTTTTGGAACGTTGTTCAAGTTCTCTTTCGAGGAAGAAGGTGGCATAGGCTGATCAACAGAAGGCTGTATGTCTGTTATGTCCTCTACAGTCACTTGGTGTGGGTTTGGGACAATTATATCAGCTGTTTCTGTTATAATAGCCTTGCCTCTAATTTGGTTGGGCTGTTTGCCCTCCTTTGGTTTAACCTTTTCGGGCGCATCTATGGTTCTTGTCCTCAGCTTATACTGTTTGTGGACTTCATAAACAGCTGAATCATAACCTTCTTTAAAGTCAAAAGACTCACCAGACTTAGTCTGAAATTGATTTATATCATGGTCATCTTGGTCTTCTTGGGTTAGAAAAATTTGTTGCTCACCCTTCAAATCTATTAAGTTCATGTGAGTGTCTTCTATGGGTTCATTAGAAGTGGATGCCTCTGCGTAGTTTTCTTGAAAAGGAGGTCTTATATCATGGTTTGGGCTAGACCTACCAGCGTTTGGATTTTGATTTTTCCTGAAATTCGGGTTCTTGACAGTGTTAGCTTGCTGCCCGTTCCATGATGATTTCCTCTCAACACTCTCTACTCTGTCTCCCAGCCTGTGCATGCCATTGATAATAGCATCTAGCTTTTTATCTAAGGTTGAGGGCTCTTCCTTGAAGGTGGTTCTTCTCTCAGTTCTAGCTCTGTTTCTTTTGGCAATTAAATTTGCCTCCACAGTGACAGCCACGTTTTGCATGTCTGCAAGGTTGTTAGGGGTTCTTTCTTTTAACTGGTAGGCCATATCTGGGTTGAATCCATCAGGGAATTTATACAAGGCAAGGTCAGGTGGAGGCCTTAAGTTCTGTGGGATAGCATTATAAATGCTATTGAACCTTGCACAATAGTCCAAGACTGTTTCTTGTGGACCTCTTTTGATTGTATCATATTCAACTAGTATGTGCAAGGGGTCTTTCTTTTTCTCCCATCGGTTGATAAATGACTGGTATAAGGCTTCTGGGTCTGCTATGGAATTAGCAGGGAGTGCTCTAAACCAAGTCCTGACATCGCCTGTCAAACTTTGGACAAAAATCTTCATTCTCACACCATCATCGTCAATCTCATAGCTTTCAAAGTAATCCTGCATTTTCTTTGTATGCTGAAGGGCTGTGCAGGCACTTGTGCCATCAAAATATGTGATTTTAGTTTGGTAATCCTGAGGCATAGCTCCAGGATTAGCAGGTAATTGCAAAGGTGCATATCTGTTAGCCATATTCACAGGGATAAGAGGGACAACAGGAACAACTGGGATAATAGGAGTAGTAGTGGTAGTATGTGCAGTGAATGGAGGTGTGGAAGGAGTGGATGAAGAACAAGGGGAAATAGGGGTTGAACGAAATAAAACTTTGACAGGGGTTGGGCCACAGTTTGGCTGAACTATCACATGAGTAGAATCAGCAAAATCCTCCTTTAGCTCTAATTTCCTGAGGTTTCTTTGGATCAAATTCGGATTTTCAAAGGCAGCTATGGGATTTGGGTCTGGATTTGACCTTGTATAACGTGAATTCTTCTTGGGAGCCAGCTTCTGGCTTGTTTTTTGGGGATTTTCTAAGAATGTATGGGTTAGAAAGAAACTTTTGAAGGTCTGGTTCTTTCCCAGTGGAGCTTTCCAATTTGATTTGTGAAATTATCTGAGGATGTTCCCCAGTGGAGTCGCCATTATGTTATCACTCAGGTTGTCCTTAAGCTCCTTTAAAGGATACGACCGAGGTAACCACAAACCAATCTTTGGATTGCAGGTCCTAGCCTACCTGCAATCAGAGAGGGCTCTCTCTTTCTGATTTAGCTTTATTGATGATGATTTTAGGCTAGTTTTTGAGTTCAGGGGTTTTGTTTAAGTTTTGGTGGGAAGGATGATGCTTTCAAGTAGAGAGGCAAAGCATAGTGTGGTAAGTTTCAAACCATTGGGCATGGAGTCATGGAGTAAGACTGCTGGTGCGTTTTCTTGGTCACAAGAGAAATGAGGAGCAAGGTAGCTGCTCACGAAACAATACTCAAGCTGAATGGAGATAGATTGAAGGCTAAGGAATGAGAGGCAACAAAGAATCTCTCAATCAGGTTAGCAGAGGGAAGATGAATGAGCTCTATCTAGGAGAAGCTAAGAATTCTTAGATAACAGTCATTCATATGTGAAATAGATCAAACATGAGCCATAAAAGAATTCATATTTATGCCTAAATCAAGAGGAAAACATTAAAAAGCCACAGAAACTGAGCATAGAGTGCAGCTAAGCAAATTCTAAACCAATCCTTTGTTCTGTGACTTGAGCGTATATGAAATTGAAATAACAGAGGTTAGGAACACTTATTGATTCATATAGCAGCACAAGAATTCCATCATTCACTCTTTGGAACCATTAACAACACATCAAACAGTCCATTCTCCAAGCTTGTAAGCAGTCTTTGATTATAGAAAATATTAGATATACAGTGCGAGTCTCTCCTCGAGTACATTAACCAACCACCCATTCTATATCACTGAGGGCGGTATATATAGAGAAAATATCTACAAACAATCAGATCTGAGACATATCTCATGAAATAAGTGTCTTAACCTAAGTTGTACTGAAATAAATGCAAGAAATATCTAACTAAGTTGCGCTGGGACAGCTGCCTCAAAAATGAGTTGATATGGTCCTTTGAGCCACGAGCTGGCCATTTCTGTAATAACTATGCCTTGGGTTCTGCTGCGCTGCTCTCATATGGCTTAAATGCCCATAAATCTGTCTTGGTGAGCTTTAAATGGGCCTTTACTGTTTCTTTGACTTGCTGGGGGGCTCTTTAATGTTTTCCTGCTTCGGGCCGCTGATATATCTTCACTGATACACTTTGCCGCATCCTGATACACTTTTACACTGAATCTGGGCTTTATCTTTCCTTTGATACTCTTTAAACTGTCAAATCGCCCCATTCTGCTCTTTTAATGCAAAAATGACTGCTGCAAATGCTTTCCGTGGCCTTTGGGATGCTATCGGCGCTTAGCCGATCAAAAATAGTATTAAACTCTGAGGAAATGCCACAAAAAGGAGGAATTGAATGCTGCTGACTGTGCTGAGGCCGAGACTGGCCTTCTAGAACAAAACCGGGCTTGGAGCGATCCAAAAATGGCTTAAGGATGCATGAATTCCCTTATCGGGAGCGCGCACAGGCATATATGTGAAAACATGAACAAATGCCGCCTTTTCCTTTATAACAGGCAAAATGCCCATTTACACGCAAAAATCGCAAAAAACCAGGGCGGGAGCGACACTGTTCAAAATATTAAATCGTGGCCGTTGGATCAGGCGCGGGCCGATCCAACGGCTGGCGCTAACTCGACGATCGGCAGATCGGTGGTCCCAACACATAAAAACCCCCGACGAGCGATATAGCTTGCGATACATGAAAATGCGGGGCTTTTACGTTATAACTCAAGTTTTATAAAAACTTAAGTTTAAATGATAAAGCGGGGATATATGGTGCGGATGGCTCCCGACAGCGATATCGCATCGGCGAAATAGAGAGGAAGCATGTATATGGGCACGGAACCTTGCGATACGCCGATTGCGAAATCGCATCGGCGAGGGATGGATCGGAGGTATTTTAAAAGGGGCCAATAATGATCGCTGCGACCTCCGACAGCGATATCGCGTCGGAGGGGGGCAAATGAATTCGGAGGGAGGTTTTTATTACACAAAAGGGGCATTTTATGATCGGAGGAAGGGTTTAGTGCATCGGAAGAGGCCCGATAGCCTAAAAAGAGGGATTTCATGCTTTTGAGAAGGGTTTAGGCCTTTAAAAGGGGTTTTATGCCTTGAAAAAGGTAAAACAAGGCCAAAGATGGATTTTATATATTTGGAGGGGGATTTAATGCTTTGGAAAGGGTCCAAAAGCATTTGGGAGGTTTTATGGAGTGATGAAGGGTTTTATGCATCGGAAGGAGTCCAAAATGCATGAGAAGATGGTTTGAGGGGGAAAATGAGGGCTCTTGCTAAGCTTCAGGTAAACTTAGCAATTCCCAAGCACATTTATGGTTATTTTTCAACCAGGGGGAGGGGATAAGTATATAGGGGAGCTATTAACATAGTTTTAGTAGGGGGAGGGGAAATAGATAGGGAATTACATAATAGAGTTAGTAGTTAATATGAAATGTGATGAGAAAGTGCTAAGTATGAGATCTTAGGCTATTAAGGGGGAAAATGACTCATAGAGGAAGTATGGACATTCCTTGAGTAAAGCAGATCTTTACCAAGGCAACTGATATGAAAAATGATGAATCTGAGAGGTATCAAGCAGATCTTGACCTCTTTAGGGGAAGTTAGTGAGCATTTTAGGGAAAGAGAAGAAGGGGAAGTTAGACATGCCTCGCTTGAAGTCCTTCAAATGGAAAACTGCCTCATGCTTGAGATGTGAATAGATATGACACTTGAAAACATGCAATGGATCACTAGCCATGATTCTGCAACCATAAAGCTACCTACTCGGCCTACTCACCTAGCATTTTTTCTTCTTTTGGTTTGGGTGCACTTGAACTAGCATACCCAACTTTTCATTCTTTCTTGTTGCTTGTGCTCCTGTCTACTTCTACACTTATTTTAGCCAGGGGCTCAGATTAAGTTGTTGAGCACCCTTGTTTCTCTACCTAACTACAAATCTACCAAGATTAAGCTGTTTGGACAGATGTTCATTCTCTATATTCTACAACATGAAATTGAAACCCAGGGAAGCCAAGATTAAGCTGTTTGGCCTTCCCATGCTCGAAAACTGATCAAAATGGATTACTCATCAAGACTAGAACAAAGCAGTGGCATTTAGATTAGCTCACTTTCACGGATACTTCTCTGGCCATCTGTATCAAATGTGGAGCATTGCAGCAAGCAAAGTATGACATATTTGGCATGTAAAAATGTCGATCATGAAAGATGATTAACCTGCTGCAGTAGGAGGCTAACATAACCTACCTTTTTTAGAGTTGCAACATTAATTTAAGCAGAATCCTAAACCAGATGATATTGCCATATTACTAAGTACTCAAAATACTCATTTCCTCTTGTTTTCTTGTTAACCTTTTATGTCAAAGATCATTTTAGCTTCCAAATTATTTTCTATAGACAATTGCTTCTGTAATAGCCCTGGTGAAAATTCCATGTAATAAAATTAAATCAAGGAAATAATAATAACCACAGTTGATGGGACACATATTCCAAGATGAATGTTGGGAAAGACATCCTAGGGGGTGTTCATTTGGTTTATTATGAATAAGGAAATCAACAAATACAATGGCTAAGGCTTTGGAAAGGAAAAATGGAATTTTTGACCCATTTATTTATGAAAATAATGAAAATTTAGAGAAAAGGGAGGTGAAAGGTCACAGGTTGCATGTGAGGAGGAAATTGAAGGAAAATAATGGAAAATGAAGAAAATAGAAGCCTCATTCGTAAAAAGGCTTCTGACGGTCAGTTTGTGACCTTTTGTCAGTTGAGTTTCAGAGCTGTCTCATTATTCTCTCTCTCTCTCTCTCTCTCTCTCTCTCTTAGTCTTGGACACTTAGAGTTTTTTTGGAGAAATTTTGGGATTGGATCAAGAAAGGAAAACAAGGAAAGAGGAAGCAAAGATCAAGCAGGGAAAGGTAGGATCATGCAGCTACATTATGATTCATTGCATGTGTATTTTCCATGCTGTATTTGGCATGCATGGTATTGCGTGTGGCTCTTTTGCTGTTGTGGCATGGGTTTTTCTAGGTGTAACAGTGTTTTCAGCCTAGCCTATCCATTTCTAGGTAGCCATGGTGTGATAGGGTTCTCATGTTTTCGTTGATCTAGATTATCGAATGGATTCGAAGTTGAGTGAGGTGGATCTCTGAATGATAGAGAACATGGCCTAGTGGTCCCTGAACTTGACTGTGGATCACGGTAAATCCATTGGCCTAGTGACCCATGAGCTGGACTATGGGTTATGGTAAATCTAGGATTGTGTTTCCTTTGTGGGCCTAGGAATCCTTGCCAATGAATGGCAGGATATACAGTAAAGCCAAGAGGTGGTCTTGTCTCCGTTCAGCCTAGTAATCTCAGGTTTGGGATATGCACGAAATCCTGGAGAGTGGGTCTCGGTTTAGGGTTTAGTGATTCAGGTTTGGATTGCGGTAAAGCCTAATAGAGTAGGAGGCAAGGAAAATTCCTCATGGCATAGGTGGAGAAATTTGATGGCATCCATGGCTGTTTGGCCTAGTAATTAGGTGGATATCATAGTAAAGCCTATTATGATGTGTTCATTGTGTTTTCCTAGTGATTCGAGATGGATTATGCTAAAGTATGGTTTCTATTGATGAGGGTGAGGTGATTTAGCCTTGGTATTCCCTGGTTGATACTTTGGTTTGAGTTCCACATTCATGCTTGGAATATGGAACATGGGTGAATGGCTGAAGACAGATTTGGCTCAACCATTCTATGGTCGGGTGGGATGTGGAAGTCCCATTTCGTGTTTGGTTTTTGCATCATTAATGAAAGGTTATTTATCCTTGTATTTGTATGAACATTTGGATGGATCATATGTGGTTTATATGGTTGTACATTCATGAGTATTTATGTTGTTATTATGTTGGTTACATGTGTGTTTTATGAAAGCGTCTATGTCTGGATCTTAGCATGTTTTTACTTGTAAATGAATGGATAATGTCTCTATGGCCTAATAGATGATACTGCACCAAATGACATGAGGGAACAATGGTTCATAGCGATTCCCAGATAAGTATTGGATCCCTACATGTAATTCTGTTGTTTACACCTGTAGGTTACATGTTGATGATATGTTTTGACGAAATGCCTATCATGACTAGTAGGGGTTTGATTAAGGTCTTGTTTAACTTATTTATTTTTCATCATTGTTTCCCTATTCTTTGACTGATTTCAATCTATCATTCCATTTTGGGTAGTTACCTTGGCTCTGGGCCTAAAAAATTGGCTCAAATCTCAGGGACGTTGGCACAAAACTAGCAAATTGGGTCTCTAGACACTCGCAAGCAAGCCTGTGAGAGCAACTTTTGGTTTATGGATTCTCTCATGCCTATAGCATGAGAGAGACTAAATCTTAAGATGTCCATAACTTTAGTGGGAGCCAGGGACAAGATGTGTGAGTGGCTAAGATGTATCCTGAGGGTTTTTTTGCTTATGTGGATAGGTTGGTTGATGTGTTCCATCGATTCAACTTCCTTAAGGTCACATAGGAGGTTGAATCCAATCATAGTAGCCTCTCATCACATGCTTATCCCAGTTGGCTGGTTACTTGGGTAGATGTGTGAGGAGGGTTTTATAGAGTGGTATCAGAGCATGGTTCACCCCCCATACTAGATGTACGATATGTGTTGGTCATGCATGCATGTTAGTTGCATGTGTGTCTCTTACACTCCCATTTCATGTGCTTGTTACATTTGCTTGATGTTGATCATGATGGTAGTATGGTTGTCATGACGAACTTGATGATTGATTTTTTGGAATGCATCATTATGGGTATATGACTGGTTGCATATGGTTATATGTAACTTACATGTTGATTATATGTTGCGTTACTACATCCTTGTATGTCAGGTGCATTCTTGAATGTTTTGATTACATGTATCAGTCTTGTAGGTTGATTACAACAATTGATCACTTATGCTCGACTACATGCATTCATATGTATATGTAGTTCATTAGAAATTTCCTATGAATGTTGATAATTGCATGTGGAAATGTGTACAATGGAGTAATGGTTGTTGTCATGCATGATGTCATAGCATGCATTATTGATATGGCCTTGCATTGATGACTGGACCATAGCTAGAATGATGTTTATGTGTTGGTGCATTTATTTGTGTATGTCTATATGTTGTTATGCTTATGTTATGCATGTATCACACTCATTTAATGATCTTGCAGATAGGGTATCCTCGCCGAATTATGCTAAGGTATGTTTCTTTATTATGATTTGGTTTAGTTGACATATTATGCATTGCAGGAAAGAGACCAAATGGCTAGCAAGGTGGTAGACTACATATAATCTCACTATGAATCAGATGGGCAATGTGGTGTGGAGCACTCCTCAGATTTGGCAGATACCTTGAGAAGATTGAAAGAAGAAATAAGGAGTTTTAAGGCAGACAACGATCGGATGATATAGGCATACGAGAAACAAGAAGAGGTTAATGCTATACTTCTTCAAAGTTTTTCAAACTTGCAGTGACAAGGGCCACTTCAGATCAGCCATGGACATGAGGATAGAACTAATGGGGCATATTGTAGTAGGTCTCCTGGTAGACACATCTTGGATAGATCTGATATGGTGAGAGATGGCAGGTTTTTGGACACTCCGAATAAGACAGACGATGAGTACAAGTGCTATTCTAGTTTTTGTTCTGATAGGCACCATGATCGTCATCGCTATCATCCTTATAGGAGGAATGATAGGGGATACATACCAAATGAGTTTAAGAAAGGGACTCCACCTACTTTTGATGGAGATGTGAATAAGCCAGAAGATACAAAGGCTTGGATGCTTGGGGTGAACAAATTCTTTGAGATACATGATTAAACAAATAACATGAAGGCCAGAGTAGTGATATTCAGCTTGAAGGGTAAAGAAAACATTTGGTTGGAAGATGTTAAGCATGTCAGAGACATCAGCACAAATGATTTGAGTTGGCGAGAGTTCAAGAGGCTTTTCAAGAAAAAGTAATTGTTAGAAAGGTACTATGATAGTAAGGCCAAATAATTCTATGAGATAAATATGGGATCAATGACATATGAAGAGAACACGACCAAGTTTCTATATCTATTGAGGTATATACCGAATCTTACTGATGAGAAGACTAATGTTCAACAATTTGTCAGTGGTTTTTCATTAGAATTTAGAGATCATATTGAGTATGATGAGCCTCGGTCATTTGAGAACATTATCGGGAAACTGAAACATTGCTATGAACAATCAAAGCATAAGAATGAATCTTAGCAAGGATGGAATTGAAAAGACAAAGGTAAAGGTAAATGGAAGCCTAAGAGGATAAGGCCTCAGCGTGTAGATGAGAAAGATAATGTGGCACCAAAAAATAGATTATGCAGCTAGATGGCGACATGAGTCGTAGTAGCAACACAGAGGTGTTGGTATGGTATTGGTCAATTAGAGTGTTGGACATGTAGAAAGGAACGCCTTAAGAGATATTGTCCACAAAATCATGGTGGTAGGCCTCGGATATACAATGCATATGAGGCACAAACTCTTGGGGATGTAGCACAGAGCATTCCTCGTATCTATGCAGCAATGGACAACAGACAGACAGAACACAAAGAATCTATCATTGAGATGAACAGTAAGCTTTATGATTCTTTATTTCTATTTTGATTGAACCTCGATCTAATTATATCTATGTTAGTCCTGACTTGGTGGATAGGTGTGGTTTGAATAAGGAATTGCATGCAAAATCTTAGTTAGTGCAGTTGGATATAGGTACCAAGAAGCGAGTTCATCATTGGGTAAGAGCTTGTTCATTTGATTTGAGTGGTATGCCTATCATATCATATTTGAATGTATTACCATTGGGATCATACAGTATGTTGTTGGGAATGGATTGATTTTATCTTCATAAAACCAAGGTAAACTGTTATGAGAAATCCATTTAGTGTGTTGATGATAATGGGGAACCAAGAATCTTGGAGGGTAAGAAGAAATCCACATCAATTAAGATGGTGACAACTATGCAAGCAAAGTGTAGTCATGGGAAAGGGTGTATGTTATTTTCAATACACATTTCTAGTGATCATGGTAAGGAGGTTGAGGATGTACATGAATTGAGAAGGTACCCAGTTTTGTAGCAGTTTCAGTATCTATTCCCTGAGGAAATTACAGAGTTTCCACCTCACAGGGAGGTAGAGTTTTCAGCATAAAAAGCACCTTACAGGATGAGAACACTTGACTTAGTTGAGTTAAATATACAATTGAAAGAAATGTTGGATAAGGGATACACTAGGACAAGTGTATCACCTTGGGGTGCACTGGTCTTGTTTGTGAAGAAGAAATATGGAACTCTCATATTATCCATTAACTACAGGTAGTTGAAAAAAGTGACCATCAAGAACAGGTACCTGTTGCCAAGGATTGATGACTTGTTCAATCAGCTGAAGTGAGAAAGAATGTTCTCCAAGATCGACTTGAGATCAGGATACCATCAGGTATGCATCAAAGAGTAGGACATTTACAAGACTGCGTTTAGGACTAGGTATGGGCATTATGGGTTTGTTGTAGTTCCATTTGGCTTAACTAATGCTCCAGCTACATTTATGTGACATGTCCTTGATGAATAATGTGTTGTGTCCATATTTGGATAAGTTTGTTATTATGTTCATTGATGATATATTTGTATATTCTAAAAATGAGGAAGAGCATGTCGAGCATTTAACAACAGTGTTGAGGTTGTTGAGAGAGCATTAGTTTTATGACAAGCTTAGCAAGTGTAGTTTCTTTCAGATTAAGGTACATTACTTGGGGTGTGTGATCACCAAGGATTACATTGCATTAGATCTAGAGAAGATAAGAGCCATCATGGAGTGGGTAGCTCCAAAGAGTGTGGATGAGGTGATACCTTTCATGGGTTTGGCAGGCTATTATAGGAGGTTCATCAGGAACATATCATAGATTTCTTATCCTATGACATCATTGCAAAGGAAAGGTAGGAAGTTTGAATAGATAGAGGAGTGTGAGGCTATTTTTAAGAAGCTCAAGCAGTTTTTGACACATGCACTAATGCTACAGATTGCAGATCTAGACAAAGAGTTTGTAGTATGTACATATGATTTCAAGAGAGGACTTGGTGGAGTCCTTAAGTAGGATGGACAAGTGGTATGCTATGAATCACAAAAAATAAATGAGCATAAGCAGAACTACCTGACACATGATCTTAAGTTGGCAGCAGTTATACATGCATTAAATATGTGAAGGAGCTATCTTCTCAGCAGGAGGTTTGTACTGATGAATGATCATATTGGGTTGAGGCATTTGTTTGATCAGTTGAATCTGAATGCTAGGCAGGCTAGATGGTTGGCCATGATCAGTGAGTTTGATTTTGAGATAGGGTATATCAAAGGTAAAGAGAAGAGGGTGGCAGATGCTCCCAGCAGGCGAGTATAGGTAAATTACTTGGCAACCATGAGCTCCTACATGACAGAATTATCGGATAGGATCTTGTAGGCAAGTCAGTAAGATGTCAGGGATATAGAGATTGTGCACATGTTATAGTAGGGTGATGGTATATGTATGGGTGATATTACAAGTACATGTATAGGTACATGTAGTGGTACATGTACATGTGGCATTACAGGTACAAGAACAGGTATAGGTAAAGGTGTTGGTGCACAGGGTATGAATTATTTTGTTACAGTGGATGAATTGGTGAGATTCAGAGATAGGATATACGTGTGTGATAGAAGTGAGCTCAAAAAGGTGATCTTGAGATATTTTCATGCTAAACCTTATTTAGGTCACCCAGGTTATCAAAATACAATGACAACAGTAAAGGAATATTATTATTGGCTGAATCTGAAGAGGGATGTAATAGAGTTTGTGGCTAGGTGTTTTGATTTTCGGTGAGTGAAGGCAAAGTCCAAACATCCAGGTGGTCTGCTACATTTGACTGTGATTCTAGAGTGGAAACGGGAAGTCATTTCCATGGAATTCAACACATGGTTGACTAAGACATTGAGACAACATGATTTCATCATGGTTGTTGTGGACAGATTAACAAAGGTTGCACATTTCATTCTGGTGAAGTTACATTCTCATCTAGAGATGTGGCACAAGTATTCATCAAAGATGTGGTCAGATTGCATGGTGTTACAAAGAAGATTGTGTCAGACAAGGATGTGAAGTTCACATCCAAGTATTGGAAGGATTTATTTGTAGGTTTGGACACAAAGTTTTCCTTCATCACGACTTATCATCCACAGATAGATGGATAGATAGATAGGGTCAATAGAATATTGGATTACATGTTGAGGATGTATGTGAAACATCAACAACAGAAGTGGGAAGAGTATCTCCCCTTGGTAGAGTTCACATACAACAATGGTTATCAGGAGTCATTGGGGATGAGTCCTTTTGAGGCATTGTATGGGTGGAGTTGCAACACTCCCATTAGTTGTAGTGATGTAGTTAACAAGGTGTTGATTGGACCAGAGATGTTGGCAGACATGGAACATCAAATGCAGGAGATCAAGAAGAATCTAAAGGAAGCACAAGATAGGAAGAAGAGCATTCCAGATAGGAACGAGTTGTTAAAGGAGTTCCAGGTTGGAGAATAGGTGTACCTTCACGTCAAACTAAAGAAGATCTCCTTATGGATTGGATCATGTGCCAAGCTGGCACCATGGTTTTGTGGACCCTTTAGTATCATTGAGAGGATTGGGCCAATAACCTATTGAATTGCACTACCTCCGACAGTGAAAGTCCATGACGATTTCCATGTATCATTGCTTAAGGATTATGTTAAAGATGTTGATCATGTGATTGACTGGTCTATATTGTAGGTGGAACGAGATGGAGAATTCCAATCAGAGCCTCAATGTATATTGCAGAAAAAGGTATGCATGCTCCAAAACTGACAAATCAAGCAAGTTAAAGTGCAATGGAACCACTTTGGGCCTGATGAAGCTACATGGGAGTTGGTATATGAGATGTGGGCTATGTATCCTTCCTTGTTTGCATAATGAGGCAAAGTAGTTTTGGTATGGTGTTTTGGTATATGCCTTGGTATATGTTTTGGTATATGTTTTGATGATGTTTGGTATATGTACATATGTATATGGATGTTAATACCATCATGAGCTACGTTATAAAGCTCCAATAAGAAGTTTGGCTATATTGTCACTATGATGTCATGTTATTATGTTGTTATGTTGGTTTTCTTTTAACAAGGTGATTAGTGTAAATACTGCATCGGGATATGTTATAAAGCTCCAAGGGAAGTATGTTTGATTTTAAGTGGTTTTGTTGAGGCCTTGGTGTTGTCTAACACTTAGTACAGTGTTCCCCAAGGAAGAGGGTTTTGTAATAGCACTGGTGATCCGGGTTTGGATTATGGTAAATCCTGAGAGACTAGAAGGCAAGAAATTTCCTCACGATGTAGGTGGAGAAATCCAATGGCATCCATGCTTGTTTGGCCTAATGATCGGGTGGAGGTCATGGAAAAGCCTGTTATGATGTGTTTGTTGTGTTGGCTTAGTGTTTTGGGATGGATTACAGTAAAGTCTAGTTTCTATTGATGAGCGTAAGGTGGTTTAGCTTTTGTAGGCCATTGTTGGCTCTTTGGTTTGAATCCCACATTCATGCTTGGAATATGGCATGAGGGTGAATGGCTGAAGAGAGATTTGGCCCATCCATTCTATAGTCGGTGGAATTTGGAAATCCCATCCCGAGTTTGTTTTTTTGTATCATTAATGAAAGGTTATTCCTCCTTGTATTTCGATGAGAATTTTGAAGGATCACATGTGGTTTATATGGTTGTACTTTCATGAGTATTTCTATTGTTATTATGCTGGTTATATGTGGATTTTATGACAGCAGCTGTGTATGGATCTCAACATGTTTTTAATTGTAAATGAATGGATAATGTATCTATGACCTAATAGATGATAATGCAACAAATGACATGAGGGAACAATGGTTCATAGTGATTCCCAGATAAGTATCAGATCCCTACACTTAATTTTGTTGTTTACACCTATAGGTTACACGTTGATGATATGTTTGACCAAATTCCTATCATGGCTAGTAGGGGTTTGATTAAGGTCTTGTTTGACTTATTTATTTTTCATCATTGTTTTCCTATTCTTTGACTAATCTTAAGTCATCATTCCATTATGGGTAGTGGCTTGGGCATTGGGCCTAAAAAAGTGGCTCAAATACCAGGGATGTTGGCACAGAACTAGCAAATTGCATCTTTGGATGCTAGTAGGAAAGCCTGTGAGAGCGACTTTGGGTTTTTGGATGCTTTCATGCATATAGCATGAGATTGAATAAGGCTTAAGATGTCCAGAACAATAGTGGGACCCAACGAAAGGATGTTTGAGTGGTTGACATGTGTCCTAAGGGTTCTGTTATTTATTTGGATAGGTGGGTTGATGCGTTCTGTCAATTTCACTTCCCTAAAGTCACATAGGAGGTAGAATCCAATCATAGTAGCCTCTCGTCACATGTTTACCCAACTTAGCTGGTTACTTGGGTAGATGTGTGAGGAGGTTGTGCCAACTTCATCCATTGCTACTCACTAACTTCTCCATTATCCACATATGTTGTAGATGAATCTTTGTCACTAGCTTGATGAGGAGACAAATCAACCACATTGAAAATAGGTGAGATACCTATGCCTGTAGAGAACTCCAAATCATAAGAATCTGTAGAAAACTTCCTATGTGTCTTGCAAAGACTAATTTTCTTCATCTTAAGTTTATTATACTACCCTCTTGGAAATATCCCCTTTCTCAGGTGAGCTAAGACCATGTCCCCCACCTCAAAGTTCACTTCTTTTATTTTTAAATCTACTCTCCGCTTGTGTTTGTAGCTGTTTCTTGTAACATCTACTTAACTTGTTCATGTAAGTTACCCATTGTTGTTTCCAAGTCATCTTCATCAAGGCTTATTTGTTCAAGTTTGCCCAAATCTCATAGCTCACCAACTCTCCTAGGATCCACTCCATAGAAGATCTAAAATGAATTTTTTCTCGTGCTCTTATTTGGAAAATAATTGGATGGAAAATCAAGTTAGGATAATACATGGTCCCATTGCTTGGGTCGTTCACCCACCAAACTCCTCAATAGGTTTCCTAAATTTTTGTTCACAACTTTTGTTTATCCATCAGATTCTAGATGATAGGCTAAGCTAAAATTTAACTTGGTTCCAAGATTCTTCCATAAGGTTCTCCAAACACGTCGTGTAAACTGTATATACCTGTCCAAAATTATAATTTTTGGAAAACCATGCAAGCTAACAATCTCAGTGAAAAACAAATTAGCCACATTTGTAGCATTATTAGTTTTGTAGCATGGCATAAAGTGAGCCATCTTTGTAAATTTATACACAACTACAAGTATAGAGTCATTACTTCTGTAGGTTTTTGGTAAACCCAAAACAAAATCCATACACACCAAGTACCATGGTCTACTCGGAATGGGAAAATGACTATATAGTATATCATTCTGACTTTTCCCTTTTTCATGCTTACACACTCTATACTTTCTCACATACTTTTGCACATCCACTTTCATATTTGGCTATAAATAAAAATGGTTCAGTTGCCCAAGCATCTTATCAGCTCGAAAGTGTCATGTCAACCCTCCGTTGTGTTTTTCATGTATTAATTTCTCCCTTATATATAATTTCAGAATACATAGCTGGATGTTCTTGAATAATGTTAGGTCTCTATAATACTAGTGATTCCCCCATTACTATTGTCATTGTAGCCCTTATTTCTATTATTGTGCCCCTATTGTCCCCATATTGTTATTAGTGTGCCCCATAGAAACCCACTATTGTTATTGTTGTGCCCTTATGTTATTACTATTATGTCGTCTTGATTATATTGTGACCCCTTAAACTCCTATATATAGAAGGGAGGTTTAGTCATTTGTATCATTAAAGAATTTTTCATTTGTGTAATGTAAAGGAGGTTTCCCCCTCGAAGAGGCTAGAATCTAAGGCGACGATCTATCTTTCTATCCTTTTGTGAGCTAGTTTCATAACATTTGGTTGGAGAGCTTTGGATTCTAGGGTTTTGTTACTCCAAATAGGTCATCGTGGCATTTTCACTATAACTTTTTTTCTGTGATGTTTCAGAAGCTATAAAAAAAAACCTGTTTGAGACAAAATCATTATGAACTTTGGGTCCAAATTTCAGAGTTTGTCGCGCTATATTTTCGGAGATATGATCGAAGGAAGTAAGGGTTTTTGCAGACTCCCGAATTACATTCCAAACATGTGACCTAGGGAAAATCATCATAACTTTTGTTCTGAGCAGCATATTGAAATTTCGTAAGAAGCTTCAGAAAGAGGATAGCTTGTAGTTTTATGTGTATTAGTTTCAAGTATTAAGGTAGAAACAGTGAGACATGGAACTTCGTACAAGTTTTCTCTACTGAACTAGTCTATAATCAAGTCACCATGAGATATTTGGCACAACTCTTCCTTGGAGAATCCAATCTTGATCAAAATTGTAGGGTTAGAAAGAGAACTCAAAGGGCTACTTCTGGACCTGATTTTAGATATTCGAGATCCGCAGTTACAGAGATACAACAGATTCAATATCGAGCTCTTACAAAATGAAAAGAAAGGTGTGTAGTGTTTTTTAAATTTTGCGTAAGATTGGTTTGAAAAAATAGTTTGAAGGAATTCAAAGGGAATACTGAAGCATTATTAGCATTAATTGATGCCCCAAAGAAATAAAATGGAAACACCTAGTAAGCACCCTAAAAGTTCTAGCATGACTCGTGAAGAAGAGGAAGAAATGCAACATGATATATCAAAATTACAAGACCAAGTACAACAAATTTCACTCTCACAGAAGGTAACCGAAGCTAAGATGAATGGTGTGGAAGCTAATATGAATGGTGTGCAAGTTATGATGGATGGCGTGGAAGCTAAGATGGATGGCATGGACGCTAAGATGAATGGCATGGATGCTATGGAAGAATTGAAGATAAATTTGAATAAGTTACTACAATAAATGGTTAATAATGGTGAAAGGGTAGTAAAGGAAACTCATGATGAGAACAAAAGAAATGTTATTCATGATTTCATAGACTCTAATTTTGGATTGAAGACCCACCATGTTCCAAAAATCGATATGAGGAAGTTTGATGGCAAGGATCCCGGAACATGGATACTATAGATGGAGCAACCTTTTGATCTCCATAATGTTCAGAACACGCAAAAGGTACATATTGTAACTTTATATTTGGAACCAAATCAGTTTGTACGGTATCGATGGCTTTCTCTCGTAAACAGATTGTCACTTGGGCAATTTTTATGGAAGAAATGATAGCACATTATGAGGATAAAAAAAGCAACACCTTTTTTAGCCAATTGATAAATCTCAAACAAAAGGGTTCAATGATGGGGCACATTGAGCACTTCCAAAAATTGAACATAAGGGTAAACGATATTCCATAGGAGCATAGGATTGATGTGTTCATAGGGACTTTAAAGGATAATATCCAACATGAGGTTCACCTTTGGGAACCTGATTCATTGGAGAAGGAATTTAGGTTAGAAAGAAAAATGGAAGTGTTGTTGCCCCTAGCCTTCCAGAACCTACAAGGTTGACACCACAACAATTGGAAGAAAAAAGAGCAAAAGGGCTTTGTTACAGTTGTGATAGAAAATACACTAAATTCATAAGTGTGCTGAGAACAAATTATTCTACATAGATTGTGAAGAGGAGGAAGAAAAGGAGCAAGAAATGTCAAAAGAAGAGGATATACTCTAGGAAAAACCCTAGATAAATAATAAATGAATCCGACCATATCTTTTAATGCATTGGCTGGAATTACCACTCCTCATACTATCAAGATAAAAGGAAATATTCAAGAAGAAAAAGGTAATAGTGTTGATTGATTTGGGAAGTACCCATAATTTTATTCATTGTAAGATAGCCAAGGAATTGAATTTCCTCCTATATCCAGCACCAAAGTGTCAAGTGATGGTTGCAAGTGGAGGAAACATAAATTACTCTGGAAAGTGCCATAATATAAAGCTATCCATGGGAGAATATGTATTGAATAGCCCAATGCTTTCCATTCCAATGGGTGGTGTTGATGTTGTATTAGGAGACTAATGGCTACAATCCTTGGGTACAATAGCTTTTAATTTTCAAGAACTTTTCATGAAATTTTGTGCGGAAGGAAAGGAATTTGAATTAAGGGGTATTGCAGGGAAACCAAGAAAGATATTCAACTCTAATGGTATGAAAAAGATTCTAAAGAAGGAACAACGAGGCGTAATTTCACAATTATGTTTGCTAGAGGTTCCCACATCGAAGTCATCTATTTCTCCAGATCTCCAAAATGTCTTGGACACTCACTCCAAGGTATTTGAGACTCCCAAAGGCCTCCCACCTATTCGTGATCATGATCATGCTATTAATTTGATTCCAAGAAGTGTTCCTCTAAACATTAGGCCGTATATATATCCCTATGCCCAAAAGAGTGAAATTGAACGTATGGTTGCAGAAATTCTAGAGGCTGGTATAATTCAACCTAGTCAAAGTTCTTTCTCTGCGCCGGTAGTATTGGTGCACAAGAAGGATGGATCATGGTGCATGTGTCTAGATTATAGGGAACTCAACAAGCTCAGTATTAAAGATAAATTTCCCATTCCTATCATTGATGAATTGTTGGATCAATTGCATGGATCAATTTACTTCACCAAGTTGTACCTTCGTTCAGGATATCATCAAATTAGAATGAAGACTGAAGACATTATGAAAACATCATTTAGAACTCATGAGGGTCATTATGAATTTTTGGTCATGCCTTTTGGCCTTACTAATGCACCTTCTACATTTCAAGGTTTGTTGAATTCAATTTTCAAACCTTCCTTAGAAAATTTGTGTTAATATTTTTTGATGATATAATAATCTACAACAAGTCTTGGAAGTATCATGTTCAACATGTTGACAAGGTGCTCAAACTATTGGGGGAGAAATAATTATATGCAAAAAGCTCCAAGTGTTTCTTTGGAGTACAAGAGGTGGAGTATCTGAGTCATATTGTATCTCATGAAAGTGTTAAGGTAGACCCTAGAAAAATTAAAGCCATTAAGGAATGGAAACTCCCCACATCCATAAAGCATATGCGAGGATTTCTCGGGTTGACAGGGTATTATTGCAAGTTTGTTAAGAATTATGGGAGAATAGCAGCACCTCTAAAAACATTATTGAATAAAGATGCATTTTCATGGACTCCAGAACCAACAAAGGCCTTCAAAAATCTTAAAGAGAAAATGTGCCAAGCACCGGTATTAGCTACGCTAAACTTAACAAAAACCTTTATTGTGGAATGTGATGCTTCAAGAAATGGAATTGGTGTTGTTTTAATGCAAGATGAAAGACCCATTTCTTTCAAAAGTAGTCCAATCAAAGGAAAGTATTTACACAAAGCTATTTATGAGAAGGTAATGTTGGAAATACTACATGCACTTAAGAAATGGAAACCCTACCTAATGGGAAGACACTTCAAGGTAAAAACGAATCATGATAGTCTTAAATACTTTTTAGAACAATGATTATCCTCTAAAAAGCAACAAAAATGGGTCGCAAAGATGTTGGGTTATAACTTTGAAATCATCTACAGAAAAGGGAAGCAAAATGTTGTGGTAGATGCACTCTCAAGAAAGCATGAGGATGTGGAAGCATTGTTGTGCACCATTTCTATTATCCAACCAGATTGGATAAACGAAGCAAGGGATGAATGAAAGACTGACAAAGAAGTGTGGGCACTCATTTAGAAGTTACAACAAGATCCCGATACATCTGATACATTTAGCTGGAAAAATGATTCATTATGGTACAAAGATCACTTATACCTATGTAATAATTCCCAACTCAAACAAAAGATTCTTATGGAATTGCACACTTCTCCCTTAGGAGGGCACTCAGGATTTTTAAAAACTTACTACAGGGATAAGAAGGAATTTTTTTGGGATGGCCTTAAAT
This sequence comes from Pinus tabuliformis, assembly GCA_031772625.1. Taxonomy (NCBI): domain Eukaryota; kingdom Viridiplantae; phylum Streptophyta; class Pinopsida; order Pinales; family Pinaceae; genus Pinus; species Pinus tabuliformis. The sequence continues at coordinate 374,291,621 of CM062818.1, forward strand.
CGGATATTCAAAAGTTTGTGGCAGAATGTTTTGTTTGCCAACAAAATAAACTTGAAACAAAGAAGACCCCAGGTCTATTACAACCTTTATCCATTCCAAGCCAATGTTGGGAGGATGATTTAATGGATTTTATCACAAGTTTACCCAAGTTCGAAGGAAAGAGTGTCATCATGGTGTTAGTTGACAGACTTACCAAGTATGCACACTTTTGTGCATTATCGCATCCTTTTAAAGCCAATACAGTTTCTACTGCATTTACGGAAATAATTCAAAAGCTACATGGAAACCCAAAGATTATTATAAGTGAAAAAGATCCCATTTTCACTGGAAATTTTTGGACAAAATTATTTACTTGTCTCGGTACTCAGTTAGCTCATAGCTCATCTTATCATCCTCAACCTGATGGGAAAACTAAGATAGTAAACAAATGATTGGAAGGATATATTCGTTGCTTTTTATCTCATAAACAAACATAATGGGTCAAATGGTTACCTCTGGCTGAGTGGTGGTATAACATTCCTTCCATACTGCAGCAAAAATGACCCCATTTATGGCACTTTACGGATATCATCCACCATCCATCACATCATATTTAAGAGAAAATTATAAGGTTCAAGTAATGGAACATCACATCGAGAATCAACAACAAGTTCTCCAACTCTTAAATGATAACCTCATGTTGGCGCAGAATAGAATGAAACAACAGGCAAATCAACATCGCAGCTAAAGAAGTTTTGATGTATGTGACTGGGTATTCATATGGCTAAAATCATATAAACAAATGTCCCTCAAGCAAGCTAAGAAGGATAATAAATTATCACCAAAGTATTATGGTCTTTACAAGGTGTTGCAAAAGATTGGTACTATGGCATACAAATTGGAGCTTCCTGCAGCTTCTAGAGTGCACCCAGTTTTCCATGTTTCTTGTTTAAAGAAGGTTATCAGTGACAAGCTCCCAGTTCAAACAATATTGCCAGAACTTGACGAGGAAGGAAAAATCATATTGGAACCGGAAGTAGTCACAGAAACAAGAACTCAACGGCTATGAAATCGATCAATTTCGGAGTATCTCATCAAGTGGAAGAACTTATCCGCTGAAGATTCCACATGGGAGGATGTGAATTTTATACAAAAGCATCCAGAACTACTCAAGTGTTGAGGACAATGCTTTTAGGAAGGAGAGGGGCATGTTAAGTCCATATAAGACTAGTGATTCCCCCATTACTATTGTCATTGTAGCCCTTATTGTTATTATTGTGCCCCTATTGTCCCCATATTGTTATTAGTGTGCCCCATAGAAACCCAATATTGTTGTTGTTGTGCCCTTATGTTATTACTCTTATGTCGGCTTGATTATAAGACTCCTACATATAGAAGGGAGGTTTACTCATTTGTATCATCCAAGAATTATTCATTTGTGTAATGTAAAGGAGGTTTCCCCTCGAAGAGGCTGAATTCTAAGACGTTGCTCTATCTTTTCTATCTTTTTGTGAGCTGGTTTTTCTAATAACATGAACTCTTTCCATGGGCCTCTATCTCTATTTATAGGGTTCTTGCATGCTTCAAACTATTCTTGAAAATCAACATCAACTTCATGCAAATCCTTTAAATAGTCAAACCCTAAGGCTTGTACTTGAATCTCTTAGATAATCAAACTTATACTGCTTAAATCATCAACTACCTTATTCTTCTTTCCACTGATGTGCTTTAAAATAACGATAAAACTTTCTAGGAACTCAATCAACTTTGCATGCTTATGATTCAACTTAGGTTTCTACATTATATACCATAATGCAAAATTGTCCGAGAACATTACAAACTCCTTAGGAATTAAATAATGCCTCTAATGCTTGAAAACCTGAATCAGAGTGTAGAAGTTTTTGTTAGAAGAAGAGTATTTATGCTTTGAGTCATCTAGCTTCTCAATGAAATATGCAATAGGTTTTTCCACTTCCCTCAGTATAGTTCCAATGGTTATCCCGCTAGCATCACCCCTTACTTGGAAATGATGATTGAATTTGAGAAACTTCAACATTGGCTTCTCAATGATCTTATTTTTTAATAGCTATTTTTTTTTTCTTCCATCGTTGTTGTCAAACAAAATGGCTTCCTGTCTTCTTAATCATATCTGGGATGGGTGCACAAATGCAACTAAAATTGTTATTAAATTTCCAATAGAAACTAGCTAAGCCATGAAAGCTCCTAACTTCGAAAAAATTCTTGGGTGAAGGCCACTTTACAATTGCCTCTATTTTCTTTGGACACATTTTCAATCCATATTTGGAAATAGCAAAGCCGAAGTATACTAACTCAGACTTCATAAAAGAAAATATCTTCATGTTAATTAGCAACATTTCTTGCTACAATCTTTCTAAAACATATCTCAATTGTCTAAGATCTTCTTCTTTCATTTGGATGAAAATTATGAAATCATCCAAGTAAACAATAACAAACTTAGTAATGAATTCCTTCAATACTTTGCTCATTAAACTCTTGAAGTTACTTAGTGCATTTGTCAGCCTAGGTGGCATGACCAGCCACTCGTACAACCCATCATTGTTCTTAAAACTTGTTTTCCACTTGTCCATTTCTCTAATCTGGATCTGATGGTAACCACTTTTTAGGTCAATATTTTAAAAGTAAGCTTCTCCACTCAAGCATTCCATCATATAATCCATCTGCGGCAATGAAATATTGTATCTGATAGAGATCTTATTGATTAGTCAAGAATCTGTACACATCCTCCACTCTTCACCTTTCTTTGGACATAGTATTATAGGCACAACACATGGACTCAAACTCTCTATTACCAACCATTTGTCTAACATTTCTTGAATCCATTTCCTTATTTCTTCATTTTCCTTGGGTTCCATCCAATAAGCAACTTTATTTGGAAGACTTTCTCTTGGTATGAGATCAATTCGATGGTTGATACTACTTTTAAGTGGAAACTCACTTCAAAATTCATATACTACAATGTATTTATAATCATACAGATTTTCTTGAACTTCAATAGGTAAATTTGCAATTTTAGTGTGCATAAGTATTACCTTTGGTTTGCATACTACTGCATAATTGACCTACTCTTTCTCCATTTGTTGCAGAAATTCTCTGCGATTTAACAACAATACTTTTGAGCTGCTTGTTTCAGTTGTACTCTCTTCTTTCAACGACACAAGAATATGGTGGATGTCATCCTTTTCAAAGGTATAGGTTTTATTCTCTCCATCATTCACCACCTTCCTATCAAATTGCCATGGTAGACCCAAAAGGATATGGCAGACATCCATTGCCATGGTATCACATTTTTTTTTCCTTATATCTTCCTATCAAAAACTCTACTTCACTTTGTTCACTAATCAACAATTAGAAACCTTTTTGTAAACATGATACCTTGTATGGTGTTAGGTGTTTAATCCTATTCAATCTTAGTTTTCCACTATTTCTGTGGAAACTATATAATTAGTACTTTCATTGTCAATCACTACTTTCTAGCACTTCCCTTTCGCTTTGCAAACAATCTCAAACAAGGATTTTCTTTGGGTTGGTTAAGAAATATCTTTGCTTGGCTTCAACAAGACTTTGTTCAACATCAAGGCTTCTCCAGTCTCTAGCACATTCTATGCCACAGGTGCTTGAGCTTATGTTGCTTCTAGTTTAGCTATATATGCATCTATCATGTGTTCTCATTCTCAAGAAACTCAAAATATCGTAGACCCAGTTTTCTACAATTGTAACATTGGTAGACAGACTCTCTTCCCCTTCCCATACCTCTACCTCTTTGGTAAGGTATTACTCCTTTGAATTCACTTCCTTTTTACGACTATACTTGATACTTTGAGCTTCCAACATCATTCTTTTGAGATGGAGACTTTCCTTTTCCATATGTCTATACTTTTCCCTTAGCATTACCATGACCTATTCCTGAGTTCTGTTTTCATATTATCTTCTATTCTACCTTCAGGGCATGTTGATATTCTTTTTCCATTCTATTTGGAATCATCTTTCCAAGAATTGATTAGGCCTATTTAGGATTTTTTCTCATTTTTTATTTAGTAATTAGCCCCCTCCTCTTAATTTTTAGGTAAGTATGGCTTAAGGCCTTATTCCTAGGCATTTTTTCATCTCATCTATCTTGTTTTATTTGTTTTTTTTAAACTTCCTTACCTATCAAGATCTTTATGCCCCTATCAGTTTCTCCCTATATCCTTACTAACCCCTCGTTTTTTATATAAATAAGATTGACCTTGTGTTCTTTCTCATTCTCTTGAGAGTATTCTCCCTTGCTCATTTGTTCTCCTAACTCACTACTATGGATCTTTATGGTTCAAGCAATAGGGTTTGATTTTTTTGACGTAAACAAGTATCCTCCCAAGCTCAACAAGAAACAAAATCCTCTATAGAGACCCACTAGGCTCTAACATAATTTCAATTTGAAATAAAGGTAATGGAAGCAGAGGTGAGGATGGGAAGTAGATACATTGCAGAGAAGGTTGAAAGGTGATTAGGAAATTTATTATTGATGGAAGACATATTAAGGACTTACTACTTCTTTATTTGTAGGAAACTCATTGTTAGCTAGGACTCCACTTCTCCTACTTTTTTTGGACTATCATAAATGACATCAAGGAAGGCTTCCCATGGAAAATGTCTCCACGGTATAGTTGAAGAATATTCAATGTAAAAATAGTGAGAATCCAATCATGTCTACTATTAACTCCTAAGATTTTATGGCTTTTAATACTGCATTTCACATAAAGATAATTGGAGTACGTATAAGGATTGTTGGAATATATTGTAATTCATTCGATATTGGTTATTACTCGCAAACATCCTCATAAAACGTGCATGAAATGAAGTTCTTGTAAACTAGCACTCAAAAAATAAAAAATAAAAGTCTCTTATTTTGTTAAACCATTTGGCTAGAATCTAGGACAACATCTCATTGCAATAAAAAAAAATTCAATATGACAATCAATCTAACAATCATTGTGACAATGTTATATTACATTGCAATTTAGTCAACGTTGCATTTTTACATTACGAAACTGAGGCTTTATATTAGGTTTATAATTTTTAAGGTTTAATATTGGGTTTATAATTTATAATATTAGGGTTTATAATATTAGTATTTATGAGATTAATATTAGGGTTTATATTTATAGGGTTTAATTTTAATCCCCTGGGTTTATAATATTAAGGTTTATAATTATACTGTTTATAATATTAATCCTAGGGTTTATAATACTAATATTAGGCTAATATGTCATTATTAGGGTTTATAATATTAATTCCTAAGAGATTAATATAAAACCTAAATGTTAGGGTTTTATAATGTTAGTGTTTTATATTAGGTTTTAATACTATGACTTTGGAATGGTACAAAAAGCTATCTAGTGTAACATTGTGGCAAACATTGTCTCAATACGACAATCAATATAGCAATCATCCTGGCAATGTTGCATTACATTGAAATTTATTTGACATCACATTGTTACATTACAAAGTTTTGGTTTAATATTAGGCTTATAATATTATGGATTTTTAATATTGGGTTTATAATATTAATTACTTGGGTTTATAATATCAATAATCCTTCTCTGCAATGGAAGAATCATACCAATAATATACGAAAGACAATGGCAGAAGCATATCAGTGTGCCCTGAAGGCATAAGAGAAGAGGAGGGGATAATTACTAAATAACAAATGAGAGCAAAGCTTAACTCTACCTGATCTATTCTTGGAAGGATGATCCCAAAGAATAGACATCTGAACCTATCAAACTTGTGTTAAAATATAGAAGGATATTTGAATGTAGGCTTTTATGACTTTAAGTATTTAGATATATGTCTTCTATATCCATCACATAAATCTATTAATTTTCAACACATTTCGAACCAAGATATCTAATTATCTTGATGACAAAACACATTACTTGGTGTGAAACACATCGGAAATTAATACATTTATGTGATGAATCTGGAAAGGATATGTCTAAACATAGAAAGATGTTATTCCATGCCAAAAAATAATGATAATGAAAACCTACACTTAAGCAGTTCGTTCTATAAATCACTTTTTGTTGTTGAGAGAAGTTGATCAAACTATTTATCATGTTGAGGCATGAAAGACAAAAATTAGTCATAGGTTACGGACTTTATTTCTAAGGGAGTAAGTCCCTATCATCACATCAAGGTGAATTTGTTTCTAAATATTACTGTACTTTTTTTCTCATATATTTTAGACTATGAATATAGCTTAAATGTTTAAAAACATTAAAAATAGAATATGATAAAGCTAAATAAAGAAATTTTGACATAATTCAAATTCTAATCTTAACATCTAATATATATATTTTTTTATTATATAAATTTTAAAAATAAAATTGTAAATAATATAAACTTATTGGTATATTTAAATGAGAGTGACGATTATGGGTGTCGAGTCATGTATGGGTGTGGGTGGTGGGAGATATTATGTGAAATATAAGGTGATGGTGGGGAATATGTTATGTAAAAAGTATATTATGTTTTTCATAATATCATCCCCTACCTCAACCCTATTTTATGTCACCCCACTCTTATGTTTTGGATAATATCTACCCCCACTAGGAACCTAAATATAACAATAGTTTTGGGGCGGGGGGGGGGGCGGGGATATTATGCAAAACACGATTTAGTGTGTGTGTGTGTGTGTGTGTGTGTTGGGAGATAGCTTGGAAATAACACTTAATTCAGAAAACATGTAAGATTGATTTGTTAACTTGACTAGAAAGTTCAAATATTTTCTCAACCAAAAATCCCTCATTTTAGAAATGGTTGGATATCATTAATACAATAAATACATGATGTAATTGTGTGATTAAAAATAATTGAAATATATTTGTTTGTGCATGTGCACATCTCTTTTTTCTTCTTTTTGGTATCAAAGCATAGGAAAATGTAAGAGGAATACATTCAATCTGAGGCTGAGGAATACATTCAATCTGAGGCTGAGAAATACAAGTCAATGGCTTTAGGGCTATGGCAGAGAAGGGGAACTGTTTGAGGAACATCTGGGCTATAGTGATCAATCTTGTATCCCTTTCTCATTTGTAGCTCCTAGAAATCGAATGTTTCACCTGCAATTTCATGAAGCTCCCGGAGATCTTGTTATTGCCACACAAACATCAGTGGTGTGCCTAAAATTGATGTTTGACTGGATCTATCACAATAGTAGTTGATCTTTGCTTGAGAAACAATTTTTCTTCTTGCTCTAGTGTTTGTTCAGTAGAAATTCCCTGAGATCACTGATTTTGATAACTTCGCCTCGGTACAACATGCGAAGAACACACTCTCATATGCTCAATATGTCGTTATAGATGGTCTTTCCTACATGAACATGTTGGAAATATTTCCAGAGAGGTCAAAGTGAAGAACAACTGCAAGGCAAGGTGGGGTCTTCCTTTGGATTTCATAGAAAATCAAGGTGGACATCGTGACAATAGAAACAAAGCCGTAGACAATAAGGCATAGTGTATTTTGTTTATAAGTTAGATATTTATAAATTTTATTTGCTGAAGGTCACTGGTTGTAGCAACAAGAACTATCAGGTCCATATTGACCAGAATCCAATAGAGGAATCTGCACAAAGTGGTTGAAGGCCTTATATTACTGCCACCAAAAAGTAAAGAAAGCCACGTGATCCGTCATAAGAGTTGTAAGCAGTGCACGAGGTAATAATAATTATAGAGTAATTTATGATTTTAATCATGGGGCAAATAGTTGTTGAAAAATTTAAAGGGTCAAACTTCTATACATGGAAGGTGAAATTCCAAATGAATTTGATGCATAAAAACCTGTGGAGCTTAGTAAAAGGATTAGAACCAATAGCCAAAGATCTAAAACAATTAGTTGAATGTCAGAAAGGGGAAGAGAGAGCTAAGTGTATTATAGGACTATCTTTGTCAGATTCACAACTTCACTTTATAGATTTAGGAAAGTCCTCTTCACAATTATGGGAATGCTTAAGTAACATATTTAGAGAAAAGGTCGTGAATGCAAAGTTCTCTTTGGAATTGCAATTATTCAAATTAAAAATGCATAATGGGGCATCATTGTCTACACACATAAATGATCTAAAATCATGCATAAGGTAGCTGGAGGAAATTGAGGTAAAATAGAAGAAGATGATAAGGCTATTTTGTTAAATAGTTATCTTCAAAGTATGATAATACTATTTTTACCTTAGGTCAATTTTCCTCTCGATCATGAGATTAAATGATTGCAACACTCTTAGCAGAACAAAAGAGGATGAAATCATGTAAAACAAAGGACAACTCACACGATAAAATGACACTATTCTCTAAGGACAGAGTCAATAAAAACATGAGCTCAGTTGATTTTTTTTACTATCGAAAACATGGACATACAACCTTCAATTGTAAAATTCATGCCATACATCTTTTAAATAGAAAATAAAAGGAATTGACTAACATAGCTACTATTGAAGACTTGCAAGAAGCCAACCTTCAGTACTTCTCAGATTGTGATAGTGATAATGAATTTAATACATAACCTATCATGCTTTTCTAAAGTAGCTATCAGTTATAATATTTATCAATGTGTGTATGTGTGTGTGAAGAAAGGTGAGTTGCATAATTGACTATTGGATAAGCTTTGTATTTAGACAGGTTACCTATATAATTGGAAGTGTGTATTTTGGTGCATACAACTAGGATGGAAACTTGTCCATAGAGATATCAATATCTCAACTATTCTTCAGGGTAGTTAAGAAATGTCAATTCTCCAAAGTTTCTCAACAATGGTTGGAGGCGGATATGCTTCAAATGAAGATCAAGTGGTAGCTCGTGTGGTGGTGAAAAAGAGTAGTGTCTGCAAGATCCCAGAATGAACATAATTATTAATGAAGAACCTATTAGACTTGATATAATTTATATGTAATTTTTGACTTATGTAATAACGTAAACGTTAAGGGGGGAACTTGGAAATAACGCTTATTTTATCAAATAGGTAAGATTGGTTTGTTGAGTTGGTTTGACAATTGAGATATTTTCTCAACAACAATCCCTCATTTTAGAAATGGTTGGATCTCATTAATACAATAAATACATTGATGTAATTGTGTGATTTAGAATAATTAAATATATTTGTTTGTGTGTCCGCACAACTCATTGTTCGTTTTTTGGATATTATCCAAAACATATTATTTTTTACATAAAATATCTTGCATAATATCTTCCTCATATATTAATTTTTGCATAAAACATCGAGCATAATATCTTCCCCAAAAACCATCTAAGAGTGAGGGTAGAGTTAGGAGAAGATATTACTCAAAAACAACCCCACCCCACTTCAAGGTGTGGTTGGGGTGAGAGAGATATATTATGAAAAATATAATATGTCTTGGAAGAAAAATACTATACAAAACATAGACATAATCACTGAAAATAAAAATGAAAGTAAACAAAGAAATTATACAAACAACACCCAACCCTTTATATAAAAATAAAAGTAAAAAAAATACATTTATTAAAAAAATTAAATCAAAATAATAAAAACTAATATATAATACATTACAAATATGAGTACATAATATAAAACATTATAAAATATTGTCTAAAATATATTCCGTTACTTTTTTTTTTTCTTTTTTTTTTTTTTTTTTTTTTTTTTTTTTTTTTTTCTCCGAAGGTGGCAAAACCTATCAAACTCAGGTGTCAAACCAACAGTGAGGATAGCCATCTCTGGCTGCTATCCGCGAATGTCGGTTTGACTCATCAATGTTATCAAGGAAAACCACGCCACCTGTAATAACCCGCTGGTGGTCCGTAAGGGAGCAGGCTTTCACTCCTGCCAGATGCCTTTGGGTCTTGGGCCGTTAACCTGTTTCCTTACGTCCGAGGAAGACGAGCTCTTAGCCAAACAGAAGCAGTTTTACGGCATACTCCAGGCCGGTATTCCGTTACTTATCTTAATATTTGCTGTAATATATTATTATATATTATTATTTTTCTTACAATTTATTATAACATTCTTAAATCATTTGATAAAAGATATGAAAATCCAAAATTGATGAACGTTTAAAGTCTAAAAATTATATTTTTTTTACCAATAAAATCTAAAATAGGAAGAACAAACAACCATTCCATTGTACAAGATGAACGTTTAAAGTCTAAAAATTATATTTTTTTACCAATAAAATCTAAAATAGGAAGAACAAACAACCATTACATTGTACAATATGAATAATTAAAGATACTTTAAGTTGTTAAAGTGACAATCAAGTTGTGTTTTTTCACAAATTATTTTCCGCCTGTTCCTACAATTTGTGTGGGGATCCTCTCCAACGCAATGGCAGCATAATAATGGCACGCCGTCAAGTTTTTCTTTGTTCGGGTTATTGTGAGGTCCGTTTAACTTTTTAATAGGAAATATATACGCAGCTTTTCTCCGTTTGAATGATTGCGAGGCCCCTTCCAAGAAAGGGTATTCAGAATATGATGCCCACTAAATAAATTGTAGCCAAAGTATTCGGCCACTAAATTGTCTTCTCAACGTTAACGAAAGAGGACAAAATCGGAAAAATAATGTATTCGTCCACTAGATAAGGTTGGCCAGGGCAAGTAGATATGTGTCATTTTCCAGCATTTAAACGTACCGAGCTTATCATTCAATAAAAATGTTAGACCAAATCTAAACAAATTACACCAAATCTAATCAAAATGTATAGTTGGATACCTTTGACTAAGTAGATAGGTGTACCTAATCTAGTGTAATAAAGTTGGGAAGATATGTGTCATTTTCTATTTTTTAATTTGATGATTTCAAAAGAAATCAACCTACCATCACATGGAAATATCACATCAAATTTAATTAAAGTATTTATTTTGGTGCAATATACACTTTCAAATATTTTTTAAGTTTTCAAATTTTAATATATTTGATAGGGCATTAATATTATTATTTATAATATATTTTTTATATATATAGATTTTGTTGTAATATGCAAGTTAATTTTATTTTTTATCAAATATGAAATTGGTAATTTTTTTTTACAATTATGTCTGATTAAAAGTATATGTGTTTTTTATTATATAAAATCATATATTTAAATCTGAAAAAATATAAAATATGTATATAGTAGATTTTCGTAATTAATATAAATAAATTTTTCTTCAAACGGAAAAAAATATTTCATAAATTAATTTAATATTTAATGGAGTCATAATCATAAAATTAAATAGTTATTGCTCTGAGAAGTGGATTTTATAATTCAATATGAAAGCAATGTGTGATTCAGTAAGTACTCAATGTACAAATACATTATTTAATATACATAATTGATTAAATTTAATTTAAAGCATTAAAAATATTAATAATCTCACTCCTATTGTACTAGCTCTATTCATTTTTAAGATTACAACCTAATATGAAAGGGACCTCATAAAAATATGTCGCTTTCACTCTAAAAGCAGTAAATAAAATGTTCCCATATCTGATAAAATAATTAAAAACTAAGTAAATAATTAAATCTTATATTTACGTTATAAATATTTCTATATAAAACTTAAATAAAAATATTAATATTTATGTTTACTAATTAATTAATATATATATATATATATAAGAGGTACAATAATAATTAAAAGTAAAATAGTTTATTTTTTTTCTCAGGAGAGGAACAAAAAAAATTAATATAAAATTGATATGAGAGATTCAAAAAATATTATTAATAATAAAGATATTTAATGTAAATTATAAATAAAATATTTGTTGTCCAATATTAAATAATATTTAACATAGAATCTATTAACCCAAAAGTATATTAATTTTACATTTTGCAATTTAATTTTAATATAAATGTTTTTACTTATATTTAAGTTTTTTTTACTTGTTTATTAATTCTACCATAAAAATAAGTTAAAATGTTTTTACTAATCTTTAATTTATATATTCACATAAACTAATGATCTAGTAATTTTATAATTAAAAATTTTATAAATACAAAAATTATAAATATGTTGTGTCAATAAATAAATATACAATAATAATTCAACTTTAAATTATTATAGAATTAGATATCAAATTGGTAATTTGAAGTTTTTATAAAAAAATCCATACATACTCTACTTTCTTTCTATCTCTTTGAAAAAACAAATACAGCAATATTAAAGAAAAAATAATAATTAATGAATTTAGACTTCTGTGATCCATAACATTGTTTAGAAAATCTTCGGCAAAATCACATAATCAATCTTTTGTCGACGCGTTTCGAACCAACTAGTGTGGTTCATCGTCAGGACAAGTTTATTCTAACACAATAGAATAAACCAATTTTATTCTAACACAAAAAAAATAAAAAATAAAAATCTTCAAAATCTTCTTTTACCATTTTGAGGTTATTTGACATACACATAGTATTTACTTGACTCATGCACATCTCTGATTAGATTTAGATGTTTTCGCTAAAGAGTGCTCCCTAGTGGACTTGTCCTACCAAAACCATTCACTTTTGTTCTCTTGAGTGAATCTTGATAGGGTCCCTAAGCCTTTCCCATACCTTCCAAATTCGTATTATTTTTCTCATTCTAGAGTACTAAATCTTCCTTTCATCTTCCCTTATCGCACCTTCTATATCTTATCTCATAATCTCTTTTCCCTTTCATCTATCCCATTTAATCATTTATTCTTGGACTAGGTATTTTTTTCTTGGTTCTTTACATCCCTTCCATCATCACTTTCCTCAATCTTATTGCTTTTTTCATCACAACCATCTTCTCTGATATCTCTTCTTCTCTTTCATTTCCATAAGGATTATCTTGCCATGATCAATAATTATATATCGTCTGTTTTTTTACTACCTTGTTATTCTTATTTCTCTGTATCTTTTAAATCAGGTCATACTTCTCACCTCCCTTGTTTCTTTTTTATTCACTTTCTAGCGTTTTCAATGATGACTTTTTTTTACTCTGCATTTATATTTATTCATCTCCTCGTTGATGTTATCTCACCCATCTTCGATGTTATCTCACCCATAGTATGAAAAAATTCGCAAAATTACGTTTACAATAATATAAACGCCAAGAACCTGGCAATCAAAACAAAAAGAATGGCTTTTAAAAAAAATAAAATGCAAAGTCATTTAAGATCAGGGTTAAAATTATGAAAAATCAATAGAATAAAACACTATACTTATGCTCCAGTCAAATTCAGCGATAAAAGGTCCTTGATTTTCCCTAAGTAACACGATCTTTTGAGTTAAATTATTCATCACCATACTTTTGGGTGAAATTCTTCACGTATCATAGTGATGGAAACAACACCATATCTTTTTCTGTGTCTCACTCGTTGGAATAAGCTAGGAAAATAATTTATAAGATATTTATAAGATATTAGAGAGTACAAAATATTTTATTGAATTTTTGCAATTTATTTAGAAAAGGAGTTGTTTTTAGTGTGATTTTTTGGAGTTGTTTTTAGTGTGATTTTTTGCAAGTTTTTTTAGTGGATTTTTTGGGTCTAATTTCTCTAAAATCTGGTAGGAATTTATTGAAATCAGAAGCTTGATGGGTAATCTTTGCACAATCGGAATGCCCAAGGTTTTTTCAAGAAAACTAGTTTAAATAACACAAATCAAGATTTCATCTCAAATTTTTCCCCAAATTCAAACACCAAAAAATCCAAAAAATCACACTAAACACAACTCCTTTAAAAAAAATCACTATCTAACAATCCAAAACCCATTCCACAAGGTTATAAACCACTGTGTAGTAAGCAATCTTTAGCACATAGATTTATTTGGAAACTAGTTAGGGATAAATCTTTTAAGTTCTACGCTCAAATGTTGACATTACATTCCTACAACATGGTGATAACGTCCACCAGGTATGACACCTCAGAAATTTTCAAGTATTTCAGTTAACAAAGCTCAAGGTTGAGAGCTTAACTCCATGTTCAAGCACCTCTCATCTCATTGTAACTTGACACGTATACACTAATGCCTTATCTACTCCCTTTTCTGCTTTCTTTGAATTTAAATAACTTGCAACATTTGTGGAAGGGAAAGTGAAAATGTGATAGAATTTGATTTCATGTATATGGAATCAAAATATTTATAAATTGTTGTTTTAAGACCTTTTCCTGAAACACTTTTGGTGTTTTTATTTTAAACTTCTTCCCCTTTATCCTCTGTACGAGGTTTAGAAAATTTTCGGTAAGTAAATATTTTTTTATTTTTTTATTTTTCTTAACAAATTAGTCACAGTCATTTTGTAGTTAGTTTGTTTTTATAATTTTTTTTATAAAAAAATCTAATTATACTATACCAATCTTATAAATCCCCTTTGATGGCATACATCCCCTTGAAATAACCAGGGAAATATAAGATGGCATAAATCCCCTTGATATAAGAAGGGAAAACTAGGACATTTACATTATTTATTCTTATTAATCGTCTTGAAACAACAAATTGAAACCACGACAAATGAAATCCAAGAACATAGCTATCAACACCATCACTAAAAGAATTAAAGGTGCTTGAGGTATAGGAATTAAATTTTCATTGAACATTAAATACTAAATCTTGTCATAATCCCCATTCAAAATGGTTGGAAGTAAAAAAGGACTGTTTGCATTGGTGGATGACATTTATCAAGTCTTGGGATTGGTTTCAATTTTCTTAAATGATTGAACGTCAGTTATAATTCAAATTAAATTGACCAAAATAAGAGTTTTGGGTTAGAATTTTATACAAATAATTGAATAATTATTTTATTAGAATTTACTAATTTTAGATTATTAATTTTATATGATATTATTAATAATTGTATTAGAATTAAATGATGTAATTGTCATTAAATTGTTAATTTTTGAATTTGACAAATAACTGTAGAGTTAAATAGTAGCAATAATCATAGTATTTAGTTAAATTAGTTAGATAAGTATATTTTAGATTCAAATCATGTTTTGAAAGATCTTTTATTCTATAATAAATCATGTGTATGTAGTTGTTTAAAAATATGTAGAGAACCACCATTTTCTACATTTTGTTTATTTGTTGTGTGTTTGATTTTTATTTTTGAATTAGAGCTTGATGTGAGATGTTGTGAAGAAGAGGGTTTTTTTGTGAGAAGAGATGGTGGTGGAGTGATAGCACAATTGGTCAATTTGAGGTAATTGTTACTCCACATAAGCTCGTTTTTTTTTTTTTTTAAGTTACTCATGTGAAATATAATGGATTCCTACTTAAATGAAGTAAAATAAGTGGGATGGATTGAATTATATAAATTTGGAGATTACATGGGAAACTGTGAGTTTATTAAAATCTAAACCAGTTTCTCTGATAGCCTTAGTTAAACATTAGAGGAGAAGAAAAACAAAGGAAAATATTCTCGAAAGAATGTTTATCAACAACATATCATTACTTATATAAGTGAATGGAAGACGTCAACATTACCATTCCTTATATAAGGGAATGAAAAACATCAACTAAGACATGGGAGATATTAAAATGTTTGAAAAACAAGCTTACTTCAATTTAAGGGGAAGAAAATTAAAATATTACCAATTATCAATCTAGTTTTGAAGATTTAAAACTTAAGTTGGATGATAATGGTGATAAGTTATCAAGTAGTGATTTAGTTATTTTACCATTAAATGGTCCATTGCATAAATGTTAAGTATTTATCAAAAAAAAATTAGCAAGATAGAAACCACCTTGGTTTGATGACTTGAGAAGGATCCTTATGCAAGAAGAGGAAAGTGGAGAAAGTATTGGTTGTAGATTTCTAAAATTGATATCAATTGTTTATGGTTAAATCGAAGAAACCATGCACAGGAAGGACATGGGTTAAGAGCAATGGAAGAAAAATTGATATAAATTTGTATCAAGTTAGGGTTTCATCAAGGATAGCTACTAGATGAAAAAGAATGGAACATGTAATTATTGTAGTATGTTTGGGAACTATTCTTCTGACTATAGGATAAATAAGTTTAATGGGTCCAAATATAGAAGAAATCAAGAAAAATTTGTTGATAGAGAAGTTGAGTTAAGTAATGACCTAATCTAAAGTTACTTATTTTAGATGTATCCCTATCGGTAGAAGTATTTGATTGTAATTAGAGGTTCATAAATTCAAGAGAATATATTTATATTAGTTGTAATAGATAATATTCTAAAACATATCATCATAAAACTAATAGTACTAAAATATATTTAGGTGCTGATAGATATGAATAACTAAAAGGATATGGTGATGACAATATATATTTTCCATATTTTCATGTGAACCAAATTTATATACCATGGATTAGGAAAAATGTACTCTCAATTTTATAAATCATAGATCAAGGTTTGAAAAATCACTATGAATTCATAGCTGAAGGAACGATAGTTAGAGGCCTATACACAATTAATGTTATTATTGAAAGTCATCAAGCTTTGTTATTTAGAAGTGTGACTACATAAGAAATTTGGCACTTAATATATGGATATTTAAATTTCGATATCTAGTTATAACATAAGAAGGAGATAAAGGTGTTCTAATTTTTAAGAATATGCATGTTGAAGGTGGTGATTGTGCACTAGGAAAATAACATAGAAATGAATTTCCAATAAGAAAAACAAATGTAAGAAATATTTTCTTGAACATATTGGTATCCACTCCAATGTAAACTAAATCACTTGCATGAACTTCCTATTGTATATATCTGTTGATGATATAACTAAGTTTACATGGATCTATTTGTTAAGAAAGAAAGTGATAATTTTGAATACCTGAAAGAGTTTATAAATTTCGTTGAAAAAAAAATAGGCATAGATGTCAAAATGCTTAGATCATATGTAGGGGAAATATACAACTGAATGAAATTATTAATGTACTATCAAACAGTGGAATTTATTGATAGTGCATGGTTCCACATACCCCTCAACAAAACCTTATGATCGAGGGGAAATAATAAACCATAGTAGAGCATACTAGAGCATGCTTAAAGATAATAATCTCCCTAATAATTTGTAGCATGAAGTTTTGAGCACAACTATGTATTTACAAATTAGAATTATGACCAATTTCTTGGGGCATAAAATTATTCAATGAAACATGGAATGATATAATCATTTATTAATGATTTGATATTTTTGCATACTAAGGAATTTTTCCACATCTTAATAGAGAATAGAAGAAATGTTAATCCAATGTGATTCCAATGTATTTCCATTGGTTATTGAGTTGCCAATAAACCTTACAAAATGTATGATGATTTTATCCATAAAGTCTTTACAGGTTGGGATTTTATATTTCATAAGTATGCAATCAAAATAGCTAATATATAATGAAAGTTGTTTTTGAAGGAATTGAAAGTGCAAAAGTAGAAGAAAGTGTGGATCGACAAGTTAGTGGTGAATATCAAAGTGGTATTGAAGCTACAAGAAATAAGAGTACGCCAATTAGTGTAGCTACTACACCAAGGTGTGAGGCATTATAAATGTCAATAATGAAAAGAAAATACAAATATTATGCTTAACATGTCAAGTCATGGGTGTCGAAGTACCTTTAGATTCTGAGAAAACAAAGGAGCATAAAGAATAGATAAATACTACGGAAAATAAATATGATTCCATATTATAAAATGAAAGTTGAAGATGAACTAGATTGCTAAAAATAAGGTTCCTATAGCATCAAATGTTTGCATAAATATAATTTGATTTTGATGGTAGTATAGACAAGTTTGATGTTAGATTGGTTGCAAAAAGATACTTACAAAGGAAAGGAATTAGATTATGATGACACATTTGAATCTATAGGTAAAATGAACACCAACAGACTTGTAATTTTGTTATCTACTAACCACAATTGGCACCTACAATAGATGGATGTCATGACAACATTTTTGAATGGTGAATTGAGAGAAGAAGTGTACCTTCTTCAACTAGAAAGTTTTGTAAAGTGGGGATTGTAAAATGTTGTATTGAAGTAAAGCACTATATGGTCTCAAACAACCTCCAAAGTCACATGTATATACAAATTCATAACTCTTTATTCAAGAAAGAAGGTAAAAATGATCCAAAATGTTTACAACGAGAAAGAAGAACACGAGAATGTTTATTTCAATTCATTGTAAGTTAACGATTTAATCATATCAATAAATATCAAAAGACAAGAATTTGAAATGAAGTATATTGGAACAATGTACAACTATTTATCCATTGATTTATAGAGGGAAGATGGTAAAACATTGATCACTCAAAGTAAATATTAAAATAAGGAACTATTAAGAGATTCAATATAAATGACTGAAAGAAATTGTTTACTCCATTATAGAAGAATGTTAAGTTTCACATTGAAGATGATAGAAAATAAGTAAATGGTACTTTATATAGATATTTAGTGGTAATTTTAAATTATTTAACCATAAAAGTAATTTGTAAAAAACAAAGGAAATGTTAGAAAAACTAATTGTAACAATAACACATAAAACAAATTAGCGTTGTCCTAGAAAACTCATAAATTGAAAAATAGGCTAATGGATATATTATTATCTTATGTCTTAAATACAACCATGCCTTGAGTTAAACGCAACCAAGTAGCCAAACAACGTGGCCACACCAAGTGAGTGTTTTGCTAAACTCACCTACATCACACTCGATAATCCCCAGCCTTTTAAAAGATTTGTCACATGTAATCCATGGGTTCTAATAGGACATGATACCAAAACCATGTGCCTGAAACCATCCACTATGGACCTCACAACTTAGACTCTGTCACTAAGTCAATTTTACCCTAACATTCTACTATTTAAATTTGACTGAGGAAATCCACATGCTCTCCTCTCCTATCACCTACGTATACTCAAATACTTTATAGGAGGGGTACCGATCCAAGGGATAAAAAATATGCTAAAAATGAGATTACTCAAATTCTCCCAAAACCAAAGCCAAATTATACATCTCATCGTTATGAATCCAACGATTCTTAAATCGTCTCAATTGAACATCTTATGAGGAAGTTACCATGTTCTGAATTTTTTGGCGAATAACAAAAAAGTCAACTTACAGGATAGAGTAGGTTGTCTATGGATGCCACGTGGCAGTCTATACACTAAAATGGTGTTGATTTTAGCAAGATGACTGAGAAATATAGAGCCAATCAGAACATGACATGTGGCCCCACTGTACAGAGGCATATGGCATGTTTTGATTGGTTAGAGGTGATTTGGTTCAAGCCAATCATAGAATGAACCATGGCCCAATTATAGGGTGCCATGTGGCACTCTAAATAAGGCCAAAATTTGGTTTATACATTGGGTGAGCCTCCACAGGGTTCAATCCCAAGACCGAAATATTGAAAACCGCTTGCAATACCAACACATCGAATTAGTTCTTATTATATCATTGTCGGTAGGCTCTATTTAAGGTTGACCAAGGGCGTCCTTGGGGGGAGGGTCGGGCCGATGGGTGTACCTGATCAGCCCAACCCTATGTCCTATTATGGTTTCATTGACCTTGGCATAAGGTGGAGAGGGTGGGGCATGTGACGCCTTGCCCATGCCCCGACCCATGGCCTGTTACAATGTGTGACCATCAACGGGAGCTACGGGAGGGGTAGATGTGCGGTACCCTGCCTGTGCCTAGCTCACACTCTTATTAATTGATAGGTGACCAGGAGTGGGGTCGGGAAGCACATGGCCTACGGCCCCTGCCCCACAATCATATTGTTGCCATGTGGTTGACTAGAAGCATGAAAATAGGGGCACAGGTTTGATTGATCATTCGACAATTTGCACCAAAATTGGCAGGATTTGTGGGTCAAACCTGCCACCTACAGTTGCAAAAATTTCACCTTCCAACGCCACCAAAGACTAGTTTCACTTCCAGTTTTGCAGATAAGACAAATTTGCATAACTATTAAATGAGAAAGGGAGAAGGAGGGCTAACTTGATCATTTTTTAGCTTTTTCAGCACAAGAAGAGCCTGCATAGGGATTTTTGGTGTTCTGGACACAATGGCAGTGTTATGTTTGTAATTTAAGCATTGTATGTCGACGTAATTTCACATTTGAGCATAAAATTTAAAGGGCCAACATTGGAAGCTGGACCTAGAGACGTAGCTTAGGAGGGGTGAACTTTGTCATCAAATTGTTTTGTTGTGATGCTGCATGTTGTCTATTTTTAAGTGTTAAAATATGCAAAAATTAACTTAATTTGCATGCTTTTACAATATTGATCCATTGTCCGTAAGACATAAACTAGCTTGCAAAATTTTATATGAGACCTTCAATTTTAATTTCATATCAGTTTGGTATCAGAGCATGTTTTGTATGAAGGTTTGATATATTTTGCAAGTATTTTTCTTGAATGATTACAAGGTCTAAATTGAAAAGAGGAGGAGAAGTGCTTGAAGAACCAAACCCTCAAATTGGTTCAAGGAGGCCACAAACTCCACTAGTCATGGCATATGAAGAAGGACAAGAGTTGATGTCTGAGGATGAGAGAGATTTTAGAAAGAATTTCTATGATATCTTTGAGATGGTGAAAGTGTTTTACAATGAGAGGAAAACAAGGTTGCATGGAGAAAGTTAAAATAAACCAAAAGGTAATGGTGGTGATGGGAGAAAGACTCCACCTCCACCTCCTCCTTCACCTCTATAATCATCACCTTCTTCACCTCCTTCATCTCATAAACCTACTACTCCTCCATCTCCAAAAGGACATGCTAAGTCTCCTTTGATTAAGCTTGAAGTCAAGTTTGAATTGTATATATGTACAATGGGGATTTAGTAAATGTTGAAAAGTTAGATAATTGGGTTTGTCAAACTGAAGTCTATTTGCAAGATTCAAAACATTGATGATGATGTCACTAATATCTAGCTTGCTTCTCTTTGCTTGGAAAGTGCAACCCTCATCTGGTGGGAGGCCAAAACTCAAGAAGATTTGAAGAAAAGGGGTAAAATTATCTCTTGAAGGAATGATTTTATAGTTGCATTAAGAAGACAATTTTATCCATTAGCTTACAAGCAAAAAGATATTATGGATTGGAAGAATTTAAGACAAGCTAAAGGCCAGAGTTTCCAAAGTTGCACACAAGAATTTAGAAGAAGAGCTTTAATCTTGGGTGTTGATTTTTCTTCACATGATACTCTCCTTAAATACATAGGTGGATTACACAGTTATTTCAAACATATTGTATTTATGTTTAATCCCACCAATCTAGATGAAGTATGTTATCAGGAACCTCATTTAGAATCAATAGGAAAGAATGTTCCTCAAGGGACTAGCAAGAAACATTCTAAATTTGGAGACAAAGGAAAGGGGAAGTTTAAAGGAAAAGGAAAAAATAATACTACTATCAAGAAAGAGGGAGAGAAACTTGCCTACAAAAATTGTTCAAAAGAAGGCCATTATAAAGATTTTTGTTGGAAATTACATCAAGAAATGAAACCAACAAAGTTCAATAAGGGGAAACAAAATATTGTTGCTACAACTCAACAAGATCTAGGATTTGATTTAGGTTATGAAACCCAAAACACTTCCATGGGAATGAAAGGTAAAACTTCTAATGTAAGTACTAGTTCTTCTAACAAGCGTATTGAATCTCAAACTAATAAAGAAAGAAGTGAGCTTTTCCATATCAGGGTCATTACAAAACATACAAAGGTTGATACATTATTTGATAGTGGATCCCAAGTCAATATCATCTCTAAAGAAATTGTCAAGAAAATTAATTTAGAAACTACACCTCATGTTAAACCTTACCCTTTGGATTGAAGTGAGCTTTTCCATATGAGGGTCATTACAAAACATACAAAGGTTAATACATTATTTGATAGTGGATCCCAAGTCAATATTATCTCTAAAGCAATTTTCAAGAAACTTAATTTAGAAACTACACCTCATGATAAACCTTACCCTTTGGATTGGCTATGTGATGCTGCAAAATTACAAGTGACAAGAAAATGTAAACTCAAACTCACCATCACTGCTAATTTTATAGATGAGGTAGAGCTTTATTTTGTACCACTTTATATTTGCGAGATTGTTTTAGGGAGTCCATAGTTGTAGACCGAAAAGTTGTATTCTGTCGTCATGCGAACAAATATCATGTTTTTAAAGTTAGAGTTAAGTATATTGTTAGAGCACATAGAAACAAGATGAAATTATCTCTTGTTAGTGTTGGTCATATGAAAATGCTTGTAAATACTGGTAAGAATTTTGTGTTGTTGATGATTAAAGTTAAAGACACTGCTGAATCTAAAACTTTCCCAAGATGTGATTCTAAACTCAATTATGAATTAGTTGAAGTTGTTAACACTTATAACAATATGTTTCAGTAACCTGAAGGGTTACCTCCAAAAAGAGGAATTCAACCTGAGATTCACTTGCAGCGGGATGCACCACTTCTAAATATTGACATGTATAGAATGTCAATTTTGTAGAATGCAGAGATTAAGAAGAAAATTCAAGAGCTTCTTGAAAAGGGGGTCATCAGGCCTAACACATCTCCTTGTGGATCTCTTATTGTCTTCATTCCAAATAAATGAGGGCATGGTGCATGTGTGTGGATTTATGAGCTTTGAACAAGATCATGGTAAAGAATTGCTATCCTCTTTCTTGCATTCATGATTTTCTAGATCAGCTAAAGGAAGTTCTTTACCTTACTAAGTGAGATTTGAGAAGTGATTATCATCAGATAAGTATTTTTGAACATGATATTTGGAAAACTACCTTCAAGACAAAACAAGTTTGTTTGAATGGTTAGTTATGTTGTTTGGGTTTTGCAATGGACATGCCACATTCATGGGAGTTATGAATGATGTGTTGCGACCATTCCTTGATTATTTTTTCATAGTCTACTTAGATGATATTCTAATTTCCAGTAAGACTCGTGAAGAGCATGTGAAGCATGTGAAAAATGTTCTAGATTTCTTGAAAAAGGAAAAGAAGTATTTGAAGATGTCTAAATGTGAATTTGGGAAAACCTCTTTGATTTATTTGGGTCATATTGTAGGAGGGTGTGAATTGAATATCGATCCATCAAAAGTTGATGTCATTGTGAATTGGCCTAAACCCAACAAGGTAACATAAGTTAGGAGCTTTTTGGGAGAAAACCAATATTGGAGAAATTTTATCACTAACTTCTCACTCATTTCATCAAAAATAAATGCTTTTACAGGTGTAAAACAAGTCTTTTAGTGTGGAGGAAAGAAGCAAAAAGCCTTCGACACTTTGAAAGAGAAAATCAGTACAACACTAGTTCTAGCAGTTTTGATGCAACATGGTAAGCCAATATGTTATCATTCTTAAGCCTTTACCAATTCAGTAATTAACTATCCAACTTATGATAAAGAGTTGTATGCTTAGGTACAAAGCGTGAAGGAATGGAAGCATTGTTTGATAGGTAAATTAAAGATTATTCATACTGACCATCAACGTTTGCAATATTTACAATCACAAACCAAGCTACAACAAGCTAGATATTTCAAGTAGATGGGGTTCTTACAACAATTTCATTTGGTAATCAAGTATAAGAAAGGTATATACAACAAAGTTACAGATATGTTACAAAGGCCTATTATTAATGCATCTATTATTCTTAAGCATAACTCAATCATGCATGAAAGTTATATTGAACAATATGCTCAAGATTAATATTTTAAAGATTTTTATGCAACTTTGAGTCAAGACAATCATGCTAAAGAGTTGGATTATCATGTTCATAAAATTTGTTGTATCATCTTGTAAAGTTATGTGTTCCACATAATGAAATGATAAATGTCATAAGGGAAGCCCACACTTCTGATATTGTTGGCCACTTTGGTGTAGGAAAAACAAATTGTCAAATTCAAAGATATTGTTATCGGCCTTTCATGAATGAAATTGTTACAAGATATGTGAAAGGATGTTCCATGTGTGCTACTAGCAACCCAAGTAATAGTAAATTGGGTTTGTACACTCCACATATTATTCCTTCTCGCCCTTGGGAAAGTATTTCTATGGATTTTGCTAGGGGACTACCAATGTCTAGGAAAGGTCATGATTATCTATATGTTGTTGTGGATTGTTTAAGAAAAAATTGTGCGTTGATGTCATTTAAGTATCAGGTTACAATTAAACAGACTACATAGATGTTCTTCCACAATGTATGGGTTCACTTTAGGTTGCCCGATTCTATTAATTTTTATTGAGATTCTCAATTTGTTGGGAAGCTTTGGTCAAGTTTAATGGAACTTATAGAAACAAGTTGAAGAAGAGTACCACATTTCATCCACAAACCAACAACCAGCTAGAGGTAGTGAAAAAAAATAGTAGAGCATCTCCTTCCAGTATATTGTGGTAACCATCCTAAACTTTTGGATGAGCATTTTCATTACATCTAGCATGCCTACAATTGTGCCAAGTATTCTTCTACATAAGTATCTCCATTTGAAGCTTGTTTGGTTTTTTTCCCAAAGTCTCCTTTGGATTTTATCTTTAGTAAATATATTGTAGTAGATGGACATAGTGATGTTGACAAAGCCAAGCATTTCATTAAACAAATTCAACTAGTACATCAAAGGGTACAATAATAGCTAGAGAAAATCAAAGCCAAGTACAAAGCAAGACATGAAAAGCATCAGGTTGGTCATGATTTCTAAGTGGGAGACCAAGTTTGGTTATACCTATGCAAGAAAAGAATACAAGGTAAAGGTAAAAATCCCAAGCCAATCAAATATGGTCATTTCAAAATCTTGGAGAAGATTGTTAACAACACTTTTTGATTAGATTTTCCACCTTACATGAAAATATATTGTATTGCAAAAGTGGAAAATTTGAGATTGTATGAGCGTCCTATCACTGATGATCAAGAAGAGAATATTCATATTCTATCTATAAAATATTTTTCTCCTGAATATTTAAATGAATTGTAGGAAAGCTCAATAATTGACAAGAGGAGAATAGAGATCATGAAAGTGATGGAGTTACACCCTCACTTACTTGAGTAAAAATAGACTTTTGGTGCTCTAAAAGCTTCTAGTGGGGAGGAATGATCTACAAAATCAATATGCTCAAAAATAAAAGTGATCAAATTCTCCTGAAACTTATTATAAATAGTAGATCTCATCATTTTTATTCCAACGATGCTTTAATCACCTCAATCTCACATCGTATGAGGAAATTATTGCATTTTGAAGTGTTTGACAAACAATAAAAAAATTGAACTTTTAGGGTTGACTAGGAAATGTATGGATGCCACGTGGCAGCTCGTACGATGACATGGTGTTGGCTTTAGTAGGATAACTAAGTAGTAGAGATCTAATCAATACATGACACATTTTATAGTTGTACAGAGGCATATGGTGCATTTTGATTGGTTAGAGGTGATTTGGTTCGAGCCAATCACAGAGTGACATGTGGCCCAATCACACGGTGCCATGTGGCACTTCAGATAAGGCTAAATTTTAATTTATACTTCAGGTGAGATTCTACAGGGTTTAACCCCATGAAATCCATATCCCATATTGCCCGCACTACCAATGCGCCACATTAGTTCTTGTTATACCATGCTTGATGGGTTGTATTTAAGGTTGATCAAGGGTGCCGTTGGGGGTAGGGTCAGACTAGTCAGGCGTGCCCTAGGTCATATTATTGTTTTTGTCACTGGGACATAAGGTGAATAGGGTGGGGCTTGTGACACCCTACCCATGCCCCAACCCATGGTTCTGTTACAATGTGTGACTGCCAGTGGGAGCTACGGGAGGGATAGTTACGTGGCGTCCTGCGCACGCCCAACCCACAATATTATTAATTGACAGGTGACCAGCAGTGGGGCCAGGAGGCATGTGGCATGTGGCCCACACACCATGGCATGGGGGCTTCCCTGGGAGAGGAATACCATACCACATGGGTTCATATTGGGGGATATATATTGAGGAAAAAATGACATAATATATTCGAGGATATATAAGGGGTAAAACGTTTTTATATTGGCAGGTATAAAAAATGGAGCTCAAATTAACAAAGAAATATAAAGTGGTATAAAAAATGTTATTGAAAAAATGGACACCTACAATATCTAGTGAAAGTAAGGTTTCTTTAAATTTTGAAGGTGGATTGTGTTCATATTGGTATCGGGTTAAATAATGTGATATTTAAAGGAATTATCCAATATGTAATCAAATTAGGGGTATTTTTAGTATGCCACGAATGCACATGATATGTTATAGGTTCATTAAGTGAAGCCCCCATGTGCCATGGTCATATTATTTCCATGTGACCGACCAAGGGTGGAAAAATAGGTGCATCGTTTCAGTTAACTGTTCAATAATTTGCACCAAAATTGGGGGATTTGTGGGCCGAGCCTGCCACATACAATTGTAAACATTCACCTTGCAAGGCCACCAAAGACCAGTTTCATTGTCATTTTTGCAGGGAGGATGAATTTTCATAATAGTTAGTAGAGAAATGGAGAATGAGGCCTAACTTGTTCATTTTTTGACCTTTTTGAGCCCAAGAAGAGCCTACCTAGGGGTTTTTTGGTGTTTTGGACACAATGATAGTGTTATTTTTGTAATTTGAGTGTTCTATGTTGATGTCCTTTCACATTTAGGCATATAATTTAAAGGGATACCGTTGGAAGCAAGACCCGAAGACGTAGCCTATGAGCAATGAACTTCGTCATCAAATTGTTGTGTGGTGATGTTGCATGTTATCTATTTTTAACTGTTAAAATATGAAAAAATTAACTTATTTTGTGTGCTTTTGCAACATCGTCCCATTTCCCATAAGACATAAACTATCTTGCTAAACTTTATATGACACCTTCAATTTTAACTTCAGATCAGATACACTTACCTAGCCATGTATTACACCTATATGCCTAGATACATTAAATTTACAAATTTCATCTCCAAGGTAATAATTTTCCATGACTAGCCAAGTTTTATAGCATATGCCCAGATACTCGTAAATTACAAAATTCATCTCCAATTTGTTTTTTGTTACTATATTTTCGGGAACTTATATAGCCATTCTCTCATGTCTACACACCTATTCATCCTAGATGATCTCCTCACTATATCTCACTTATGTGGTTACATCTCCGCCTACTACCTCTATTTTCGATCCTCTTCATTAATCTTTATATGTTGTCAAAAATATTAATCGAGCTCTCCTCACTAGATCTCACTTATGTGGTTGCATCGTCGCCTACTACCTCTATTTCTACTCCTCTTCATTAATCTTTATATATGCTAAAAAATACTAAACGAGCTTCTATATTTCAGCTTCAACGTCAACATACAATGTACAAACATTTGCAATGAACACCTCCTTCTACAGACCACAATCCATTGGCTCTAATAATAGTATAACAATGTGAAAGAAAAAAAGCATAACAATAGAAATAAGTAAAACACACTACTAGCTAATAGATTTATTGTTATAAAAGTCATGTGATCTAAGGATCTATCAGGTTTGAGTTTTTCAATAAATCAGATTTACCTTAACAAATATGATATTGTATAATCATCATTTGGTCAATCCATTCCTAAACCATATGCCAGCCATAATTGAATGTTGAGTCAATAAATTCTAATTAGCTAGGTGTCTAGATCATAGAAAATCAATCACATAAATACATTCAACAAGAGGTCTAGGATTGTATTTTGAAGGTTGAGTAAATATATTATTCAAATTCTAATTAGGTAGGTTTCTAAATCATAGAAAATCAACCACAAAAATGCATTCAATGGGAAGTCTAGAATTATATCTTGAAATAGAAAGAAACAACAAAATGAAATTGAATATAAAACTTTTGTAGTGTTTCAATTAGACTAAAAGACATACCCAAAGACAAAAGAGAAAAGTAAGAAATAACCAGAACAATAAATTGCTTCAATCCAAATTTAACGAAAATAGAACAAACTCCCATCTTTCATGTAAAATTAAAACATATTGAAAATTAACATCATTCTGTAAAAAAAAAATTCAATTAAAACAAATAATTTAATATATATTATAACAGAAAAATAAGAAATTGCTTTGATAAATACCAATCATAATATAACTAATGTCTTCACTAAAATACTAAAAAAATTATATAAATTACAAATTATTTACATCATTTAAGAGTGGAAATTTCCACAATTATTCATATTAGTTGATTTTTAAGATGCAGAAAGTTTCTCTGCCCGCCGTTCTGTTAAACACTTCATCTATTATCAGAAAACATTTGATATAAATAATTGTTATTTAATTACTATCCCATATTGGATAATTCCTGACTAGCTACATGCTTATGGAATATTACCCTGAACTCTTGGTTACAAAATTGATACGCAATGACAGTTGGATACGCTGGGCTTGGGCTTGTTCAAACACCCGAGAAAAGTTGTGGCGACGATACCATCATCCTTGTGCTGTTTCTGTGGTTTGGTTTGTATGGAGCGAAGAGAAACAGGATTCCTGCACCATCATGTAATAATCAAAGACGGAGAGGAGATCTGTGAATTGATAAAACAAGAATACCAAATTTCTGTGATATAATAGTCGGCCACTGGCATATATAAAAGAGAACCAAGGTTCATTAATATTCCCAATTTTCTGTTTGTCGATTAGAAGTTTGGGAATTTTGATGAACTTCGCTTCTCTTTTATGTGTCAATGGACTACCGATATACCCACACAAACCTGGGATTCTTATTCCAATAAGAAATCTCATCCTTCTGATGTGATTATTACATGACGGTGCACGAATACTGTTTGTCTTCGTTTCACACATGCCTAACCCTTCACCTGCAGGGCATTCGTTCCGGAACATCCACGAAAAACAAACTAAAACTGCAAAGATCCGAGTAGTTGGTTATCTTTAATTTTGATAATAAAAGAAAAAACAACCCGTTTGAATTTATCACAATTCTTCACCGCATCAAAGCTTTCTGCAGATCTATTAACACGTCAGCCCACTACCCGCTTGAATTCATCACAATTCTTCACCGATTCAAAGCTTTCTGCAGATCTATTAACATGACAGCCGACTACACAGTGGGACTACTGCAAATTGATTCTAAATACTAAAATATGATAGCCCAACTAAATTGATTGCAAATTGATTCTAAATACTAAAATATGAAAAATTGATTCTAAATACTAAAATTTTAAAAGCCAAAGTTGATGAACAATTACAACTGAAAATCATTCCATTCAAAAAAAACACAATGATAACTATACCCTCCATCTTCTGAATACTAGCGGGTCCAGAGTCCATTAGAAATTAATATTTGCCCAAAGATGTGAATTGTACGAATTCAAGGGTTCTGAAACAAAACCAGAAATACTCCAAAACCAATACAGTTAGCCATGCAGCCCAACTTTGTCCATGGCAACGGCAGATGGGTACAAGATTTATTTTGCAGAGAAAAGAAAACGCAGCGAGAGTGGAGCAAACCCTGCACCAACAATACAGGGCCGTGTTGATCAGGTATCCCTCCAGATAATAAGGATAAGGCCGTTTGGTTGGGAGATGATTGATTCTTCGTATGTGTGCAGAATGGCCAAAGTGTGGACACCAATCTCCCGTACAATATTAATAATTGTCTTAATGGGGTCACTAAATTATGTCAATCGGTTTAGCCAATCATCTTCAACTCACCTTTTTATTAGGCCAAATCTTTTTATTAAAGATTACATATTTATCAATTACCTACATAGATAAAGTAACTAGCAATAGTCTGTGGAAGATGTACGTACGTTTAGATAAAATGTAATGGGCAGAAAACATACAATATACCTCGGAAAGGTCAAAAGTTAAAATTAATGGACTATGAGTTTTTTAATCTCAGGAAATTAAATAATGTAAAATACATAAAATTTAATGATTTTTTGAAATCTTATTGGAATATATTTTACAAAAGTAAAACTATCTGTTAAAACAATCATGGATATTCCAGTCGATTCAGTTGCACTCGTATCTGAAGTATGGTAGTTTGAGGTAACCTTTCGTTGATGGATGGTTTATCATTTAATTATTAAGATTATATTTTATATAGATATTTATTTTAATAGATTAATTACAATTTAAGAAGTTATATTTGTATTTGAAGTATGGTAATTTGTAATGTAATTTTTTTCTATATAAATATTTATGTTAATAAATTAATTATAATCTAATTTTATGATTATAATTTCTGGAAAATTAAATTAAAAATAAAAAATATTAAGTTAATCTAATTTTTTAAATAATTTTTAGGAAATTTAATTAAGAGTAAAAATATTAAATTAATGTAATTTTTTAAATAATTTATTTATTGTCATGTTAAATGAAGTTGCAGGGTTTATAAGTGGTAAGGTAAAGTCAAAATATTTCATGTTTTATTATATATATATATATATATATTTTCCTTTAATACTTCATCTTATGAAATGGTTTTTTTTGGCTTAAATTATCTTCACTATTAATATTCTTATACTTATTTAAATTGTTTTCTTTTAAAAGGGGATTTGTTACACATCCTATTTTGGTTTGTTTTTATTGAATTATTTTAAAACTAAATGTTAATTAATGAAGATTCAACAAGATTATGAGCAATGTAGGGTAGTGTAGATATAGGCACAAGTTTTAAATGTTAACTAATGAAGATTGAACAAGATTATGAGCAATGTAGAGATAGGAGCCAATTATAAATTTGAAGATAAATCATGCTAGTTGGATCATGTTGAATGAAGATAAATATTGTGAAATATAAGGAAAAGAAACACTAAACCACTCTTTGACTGAAATAAAAAATATTTACTTATATGTTATAGAAATAATTCAATATAAAAAATATTTTACCTCTCAATAATGTCATGCTTCCCAATAATGTCAACCAAAAATAATTATGCTTTTGTTAAACATTCAAAACTATTTTTAATTGAAGAATGTGTTGATGTCAATACTAACTTAGCTTTAAGATATCAATAATTTAAAAAACCCTCATATAAATGAATTTTCTTAATATTTTTTATAATTATTAAAAAAAAATAAAAAATAAAAATAAAAATAAAAATGAGAAAGCAAAGAAAAAGTGTTACCACTCCCATTAATTTCCCACTCCTATTAATTGAATAAGAGATCGCTAACTTCCATAAAGAGAAAAACCAGCCTTCCCCTTTCAAGTCTTTAATTTACCACTTTGACAAGGGTGAGGCACAGCAGTGGGAGGGAGCTTTTAGTTTAACCAACTCCTCTAGAAAGAGAAGTGAGAGAAAAAGATGCGCTCAAAGTCGGGACAAAGGCAACACCATGAAAATTAGTAATTATTAGAATTATTAAAAAATCTAAACTAGGTAGGGTAGTTTTAAATATATTAAATTAAATTGATATTAACAAATAAATTTAAAATAAAAATAATATAATAGTATTTTAAATATGTTGTTATTTTTAGTATTTTTTTTCCAAATTACTTTCATATATAGTTATATTTTTTTAATTCACTAATTTTATTGTTAAAAAATTTGTTTGACCTTAACTATCATATACTTCAATACTCTTATAACTATACATTATTTAGACCCTGTAAATTTTATTACTATCTTTATAAAATTATTTATAAATATTATTTTTATCAAAATTTTCAAATTTATTATTTTTCAAAAGTTTTCACCAAATTAATTCAAACTAATTCAAAAACTTCATTTTATCTTTAAATTCCATTATAAATACAAATTATTTTAACCTTACACATTTTACCCTTTATAAACTCTTTTATTATATATTATTAAAACCATTCATAAATAACCCTTTTTACATATTAGGAAAACTATTTATAAATAACCTTCCTTTATTATATATTATTAAAGCTCATAAATAACCCTTTTTACATATTATGAAAACTATTTATAAATAACCTTTTTTTATAGCATTCTTTAAAAGCTTAAGCCAGATATTATCATAAGGAATACCAAACTATTTCAAAAGCTATATTATATGTTAAAGGCTTATTAAAAATCCAAGAAGTCGTGTCAAAATAAGAACCCTGTCATAAAAACTACAAATTGGGTAAACCTTACAATTTTTTATCCCTTATATGTCTCTTTTATTATATAGTATTCAAACTATTCATCAATAGCCATTTTTATCGCATTCTTTAGATTTATTGTTTTTTGAAAGCTTAAGCCAAATACTGTCATAAAAGTTTATGCCAAACTGATTCAAAAACTATATTATGTGTTTAAAAGCCTATTAAACATTCATGAAGTCATGCCAACATAAGTACCATGCCATAATTGAGGGGTGGATTGCGAAGGTTTCTAATGCGGTTTTCGGAGATAATTTGAAGTTCCCGCAACCAATATGATGTTGCTATGCATCATCAGTGTCGTAAGCGGTCGCGATACATTGACATGAAGTTATCCATCCTCGATCTGTTGCAACCACTGACAGTCGCATCAGATAGGATGGCACCAGGATGGCTTCATTAAATGAGGGAATCGTAGGATTGGATGCAAGCAAAGTTCGACCTATGGCTTGTTTTCGGTAATGACTTTAATGCAAGTCGTTTGTGGGAATTCTCTAAATCTTTCTGTATCCCCAGGGTTCCCACCGACTAGCGAATATTCTGTGATTTTAATTTAAATGAGTTCCAAATTATCTGGACATAGGGGTAGAAAATGTCAAGTGATTCACCCGAATGCCGACTCAAAACACGAGATAAAATACTTGCAAAGCCTTGTCACTTTGGTGTTGGCTCACATAAGAGGCTTGATAGGTAACTCAAGCTAGGTAGGTTACTTCATTGAGGTGTAGATTAATTTGTTTGGGGTTTAGTTTTGACCCAATTATTTCTTAAAATTCAATTCTTATGGAAAGAGTTTAGGGTGGAAAGTATGTGAGATAAAAATATAAACATCATAATTTTGGTGAAGAAATTTTTAGCAAGAACTTGATAACAATATCTCACATGTGAACAAAGAGTGTAGTTTATCTAAGATTAATATTAGCTCTAAGCTACACTCAGCCTTGCTGAAAACAAAAAACTTGATACTTAAAATTTGTTAATGAACATAATAATCATAATTGTCTGCTATAATGCTTCAGAAATCAATCACCTACAACTTGAGGAGAACCCTCTTTAGTCACCCCTATTTCTAAAGTGTTTCTAATTTCTATTAGGGCATATGTTGTTTTCAACAAAGGGTTTAATGACCTATGAGTTTCAAGAAATATACTGGATTGGAAATTCTTTTTGGACTAGTATTAGTGCACAATAATGGATCAAATGCTAGCGAATGAGAGGATGAAGATCTATATCAGTTAGCATATACGCATAAGTATGTTAGGAAGACAAGGGAGGTAATGCAATGGATCTTGCAACAAAAGGAAGTATTTCATCTCATCATTACATCTTCATTCTACAAAAGAGGTTTGTAAAGAATTTTTCTATGCATAGACACTAACAAAGGTCCCATGCTTACGTCTAGCACACGATGAATGTCATAGACATTTTAAATTGCATGGATACCATAAGAAAGAAATTTGAGAAAAACAAAAAATATGGATATAGCACACATCAATGTATGCTGGATTTGGTTTGGTTTGTCATATGTCGAAAGAAAATTTTCATGTTTAGACTCAAAAAAATGGTGTAGAGAGAAAAATTGTGAAAGTGAATTTGTTGGAGATATGGTATTTGAATAAAGATTCAATGATTATACTATTCATCAAACTTTTGTAATTCCAACTAAGTGCCTTGTATTTCTCTCAAAGGTATGCATAGGATTATAGATCAATTTCATTTGGATCATTGATGACCATTATGGGCTTGCTTTTTCCAGTGATTCTACGCTTACACACAAATTACAAGCTAGAAACTTTGAATTATCCCTTTCAAGGTTTAGAAACCCTTTTTATTTCTTAGAACATGTACTAATATACATTGTACTCTAGCTTAAGATTCGCAGTAATTTGTATGAGCCATAGACCAAACCTTGACAGAGATTGCAAAGGCACAAATAAGAGAAGAGAATAATTTCAAAATAGGAAATGGAGCAGACTCACTATTCACATTACTCAGTAACTGTTAACTAAGATTGCATAAGAGGCAATAGAAATAAATGACTAGAGTGAAACTCTCAACTAAAATAAACTAAACACAAACTAACTATGACACCTGGATTGACAGTTGTGACACCTAGCAGACAAGAACATGTTGGTCTAAGTCTCAACTAGGCTTACAAAAACTTTTACATCAATGTTTGGGCTAGATTTTTTTTTGTTTTCTTTTCTTCCACATTATATATACTCTTAATTACAACTTTTCTTTTTTGTTTTAGGTTTCAAATTGCAGTTTCTTCATTTGTTGGTGTAGATCTTCCATTATTTGTTTAGCTTGACCATGCATGTCCTCTAATTCAAAAATATTCTTGTATGTGGATTACTGCCACATGTCATCTTCAATTATGTACTCTTCATTACTACTATTTTGATCATCAATTTGCTGCAACATAAGATGAGAATAAAATTTCATCTCTTCGAGACTCCCATAAATGAAAATTTCATTTTTTTTCATCATCTATGTTGTATTTAACATTCATTACTGCAACTTCTATGTAGACTTCATTAAAGCATGTTGTTGCAAGCCATGCTTCAAGGAGTTTAATTTTTCTTCAAATTTTGTTGTTTCCTCCTAGTTGTTGCTAACATCTACACTCTCAAAATCAACGTTACATTTAAAATCATCTACAAAAACCACATCAATTATGTTCTTCCTACTCTGCAATGAGATATTTCTCCTCTTGCGTTTTCTTATCTTCCTTTGTCACTTCCCTCACCAAATAACATCATATCCATGATATTTTTCTATTGCATCATGTGTAACCACTCATCATTGACTAATTGTTCTTGGTTAGACTTGACATCAACAATTTTAATCGTTGGATCGACCAAATCATTTACTGCATCAATGGAAGCTTCAATGTCATCAACAAACTATGTTTCTAGATTCACTACATCTTCATCCACTTGTGGTTGCGCACATTGTGATTCACGAGCATATGTGTTCTCTTTCTCTGCAGTTGGTAATATACCATCATCATTTTCATCCACTTTGAAGTGGGATTCACCAAATTCTTCTTGTTGTAGATCTGCTGCTATAGATCCACCTTCATCTTCAACTTGAATACTCCCCCTTACACCAAAACTCCTCTCAAGGGTATCCCAAGCCTCCTTGGTTGTCTTTGCATCTGCAATGAGGGGAAAAATGTTGTCATGTACACATTCCTTTATGCATTTCAATGTGAATCCGTTCTTTTTCCTTTTGGCATCCATCTCTTTCAAATACACCTCAAATAGCTCTTTTTGTTACTTCAAATTTCTCGAGCTCTTGGATTTTCCCATTTATTGATCATTGGTTGTATACAACTCAAAAAGCATATCAACCTACAAACATAGCAACTTCTCTGCAATTAAAACTTATGGCTTCTCTACAATGAAAACTTTTGGCTCGCGGTGACGCCTTTGCAAACTCTTAAAATATTTAACTTAAAATAGGGTCTAGCTTCTCTGTTGCATAGCTTGAAACAAATTCCACTGCCAACTGTGGCTCTCATAGCATTGACTATGGTTCGCCACAGTGGTGGCATGCAACAATGGTAGTTCAAAAATCCTAAATGCATTTACCTTCAAATATTTATACAAATAAACAATGGGAAAAAAGGCTCTAGTTTTCACATGTGAGAGGGAGTATCTTCAAAGACTCCACCCCTCAAAATAAACTCAAAGAGTATAATAAGCTCCACCACTCACATTTACTATTTCCTTTAAAAGGAAATCACTCATGTATTTTTTTATTTTTTTTTTTCAAAACAAAACTCAAAACATGAATTTTACTTTATAAAATTTCGTTCTCATGAGCACAAATTATATTTTGTTCCCCAAATTATATTTTGTTCCCCCTCTTTCAGAAGAAATTTGAATATCCTCTTTTAAAAAATATTTTTAAAAGGAACTTTAATAATACCATGGGAAAAGAAACTTTGAAGTAAAATCAATCTTCGACTTTCATGTGAAGGAAATGAATGATGAATGAAAATCGAATGTCAAGAATGACTCTAACCTTTGACCTTTTTTTCGTAGTGCTTAGTTTCTTGGATAACGCTACGTGGTGACTTTCGTGCGGCATTTGCAGTTTTGACTTGTCGTCACACCTTTTGACACAGAGGCGTGAAATTTCACCAAGAAAGTTTTACTTTTGGAATTTTGTCTCTCTCATTGCACCTTATCTCTATGCAAGGGTGTGATTAGTCTCCTTGTCGTCTTCTTTGGGACTGTGATGGTCTTCTTTACAATTTAAAAAAAAAAATTGCAACTCACATCTTCTTGCAGCGTGACTACTGTTTCTGTTGGGCCGCCACTTCGCTCTTGTCCTCGAGCTCCTATCCACCTCCTCTCCACCTTTGTTATTTCTCTATGAATATAAACAAATTTCAAATGTTATTCTCCTTGGAATCTAATGTAACCTCGTGCCTTGATACCATGATAACAATTTTGAGAGGCGGAAATAAGAAAAGAGAATACTTTCAAAATAAGAAATGGAGCAAACTCAATATTCATGTTAGTGAGTAACTATTAAATAAGATTTTGGAGACAACAATAATAAATGACTCAAGTGAAACTCTCAACTAAACTAAAATGAACTCAAACAGACTATAACACCTACACTGACAGTTGTCGCACCTGCCATACTAGAACAGGTGGTTGGAATTATTTTCTCCAACAGACTTTGAGGGAGTATGGAAGAGTTATAGATGAGGAGAAATTTGTTGTGTTACACATTCCAAAGTAATATTATGGTTTTCCATCCTAACTACTTCGATTTTTTTTTGGGGATATATTGTAAATTCCACATGGGACATTTCAATCTTGAAATGTGCCAATTTCCTTTGTAAGTGTCATTCTTCTACCAATTTTTGGGAATGTTGCAAAGCATTTAGCGCTATAATATTTTCTAGGAAAAATAAGTTAAAAATCTC
The DNA here is from genome assembly GCA_031772625.1 of Pinus tabuliformis. NCBI lineage: Eukaryota > Viridiplantae > Streptophyta > Pinopsida > Pinales > Pinaceae > Pinus > Pinus tabuliformis. The sequence continues at coordinate 374,328,604 of CM062818.1, forward strand.
AATAGGTGTTGCGAATGGGTATTCAAAACAAATAGTAATGTTTTCAACTCCCTCTTTATGTGGTGACTGATTGGATTATGGGAAACCCACGAATGTGAACATTCAACTTTTTGAAACTACCACATTATTTTTTTTGTAAACTCATGCAAAGGATTTTCATTAATAAAAGAGAGTATACATTGAGATCATATTTCTCAATCTCATGAGGCAAGAGAAGATAGAGTAACAAAAACAAGAGTATTACCTAGCTTCGGGAAGGTTTTCAAATCTACTTTTCTTTCCTTTCCGTTTGGCTACACTCACCGATCCATTCAGATGAGGAGTAACCAAAGCTAGCTGAGTCTGAGTAGGCCGATTCCTGGGCTCAGTTCACCATTCCCAATGATGCAGTATTAATGTTTGTTTCTTTTCAATCTGCTGAAATTTGGTTCTCTTACTCTTTCGACAAGGCTCTTGAAGATCTGAGGTAGCGGAATCATCCAAGGAAAGCATGTCATCATTTGACTCAATATCCTACTGGTGTGAAGAAGATAAGTCCTCTTACTCTAGAGGGGGTAGGCTGCATGGCTTCCAAGCCTTAGATTTAGTCTTTTGTTTTATTGTCTTTTGAGCACAATAATTCTGCAAATGTCATGTTTGATAGTAGAGGCAATAACGAAAAGAAGTGTTCTCATAGTCCAAGAAAACTTCCAAACTATTTATTATTGTGATTATGGTACCATTTATGCTTTAGGAAGGTACCTAACACTATTTCAAAGGGCATATGCTCATTTTATACTACATCATAGTTGTTGCAATCTTCATTATATGTGTTGAATTAACAGTGTGCTTGAGAATGGTTTTTGTAGTTCAAACATTACGGGCCAATTGGGTTTTCAAATTACAAGCTTGAGACTTGAAGCATAAGGAAACATACACATGATAATTCTCTTAATTATGTCATTACGAAATTATCTTTCCATCTACATATTCCAAGAATTCATGTAGAATACCAATTTTCATGTAAAGAGTAACAAGAAATATATAGTTGTAGAAATTTCTATCACTTACACATGTTGATGGAAATGACATGAAGCAGTTATTTGTTATTGCCTTCTTAAAAAATGTATTTTGAAATAAGATTTCAATTAAAATTAATATTGGAATAAGAATTGCTATTGCTGGTGTGCTAACTACTTATCCATCAAAGAAAAATTGGAAGAAGAAAAAATGAAAGATCCTACTTTACATGTTGAATTTCAGTTCTCTTCTTTATTATAAATGATAACCATTATAAAAGAGAAATACATAAACATTGCAGATAAATAGATTTCCAAGGAAAACCTTGAACATGATATTTCCAATGGTAATTAGTGGGAGACCCATGCATTCCTTTAATTTTTGGCTACTTTTGGCATAACATCATAATTTAACAAATATGACATATGAAATTTTGTTATTACTATTGCACGTTGTGAACAGATTTACCATGGTAAGTAGTATACTACAAATCGATTTGGTCATGTAAAGTACCCTGAAAGTGTCTGCAATCATACTTTAGATTGTGTAGAATTGCTAGTTTAAGGTGAAGGAAGAGAGTGTTACGTAAGGAATATTGAGTGTACATATTTTGCGTAGCAAAGCTCTCTACTACATCCATTTTTGAAATTAGTTGTTATGAAATGAATTATAACCTATTAATCTCTTTCTAAGTACGTGAATTTGTAAAAAAACACATTGTAGTATAATACTTCAAATTTAAAAATGGCAGTTGTAGCATACACATCATTACTTGCAAAATCAGTTCAACTATTCTGTCTTTCAGGTGAGCAAGGATTAATGAGGACATGTTTCCTCTTATGTATGAATTTTGGAGATGTTTTGTACAATTGGAAAATGGATGTGAGTATGAATTATAAATTTTGAAAAAGGAATCAATGCCACTTTCCTCAAAGGGCATTTGGTTAACCAAAGCAAAAAAAATAACTTTAATGCATTTACTAAGTAGAAATATTTGCAAAATTAGTTTATTGGTGGATGTGTTATGAATTTGGCAATAGATTCAAGGTATGAAGTTGAATTGTCGAAATTACTAAGCAAAGCCATATACTCTAGTCAAGCAATATATCTGGGATTTTCCTTAATTACAAAATTTCTATTTTACAAAAGGCCATGATAGTTGGAATTCCTGAATCACACGAATTTATATTTTGTAAAAGGTCGTGACAACTTGCATTTGATGGCTTATAGATATTAGTTGGTGATAGTTCATTGAGAAGGCATTGAAAACACCAAAAGTTGTCACACTTTGGGCAAAGAGGAACCCATGGGGGCTTCACTCAATGAACCTCTAACATATCACATGTGTTCATGGCATATTAAACAATACTCTTAATTTGACTATATATTGGAAAATACCTCTAAAAATCACTATTGGGAATCATAAATGTCATATTTTCATCCACCTTTTTCTTCACTATTCCTTACATTTCATCATCCCATTAACCTTTTATCATATCATCTTCATACATACATTTGGGTTTCACCTTCTTATTTTCCATTTTATTCGTTTTTGTATTACAAGTGAATTTATGATTAATTATTAGAAAATATACATTATTTTATATATATCTCAAGAATATGTTAGTTTTGTGATGTGTAAGAGATATGTGAAGAATTAATTCCAAGAGACTTATCCATATCTCCTCCACCATACTAAGGAGATAATTACGCATGCCTACTCCTAAGGAGAAAAGCATGGAGGATTTGGTTGGCATATATTATCCAATTCCTAAGGAGAAAAGCATGGAGGATTTGGTTGGCATATCTTATCCAATTCCTAAGGAGAAGATCATGGAGGATTTGGTTGGCATATCTTATCCAAGATATGTGAGAGATTTATTGAGAGATTTGTGGGATCATACTTTGTAATAATGGGAAAGTAGTTAAAAATGCTTGAGAGATTTGTGGCATCATATTTTGTAATAATGGGAAAGTAGATTAGTGGATGATCATTATGAGTTGTTATTCATCCCATTGCATAAATAGGAGTACAATCTCCTCCATTTGTAATCTGGAAATTTTTGTAATCTTAGAATTTTGGAGTATGTAATCTTAGAAGCTTAGAGTTGTAATCTTAGAGTTGGTTTGTAATGGAGATTTTGAAATAAAGGATCATAGTTCAATTTTGCTTCTACATCTGAGTCTCCATTGAAGTGGTGTGCTTGTGGAGTTATGGAGGGCCCCCATGGCCTCACTTGCATGCTTATTTGTTTATAATTTACTTTATGTTTTTGTTTGATTTTAGCTTTCAAGTTTTATTAAATGTTATAATATTGGAAGGATCTTATTTGAAGGTGTTCTTGTAAGAGAACCGTAAGATCTCAGACAATTATTAGATCTAGGTTTATTTCATTTCATCTTTTAATTTCTTATCAGATGTTCTAATGTTGGAAGAGATCTTGTAGAATATGTTCTTATAAGAGAATCATAGATCTCAGACAATTGTTAGATCTAAGTTTGATTAGTCGTTGAAAGAGATCTTAATGAATATGTTCCTGTAAGGGGACTTTAAGATCTTGGACAAATTAGGAATATTTCTAGATCTATATATTTTAGATAAGAACTTCTAAGTTTACCTTCCCGGGTTGACATTAAATTAAACTCTAATTTGCATCCGCATTTTAGACCACACAATCACATTATTTAACCCCCAACCAATACAAACCCAATACACCTTCCAAATTTAAAAATCCCCTAGTTTCACTGGATATTGTAGCTATCCTTTTTTTCATTCACATTTTTTATACCCCTTTATATTTTTTCATTAACTTTGAGATCAATTTTTTATACCTACCAATATAAAAATCCTTTACCCCCTATATATCCCCCAATATGAACCCACGTGGTATTGTATTTGTCTCGCAGTGAAGCCCTCGTGGAGGAACCACTAGAAGGTTACCAAACTATAAGGGATTCACGGAGACTAAAGAAAAGTGAGTTCCCATATTATTTAGGAGGATTGGAACACATAACGAAAGATGTCATGCTTTTACAATCCTCCTTTTAATATTTAGAAAGGAGTTACACAAGGACACAAGGATAGGATGAATGCTGGCATGCAAGAAAGTATAAAGGATAGAACAAAATACCATGAAGGGGTTGGCATTTTGCAACTTATAGGATGACTTTTTATCTACATCCCACAAAGGCATTGTAAGATTTAAACATTTTTTATCTATATCCCACAAATGCATTGTAAGTGTTAAATATTGGTGAATGTATCAAAGATCTTTTCTTCTCAATATCTTTCTATAATTTTTTGCATATTTTCTTAATAAATCAAAGATCTTTTCTTCTCAATATCTATGAACTTCTAGATAACTTTGTTTTCATTATGAAGAACAAATATGTATACCTGCTTTTGTTGTTATCTTTGTAACCATTCTTTAATCTTATGCTATGCAATGAATTAATGCAAATGCATGTTATTCTCTGATTTGCTTAAAATATTCTTAGTGAGGTATTTATCTATTAATTATTTGGGAATTGGTACAACCTCCTAATCTATTTACTGTAAAATAATGTTCACCTCATAAATTAAGGTTATTTAAAGCTTTATAATTATTGTTGAACTATGAACTTCAATGCGAAGCTTGTACAATGTGTCTTCTAACATGCAATTGGATTCAATTGAATTTTGTCAATATATTTTTTGTCTTTTTGGTACACATTTATGACTATCACTCTTTTGAGCATGTTTTGTATTTCAATTTATTCCATAGGTGAAAAGGCATTTCATCCCATTCTAGTTGGTTACTGAGACATTCTTCGTATTTAATCTTGGATATTTGTCATCCTACTAACTTTATATTTCAACAACAAATGATAATGGAGCCCAATGAAGAGACCTTAGTTTCAAGATTTAGAATAGGGTTCTTGTCTCTAGATTGAAAAGTTTGTCAACCATTTTTTCATAAGCACCCACAATCACTAAAATATAGGATTGAATTTGAATAAGAGAGTTGCTTCATGAGCTTCATGAGCTTCAAAATTATTTATTCGACACTTTAGGGCTCATTTCTTCACATTGATCTTGGAGCTCTGACATCCCACGAAGGACTCTTCAACACATCCATCTCAACTATTCATGAGTAAGTGATCTTAACTTGTCTTTTGTAGTATTTTTGTCGCTTTTTCTATTTTCACTTATGTGAATTTTGTTTGATTTATTTATGTGAATGCCTGTTGTCATTTACATGAATACTAGCTTGTACTAGCACCGTTTCAGTTTTCATTAGGATCTCACTATTGTCGCATGCATGAAATTGTTTTGCACGAACAGTGGCTGATTCGGTGACTCGCCTCACCAACATGCATGTTGTTCCATTTTCTAAATATTTCATTCATGGTTTGCATGCATTATCATTCACTCTTTCTTACACTCAATATCACCATGCATTCACATTCAAATTTTCTTTTAGTTGCCCATCGGCGTGTTTGTCCAGCCTTGGCTCGGAATTTGCCACACCAAGACAACATTGTGCAATATTGAGAAGTAAGGCTCTATCTTTCCCTCAAGAAATGTGAATTTCTGCCCAAGTGACTATCCTCTAGGCTTGCTTTGTGCAATTTTAAGGGACAGTGACTGCTAGCCCAAAAAATTGCGTAATGCAATCAATGCGCCTGCAACCATTTCTAGTTGAAATTGTGCATTGTGCAATTCCAGCAGCCAATCAGCTAGCTTGGATTGTGCATTGCACAATTGCAGCAGTCAGTCAGCCTCCCCAGGTAGGCCAGACTACCTTTTGTGCAATTCTAGCAGCCACTCAGCCAACCTCCCAGAAGAAATTGTGCAATCCTTGCTAGTCAATCCCCAGGTATGTTGCATGCCTTTCCTGAAGTTTTCTTTGATTTTTGCTGATAGATTTCTTGCCATGCATGTCACTTTGTCTCCATATCTTGTAGCTATTCGTGTACCTCTTAGTAGTTCAGGATCAATGGCCTCCAAGAGAGCAGGATCAAAGGACACTGACAGAAGTGCAACTCGAGCAGCAGTTGAGCGAGTGTCTGCAAGTATACTGATCTATGAAGACACCAAGTTGATTGTAGGAAAGGACATCAAGATGAAATGGAAAGAGGTTAATGATGCATTTGCAGGCACGTTTGGGGAAGACCTCGAAGACCGCCAAGTATATGTGAACATTGACAAGTTCAGAATGTACCAGATTGCATGCAGGTATCCTATGCTCCCATGCACAGACATGACACATTGGATCGTCTCACACACTTATCCTAAGACGATGACTTTGAGCAGTGTCAGTGGGATGGAGATTGCTACCTTCAAGGCATAGGATTATGATGAGATTTATCAAATATCAGAGCCCGTGACCATCATGGAGACTCCGTTTAGCTTACCTAGCAGCAATTCCAACTCCAGAGACATTTTGAAGAACTGGGTGAAGGAGCCAGCTAGATTCAGCATGACACCCAACTAGGTCTACAAGACGAAGATACTCCGGAAGGCGTATCAATACTTGGTCATCTTTGCACGTCAACTTTATGGCCAAGAAAGCATGAAAACCTTCCCATAGAGTTGGGTGATCGCATTGGACCAACTGGCCAGAGAGGGAAAAGCATGTAACTGGTCTAACATGTTGGCACATCAGCTGAAGGAATAGGTAACAAGGGTTCGACAGCTGCCCAAAGGTATGCAAGCAGGAATCTACATGTCTGCCTACCTCTTCAATGCAATCTATGCCCGACAGGAGTTCCTGGGCTTGAAGTGGGAATGGACACCGACAGAGACTATTGTGAGCACTTATTGCAAGATGTTGTCCGAATGTAGCTTCAGAGGAGTTATTAGACGACTGTCCGATCATTTTTTCGCCCCGTTTTACAAGATAATATTCGAACAGGATCCACCCTACATGTCAAAGTCAGTAATGGAGGCACTGATAAACATAGCTTATTGGTATGCCTCACTATCTGGCACCTTCATACAGATGTACAGCATGGAGAAGACTCTGCATGTTCTACCAAATTTTTCCATGGATATAATTGTCATGCAGGAAGTAGCATATCACATCTTGAAAGGATTGACAACTAGGTTGCAACGGAAGAAGAAGGCACCTTGGCCCACTCTTCCGCTGCACATTGCGTTATACGAGATTCAGAGTTTCAACCATACAGATGTCGAAGTAGAACATATGAAGAAGTATCCATTCAACCTCCGAAGTTACAATCTGTATGACCCACATTGTCTTGTGAAAGATCACTGCGTGAGAGTATAGTTCAAATGGATCAATGGGGCATTTCATTGGGTGGAGGAGAACCCATGGAGATATTTCTACAGTTTCTCCAGACCCAATGAATAATTCGGCTTCACTATGGAATGGTTAGCGAAGCAACGTGAAGCAGCATCTTGGAGAGCACTAGAAGCAGCAAAAGGAGTAGAGGTGAACATACCAGCGGGAAAAAAAGGCAAGATGAAGATTTTCGACCGCATGGAGGAAGAGAAAAGCTACAAGTTCTGAGAAGATACACTTGTGGAGAAAGAAGTTATGGCTATAGAGGAAAAGAGAAAACAACGTGACAAGCGAAATGCGCAAAGGAAAAGAGAGAAACAGAGAATGGAGGAAACAGAAAAGGAGTTGCATGAGTTGAAGGAGCAACTCCGGAAGGAAGAGGAGCTACACAAATAAGAGAGGTAAGCGCAGCAACAATAGGTATAACAAGGGGTGCAACATGTACAGATGGATGAAACAGTGCCCATATAGGTAGTGGAATCATTAAAACAACTGGCATCAGGAAAAAATGGTGAACCATCACAGGAGTAGGACTTCGCTCAGGAGATAAAGCGAGAACTTGAACAAATGGATACGGATATGGAGCAATAGGAGTTAGAGAAAGACGTCGACCTCATGCCTCACCACCAAGAGGTTGTCCCACCAGCTTCACTACATCCAGAAGACGAGCAAGTCCCATGCGACCAAGGAGACACTAAGATCCTTGGATATAATTCAAAAGGAGAGATGCACAAGATCTCATTCGACAAACCTCAACATAGAGTTGTGCAATCTCACAGATTATCAACTCCGGAAGATCATACACCTCCTGTGTAGTTTGAAGAACAATTGATCATGTTTGATGTGCACAAACATCCAACAACATTGGCCAATGCTACTAGAGCATATGCCGAAGCCATTAGCTCAAGTGTTCACTTCGTCATAGCTGAGAATGAGTGAATGGATAAGGAGCTACAAATGGCCAATAAAGGAGGAGAGTTGGTTACAACGTCAACCCCAGTAGAACTGAAGAAGGAAATACTAGTTGAGGTATTGTCCCTTGAGATAATTATGTAGGCATTGTATTCCAAGATTGGTATCGTGCATAAGGTAGTCGTCCATCTTAATGGATGGCAGTAGGGATGTGCTAGAAGATCATGTATCTTGTCGAACGTGCATGCTAATATTGATTACATGCAAACATGGATGATGAGAGATAAGGGATCCCCACTTCACTTGCCTAAGATGATGAATCCTAGAGTAGTCAAGCTGACGGCACGCATCCAGAGTTAGATAGGGAACTATGAAGAGCTCCCGTAGCTCATCACTAGCCTACATGCTTCCCATGCATGTGTATTCAAGAGTATGGATTTTGTGGTGGATGCACATGCGATCCCATCTATTGGGACTCTCACCCAGGTGAGGACAAAGGCACAGGTCCAACTAGAGCTTGACTCATACCTTGACGAGTTGATGCACATAGCCACTAGCCGAGACTTTTCAATCAATGTAGACACCATGCACAAGTATGTTGCTGGCATGGTTGCGTTGAAGGCAATGAGGCACATGCTATTAGATGAGTTGGACATAGGATCCCAAGCAGTGTACCTGGATGCTATGGAGGCAAGAGTTAGGTTCCATAAAGATGTTAGCTTGGATTACATGGACACGATCGCGAACTACTGATCTTGGCATCAGTTCGCTACTGTTGATCATTGTCAGGATGTCAAAGAGTTGGACTTCCCACGGTTTTATGAGTCATAGTGATGTCTTGCATGGCTTTCTCAAGCCATTTTGTCTCACATGGGTATATGTGCTTTGTAATTTAACGTCTTGTTAAGTGTAAGTTCAAGTGCCGATAGTTGGATGTAACAATCATAGAATAGATGAAGAGTCATGAGGGTAGATGAACTGTCACAAACAGGAATGTTAAGGGCCGCCCCACCTTTTTCTATAAATAGTCCCTCATAACTCATTGTATAGGCTTTTGGTCAACCAAGCATTGATAGGAGTATCTTAGAGAAAGCTTGGATAGTATTGTAATGTGCCTTGGCTTCTCCACTGCGCAGAGCTAGTATATCTCTTTGGAGGAGTAGGCGGTTGTGGCTGTAATGTTCCACTATCGGAACTAGTGGTTGGACATGGATGTATTGTATGACTGGAACTTACACTTCTTAATATAAAAGAGCCAGCACATTTCATGCATACGTTGTATTGTATTCCAACTATCTTGTTTACTCTAAATAACATATGTATTTGTTTGTTTACACATGCATGTATGTAATATTATGTATAAGTATGTATGAATCTTTCTGAAATGTGTTGTTGGTTTAACCATCAGTTTGGATTTCTCGCTAACCTACCTTCCATGTTGTGATTCATCTTTGCTCGTGCGTTCCCTTCCAAGTCGAATACTATTACATGTTTCTAAGGGGTGCACTCACCTCACCCTTTGTGTGTTACAACCTCTCATGCACCTTTCTTGACTTGCTGCAGTTGTCACACCGTTGCTACCAACAGGGACATCTTACTTGCCTCTGTGAAAAGCCACAGTCAAGGCATTACTGTACGACCCACTGTTGGGACTCCTACACCAAATGGTCTGAGGTGTAATTGGGACTTCTTACCAGGGAAATCCCCCAACATGCTAGTGGGTCTAGCATCGTCAACATTTCTGGCGCTAGGAGGGCCAGATGAAACATTGTGTCCTCTCATCCTATTTTGAACCTTTTCATATCTATCATGGAGTCTTGCACTCTCCTCACTCTCCTCCCTCCACGATGTTTTTCACATGCCGAATCTGTTACCATCACGAGGGAGTTTTTCAATATATTATCCACATACACGTATGGTGGTGAAGGCGAAGCGGCCTGACCTGAGCTTTTACATGACTTCATCTCTATGCTTCATAAGGAAGATGGATGTTCTGACGAACAAGCCAGTTTGTTGCTTGCATACATACTTTGTGAATCTCCACATCGGTGGCTATGCAGCCTACCGGCTAACAGTGTGCACTCACTTGAGCACTTCTATGATCTCATTGAAGACACTTTCTATCATTTTGATTCAGAACATCTTGACCAAAACTGTTACAACAATGGAAGGCTCCGCATGAATTGCCTATGAATTTTTGGCAACACTTCTGTGATTTTCAGTTTCAAGCTCCGAAGAGCCAGATGAAATTTTTCTACCTTTAGGACTGATTCGAGTATTGTCTTAAGAAATCTTCTCATCCCAAGAAGAAGTTTGAACTCAAGCCTCACTTAGCATTCTTCAGTAATGGAGCTATGCAATCACAGGCAGATGCGGTCACTATCACAAGTGATTTTCTGCTGTCCCCTCATCAAAAAGCTCCACCACTGCAGAGTGATGTGAGAGATCATGCTCACACTTTTGTTTAGCTGTCACATCCTCCCAACATCACTTCGCTTAATTTTCGCATAGATTTGGTTGTGATTCCATCAAGTTGTCTTATGCATTTTGTACCACAACCTCCATCTTCGTACTCGGTTGTTCCTCCGTATGATACTGCCTTGGGTTATTGCATCCCAAACTCTACACTTGTTGTGAATGAGGATCAAGCCACTGATGGATTTGGTGTTGAAAAACCAACATGCGTTGTCATTCATGAAGAGTATGAATGGGAGCTTGAGCATCAACACTCAAAGAAGGATGACTTCCTTTCATCTGAGCCCCCTCCGTTCTTTCATGATATCTTTGGTGAACCTTCCATCCATGACTTCACATGTGTATCTCCATCTACGGATGCACCCATTATTGATCACTCATAGTGTGATGTAGGAAAGTGTTGCCTTTGCAGATAGAGGAAACCACTCTAGCCCTAGAGTGGGTCTAGTCACAGCAAGGACAAAACAACAATTAATTCCCTTAAACAATCATCGTTGGAGGCCTACCTCAAACTGGCGGTTGATGAAGTTCTGTTGCGTTGCTCTAGCTTCGTTCCCTTCTCCTCAATGAGAAATCAACCTGAAACACCAAAAGAAACAACAAAACATGTAACCGAGAAACAACAATGATCTATTTACTCATAAAGTCAAGAAGTCATGAGCTATCAAGTAAATTACATACAAGACATAGGAAATCATCATTGATTGTATTAATAATGAAATAAGAGGAAGGTTACAATCGAGTCTTGACATTGCAAGCCTTCTCAGGGGGTCCAACTGGTGTGTTTCTTCAAGCATTCACTCGCAAAGCTGGGTCTCCCAAATAGCAATATATATCTCTCTCTTTCTCTCATTCACAAGATTTACACAAGATTAAGGGCACTCCACACCTTCTTGCAAACTACAAATAAATCCTACACTTGTCACACCAACTATCTATCCATCTCAAAAGCAGCAGCAGCAGTGTACAACCAAAGGAACTAGCAGGTGATAGCAATGGTGAGTGATTTGATAGGAGGAGTCTCCATGAAATGAGGGAGATGGAGCTTATCCTCAAGGCAAGCAGCACAAAAGATGGAACTACCATGCCAGAGGGAGGAGGGCGACCCAAACTAACCCAACACCCAAGTCCGGAGACATCCAGAAGGCCGATTGTTGGAATGAATTCGCCCAATCTGGATCATCGTGAGCTTATAACTAAGCTTTAGTGCTGACATCGCTAGTAGGTAATGTAGTTAGTTAAACCGTCGCTAAAATATAGCAAATAGCCTCGTGCCAGAGCATGAAATCTGACAATCACGGGAATCAGGTGTACTCCTATGATAGAAGTGTGACTAGACTGTTTATGACCGTTGTCCATTGTGTATATTAAGTTCTTTCTCGCGACGAGGCAGAAAACTTAGGAAAAGTGGGTCAATTGGCAACATAAGAGAGCATTTTTTCAGTATAAGCATGTTCCACTTGGACACATGACACAGTAGAAGGATTGGGGTGAAGGCAGTGACAAATTACTGTGTAACAGATGCCCCCCTAAAGTATGAAGCCCGGGAGAGTTGGAGGGGTGAAATGTTTTATGAAATTGTCTGAGGTGGAGCACCATCTCGAAGAACCTGCAGGCGTAAGTACAACTAATGTCTTTGATGGTGAAATACAGTAGTCTAGGAATGGGCACAGCCATCCAAAAGACATATGAACTAGGTATGTGGTATGGAAGTAGCCATCCAACTGATAAGACCATAATAATGATAAAGGTATGGTCACAGCCATCCATCAATGAGTCATCCAGTCACGAACCAATCCACGCAGCCCGAACATGTGTAATCATGCTTTGGGGTCTTGAAACCCAACCAATCATAGTACAAATTCTAGCATGCGAATAGAGGTGCTAAGGTCTAGCATGATAGAAAGTCGCTTGATTACTGGTCGATGATGAAAACCATTAACAAGCACAAGAGAAACCACCAATAATGCCAATGGCTCTCAAGGTACTATCTAGTACAATCCACTAAGTGTGAAAAAATGAACTGAAGTCGAACACCCGTGGAATCACCCAATCAAAGACCAATGATGAAAGCCTGTCATCAGCTATGAAGAACTTGCCATTAAGGCATGCAAGCTCCAAGGTACCAAAGGGGATCTCTAGATCAATCTCCTGGATAATGAGCTGATGTCGACAGGAGACGATCCGTCGCAGGAGGGCCGTAATGTTTCCCCCATCAACGACACGAGAGAAGGAATAAGCAGTAGATCGTGAAATAGAGTATTAGAGCAGGAGGTAAGGATGTGAACTGCAGAAAGATTATACTCTTGAACATGTCGAAGGGTGGCAACATTCGGGTACCAAGGGATCAGAGGCTTGATGGAGACAGCATGGATCAGATGGAATGAGGCTAAATTGCAACCCAAAACCCCGGAAGGCCAAATGATGATGTATGGATATCCCAACCCGACAAGAAGCAAAAGTGTAGATGTTCAAGAGTGACTAGCTACCGCAGGTAACCAATGACAATTTCCAAATTTTCCCCCACCATTGCTGGCGAGTACAACCAAGAATGTAACCGAACATGCAAGATTATAACCAAAGACACTACAACAATACATGTAAGTGACATAAGTTGACATGTAACCAGTCATACATTCACAATGGTGCATTCAACAACAACACATCAAGTTTCACATGAAGACATCACTTCAACCATGGAAAACATCATGCAAATGAAACAAGCAAGTGGAATGAAAGTGTGAGAGACACACATGCAACTCACATGCATGCATGACTAACACATAGCCCATCCAATCTGAGGGGTGAACCATGCTCTCATACCACTATGTAACATATTCCTCTGACATCTACCCAAGCAACCAACTAGTCGGGGTAAACATGCAACGAAATGCCACTATGATATGACTCGACCTCGTAAGTCACGTTAAGGAAGTGGAACTGAGGGACACACACCATACATACATCAATCATCAGCTACAACACCCTTAGGAACCAATCCAATACTTTAAACAACTTGTCTTGGGATCCCACTGATTTTTTGGACAACTTGAGCCTCAGTCGCTCCCATGCTATAGGCATGAGCGAGACCAGAAACCCAAAGTCACTCTCACAGGCTTGCCTGCCAGTGACTAGAGACCAAAACTGTTAGTGTTATGCCAACGACTCCAAGATTTGAGCCACTTTTTCAGGCCAAGAGACCAGGTCACTGCCCCTAATTTATGTTGGGCAGCGGGTCCCCCGCGTAAGGGTTTTGGAGCTCAAAGCCCACAATTTTGGGTAAAAGTATGGTAAAGTTTCTGCAAAGTGCGTGGAGTGCGAACTGTAATGGGTCGAGTCAAAGGGTTGTCCACTGAAAAATAATGTAAAATAATAGAAAGCAACTAGAAGGAATTTTTTTGGTAATTCCAGTTCAGATCTGAAGTGTATGGGTTTTTAAAGGCAGTATTCGCTTTGAGTCTGTAAGTCTGAGTTGGGTTTGGTAGTAGTTAGAGTAGGCTCTGTAGCTGTGTGCGTAAAGGCCTAGTAGAGTTCGCAGCTATGTGTGCGGACCCTTGCAGCTGAATGCACAGGGTGGAACAGATTGTACTAAACAGAAGATTAATAAAGATAAGTGTTTCTGAATTATTGTGCATTAGGTCATGGATCTATATGTTTATCCTTATATTCTGAGTTTATGCATGTCTGTAAGATTTATGGTTGCGCGCATTCGTTATAATTGTTGAATGCTTGATTAAAGACCTTAGGAATTAGATTAGACCTATAATAAACACCTTAACAATAAGAATCTAAGAAGTGCCTCATCGTCGAGCTACGCGAAGGCCAAACATCTGTACAGAATAGCGCGAGCATGCAGATCGGTTCGTGACCCTTCTAGTCTTCATCAAGACATCCCTAGGCTGTGGAAACCTAGTTCCAGCACCCTCCCTACTACCTTAGGTGAGACTTAAGTCTGCGCTTCGCATATTGTTTCCAAAAGGGCTGGTAGTGCGGGATTTGTTTGGCTAAAACACTTCTGAACTTGGCTTAGGCCCCATTAAGCCAACAAATGGTTCCGTTGCTGGAACCAGGATCTGCCTAAGGGATGTCTAATGTTGGAATGCTGGAACCCTACGAAGAAATAAATTGAAGATTGGTTGGAGTAGAAGTTGCATGAGTTCGTGGTATAGGAAAACAAAAACCCCGTAGATATATGAGAAGAGGTGTTTGGATCGCTACATATATATGGAGATCAACGACATCTTCTTCACGACCTTCTCGTTAGAACTTTATGGTTGGATCGTGAGGCTAGCTAACAATCTGGGAAGGTGCAAGCTTGATCAACCGATAGTGTGGACTCTAGAGTTGGTGCACCGGCTTAAGGCATCTAAAGATAAGATCGCATGGGTGCTAGATCATTGTCTGGATCAGATAATAGGAGGGTTTATCACTAAGTTCGCGATAGACACAACTGTGAGCTACAGTGAAGCTGAGCGATGTTTTCTCAAGGGACGAAGAGGTAAGTACAACAAATCGTTGAATACCTGGATTAAAAGGCTGTTATGTGAAATACTGGTTATGCCAATCCATTGATGTTTGGGATAACACGGAGCGAAAGAGGCTACTAAGGGATCGAAGGATTAGAGAATAGATGTTGATTTCACTTTTGCGAGAAAGCGAGGAGGAGATCGTTGGGTTCTCTCCAAGAAGTGCGGTCTGGTTGATAAAGCAGCGCATTCCACAATTACCACCTCCATCCATGCCATCCCCCACTTCGCCTACCTCAACCCCATCTTCACCCACCCCGCCTCCACCACCTCCAAGGGTGGGAATGGCAAGTGCAATCAATTTTCCCGTATTTAGAGGCATATGAAATGAGGAACCAGATCAGTTTTGGTTCATGGTAAAGGCAGCATTGGAAGCCCAAGGAGTTACAGATGATAACATTAAAAAGGATACGTTAGTAAGTGCACTGCAGGATCGCGCATTGACATGGTATATCAAGCACTCTAGAGATCATCCAAATGTCAGAATAGTGGAGATCCAAGATGCATTGAATAAAGAGTTTAGCCAACTGAAATCCGAAACTCATTTAATCATCAGATTTAAGGAAATTGTGATGCTTCCAAGTGAGATTCCATGGGATCTGGATCAGTGCCTAAAGAGTATGATCCGTGAGGCTAATATGACGCTTTCAGATGTGCAATACTCTGCCTGGTTTGTGGCATCCTTGACACCGCACCTAAGGAGAGTGCTATCACAATAGAAGATCTCAACCCAGGCTGAAGCATTAGGGATAGCGATGAGGTTGCATGAAACTCCAATACAAGATCCTGGGTTGGGAGTTCAACAAATCCATGTGAAACTACAAAACCTATGCTTGGAGATGCAAAGCTTGAAGCAAGACAGGGCGCCCCAACCAGAGGCACGTGATGAAGTTTGGTGTATCAAATGCAAAGGCCAGGGTCATGAAAAGGATCACTACCCTATATTCGTGAACTATTTGGTGGGAGGGGGACCGATGCCATTGAGGTTGGAGGTACAAGCAGGGCCAAGTGCGGCACCCGCACTCTGGTGTGCAATTTGTCAAGTAGGAGGAAAGCACGCGATGGACAACTGTCACCTGTTGTAGAAGTATACCCAGAATCCGCAACAATTGTATTGTAACTTCTGTAGATCAGTAGTCACGATGAGCGAATGTGTCGAAGCTATTAGCTAATGATGGATAGGACCCCAACATATCGAATGTAGACTGAAACGCAAGGTTTAGATCTAGCCATAGGGGCACACAGTGGATTCCAAGGACGCAGACAAGGGAGAGGAGAAATGGGACTTGGATGACGGCGCACACATCTGATCTGTTATAGTTGCGGAGGGCCAGGGCACTACGCTCATGATTGCACCAACCCGACGAGAATATCTTGTCCGTATTGTGAGCATTTTGATCATGAAATGGTAGATTGCCTGACATTGATCACCTAAATGCACGAGAAAAGGATACCATAAGCCACTCCAACTCAAAATATCCAAATGATGAGCTCTGAACCATGCAAAGAGGACCCCAGCGTAAACATGGTACTCAGAAGTGGCGCAACTACAGGGGAAGATAAGAGGAAACAACCCAAAGAAGATTCGAAGGTTTGCGAGGCTCCTACAAAGGAACTTGAGTCTAAGATGGAACATGTGAAGGAAACATTTAAGGAAGCTAAGAAGAGCTTCACGGAAGCCTCTACTTCAGGTAGTAAGGATCAACTTGAGCCAGGAATGGATCCTTCTATGCTTACTACCTTTTTAGAGACATGTATGAAGCTGCTACGCGACAATAAGGTAGTTAAGGGACTACAAGAGCTGATCACTAGGTGCGTAGGGTCAGGAGAGCCATGCATGGTCCAGAAGCTTGGAAAGCATGCTTTGCGTACTGGACAAGAAATGTGATTGATGGCGCAAATTGGTGAGTATGAGATGGATCAGGTCATCCTGGATTTGGGGTTAAACGCAAATGTATTACCAAAACAGACGTGGGAATGCACAGGCAGGCCCGCGCCGCAGTGGTATCCTATTCAATTACGGACAGCCAACCAACAAAAGATCTTACCAATGGGAAGGTTGCAAGGGGTGACAGTGGACATTGAAGGCGTAAGTACGCAGACGGACTTTGAGGTAATAGAAATTGTTTATGATAGTAATCCATACCCCGTGTTGCTAGGAATAGATTGGGCTATGGACATGAATGGGGTCATCAACTTAAAAGGACGGAAGATGATATTCGAGAAAAGGTTGCTCTGTGTAATAGTTCCGCTGGACCCAGCTAAAGGAGTGCGCTACACTGAATATGTGTGCGATGAGGACCGTGACGATGAACTAGACTGCATCTACTAGATAACGGTGCAAGACTAGGATTGGGTGAATCCAATAGAGGACATGAGAATCTCATGGGAACGTGACAGTTCTTACACATCGGACTCAAATGAAGAGATAGAGCGATGGTAGAACTGATTTCATGAAGTAACAATGCTAAATTATAATATGATGATTAGATCACTATGACGCGTGATACCTGAAGTAAGGAAACTGCCAGCAGATGATGGCACAACAAATGGGGAGGAATTCGTAGACCACTATGGAACTACAATCATGGAGCAAGAGCGGCGCGGTGCGCAAAAAGGGGCATTGCACACACCAACTACACAAGGGTGGAGTACAGCTTGGAAGATTAGGTGGAACGGGTGTGAATGTAGAAAGCAGCTATGTCTACAGGTTGGAGGCATTCAGCGTCGAACGTGGTCTGAGCAGCCAGGACGAAGTGGTTTGGGCACCTGCCTTCAATGAGGGGTTCGATGGGCCAATAAGACTGTAAACAAAACAGGGTGTGTGAAGATGACCCTATCCATGATCAGACACGATGCAACCTGGAAAGTGGAGAGAATTTCCCCGACCACTGCCCCTGCAGTTTGGACTGAACGCGAGGACCTGGGCAAAGGAATTCAGTGGTTGCAGGAAGCCATTCGGCATGGCAGCTTGAGACTTCGTGAACTTGATGAAGAATGGGCACGACTGAGGAGGAAAAGCACGATGTTGGATGAAGAAATCAGCAAAATGAAAATCAGAGTCGCATAAGCGGGTTCCGCAAATATGAGAATAAGGGGACCAGACCTGGCCGGTCCTACTACGGTACTAGAATGAGCTGTGACCCTACTATCGTGACTGCGACCGCACCAATAGGGGAGTGTACCATATACAACAAAGCGCGATGGGCTACCAGATACAAAGGTACTCGAAAGGTGCCTGCAGCCTGGGCTAGAAGGAAAATTGAAGTCCCACACTAGGGGTGCGACCACCTAACTATCCGTAGGAGGCCCAGTCTCAGCACTCCAAGCAGTTGGAAGAGGGCACAGGACTATAAAGGAGGCTATAGGGGGATTGAGTAGCTCAAACGTGGCGAGCAAAATCAGTATGAAGCACAGAATGCGTCCGCGTACAAGGGACTGCGCTGCTGCATGGGGAGGATGGAAGGTGACCATTGCAGATACTGTTCATGACAAGATGTCCCACTTAAGACACCGAGGAGTAGACAATGGGCAATTAAAACATAAGGTTGAACGAATCTACCACCAAAATCGCATTAATGAGCCACGAAAGGGGGGAACGGTCGAATTTGAATTCAAAGAGGCATATAAAGCACAGGTGGCCTGTCACCAAACAACCCTTGGCACTTTGCATATTAAGTCGTTCTGTTATCAAGCAGATAGGAGCATGATGAATGAGGCAGTCGTGAGAGAAAGTTCGTGGTTTCAAGCATTTCTGAAGGATAAACAGGAGTGCCTAATTAGGATGATAGCCATAACCAAGGACGTTACATGAAACCCTACGTCATAGGTAGGGGGTACAGCTAAGATCCCTAAATCACCCCGGACGCCGCAGACCAAGAAGGACCCACAAGTAGCAGGACAAGTCCGGATGTCTCTGCGAAATCCATGATTCGGCAAACTGCCGATGGAAGAAAAGGGAAAAACGGTTACTATTGGGAGCGATGATGAGGAAGAGGATCCTCCGACCTTTGTTGAGGAGATGGAACTAGAGGAAGAGATGGAAGAAGATATCCAGCCAGTGCAGGCTCCAGCAAAACAACCTAAGTATGTCCCTCCATGGAAAGGGAGGATCAAGGTACCTAAATATTTGGATGCCGTTAAAAATGCACTTATAACCCCATCCCTCCCTAAAGGAGTTTTGTTCAAAGGAATGGAAATTGGCCGCATTCCCACTATGAAACTTGAAGACTGGGACCTTGCAGATAATGAGAAGTTTCCCCATTTGGAAAATAGCGAACTGATGGAACAAATCACGGAGGGGGCCGTTACAACACTACAGCTGCAGAAATGGCTACAAGGGGTGGAGGAGGTCGGGCTACTCCACCTCCTGTCAATTCCACACTTTCATCGAGCCCCAATCGCGATAGTTGTCATCAGTCAACTGCTCTGCCTAGTGCATGATGGGAACTTATGGCTAGAAAAACCCATCCCCATCATGGTGGAGCTCATTCATAGGATCTCTCGGCTTCCCTGTGAAGGAAGGGACCCTGCAGAAATAGTTGGCACGAGTGGCGACTTGAAAATTGCGGAAGCCATGAAAAAGAAATACAAGTTGGAGAAAAAGCAGAGAGGGTATGTTATTACTAGTATTCAGGACAAAGGGGTCTACATTGCTACCCAATTGCTGGCAGGAAAGGTGATGAGAAAATTCTGAGGCAGTGAGGTACCAACAACGGTCATTGCGTTAGCTGAGCAATGCGCAGAAGGGGTATGGTTCAATTGGGCACAGTTCCTCCACGACAAATTCCTGACAAATTGCAGGGAGGCCCAGGAGTAGGGTAAGACCTTCCACTACACGTGGTTGCTCTTATCCATCCTATTGGTTATAGGTGAATTGCTCGAGGATAGTGAGTTTGCCCCCATGGACCAGGATTGGCTGGAGGCAACAAAATACGAGTCGCTATGGGCAACAAAGGATGCCACAAGAATCTGAGAAGTCAATATTTTCTGGATACTGATGGACGCAAATATACGACAATGGATCAACCAGCAACCCCACCTATCTGCTGAGGTATATGAAAGTGTGAAGAACATGGCTGACTTTAAGGTGGATATGCACCATGTGTATATCCGGGCGTGCAAGGATCCAGAGTAGACATGGACCACGCTTCCCTTCATCGCCATTGATGATGTTGTTTTTGCGATGCTCGATACCTGGCCACTGGAGTGGCACAGACCAGATGTGGTAGGGCATGATGAGATTGCAATCTAGAAATAGAAGGTGGCTGCCAAGTTCCTAGCACAATAGAGGCAGAACGAACAGCTCGTTGAGAAAGTACGGGTGTCCCGGTAGGCAGCACAGGTTGCCACAGACAAGGCGACAGTAGGAGGGGCTGCTACAACAACGGATAAAAGTGGCCCGAACGTGACCACAGAGCCGGAGGTGGATAATGTGATGAAAGGTACGGAGCCAACCACCACCTGTTCACCCTTAAAACGACCACGCACGACAAAATGGTCAAGATCATGGAAGAAGACCAAGGCGTCCAAGTTGGACGGGGAGCCTATCACATTGACCGAGGCGACCTATGTGACATCAGTGATACAGTTCGCAAAGTCATCAGGGAGGTGCTCCAGGAGGCAATGATGGAGTAGTAGACTGTGTTGGGGGCACTCAGGATGCAGCTGCAGGAAATTTAGATACGATCCCCACAGCAGGGAAGGGTAGTTACCTACGGGGCTACGTGTACATCAGCAACTGAGCAGTTGCTGCAAGCCAAAATGGCTAATACAGTTGTGCTACTGGAAGGAGCACTAACAGTAGATAACGTGGAGGATAGAATCACGGTAGGCCAGATCAAAGGATCGGGATTAAATTTGGCTTCCCTCCCACGAAATTTTATATTAGTTACAAGATGGAGCAATGGCAGAGCTCTGCACTAGGGAAGGTCGTGCAATACAAATGCTCAGTAAACAACGAATCAACATCGCGCAGTTGAGCCTCTAACGTGATGAAGCTGTAGCATAGAACTGACAATTGGAGCAAATTGTTGAGGAAGCGTGTTGTCGTGCCCCTGAGCTCGAGATTGCGGCAGATTTACCTATAACCATACGGTTCCACAAGTTGGCCAGTGGGTTCTGTGAAGCGAAGGAAGAAGTAGCAAAAATCTAGTTGGACCTCAGTTTGGAGATCACAAAGCTGAGACTCAAGGCACAACCCTCTACACCACCAAAGGTTAGAGAGCAATGTCAACGCGCCATCCAATCCGGGAGAGAAGCAATAGCATTTGCCATATAGGAGTGCACCGGCTTGTTAGATCAGTCATTTATCACGGCCACTTCACTATAGGAAGACCCGACATTACAGCGATTAGAGACCAAAGCATGGGAGTTACAGCAGACCTATGATAATGTTTGGGGGACCACGTAAACGGTTGCCCTTACCCAACGATTGACCAAGATGAGGGAGGCCCAGGTTCTCAAGGCACAAGTTGATGACGCTCACCAGAAAGAAGAAGTCCTTAAGGAACGCATCCAACCTTGGCTTGATGAGGCATTTGAAGTCACCACCAACATCGAGGGAAAGCTATCCCACATGCAGGTAGTATACGAACTCAGAGAAGCAAGTGAAGCTAACAATGACATATCGGAGGCTCACGCACAACCAGTACAACAGATGGCGGAAGAATGTGTTGTGGACGTAAGAGAAGCGCAGAAGCTGTTGAATAGCCTTTGCGCGAAGATCATCGCACCAGCCGAGTGACTCAAGATGAATCACAATGATTGTGTTTGGGGCTTGTTGGGTAGCGGGTCTCCCGCGTAAGGGTTTTGGGGCTCAAAGCCCACAATTTTGGGTAAAAGTATCGTAAAGGTTTCGTGAAGTGCACAGAGCGTGAACTGTAATGGGTCAAGTCAAAGGGTTGTCCACCTAAAAATAATGTAAAATAATAGAAAGCAAGTTGGCCTGCCCATGGTCCGTGGACCATGGGAAGGTATAAATAGAGCAAAGTTCTAAGGATAGAAGGCAGGTTTTTTGTAATTCAATATCAGATCTAAAGTGTATGGGTTTGTAAAGGAAATATTTTCTCTGACTCTATAAGTCTGAGTTGGGTTTGGTAGTAGTTAGAGTAGGTTCTGCAGTTGTGTGCGCAAAGGCCTAGCAGAGTCTGCAGCTGTGTGTGTGGACCCCTGTAGCTGAGTGCGCATGGTGGAATGGATTATGCTAAATAGAAGATTAATAAAGATAAGTGTTTTTGAATTATTGTGCATTGGGTCGCAGATCTATATGTTTATCCTTATATTATGAGTTTATGCATGTCTGTAAGATTTATGGTTGCGCGTGCTGGCTATAATTGTTGAATGCTTGATTAAAGACCTTAAGAATTAGATCAGACCTATAATAAACACCTTAACAATAAGAATCTAAGAAGTGCCTCGTCGTTGAGCTACGCGAAGGCCAGACAACTGTGCAGAATAGCACGAGCATGCAGATCGGTTCATGACCCTTCCAGTCTTCATCAAGACATCCCTAGTGTGTGGAAACCTAGTTCCAACACCCTCCCCTACTACCTCGATGAGACTTCAATCTGCGCTCCGCGGATTGTTGCCGAAAGGGCCGGTAGTGCGGGATTTGTTTGGCTAAAACACTTCCAAACTAGGGTCAAGCCCCATCAAGCCAAGAATTTAATCAT
Source organism: Pinus tabuliformis (assembly GCA_031772625.1). Taxonomy (NCBI): domain Eukaryota; kingdom Viridiplantae; phylum Streptophyta; class Pinopsida; order Pinales; family Pinaceae; genus Pinus; species Pinus tabuliformis. Next base: position 374,351,476 of record CM062818.1, read on the forward strand.
CTCTTTAAATCAGTAAAATAACATGGAAATTACAGTCCTAAAGAAAATACTTGTTCAAGAAATTAACTCGACCCCTACTAGCCCTGACAGGTATTTCATCAACCATAATGCAAATTTGTAATCTATAGGTGTAATTAATAGTTCTGAGCATAGGGGTCTCATACTTAGCTAAGAATCACAAAGAACCATTGATGCCTCAACACATCAACTATCATTCCATTCATTAGGTCATAGATACATTGATCATTCAATTATCAGTAAGAACATGATGAGAGCCACACATGGCTGCTGATCTGGAACATGTAAATAACCAACATAATAGGGAAAAGTATCCATGAAATCAAATCCATATAAACCACATATAATCCATCATAATTCTCATAGAAATATGAGAAATAACCTTTCATTAATGATGAAAAATCCAAACCTGGGATGGGACTTCCACGTTCCACTTGACCATAGAATGGCTAAGCCAAATCTCTCTTTATCCATTTGCCCATGTGCCAGATTCCAAGCATGAATGTGGTATCTCATAGAACATATCAATCAAAAACCATACAGGGCTTCCAGAGGCCATCCATCTCAACCCATCAAATAGTGATTCCAGCTCACCATCGGACATCACAAAACCATCATCGAATTGGTCTCTATCATAGCCATCAAGGGCTCTAGAGTTTTTGTTTCGACCAAGGCTCTAGGACTAGTAACTCAACCCATAGTTTCCACTAGGCTCCAGAGCATTTTTCCAATCAGGGCTTCAGGACTAGTAACTCAACCCACCAAGGGCTCCAGAGCATTTGTCCAACGAAGGCTACAGGAGTAGTAACTCAACCCATGTTTTTAGAAGGCTCTAGAGCATTTGTCCAACCAAGGATCCATGAACTAGTAACTCAACCCAAGCTAAGGAAACATGAGAACCAATCAAAAACAAAATATGAAAGTAAACCCACAATCACCATGGTTATTTAAGAAATGGCAAGGCTACGCAATCCACTGTCAATCCGGCCATCCTCCATGCTAATGTCAGATCACAACCAAAATCTGCATGCATATGCCATGCATGCCAAAACTAGTGAAGAAATCATACTTGCAACTCGGTACCTGCAAGAAAATTTGATGTAGCAACTGATCCTGATTCCCTCCTACTCTTTCCTTCTCTTCCTTTTGCTTCTTGCTTCAAGAATCCAAGTATGCCACACCCACCAAGAGTGCTCCAAGAAAACTTTAATTCTCCAAGAGTATGAGAGAGAGAATAATGTGAGAAAGAGATCCAACACTAAACTGACAAAAGGTTACCAATTGATGCTCTAAAGCCTTTTCATGGATAATGCCTCTATTTTCTCATTTTCCATTATTTTCCTTCATTTTCCAACTCACATGCAACCTGTGACCTTTCACCTCCTTTTTCTCCTAATTTCCATTATTTTCATAAATAAATGTGCCAAAAATATATTTTACCTTTCCAAATCCTTAGCCATTGTCTTTGCCAATTTCCTTAGTCATAAACAATCACAAGTGATCCTCATCACTAGGACTCCGCCCAACATTCATCTTGGAATATGTGTTCCATCATATGTGGTTATTATTTTTCCTTTATTTACTTTTATTACATGGAATTTTCACTGGGTCTATTACAACCACGATGACCAATAAAGAAGAGATGAAAAACATTTAGAATGTATTATTGCATTGGCCAAAGCATACATGATCTAGGTTGTATAAGGAATGAAATGAAATGCATAAAAATTAGTGGAACACAAATAGTTAAATATAGTAGATATTACAATAATATGGTGAAAACCCAATTTTTATTAATAAATCAAACAACTGAATAGTGTAGAACAAAAACTATCTAGAATAGTGTTAGCTATCTCTAAACAGAGAGATATGGTATCTATGCACATTCGCAAATTCTAGTACATTAAGTTGAAATAATGGCATATTAATATAAAGAAAGAATGATAGAGGCATAAAATACTATCCTTACATGATGAATCACCAAAAGGGTTATTGACCTTGGGTGTTTAGTTGGTACATTAGTTTCTCAAGGGTGCAACGTTTGGATACAATATCCATTTGGGGTGCATGATAGCTCATTGCAAATAACAATCGAAGGAGAAAATCTTTCTATTAGGGCCCCAAAATTTTCCATAAAGCATTGTTTAGGGCATCAAAAGGGCGCTATAAGTTTGGGAACCAAAAATCATAGAAAAACTCCTAAGAAGATGAAGAACCAGTGACATAGTGGAAGAGATGTGTGGCCAGTAATGTTCACCCAAATCAGTACTCCCCACTTAATAAGAAGAAATAACCAGCATTGTGTCATGCTTCCTCATCAGATGGGGAAATTTCTATTGAGTTTCACTCCTGGTGAGCAACATTCCTTGACGATGAAGCTTCCCTATTTTAATAATCCAGTAGATTTATTTGTGTTTCTGGTGGGTACCATTTGTCTTGTGTCCATGATTTGACCCACTATAACCTATTAAATGTAGTCAGGGTTGAGTTCTATGGGGACCAACTATTAGACTACCTCTGAGGTGTCCAACAGATGTGTAGAAAATGGTCGAAGCGGCTCTACATTAAATATTGGGTGTAATCAAAGCTTTGGAAGAGATTTGTAGATGACACTGGTGTCGTTTGGTCTCATGGTCATGATGAGTTGGATCTCTTCTTCCGTCATCTCAATGAACAATCCTCCGCCATTAAGTTCACTATGGAAAAGGAAGTCAACAGTTGCCTTCCCTTCCTTGATGTTCTCATCTCTAAGAATATTGATGGTTCCTTCTCCCACCAGGTTTTTCGAAAAAAGACTCATACCGATCAATATCTCCATGCCAGCTCTCATCATTTCCCTGCTCAGAAGTTAGGCATTCTCAACACGCTGGCTACTCGTGCATTAAGAATCTCTGATGAGAAAAGCTTAGCAAAGGAGAAGGCTCATCTCTTGGATGTCTTCATTAAAAATGGTTACAGTAGACACCTAGTTCAGAAAGCCTTCCTCAAGGCCCGAAAGGAGCACTCTGTCCAAAAAGATCCTAAAGATCGGATCCTGGGGGTACACCTCCCCTACATCCAAGGAACCACTGATAGGATCGCTAGGATTCTTAAGAAGCATAATATTCCCTCGACCTTTAGGCCTCTTAACACCATCCGTAGCTCGCTTAGATCTGTTAAAGATCCCGTCGACCCTAAAGACATGAAAGGGGTCTATGTCATTCCTTGTTCCTGTGGGACCCCATACATTGGTGAAATTGGTTGCTCGATTAACCAAAGGATTAATGAGCCCGCAGCAGACTTGAGGCATGGTAGGGCCAAGTCCTCAGCCCTGGCTGAGCATGCCAAGAAAACTAAACATCAAGTCTGTATCGAAGAAGCTCAAGTTATTGCAAGAGTGACGCAATTTCACCATCGTAAATTGAGGGAAGCCCTTGAGATCGAGAAAAGACCTTTGAATCTCAATAGGGATGACGGCTGGAAGATTAGTAGGTGTTGGATCCCAGCCCTTTTACCTTAGCCTCTTCTTCGCCTGACCTCTCTCGATTTGTTTAGCTGGTCGTTGTTTTCTCTTGATATCATTGGTTTAGTAATAATAATATCACTCTTTTAATTATTCACCCTAGACCTGGATTTTTAATAATTAACTATTGCAATTTTATTCATTTCACTCATATATTAAAAAATAAAAAATGGTTGACTTTACAAATAAATAAATTTAAATAATAATAAAAAATAACAAAAATTGAACTATGAAGAAACAACATAAATTTTTGATTAAAAATAAACTAATACACAAATCAAAACAAAACTAAATATACAATACCATACATACGACACCTATAATAAAAATCATACCATAATAACTCCAAATTATTTAAACCTTACCAATTTTATCCCTTGTCCCGAGTCTCACTCTTTTATTATATACTATTAAAACTATTCATAAATAACCCTTTTTATCGCTTTCTTTAGATTTATTGTTTTTGAAAGATTAACCCAAATACTATCATAAAGAATTGTATGCCAAACTAATTCACAAGCGAAGAAGTGCATGCCAAACTAATTCGAAAGCCATATTATGTGTTTAAAAGCATATTAGTCCCTACCATCTGGCAATGGGCAGGGACTATAGTAATCGGAAAGCCTTGCTTTAGCATTAGTTTCGATTTGTTCAACGCTGTTATACGGTGATTATTACAAAGTTTTCAATTGGGTTGTGCGGGGATAACCAAAGTCTTCGAAGTTATTCTGCTTTGCCATCTTATTTGGCCTCTTCTCGAGGCGGAAGAGGCTGGAGCATACCCTATTTGGCTTTAGGCCATGTTCATTGTTACTAACCGTCAATGGTTTCATGTTAATGTTGACATTAGTTTGTATTATCGGCACAATCGTTTGCAGGTTAGGCTAAATTATTAGCACAAGCATGTTACCAGGTGTTGTGCAACAGATGCTGCAGGTGTCCATGCATGACGGGAGCTGTCATGTTTCGTCCCCATTTCACGGGAGGTGTCATGTTTCGTCCCCATTTCACAGCCTTGAACGGGTTCCTATGTCACTGCTTCGCTTGCTTATGGTGCTGCTTCGATTTCGAATGCCAATAAATCATGCGATTGATTCTGTTCTGAGGTAGTTCGAAAGCATAGAGTTGCTTGGGATCGCACCAATGCTCGGAATGAATGCAGCAGGAGTAAGATCTGATGATGGATATGCGTACTCTGCTGCTGGAGTTGGTGCTGGATAAACAGAACTGTATAAACTTACCTGGCTAGTGCTGCTTCTACCCATGCTACTGGTAGATATACTTGCTGCAACTTATGGGGCTTACCCATAGACTCCTCACAAGCACAGGTTGGGACTGGGCAGACAACACTCCATTCTACAACTCCTGACATTTCTGCCCTTCTCCAACATGCGTTCACTGATTGATAATATTCTTCGGCAAGATATATGAGAATGCTGGGGCTGAGGAGAAGCGGACTCAGCTCTTTAGTACCGCGCTATCTTGACCATATATGTCCTTCCCTCCACCTTTAGTATCCTTCCCCCCTAATTCCCCACATCTTATACTATGAAGAGTCTCCTTCCCCATATCTGATCTCTCCTTCTCCTGCTTCCCTAGATAGTTGCTATAGAACTGTCCCACAGCAGTCATTAGGGTCTATTCCCCGCTTATTTCCTCCATACAGATGCTTTATTTACAGTTGGGATATTGTTCTAAGTAATGAACCCTATTATTTCTCTTAACGCTCTCCTCTATACAGTTAGAGATATCCTTACCATTTCTGTCCTTACTTGTATGGGCTATCTTGGCCATATCAGCCCTAAATGTAAGGGCTTTACTGCCTGGGTGGGTGAAACTATCTATTGGAGAGGATAGATTTATTTATAAAGGCATCCATGTTCCTCCGTAGGTGGTGGGATCGGCTATTCCTGCTATGCCTTTTGGCTAGCCAGACCGACCGGCTATTTATCGCAGCGGGGTTATTGGCCCTACGGCCATTGCAAGCAAACTTAGCGAAGTATTGGTAATATTCTTCGGCAAAATATATGGGAATGCTGGGGATGAGGAGAAGCGGACTCAGCTCTTTAGTACCGAAGAGAATTATGCACAGAAACAGGATGAAACAAGGACAGGTTGGGACTGGGCAGGCAGCCATCGTAGTAGGTCAAGATCTAGAGCCAGGACCCTTGCCTCACCTAGATCCACATAATGCGTAAAGAGCAGAGGTAGTAGCAGCAGTATCTCCGGTTTACCAAATCGATCTACCAGCACCACTAGCAGCAAAGGACCCATCATCAGTTGAAGCCATTGCATTTGACCTTGTAGCGCACGAAGCAAGAGTGGAGGAAGAGGTAGTAGTTTCATCCTTACCATTTCTTTCCTAACTGAATGGGCTATCTTGACCATATCTGTCCTTCCCTCCACCTTTAGTATCCCTCCCCCCTAATTCCCCACCTCTTATACTATGAAGAGTCTCCTTCCCCATATCTGATCTCTCCTTCGCCTGCTTCCCTAGATAGTTGCTATAGAACTGTCCCACAGCAGTCATTAGGGTCTATTCCCCGCTTATTTCCTCCATACAGATGCTTTATTTACAGTTGGGATATTGTTGTAAGTAACGAACCCTATTATTTATCTTAACGCTCTCCTCTATACAGTTAGAGATATCCTTACCATTTCTGTCCTTACTTGTATGGGCTATCTTGGCCATATCTGCCCTAACTATAAGGGCTTTACTACCTGGGTGGGTGAAACTATCTACTGGAGAGGATAGATTTATTTATAAAGGCATCCATGTTCCTCGATAGGTGGTGGGCTCGGCTATTCCTGCTATGCCTTTTGGCTGGCTATTTATCGCAGCGAGGTTATTGGCCCTATGGCCATTGCAAGCAAACTTAGCGAAGTATTGGTAATATTCTTCGGCAAAATATATGGGAATGTTGGGGCTGAGGAGAAGCGGACTCATCTCTTTAGTACTGAAGAGAATTATGCACAGAAACATGATGAAACAAGGACAGGTTGGGACTGGCAGGCAGCCATCGTAGCAGGTCGAGATCTAGAGCTAGGACCCTCGCCCCACCTAGATCCACATAATGCGTAAAGAGAGGAGGTAGTAGCAGTAGTATCACCAGTTTACCAAATCGATCTACCAGCACCACTAGCAGCAAAGGACCCATCATCAGTTGAAGCCATTGCATTTGACCCTGTAGCGCATGAAGCAAGAGTGGAGGAAGAGGTAGTAGTTTCATCCTTACCATTTCTTTCCTAACTGAATGGGCTATCTTGACCATATCTGTCCTTCCCTCCACCTTTAGTATCCTTCCCCCCTAATTCCCCACCTCTTATACTATGAAGAGTCTCCTTCCCCATATCTGATCTCTCCTTCGCCTGCTTCCCTAGATAGTTGCTATAGAACTGTCCCACAGCAGTCATTAGGGTCTATTCCCTGCTTATTTCCTCCATACAGATGCTTTATTTACAGTTGGGATATTGTTCTAAGTAACGAACCCTATTATTTCTCTTAACGCTCTCCTCTATACAGTTAGAGATATCCTTACCATTTCTGTCCTTACTTGTATGGGCTATCTTGACCATATCTACCCTAACTATAAGGGCTTTACTGCCTGTGTGGGTGAAACTATCTACTAGAGAGGATAGATTTATTTATAAAGGCATCCATGTTCCTCGGTAGGTGGTGGGCTCAGCTATTCCTGCTATGCCTTTTGGCTGGCCAGACCAGCTGGCTATTTATCACAGCGGGGTTATTGGCCCTACAGCCATTGCAAGCAAACTTAGCGAAGTATTACGGATCAAGCCTTAGCGTCTGCCCAACAGACAGGTCCAAGCTGGAGGAACAAAACAAACTGACACAGGTACTAGCACTGCATGGATTTCTTTATGAACAGAAACCGGATGAAACAAGCACAGATTGGGACTGTGCAAGCAGCACTCCATAAACAAAGGTGGCTGGTAAGATCCTAAGTTCAGTAGGTTATATGGCTTAGCGAGTAGGGAAAATTCATTAAAGCGAAGGCAGTAAGTTAATGAAGCCTCCCCTCAGCTTATAAATTAGCAAGCATAGTATTCTAATTTTTATATTAATGCTAAAGCGTTATAACATACATAATCCTCTAAATTTACGTGTCTGAACCCCTCCTATATGTCCTAAAGTTATCCCCAACATCTGTTGGGCCATCACCTAAGCTGATTTGATGGGGGTTAAGGTAATTCAGGCCATTTGTACGTGTATTGTGTACACATTTCATCCCATTTGACATTATGCATGCAGCGTCCGCTACGTGTAAGTTACTTTTGTTGTTATATAATAAGGTTAGAAATGATTTCTTGGTCTTCTTATTTCGCTTAGGGTCCACTACATTGGTCTATTTCAGGTACTGTTTATGTTTTTGCTCTACTACATTGTGTTTGTATTGAAATTACCTACTATAGATCGTTTGGGTTAATGCAATACTTGGGTAAAAAGGGGCTTCTGCATATGTAAGTTTTCTTACAACTTTTTTAACAGAGACCTGGCCCATCTGGTTGGTGCTTTTCTTTGCTCCCTTGTTCTGGTTTAGAAAAAGAAGCAGTTATGGATTATCATGGCGGTTTTTGTCTTTTCCTTAAATTATGCTTCAACATTGTCCTTTTGTGGGTTTGATGATGTCTTCATTTGTCCTTCATGTTGCAGAAAGTTTAGAAAAAGAAGCACTTATGGATTATCATGGCAGTTTTTGTCTTTTCTTTAAATTATTCTTCAGCATTGTCCTTTTGTGGGTTTGATGATGTCTGCATTTGTGCTTCATGTTGCAGAAAGTTTGGCTGCTTTAATGAAGCAACTTTCAATGTATAATATGTTTCGAGATTCTGCAGCACATTTGGGTCTTATATAAGTCCATCATTTTTATGTTACAGTGACTGTTTATGTTGAATAGGCGAGTTCTCATAAATAGAGTTCAGAATTAAGTTGCTGTCTCTGACAATTGTGAAAACAACATAGCTTTCAGTTTAATAAAAAAATTATGAGTTATGTTAATTAGAGGAATTACCAGGGGTAGGTCTACCTTGTCTTCCAATACACAGCTTTACCTTGTTTAGTCCTCGGCTTGTTTTTCTTCCTAGTCTCTTGCAAAATACTACCTGCAAGGAATGTTAAGCTTGTTTGGTAAATAAGTTTCATTGATTTGATGTTAGTAAATCGATAGTTCTTGTTGCACCTACTTGAAAACTTGTGTATGCAAGGCACTTTTGTGAGCTATAGCTAATTAGAAAGTCTTATTGTTTGTGATCCTTTGTAGGGATACCGAGAGAATTTTTCTTTCTTGAAAGTAAGAGTAAGCCAATCACCTTCGATTATTGAATCACCATTGAAATTAAAATTTACAAAAATGTTTGCTCTATTTATGCAATAGACAGGTCTGCGACAGGCTGTTACATAGGTCCATTATACTATTAAGTATGTACTGATATGTTCCTCCCATTACGTACGTCTGCCTATTAGTAGACTGCTTCACAAGAGAGAAAACTAAGAAAACTAGGAGAACTTAGTATAGCAGCTGAAGTGATAGAAAACTCCGCACTTAACCCAGAGCCCACTTAAGAACTGCAAATTTACAACAGAAATGCGTCTAATTATTGCGGTCCTTACAATCTTTTTGAGCCATTATTTCCAAATCTTCCTTGATTTGTGGTAATTCGTTCATTGGGTGCTTGGCTGGTTCTTTTTTTTGGCTTTCCTTATCTTGGTCAATGTAAACAAGTTTATGTCTGGTTGTTTTATATCTTTTGCCACAATTCTTAGCTCATAAATGATGTCGTTCTTAAGTTCTTTGGTTAATGCATTGGCATTCATTTACCTTTTTGAGTTGGAGGTGATGAGGAGAAACAAAGCAAAAAGTGGTGGGCACTTTGCGAGGAACACTGACAACTTTTGAGCTTGAAGAAGTTTTCAGCCTTGGAACAACAACCTAATTTGGATTAGTGGAGTTAGTTTGATGATGTCTGCATTTGTCCTTCATGTTGCAGAAAGTTTGGCTGCTTTAATGAAGCAACTTTCTGTTTCGGTCTGAAGAATCTCTGATTATAACTTCATCCAATTTGTCATCATCATATGCATGTTTTCACATTTTCGTTTTCTGCATGCAATAAAACCACGGTCACTTTTGGTCCATATTGAATGTAAAACGACTTTTATTATTGAGCAAAACCCATATCTTTAATTGTGACCTATCTCCAATTTGTTGCATGTGTGGGCTGCTCAATGGAAAATGGGTATTAGCAATTAGTTTGAGATTCTATTATTTGTCTTGGGTGGGGAACAAGGTTTGCCTTCATGTAATCATGGAGGTAAACCAGTTTTTGTCTTTTCTTTAATTATGCTTCAGCATTGTCCTTTTGTGGGTTTGATGATGTATGCATTTGTCCTTCATGTTGCAGAAAGTTTGGCTGCTTTAATCAAGCAACTTTCTGTTTCGGTCCGAAGAATCTCTGATTATAACTTCATCCAATTTGTCTTCATCATATGCATGTTTTCAGATTTTCGTTTTCTGCATGCAATAGAACCACGGTCACTTTTGGCCCATATTGAATGTAAAATGACTTTTCTTACTGAGCAAAACCCATATCTTCAATTGTGACCTATCTCCAATTTGTTGCATCTGTGGGCTGCTCAATGGGAAATGGGTATTATGTTTTTGGTAGATCAAGAGTTGTAGAGACCTCTCAAGCTTTCATAATTACTCCATTCACTGTAAACTGATGATAAATTCGAAGATACTTGTTGGCATGGCAGGAGTTGTAGAGACCTCTCAAGCTTTTCATAATGGAATCTAGTCACTGTGAAGTGATGAGAAATTCGAAGATATTTCTTGGCATGTCAGTAATTTGAGGATGCCTGTTGACATGGCATTGATTCTCAAAACGGTTTGAGATGAAAATATCCAGTAACAGCAAGAAAAATTAATATTTTCAACACTCTGTAACCAATGAGCCTAATAGTAGTTTCATGAGTATAAGAGTCAAGACCTCTCTATAGTGAACTTAACTTTTATTTGGATAACTAGAGCAAATTCATGAACAATAGACTGACATAACTTTAAGAAATCTTCCCATTATGAAGTGTGGGAGCAGATAAGAGATAGCCTTTTTGTGAAAGCAATTATGACCCGTGTTACCATGGACTAGGTTTGCTAATCAAATTGCTCAATTGAAAGAATCATCTCCACATGTCAGACAAATGGAATAATTTCAATACAATAGGGGAATTCTATGTTTAACTAGAATATTTCATTGAGAAAAACTAGTTGTACTATACAGTTCAGTCTATATATAAGTGTGTTTTGGTTTTTCATTTTAATACACTCTATTTAGCTAGAGTTTCTCACTGAGACAAAACTAGTTAAACAGAGTATCTCACTGAGACAAAACTGGTTGAATTTAACTAATTGTACTTACAGTTCACTACACTCTGTTTTGTTAGAGTTAACTCATTGGAAAAAGTGGGTTACTAGTTCAGAATTTATCCCTCCCTTTTATAATACAGATTTAATCAATTATATATCTAGATTCATTTTTATTTTCATTTTCATGTTTTGGTTTATTACATTGTTTAATAAGTTTTATCTCATTGAAAAGACCCAGTTGTATTCTACAGTCTAGTCCAGAATTCATCCCTCCCTTTATATATCAATTTAACAATAGTACGATTTATGCCTACCTACCTAAAGCATGGACTATAGGGGTACTTTTTAAATTTTCCATGGTCTGGTGCATTCCTTTCATTAGTTTGATTATGAAATAATGGGCATTTGGATTGCAGAAGCTAGCAAGTATCTAATTTCTTGATTCCACTTATTAATTTGAAGCTATCTTCGACTGGTCATTGGATTGATATAGATTGATCAATGCATTTACAATGACTGATCCTAACGTACAGTAGGTTCTGCAGGTTCTTTTTTATCTTGGCAATTATATTTTTAACTTTGGTATCAAAAGTGTGCATTGGATGCTACCTGACATAAGAAGTCTGAGCAGCTCAGTAGACATTTGCAGTCCTAAAGGTACACACAATCACTTCTTGTTCTATATTCATTTTCATTGTTTAACTTGCTATTATGATTCCGTGACTTGTAATTGCATTGCCTCAGTAAACACAATATTGCATCAAACACTTAGTCCTCATCATGTCTCCTATGTCTGAGAAACACAAATTGTAATTAGTATTGAAAAGCATCACTTATTTCGTGTCACATGTTATGTAAACTGACTTCATTGGATTGCTATTGAAATTCCTTGTTATACCCATCATCATTTAGTACGGTGCACAGATCAAATTCTTTGCCCCAATATAGTCATCAGTTGTGTGGTGTACGATTTATGCCTACCTACCTAAAGCATGGACTATAGGGATACTTTTTAAATTTTCCATTTCAAGGTGAAATGTAAGCTTCAAGGTAGTTTTCATGTTACTGGTGTCTTGAATTGATGATATGTTAGCATTAAGCTTCGATTATGCTTTATGTAAACTGCCTTGATTGGATTGCTATTGAAATTCCTTGTTATACCCGTTATCTTTTAGTACGGTACACAGATCAAATTCTTTGCCCCAATATAGTCATCAGTTGTTTGGTGTACGATTTATGCGTACCTACCTGAAGCATGGACTACAGGGGTACTTTTTAAATTTTCCATGGTCTGGTGCATTCCTTTCATTAGTTTGATTATGCAATAATGGGCATTTGGATTGCAGAAGCTAGCAAGTATCTAATTTCTTGATTCCACTTATTAATTTGAAGCTGTCTTCGACTGGTCATTGGATTGATATAGATTGATCAATGGATTTACAATGACTGATCCTAACATACAGTAGGTTCTGCAGGTTCTTTTTTATCTTGGTAGTCATATTTTGAACTTCGGTATCAAAACTGTGCATTGGATGCTACCTGACATAAGCAGTCTGCGCAGCTTAGTAGACATTTGCAGTCCCAAAGGTACACACAATCACTTCGTGTTCTATATTCATTTTCATTGTTCAACTTGCTATTATGATTATGTGACTTGTAATTGCATTGCATCAGTAAACATAATATTGCATCGAACACTTAGTCATCATCATGTCTCCTATGTCTGAGAAACACAAGTTGCAATTAGTATTGCAAAAGCATCACTTATTTCGTGTGGACAATTTCTCATATCTAATTGGAGACTGTTTATTCGATAGTTTAGAACTTTTGCTAGATTTCCGATACACATCAGTAGAGCTAAGGAAAGGAACAATAGAATATTTTAGAGACTGTCTCAAAAAACAAGATAGTGAGGCAATTTTGTCTTATGAACATGAACTGCATGAAGCCTCACTTAAAGAAATGCATAGCATTAGCAACCGTGAAATCTATTTAGACAAAATGGCTAGATCTGCCTCAAACAATATACCCCTAGCATCTAGAGGTCTATGGGGAGATATTTTCTACATCCATTGGCTCTCAAACTGGCTGAAAATTCCAATTAGGGTTTGTTCCAAAACAAAGATGAGAGTGTATTTGCACCTCAATTCAAGTGTTACAACAAATACTTGTGACATATTGTTCCATGACGAGGATCCTCTGAATGGGCACTTCGAGCCTTTGGTTCGTAGGCAGCCTACAATTGGTTGTACCTTCCAACAACAAACCGATACCTCAAAGAACAATACTAAACCACAACCTAAGAAAAAATGTCAATCTATTGAAGCTAAATTAAAACCATCTTGTCACTTAAACAAGCACAAGAGAAGTGTATCTTTGCATGTGCGTAAGGACATTGCTCCGAACAATCTGAAAAGACAAAAAATAGGCATTGAGTATAACAAAGTTACAATGAAACAACAAGTTGTTCTAGAAAACTTAGAAGCTGTTAGTGATTGTCATTTAAACAAGCACAAGAGAAGTTTATCTTTGCATGTGCTTAAGGACATTGCTTAGAAAAATTTGAAAAGGCAAAACATAGGCATTCAATATAACAAAAGTACAATGGAACAACAAGTAGTTCTAGACAACGCAAAAGATGTTTGTGACACACTGCACACAGAAGATGTTAGTGATACACTGAGATTTCGATCACTTAGAAACTTGAAAAAACGTATTAGAAGCAACGCACAAACAGAAATTGTAACTTCTTCTCCATTAGACAAACAGTCAAAAAGTCTATCTTTGCACTTGCTTAAAGGCATTATTCGGAAAAAATTGAAAACACAGAAAAGAAGACTTGCATTCAACACAACAACAATGAAACAAGAAATAGTCATAGAAAACGTGGACTACAATCCATTTGCAACAAGATCAAAGGATCTATCAGCACAATCAAAGAAATCAGAAAAATCTGAGACACTGAGATTTCGATCACTTAGAAACTTGAAAAAACATATTAGAAACAACGCACAAATAGAAATTGTAATTCCTTGTCCATTAAGCAAAGAGACAAAAAGTTTATCTTTGCATTTGCTTAAAGGCATTATCCGGACAAAATCGAAAACTCAGAAAATAAGACTTGCATTCAACACAACAACAATGAAACAAGAAATAGTCATAGAAAACATGGACTACAATCCATTTGCAGCAACATCAAAGGATCGTTCAGCACAATCAAAGAAATCAGGAAAATCAGGCCTATCGATTCAATCAAGATCAATGAACAAATTAACAGAATTATCAGAGTTTGATCAAATATATCAAAGACAAGTAACTAACACACCTATTTCCAATTGTTCATCATGTGAAACAATGTTTTTCAAAAGCAACATCTGCTTTGTGAAACAAGAAAGTCAAGAAAAACAAAATAAGATTAGGAAACTATCAACTAGTTTTGAGAATGTTAAATCTCGTGTTGAAAATTGCTACATTTGTAAACACTGCAAAAAAGCAATTGAACATGAAACAATTGCTAAATATGCAGTTCCTGAATAGATAAGAAGAAACAATGGCACTAGAACACTCACAGAACTCACTGAACTAGAAGAAAGACTAGTTGCATTAAGATTGCCCTTCTTGCAAATAAAAGAAATGGGCCATCGACATAAGAATTCGCAACTAGGCTTAACTGGAGGAGTCATCAATGTCCCCACTAACATTTCCAGCATTCAATATGCATTGCCTCGAACTATAAAAGACACTGACACGGTTTCCGTTGTTCTAAAAAAGAGTTTAAGATTCAAAAGTGCTTATGCATTTGGTCGAGTTCGAGTTCACAAAGTGATGAAAGCATTAAAACGATTATGCAAAAGGATGCTTTACAAGCTTGAGAATGCTACCATAAATGACAATTGGAAAGAGGCATTCCTACAAAACCAAGAGGCATATCAAAGTTCAAGTGAAGTTGAAGATAGCGAACACGATAACCAAGACAACGATGACCCAATGACAAAAACATTGGTCCATGGATTCATTGATGCACACACTGTCCATGACCTTGTAAATAAACAAATTAACATTGCACCTGCTGCCGGATACATGCCATTAGGAATCTTCAAAGATAAGTACTCAGAAGAAATGAGGTTCCCATCGCTTTTCTATGGCGCAAACGCCCAGCTGACATCTCCAAAAACTTTACATATCAAAAGATTTGCCACTGGGAAGTGTTGCATAAAAACCATGATTTTGCTTATCATACTACAAACCTGTTCTATAAAGCAATTCACATTATCATAAATCAAGTGTTGAATACAATGTGGATTAGAATTAGAAAAGGGTAGTTGAAAGGTAGAAAACTAGTTGCAAAAGACGTTAAGTCAAAACCAAACCTAGATCGTATTTTAAATTCTGACATTGGGTACATGGACCTAAAAACAATTTGTACCTCACCTGACTACCACCAGCGAATACGGAACAAACTCTATGCAATGATACGACAACTAGGGCCGCCCACTTTCTTTGTCTCCTTTAGTAGTGCAGAGCATCTTTGGGGTCCTTTAATGCATGCACTGAGAAACATAAAACAAAACACTAGAAGACCAAATACAAATGAACTTGATGAAAATGAACCTAGCTCATTAATAAGAAACGACCCTGTTACTTGTGTACGTTACTATAGATCTAGGAGGGATGCACTACATCAATTGATATCTCATGATCACAAGTATTATGGAGAGCTCACTGACCACTTCTATGTAACTGAATTCCAAAACTGGGGCAGTGAACATGAACATGGCTTACTTTGGATAAAATATGCACCAATCTACGGTCAAAATACAAATATTGAAGTTGAACAATTCGTTGACAATTACTTGTCAACTAATTCACTCTTACTTGCAAGTGAACTTAGAGTTCTACAACACCATTGTCACACAAAAAGTTGTAGGAAGCGTGCAAATTCTAATTGCAGATTTAATTTCCCAATACCACCGATGAAAGTAACAAAAATACTTGAGCCTCTTGAATTCGATAGTGATAAAACAAAAGCACATGCAAAGCTAATCTTCGAAACAATAAACAGCACAAGATACAGTGAAAATGATACATTTGATAGCTTTTTAGCCAACCTTGGACTAGTACACAATGAATACATACATGCTATTCAGTGTACACTAAATTGAACAACGCTCTTATTGCAAAGGAAACTAGTTGACACCTGGACAAATAAATTCGCAAAACATATTCCAGGAATTTGGATTGCAAACACTGATTCCCAATTTGTACTTGACTCATATGCAGCTACAATGTATTGCAGTTCCTATATGACAAAAGAATATAAAACACTCACAAGAACATTTAAAAACATACGCGACAATCATGTGAAAACAAAATCTGATATCCTAAATACCATTAGTTCTTTAGGGAAAGCTTTGGTCAACTTGCAACAAATGTCTGCACAAGAAGTAGTGCATATTGTGTTATCACTCCCACTAAACTGTAGTTCATGAAAGTGTGTATTTATTAACACATCTCCTGTCGATGATCGTGCATTTGTTCTTAAAAGAAAAAAAGACCTACAAAAGGAAGCAGATGACTCAGAAGACATAATGTGCCCATCAATTATTGACTACTATGCTCTACGACCTATCCCTATTGAACATGTATGCTTAGCAGAATTTGCATCTAGTTATACAAAGAAAGGACAAGAACACAGAAAATCAAGTAGACCATATGTCATTCGATCTATTAGATATAACAAATACAAGGACATTGAAAATCACTGTAGAAAGCAATTAATATTATACTATCCCTATTGAGTAAGTGAAACTGCAATTAAGCAACATCACACAAGTTGGCAAGCTGCATATCTTGCATTCGAAGAAATAGTCAAGCAAAATGAACAAAAGTTCAAATTTGCTACAACAACTACAGGGGGTGACATAGATGACGCAATGCACACAGTAGAAACAGAGGCTGAAGAAATATTTGACATAGATAGTTTGAAATCAAATGAAACAGAAACTATAACATTTAACAAATCGATAGATGACAAATATGAAAACTACGACTTCCAAAATGACTTGGAATATTTGCAAGATACCAAGAAGTTTTCTCTACGATCTACAAGGCCATATGAAATCATCAAACAACCACATATACTTGAAGACATAGAGTACTATGAATTAATGCGACAATTAAACACAGAACAAGCAAGCATAGTTACTGATGTTATAACGAGAAAATTGTACAGACCGAATGAGCTGATCTACCTGTTATTAACAGGAGGTGTAGGAATAGGCAAGACACACACAGCCAAGGCAATCTTCCAATCCTTAGTACGCATACACAATGTGGCATTGCCTTATAACCCGTCACAACTAATAGGAATAATCGCTGCACACATGGGCAAATCTGCCTTTAATGCTGTTGGTGTGACATTGCATTCTGCACTCTATTTTCCCTTTAACAAAGCAGATTGCCCCTCACTAAACAATGAAAAATTGGACACATTATCAAAGCATTTCCAACAATTGTGTGTACTCCTCATAGATGAGGCATTGCTTGTTGGTGCAACAACACTATATCAAATTGATAAGCGCCTGCGACAAATCTTACACACACCAACTTCATACTTTGGTAATGTTGACATGATATTCTCCGGAGATATTTACCAGGCAAACCCAGTCAGAGACTCTCTGATCTTTGAAAACCCAAAAATCAACAAAAACACAATTCCATACGACTTCTGGCCAGAGAAAATAAAATGTTATCAATTGCACACAGCCATGTGCCAAAAAGACCCATTGTTCATTGATGTACTAAATAGGATGAGATTAAACATGCAAACAGATGAAGATATTGCTTATGTAAACAATAACTGCTATAGGATCCCACCTTCAAGCCCAGTCTTCCCATACATTTTCTATCGCAACAAAGATTTCCATATTCACAGTGCGAAAATGCTTTCCCTAACAAAGGGGGAACAAATAATGCTCGTTGCAATTGACAACTACGAGATTCCTGGATCGAGTTATTTTTCTTTTGATAAAGCAATCTCATTGCCATCAACAATTACAGTTAAACAAAACATGTTAGTTGAACTATTTGCAGGAAATTACAATACAAACGATGGATTGGTTAATGGTGCTGAAGGGATTTTCAAATCCTATTCATCTAATAACAACAGGCCTGACATTGTCTGGATAGAATTTTCAGACCTAGAAATTGGGAAACAACAAAGAAGCAAATTCAAACAACTATATGACATAAATATATTGCCAAATTGGACACCAATCTTTCGAATTGAAAAATCGCTAGCAATGTCTCGTAACAAATTACAAATTACAATTCGAAAACAATTTCCAATCCAATTAACCTGTGCACGAACAATACACCGAACACAAGGGTTGACATTAGATCAACTTGCATTTGACCCAACTAGTGTCACAAAACATGGTCTAGTCTACATTGCATTATCACGTGTTAGAACTATTGACTCACTCTACTTGATTAACAAATTGACACAACAAAACTTCCATGTCAAAAACAAAATAATCAATGAGATGGCACGGCTAGAAACAATTGGTGCATGGAAACTAGAATTCGCAGAGAAGAAATCTGTTAACAAGGATGTTTTATCAATTGCAAGCCTAAACACACGTAGTCTATGTGCACATCTTAGTGACGTGATTCATCACAATGACTTAATGGACAATATGATTCTCTGTTTTCAAGAAACTCATTTGTACACTCCACCAATAGACAAAGAATTCTTATCATTCAATTTCGCCATTGCACATTCTACACATGGAATTCTTACTTGCATAAACAAAAAAATATCTATTAGAGAAACAAAGACATTTTGCAAAAACAAAACAGAGCTTACCCTAATTGACATGTACTTTCAACGACCAATTTGTTTAATGAACATTTATGCAGCACCATTTGAACAAGTATCCACGATAATGCAAATAATTAAGGAAGAAAAATCGCAAACTACATATACTAATTGTGTTTTTTTAGTTATTGGTGATTTCAACATTGACATACAACAAGAAACAGCTCGTAGCAAACTCTTTGTACAATTTATGGAAATGGAAAACTTACATGAAATAACAAGCAAACTATCTCCGCACCGAAGAACAGTAATACACCATATTTGGACAAATTTTCCTATAAAACAATGTGAAATAAACGTAACATGGGCTTATTGGTCTGATCACAGCATATTCTATGCGCTACTACAGCTCTAACGACCCTTAGTACAAACCAGTTTTAGCGTGTAGCAAAATCAATGTAGCATTGATATACAAGTTTCTCTACAATTTGCTAAACTTCATATTCGAACAAATGCTGTGTTATGCGAGCAATATCAATCTCCAATGGCCATACTAAAAGTCTATTTCTTGTAGCTTCCTTGCAACACTTTGCGCAAACTAATCTAGGTATGTAACGACACATAGAATAACATTATGCACAGATTTATTATTACATGGAACACATTTTGCTTGTAAACCTAATAGCTTGTACTCGTGTTGTACAGATAACTAATATGAAAAGACAACACGAAGAAGTAACTCCTCCAGAGGCTTGCTCTCTCTCAGAGACTTGCAACGTCTCAGAGACTGATAAACAGATAACTAATATGAAAAGACAACACGAAGAAGTAACTGCTCCAGAGGCATGTTGTCTCTCAGAGACTTGCAACGTCTCAGAAACTGATAAAAAGTAACTAAATAACCTTCAAATCTATTCTTACAAGTTTTGTAGTACAAACATAATGTTAATTCAGATTCTTTAATATTGTTCTACAGGCAGAAATAGGAAAATAAATCTGAAATAAGAGCTAAGCATCAACTATGCACACCGATCACAATACAGGAGTTGAAAGGCCTGAAACTGGGAACAATCTTTCACGGTTAGATTCTTGTAATATACAAAACACTGGTCGATCAAGTACATGGAATTCAATTGTTACGTGCTGACCTAGTGGATAGCAAAGGGAATATGGCAATCACACTGAATGTGCCACATAACCTGATTGCTACTATTGAAGCCAAACTTGTAGTCGGCCAGGCAATTTGTATCAGAGATTTCAAGATCTCTCCCAAAACAGTTTATGACCATGGAGATTGTACGTGCATACTTGTTCTACATGAGAAAAGAATCCAGGAAACAATCCCACCCATCTGTACCCAATACACATTTGTACCGACAACGACTATTAGCCAACTCACAAGCACAAAAACTTCATTCGCAATCGGCACAATAGTTGGTCTTGTAACAACGGCAAAAGAAATAGGCGTCAATATGTGCTAAATATCAAGGATGGCCCATCTCAAAAAGACAAAGCTACGGTATATACAAATTCAATCATTGATTCTTTTTAACATTTAAATCATCTATACTTTTTAACATTTACTTAAAAGCAATTACATTTAACACTAGTACATTTTGCAACTCAGGTTCATCTTTTCAGTACATTTCAAGCAATTTTCAAATCCATACAACAACAAATTTCGAAACAAGAAGCACCAATGATGTTGTTTCGAAATCTTGTCAGAGGCAAAGAACATGGATCACTACGCACTTGCAGATCCACCTTCATTACAGCCGTCACTTCGAACAGAGTACTTGCAGACCTCAGTAAACTAACTGCGTCAACAACAAAGGTTCTTTCATAGTGCACAAAATATATATTATAATTCTTTATTTGTTGTTCTCCTAAATTATGCTCGTTCATTTAACGTCCTCTTAGCATTTTTATTACAATATCTAACGCTAAACCTGTACTGAAACATGGACCAAGTTAAAGGAATTTTGACGATAGCAAACATACATGCAGAACCTTTTGTTACAATCTGCAACAATTGCTCTATGCCCGCGGATACATTTGGAACCATTTTCATGGATCTACTTAATTGTTCCACATGCAGAAAGTTAACCACATATCGATGTAGTTTACAATTGAATTGCATTATCCAAACAGAGGCAAATGTTCAGTATAAGTGCATTCTAAAAGACAGTTTGTTGCTCGAAATTTGTCCATCTTTAACAGGTCTGACATATGAAAAATATCTAGAAGACGTTGCTGATGTTACATACAATTTACGAGATTTCCACGTACACAGTAGCTTTCTATTGGATAGTTCGGATGTCATTGTCCATATAGATTGACATATTTTACCCTCTGTAGGATTTGACTTTTTTAGTTTTCATGGTGTATTTCTCTCCAATCAGAAGCACATGCTAGGAGTGCCTCATCTCCTAGATGGCTTCATAGACACAGTTGATGTATATAGTCACTATAGTCACTTTCAGATGCACATTTAAGGGTTACAACTAATGTTCTCGTTCTTGTAATAATTAGGCTCTCTTGTAAAGATGTTTTACTGGCAGCAACTTTGTTTGCACTATCAAAAGACAAACGAGGTGAATGGTAGCAGTTAGTGTCGGTCTTGAGCCCTCCATCAGTGATCAATAGCTCTTTGCATATGCAAAAGTAGGTGTCTCATCAGTGTCAGTTTTGCATCTCGCTAGGCATGCCATAAAACTGAATGGAGGGCTAGTTTTTGTTCCCTTCTTGGCTTTGCTGGATCAGGTCATACCACAATGAAATTGAGTCATGTTTGTTTTTATTTTTGTCTTGAGGTCCCAGGTCTTAGGTCTAGGATTCTGAGTCAAAATCACTGCAAGGTCATGAGTTCAAGGTCAGTGAGTGTCCAGCAAGCTAGAAGGAGGTATGTACATATGTTTCATTATTATTTTCATCAGCTACAGCTCATTTTATGCCTTGGATTTAAAAACCCTGTTTTTAAGTCCAAGGTCATGTCAAATTTGTAAAAATAAAGAAATTTTCAAAAGTTTGCAAAAGTGCCGGCAACAGCCCTGGTTCCTTCGCCACAGTCCATCAGATGGTCAAACTGCAAAAAGATCGGAGTCAAACACATCAAAAGGCTCATTTCCGGACAAAAAGACTCTAAAACAGTGTTAAAGAGAAATGCAAAAGTCAAGACATTATAAAGTGGGTTTTTGAGTTAAATTTGTTTAAATATGAGCTTATAAAGGTAAATTCCCTCCTTGGAGGTCATCATAATGCATTTAAAGGCAAGAGAATACGAGTAAGAGAGATTGAAAGGCGATTTTAGCAAATTTGCAGCAGTTTCAGTCTTTTGGAGGGTGCGCGACCACTCCACAAGGGTGCGCGACCACCTGGGTGGGGCACGACCACTCCAGCGCTCATTTCCTTTGAAAAAATACACGCGCGCGACCACTCCAAGGGTGCGCGACCACTCCAAGGAGGGGCGCGACCACTCGTTCTGCCTTCACAAAAACTCACCCAAACTTCAATTTTCTTTCAAATTTGCTCGGATTTCTTCAAGGTATGCTTCCCTTATGATGTTTATAGTCATGCCATGGATGAATAAGGAGGGTTATGGTCATTTTATCATGCAAAAAATTATCAAACGATAGGTTAAGTGACTTGTTGTTTTGCAAGCTTATGTTAGGTTGTATTGTTGATTTTTCAAGGTAATAATTCCTTTATTCCCCTCCATTATTTTCCCAATATAAAATCACATGTGTTAGAGTGTTGTTTTCATTAATCTCATTTGCAAAGAAATGCCAAACCCCAGCCCAATTCCATCAAACCCTAACCCCTCCTAAACCCTATTCAAACCCTAAATGCTACCATGTTTCTTACCCAAACCCTACACTATGACACACAGCAAAATCATATGTAAAATGCACAGCATAATGAAAAAGAAAACATAGTGAAAAGAAAGGAAAATGATGACAAAGGCATGCACATGAAATATCATAAAAAACAGAGTAAAAATATAACTTGCATAGCCTTATAAAAAACAAAAGAAAAATGTCATCTTGTTGTAAATATCAAAGGTTAGAAGCTGTGTGAAAATCATGACAAAGTTTATCAAATGTACCAGCTGCTAGCTATCAAAAAGGAGCAGTTTTGCTGTGCTAGGGTGTGTGCATTAACATGGTATCATCTCCCTTTCCCTAGACTCTGTTTTCCTACCTATTCCCCTCATGAAAAACCTAATTCAATTGCCTATCCCTTCTTCAAACTCCCTATGCAATTGAATCTCCTTCCCTATTGTCAAAACATGCAATGAAACCCTAATTCACTCATGACAAAAAGCATTCATGAAGCTGCCAGCATGGTTGAAAGAACTGCTATTGTAAATTATGGGTGGCAGACATTGTTAAAAGGTTTCATTGTCCCAAAACCCTAATTTCCTTTATCCCCTCATTTCCCTAACTCCCTTGATATAATCCGTCTCCCTTCCATTGAAAAATAATCACAGCAACCCTTCTCTTCCCCTTGTAATCAAATACCCAAAACCCCTGTTTCATATTAGCATCAAATGGCCATTTCAAAATGTGGAAAAAACAGAGTATGCTCATGAAAGACATTTGAAGACAAAATTAAAGGAGCAGCTTGTTGATGCTAATGATGGATGCTATCCCATACCCTATACTCATGCCCTCATTCCCTCCATCATGTAAATCTATATTGTCCTTTCCCTTGGTGATCAAAATACTCATTTTCCCTAATAAAGTATTGTTTTGCAAATGATGAGAGATGAGATGGCATGTTTGACATTGTGTGATTATTTCCTTCAAGATTCCCTGTTTTTTGTATATGTTTTCCCTTTCCTTATATAAACTCCCTCCCCTAACATTTTCCTCATGATTTTTCCCCTTGAAAACAACATACTTCTCAGCATTTTGCAGGCAGGGCAGCAGTCATCTTTGCCTAATCTTGTTCCACCTTGCTCAATAACATCTTGTCAACCACTGAAACTAATGAGCAAGGTGATGACCGGTCTTCTTCTACAGAGGTTGAGACACAGCAGAGGCCTCGTAAGGGTGGCAAAGGTGGTCATCATAGAGGTTACATGTTTGCAAGGCCAAAATGAAAATTCTCCAAAGGAAGCTGTCTGAGGCCCGGAAGAGGAAGAAAAGGACAAACCCACTTCGTATCTTGGCTGAGGCATCCCTCACTCACCATGGTACTCATCAGCCTTGATCCAGCAGCAAAATCTAAAAATTTTGAGATTTTTGGAGCATTTTGGAAATTTTTTGGAAATTTACAGGTTTTTGCCTGTGGAGTGGTCGCGCACCCCGCGCAACCACTCGTGGGGATAGCTCAGAATGAGAAAAAGTTGACATTTTTGGAAAGGGCATGCAAAGACTAAAATTACCTATACTTGGGAGAAGCTTGATTTTGAGATTTGGGCCTCCAAAAGCTCAAAATACATCAAAAAAATGACTTTCTGCCCACTTTTTGAGTTGCAGAAAGTGACCTTGGGAGAATTGACTTTTGAGGGGTCAAATCAACTCCAAATCCAGAAATTCCACTTGGGATGGAAAGTAGACAGACCACGCTTTCCAATGAGCAATCTTGCACCTGATTTGGACCAGTGGAACCCACTCAAAGGTTGCTGCAAAGGGGCGCGACCACTCGAGCAGGGGGCGCGACCACTCGAGCTGAATTTGGCAGTTTTGACTTTTTAGGCCAGAAAACACTGTTTTCACCTTGGTTGATGATTTCTACTTGTAGATGATGGATGAATGTATAATTTTCATGGCACATTGATAGATTTTATCTCTCTTTACCCTTCTAGAAGCTTCCTTGATGTAAAAAGTGAATAATTAATGCATGGATGAGTTAGCTAAGTAATAGAGGCAAGTTGTTGGACTGCCTATTATCTAGTGCTTAGTTTAGAATTAGTTCAAACTGCTCCTAGGAAGCTGAGCTCGACCCCTAGAGGTGGGGAAAGGAGTTAGATGGTCTATATTATGTTCTCTCTTTCTCATT
The DNA here is from genome assembly GCA_031772625.1 of Pinus tabuliformis. Lineage (NCBI taxonomy): Eukaryota > Viridiplantae > Streptophyta > Pinopsida > Pinales > Pinaceae > Pinus > Pinus tabuliformis. Next base: position 374,376,203 of record CM062818.1, read on the forward strand.
TTCATGGTTGGACTCTTGTGGGAGAAAGCTTTATTGTATATTGTACATCTATCTCTGCAATTTAAGGAAAAGGAAGGCCAGGGTTTTGCAGACATCATTGTGGATTCTTGTGGATTGTTGTGTTGATGGTGTGTTCTCTACATGTCCTTGTAAGTTTTGTTTATGTATTCCACATCTCTCGTTTGCTTCTAATTGGACAGATGAAGTGGTAAAGTTTGAATTCATGCTTTGACATGCTCAGCTTTTTAGTTTGTTCAATATTTATGTTTCCTACTGTCTAGAGAGGATTCAAATTGGTTGTTTGCCCTCTTTAGCTCCTCCTCTATCATTCCTGATCATCCACCTCAGATTAAGGCATCAGCACTCCCTCCTACCTTGCCCCTAAGATCACCCTGCAAAAACAGTGCTCATTCCCCGCACCCTGAATTGCACTTCCACCAATTGCCACCAAAAACCCCAAAAATCATTAAATCAACCCCCCTTATCAATTTACTAGCCTAAAATATTTATTATTAATTGGTCAACCTAATCATATTGAAAGATCTATCGAATCTGACCCGAGAGAGCCTTCTCATACCTCGTAGGGCTAGCTACGAGGTGAAATGGTTTGATGTAGCCTTGAGAGTTTGTCTATCTCAGCCTAGGTGAATTCCAAGCGCTAACATAGTGGCGACCATACTGGGGAAGAACAAACTTGTTTGTGTTTTGATGTGTGTGTTTCGCAAGTCTTAGACGGAGCCTGAAGTTACGCCAGGAGCCTTCGAAAACGCTCTTGTTTTACATCAGCGTTAGTAAATAAACGTTGCTTCAGTCAATCTCCGTGAGCTTGTGAATACGACCACTTCATTTGCATTGTTTTATCCCAGTACATATATCAAGTTCAGATCTGATTGTTGATAGTGGACAACGATCAGACACTTGAAAGGCTGAAATCATTCACTGGCGACTCCTTTCACTGAAGAATCCAGCAACCTGTGCTTCATGGTGACTTCACTGCAGAGAGATCAGTAGCTTTGAGATTTCTCAAGATGGATCAGATTGCAAGAAGATATGCTCCCTTGAGCCGAGATCACATTCCAGGTTTTCCGAATAAGATGCCCAAGGTAGATTGGTCAAGGAATCTGCCCACATTTAACGCTGATGGTAAGAAGGATGCTGCTTTACATTTGATTAGATTTCATATGCATGTTCGCAAGTTAAAGATCAATTTTCCTGAGGACTGTTTGATGAAAATGTTTATGGCTACTCTGGAAGATGAAGCCCGATTTTGGTATGAAAGTTTGCCATCTGCTTCAATTTATTGTTTAAGGGATTTTCATACCGTGTTCTTTGAAAAGTATAAAGAATCATATCCATCTTTGATTTTAGTTCAGAACTGTTGTAGCCATGTACGTAATTTTATTGAAAGCCTTGAGAAGTATTATGAAGATGATAATTTTATGGATGTTGAGATCATGGAGGCTTTGTATGAGAATCCGTTTCAGCAACATGAAGAGAACCTAGAGGTTTCCCATAGAGACGATCATGAAAATTTGCAGCAGGACCAAGATCTTAGTATGGTGGAAAATGAAAAAATTTCGCCTCTTGACAATCAACAGAAATTGCATGAAATGGATCAGCAGTATGAGGAAAATCTGTATACTCCTTCACTTGAAATCAATGAAGACAATCATTGTTTGAGCAGAAGAAAACAAAAGGCATTATCTCCTTTGTCCGAAGAGGAGATAGATCAGCTCTTGAGAGGTCTTGCTCCAGCTCAAGTTAATGCAGATTTGCAGTGCACACATGGTCAAGAAGATGATGGTGGACCTTCTTCCTCTTCTGAAAAGGATGACAGTCTTGTAAGCAGCTTTATAGATCCGCAGGTTGACATTTGTTATATGGCTGAAGATGGTGAAAGAGAAGAGCTCATTTCAGACCTGCCCACAGAAGAAGACAGCATGCAAAGCCTGCATGAGGAGGTAATTCAGTCAGTTCATGAAAATCAAGATGAGATCTTCATTCAAGTAAGTGAAACTGTTCCTTTGGATGAATTTATGGTAGATGATAGAACTGTCATTTTTGCGCCTCAAGGATCAGCTGAAGTTTCTTTCCTTATGATTGAAGAATGTAATGAGAATTTGGCTGTCTTATCATATGAAGATCACCTACCATATTGTCTGACCACCGAATGTCATAGAATTTAGGATTTCCATTCAGATTCTTCATATGTTTCATGTGCTGAAATGTTTTTCCAAGAAGAGATCTGCTCATCCATTTGTTCGGAGTTTTTTGAAGCCCATGAGCATACTTTCACCGTAGCACATGAGGAAGGCAGATCAGAATTTGGAGCAAAGGACACCTTGATCTTTCAGCAGGAGGTGGCAGTGGCAAATCTTCATGTTTTTCACGATCCTCTAGCAAGTTTGTTGCAACCAGCAGTGATAGTGTTTATTGCAGTGTTCAGTGATGAAGGAGATCACGGTCAGCTATGTTTTTGGATGCCCAGGGATAGGTTTGTAATGTTGACCAGAAGATCTGATAAGAAGGATCAATCAAGAAGGCATCTGCTTGATTGGTTGCATTGGCATTTTAATATAGTTTGATGTATATAGTCTTGTAAGAAATACCGGTGGTTGTCATCATGATTCCAAATCTTGATGGACTGCTGCCCTTCTCTTGTTTTAGTTAAGTCAGTCATGAGTCATTTGTGTTTGGTTTATTGAGTGAGTTTTGTCAAGTTATTTCAGTTTGCCATCGAGTCGGTTTGAGTCAAGCATCAGTTAAGTTTCAGTCAATTATCCAAGTCAAATAAAGTCTGTTCGAGTATGGTTATATTTGTACTAGTTGACTCCGTTGCCCAATGAATAAGGCACTGGTCTACTCTCCCAAGAGGTCTGAGGTTCTTGGCACCTCCAAGGAGCTGCCATCCCCATTGGAGCCAATGTTAGTGTCGGTCTTGAGCCCTCCATCAGTGATCAATAGCTCTTTGCATATGCATAAGTAGGTGTCTCATCAGTGTCAGTTTTGCATCTCGCTAGGCATGCCATAAAACTGAATGGAGGGCTAGTTTTTGTTCCCTTCTTGGCTTTGCTGGATCAGGTCATACCACAATGAAATTGAGTCATGTTTGTTTTTATTTTTGTCTTGAGGTCCCAGGTCTTAGGTCTAGGATTCTGAGTCAAAATCACTGCAAGGTCATGAGTTCAAGGTCAATGAGTGTCCAGCAAGCCAGAAGGAGGTATGTACATATGTTTCATTATTATTTTCATCAGCTACAGCTCATTTTATGCCTTGGATTTAAAAACCCTGTTTTTAAGTCCAAGGTCATGTCAAATTTGTAAAAATAAAGAAATTTTCAAAAGTTTGCAAAAGTGCCGGCAACAGCCCTGGTTCCTTCGCCACAGTCCATCAGATGGTCAAACTGCAAAAAGAACGGAGTCAAACGCATCAAAAGGCTCATTTCCGGACAAAAAGACTCTAAAACAGTGTTAAAGAGAAATGCAAAAGTCAAGACATTATAAAGTGGGTTTTTGAGTTAAATTTGTTTAAATATGAGCTTATAAAGGTAAATTCCCTCCTTGGAGGTCATCATAATGCATTTAAAGGCAAGAGAATACAAGTAAGAGAGATTGAAAGGCGATTTTAGCAAATTTGCAGCAGTTTCAGTCTTTTGGAGGGTGCGCGACCACTCCACAAGGGTGCGCGACCACCTGGGTGGGGCGCGACCACTCCAGCGCTCATTTCCTTTGCAAAAATACACGCGCGCGACCACTCCAAGGGTGCGCGACCACTCCAAGGAGGGGCGCGACCACTCGTTCTGTCTTCACAAAAACTCACCCAAACTTCAATTTTCTTTCAAATTTGCTCGGATTTCTTCAAGGTATGCTTCCCTTATGATGTTTATAGTCATGCCATGGATGAATAAGGAGGGTTGTGGTCATTTTATCATGCAAAAAATTATCAAACGATAGGTTAAGTGACTTGTTGTTTTGCAAGCTTATGTTAGGTTGTATTGTTGATTTTTCAAGGTAATAATTCCTTTATTCCCCTCCATTATTTTCCCAATATAAAATCACACGTGTTAGAGTGTTGTTTTCATTAATCTCATTTGCAAAGAAATGACAAACCCCAGCCCAATTCCATCAAACCCTAACCCCTCCTAAACCCTATTCAAACCCTAAATGCTACCATGTTTCTTACCCAAACCCTACACTATGACACATAGCAAAATCATATGTAAAATGCACAGCATAATGAAAAAGAAAACATAGTGAAAAGAAAGGAAAATGATGACAAAGGCATGCACATGAAATATCATAAAAAACAGAGTAAAAATATAACTTGCATAGCCTTATAAAAAACAAAAGAAAAATGTCATCTTGCTGTAAATATCAAAGGTTAGAAGCTGTGTGAAAATCATGACAAAGTTTATCAAATGTACCAGCTGCTAGCTATCAAAAAGGAGCAGTTTTGCTGTGCTAGGGTGTGTGCATTAACATGGTATCATCTCCCTTTCCCTAGACTCTGTTTTCCTACCTATTCCCCTCATGAAAAACCTAATTCAATTGCCTATCCCTTCCTAAAAATCTCTATGCAATTGAATCTCCTTCCCTATTGTCAAAACATGCAATGAAACCCTAATTCACTCATGACAAAAAGCATTCATGAAGCTGCCAGCATGGTTGAAAGAACTGCTGTTGTAAATTATGGGTGGCAGACATTGTTAAAAGGTTTCATTGTCCCAAAACCCTAATTTCCTTTATCCCCTCATTTCCCTAACTCCCTTGATACAGTCCCTCTCCCTTCCATTGCAAAACTGTCATAAGAACCCTTTCCCTCCCCTTGTGATTAAATAAACAAAATCCCTGTTTCATATTAGCATCAAATGGCCATTTCAAAATGTGGAAAAAACAGAGTATGCTCATGAAAGACATTTGAAGACAAAATTAAAGGAGCAGCTTGTTGATGCTAATGATTGATGCTACCCCATACCCTATACTCATGCCCTCATTCCCTCCATCATGTAAATCTATATTGTCCTTTCCCTTGGTGATCAAAATACTCATTTTCCCTAATAAAGTATTGTTTTGCAAATGATGAGAGATGAGATGGCATGTTTGACATTGTGTGATTATTTCCTTCAAAATTCCCTGTTTTTTGTATATATTTTCCCTTTCCTTATATAAACTCCCTCCCCTAACATTTTCCTCATGATTTTTCCCCTTGAAAACAACATACTTCTCAGCATTTTGCAGGCAGGGCAGCAGTCATCTTTGCCTAATCTTGTTCCACCTTGCTCAATAACATCTTGTCAACCACTGAAACTAATGAGCAAGGTGATGACCGGTCTTCTTCTACAGAGGTTGAGACACAGCAGAGGCCTCGTAAGGGTGGCAAAGGTGGTCATCATAGAGGTTACATATTTGCAAGGCCAAAATGAAAATTCTCCAAAGGAAGCTGTCTGAGGCCCGGAAGAGGAAGAAAAGGACAAACCCACTCCGTATCTTGGCTGAGGCATCCCTCACTCACCATGGTACTCATCAGCCTTGATCCAGCAGCAAAATCTAAAAATTTTGAGAGTTTTGGAGCATTTTGGAAATTTTTTGGAAATTTACAGGTTTTTGCCTGTGGAGACCCCGCGCGACCACTTGTGGGGATAGCTCAGAATGAGAAAAAGTTGACATTTTTGGAAAGGGGATGCAAAGACTAAAATTACCTATACTTGGGAGAAGCTTGATTTTGAGATTTGGGCCTCCAAAAGCTCAAAATACATCAAAACAATGACTTTCTGCACACTTTTTGAGTTGCAGAAAGTGACCTTGGGAGAATTGACTTTTGAGGGGTCAAATCAACTCCAAATCCAGAAATTCCACTTGGGATGGAAAGTAGACAGACCAAGCTTTCCAATGAGCCATCTTGCACCTGATTTGGACCAGTGGAACCCACTCAAAAGTTGCTGCAAAGGGGCGCGACCACTCGAGCAGGGGGCGCGACCACTCGAGCTGAATTTGGCAGTTTTGACTTTTTAGGCCAGAAAACACTGTTTTCACCTTGGTTGATGATTTCTACTTGTAGATGATGGATGAATGTATAATTTTCATGGCACATTGATAGATTTTATCTCTCTTTACCCTTCTAGAAGCTTCCTTGATGTAAAAAGTGAATAATTAATGCATGGATGAGTTAGCTAAGTAATAGAGGCAAGTTGTTGGACTGCCTATTATCTAGTGCTTAGTTTAGAATTAGTTCAAACTGCTCCTAGGAAGCTGAGCTCGACCCCTAGAGGTGGGGAAAGGAGTTAGATGGTCTATATTATGCTCTCTCTTTCTCATTTTCATGGTTGGACTCTTGTGGGAGAAAGCTTTATTGTATATTGTACATCTATCTCTGCAATTTAAGGAAAAGGAAGGCCAGGGTTTTGCAGACATCATTGTGGATTCTTGTGGATTGTTGTGTTGATGGTGTGTTCTCTACATGTTCTTGTAAGTTTTGTTTATGTATTCCACATCTCTCTTTTGCTTCTAATTGGACAGATGAAGTGGTAAAGTTTGAATTCATGCTTTGACATGCTCAGCTTTTTAGTTTGTTCAATATTTATGTTTTCTACTATCTAGAGAGGATTCAAATTGGTTGTTTGCCCTCTTTAGCTCCTCCTCTATCATTCCTGATCATCCACCTCAGATTAAGACATCAGCACTCCCTCCTACCTTGCCCCTAAGATCACCCTGCAAAAACTGTGCTCATTCCCCGCACCCTGAATTGCACTTCCACCAATTGCCACCAAAAACCCCAAAAATCATTAAATCAACCCCCCTTATAAATTTACTAGCCTAAAATCTTTATTATTAATTGGTCAGCCTAATCATATTGAAAGATCTATCGAATCTGACCCGAGACAGCCTTCTCATACCTCGTAGGGCTAGCTACGAGGTGAAATGGTTTGATGTAGCCTTGAGAGTTTGTCTATCTCAGCCTAGGTGAATTCCAAGCGCTAACAGTAGCAATCACTTGATTGTTGCGTTGTTGAGATATCATGCTGTGAGGGTCATGGTAAAATACCCTTGTTACACTTGCATGTTTTCGTTTTGATTCCTGTAGCTGAAACCATAAGGGATATGTAAACAAACCATTTGCTTGAATGACTTAGTAGTTAATTAATTGATTCGACAAAAAAGCAAGAGAAGCAAGAGTATATGAACCAATGGCCCTTTTCATAGCTTAGATAGCCACATTACCTTTTCGAAAGTGTTTTAATGCAACATCAAAGCTCTCTTACATCTGAAAAACACTTATATCTTGTTCGTGTTACTGGTAGCCTGGTTCTATGAATCCAAGGTAATGAAGCTAACTAAGCTTAACCTATGTAATGAGCTAAGCTTATGTACTTTATATCTATACCTATTACAGTAAGTGTGTTTAGTCATTTACACCTGTTTATGGCCACGTGTTCATACCTATACATATTATGGAATTCTCTATAGCTAAGATCTGAGCAATATAAGTAATTAGGCTTGAATATTGCTCTTTATTCATCATAATACTTAATGGGTGGGCATGATTTCCTTCAACTCAACCAATGTGCAAGTCATAAAGAGTGCGTTTAAATGCCACTTGTGTGCCTGTCATGCACTTTACTTTCCATCAATTACCAACTCACTGTCTTCTATAGGGTTCCGGTCCAACCATTGCTGTGAGTATTATAGCTTTTTGGCCAAAGAAGAAAGTCTGTCATTCCTATAAAGTTCAACCCTCCATCTCACTGAAAGTGGTCCAATTTTAATAGAACTTGTATTCTAGACAGTAATAATTTAGTTCAACCTTCTTTCCTTTATCTTTTTACTTCTGCTAATTTTGAAATATTGGCTTTAGTTTCTTTTTCGTTGTGAAAATTGAAATTTTCCAAGGCTTATTATTAATTATATTTTGTGTCTTTTCTAACCTTTCCACTTTTTGTCAGCAATTAAACAAGAAAATCATGACCCGACATTGCGTTTAGGCTTATGTTTCTGAATTTTCTTACGCATGTTGCATGATATAGAGGTCCACTGCTGGAACTTGTTTTTGCATTATTATATGTTGTGTATAATAAGTTCTTTAAGCGACTGTTGCTTGTATTTTCAGGATATCAAGTATTGTTCTCTTGGTGGCCATTTGGCTACTTCTTTGTAAGCTAATATTTAGAAGAGCTTTATGTCGCCACTTTCTCCTCTGTGGTTTGTACAAAAGCTCATCAAGAAGCAACTTTATTAAAAAGGAAACACTCAGTTAATCTCACTTTAAAGTGACTTCAATTCTGAAGGTCATGTCTCCTCTTGTTGGTTGCAGATGGCTTTCATTTCACGCATTAAACATACTTACATTGTAGGATATAAGGAGGCTTTGCATTATTATATGTTGTGTATAATAAGTTCTTTAAGCGACTGTTGCTTGTATTTTCAGGATATCAAGTATTGTTCTCTTGGTGGCCATTTGGCTACTTCTTTGTAAGCTAATATTTAGAAGAGCTTTATGTCGCCACTTTCTCCTTTGTGGTTTGTACAAAATCTCATGAAGAAGCAACTTTATTAAAAAGGAAACACTCAGTTAATCTCACTTTAAAGTGACTTCAATTCTGAAGGTCATGTCTCCTCTTGTTGGTTACAGATGGATTTCATTTCACGCATTAAACATACTTACATTGTAGGATATAAGGAGGCATGGGTGGAAAAGGTATGGATTTTTCTTTGGAGTGTTTTAATTGAAATTTTCCAAAGCTTATTATCAATTATATTTTGTGTCTTTTCTAACCTTTCCACTTTGTGTCAGCAATTAAACAAGAAAATCATGACCCGACATTGCGTTTAGGCTTATGTTTCTGAATTTTCTTACGCATGTTGCATGATAGAGAGGTCAACTACTGGAACTTGTTTTTGCATTATTATATGTTGTGTATAATAAGCTCTTTAAGTGATTGTTTCTTGTATTTTCAGGATATCAAGTATTGTTCTCTTGGTGGCCATTTGGCCTTTAAGCGACTGTTGCTTGTATTTTCAGGATATCAAGTATTGTTCTCTTGGTGGCCATTTGGCTACTTCTTTGTAAGCTAATATTTAGAAGAGCTTTATGTCGCCACTTTTCCCTCTGTGGTTTGTACAAAAGCTCATCAAGAAGCAACTTTATTAATAAGGAAACACTCAGTTAATCTCACTTTAAAGTGACTTCAATTCTGAAGGTCATGTCTCCTCTTGTTGGTTGCAGATGGCTTTCATTTCACGCATTAAACATACTTACATTGTAGGATATAAGGAGGCATGGGTGGAAAAGGTATGGATTTTTCTTTGGTGTCTTTTAAACTGGGTCATTTTGAAACATTGAGGCAATTTCTTGTGTTACTGGTAGCCTCGTTCTATGAATCCAAGGTAATGAAGCTAACTAAGCTTAACCTATGTAATGAGCTAAGCTTATGTACTTTATATCTATACCTATTACAGTAAGTGTGTTTAGTCATTTACACCTGTTTATGGCCACGTGTTCATACATGTACATATTATGGAATACTCTATAGCTAAGATCTGAGCAATATAAGTAATTAGGCTTCAATACTACTCTTTATTCATCATAGTACTTAATGGGTGGACATGATTTCCTTCAACTCAACCAATGTGAAAGTCATAAAGAGTGCCTTTGAATGCTACTTGTGTGCCTGTCATGCACTTTACTTTCCATCAATTACCAACTCACTGTCTTCTGTAGGGTTCCGGCCCAACCATTGCTGTGAGTCTTATAGCTTTTTGGAAAAAGAAGAAAGCCTACCATTCCTATAAAGTTTAACCCTCCATTTCACTGAAAGTGATCCAATTTGAATTAGAACTTGTATTCTAGACAGTAATAATTTCGTTCAGCCTTCTTTCCTTCATGTTTTTACTCTTGCTAATTTTGAAATATTGGTTTTATTTGCTTTTTTGGTGTGAAAATTGAAATTAGCCAAGGCTTATTATTAATTATATTTTGTGTCTTTTCTAACCTTTCCACTTTGTGTCAGTAATTAAACAAGAAAATCATGACCCAACATTGCGTTTAGGCTTATGTTTCTGAATTTTCTTAGGCATGTTGCATGATAGAGAGTTCAACTGTTGGAACTTGTTTTCATGCAGCTTGAAGATGGGGACATCATTTGTATTCAGAGATCTCTAGCTACATCAAGGTATGCAAATTTCAAATTTCAAGCTTGAAATCACTGAATGCAGTGAATAATTTAGACCCAACCTTTCTGTAGTGTTCACCCTCAGGTAGATATCCTATCTTCAATAAATTTGGCTGGTTAAAATGTTGTTCTTGTGGTCACAGGGGCCAAAATTAGATTGTGAAGAACAAGCCAATGTGGTAGCACATGTTAGTGCTCTTGCTGAAGCTTATGTGAAGCACATATCAATCTGTCTCTTAGCTTGCCAGTGCTCAGAGAGAAGTTGCAAAAATACATGGGGCAGCTTTGATTGTAGCTGCAAAGGTGACCTTCTTTATATTAGAGACCATGATACCTGCATAAGTAAGTAGTTCAGTCATCTGCATTAGAGTCTTATACATGGAGGCACAATAAAATAGAATATATCTAGTATTACGTAGTGTGCTTTATAAGAAAGGGCTTTAATTACACCTGTTGTCTGAACATGTCTTTCATACACTCATTACTTGTCCTGTCTAGCCAATTGTTTATTAGAATAGCTTGAACCCAATCTACCACCAAGATTTCATTTGATATCTGCCCCTGATGTTAGATACATCACCTAATTTCCCATTTACTTTTGTCGTCACATACATCATTTCATATCCCATCTGCCTCCGATGTCAGATAGATCACTTAATTGCACCGATTGCTCACTTAACGTAAGTTTTTCATTTTATGGCGATCATTAAATATTGGCCTGCTCCAATAAATGCTCCTCATATTGGATTATATCCCCTCCAATCTGATCTCAAGTATTTTAGCTCCATTCCAAATCAATCCGTATATGTACTTATTTCTGCACGTGTCAGGAATTTATCTCGCATTCAACTCTTGTGATCTGGCACGGCTTTCCTTATTTGGTTGTACAGTAAAATATTCTCAAAAACCCAGTTCCATTCAAACTTAAAACCAGCTTGCAAACACGTTGAACTCTTTTATAAATTGGCAAAAGAAATGCCTAATTTCTCGCTTACAAAACAAAACCACCTTCTGCACCTAGATATTGACATACATCTCTCTGCTTCACATAACATGGAATCCATTATCATAAGCCAACTTACTCAACTCGTGGCATTGTTTCTCTTAGCACTTGTTCTCATGACTCTTCTGATTATCGACATCGTAAAAGTAGAAACACAAAGAAAAAAGAAACCAAGAAAACAATAACATCTCGAACGAGGAGCATATGAATCTACAACGAGTACTTGGCATGATTATGGAGTATATTTGAGTTACAGCTCACATCTTTGTGGAGAGATAGTCAAAATTCTGAATCTCGGGCCTATTTTTGCATTATTTTATGCGTTGTCTTAATTCCCCGCTTCCTTCTCTGTTACAGGTCTACGACGAATGCTTCAAATATGCATTTGGATCTGCCATGGTGGTGAAACTCTCATTTTTTATGCTTCTATCGTCTCTGCTGGGATGCCGATGATTACAAAACTAGAATATCAAGCTAACAAAGGAGAGGCACTGCAGACTGCCTTGATTGGAAATAACAGCGCTCCAGTGGCAGCCGGTATTCGGACGAAGCCAAAGCTTGAGAGTGAAAATGTCACATAGGATGACGGAGTTAAATATGATTTTAAGATCATTGAATCTAAAGAATCTAAACTGAGGACTGATAAATGTATCATTGATGCCAGTATTCCTTTCAAGGAAACTACCGTATGCAAGTTTCCAATTTTGTTTGGCAGTAGTTACAGTTATCAATTGTTTGAGACAGTTTTGTATATATATGAAAACTTTCTGAAAAGAGTATCAGTCTGCTTGATAGGTCTAATGTCTTAATTGTTAGCATTCGTGCTTGTCTTGTATTCTTCACATGTTACAGTCTGTCATAAGAAATGCTTATTTTCAAGGTCAAATGTAAGCTTCAAGGCAGTTTTCATGTTACTAGTGTCTTGAATTGATGATATGCTAGCATTAAGCATCGATTATGCTTTATGTAAACACAAATTCTTTGCCCCAATATAGTCATCAGTTGTGTGGTGTACGATTTATGCCTACCTACCTGAAGCATGGACTACAGGGGTACTTTTTAAATTTTCCATGGTCTCGTGCATTCCTTTCATTAGTTTGATTATGCAATAATGGGCATTTGGATTGCAGACGCTTTGTTGACTATGCTAGGGAATACATCAAATTTGATAGCAACATTGTAGAAGAATGATCTTCTTTTTGTCTTACGGGTACTCAGCCGGAATTGACATTGAATCACCAGCCATAGAATCAAACCCAGACCACTGAGACAATAGAAGCTAGAGGAGTGTGAAGCTTTGGAAAGCCTAAAGAACTCAGAATCTCCAAGCTCATAAAATCTTGCCAGAGAGTTTCAATCATATATACCCTCCCAAACAAAATCAGGGGTTTGTGTGTAAGTTAATCCCACTTTCAAATTCCTTCCTCGTCATTCCCATTTCACATAGTACCTGTACTTAGCCTTAGCGATTGCTTTAGTGCTTCATATGTTATTTGTGAGCACTACATTTTCAATCTTGAAACTTGCATCCCATGACTGTATTAAAGCTTAGATGCTTTCGCTTCAGCACTACAGTTATAAAATGGGTGTAATTCAATGGTTTAATAGCACACAAATTGACTTGTTGCATGATGTTATATGACTGTAGTCAGGTGTCATGCATGATTTGGTATTATCGCCAAATTTAGTATATTGATTTTATCAGTCACATTGTGGGCTTTGATGTTTGCAGATTGTTGTGGGCAGAGTTGGTAATTAAGTGCTCACAAATGAAGCTAGAGAAGTTACAAGGTAGCTATTACTCCATTTTGGCTTTCATGCAATATTAAACAAATGTCAGAAATGAGGTTTTCAAATGTGATTAACTACCAGGTTCTTAAAAGCATAATGATGAGGCATCCATTCAATCCCTATCACACTCTTATGGTGTTAAGATTAGACTAAATTTGCTTCAAGCTCGACATCTAGCTGGCTTCCATGCTTTTATTCCTTCTTAAGTGTGCATTGAGTGTGGATTTCAAATTCATTATTGTGTAGTCTGTTGTCTTTTTCTTCTGTCAGTTTATCCTTTTAGTCTATGGTTTATACTTTACTGTATATATGTATGGAAACCAAGAAACAGAATGGGACTGAACTCTGAGAATGAGAGGCAACCAATCTAGAGAAAAAATAAAATGCCCAACAACAGAAGATGGCCTGCACAAAAAACACCCCCAATAAGATGGAGAGCCTGGCATAGTAGCACCCTAGAGATCCCAGAAGTTGCATCTTTCATTAAATGCTAATGTATAGCTGTCTCTACTGATGGTTATTTAGTAACTGCATGTCTGCTTGTGAGTAATCTTTACTTCCTTAATTATAGATTTGCATGATATGGCCTTCACTTGGTGCTACATGGTCTAGGAATCGTATAAACATTTGCTTTTCCAGATATTATTTTCCTTTCTAGGCTTCGTTATTTGTAATTTCCCTTTTACCGCAGCTACTAATTTTACGGTTTCTAAATGTGAACCGAAACCATCATGATTAATAGCCTGAATAAAAATGTCGGAGGGTTGGGGATGTAGATTGGTGTATTGTTTGATCTGAATGACTATGCTGACTGCTTTTTATCAAATACTATACAGATAACAGGCTTGGTAGCTACTTGACAGACAAACATTTCATCATGCATCAGAGAATGAACTCAAATACGGTGCTCACAAATGAAGCTGGAGAAGTTACAAGGTAGCTATTACTCCATTTTTGCTTTCATGCAATATTAAACAAATGTCAGAAATGAGGTTTTCAAATGTGATTAACTACCAGGTTCTGAAAAGCATAATGATGAGGCATCCATTCAATCCATATCACACTCTTATGGTGTTAAGATTAGACTAAATTTGCTTCAAGTTGGACAGCTGGCTGGCTTCCATTCTTTTATTCCTGCTTAAGTGTGCATTAAGTGTGGATTTCAAATTCATTCTTGTGTAGTCTGTTGTCTTTTGCTTCTGTCAGTTTATCCTTTTAGTCTATGGTTTATACTTTACTGTATATATGTATGGCAACCAAGAAACAGAATGGGACTGAACTCTGAGAATGAGAGGCAACCAATCTAGAGAAAAAATAAAATGCCCAACAACAGAAGATGGTCTGCACAAAAAACACCCCCAATAAGATGGAAAGCCTGGCACAGTAGCACCCTAGAGATCCCAAAAGTTGCATCTTTCATTAAATGCTAATGTATAGCTATCTCTGCTGATGGTTATTTAGTAACTGCATGTCTGCTTGTGAGTAATCTTTACTTCCTTAATTATAGATTTGCATGATATGGCCTTCACTTGGTGATGCATGCTCTAGGAATCGTATAAACATTTGCTTTTCCAGATATTATTTCCCTTTCTAGGCTTTGTTATTTGTAATTTCCCTTTTACCGCAGCTACTAATTTTACGATTTCTAAATGTGAACCGAAACCATCATGATTAATAGCCTGAATAAAAATGCCATAAGTTAAAGTGATATAGAAGATGTTATTGTGAAAACAGAGTTGAAACATTTTTTTTTAGTTCTATTTAATGATGGAGGGTCGGGGATGTATATTGGTGTACTGTTTGATTTGAATGACTATGCTGACTGCTTTTTATCAAATACTATACAAATAACAGGCTTGGTAGCAACCAAGACACAGAATGGGACTGATCTCTGAGAATGAGAGGCAACCAATCTAGAGAAAAAATAAAATGCCCAACAACAGAAGATGACCTGCACAAAAAAACACCCCCAATAAGATGGAAAGCCTGGCACAGTAGCACCCTAGAGATCCCAGAAGTTGCATCTTTCATTAAATGCTAATGTATAGCTATCTCTGCTGATGGTTATTTAGTAACTACATGTCTGCTTGTGAGTAATCTTTACTTCCTTAATTATAGATTTGCATGATATGGCCTTCACTTGGTGCTGCATGCTCTAGGAATCGTATAAACATTTGCTTTTCCAGATATTATTTCCCTTTCTAGGCTTTGTTATTTGTAATTTCCCTTTTACCGCAGCTACTAATTTTACGGTTTCTAAATGTGAACCGAAACCATCATGATTAATAGCCTGAATAAAAATGCCAGAAGTTAAAGCGATATAGAAGATGTTATTGTGCAAGCAGAGTTGAAACATTTTTTTTAGTTCTATTTAATGATGGAGGGTTTGGGATGTAGATTGGTGTACTGTTTGATCTGAATGACTATGCTGACTGCTTTTTATCAAATACTATATAGATAACAGGCTTTGTATCTACTTGACAAACAAACATTTCATCATGCATCCGAGAATGGACTCAAAAACGGTGCTGGAACACCCCAATGAATTTAGAGACGGTAATGAGAACAAAACTTGGCCTCAGTTGCAACTTATGATTGGAACCTACACATCCCGGGCATTGACCAACAATCATATTCAACCTTTGAGAGCCTACTCTTGTTGTTGCATAACTCAAAGATTTTGTCATTTTGCAAGATTTTCAATGAGATTCTCCCTACTTGCAGTCTAGGGCTAAGTTTTGAGTCTAAATTATCAACAATACTCGTCGAGATCGATACTAGTCACTTAGCAATGTATCAAACCCAGACCTAGATGCTTTCGCTTTAGCACAAGTAACTAGTTTCAACTTGATGCAGGGACTTGCTGCCTCGCAGCGTCCCTTGTTTAAAATTCATGAAGTCATGCCAAAGTAAGTACCATTCCATAATTGAGGGGTGGATTGCGAAGGTTTCTCACACAGGTTTCTGGAGATAATTTGAAGTCCCGCAGCCAATATATTGTTGCAATGCATCATCAGTGTCGTAAGCGGTCGCGAGACATTGACATCAAGTTGTCTTTCCACCTACTCCATGTCTGGCAACCACTAACAGTCGCATCAGATAGGATGACACCAATATGACTTCTTTAAATGAGGGGATGGTAGGATTGGATGCAAGCAAAGTTCGATATGTGACTTTAATGCAAGTCGTTTGTGGGCATTCCCTTAATTTTTCTGTGATCGTGAGGGTTCCCACCGAGTGGAGAATATTCTATGATTTTAATTTAAAGGAGTTCCCAAATGGGAGAGGGATAGAAATAGTCAACTGATTCACTCGAATGCCAACTCAAAACATTTGATAAAATACTTGCAAAGCCTTGTCACTTTGGTCTTGGCTCACACAAGCTGAAGTCACGGCAATTCAAGGCAACCTATTCATTTCAGCTATTTCATTCCAGAGTTAATGTGCAAGGAGGCTCCATACTTTGTCGTATATTATAAGAATCTTGATAGGTAACTCACACTGCGTAGGTTATTTCAGCAAGGTGTAATCAATTTGTTTGGGGTTTAGTATTAATCAAATTGTTGTTAAAATTTAATTTCTGTGGAAAGTGTTTAGGGTGGGAAGCATATGTGAGATAAAAACACAATTTTCTCATAATTTTGGTGAGAGTATCTCTTTGCAAGAACCTAATGACAACATCTCATATGTGAATAGAGAGTGTAGTCCATCTAACATTAACATTAGGTCCAAACTAATCTCAATGTTGGCGAAAACAAAAAACTTGATGCTTAAAATTCCTCACTGAACACAATAATCATAATTGTCTGCTTCAAAGATTCATCACCTACAACTCATGGAGAGTCCTCTTTAGTCGCCCCTATTTCCAAAATGTTTCTAATTTCTCTTAGGGTATATGCAGTTTCGAACAAAGGGTTTCTGAACCTATGAGTTGCAAGAAATATAGCGGATTAGAAATTCTGTATGGACTAGTATTAATGCACAATAATCGATTTAATGCAAATGAATGAGAGGTTGAGGATCTATATCAGTTAGGAGCTATATACACATAAGCATCTTAGGAAGACAAGGGAGGTACTGCAACAAATCTTGCAGCAAAAGGAAATATTTCAGCTCATCATTACATCTCCATTCTACAAAAGAGGTTTGTAAAGTGTTTTTCTACGCATAGAGAATATCAAAGATCCCATGCTTAAGTCTAGCACATGATGAGTATCATAGACATTTTAACTTGCATGGATATCATAAGAAAGCATTTTGAGAAATACCAAAAATAAGGATATATCACACATCAATGTATATTGGATTTGGTTTGGTTTGTCATATCTCAAAAGAAAATTTTCAATTTTAGACCCAAAAAAATGGTGTAGAGAGAAATTTCATGAAACTAAATTTGTTGGAGATATGGTATTCAAATAAGGAATCAATGGTTATACTATTCATCAAACTTTTGGAATATTGACTAGGTGCCTTGTATTTCTTTCAAAGGTACGCATAGGATTATAACTTAATTCCATTTGGATTATTGATGGCCATTATGGACTTGCTTTTCCATCTATTCTATGCTTACACATGAATTAGAAGTTGGAAACTCTGAATTATCCCTTTCAATGTTTAGCAACCCTTTTGTTTTTTAGCACATGTACTATATACATTGTCCTCTAGCTTAAGATTCACAGTGATCTTTATGACCCCATAGATCAAACCCTGACAAAGATTACAGTGACGCAAATAAGAAAAGAGAATAATTTCAAAATATGAAATGGAGTGGACTTAATATTCACATTACTCAGTAACTATTAATAATATTACATAAGAGGCAATAGAAATAAATGACTGAAGTGAAACTATCAACTAAACTAAACTAAACTCAAACTGACTATGACAACAAGATTGAGAGTTGCGAAACCTGGAAGATGGAAGAAGGTGGTTGGAATGATTTTCTCCAACAACCCCCCTTAATTACAAGCACACAAATTTAAACTAGGATTCATGCTGGTCCAAGTCTCAACTAGGCTTACAAAAACTTTGACATTAGCATTTGGCCTAGATTTTTTCTTTTTTCTTTTCTTTCTTCCAGATTCTATATCCCGTCAATTGCTTCAGCTTTATCTTTTTGTTTTAGGTTTCAATTTGCAGTTTCTTCATTTGTTGGTGTAGATCTTCCATTATTTGTTCAGGTTGTCCACGCAGGTCCTCTACTTCAAAAATATGCTTGTCTATGGACTACTACCACATGTCATGTTCAATTGTGTACTCTTCATCACTAATGTTTTGATCATCAATTTGTTGCAACATAAGATGAGAATAAAATTTCATCTCTTCGGGACACCAATACATGAAAATTTCATTATTGTTTTCATCATCCATGTTGTCTTTAACATTCATTATTTCAAATTTTACATAGACTTCATCAAAACATGTTTTTGCAAGGCATGCTTCAAGGAATTTTAATTATTCTTCAAATTTTGTTGTTTCTTCCTAGTTGCTACTAACATGTGCACACTCAAAAATCAAGGTTAAGTTTAAAAACATATGCAAAACCACATCATTTGTGTTCTTCCTACTCCATAATTAGAGCTTCCTCCTCTTGTGCTTTCTTCTCTTCCTTTGTCACTTCTCTCACAAAATAGCATCATATCAATGATATTTTTCTGTTGCACCATGTGTAACCACTCAACATTGACTAATTGTTTTTTATTATACTTGACATCAACAATCTTAATCGTTGGATGGACCAAACCATTTACTGTGTCAATAGCAACTTCAATGTCATCAGCAAGCTATGTCGCTAGATTCACTAAATATTCATCTAGTTGTGGTTGTGCACAATGGGATTCACAAGCATATGTGTGATTTTTCACTACAGTTGGTAATACACCATCATCATTTTCATCCACTTTGAAGTGGGATTTATCAAAATTTTCATCTTGTTATAGATTTTTTGTTATAGATCCACCTTCATCTTCAACTTGAATACTCTCCCTTACACTAAAAATTTTCTCTAGGGTATCCCATGCCTCCTTGCTTGTCTTTACTTCTGCAATGAGGGGAAGAATGTTGTCATCTACGCATCCCTTTATAATTGTAAATGTGAATGAATTCCTTTTCCTTTTGTCTTCCATCTCTTTCAAATAAACCTCAAATAACTCTTGTTGTTGCTTCCAATTTTTCAGCGTCTTGGATTTTCCCATTTGTTGAGCATTGGTTGATTACAACGCAGCAAGCATATCAACCTACAAAGATAACGACTTCTTTGCAATGAAAACTTATGACTTCTTTGCAATGAAAACATTTGGCTCTTAATTACACCTTTGCAAACTCTTAAAACAATTAACTTAAAATAGGGTCTAGCTTCTTTGTTTCATAGCTTGAAACAAATTTAGCTGTCAACACTATCTATGACAATGTTGGTTGTGGATCAACACAGTGGTGTCATGCAACAATGATAACTTAGGAATCCTAAACAGATTTACCTTCAAGTCTTTATACAAGTCAACAATGGTTGGAAAGACTATAGTCTTCACATGTGAGAGGGAGAGCCTTCAAAGACTCCACCACTCAAATAAGCTCAAGGCGTATAATAAACTCCACCATTAACATTTACTATTTCGTTTAAAAGGAAATCACTCGTGTATCCCATTTAAAAAAAAACAAAACTCAAGCCATGAATTTTACTTTATAAAATTTCGTTCTCATAAGCACAACTCGTATTTTGTGGCCCGTTTTTGAAATGAAACTTGAATATCCTCTTTTAACAAATATATTATAAAAGGAATTTTTACAATATCGTGGACGAAGAAAATTTGAATCAAAAGCAATCTTCGACTTTCATATGAAGGAAATGAACGATGAACGAAAATCAAATGTCAAGCATGTCTCAATCCTTTGGCTTTTTGTGCATCATGTTTGGTCTCTTGGATAATATTGCATGGTGACTTTCGTGTAGAATTTGTAGTGTTGAATTGTCGTCCCACCTTTTGACACAAAAGCATGCAATTTCACCTAAGAAAATTATAGTTTTGGAAGTTTGTCTCTCTCATTGCACCTTATCTCTCCACATGGGTGTGATTAAGATCCATGTCTTATTCTTTGGGATTGTCATGGTATCCTCTGCAATTTAAAAACAAAATTGCAGTTGGCTTCTTCTTGTCACGTGACAACTCATTCTGTTGGGCTACCACTTCGCTCTTGTCCTCGAGCTCTTCTCAACTTTTTCTATTTCTCTATGAACATAAACAAATTTCAACTGCTACTCTCCTTGGAGTCTTATGTATCCTCATTCTCTAATACCATGAGAAATATTGCAGAGGCGGAAATAAGAGAAGATAATAATTTCAAAACAGGAAATGGAGCACACTCAATATACACATTACTCGGTAATTGTTAAATAATATTACATAGGAGACAATAGTAATAAATCACTGAAGTGAAACTCTCAACTAAACTATACTAAACTAAAACTGACTATGACACATGGACTAAAAATTGTGATGATTAGTAGACAAGAACAGGTGGTTGGAAATATTTTCTCCAACTTACTCCGGGGGAGTATGGAAGAGTTATTAATGAAGAGAAAGTTTTTGTATTACACATTGTTAAGTAATATTATGGTTTTCTATCCTAACTACTTTGATTTATTTTCTGTTGGAATATATTGTAAATGCCACATGGGACATTTCAATAATGAAATGTGCCAATTTCCTCTATAAGTGTGAATCTTCTACTAATTTTTGGAATGGTTGCAAGGAATTCATTGCCGTAATATTTGCTAGGAAAGATAGGCTAAAAATCTTAGTAGGTGTTGTAAAATAGCAATGTTTTTCAATTCCATTTTTGTGTGGTGGCTGATTGGATTATAGGAAACCCACACATGTGAACATTCAACTTTTTGAAAGTATCAAATTATTTTTTTTGTAAACTGGTGTAAAGGAATTTCATTAATAAAAAAAAGTATACATTGAGATCATATTTATCGATCTCATGAGATCTAAAATTCTATTTTCTCCATATGAAACCCAATGAGACCGAAACCACTCTCAAACATCCTAAGTCATTTCATGGTAATGTTAAAAATTTATGTAAAATGATGAAAATTAAAGATAGAGGAAATGTCACTTTAACATAAGAATCTAACATTACCATTGGTTTCCAAAATTGCAAGGATTCAAATGTATGAGGCAAAGGAGAGGTAAGGCATGCTATTAAAGGATCTGGGAGGTTGTTTTTGGAGGGAAATAACCCCTAGTTTCCGTCAAAACTGCTCACGTATGCCAAAAACCATATCCCATGGGGTCTTTGACTGAGTTGGTAATGAACCAGTCTGTTTATGGTCAATTTGAAGGAAACCGAAGACCTCCAAGAGATGTAACGAGGTTTAATGACCAATTTGACCATGCTAGCTAATGAACCAACCGGTCTGAATAGTTATTGGTTCGACACAGCCGTTTCGAATACTATGATCTAAACACACCTTATTTTATTGTTACTTATACATGCTACCTTTGATATGTGGTTTAAACCCACCTTGACAAGATAAAAAAAATAAAAATAAAAATAAAATTTTGTCCCCAACACTTCCCATGACATTACCTAAAATTTGGGTGATGTCTCCAAACATCACCCAGACATGTTTACCCATCCATATGTTTAATTGGCATGGAAATTTGGTGGAACATTACATTTTCCTAGCTTGGAAATTGTTAGTTTTTGGATATTGTGTTCTCAAACAGGTGTTCTAGTCTCTAAGTTGTCAAAGAGGCTAAGGAACACGAGATCTCCATACTGATAAATGGTTTCACGAGATATGCATCTGAAACACCTTATCTAAATAAATTGACTGGATAATTAAAATTTCATAAGTCTGACTTAGGAAAATTGATTAATTAAAGTACATTAATTAAGGAAATCAACTTTTGCTCTAGAGACTTCTCAAAAGTAATTTGACGGAGTCTAAGATTATAAAAGATATCAATCATGATTAGATCTTGGTCGTTGGTGCTCTAGTGAGAGAATTATAAGAGGAAGTTGTTGGGGCTTGAAGAAGACACATCAAATGAGCAAGGGGTCAAGGAAATGCAAACTTCCCAATGCACGGTTTCCAGCAACGGAGGATTTTGAGCCAGCTGAGCATCAATGAGAGGGTTCAACAAAAATTGGAGGGAGATTTCCATAGATTTCCTGAGTCAAAGGGAAGGTCATTTTCTTCTACAGGAAGGTCGTACCAGTGCCTTTTGAAATAAGATATGCATGTGAGACTTTAAACAATCAATATAGAAAGAAATTTAAGAACTTTGCAAACAAAGAAAATATGATGGAATGAGTTATTGGCTTATTTTATTAATTATTGTTAAGGAAAAGTTATAATTGAAATCTAGTCCTCAGACCTCATCTTCGTCCAAATGTTTGGATCTCACCATGACGAGTCAATAGAGTTAGAGGTAAGTTTTAATGAGGATTGGGGCCTTCTTATACTAAAATTCCTAGATGAAGTGCAAATTGTATTAATTTCCCAAATTAAACTAATGCTTCATGCAAATGCTTCAAAAAGAAACAGTTTGCAAAACTTGAGAGCATATGCGTGTGGGAATTTAAATACAATATTAGTAAAAATTTGCATGTGGAGTGAAATGTATTGATTTTAAGCATGCACAATATGAAATTTAAAAGCTAGAAAGCTAAGAAAAAACTAAAAGAAAGATTAGGCCACCCACAAGAATCCCTCCTCTAAATGAGGAAGGAGGATTCCATGGGAAAAATCCCAAGCTCCCTCCAACATTTTTTTAATATCTTTTATTACCGCTTAAAGTGGGTAAAAATGCCTCTAAGAGGGAAGCCCACAATATGACAGAGATCTTTACAAAGATGGGACTCTAACAAAGATAGACTCTCTCCCCAAAAATATAACAACAACAAACTTGAAGATGGAAAAAACTCTCCAAAAGAGATTCACAAGGCTCAAAAGGCCCACGGCCTAGATGAGTTTGCAACTCTCTCACAAGTGCCTATGGCCTCCCTAGAAATTAGTCTTTTGACAGTGTGAGGGGGTGCTGCATACACACGAGTGAGTAGTTTTCCAAAGCTTCTCCTCAAGCTCATTGCTTCCCAATGATCAAGCCTATGGGCTGCAAAACACAAAAAAAAAATCAATTGTCAGTGTAAAATTAGGAAAAAGAAACCAAAAATAAATTTAGAATTTAATTTACAAAGTAATAGCTCAAGTAATGGGAGTGAACTCCCATACCTGTCTAGCTTTAGAAATGACTCTTGAATAGGAGATATAAATTTGAAAGAACTAGAACCAAAGAAGTATTTTGAATTTAAATGGATGATCAAGTACCTATAGACTAAGAAAACTCCCATTTTCTCTTCGTTGAATGGAAAACTTGGAGTGAAAAAATGGTTGAGTCTTGGATCATTGTGTCTCTAGGAGTGAGTTAATCTAATTGAGATTTCTCCCACTTCTAGAAGGATTCCTACACACAATACAAAAGATTTTTCCTACACACTTGAACACATATTAGTTTGCACAATATTAGAGACATATAATGAAGAAGATAAAAAAATCATTCCTCCTAAAATTAATTGACAAGCTTATCCCTAGAATACTACTCTAAATCAATGATATGTGCAAGATAACTTGCGCACATCAATCTAAGAAACATGGTAAGCATAAACTGATATTAATTCAACATGCGAAAGAAATTAAACACAATAGTAGTAGTATGAAAAGGCATCACCTCATAATGCCAAGAGAACACCAACCAGATAGTCCCAAAGTTTTGATTATATTAAGAAAGTATGAAAGTACAAAATAGCAGATTTCCCTCAAGCCCAATATCTTGAAATCCAAAATAACCCTGAAAAGTGAAACACTAAATTGTTAGCACAAGATATTATAAATTCTTTCAAGATGACTAAGTCTACAAATCAAAGCATTGAAACTATCTTGCTGAAAGGATACAAAACTAACTCAAATGTTAGACCAAGATGACAACATGCAATTAAGTTTGCAAGCCAAAATAATAGTACTTGAAAGTGAAATCAACCGTTCATCACAATAAACAATTAAACCCAAAAGATGAGTCAATTTCCAAGTACGAGAAAATTAAACTTGTTGAAAAATTAAAAGAGATTGAAATGCTTGCATCCAAAGTGTCCCTTGAAATAAGATTTTCATGTGAGACTTTAAACCATCAAGATAGCAAGAAATTTAAGAACTTTGCAAACAAAGCAAATGTGATGGAAAGAGTTATTGGTTTATTTTATTAATTAGGCTAAGGCAAAGTTACAATTGAACTATAGTCCTCAGACCTTATCCTCGCCCAAATATTTGGATCTCACAATGAGGAGTCAATAGAGGTACAAGGTCCCTAAAAGTCTATTCAACCAACTTAATTTGGAGGTGATTTTTAGTGATGCTTGGGGCATGTAAATAAATTAACCAAACAATGAGAATTAGCTTCTACTTGAGATGTACTTTTTTGAAACGAAATAAAATGTTACTTTATGGAGAAAATTTGTCCAAATACCTGATGCATGTAAAATGTGTTTAATGGTGAAGCATAAGTAAACTTGGAACTATGTTAAAGCCAAATAAGATTAAGTAAAAAGTGCTTGCATGCAAAAAATCTGAACTTGTTATGGATTTAAAACATGTAGTAAGTTAAAATAAAGTGCATGCAATATGAGTGTGATGCATGTTGTGTTAATTTCTCAATGAGATGATATGCATGAAAAATGAAATAAACCAACAAAGTCAGGCCACCAGGCCTCTCCAAAAGGTGGAGAGATAGGGATACCAATGGGTAAAACCCACTTTCCCAAAATCAGAAATTTTATTAGTTTTTACAAGAAGGAAAAGACAATGAAGTCTTCTCTTAAATCCAAAGAAAGTCTTAACAAATTGGAACCAAACCATAGACTTTTCCCCACTGAATATTTCTGCAATTTTAGGCCCATAAAGGCTCGACAAAATTCATATTTTCTGAATAAGAAAAGGAGAAGATAAGCCTCCTCTATGGCCATGGCCAAGAGAGAGCGAGAGATGGCCAAAATGAACTCGACCTTCCTCAAGAATAACACGGCCTTATCCAAGATGAATTTGGCCTAAAGGTGGATGTAATCACTAAATCTGAGCCCTAAGGTCTTGCATGCAAACTTGGAAGTAATTCTTCGATGAGGAATCCCGCAAGTAGCTGCAAGAGAATAGGTTTAAAAAAAATCTACAACAACAAATGTTAGCTCAAAATAACTACAAAGTATGTTACAAAAATAATCTACAAGAGGCTAGGCCAAAGAGTATGAGCAAGCTCTCCTCTTTGACTAGCCATGACTTAATTCTTTGAAATAGCCAAATATTGATAAATGAAGTACAATACGTAAAAAATAATTTTTTCCATGTTTGATATTTTGATGCAAGAAATAAAAGATTTGAGAAACTTGAAAGAATCTCTACAAAACACAAATAAGATATAGATGAGACTTTGGAATTCAAAACATGCAGGTTCTCCTTGAATATTTTTGAAGAATGGGTTGATCCCTCCGAGAATTTCCCCTCACGCTTCAAACACTTGACCAAATAATGATTCATCTACAAAACATCGCCACAAATAATTAAATCGACATGAAATTAAATAAGTGCAATGGACAGAATTCCTAGAGATGCATCTATTATCCACTAGAATATTTCTTTTCCTAAAGCAAATAATTAATTCTTATGCTAATATGAGGTAGTTGCATACTAACATAACTTGGAATAAGCATGAAAGAAATAATGACATGAGGAAATAAATAGAAGCATAACAACAAGTCAAAAATTTACCACACATACAAGGAGAAGAACACCATCATGCTTTACCCCAAAGACTATTGTATTATATTGCAAGTAGTGAATACAATCACGTACAGTCTCCTCAAGCACAATAGCTCATATTACAGATGTAATTTTATTTCCTTTCCTTTTGGCCACTTTTACCCATCCTTTTGGCAGAGGAGTAATAGACACTAGCTAAGTCTCAGTAGGCCAATTCGTGGGATCATTTTATCGCTCCCAATGATGTAGTGTTACTGTTTATTTATTTTTTATTTGCTGAAATTTGGTTCTCTTTACTCTTTGCATGAGGATTTTCAAGATTTGAGGTTGGGGCCTCATCCAATGAAAGCATCTCATCATCCGACTCAATATCCTATTTGTGTGAAGAAGAGAATTTCTCTTCATATAGAGGGGGCAGGTTGTATGGCTTCCAAGCCTTAGATTTAGTATTTTTTTTTATTGGTTTTTGAGCACAAGAATTCTGTAAATATCATGTTTGATAGTAGAGGAAACAATGAAAATAAGTGTTCTCGTAGTCCAAGAGATCTACCACACTATTTATTACTGTAACTATGGTACCATTTATGATTTAGGAAGTTACGTAAAATATATTTCAAAGGGAATATGCTCATTTTATACTACATCCTAGTTATTGCAAGCTTCATTATATGTGTTGAATTAGTGGTGTGATTGAGAATGGTTTCTATAGTTCAAAAATTATGGGGCAATTGGGTTTTCAAATTACAATATTGAGACTTCAAACATAAGGAAAATTACACATGATCATTCTCTTACTTTTGTCATTATAAAATTGTGTTTCCAGATCTACATATTCTAAGAATTCATCTAGAATCTTTCCAATCTTCATGTAAAGAGTCACAAGAAATAGATAGTTGTAAAAATTTCTACCACTTACACATGTTGATGGAAATGACATGAATAAGTTCTTTGTTATTGGCAACTCAATAATTGTGTATGGAAATAGGATTTCAATTCGAATTAATACTATAATAAGCATTGATATTGTTGGTGTGCTAACTACCTATCCATGGAAGAAAAATTGGAAGAAGGAAAAAAATAAAGATCATACTTTACATGTTGAATGTCTAGTTTTTTCTTCTATATAAAAGAGAAACAATATAACAGAGAAATACAGAAGCATTGTAGATAAATATATTTCCAAGGGAAACCTTGAACGTGATATCTCCAATGGTAATAAGTGGGAGACCCATGCACTCTTGTAATTTCTGGCTACTTTTGGCATAGCATCAAAATTTAATAAAGATGACATATGAAAGTTTGTTATTACGATTGTGCATTGTGAATAGAGCTACATGTGTATTGTGAATAGAGCTACATGTGTAAGTAGGATACTGCACATATATTTTGTCATGTAATGTACCGTGAAAGTGTCTGTAATCATACTTTAGATTGTGTAGAATTGCTAGTTTAAGGTGCGAGAAAAGAGTGTTAAGGAAGTAATATTGAGTGTACATATTTTGCGAAGTAGAGTTCTCTACTGCATCCATTTTATAAATTAGTTTTTATGAAATGGATTTTAAACTCTTAATCACTTTCTGAGTAGGTGAAGTTGTAAAGAAGCACACTATAGTATAATACATCAAATTTCAATACGGTAGTTCTAGCATACACATCATTACTTGATGAATCGGTTCAACTATTATCTCTTTCATGTGAGCAAGGATTAATCATGACATGTTTCCCCTTTTGTATGAATAATGGAGATGTTTTGTACAATTGGAAAATGGATGTGAGTATGAATTACAAATTTTAAAAAAGGAATCAATGCAAGTTGCCTCAAAGGGCATTTCATAAACCAAAAGCAAAATAAACTTTAATGCATTTATTAAGTAGAAATGTTTGAAAAATTAGTTTATTGGTGGATGTGTTATGAATTTGAAAATAGATGCAAGGTATGAACCTGATTTGTCCAAATTACTAAGAAAATACATATACAATAGTCAAGAAATAAATCATGGGTTTTCCTTAATTAGAAAACTTTCTATTTTGCAAAAGGCCATGACAGTTGGCATTCATCAATCACACAAATTTCTATTTTGTAAAGGGTCATGAAAACTTGCATTTGATAGATTATAGACATTGGTTGGTGATAGTTCATTGAGAAGTCATTGAAAACACCAAAATATGCCTAAATTTGGGCAAAGAGGAACCACTAGCAGGTTACCAGACTATAAGGGATTCAGGGAGACTAAATAAAAGTAAGTTCCCATATTATTTAGGAGGAGTGGCACACATAATGCAATATTTCATGCTTTTACAATCCTCCTTTTAATATTTAGAAAGAAGTTTCACAAGGACGGGATGAATGTTAGCATGCAAGAAAGTATAAATAATAAAAAAGAATACCATGAACGGGTTGGAATTTTGCAGCTTACAGAATGAGTTTTTCTCTGTAGCCCAAAAAGGCATTGTAAGGCTTAAAGAGTTTTTCTCTATATCCCAAAAAGGAATTGTAAGTTATAAATATTGGGGAATGTATCAAAGGATTCACCTTTGATGCTATAAATTTGTCCTTTATCATTTTTTTCATATT
The DNA here is from genome assembly GCA_031772625.1 of Pinus tabuliformis. Lineage (NCBI taxonomy): Eukaryota > Viridiplantae > Streptophyta > Pinopsida > Pinales > Pinaceae > Pinus > Pinus tabuliformis. Next base: position 374,404,551 of record CM062818.1, read on the forward strand.
TTCTTAATAAATCAGAGATATTTTCTTCTCAGTATCTATGAACTTCTAGATAAATTTGTTTTGATTATGAAGAAAAAAGATGGATGCCTTCTTTTGGTGTTATCTTTATACCAATTTTTGAATATTATGTGAAGCATTGAATTAATTCACATGCATGTTATTCTCTAGTTTGCTTAAAATATTCTTAGTGAGGTGTTTATCTATTAATACTTTTGGAATTGGTACGACCTCCTAATCTATTTAGTGTAAAATAATGTTCACCTCATAAATTGAGTTTATTTAAATCTTTATGGTTATTGTTGAACTACGAACTTTAGCGTGAAGCCTGTATAATATGTCTTCTAACATGCAATTAGATTCAGTTGAATTTGTCAATAATTTTTTTGTCTTTTTGGTAAAAGTTTATGATTATCACCCTCCTGAGCATGTTTGATATTTAAATGTATTCCTTACGTTAAAAGGTTTTTCATGCCATTTTTATTGGTTATTGAGACATTATCCATCTTTAAACTTGGATATATTTCATCCTACCAACTTTATATTTCGACAACAAAGGATAATGGAGCCCAATGAAGAGACCTCAGTTTGAATATTTAGAATAGCTTTGTTGTCACTAGATTGCAAATTTTGTCTAGCGTTTTTTTGTAAGCACCCACAATCACTGAAATATAGGATTGAATTTAAATAAGAGAGCTACTCTTATTTTGATACTATTGATCGATAAATTGAACATATTTGAGGATTACAACATCTGTCCCAAGGTTTAGCTTTATGGCTAAAGAAAGCATGAAATTTTCCTCCATAAGGTACCTCGGCCTTGTTCATTTCTCAACTACATCTTTACAAACAACAATAGGTAAAAAAAATATCCAAAGATATGTAGTTTTATGTAAGAAATTCATCCTTTAACCATTTTTGAGGAAATATTAATATTTGTATTATTAATCTAGCCATTTGTACTATATGCTTATTATTAGACAATAAAGTTATGTGAGCTTAATGCCTTAAAGCCATTTGTAGTAATATATAATTAATATAGGATAATACAATTCATATAAGTTATAGTATTATGCAACATTAATTTTGTATGAGATAATAAACTTCATAGAAACTACTTGTGTGAACTAAAATTGATTGACACTGACTATGTGAGACAATTTTAAAAGTATGAAATGTTTTTTCCAAACAAAAAATTATGATATAGAGGAGAAATTAGTTAAGAGAAGTGTAATGGTAGAGAAAAATATAACATTTAAATATAACTAACATTCAAATTATGTAAAACATTCAAATATAACAAACACTTATCATAAGTTCATGTTGTAGCACCTATAACCACCCTCCAAAATTTTGTCTTGCATGCAAATTTCGCAGCCTACCTTGGATCTTGCGATCGATCGTCCTTGGTCACTTGTTGGTAAGCTGATGATCACAAGCTTCCCCTCCTTGATCTTAAGCATTGTTCATGTTCTAATCTATATGCATCATGTGTCATCTGTGGGCATAAGGATTTTTATTTTTCATGCAAATGGAATGTCATTTTGCTTCAAGGGAGATCTTGTATGTATGAGTTGTTTTCATTACATAGACTTGTTTCACACTCACTTCACACACTCTTGTCGTGAAGTTTGTTGCATCAAGTAGAGTATCTTTTATACATTTTGGATGGTCTACGTTGTATCACTAAGTGTTTGTGGGTGATCATAGTCGAGTCCTATCACTATTTACATATGTTTCACTCATCTCACACTTACGTCATGGCCCAAGAAACATAGCCTCATCCAACTTCCCGAAACTATGCACTTTGCTTCTACAACCCTCAAGCTTTCTCCCTTTCCTTTTCGAACTTCGATGTGCACTGAGACACGAGCCCCCTTTGGCATCCAAAACTGCACTGTGGTTTCCTTCACTATCCTTCCCATAGTCGAAATGCATTTTCTCCATAAACTCTGCAGTCTTTCACTCATATACTCAGTCTACCTTGCAACCAAAAACTACATGGATGTGTCCTCTCGGAACCCATCCCGTAGCAGTGCCTTGCATCCAGAAACTACGCAGTATTTCCTCTTAGCTACCTGGGCTACACTCCACTTAGAAACTGCACATAGGTGTCCTCCCAAGACCCCATCTCGCAGCAGTGTCCTATCCCTCAAAACTGTGCAGTGTTGTTCAAGTTTCACTATCTGTCTTGAATTCAGAAACTGCACAAATGGGCCTCGCAAGGCTTCATCCTGATAGTAGTCACTGCCCACTGAAACTGCGTTGATCTATCTATCAATGACTACAGGAAAAGGTGACATGATGAGATCATTCCCAAGGATTTGAGGAGAAGGAACAAGAGACAAAGTGATGGAAAAACATCAGGACCACATGCAAACTCCGTCAGATGCATGATTATCTTGATGGTAATTATGGTAAGTAAAGAACACCTTTCGATGTACACCTCTTAATCGAGTTTGCAGGACTTCTTTTCATTGTCATATCATCCTCCCTTCAGTAACATGCATGTGTGCGAAAAAAAAAAGTCTTTTCATGTGTTTCCTATACATGTCTTGCTTCCTTTTCATTTGTTTGACCAACTATCATCTTCAGCATGTTGATTTCCATGTCATTCTTGTGACCTTGTCCTAGTGATGTTGAAGGTTTGTATTTGTGTTTATGAGTTGTTTCAGCCATGTAAACATCTATCACACTGACACAGGAAGTTGTAAACGATGTCGCGAAAGTGTTGCCATGGTCATTCAGTGATCTATCTCAAGTGCCTCACTTGTTGTTCTCAAGTCACACTAAGGCATGTTGTCTTGTTGGTTTGAGGTGTCTTGTCTTCGAGTCATGTTGAGTGTGTATTCCCAAGGTCATGTATACATGAGTTCACTCACTCACACACATAACCATTTTTCCAAAGATCTATTGAGCAGACCACCCTCCATCATCTAGACCTCCACTGAGCTGCACTGCACAGTCTCATCCCTCAGTGACCAAGCACTATTGCCCAGAACTTCACAAAGCTTGAGGTAGACCTCCAAGTAGTCTACATTTCACAATTCTAGAATCAACCCATCTAACTGTCACCCAGAATAGCACACAAGTTTCCCAAGAAGCCATATGAGTTTGCACTTCCCACAATACTATCCATCAAGCCTCCCGCTGGTCAACTAGAAAATTTGACTTAAGCAATGACCTAGGGTTGCACACATCTCCAAAATTGTATAGTAGCTATCCAGCCATCTTGCTTGCACTGCCTGGAGAAAATACGTAGACATGAGGGACAAACACCGACTACCTCTCATTACACTTGTCCCAATAAATTATGTAGTTCTACCAGGTAGTCTCCCTATTGGCCCACTCTCCACTCTTCCTGAAACCTATGCAATTTTCATTGACAGTCCACCTACTACGCGACACTCCATTCAACCGAAAAATTGTAGAGTGATGTCCTTCTTGATTGCCTCCTAGAACTTCACAGTTCGCACTAACAAGCTCCCGCAACCCAATCCCAGCCTTCTCTAGACAACTACGTAGTTTTCACTGCCAGTGCTCCCTGCTACCTGCACTATCCTCCCTGGAAAAAATACGCAATTTATCCTCCCAGCTTAGGAATAACCCGTCGATGTCACTATTGTCCTGAACTTCTCATCCCAACCTCCTTGTGACCTCTGTGCAATTTTTCCTGACAGTGTCCCAGAGCCTCACATCCTGGTGTGACATGTGCTCTACATTGTTTCAGGGCCTTATCATTTCTCCCAGTCACCTGCACCCGGAAGAGAAATACATTGCATTATGGTAGACTAGGGGGTTTCAGGATTTGATGTCATCTCGTCATGAATGATTACAGAAATAGGTACATAGATGAGTCACGGCGTGACGATGAACAGGATGAACAAGGAGCGTATGTTGGAAGACTTGCTTGTGGTTGGACGAACACATGAAGCATGCCAAGTAGAAAGTGAAGGAGACACATGCACATGCATGAACCTTCAAGAGAACACCAAGACCATTGAAGACTCTGCACACTTTTCCACGTAGAGGTTAAGCTATGGTACACCACGAGCACACTCACCACTCAGTAGCACAATAGCTTGACACGAACAACACAGCGAGCATGTGCATACCAGTAGTCTCATGTAGAGTTCTGTCATGAATCACCTCAGCCACATCACTTGTTTGGGTCATACTTGCATAATCAATGTAATGTAACGTGGAAGTCCAAGAGTCCCATAGATGAAGTCAAAGAGTCAAGTAAGTCGAAGTGTCATGTAAGCTGAAAACTCATGAGGGAAGTCGAACAGTCACAAGGGTCAGTTTCACTCTTAGATATATATACCCCCTCATTGGTACATGCAAAATAATTTTCACCTTGGCTTCTCCCACATAGCCTTGAGAATGTGTAATATTTTCTTTGAGGAGTGAGCAGTCGCTCCAATGCTCCACTACTGGGGCTAGTGATGTATGGTGTACATATGTGTCTTGGAACTTTCGCTTAATTCAGAAGCCTGTCACAAGTCAGCATGTTTTCATGCATGTGTTGTATTCGTTTGTAAGACTATTCTTTAAACACTTGTAATACATGTTTTCTTAACTTGTACTAGGATAATTGAACTACTTAGGTTATTCTAGTGCATATATTGTTGAAGACGTGTTTTAATAGTTTCTATAGCTGTCTTGTCCATGTGGACTACTCCGTTGAACACTAGAAAAATCCATTATTGTATATTTGCTATAACGACTATTGCATCCATGTGGACTACTCTGTTGGGTGTTATACGTGTTATTCATTGACGTTAGTGTTTGTGACTTTCGCGTCTGTGTTGACTACTTCGTCGGAAGCTGCACAAATCCTACTATGTTGTGTATCTCTAACTGAGTTGGGACTATTCCCTTTCAACTTGAGACTCCCTCTCACCCTCTGCCTCTACAATGAAAGAACTTAAATACAAGTTAAACTAAGTACTCACCAGGCACACAAACCTCGTTGTTTGAAGACTACTTATACCACTCTCATGTGCTAACAAGAAAGAGCTAAGGCATATCTTTAAGATAATGGAAACTGGGCCATCATACCGGATGGGACTCCTACACTAAACGGTGTGAGGTCTAGTTGGGACTTCATACTAGGGATATCCACTAAATGTTGGTGGGTCCAACACTGTCAAAATTTCTGGCACTATAAGGAGGGTCAGATAACAAGCTAAGACCTCACAATCTATTTTGACTATTCACATACTTATCATGACTAACCACAAAATTCCTCTTCCAAAATGTATGTCTTATGGAAAGGACTTTAGAATATCGGAGGAGCTCTGGAATGACTTGTCACGCAACACATATGATGGTGACGGCGAAGCAGCCTTGCTTAGGCACACAGTTGTTGTCGTAGGCTCCTGTGAAAGGAATGAAATACATGAAGATTACATGACCTACGTGTTGTTCACATTCACTCTTTGAAGGCACCCACTACTATGGTGTGCCACACTTCCTGAGAAATCTATTTAGTCTTTCCATTAGTTGATCGTAGAGATAGCCTGTGCTTTCAATAATTTTGACTGTAAAGCACTCAAAAAAGAAATTATGAAATTACAAAAAGAACCTAATGAATCCATTGAGCAATTTCACAGATGCTTTTGTAATCTTGCATACTGATTTCCTGAAGATGAAATTGACTGGGAATTTATCAATGGAAGATTTAAGTATCTTCTTTACATATCTTAAAATTTGCAATTCATAGAATCATTCGAACCCCTCCCAGCATACCTCGGTGTTAGAGCCACCAAATCGAAGATGAAAAAGGTCACTGTCATAAGTGACTGTCTGTCCTCTTCTGATCAAACAGCTCTAGCTCTACAATGTGAGGTCGGAGAAGGTGCGCACACATCTGTTGAACTATCACATCCTCCCACCCCACCTGCTTGTTTCACCAGTGTTATCCAATGTAGGCATCGCCTCGGCCCATTTGGTAAAATAGTCAACAGCGACTATAATATACCCATGCCCCCCGGTCGAGGTGGGGTTACATTCCATGAAATCGATGCCCCACTTGGCGAAAGGCCCAACAGCAACTATAGGCTGTAAAGGTGCGGGCGGTCTCCTGGTTTTGCTGTCAAAGATCTGACACGCATGGCAACTTCTGACAGCTATTATGCAATCTTTAAACATAGTTGGCCAGAAATATCCTGCTCGTAAGATTCTTTGTGCTGTTGCATATCCAGATTGATGCCCCCCGCACGCGCCTGAATGACAATCATTCAGGGCTTTCTCGGCCTCCTCATGGGTAAGGAACCTCCTCAGAACCGTATCGACACTACGACGGTAAAGTGTATCACCGACGATCATGTAGTCTTTAGATTGATATCGTATACGCTTCCGTTCCGAGTGTGAGGTATTAGGCCTAAATTTTTGGGTTTGGAGATAAACAATGATGTCTCCATACCACTCATCGCTTACTGATATCAGAAACAAATTTTCATCCACGATTGACTCTTCTGATGTTTCATCGTTGGACGATGATGGGAAATCGCATAATAATTCCGCGAAAACTAGAGCTTTCTTCGATTTGGATTTTACAAAATCCAGATCAAACTCTTGAAGGATCGCTATCCATTTCGAATATTTGCCCCCCAGCAACTGTCGCGACAGTATATACGTCATGGGGTTGCAATCTGACAGAATGGTAGTTTTCCTAAAGAGGACATAATGTCGAAACCTTTGAATCGCTTGAACAGCAGCAAGCGCTAGTTTTTCAACATAGGAATATTTACTTTCTGTGTCATTTAAGTTTTTACTTAAATAATAAATAGGATGTTCAATTCCATCGACTTCTTGCACTAAGACCATTGCAATGGTCGTATCTGCTGCAGCTAGATACAGGTTAAAACCTCTTTGATAGTCCAGAGCGTACATTAATGATGCTCTTACTAGAGAATCTTTCAGAGCGTCAAAGGAAGCTTGCGCAACCTGGTCCCAGACGAAAGGTACATCCTTTTTCAAAAGACGAGTATAACCTTTGGCAAGTTCTGCGTAATTTGGAATGAACCTCCTCAGAAAGTTTGCTTTCCCTTGGAGTTTCTGAATCTGAAGCAAATTTGAAGGTGGAGGCAAATTAATGATTGCCTGAACCTTACAGGGGTCAAGACGAATCCCATCTTTAGAGACTACAAAGCCAAGTAAACGACCAGAACCGACGCAAAACACACACTTGTGCGGATTGAGTCTTATCTTGTAGTGTCGGCAACGTAGAAATATTGCTCTCAAATGCCGCGGATGATCAGTCCGCTTCCGCGAATGAGCCGGAAGATCGTCGAGGTAAGGTTGAACGATGTTCTTGATGTCATGGAAGGCATAATTCATTGCCCTCTGAAACGTCGCCCCTGCGTTCTTTAAACCAAAGGGTAATTTTCGATAAGCGAATGTGCCCCACGGACAAATAAATGCAGTCTTAGACTGGTCCTGTGGGCGGATATTTATTTGATTATACCTGGAAAATCCATCCATAAAGGAAAAGATTTCACATCCGGCGCATTCGTCAATTATCTGGTCGATGAAGGGTGTAGGGTAGTTGTCCTTTGGACAAGCTTGGTTTACATCCCTATAGTCGACGCACACTCTTATCGTCCCTTGTTTTTTCATAACAGGGACAATATTCGATACCCAATTGGTTAGAGGAACCAGGTAGATGAATCCAGCATGGAGAAGTTTTTCAACTTCCGCCTTAATGGCAGCGGCTTTCTTGGGGTGTACCTGCCGAAGCCGTTGTCTTACTGGTTTGACATCAGGATACATTTTAATCTCATGTTCAACTATGCTCGAGTCAATGCCTGGCATTTCATCATATGACCATGCAAAGACATCTCTAAATTCGCGAAAGAGAGCACCATATATTTCCAGTTCTGAAGGGGAACAACTTTTGCCGACATGAATATTCTCTACAACATCAGATTTTGTCGAGATGTTTATGGCTACGGTCTCTTCAATATTGGATAGGTTTCGCTCTGAATCCACCGTATTTACAGTATTTGTTAGGAATTCAAACACTGAAGGGTGATATAGGTCGTGTTGAGCTTCTTCTTCACACTCTGGAAGAAGGGAACGATGGTGGTGATCATTCCATGGTGCCCCCTCAATCATCATTGATTGTAAGATTCCTTCGTCAGTCCCATGAACTTTTGACCATGGATCTAATGGGGTACCATATTCTCCAGACCTATCTACCCAAACGCTTGACGAGCGTTGATTTGGGCTCGCCTCCCATGCCTGAAACATTGATTGCTACAATATTTCTATAGGGCTAGGTGGCAAAACCACTTGATAATCCATGACGACTTTGTCTCCTGCGACCTTCGAAGAAGATACCATGTTGCATGTTGCTACAAACGGGATATCCCCTACATGGAAAGGAGGTGGCAATGCGAAAGTTCCCATCATTGTGGGATCTTTCAGCAAACCTACTCCGATATCTTGCACTGAATGGTCGCTCCCATGGATCAGGGGAATGCTTCCAGTAACTTGTGAACCATTAGGGAGGAAATTCTGCTGGTCGACGATCGTAATCCCTCCTTCAAAAGGGAATGCGATCTTCCTAAAATATGTCGACACTACAGCTGCCATGGCATATATCCATGGTCTTCCCAGTAGGATGTTATAGTCAAGATTGCCATCAATGACTTCAACATCAATTTCCACTGTTTTTCCTCCTAGTTCAACCTTAAAGTTATTTAGGATACCGTACGGAGTGTACGTCCTACCGTCAAATGCTTTCAATGTCGTCGAAGATCGCGACAAGGTTGGAGATCCAAGAGTTTTCCAGCAACTCATCGACATGATACATGTCGAGGCTCCCTCATCAATAATCGTTCTATGAACAGTTTTGTTGAGTGCTTTCACTTGAATAAGGAAAGCTAGTTGCGCTGGTAACTGAGGATCATATCCTTTGTGATCAAAGGATACAAGATTGGAATCTTTAGGATCCACTCCACCAATTGCTGATAACAATGCCTACCTTTGGGATGGACAATTTTGCAGTACTTCAAGAGTCGACATAGCAGATGGCGATTGGGCCAAATCTTCCACTATGTTATAATGCTGTGCCGCTCTGGCACGAGGATTAAATGTCGACTTGTGTACTACTCCCTTAGGTGGCTTTATTGTTAATTCATGCGTGAGGGGGGGTACAACTTCTGCCGAAGTTGTTGTCGAACTACTGGGTTGATCTTTCCCTTTGTCGTTCGACACCGGCGGATTCCCATAATCTTTATTCCTGGTCGAGATCAAAGCATCATTTTGCTTAGAAACCGACAACATAAGCACTTGAGACGGGGAAGCATTTCCACTATCAACCATATTTTGACCTGGGGTGGGAAATGGATCAGTCAACACAGCTGAAGTTTGGGAACTTTTAACGAACCTCTTTAACTCGGCTTTGAACGGACAGTTCTTTGTCGAATGATTTTCATCGCATATCTGACATGGATAAAATTGTTTCCCTTGCCCAGGAGGGTTTGAAGAAGTTTTTTGAGGGGATGACTCACCCTGTTTCTTCTTCTTCCCTTTGTTTTGTTTCTTCTTGCTTCCTGGTTGATTGGAGTTTTTGCCTTTATCCGTAGATACAGCATTTACCTCCGAATCAAGAATCTCTTGATTTGCTTTTTGATTCGAAGTCTTACGGGCTTTCTTATTTGAATCCCTTGTCGACTTAGCGTTTGCAGTTCCAATCACGCCATCACCGGCGTGAGAGTCACTATTTGATCCGGGAGGAGGAGGGATTGAAAATTCCGGTCTGGGGGCGTCAGGTATCTTATCATAGAGCGTGCCCGACTGAGTATATACTAAGTCCAAATATTGAGCACGAGCAATAACTTGCTCCTCTGTTACGACGCCTCCCTTAGCCACATCTTCTGTTATAGCAGGAAGAAGCGACTTTATAAACCACTCAGCTAGTAGCTGATCTGGAACATAGGTCTTTACCATTCTGCGACGACGACGCCATTCATGTATATGATCTGATATATGTGTGGCCGTTGTCTGCTTGAAATTGGTCAAGATCTCTGTTCCAGTTTCGTACCTTATAGGTAACTGAAAGTGTGTTAAGAAAGTCGTGGCTAGGGAACTAAAATTGTCGAAAGAGGCTCTAGGTAATTCAATATACCATTTAGCCGTCGGACCAGTCAATGTCCTCTAGAAAAGGCGAAGCCTTATCGAATCATCATTCAAGGTATTCGACGAACACCACAGATGGAATGTCATCACATGATTCGACGGGTCTTCACCAGGATTTCCATTGAATTTAGGAATGTCCGAAGGAAGTTTGTGAGGAATCGCTGGCCACCAATGGGCATAGGCGATTGGATCGTTTGTCAATCGATGTAAATCTGGTAATTCTAGGGTCGCCACGAATGGCAACTGCTGATTCAGGTTTGGCGAGGCGTACCCAGGATACGATGGAATCGCCTGAGCAGTAGGCCTTTGCATACCAGCATAATGTAACTGATGTTGATATGACTGATACGGCTGGTGGGCTTGGCCACTGTAGAGTGGTTGATTTAACCCGTTCTGAATATAGGGTTGCCCACTATTTGCAAAGATCTGTTGCTCAGATCCCTGGTACACCTGTTGAAACTGAGGTTGTTGGTATTGCACCATCCATGGTCGTGAAGCCATGTTTTGCTGTGCGACACTAACCGACGGACCAAGCTGCGGGGTTATGGTTCCCGTTTGTATCTGTGTCGTCCCGGCAGTTGGCGATTGTGGTTGTGTTGCAGGGTCAATGGGCTGTTGCATTACAACTTGGGGTTGACATACAACAGGCATCGATTGAACTTGCGACACGGTTACAATTGCTGGCGTCGTCGGGATACTAGACATAGGTACACACTGTTGCATGGAATATACAACTCTTGGTTGTTGGGGTAGCATAGGTACCCAACCACTCGTCGTTACTTCAGTCAAACCTGAATGTTGTTGAAAACTGCCGTATGGGTATCCCCCCGGAAGGGGAAGTGAAAGGGCATATTGCCCCCCATACGGTAACAATCCGGAGCTCAAGGGCATAGATTGCCTTTGAGGACTGGATGGCCCAAACTGATTTCCAAAGGGATCAATTTGTCTAGTTTCAACATAAGAATTACCGGGTATTATACCGGAAGAACGAACTGGAACAGACCAAGTTGTCGTAATAGTCCCTGGGTGGACTCCTTCTAGCTGATGAGAGCTAGTCGGGACAGCTGGTATGCCGGCAAACATCGTTGGATTGACAGCAGGAGCTTCTGCTGTCGCTGTGTCATTTGGCACAGTCCTAGATGTCGACGGTTGCTCAGACATTTTAAGTCTATCCAATAAACTGCCTATCGATTCTACAGGAACTTCCTGTGGTGATGGACAAACTTCTGATGCAGAAGGAAAAAGAGTGGCGCCTACTCCAAAATGAGTTGGAGTATTTGCTTGCTGGTCCTCTACGATTTCCTCTATTGCGATCAGACCAGGAGGAAGAGGAAGACCGTCAGGTCCGTAAAAAATTTCTGGTGCCGAAGAAGGGGTTGCTTCGACAGCGACAGTTGTTTGAACAACAAGACTCTGTGGACCGGTTTCAGATGGAACTGGTTCAGTTATGCAAGTACTTGCCTTCAGACTAGGATCAGTACAACTGTCCCTCTGTTGCTGTTGAACTTCTTCAATAGAGGCAGGGATTCCAGAAATATTAGGAGTGACCAGAATCTCAGATGTTGTCGGAATTGTTGTTCTAACTTTAATGGGAGATTTTGACCCGGTCAAGCGAGTTCGCTTTGCCCGTACTACACTCGATTCCGGAGACAAAGATGGTTGAATCGCGAGTCTCCTCGAACGACGGAGTTTTAATTGACTTTCCTCCACGGTTGCGGATTACTTGATCAACTAAAATACAAAAAGGGGAATTATGTTTCCGTATTGAATGAATTTTATTAGACGCTTTTAGACACAACTTTGCTTTTTCATGTTTTAAGAGTCGAGAAAAAGCTAAAGATGACTCTAGTCGCCTTCGATGTATTAACGAGCCCGAAGTGACAAATGCTCGGTTGGACCTTTTCAGTTATAGAGTTTGAAAAGGGCCAAAAGAAACTGCTCTGGAGATCTAGGCAGAGGGTGTGCCAAACCTTTTGCGAAACCACAAAATACGTTTTACGGTACGGGTGGTCGATCTTCGTGAATGCTGTGTTCACTGCATCGCGATCAGTAGGGCGGCCGACACGGCTTCCTAAGGATAAAGGATAAATGCCTATAGGGGTCTCCCAATATACGCGACGGTACGCGGGAGCACAAGTCCGTATTAGTGCTATCGTCTCTCAGGAGGAATCACCCACCTTCGTAGAGATCGACAGTCACTACGTTTAACGACGCCGGAACACGTCTCTACCTAGACCTCTATTGTGAGCGTTATGTTACAATGCGTTTTTAGATTCATTCAATATATTTTAAGTTGATCTTGTTTAGCAGTTTGTCTTTCAGGATCACCACGAGATGTATTGGTACAAATTCCTAAATGCAGCTAAAATGATAAGCAAGCTTTACAATCCTTTTAGCTTTGAAAATCCTAACTACTGAGGGGAGAGAAAAACATTATCTTTCCACACAGAGCACAAAGCACAAACTAATGCACTTTCTCCTAGATCAATCACGCAAACTTATCAAAATGCAAATGCAAGATGCATGTATTTCTTTTCTTTTCCCTTAATGTTGATGTAGACAAAAGGAAACTGTTGTATAACTTTCGAATTCAATTTGAAGCGTAAACAAACAAGTTTTGTCTAAAATGAAAAGACGCCTTACAGGTACTTGTTTCGACACTAAAAATGTATGAATTCAAACCATAAGATGAAAAACAAACAAACTCAAACAGCCATGAACAGTAATAAAACTAGCTCTTAAGATTACAAAGACACTTTTACAGTTCAGAATCTAAGAGGCCACAGCTATACTGGTTCGCTTTTCACAATGGGAAACTGTAACTGAAGTAAGAAATACTGAAAGAACAATCACAGTTTCATCACACAACTGAGGCGGAATAATGTCAAGGAAAGTTGGTTTACAGCAAGTACAAATGACAAGCAATCAGCAGCAAAATAACAGTGAAAACAGGGCTAAGACACAGTGGGAAACCTCAGGAAGACATAGCCTAACTGGATCAGCGCAGGCTCTGGTCTGTCAAATTGACTCTCAGCGCAGTTCCCGAAGGGAGTACCTGCGCTGGAATGCAGACTGCCTGTGGACAGCCTGCACTGAGACACGAGAGTTGCGTTTACAAGGATTTCCGGGTCATAAAAAGCTCAAAAATTCACTGTTTTTGCTGAAATAAAAAGCTATAGGTCAAGTACAAGCTAAGGGATGATCAAGAGGATGAAAAGCTATCACAAAGAGTACAAGAGTCTTTTGTAGATCAGCTCTTCAAATCATGAATCTGCTCAATAAATGAGCAAGAGTAGCAGGCCCTCTACTTCGCTTTTGATATAGTCAAAAGCTTTTCGATTTGGTACTCTTTGGTTCAAGAAATGAATAGCAAAGATACTACAAACACCAACAAGATACTAGGCTCCCCAGCGGAGTCGCCAGTTTGTTGTGGGGAAAAGTATCCGACTCGGATGACCCTATCCCTACTCTAAGGGTGACAGTCCTTAGCAACAACTGAAAGTAAAGCTTTGATATTTTCCTTTATGAAAGTACAGAGAAGGAAGAAAAGATTGACCAACCGGTGTCTTTCGCTTTTGTCGATCTTGTCCTCTCTCTTTGTCTCTTGTTCCCAGCTCCTTGCTCCCTTTGTCGGCCCAGCTACACACAGATCCTGCACAACCAAGAGAGGGAAACTACAAGAAACATGTACTCATAACTGATGCATGGATTAGAGTGAATCAGATATACAAGTAAATACAATACATCAATGCAATACAAGTATATAGGAGAACATTTAAAGATTTATTAATAGAAGTAAAAGGGTTCTGAGAAGGTTACAACCATCAATGGCTCCAATCCAGCAGCACCTCCCCAGCAGCAAGAAATCTCCTCTTCACCTCTATGAAAGCAATCACCCAATAACTCTAACTGTAAACCAACAACACTTCCTTGCTTTGCACAAAATTCCAGCCTCCTTAGACCTCATGAGAGAGCTCTATATATAGGAGAGAAGAAGAGAGGATGAGTCAGCTTGAGACTGACATAAAGCTGCCTTGTGTCCTCTCCCTCTTCAGTTAAACTTCAGTCCTTGAGTCCACTTGGAGATCCTTGCTTACACATGGAGATCAAGTACCTCTTACTCATCACAGGGCGAATCCCTTGAACCAAGTGTCAGTTTGGAAGCTTCCTGGGCAATTGACACCTTGCAGAATGACTGTGCCACTTGGCCAATCTCGCCCAGCGCAGGTAGCCTTCATTAGATTTGACTTTCAGCGCAGGTACAAGGAGGAGCAGTTGCATTCCAGCGCAGATGCTCAGTGGAGCAGCTGACATGATCCAAAAATAGCCTGTTTCTGAGTGTTTTCAGGTGGAGAACTGATGGGAAGTGTTGTAGTTTGCTGACCTTGTTCTCCTAGGGGTAAGAACAACATGTTTAGGGATTGCGGATCCCTGTAATTATTGACATTTCATGCTCCATGCTGCGAGGCACAAAAATGTCTATAACACTGCTCGCAATGTCTATGTAGATTTGGCTTGAAAGCCTGCTGGTTGTCACGTGGACTCGTTCCCTCAACCTCCATCCCCACGTTCCATTGTTCCCCTAGATTGTACTATGTTGTGTTCTCCCATTATAGACTCCACATCTTATGTTCACGAGGATCAAGTTATCAATGGAGTTGGTGTGGTGCAGCCAACCTGAGCTATCATTCATGATGAGCATGTGTGATAATCTGAAGAAGAACCTGCATTGAAGGATGATTCTCTTCCATGCACGCCTCATCCGCTCTATCCTGACATATCTTGTGATTCTAGCACTTTTATTTTTCCTTGTGAAAACTAATCTCCGGATGTGTCTACTTCCAATAATTCACAGGACACATCAAATTTTAACCTGCCATTACATTGCACAGAGGACACATATTCCTATGAAAATTTGTCCCATCTGTCATATTTCATTTCTGAAAACACAGAGGGTGAACATCCTTGTTTCCGATCAACCCCTTTTCATGATTAATTAGGTGATGAGGATGCTGATGAACATCCTGAATTTTCTGATCATAGTTGTCATGATCTCTCTACTTCTTCATTTGATCACAATGTTGATTCACACATTGTTAATATTTCTAAGCCATTGGTCTCCGATGACCTATTTATTGATGAAGTGGAAACCCCACAGGTTGTCGAAGCACTTCAGCTTGAGCTTATGGTTATGTCAAGCCCTTGATGTCCTGAGGTTAGTTCAATTTCTTATCAGAAAATTTTTAAATGCCCAAGGCTCCTCATCACTCATCTGTATTCACTGAAGATCAATCCCAAACACATATTTCGATTCCTCCACTCGAATCACAATATCCCATTGCTCATGCCTTGGAGTAATCTTACACAATGAGCATGCTTGCAAAGCATAATTTGTCTTTATTTCTCATGTTCACTCGTATGTCATAGTCCAGAAAGTGTGTATGTTTACCGTCTGCATGCAGTACGTTGCAACAACATGGTACATATGCAAAATATTTGCCTTGTGCATTCACTCTTTTCTTTTTTGTAGATGCTTTAGAACTCAGAACATTTTGGCTTTGTTGTTATATCTTTCAGGTTCACTGGTCTACATGTATATATTTCTCATTTACCATGCCTTCACCAACATGGGCCAACCAATGCACCAGTGGCTTCATTGGAAATATCACTTTACGTGAGTAGGCCCATGCACTTTTAGCATAGGAGTAGGAGGAGTCTTTTCTTTCTTCCTTTTCCTTAAATTTTGGTTTGCATGTTTTCTTTGATTTCTTTGCTTTCATTTTTTTCTTTCGCTTTTCTTCTGCTTTTTTCTTTTTATTTCTTTGGTTGCTTTTACCCATAGGTTATCCTCTCATGAAACTGTGTTTGGCTCTCGAGACAATCTGGAAAAATCTAAGAGGACTTGTATAGCTATCAACATCTAGTTATCTATTGTCGTCTGTCTTTATTAAGAGTGTGTTTTCTTCAATCAATGATGACTTTATGGAAAATACATTCTATTCAGAGTGAGTCTTGGTGAAAACAAAATGATTGCACGGTTAACTAGTATTGCCTACTCTAGTCCGTTCTTTTAAGTTAACCCTTGTCAGCTATGTCAAGTAGAGTAACATGAAGGGGAAAACCTTAAAAACTATGTCAGAGGTATATATAACATACATCTTTGAAGGAACAACCTCTTCTTTTCTCAATAAGTAGGGATCCCTCTTCCGCCTCTAAAATGAATATGTTCCTATGCAGAATACTTTGAAAGAATGAAAAAAATAAAAAAAATGAATAAGGAAAAGGAAGAGAAAGGCTTCCTACACAGAGAGGTTATACAAGTAACTCTGTTGGGGTATTAACGAGGCTCACTGGAAGTGGAGCAATGCTTGTGTTCCTGCGTGACTTTTTCTGGGTACTGTCCAGGCTTGCTGGTAGTGGAGCAACTCCAGAAATGAAACTTAAACTTTGACACTTATATTACTTGTGCATCAATATACCCCTCATCCCCAATCAGAACAACTAAGTTGACTTGGATTGGAATGTGTGCTAACTGATTAAGAGAATAGTAGGGACTACATATTTCACACAAGCTAGTGCAGAATCGCAATCAAATAATCAAACAATACTTCTAGAAGGGTTAGACTCGCTTCTCACGAAACAAGGTCCATAGAGAGAGCTAGAGTTCTACTAGTGTGTTGCCAATGTTGTAGCAGCTACAACCACCCTCCAAAATTTTGGTTCACTTGCGAATTTCAGAGCCTAGCTTGGATCCTGCGATCGATCATCCTTGGTCACATGTTCATAAGCTAATGATCTCAAGCTTCCCCTCCTCGATCATAAGAGTTGTTCATATTCTCCTCTTTATGCATCATGTGTCATCTTTGTGCATAGGGATTGTTGTTTGTCATGCAAAGGGAATATCGTTTTTATTCAAGGGAGATCTTGTACATATGAGTTGTTTTCATTATATAGACACGTTTCACACTCACTTCATGCACTCTTGTCATGAAGGTTGTTGCATCAAGAATAGTATGTTTTATACATTATGGATGGTCTATGTTGTATCACTAAGTGTTCATGTGTGATCATAGTCGAGTCCTATCACTGTTTACATATGTTTCACTGGTCTCACACTTACCTCATATCCTGAGCAACATAGCCTCATCTAGCTTCCCTAAACTGTGAACTTCTCTTATGCAACCCTCAAGCTTTCACCCTTGCCTGCTGAAACTCTACGGTGTGCAAAGACCCCAGCCTCCCTTAGCATCTAAAACTGTGTAGTGGTTTCCTCTAGTTTCCTTCCCCCAGATGGAACCCACCATCTCCATAAAATGCCCAGTGTTGTCCCTCAGCTGCTCATTTTTCCTTGAAACTTGAAACCTCATAGATGTGTCCCCCCGGAACCCATCCCGTAGTCGTGACTTGCATCCAGAAACTATGTAGTATTGCATCTCAGTTGCCCAGGCTGCACTGCACTTAGAAACTACGCAAACGTGTCCTCCTAGGACCCCATCCCACAATAGTTTCCTATGCCTCAAAACTTTGTAGTGTTTTCCAAGTTTCCCTATCTGTCTTGCATTCAGAAACTCCACAGATGGGCCTCTGAATGCCTCCCAACAACACTTAATACTCATTGAAACTTTGGTGATTTATATCTCTGTGACTATAGGAAAATGTGACATGTTGAGATCACTCCCAAGGAGTTGAGGAGAAGGACCAAGAGACCAAGTGATGGAAAAAGATCAGGATCACATACAAACTCTGTTCGATGCATGATCATCTCGAGTGTAAGTATGGTAGGTAAAGAACACCTTTCGATGTACACCTCTTAATTGAGTTTGTGGGACTTATTTTCATTGTGATATCATTCTATCTCAGTAACATGCATGTGTGCAAACACAAAAAATTAATTTCATGTTTTTCATCTACATGTCTTGCTTCCTTTTCACTTGTTTGACCAACCGTTGTCTTCAATGTGTTGATTTCTATGTCATGCTTGCCACCATGTTCTGGTGATGTTTAAGGTTTGTCTTTTTGTTCATGAGTTGTGTCCACCATGTAAACATCTATCACACTTGCACACAAAGTTGTAAATAATGTTGTGCAAGTCTCATCACATTCATTCAGTGATCTATCTCAAGTGTCGCACTTGTCACTCTCAACCTTTAGATAGTCACACTAAGGCATGTTGTCTTGTTGTTTTGAGGTGCCTTGTTGACAAGTCATGTTGAGTGTGTGTTCGTAAGGTAATGTATACATGAGTTCACTCGCTCACACACTTAACCATTTTTCCAAAGATCTGTCAACCGCACCACCCTCCATCAGTGGGACCTCCACTGATCTACACTGCGCAATCTCAACCCTTAGTGACCAAGCATTGTTGCCCAAAACTGTGAATATTTTGATGCTACCCTCCTGGAGAACTTCATTGTGCAATTCTGGAATCAACCCAGCTAACTGTCACCCAAAAAAACACAAAAATTTCCCAAGAATCCATCTCAATCTGTGCTTCCCACAAGCCTATCCATCAAGCATCCCATTGGTCAACCAGAATATTTGAATTGAGCAGTGACCCAGGGATGCAATCATCTTCGAAAATACACAGCAATTGTCCATCCAAACTACCTACACTTCCTGAAGAAACTGTGCAGACATGAAGGACAGACACCCGTTACACTATCTCGGGAAATTATGCAGTTATGCCAGGGAGTCCCCCTGTTGACCTACTCTCCACTCTTCCTAAAAAGCGTAGCTTTCATTGAAATTCCACCTACTACCCGACACTCCACTCAGCCCAGAAACTTCATAGCCATGTCCTGCTTGACTACCTTCTAGAACTCTGTAGTTCTGACCAGCAAGATCACGCATCCTAATCACGACCTCCTCTAGAAACCTGCACAGTTTTCCCTGCCAGTGCTCCCTACTGCCTGCACTTCCTACCCTGGAAAAAATGCACAATTTTTCCTCCCAGCTGAGTCATATCCCGTATATGTCACTATTGTCCCAAACTACTCATCCCAGTGACCTCTATGCACTTTTTCCTGATAGTGTCTATGAGCCTCGCATCCCGGCCTAACATGTGCTCTCCACTGTTTGAGAGCCTTTTCCTTTCTCCCAGTCACCTACACTCAAAAATAAAAGACAATGCATCATGGTAGACTAAGAGATTTATGGATTTGATGTCATCTCATCATGAGTGTTTGCAGAAACAGGTACATGGATGAGACATGGCGCGACGGGGATGAACAAGGAGTTCATGCTAGAAGACTTTCTTCTAGTTGTGTGAACACAAGAAGCATACCAAGTAGCAAGTGAAGGAGACACCTGCACATGCATGAACCATCAAGTGAACATCAAGGCCATTGAATACTCCGCGCACTTTTCCATGCGGAGGTGAAGCTATGGTACACCATGAGCACACTCACCACTCAGCAACACATCAGCTCAACATGAACAACACATGTCGAGATGTGTCATGAGTCACCTCAAACACATTACTACTTTGGGTCATACTTGTATAATCAATGTAATGTAACGTGGAAGTCTAAGAGACCCATGGATGAAGCCAAAGAGTCATGTAAGTCGAAGAGTCAATAGGGAAGTTGAACAGTCACAAGGGTCAGTTTCACCCTTGGTTATAAATACCCCCTCATTGGTACGTGAAAAATACTTTTCACCTTGGTTCCTCCCACATAGCTTGAGAGTCTATAATACTTTGAGGAGAGAAAAATGGCTCCAATGCTCCACTACTAGTGCTAATGATGTATGGTGTATGAATGTGTCTTGTAACTTTCGCTTCATTCAGAAGCTTGTCACAGGCCAACACATTTTCATGCATGCATTGTATTCATTTGTAAGGTATTCTATAAACATTTGTAATGCATGTTTTCTTAACTTGTACTAGGATAGTTGAACTACTTCGGTTATTCTAGTGCACATATTGTTGAAGATGTGTTGTAAAGGTTTCTATAGTTATCTCGCCTATGTGGACTACTTTGCCAGACAATAGACAGATTCATTCTTGTACATTTGTTATAAATACCATTTCATCCGTGTGGAATACTTCGCTAGGTGTTGTACGTCCTATTCATTTACCTTAGTGTTTGTGACTGTCACATCCGTGTGGATCACTCCACTGGAAGCTGCACAAATCCTGCTATGTTGTGTGTCTCTACCTGAGTTGGGACTATTCCCTTTTGACTTGAGACTCACTCTCACCCTCTCCCTCTACAATGAAAGAACTTAGACAAAAGTTACACTAAGCACTCACCAGGCACATGAACTTTATTGTTTGACCATGACGCCCTAGGGTATAGGTGCGGGTTTACCATTATACCCTTGATTTCAAGGTAGTTGACTAGAAAAACTATGTTAATAGACACTAAAGTAACCGACACCGAGTTGGATTACAACATCCTTCTAGGTTGATGCTATATGTACGAACTACTTGCAATCACCTCATTGGTGTTAAGAACCATGATGTTCCCCCATGAGGGGAAGATCATTACCATTGATCAACTCACATACTATGAGAAGACAATTTCACCCACACGAGATGGCATGTTTCCCTTAGTATCCCAAGAAGTGGTCACTACTTACCCTGATCTCAACCCAGGACAATTTAAGCCATCAAGCCTCATAGGAACATTCCTAGGAGACCTTTCGATAATACAAGAGATTGTCCCAAATACCAGAGCACCAGTTTGCATGATGAATTCATAAAACACCACCCAAACACCGAAATGAGTTCCAAACACCTAAACAGCTGCAACTGAACAAGTAAGTTCTTTATCTTCTTCAATTATGGAAACAACCTTCTCATATCCACCACCGGTTTTTGTTTCACACCAACTCATCGCAAAAATCATGTTTCCTAACCTAGCCCTTGCAATACCAGTCTAGTATTTATCCCCCAAGACCACGCCATCTAGCAGAGGTTACACTGTGACAAGGGTGTTCCCTATCCCTCCTGAAGGAAACAAGACACCCCATATGACATCTACCAAGGTTTCACCTATGCCACAAGTAGTGACAATACCAGCACCAGCTAAACCAAAACCAACGGATAATAATAAAGGAAAAAATATGAAAGCCCCAAGTGCTTCCTCCTCTGAGACCCCTCAACGCTACCCTTTTTGCGAAACCATATGGCACCCCACCAATAATTTCCCTAAATTAAAGAGGCTAAAATATCTGTTACATGCCCCACAAAATCCTATAAACCATCTAACCTCTGTCGAGAAGAATAGTTTACTAGCACATTATAAAGAATTACACACCAATCACACATGTTTCCCAAAAGTGGCTCGATACAAAGATTCGTTAGTAACGCTCACTCAACCCAATTCCCCATTATTCTCCATAGAGCATGGCTCCAAAAATATTTTCTATGTCATAAGTGAAGAAGCCCCTTTCTCCTCTCATCCGACAGGTCCATCAACCTCCACCCATGATTGGAGGTAACCTTAGTAGGCACATACCTCACCATCACTGACATGTGCTCTGTGTGACACATCAGAACATTTAATTAACCAATTCCCTGAGTTATGAGCATTTAACCAATTGTCTATAGTTCATCACGTCACCCACAACCAAGATCAAGATACAAGCATCACATTGGCCAAATTTGTGCCAACAACAATCATATGCGACACTGTTCACATCTTTCACGATTTCATCCAATGTTAGGATTCATGTAGAGTTTTATCATAGAGAATTTATATTTGCCCGAAGTAGAGACCCAACCATCAAGACATTCACTGCCCCCCGAGAATGAAGCATCAAGGTCCATTCTATGTGTATTCAAGGGAAAATGACTCCCAGAAACAGGGCCTAACCCTTATTATGTGAGCACCCTTCAATATCACCAAAACATGTCATATTTTCCATATGGTAACTAGACATCAATACTTTGTACCATGAGACCAGTATACAGAATCTGTACCATTGCTATTCATACCAATGAAGCTTTCCCTATGTTACACACATTTTTGCATCTTAGGATTCAACACGAACATCCCACGAAAGAAGCTTCTCTTTCCCTTGTACATGAATGAGAGAGCAAGAGCTTCCTCTAAAAAGGAAACAACCACCTACAACTGAGATTCTGCCACCACCCAATGCTGACAATACACAATATCATATATGCAATATTTCCTCGTCCATAGGAACCATGATCCGTGTAGTTTGCTCATCATTTTTTGGTGTTGAGACCACAAAGTATACCACAATGGTAGTACCAACTTCAACGATGCAAAACCATCCAATCTGCACCTTGTCAACCTCTCTAGGTTCTACAGCTTCAACCGACAAGTCATATTCGTGTTCATCCACTAACACAACCAAGTCTACATCTCAAGACTCGAGCCACTCCCAGTAAACCTTGGATAATTGCTTCCACTTAGACGAATATATTCTCGAGGCCATGATGGAACCTGATTTCCCTTGGGATGCCATGCATCATCATTCATTTTTCTTACCCAAAGAAACATTTACCCCTAGCAGCAAGAAAACCCATGATATTTACGCCATTGAAACAAAAGACTTTCTCCCCCCAGGAAAAGTGGATTGGTTCAAAAACCCCATCCCAGCACCCGATGCATTTGAGGAAGGGAACATTTCCAATACTCACCCACCATAAAAGTGAATATTGCAAAGTATCTTGGTAAAATCGAGGAAATCTCCCCGGGGGAAGCATGCTCCTATGAAGAAATAGTCACATACACATCCCTATTCCAAGAATATAGAGATATTTTTGCATGGGACTACTCAGAGATGCCTGGCCTTAGTCCCACAATAATGGAACATCATATTGACACATGGCTAGATGCCCACTTTGTCTGCCAATAACAATTCAAGTTGCATCCTTCTAAGGAAATGAAAATTAAGCAAGAAATTGATAAGCTTCACAAAGATGGATTTATCTACCCAATTTCTTACACATCTTGGGTTTCCAACCGTATACCTGTTATGAAAAAACAGGAAACCATTCACATTTCTACTAATTTTAGGGACCTAAACAAAGCATGCCCTAAAGATAATTACCCAACATCATTCATCAATCAAGTCATCGACGCTTGCGCCAATCATGAGGCCTTATCATTTATGGATGGGTTTTCATGGTACAACCAAATTCATATCCATCATATAGAACAATACAAAATGACATTCACTACCCCTTGGGGGAAATTCACATACCAAGTCATGCCCTTTGGCCTTAAAAATGTTAGTGCCACTTTCCAGCAGGCCATGAACTACATCTTTGACAATATAGCTCACCTCAATCTCAGATATCTGGATGACCTCACAATATGGTCCAAGAACCACATCAACCATTTAGAAGACCTCCGCTTGGTGCTCCAAAGATGACGCCAATATAAGCTACACTTAAACCCTCTCAAATGTGTGTTTTGCATCAATGGTGGGAGACTCCTAGGATTCACTATTTCCAAACAAGAGATCAGAGTAGATCCACTAAAACTCGAGGACATCAAAGAGTACCTCCCCCAAAAAATTTAAACCATTTACAAAGCTTACAAGGTAAATCCAACTTCTTACACCATTTTGTACCATGGTACGCCACATGCGCACAAGGTTTTCTATGTCTCCTTCATCAAGACATCCCGTTCCAATAGGATGATCAAGCTCAAAAATCATTTGATGCATTGAAAGATACCTTATCCCAAGCACCATTGATTAGTCCCCCTGACCACAACAAATATTATACCCTATACTTATCAGCTTTAGAATGAGCCATAGCTAGGGTATTAGTCCAAGATGGACCAGACAATAAGGAGCACGCCATTTATTATGTAAGAAATAATTTATCCAGACCTGCATTGAATTATGAGCCCGAAGAAAAAGTAGCCCTAGCACTCATACACACTATACAAAAACTTCGGCATTACATAATTGTTAGGACCACTACGGTGGTAGGGGCCATCAACCCCATACGATACATGCTTACTCATCATGTGATGAACCAAAAATACACCTGATGGGTGGTTATTCTACAAGAATTTGACCTACAATTTACAACCCCCAAGAGAAAAAAAGAACTCATATTAGCCAAATTGATCAGAGATCTTCCAACAGATAATAAGGGATCCCTTATTAATGAGGTCATTCCCTACAAACATCTATTTTTGGTATCCACAAATGAATCCTAGTACAATGATATCCTTCTCTTTTTACAAACTCAAAAGTTTAGATCTGAGCTTATGTGTGACAATCGAAGTCACATACACCAACAAGCTCCTCGTTACCTCCTATTAGGAGATGTACGCTATCAACGACGCATCGACACCATCCTACGTCGATGTCTCAATCACCAACAAGATTAGGAAACCTTAAATGACTAGAATAGGAGGACATGGGAAGGCCATCTATCAGGGATGGCCAACACCCAAAAGATCCTCCCTGCTGGTTATTTTTTGCCCACCCTCTTCCATGATTGTATACAAGCAGTAAAAATATGTGAGCGATGACAAAAATATGCTCATAAGGCTTGTATCCTACCTTCCCCCTTACATCCAGTTATAGTGGTCGACCCATTCTACAAATGGAGCATCGACTTTATGACTTGCAACCCCCCATCGTCTGACAACCATAAGTATATTGTAGTATCCGTAGACTATTTTAGCAATTGGGTAGAAGAAATGCTCACATATAATAACACCACTGAAACTACCTCACAGTTTTTATTTAACCATGTCATAACGTGGTTCGGTGTTCCCAAAGATTTGGTGTCAGATCATGGTAAACATTTACAAAATGAAATATTTCAAGAACTATCCCAAATCCTTGATTTCTCCCATGACTTTGCATCTCCATACTACCCCCAATCCAACAAGAAGGTAGAAGTTGTCAACAAAGTCCTCAAAACCATGTTACAGTGTATGGTAAACACTCATAAAACTAACTAGCACCACATGGTGTTCTCAGCCCCGTGGGCATATGTTAGGTCCCTATAATACTAGTTATTCCCCCATTACTATTGTCATTATATCGCTTATTGTTATTGTTGTGCCCCTATTCTCCCCATATTGTTATTATTGTGCCCCATAGAAACCCACTATTGTTATTTTTGTGCCTTTATATTATTATTGTTAGGTTGGCTTGGTTATATTGTGTCCCCTTAGACTCCTATATATAGAAACAAGGTTTTGTCATTTGAATCATCCAAGAATTGTTCATTTGTGTAATGTAAAGGAGGTTGCCCCCTCGAAGAGGTTGAATTCTAAGGCATTGATCTATATTTTTATCTTTTTGTGAGCTGGTTTCCTAACATTTGGTATCAGAGCTTTGGATTCTAGGGTTTCGTTGATCGAAATAGGCCATCGTGGGAGTTTCGCTATAAATATTTCGCTACTAATTTTCAGAAGCTAAAATAGAAACCCGTTTGAGAAGAAATCAATCTGAACCTCGGCTCTGAATTTCAGATCCTGTCTCGCTATATTTTCGGAGATATAGTCCAGGGAAGTTAGGGTTTTTGCAGACCCCCGAATTACATTCCAAACAGGTCACCGTGGGAAAATCGTCATAATTGTATCTCTGAGCATCAGATTGAAATTTAGTAAGAAGTTACAGAAAGAGGACGAACTGTAGTTTCTTGTATACAGTTTCCAGATCCAAAGGTAGAAACAGGGACACATGGCACTTCATACAAGTTCGCTCTTCTGAAAATGTATATAATCAGGTCATCTTGGGAGATTATGCATAAATCTTTCTTAGAGAATCCAATTTCGATCAGATTAGTGGCATTAGAAGGAGGACACATAGGGATATAGTAGGTTGCGATTTCAGAACTGGAAGAGATGAAATTACAGAAATACATCAGATTCAATTTCATGCTCCTACAAAGTGAAAAAAAGGTGTTTAGTTTTTTTTTCAATTTTTGCATAAGCTTGGTTTGAAAAATTAGTTTGAAGTAATTCAAATGGCATAGTGAAACATTATTATCGATAATTTATGCCCCGAAGAAAGAAAAATGGAAAGAAAAATTATGGCAACAAGGAAGCCTACCACTCACAATCATAAAGATGGAAGTGTTGCTGCCCCTAGCCATCCACAACCTACAAGGTTGACACTGCAACAATTGGAAGAAAAAAGAGCAAAAGGTCTTTGTTACAATTGTGATAGAAAATACACTAAAGGTCATAAGTGTGCTGAGAAGAAATTATTTTACATATATTGTGAAGAGGAGGAAGAAAAGGAATAAGAAATGTCAAAAGAACAGGATATACACCAGGAACAAACCCTAGAAAAATAAGAAATGAATATGACCATATCTTGTAATACATTGGCTGGAATTACCACTCCTCAAACTATTAAGATAGAATGGGAAGAAAAAGGTAATAGTGTTGATTGATTCGGGAAGTACCCATAATTTTATTCATTATAAGATATTCAAAGAATTGAATTGCTTCCTATATCCAGCACCAGAGTGTCAAGTGATGGTTGCAAGTGGAGGAACCATAAATTGCTCAGGAAAGTGTCATAATATCAAGCTATCCGTGGGAGAATATGTATTGAATAGCCAAATCCTTTCCATTCCAATGGGTGGTGCTAATGTTGTACTAGGAGTCCAATGGCTACAATCCTTGGGTACAGTATCTTTTAATTTTGAAGAACTTTTCATGAAATTCTCTGCAAAAGGAAAGGAAATTGAATTAAGGGGTATCGCAGGGAAACCGGGAAAGATAATCGTCTCTAATGGAATGACAAAGCTTCTAAAGAAAGAACAATGAGGCATAATTGCACAATTATGTTCACTAGAGGTTCCCACATCGAAATCATCCATTTCTCCAGATCTCCAAAAAGTCTTGGACAAACATTCCAAGGTATTTGAGACTCCCAAAGGCCACCCACCTATTCATGGTAATGATCATGCTATCAATTTGATTCCATGAAGTGTTCCTCCAAACATCAGGCCTTACAGATATCCCTATGTCCAAAAGAGTGAAATTGAACGTATGGTTGCAGAAATGCTAGAGGCTAGTATAATTCAACCTAGTCAAAGTTCTTTCTCTGCCCCAATAGTATTGGTTCACAAGAAGGATGGATCATGGCGCATGTGTCCAGATTATAGGGAGCTCAACAAGCTCACTATTAAATATAAATTTCCCATTCCTGTCATTGATGAATTATTGGATGAATTGCGTGGGTCAATTTACTTCACCAAGTTGGATCTTCATTCAGGATATCATCAAATCAGAATGAAGACTAAAGACATTCCAAAAACAACATTTAGAACTCATGAGGGTCATCACGAATTTTTGGTCATGCCTTTTGGCCTTACTAATGAACCTTCTACATTTCAAGGTTTGATGAATCCCATTTTCAAACCCTTCCTTAGAAAATTTGTGTTAGTATTTTTTGATGATATACTAATCTACAACAAGTCTTGGAAGGATCATGTCCAACATGTTGACATGGTGCTCAAACTATTGGAGAAGAAACAATTATATGCAAAAATGTCAAAATGTTTCTTTGGAGTACAAGAGGTGGAATATCTGGGTCATATTGTATCTCATGAAGGTGTTAAGGTAGACCCTAAAAAGATTAAAACCATTAAGGAATGGAAAATCCCCACATCCATAATGCATCTACGAGGATTTCTCGGGTTGACAAGGTATTATCTCAAGTTTGTTAAGAATTATGGGAGAATAGCAGCACCTCTAACAACATTATTGAAGAAAGATGAATTGTCATGGACTCCAGAAGCAACGAAGGCCTTTGAACATCTTAAAGAGGCAATGTGCCAAGCACCAGTCTTAGCTACAAAAACCTTTATTGTGGAATGTGATGCCTCGGGAAATGGAATTAGTGCTATTTTAATGCAAGAACAAAGACCCATTGCTTTCAAAAGCCATCCAGTCAAAGGAAAGTATTTACACAAAGCTATTTATGAGAAGGAAATGT
The DNA here is from genome assembly GCA_031772625.1 of Pinus tabuliformis. NCBI lineage: Eukaryota > Viridiplantae > Streptophyta > Pinopsida > Pinales > Pinaceae > Pinus > Pinus tabuliformis. The sequence continues at coordinate 374,432,604 of CM062818.1, forward strand.
TGGAAATACTACATGCACTTAAAAAAGGCAACCCTACCTAATGGGGAGACACTTCAAGGTAAAAATAGATCGTGATAGTCTTAAATACTTTTTGCAACAAAGATTATCTTCAGAAGAGTAGCAAAAATGGGTCACAAAGATGTTGGGTTATGACTTTGAAATCATCTACAAAAAATCGAAGCAAAATGTTGTGGCAGATGCACTCTCAATAAAGGATGAGGATGTGGAAGCATTTCTTTGTGCCATTTCTATTATCCAACCAGATTAGATAAACAAAGCAAGGGATGAATGGAAGAATGACGAGGAAGTGTGGGTACTCATTCAAAAGATACAACCAGATCCTAGTACATCTGATACATTTAGTTGGAAAAATGATTCATTATGGTACAATGATAGGATATACTTATGTAAGAATTCCCAACTCAAACAAGAGGTTCTTAGGGAATTGCACACCTCTCCCTTAGGAGGGCACTCAGGATTTCTAAAAACCTACCACAGGGTTAAGAAGGATTTTTTTTGGGATGGCCTTAAACCTGATATTCAAATGTTTGTGGCAAAATGTTTGGTTTGCCAACAAAATAAAGTTAAAATAATTAAGACCCCAGGACTATTACAACCATTATCCATTCCAAGCCAACGTTGGGAGGAGGTTTCAATGGATTTTATCACAGGTTTACCCTAGTCCGAAGGAAAGAGTGTTATCATGGTCGTAGTTAATAGGCTTACCAAGTATGCACACTTTTGTGCATTATCTCATCCATTTAAAGCGAGTACAGTTTCTACTGCATTTATGGAAACAATTCAAAACCTACATGGAAACAAAAAGATTATTGTAAGGGATAGAGATCCCATTTTCACTGGAAATTTTTGGATAGAATTATTTTCTTGTCTTGGGACTCAGTTAGCTCATAGCTCATCTTATCATCCTCAATCTAATGGGCAAACTAAGATAGTAAACAAATGTTTGGAATGATATCTTCATTCCTTTGTATCTAATAAACAGAAACAATGGGTCATATGGTTGCCTCTAGCTAAATCGTGGTATAACACTTCCTTCCATACTGCAACAAAAATGACCCCATTTATGGCACTTTATGGATATCATCCACCATCCATCACATCATATTTAAGAGAAAATTCTAAGGTTAAAGCAGTGGAAGATCACATCGAGCATCAACAACAAGTTCTCCAACTCTTAAGGGATAACCTTACCTTAGCGCAAAATAGAATGAAATAGCAGGCAGATCAACATCGCAACGAAAGAAGTTTTGATGTAGGTGATTGGGTATTCCTACGGCTACAACCATATAAATAAATGTCCCTCAAGAAATCTAAGAATAATAATAAATTATCACCAAAGTATTATGGTCCATACAAGGTGTTGCAAAAGATAAGTACTCTGGCATACAAATTGGAACTTCCTGCAGCTTCCCGAGTGCACCCAGTTTTCCATGTTTCATGCTTAAAGAAGGTTATAGGTGACAAATTCCAGTTCAAACAATATTTCTAGAACTTGATGAGGATGGAAAAATCATATTGGAACCTGAAGCAGTCAAAGAAACAATAACTCGACAACAACAAAATTGATCAATTTCAGAGTATCTCATCAAGTGGAAGAACTTACCTACTGAAGATTCCAAATGGGAGGATGAGAATTTTATACAGAAGCACCCAGAACTACTCAATCATTGAGGACAACACTTTTTTGAAGGAGAGGGGTATGTTAGGTCCCTATAATAATAGTGATTTCCCCATTACTATTGTCATTGTATCCCTTATTGTTATTGTTGTGCTCCTATTGTCCCCATATTTTTATTATTGTGCCCCACAGAAACCCACTATTGTTATTTTTGTGCCTTTATATTATCATTGTTACGTCAGCTTGGTTATATTGTGTCCCCTTAGACTCCTATATAGAGATAGGAGGTTTTGTCATTTGAATCATCCAAGAATTGTTCATTTATGTAAGAAAAGGAGGTTTCCCCCTCGAAGAGGTTGAATTCTAAGGTGTTGATCAATCTTTTTATATTTTTGTGAGCTAGCTTCCTAACAGCATACCACACCACCATAAAAGCATCCACATGATTCGCACCCTTCTATCTTGTATATGGTATAAAATCCATACTTCCTATTGAGTGTGAAATCCCTACACTACACTCAACCTTCGAGCTTCTATAAGAGACCAATCCACTTAAACAAATATTAGTCCCGCTAGATCTCATCAGTGAACGTCGGTGAGAATCCCTTCAACACAACGAAGCCCACAAGAAAAGGGTCAAAGCCTCATTCGACCGCAATATCACCCCTCAGACATTCACCGAGGGAGAGTTAGTCCCCCGCTACAATGTTTCCCAAGAATAAATAGGACCCGGGAAGTTCAAAACCCTTTGGAAGGGCCCGTACATCATCAAACATTTCCTATAAAAAGGGGCATACATACTATGAGAGGCCAATGAGACTTGCCTAAAAACCCCCATCAATGGTCTCTACCTCAAAAAAATTCACCCATAAAATGTTAGAGTAAGAATGTATGTATGGTGAGTTATTGTTTATGATGATCGCCTTGTCATAGATGTAATCTAAAAATTGCTCTCTCCTCTTATGTAAATGGATGGATCTTCCACCAGCTTATCACCTCAAGTTCGCTGATGGTGCATCTCGATGGTCACAAAGTTTGGCTGCCGTAGCATGGGCCATATACTCTCTTGGCCAAGCACCTTTTCTCTTCAATGGGCTATGTATCAGGCCAACGACCAACAATCAAGAAGAATATGATGCCTTCATAGGCCTCTTTGCCGATTCCCACCACCTAGGCATCCATCGCCTACATGTTTCTTCACTTCCCAGCTCGTAGTGTCACAGTTAAATAAGACGTTCCAAGTCTGTGATTTATGCCTTTTTCGCAAGTATCTGCATGCACAAAGGTTAGCTAGACATTTTTATCAAATCACATTTACACATATACCTAGAGATCAAAATCAGATAGTTGATCACATTGCTACTCACATCCTAGACTAGCATGCATCACACATATATAACCATCAAGATTTGCAAAAACGTCAAACAAAAGATACATCTATAAACAAAAACATAAAAATACACCAAGAAGTATGGATGCACATATCACATCATGAGAGCTGCCAAAAAATTCCTCGTATATACATAAAAAATATATATATAGTTAAAAATACCACTAACTGAAGACCAGGAAGGATAAGTCATCAAAAAATACATGGGAGCATCATCATAAATGGGTGCTTGCCTTGGTACATACATAATCTCAACCCAAAAAAACTATACATAACCAAACTCCCTTAAGCTCTGCTGCCACCATCTGTGCATCAAGAGCCAAAATGGCACCAGCTGTAGTTGTTGCCATAACAATATGACGCAAATTCATCCAATGATCCCTCTCCTGGGACATTATCATTTGTGACCACAACCTTTAGAAGGTTAGCCCATCCCTTAAGGGGCACACCTTCAATCTGTTAGATAAACTTGACCCTATGGTGGAGTTGAGGTTATGTCAACAGTTATGGTTAACAGTTGTGGTTTTGGGCACCTAGTATTGGTGACTCATGGTATTGAGCTCATGGTATTACATGTAGTTAAAGCCCTTAAAAGGCTTGTGTATTCTCCATTGTAGGTAGCCATGGTTGAGTAGTGAAAGCTCAGGTTGTTGGCCAGCTTGGCTGTGTTTTAGCCAAGGACAATAATAGATCTATTATTGGTTGGCTTTTCCCCCAATTGGGGTTTTCCAGATAATCATGGTATAAGTGGTTTGAATGTGTATTTCTTGATTGTTATATTTATTTCTCTTGAACCCTAACAAGTGGTATCAAAGCTCTGGTTGGCAAGGGCCCTGGGTAGCTGTTCGAGATGTTCCCATCGACAAAGTAGTGGCATTGGTTGAAGTAATAGCTCGTTGCACAAACCAGTAGTGTTCATTGAGTGATGGTTCGATGAGGAGCAAGAAGAAAATGAAGTCTAAAGACTTTGCCAAGGCCTGGTTCGATGAGGAGGAAGAAGAAAATGAAGAATTAAACGTAGAGGTACTACCCACGTAGGAGGCAGAAGCGCCAGCAGAGGGTCACGGGGTGAAAAGAAACCAAGGGGAAGAAGAGGAATAACACAGGCGCAAAGCGTCACGGGTTGAAAAGAAACCAAGGGGAAGAAGAGGAATAACATAGAGACATTAAAAGAAAATGCGGAAAATTCTCAGGCTGCATGGCTGGTAATGTACAAAGAGTTTTATAGGATGCTACCGGAATGTGAATCTGCCTGAGAAAAAAAATAAAGGGTTGGGTCAAAGCGTGAGCATGATAGAGTAGGACAACACGTAGATTTTTTTTCCTTCTTCTCTGCGTTGACTACGTGAGGAGCCATCTACACGCAGAGGTCATAGCATGACAGAATCTGCGTGAGGAGGCCATCTGTGTTTGAGGAGGAGTACCCTTTGCTGCGTGAAGGTGCTATGTATTCTATGAAGGAAGGCCAAACCCCATCTCTGTGTGAAGTGATGCATGAGCAGAGCGTGAAGAGTCTGCCAAATCTCTGTTGAAGGTGAAAATTATCATGTATATGGGTATACGACTGTAAGACCTGGTAAGGCATGCGTACCCCAATGAATCACTGGTAAAGTCTGAATGTCTACTTGGGTGATATGGGGATGCATGTGGTGGTATGATGAAGCAAGCTGAACTAGGACAGCGTGTGAGATTATCAAATACCCTAACATTGACTGGGTAGGGCTTGGAGGTGAGTGGTGGCTGGCTCACTTGGCAGATTTGGCTAGTTTAGGCCAAGGAAAACCCAAAGTCAAGTTTAAAGGGGGGATTGTTAGATAAACTTGACCCTACGGTGGAGTTGAGGTTATGTCAACAGTTATGGTTAACTGAAACTGAAAGAGATGTGAGGATCAGTTCCACAACATCTTCATCATGGAACCCTTCATTCCCAAAAACACCAAAAATAATTTTTTAGACCTACCGCACATGTCAAGTACTTCTCCAACTCTCTAAGTCCATAAGGTTCATTACATATTTATGTCTTGAACGATTCTTTCACTTTGGGTTTTGGTTGTATCCATTGTAGTAATATCACACATGGTCGGGTCCAACCAGCACCTCGATAAGTGAAAAAGAGTAGGTATCATTTTCCACTCACCATGATAGGCTTCCCCCTAAAAAGCTTTTCAGATCCTGACATCATTTCTCCAAAATGCACCATAAGGTCAAATATATTGACCATTTTTATCACCATCTCACACTTGTATATTATAAGCATTCATGTTGGTCGATAAAACCCCATCCCCCATGGCTCCCTTCATCATTGATGATTATCCTTCACACAAATGATCCATGACCACTCACTATGGCCCTGGAGCCATCTCACATACATATATGAAGGTTTAGCCTCATTATGCTACATTCATTTACACATTCACCTCATCCTCCTAACCCCCTCCGTACAAACACTAACGAATGCACATTCGCATCCTACATTTGGCCTATTGTTCATCTGTGTCACATAACCCATTTGTACCACCTCAACCACCCACCCAACATGGATACCAACCAATGGGGCCCCGACCCTCAGAAGATACATTACACCTTCGCATAGGTTACTATCATCATGGGGCACCTGTCTCCATAGATGTACATCCAAACCAAACCCTATACTTTTGGCAAGTGTACAATGATATTTACAAAAAAAAAAATAGCTCCCATCCATATTTTATTTTTACAATCCAAGGCCCTCACTTGTCTATAGTCTCCAATCACCTTGGGTCACATCTCATCAGGAAACCACCCCCATTTTTCACATCTGTCAAAAATCACTTACACCCATCTTGGAAAATCCTATCGACACTAGGATCATCAGAAAGCATGTTTTGACCGCTGCCATTTGCATCTTGAGCTTTGACCTCAGAAGAGCTATTTGTATCCTATAATATCGATAGCCCTCACTATCATGACTATCTAAGCCAATTTATTACAATTTGATTATATCTACTTCTTGACTCACCACATCAGGTGGATGACACCCCTTTCTCGTCGACTTCAAGAAATGTATTCCAAGAAAGAGGTAGCACCTTGGATACTCCCTCCGTTAATAGGGATATCCTCAAGTGGCACATTGGGAACCATTATTTCCCAGTGATTTCATCGGTTCCCTTGACATTCGACATCAACTCAAAAATTCCATGTCAAGGTGGTGTCGTACTTAGCTACTATTACAGCCCATTCACATAGTCGAAGACCCACACTTCACTAAGCACCTCATTCAGCAGTGATTATATTATGAGGAGGGGGAGGTATCTACCATCAACTATTTGTGCATACCATAGCACCCATCCAAATTGCTTCACCAAGATATGCATAGGAAAAGAATATTTTTCCTATTTGACTAGAAAGCGCCCCTGAGGTCATCAACAATGTTCATCATCAGCTATTAGCAGGTCAACAACCTCCCTAGACCATACCTATGAAACTATGGCAAAACAAGGTCAAAAATTTGAACCACCAGTACATTAACATCTTATATCTGTATCCTCCAAGTATCATCTTTCAAAACATCTTAGAAGAGAAAGTTATAGAGAAAATTATGAGATGGCTTGTTCACCCCATAAATCAGATTTATTCTTCCACCTTTAGTGTCCAAGAATCACCCCAAAAGTTATTCCCATTCTCCTTTTGTGACTTTGTGTACTTTCTTCAATGAATTGGTGTTAAAATGAATTCATGTACCCTTTATTTAAAATGTTTATATGTTCACTTATCGGGATGACTTGAAAAAATGGTTGGGTCGACGTCCTTATACTTTGGTTGGGTCATATTAACAAAATATTTCATATCTTCTCATTCCTAGGAATTAGAGGGATTTCCATATACCATTGGAAAATTAGAATCATATTTGCAACCTTATATCCAATTCTCCAATTTAAGCTAGATCATTCGAGTAATAATTTCTTCAAATAGAGGGTATCAAAATGTTGCCTCGTTGTACATTGGTAGGGTCATCTTGAAACAATATTTCATACCTCTGCATTCCTATGAAATTAGAGGGAGTACCATATACCCTTACAAATTTCTAAGAATAAGTTTTCCAAACATATACTCTATTATCCCATTTGATCTAGGTAACTGGAGTAAAAATTCCTTCGAAGGTATGGTATCTAATTAGGGAATCATAAGTCTAAAAACAATATTTAAAACAATCTTCATTTTCCAATATTTATCTTGGACATAAGCACTCTCCATTAAATTTGAAATCAATGACGACAATATTTCCAACAATATCCCATGTTGTCATTGATGGAAACCCTTAGTTAATTTTTAATAATACTGTAGAACTCCCCCTATATGCAATTCTCCTTCTTTCTATAAATTCTCCCCTATGACATTAGGAGAAAAATGATGCTCCCCCTAAACCAATGTTTCTCCTTATCTATTACTCTCATTCTTTCTATATTTTTTCTTAGTGTCTAGAAGTCATCCTCTAATTTCTTCTTCTATTAGTGACTACAACTCTTCCTCTATCTACAACTTCTCCCAATAAGTACAATCGCTCCCTCTATCTGCAAGGAAAATTTTAACGATGTAACTTTATTTTAAAGTTTAGAAACTTTGGCGAATAATGCTAGTCCCTAATATGCAAATTGTAAAATGTCTAATGTTTTTTTTTAATTTAGATTTAAAATTTCTTTATATTAGTCTATATAAAATTTGGCAGTTTTCAAGGTTAAATACTTTTATACTATAAAATTTGGGTGAATTATTTTCAAATAAAAATGGAATTAGTGAATCTTTTTTTTGGAAAAAACATGGAAAATTAGCCCACCTGCGAATATTAGCCCTTAAAATTTTCCCTATCTATATGTTATATTTCCTTACTTTTACATACTCTCCCACTTTATGAATGGTAAATGGTTGTTTTTACTTTTCGTTGTATTTTCTCCCCCAATGATCCTAATAAAAAATATTTTCCTCCTCTTATTCATCACTTCTCCTTTATCTGCAACTAGGACCCCCCTATAATGGTTGTGCCTATCTATATTTGCATGAAAAATATCCTCTTATGTAGCTCTAATCTTTAGACTACTCCCCCTTTTACTTATTCTTTATAGGATTCCCCCCTTGGGCTTATGATTTGCTTTGTCTATGAGATGACTCTATTAACATCAAATGGCTCCTCCCCCTGAATGGATGCTTCTTCTTAATGAAACTATCCTTCTTTTTCTTTTCTTTCCTATTGAATTTCATCATTCACTTTACTTCCAACTACTAATTCATATCTACCAATGATATTATTTCAATTGGTCAGCTACAATGGAATTATCTTTAATATGTGTAGTGCTTTGTATTCTTCAAAGTCATCTTAAACTGATGCTTCCTCCATTATTTTTCCCTGATGCAAATATAATCCTTAGTTAATTTTATTTACCTCCCATCATTGTAGCATTTGAAATTCTAGGGGTTGTATTCTCTTCCATTTCTCGCATTCCTTTTATATCTAAATTATGATCCTCATGTCTATCCTGTAAACTTTCCATTTCATCATCGTTCTCCTATAGCTTACACTCAAAAGTTCATATCTTTTTAATGCAACTTGAGATGTTTAAATCTCTCACTTATATTTCACTAATAATATGACATAGATGACACTCTCATACAACTATCTTCTCCTTTACCTTTATTAAGGACATATACATTATCCGATGTCTCTATTTCTTTTACCACTAATTTTCCGAAGCCTTATTTTTATTTCACATCCTTTAGAATTGAATCTAACCTCATGCCCTTTATCATCCATTTTAATTACATTTACAATATTATTCTTTAAACCTTCAACAAACAAGAAATATTCAACTTTATCTTTTTCATTACCAAGGCTAATTATTCCTTTTCACACTTTTTTGTTTGATGTATTATCTCCAAGAGTGACACTACCACCTTTGACTTCCTTGAGAGAGACAAAAATTCTTTTATCTCCTATCATGTGACGTGAGCATCCACTGTATATATATATATATATATATATATATATATATATATATATATATATATATATATATATATATAGATATATATATATCATTTTTTGTCTTTGTTTTGAATGCATACTACTAGATTACATTCTTCATGTTATCCTTACTTCCTTGTCCATACATTTGTTCTTTGATTTTCCGAAAACATCTTCTTCTCTGCATTGGTTTAGGGGCCTTAATGTCCCACTTCTATAACATTAACTTTGCGCCCAAAATTATTTCAGTTAAAACAATCAACATGATCTAATAAGGGGGGGAATTAATTGTAAATCTTTACATCATTCTCATTTAAAATTCTTGGTTTGTTGCTCATACAACCATTCCTTGTGATATTATATGATCCTCTACTTCTATTTATGATATATTAATCTATTACATAGGCTCCACCATTTATTACCTATTAAAAGAAAAATGGCATGAAAATAAATATCTGTAAAATAAGTTATGATACCTATATGTGAAGAGCCTTCTTGTTGGAGAAATTATTCTAAATCCGTTCTTGGGTCTAGGTTGGTCTTCACTTCATTTCCTAGTGCTTCTTTCATTCATTTGAGTATTTTATCTCTCTTGGTCCTTAACTTCATTTATTAATTTAATTGCATTGTTGATAAACCATTTTAGCTCATTGGTATGGCTTGAAGGTTCTTTTTCTTCTAGTGTCTTTGAGCTTGATCTCCATTCAACATCCCATAGTATTTTTTAAAACCAAGTCTTGTTTTGATGGCCAATGATCTCTCACAACTGAGAATGTTATCTAATGGTTAGATCCCCTTTTCAGTCGTTATGTTTATATCCAAGTCAAAATTTTATGTCTCTAGTTCCTTCTTTAATGATCCAACCGTTGCTTCTAGTTTTTTTTATAGTTTCTTTCGGTTTCTTCTAGTTGACTTGAAAATGAATTATTTATTTGCCTAGCTTATTCCATTTTTTATTTTAGGGGGACTATTGATGCTTGATGAAAATAATTATATTTTTCTTCAAATTTCTTCCATTTTTACCTGGTGATCCTCCTACCTATTATCCAATGTTTCATAGATACAAGGAATGCTCTACCCAACATCCCCAATTGTCTACAATTCTTGTGCATTGTAAATCTGAGGTTTTCCACCCTCATTTTGTAGACAATCTTTCTTAATATTATCCTTACCACAAGTCTGAAACTACAACTATCTCCTACCATCACCTCTGTTCTATTGTTCTCTAGGCTAAGGTCCATTAATCTTATTATAAGGTACAACATTCTCTTTCTCACCTCCATCGTGGGGTCTTTTTCTTTTTGGCTACCATTTACATTTAGTCTTGTATTTCCCTTTCCAACTTTGCTGAGATTATGTCTTATGCTTTGATTTCTCATAACATTGCTTCAACTTTCCAAAAACTTCTTCAAGTGACTGAGACTCATCATAATAAATCGGTTCTCTAGATGCTAATGGTAATCCACTGACAAATCTTTCGACTTTGTCTTTCTCATCCTTAAGATGCAGTACATACCTTAACAACTCCAGGAACTTGGTCATATACTCCTCATTCATCATAGATCCCATATTTATCTCATAAAATACCTTGGCTTTACCTTCATAGTACCTCTCTGACAAATACTTCTGCATGAAAAATCTCTTGAATTGATTCCAACTCAACTACTTTGTTCTGATGTCTCTAATTGACTTCACATCTTCCGACCAGATGTTTTCTTTCCCTTTGATGCTGAAGATAGTTATTTTTTCCTTCACATTATATGTGTAATCATGCAGCTTAAAGAAATTATTCAACTCGAGTAACCATGCATGTGCATATTTTAGCTTCATCAAATCTCCTTCAATGGTAGGTGGCTTGGCTTTCTTGAAATCATATGGAGAATATCTCTCGTCATTCCTCCTATAAGGATGATAATGATGATGACCATGGTACGTGACTGAACTAGCGTATCTAAGAACCTACCATATCTTATTGTGTCATCCCTATCTATCCTGTGTCCACCATGAGACCTACTAAAATATGCCCCATTAGTCTCATCCTCCTATCCATGACTAATCCTAAGTGATCCTTGTCTCTGCAAATATGACAAACTCTGAAGGATAACAGCATTAACCTTTGCTTGTTTCTCCTGTGACTAAATGATTTTTTCATTATCTTGTTTGCAACTTCTTATTTCTTCCTTCAAACTTCTTAATGGGTCTTGTATGTCAAGAGAGTAACCATCACCATGTTTCTCATATGATATGTAGGGAAAATCTTTTCAATTGTATTCTAACATATTGTTAGTCATCTTTTCTCTTCTTCTTGCAAGCATACCATGTCAACTATATCAAAATATAAACATAATCAACATACCGTAGTATAGTTCAGGGGAGGATATCTTGCCAGAAAGATCAACCAGATTAGCATGAAACATGTATAATAATAATCATAACAATATATCAACATCATCTTAGTCATTATCTAGTTACCATGCCTGACAATACCAACTTCATACCATGACCTTGTGCATGACGACTATAGACATGAAAATTCATGCATACATCCACATAGACAACAAACATACACAATAAATTCATATTCAACCAACATGCATTCATGACAAACACATCCCAACAACAACACCTTCAACTTATACATGACAACACAACTGAACTAAACCCCCAGTCGCTCCCATGAAAAGGCCTCCATGCGACTAAAACCCTCTAGTCACTCCCATAGGCCTGCTTCCTGGTGATTGCAGCCTTTTCCATCCAGTTCTATGCTAGCGACCATGAGGGATGGGACCCAAGCCTCTCCCTAAAACCTAATGAAACACTCAGAGATGATAAATAACAAGGAAACAAGGCCTCTAATGCAAAAATTGAACAAGGACCTAGCCTGACTCATCCTAACCATGATATAAATTTTGTTAAACACATCATGCACATGTAATTCACAGGTTATAAATACACATCTGAGAATAAGGGCCTCATACTTATTTGGGTTTCGTTAAGAAGGTATGATGCCCTCTCACAATAACTACATTACATTCTATTGGGTCATACATTCATTAACATTTCATTTACTAACCAAAACGTGATCAAATCCATAACTCAAGTATGTCATAAAACCATTATTGTAACCAACATCTAACCAGATACACAACAATAATAGGACAACCATGATAGCCACATAATAAAAAGTACATTTACACATAGAAGACAAGAGGAAAATAAATCTTATTAACTTATGAAAAAGCCAACCAAGTCAGAGACTTCCAAATACCACCCGACCATATATTGGGTTGAACCAAATGTTTCTATCATCGGGTCACCCCTATGCCATATTCCAAGCATGAATATGGGACTCACAACAAAACAGACCATGCTTCTTAGGGTTTACTGCATATCCCACCAAAATTGGTTAAGGATTTCGAGGCCCGAAGTAAGCACCTATACAAGTAGGATTTACCATATATCCTATCAAGGGATTCCCAGGCCCAAACACTATTAGGATTTACTACAACCCCACCATATACCAGTAAAGGGATGACTACACCAATACAAGCATGGATGCCTCCATATCTCTCCAACCAAACTGTGAGGAATTTTGCTGTCTCCAACCTCACACTTTACCACATATCCCACCTTTACCAGTCTAGGGATTACTAGGACTTTGGGAATTTTCCTAATACCACCTCACTTAGTTTTGAAACCATCCAGCAACCCAACTCAAGAAAGTAAGAGAAACCCCATCACACCATGGCTATCTAGAAATGGCAAGATAAGGCTGAAAACCACTGTCACACCTAGCAAAACCCATGACAATGATAGCAAGAGAACCAAATACACGCATGCATATACCATGCATGCCAAAACTAGTAAGGAAATCATGCACGCAACTCGATACTTATAAGTAATCCCATTGTATCTTCTTGATCCATATCTTCCTTGTTTGATCTTTATTTCCCTTTTCTTTCTTGTCCTCCCTTTGCCTTCCTTTCACCAAAAATAGAGTGCTCCAAGAATACTCTAAGTGTATGAGAGAGAGAGAGAGAATAGAGAGAGCTCCAAGCTAAAACTGACAAAATATTTTGAAATAATCCTCAAAACCCTTTTTATCAATGAGGCCTCTATTTTCTTCAATTTCTTCCTCACATGCAATTTGTGACTTTTCACCTTCCTTTTCTCCTATTTTCCATTATTTTCATAAATAAAATGCCAATTAATGCCTCTTTCCTTTCCAAAGCCTTTTCCATTTCCTTTTCCAAATTCCCCTTATCCATAATAAACCAAATGAACACCCACACTAGGATGTTTTTGTCCAACATTCATCTTGGAATATGTGTTCCATGACCTTGGTCTTATTTCTCCTCTGTTAAATTTATTACAAGGATTTTTAACAAGGGGTTTTTACATATAGTAGAAGATGAGAAGGTAAAGAATTAGTACAATGCAAACATAAAGGCACTTTGAGGGATGGAAACTAGTTCACCCCAAGATCCACTAGCTCAAGAATTGCAGGTCTATGAGGCCGAATAGATAACCCCTCAAGAAAGGAAAGTATGTCCTAAGAAGAGGATCATATATGATTCGAAATGCAGGAGCAGCAGGAAGTGGAAATATGATCGTTTGAACACAAGAGTTATTCAAGCAAAAGAGGGAATGAGAAAATTAGAAGAAGAGGAGAAGGGGGAGCATGATGACTTTCTCCAGAAGAAATGAGAAGAAGAATAGGAGAGGAGAATAATATAAGAATAACAACAAAGGCAATCCTAGGAGGAAGAAAAATCACAGAGACTGGAAGAATACTAGCTGACTCAGGAGATCAGAGAGGAAGAGTTGGAAGAAGACAATACTATCCAACCCATGGATGATGAACTAGGTTCTCCAAAATAACCTCCCCTCATAGGTGGTCATCTTCCATTTGGTGAAATGGGATTCACACCTCCATCTGTAGACAGAGTCATGTTTGTGTGCAGTGTAATGCTTGATCAACTTAAGAAGAGGATCGTGTAATAGATGCATATATTCTTCCCTAATGATTCTTAGAATCCAGTCTTAGTTTCTACAACAAAGGTGCTAACTTCCAACACTAGAAGCAATGCCAAAGAAATCATGGTGGAAAATGTTGCTTTTGTTATAGTGGCACAAGACAACTATGAATACTTATTGAATGAGAATGATAGATTGAGGAGAGAAATTGTTGAGGTGAAGCAAAAGGCAAAACATGTTGCAGTGGAGAATCAGTGATTATCATCACAGAGTTTTGACAAGGGAGGAAGTAGGTCCAATGGAGGACACCATGGCATAGTTATATGATGAGATGATATTTATACAACATGTGGTGGCTTCTCTTGTTGGCGTTCAGAGGAAATCAAAGGAAGTGGTAAAACTCCTGAAAGCAAAACAAAAAAAAAAAAAAATGGGAGGAATTACACTGAGGAGATCAAGGAATACATTGAGCAGATCAAGAAAGAAAGAAAACAAGGAGGCTTGGAGGTTACCAAAGACATTATTCTAAAGTATGTCATCCCACCAGTCAAATCTCATGTGAAAGTTTCATCGTTATGGAACAATGTACAGTCAAACTCCAAGAACATATTAATGGAGGCACTAGACATGAAGATGTGCTACATAGGGGACTTCCCAGTTCAGGTCAAAGCCATCTCTACAGAGTTCAAGGCATGGCACATTTACATTACAAATGAGATCCATGAGTAATTCAATGAATTTTCAATTTGATGTGACTTTTTCCCATAATCAAATTTGTGTTATATACCCACTGTCTCATATGTAATTTGTCTTATGTAATAAATGGTATGTAACGAAGTGCAAGGGACACATGTGGAATGTGAATAGCCAGATATGGAATGTAATAAGTCATGAATAGAATATGAAGTGTCATATAAGTTGAATAGTCATGAGGAAGCACAAAAGTCATTGTCATTAGTTATAAATAGCTTCTCATAACTAAAGTCAAGGGCTTGGATTTTAGGAGTCTTGCCTTGGATTTTTTTGTAGTACATAGGAGATAGATATTTCTTTGGAGAAGCAATTTGTGGTTTCATGTTCCAGTATTGGATATAGTGTGTCATATATGTAACAATGTACTTGGGATCTTTCATTCTTAATCAAAATCTCTATGAGAAGGCACTTCTTCATACATGTATCATAGATGTAGTAGAACTATTATTTTTATGGTTATAGTATATGTTGCTTTAATCACATACTAAGTTAATGAAATAGTTTGTTTCTTACCTATGGTTATTATTGAATGGGTGTTTTTATGATTTAATGATTGTTATTTATTATGTGGACTAATCTAAATGTAATCAACAAGTCATTTTCTTCCTTCCTAGGCCCCCCTTTAGGATAATACTATTACTTTTCTAACAATGGATCATTTTCCTTAGCAGTCGTGGGAGTCTCCCTCATACACCTTACATTGGGTTTCTTACAAAGCTTACATACTTTCTACCCCAAAGAGGTGTTGTGTTCTCGTATGTGTAATCATAACCAAGGCATATATTCGAAACGTCACCAATATTGGATAGACCATATGACTGGATGAGACTCATACACCAAATGGTTTTAGGTCTAATTAGGACTTCACATTGGGGATATCCCCTTACAATGTTGGTGGCATCAAGAACCATCAAAAGATCCATGACTGAGTCATGCAAAAATACGAAGTTTCAGTAACATAAGAGACAAGCAATCACCTCTAGAAAAATTTACAAAACAAACTAAGATTACTAAACAAAAAATAATTTCCTTCCAACATAAGAGACTAGAACAGATTTCTTGATGGACTTATTAAACTAAAATGATGACTAGCGAATGAGAAGAAGAGTTTTGTTTGATAATGTTCAAAGGTGGACCATTGATGACTACTGCCTCCTCTTGATTATCATTAGAATCAATCTTTGAGTCTGAGACCACAAAACATTCCACACGATTCAATCATACCACTATATCATCCAAATTATACCCAACATACCTCAAGATTCTCTTAATCTCCTCCTAACCTGCAAGTATTTTCCGACCTTCTCGTCGCAAATTACCATGTTGAGTAGTGTTTCCATTTCATGATTCAAGGTTCTAGAGTGAAGAAAATGTAGTCTTATTCTCTAAAAATTCCCTAGATTAGGAACCCATTTGAGGTTACTACCACCTATCTCCTAATCAAAGAAATATTTGTGATCTATGAACTCCCTACATTCCAAGTGTAGAATTTCCTTACCCACCTCGAGTGGAGCTGAATAAAAAAAAATGGAACTAATTCCCACCTGTAAAGACACTTGTGCCTTGAGGAGGATACCCAAGGAGCACCACCCCTGTATCCGGATCATCATTGGCATGAAGCCATATATGCTCTACAAACAAAACACACGATCATGACACTAGAGAACTGAACAACCACTTTACAACTAACAACATGATGGTGAAGCCTCAATATGACTGAAACCATAAACTCAATAGTGACACCAAACAGAAATACATGTTGGTGGAAGAGGATTAATTGATGCCCGCCACAAACTCAAGCTAATACATGTCCAAACTTCCCAAAGCCCCAAATTTTATGTGAACCCAAAGCTAACCTAATTAAACACAATTGAAATAACAAAGATTGAGTGAGACCATGACTCTTTTTAGAACCAAATGGAGAAGGTACCAGGGTACCACACTCCATAGACCAACACTTGGAAACTAAACAAAATCTTGATGAGGTCATAGACCTGAGGATTCTTCAAGCGTAAGACTACCACCAATCCGAAGGTCGAACAAGTCCTCGAGTTGGGTAAAAAGAGCACAAAGAACATTGATAAGTAATAAGAAAAGGAAAATGACCCCGTAGAGCTCTCGACCCCTAACTGTTAATGACAACAAATTAATACCTAGCAGTTTGAAAGACAACAACGCAACCCAAATATAACCAATTAAGGGAAAAAGTGAGAAAATAGAGCTCCAGAGACTGTAGTTCAATTATCTTCTAGTCACCATAAAAGGGAGAATGCTTCAGCCTCAAAGCCACCAACAATGAAGCCACCACCTTTCCACCACCCTTTAAGTAGAGTAGAGCATATATAATACATTACAAACATGATTAGATGAGTAGGATGAGTGAGTTAAGCACCATAAAACATCCACAACGAGGGCCAAGTGTACAAGTCGAACTAGAACTCAACCATCCCAAGATGTTCTCGCATGATGAGCTCATAAATGAGCTTTCCTGACTTGTCAGATAATTCCCCTTCTGCAACCAAACCACCATGGGTGGGACAATGCTTTTCTGAGTAGAAAGAAAGAATTTCCTTGTTAAAACCGCTATCATAAAGAAAACTCCATTGTCCCAACTACTGATATTTAATTTGAACAGACTTAGGTAGGTGACCCAAGGTACATGAAGCGTGAAGTCACCACTCATGCCATGTGAATCTAGGTGCAGAGCTTGGCTCTATCACAGAGGGTCACCATTCCTTTGCCCACACATGATGCACACATGCAAATTATAACTTTCTTTCAAAAACTAAAACTGTGGGAAAACATCATAATTGTTTTACGCCTCTTGCCGAAATTTCATTGTCGTGAAATTACCAGCATCAGGGACATTGGATTTAGCGAATGATTTATCCTATTACACCCAACTATTGATTTCTTGAAGGCTTTCTCTTCATTCCATCACTAACAAAGGTTCATCCAAGGTGAGGTGGCTCTCTAAGTTTCCCCAGTTTTCCAAGTAGACCGCCACCTTATTCCCTTGCCATCATGTGTGGATGGGGATAATGTAGTCAATTTGTTTTAGCAAATCATTATTGTTGACCACCTCCTGTAGGGGCCAACTTTGGATTAATTTTTCTAGAAGGTGACCGAGTGGTCCAAACTTAAACAAGAACGCAAAAAATTATAGATATATCCATAAATACATAGATGCAACATAAATAACACTTCATTTCATTAATATCAAATACTGAAATATGCTTACAAATAGAATGGACATAAGACTAGCTCGAGTAATGGTAGCTTATATCTGAAAAGAGATGTGGTGAATACCTACATATAAACTGTGTTACAATGAATCTCAAAGCCTTATTTATTATTCAGAAATAATGGAAACCTCTAAACATCCAAAAACCTAACCTTAGGAGATGAAGCGCCAAAACTATGGGCCCTGTTTGGGTAAATTGGTACATCGATTTCCGAGGGTCGTAACTTTGGCGTACGATCTTTGTCTGATGTGCACAATACCTCGTTATAAATATCTAGCCAAGGACTACAATTTTCCCAAAAACCATCATTTAGGGCCTCCAAATGACTCAAGAAGTTTAGGACCAGAAAAATTACCAAAAATAGTAAATTGTGCTACAACTAAAGAAATTGAAAAAACTAAAAGAGGCAGTGGTGGGTGTCGAAATGGAATAGGTACGTAACCACCAACATCCACCTAGTTCACCTAGTAACTATTTTCTTATACAATGTATGACTATTTGAGAATCCCCATGGACTTGAATCAGTCAAAACCCTTCTCTAACTACTATTTTAAGACCTTTCTCAAGTGCCAATAATTCTACTAAGTTGTTTCTATCCATCCAAAAAAAGGAGGTGAAAACATGTATGAGCTCAGATTTCTCATACCTAAAGATGCCTCTGAAAGTTTCACTACCTATATTACCCTTTTAACCTCCCTCAAAGCTCAAGAAGATGAAATATTTTGGGGGTGATAAGAACGAATTCTCACTATAAAGTTTACAACCTTGAACCAGAGAAGGATTAATGACAACCCAATTATCTTAGATATCAAGTCCCTTTAATATGAAAGCCTCATAATCATCAACTTACCAGTCCCCCATAGTAGGAGGGGACACCAACACTGTTTCTCTAGTGTTCTTGAGTATACCTTCTTGTAGGGGTTACAGAGGCCTATGTTTCCCTTCAAAGATGCTTAGATTCCTCTCTTTCCGAAAAGCCCATAGAGAAAATCCTAGAGCTAGATCTTAGGCTTGTGAGACCATTGCATGTTTAAAATTTTGACCAAGCCATTCCTCAAACCATGTTTTAATGGTTGTTGTACTCAGAAGAGAAAACCAAAATATTTGTTGAAGAAACTCTCGCATTTTTCGAGCATAAGGGAACTTGATTAAGAGGTGCTCTACCAACTCCTCTTCTTGATAACATAGCATGTAAATCGATGGTACCTCAAAGCCTTTATGTCGTAATCGATCCCAAGTTAACAAATGCCCCCAAGCTATCATCCATAAGAAAGTCATTATTTTTGGCTAACCGCATTCCCTCGACATATGGTTGCATAGATTGGTCTCCTTGTGTGACTAAAACCCTTCTATCAAAGACTAATATCCTTTTAATGTAAAAGTTCCTGATGGTTTCCTCCCCCACTGAAGTATATCCTGTTTTTGGGAAACTCGAACCAGTCTATTTTGTAGAGTCTGCTAAAACTCCTCCCATGACTACGGATCCCTTGATTGTTCCCAGTCTACTTTTGTTTTCCACTATCTCCAAAAATGATCTTTCTTTGGAGCCTTCCAAAAGTCCAACACCTTGAAAGCTCCTTGGGCTTGTGATAGTATCTCTATAGATTGTAGCTTCTCATTCCCTTGTAGTGGTGGATATTGTTACCAAGATTCCTCCTAGAAGGATGCCTTCATCCCCCTTCTAATCTCCCAAAATGCATATTGTTTCAAAAGATCCTTAGCCTCATATGCCCAATTCCAAACACCCAAACCTTTGATTATTCCTTTAAAACACAATCTTTTAGCTTATATGTGGAAAGAAAAATATTTTGAATACCATATTTTTTTCCAAACTTGAGGGACACCCTGAACCCAAAGCCACCATAACTTCATAGCATAAGCTTTACTGATGATTATAGGGTCATAAAGACCTAATCTATCCTTCAGTTTTATGGTAGCCAACTTATTCCATCCAACCAATGCCCACTTATTTAGCACAAAAAGTTACTCTAGATTCATCTGAATTGATGAAACACTATAATTGGGGATAGGAATTACAAATAACTGGTAATTTGGTAATGCTTGTAAAACTGCTTTTGTCAATACTAGATGAATTGGGAATTTTAGTACCTTGAAGGCCCAATTGTTTACTTTGTGATGAGTCTTTTCTAAGAGTTCTTCCCATGTGGTGAACTTGTTGTATATAATATAGGAGGTACTCCTAAATACTTGGAGGGTAGGTGACCTCTTTCGAAACCCAGAATTTGACTTAACCTGAGCTGAACCATCTCTGAACAGTTGAAGTAAAAAATATGCAATTTATCATTCTTAAGGCTTCCATAAATATTTGCAAAATTATACTCATTCTCTTCACCTCTTTACAGGTAGGTAACCCAAATAATATAACGTCATTAACAAACTACTAGTGAGAGATAGAAAGATCATCCCCATATAGATGAAGCCCATAGATATGTCCTGAATTGCTTCCTTTCCCAAAAAAATTGACCATGTCCTTCCATGGCTAAAATAAAGATAAATTGTGACAAATGATAACCGTGCCTGAATCTTCTTGAAGGATGAAAAGTATGAGAAGGAGAGACGTTAATTAAGATAGACAAGAAAACTGATGAGATAAGAGATGAGTCACGACACCCATGCTAGCTATTGTTACGAAAATCCGTAAGCTCGTATATTATGGATTAAATATGTCCAAATTATTCAATCATAAGCCTTAGATAAGTCATGTTTGATAATCATACATGCACTTTTTGACACCCTCAAAGAATGGATAATTTCTTCCACCACAATAATGCCATATGCAATCTGCCACCATTCTAAAAAACCATTTTGGATCTAGGATACTAATAATGGGAGAAGAGGTTTTAATCTACTAATTATTACAGATGAAATAATTTTGTATGGTACATTGCAAAGAGAAATAGGTTAGAATCCCTAAGGAATCTCTGAACAACCTGCTTTTGGAGCTATTGAAAGAAACATTGTGTTCAGAGCTAGATGTAGATATATATTCCACCTTGATTCCTCTGCTACCTCCTGAATTTCATTACCTAAGAATCCCCAACATGGCTAAAATAAATTCATTGTAAATCTATCCAGAACAGGGGCCTTATTATTCAGCATGTTCATTACCACAATCTCAATATTGGACAAGGCATTTGGTCGCATTAATTCAATATTTTGCTCATTTTTTAGCATGGAATATTTTGGAGAACTTAATTTATATTTGATTATCTTCCTATGCACTTCTCAGTTAATAGATCATTAAAATAATTGATGAATTCACCTTTTATTTCCCGGTGTTGTAGTTTCATTTCCCCATACTAACCTATGAAAGGAAAAAATCTATCTTTGTTTCATATTTGAATCATATAATTGTGAAAGAACTTAAAATTACGATCTCCATCCTTGATAAATTGTATCCTCGACTTTTGTTTCCAGAGTATCTCTTCTTGTTTCCTTCTACATTCTAAATTTTGAAAAGTTTCCTCCTTTGTAGCTTCCAACTCTACAGATCTACCTTCAATAATAATTCGTTGTTGAATACTTGTCATTTTTCTTTCCAACGCTTTCTTATCCTAAAAAATGTTTCCAAATATGCTTATTCCAACATTTTATCTTTTGTTTCAACGATTTTAGTTTGAGTTGTAAAGTTTGCATTTTATTAATACCTCGAATGTCCAGTTCCTTCCACCATTTGTCTAACAATTCTACAAAACTTGTAGATTGGAGCCAAAAACTTTCAAAATGGAAATGACAATTTGATGTGGATTCTTTGAAGTCTATTTCCAATCGAATGGGCCAATGATCTGACCCCATAAAAGACAAAATTGAGGCTTCTACAAATATTTCCTTTTCTAAAATTTTCTCAGATAACAAAAAGTTGTCCAATTGGCATGCCATTTGGTTGTGACTCCCAAAAAAGTTATTCCAGGTGAAAGGCCCATTGTTTGTTGGAATGTCTATAAGGCACAAATTTTCGATATACCCATTATAATCAAATGATATTTGGTCTAACCTACATAACCCTCCTTTTCTCTCTAACGATTTGATAAGTTTTAAATATCCTCCAAGCACCCATAAGGAATTCCCTATTATTTGTTTTATCTCTTGTAATTGCTACAAAAAAACCTTCTTATCCCTTACCCTGGGAGGGCCATAGATTGTCGATAGGAAAATGATTTCTTTTGTCCCTACATACCTAAACCTTCCTATGAGAGTTCGAGTGGTGGCCCAGCAGTCTTGAAAACAACTTCGCTTGGATTCTAGCAAACAACTAGGTCTCTCGCACTACCCCTTGCATCAAGAGACATCAACTAGAAACCTTTCCAACAAATGATTGAAATTTGGATAATTACTACCCTGTTAATTTTGTTTCTTGTAATATGACAATAATTGGTTTTTCCTTTCTAATTTTATCTATAAGATGACATTTTTTCCCCTTACTATTAATCCCTCATATATTTCATGAAATTATATTCATGATGAGAGATTGGGTAGAGATGATGGAATATCTATAAAATTTATTGCTTGATCCTGACTTACCTTATTTTCTTTAGTGTTTTTCCTTGCTTCTGTATTTAGTTTATTAAATTTATTCTTTGACTCTTTGGTAAGGTATTTAAGGTTCTTTCCCCTTCTCCTTAAAGGTTTGGAAAATTTGTGCTACTTGGTAATTTGTTAAGTTGTGTTGCTTAGTTTTCCACCAAAGATAATAATTTACGTATAGCTCTCTATTCTCCTTACTCAAGTGTCCCAAGTCCTGTTGATCCCAATAATTTACCAGGTTAACTAGAAACTTCTCCTCTTATAAGAGGTATGATGACTCCTACTTCAAAAAAGAAGCCACTTCCTAAAACCCTCGCAATGCATAAAAATGAAACTCACTAGTGTAATGTCCTCATCTAATTTTCGTTTTAGAACACTTTTGTCCTGGATTGGTTTTGTAGGAAACACGTCCATTTGATTGTCCTCCATGTTTTGAGAATCTTCCTCCATGGCCTTTAGTGCCAAAAATTATTTCTTCTCCTCCTGCATGTTTGGGTTAAGAGAGTTCTAGTTCCTTTTGTTGTGTGTCCTTGTTAAAAGCTTAGTGAAGCCATCATTTGCAATTTGACCATATATATCTTGTTCCTTTCTTCTCAGTAGAAATTATCTTATCAGGTGACCATTCTCATCATATATCTGACATATAAATGGGACATGTTCATAATCTATAGGTTTTTTCCATACCTCTCCCTGATAATCTAGCTCAATGGAATTTGGTAATGACTGAGAGATATTCATATACACACACAACTTGGCATATGACATATTTCTCCCTCTTTTGGTGGTGTTCGAGACTTTTACCAAGCACCCTAGCAGTTGTCCTATTCCTTCTAGAATTTCTAGTATCCAAAAATCTACTGGAAGTGAATTCAATCTTTATCCATATTAGCACTTCTGTGAACTCCTTATAGGGTTGAAATGGGATTCCCAATGCCTAATTTCAAGGCCCACATTAATGAAGAAATATGGCCCTCCTTCAAATATTCTAGCTTTATCTTCGAGGTTGGAGAAAATAATTGTGAAGAAGTGTTTCCACCCCAATCTCAAATCCATTTTTCCATTTGGTTTCCAATTATGTTTTATCGAACATTTCAGTTCCTTCTCCATAGGCCATATCCCTATAAATTCATAGATAAAAACATGATCTCTCATGTGCCTCCTATGTTCATCCAGACATTCTGAAGGGATGATAAATCTAGGCTTTTGAGGGGCCTTAGGAATACATTGGCCTCGTAGTCCCATTTGCCACTTATCTCTGATAACAAGCATCTATGAAGAATTTAAGGGCCCCCCTTCTGGACTCGATTTTCCTCCACCAAGAAAATAACTACCAATAAGAACAATTTGGAAGGACAGGGGACCCCCTCCTGACCTTGAATTCATGTTCCTGAAATCTCTAGCCTACTGTCTTTGTATATATGTAAAATCAAACACAGGATTAAAAGAGAAAATTACCATAACCCGTTGTCCAAAATCTAAATAATTTAGAAGCAAAACCCTCCGTTAGAATACTCCATAATCTTCTCTTCTCACCTATACATAATATCTATTTCATGGATAAAATTCTGCTCTATCACCGCTATATGATATCTCTTTTACCAATATTCATTTTTTGTTATTGGTGATATACTATCACAATTATGTTTTTTCTAGCATTAAGATTTTTCTTTGGCTGTTACGTGTGAGTCAATAAGATTTTTCCTCTATGACACATGAAACTACAAAGTTTTTCTATGTCTTAAAAACTAATTAAAATTGATATCTAATTTTTCTTACATATACCAAAGAATAACTACAGACTAAGAACCTATTAAATACCCTCATCAATTAAATTAAACATTAAAAACATATTTGTATATTTTTAAGGCTATTTGTTCAAGTACAGGGTAAGGAGGACAAATTCCATCCCTTAGGCTTGTAATATATTGATATCCATCTAATATTTACGGTTTCAACCCTATGAAAAGTCTCTTCCGACATTAGACCAAGATTAGTAGGGTCTCCATAAACCAAAGAAGGCTTTCCTCGAACAAACCCAACTAACTTTACTCAAAATAAGTTTAAATACCAAACCAATTACATTCCCTTAAATTATTTACACTACATGTTCACACCTTCAATCATAACAAGAATTTTCAACTAGCGTGAGGTATGGGTATGATAATACTAAATCCTACCATAATTTCAAGGCACACATACCAAGTTTCATAAAAAGATATAAAATAATTATTCAAGGTATTTATGTAAAGCAAATTTAGAATCCATATGATTTTAATTTAGACGTGCACCAATACACACATACACATATAGGAGCATGCATATTAATGCCTATATTACTCAATTTTATTTTAAGAAAAATTTA
Organism: Pinus tabuliformis; assembly: GCA_031772625.1. Taxonomy (NCBI): domain Eukaryota; kingdom Viridiplantae; phylum Streptophyta; class Pinopsida; order Pinales; family Pinaceae; genus Pinus; species Pinus tabuliformis. The sequence continues at coordinate 374,457,510 of CM062818.1, forward strand.
ACGAATAATAAACATCATCCGTTATAGGATGTTGTAGGGAGGAAGATCATTCCTCTTAGGAGACTTAATGCAAACAACCTCATTCTTACAATTGTTCCATAGTGGATGATATCATCCACCATTCCAATTGCATAAGGGATGTTCTTACATGAAATTTTATTAGACAACGATTCCATGCATTTTTAACATATAAATCAAGTGAAAGAAAAATAACACTACAATAGTGTATTTGATAATAAAACATGTAGTTATCATCATATTTAGGAATCTTTCCCCTTCTAAGATACAACAATTTGGCATGCCAATTTGGATAAATGCAATGAAAATCAATTTATCTCAATAATTTAACTAACTATGCAATTACATACACTTGCATTTAGAATGTTCTCATACAAACATAAACAAAGAGGCCTCCCCATCCATGTTAGTTATAATTTAGCATGCAATCCTACTTGTTTATAGTTAGATATCACTTCAATTCTAAAATTCATCACAACAAGGACATTTTTCAATTTTTGTTACTTATTGTAACAAGTAAAACCAATTGCATGAAATTCCAATAAAGCAATAAACAAACTTAACTAAATCATAGGCTATCAATTTCTTGGGAATGATCTTTTCCCACCCATCCATAGTATTTTATAGTTAGCACCCCCTAGCTAGGCCATGATATCAGAAGGATAATTTCTCCAAGAACTAATGATGCTGATTAAGTGAAGTAAAATCTCTCACTGCCATAAAATAGGTAGGAAATTCCCCCTTCCTAGTGAGCCTAAGTTCCGCATGATTTCCAAATGCTTGTCAGTTGTCCTACAGAACATAATGGGAAATACCGTCACTGCTTCATAGTCCTCGAATAGTTTCCTCACCTCATTTCTCTCATTATTTCCTAATACTCAACAAATCATAATGATTGTTAAGTATCTTAGATTTCCCCTAATAGAGTTAAAGGAAAATAATCCAGTATAACATCTTCTAATTACTTAAGAAATCGTTTTCCTCATGCATTATCATCTTTACATGTAAAATTTCCTCTATGTCCTCCACTAAACACATTTTCTTTAAACTAACTCTCTAAGTGCACACCCCCATGAATTTCCTCATTTTCCCATGCAATTCATGGGACAACCTCAAAAATCAAGGTGCGTAATATTACACATGCCTCCCATTAATTTTTTTATGGAACTCCTCAACCATCACCATGCCTCGATAGTTGTGGAAGGTGACTTCTACTATGAGGATCATCCCAATCAATGAGCTTTGAGAAAGAGGAAAATAGAAGGATTATTTCAAATTAAAATTTATAGAAAATGGGATTTGGTGAGTTTTATAGAACTTGAAGGATAGGTCATTCCCACAACCTCATCATAAATCCCCACCAATGGTATTGAATTATGTATCAATGTTCATATTCCAAGTTAGTTATGTCAAACTTCCATTAACAAATAAAACAAATACATACACAATATTTTCTATTTATCGAGTTCAATTAATCATAACCATAACATTAAGATTTCAATATAAAAGATTTCATCAAAATTAATTATAATAATCATAGAGATTAAAATAAGAATTCTATCGATGTCAACATGTCGAACAATGGCAGTCAAAGTTGACACAATCAAGAAAAAAGTGGTGGGGGAGGTGAAAAAACTTGGTGGCTCTGCAATCTGAACTAGGGTTTGAATTAGGGTTTGGGGCTGGTAGCCATGGCGGGTCGTGGAGGAGGGAGTTCTTCTCCCTCCTACAATCAAATAGCCATGAAAAGAAGAAAGGGAACTAGTCTGCATTGCTCCAAGAAACCACCGGAGGTGATAACTGAGGATATTAACACAGGAAATATCAAACCTCACAGACAGAAAGAAAGTCATGAGGAAGATAGTAGGGAGAAGAGGAAAGAGGGTAGCAGTCAAAAAGCTGCACCAATGAGTGCGACAGGGTTCTGTAAACCCAAGTAGACCATTATTCCGCGGGTCGTTTTAAGCGACCGAGCACTACAAGTGCACAGAGAACACATGGCGGAGCATGCGGTTATATGCAAATTTATGGGGATTTGGCCGACAGAGAAGGCCTTACATGCATGGATAAGGAACCGCTGGAAACCAAAGGGGGAAATAAACCTTCACCTTGGATCCAAGGGCTTCTTTACGGTGGTGTTCGTGATCTTAGAAGATAAAGACAGAGTGTTCAAGGGAGGAGCCTATTTTTACGGTGCTGCAGGCCTTTACATGTGACCATGGGTGATGAATTTTGTCCCAGAACAAGAAATGTTCACTTCAGTACCTATATGGATAAGACAATACTCCCTTCCTTTAGATTATTGGTTACCAGAGTCTTTAAAGGCTATCGGCAATAAACTAGGGCATTTTATAAAAATAACAGATGTGACTCTAAGAGGTAAATACACTTCTTTTGCCTAGATCTGTTTGGAAATGGACTTATCTGTGGCACTTCTAGACGATATCATTTTAGAAGTGTATGAAGAATAATGGGTGCACGTGGTGGACTATGAACTTTTCCCATTCAGGTGTCGTAAGTGCCATGAACACAAGCACCTATACAGAGACTACCCATCAAACAAATTGGAGAACACCATAAAAACCACCACAAGCAAAGATCCTGAGGGTTTCACTAAGGTGGGGGGCAAAGGGAAAGGAGGAAAGTTGTACCAAAAGCAAATCAATGAGGATGAGCAACCTAGCCACAATAATTCAAAATCTTAGAGGAAGAAGTTGGAAACAACGGAGAAAACCAGGAATCGAAGACTAATACTAATGAGAAGAATAGGGATGCTAGCATGGAGGATATACCAGAGAACAGCCAACAAAAGGATGACCTACCGGACATTGTGGAGCTCAGTAGGGACCATGAGATGACCCCAAGTGAGGCAGGAATGGAGGACCATGAACTGTAGGAGATTCTTGAGAGGGAGAACTTAAATCTAGAAAAGTTTCTGGAGCAGGGTATTGCCAAAGGGGTTGACTTCCTACTAAAGGAGGAGTTTGACAGGGTTCAATAACTCTTCTTTTGGAGATCACAATCAAAGGGCTCGGAAGTCAAAAGAAACCATGACAGCCAAGAGAATAGAGGGATGCAAACAATGGAGGAAACACAGGGGAACTCTTCTGAGAATCCAGGTAGGAAAAGAGGAAGAAAAAGACAGAATGAGTTGTTGACCGAATGTGGAAAACTCATGATTAACTCAGGTAAGATGAGAGATCTCACCAGCTACTCCTTTACAAATATTTCTTAATGAAGCTTACAACCTGGAACATTAGGGGCCTAGGACGTAAAAGGAAACAAATAAACCTTAGTAGTAGAATAAAAGAAGAAAATCCACATATATTTTTATTCAGGAAACTAAGTGTTCGATGGACAAGATCAGAGAAATACATAGCAAATGGTTAATAAAGTATGAGTATCGAGAGGTTGAGGTAGATAACTCAAAAGGAGGTATTATTACGCTTTGGGATCCCTAGAAACTTGGAATCTTAGATGTGGAAGCGTCTAGGAACTATCTATTGCTGGTGATTCAACCTTTGGGTGACAGGGAGACTTACATGATTACAGATGTCTATGGTCCTCAAAAACTAGAAGACAAACTCAAGCTTCTCACCTCCCTTAAGGAGCTGAGAGAGAGATATCCTGATATGCCCTGGATTCTGGCATGGGATTTTAATATGATTAAATCTCTAACAGAGAAAAATGTGGCACTAGAACATTAGGCAGAGACTCCATTTCCTTCCAGAACTTTATAAATAAAATGAGACTATTGGATGTTGAAACAATAAATGGCACTTTCACCTGGAACAACAAGAGAGGAGGGGATTCTCAATTTGCCTCTAAACTAGGCAGATTCATAATCTCAGAGGACCTCCTTCTCACAGGCCTTGACATGTCAGCTCTAATCCTTCCCTTTGGAAGCTCGGACCATTGGCCTGTCCAGCTTGAAGCCACTTTTATGGGTACACTGAGGAACAAAACTTTTAGGTTTGAAAATGTCTGGCTCTCTCACCCTGACTTCACCAGCAATATTGACAAACGGTGGAGGTAAGATTTTCCCATTCAAGGCACAAAAATGTTTATGCTGCAACAAAGACTTAAACACATCAAATCCAGACTAAAATATTGGAACAAGAAAGAGTTTGGTAATATTTTTAAAGCCAAAAGAGAAGTTGAACAGAAACTCTAGGGGGTTAATCAAATCATAACCATGGATGGTTTTACCGAGGAAAGGGAAACTCAAGATGAGTCTCTTTAGAAGGAATGGGAAGATATGTGCATCCAAGAGGAGATATTCTAGAGGCAGAAATCAAGAGTGCAATGGATTAGACAATTGGAAAAAACACAAAGTTCTTTCATAAATCAACTTTGGATCACAGGGCACATAACAAAATTTCAAAGCTCAGATATTTTCAAGGGAAAGAGCTTGTCTCCCACAAAGAAATGGAATCTATCCTTGTACAACACTTCCTTAGCATTGCAAAGGAGCCTCTCTTAGACAGGCCATGGTTCATTAACTATTTCACAAAGTATATTCCCAAGCTTGTAACAAGGGAAGAAAATCACAATCTTAACAAGCTAGTGTCTAAAGATGAGGTTAGTGAAGTCATCAATGAGATGCAAAATGGGAAAGCTCCTGGCTCAGATGGATTCAATGTGAACTTGTTCAAAGCATGCTGGGAAATAGTCAAACAAGACATCCTTGATGTAGTGGAAGACTCCAGAAGATCCAAAACGGTTTTGAAGGCTCTCAATGCCTCTTTCATAGCTTTGATTCCAAAGTAGGAAAAAGCTATGACATTGGACGGATTCAAACCCATAGCTTTATGTAAAGTGGTGTACAATATTATTTCCAAAGTGATCACTAACAGACTCAAGCCCCTTCTACCAGCTCTTATCTCAGAGGAGCAAATTGGTTATGTGGAAGGACGATAGATTCTCAATAACATCATCCAAGCTCATGAGCTAGTACACTCTCTTAAGAGCAATAAGCAATCTGGCATGATCATACAGCTTGACTTAGTGAAAGCTTATGACAAGTTAAGTTGGTCTTACATCAGGGCAGTGCCGAGAGCTTATGGTTTTGACCACAACTGGATTTGATGGGTTATGGCCTTGGTATCCATGGCTAGTTTTTCAATCATCCTTAATGGCTCGCCCTCAAGCACCTTTATGCCTTCTAGGGGTCTCAGACAAGGAGATCCACTCTCCCCCTTCCTCTTTGTGGTCATGGTGTAAGGGATAGGCATAGCGATAAAAAGTGCAAGTGCTGAAGGAAGAATCCAGGGACTTAAACTTACCATAGATGGAGCTGCTTCAACTCACCAACAATTTCTGGATGATACTATGCTACAGGGCATTCCCACGGTCAAGGAAGCTAAAGCTTTTAAACAAATCTTGAACGAATTTGCTATGGATGTTGGAATAGAGGTAAGCCTTGACAAATCAAAATTTTTCCTTTTTAACACTGACATTGCTATTCAGAGAAACCTCTCCAGAATTCTAGGGTTTCAAATGGATCAGCTACCTTCTAAGTACCTTGGAATGCCTCTTACGGACAAACCTCTAAGCAAGGGAGTGTGGGAGCCAGTAATTAACAAACTTCAGGACAAGATCAGGAAATGGACTTGCAGGTCTTTGAATTTGGCAGGGCATCTTGTGCTTACAAAGGCTTTCCTACAGGCCATACCCATTTTCATGTTGTCAGCTCTTCCTGCTCCTAAAGGAGTTATGCAACAAATCAGGAATATTCAAAGAGATTTTCTTTGGGGCAAAGGGGAAGAGAAAAAGAAGTGGGCTTTGGTAGCTTGGGATAAGCTCTGCAAACCTAAGGCCCATGGTGGTTTGGGGCTTCACGACCATAAAATACTCAACAGAGTATCGGGAGCCAAACTCTGGTGGAGGTGGATCAAGGAATCGGCTACTCCTTGGGCTAAGCTTTGGAAGCATAAATATGCAAATAACTGGCAGGAGAGGGATCATATTAGAATTTCAGGACTTATCAAGGGCTCCCACATTTGGAACCTTGCTTGGGAAAATAGAGCCATTGTCTAGCAGCATAGTTTCTAGGAGATCCAAGATGGGAACCTTGCACGGTTTTGGTAGGATAACTGGCAGCAAGAACTAAATTTGTTTAGAGAAGAATTAACCGCTCTTAAAAATGACACGGATAACAAAGGTTTACTTATGGTAAGTGACTTCTGGGATAAGGTAAGGGACAATGGTAAATGGAGAATGTGGAAGAATCTTGGTTACAGTGAAGAAAGTCCTTTGAGGGCCCAGGTAGATTCCCTTGCTCTTGATTTGGAGAAGAGGAAGATTTTGGTGTCTTCCTCGTCTGACCAACTGAGATGCGGTCAAAATACCGAAGACACTTTTAACCTCAAAGAAGCTAAACACATGGCCCTAGGTTTTGATTATTCAAACCCTGATCAGGTTTTGCATGACCTTTGGAAGAACCTGCAATGGATGAAAATCAAATTGTTTATGTGTTTGGTTCACCAAAAGAAATTTCTCACTTGGGAGAATCTTCTGAAAAGGGGATTTGTTGGCCCATCTAAATTCCATCTATGTGGCTTAAAGGAGGAGATGATGGACCATTTACTAAACCTTTGCCCCTTCACCTCTACTATGTAGGATTGGGCAGCCTCAGTCTTCAGGAAAATAGATAGGGACAGACTCAGCATCCCAAACACTTTGAAGAATTGGAGGAAAGACTTCTCAGGTAATGAAATCATTGACAAGGCTTGGACTCTAGTTCTAGGCTTTGTTATTATCTGGAATGTATGGACAGAACGCAACGACAGGATTTTCAAGAACAAGATAAGCTTGACCAAGAGTATCATTGTCCAAATTTTACGATAGCTTAAAGATACAGGAGGAGCCCTGATGTGGAAAATTCCTGAGGACCTCCCTTCGCCCTAGGATGCTCACATACTGATGCAATTGGGTCTCCATTCTGTGGTTCCCCAAGGCGCTGGGAAGGGTGTGAGCAAAACAACTGCTGGTAAAGATATCTGGAAACCTCCTCCTCTTGGTTTTTTCAAAATGAATATAGATGGGGCCTCTAAGAGCAACCCAGGGATGGCTAGCTATGGTAGTGTCATAAGAGATGAGCAGGGGCACATAAAGAATATCTTCCATAGTCATTTGGGGACCGCCACAAATAAGATGGCAGAGTTTATGGCCTTAGAGCATTGCTTGGAAATCATGATGAAGCAAATTTACAAAACACCATCATTGAAGCTGACTTTGAACTAGTCATTAATGTGGCCAAGAAAATATGTAATGGAATGGAACATGGAAAAGTGTCGAAACATTGGAGGCTCTCGCAGGTCTTTCAACATATTCATTCCCACTTGCAAACCCTGAGGATAGTCAGTTTCGTTCATGTGAGAAGGAAAGCCAATATGTTAGCTGATCGTCTGGTGAATGAAGGGGTTCTATGTAAGGAAAGCTATATTTGGTATGACTGGGAGTCTATACCCTCTAGTAAACTGCGTGATGATTGTCAATGACAGGCAGACAAAGACATGGTGAATCTCCAGACCAATGAAGAATGAGTAGGAGGAAGACCAATGGGAGATGAAGGAATGACATAAACCCGAAGTGAAGAGAAGGATGAAGAGGTAAGATGAAGGAACAACATAAACACGAAGTGAAGAGAAGGACAAAGAGGTGGGGTAATTATGCACAAGAGTCGTTAGATCATGGAAGATCAACGAACATAATTGGTGGAAAAGATAAGCGGGAGTAGCGGGAGTAGGAGAGGGCGGAAATCCTTGAACCTGATTGAAGTGTCACATTTAATCCTGACCATCGATCTTATTTCTTTGTGCTGATGTCACTTGCCTTTACGAGGGTTTAGCTACCTGTAACCCGTGTGCTAGTTGAATAGCCGCAGACCGTAGGTTTTAAGCACCCCCGATCATTGAATGGATATTGGGTTTTAAAGTGGAGGGAGGTTAAGTCTAAGAGCGGACCCGAAAATTATAGACCAAAGGTTCATTTTCTTTATCGGGTCCGGAAAGCGGTTAAGTGGTGTGCAAGTTTCCAGCGTGTTGCTTTTTGATTGGATATTGGGTTTCAAACTAGAGGGAGGTTAAGGCTAAGATCAGACCCAAACTTTTATAGACCAAAGGTTCATTGTCTATTTCAGGTCTGGAATGTGGTTAAGTGGTGCGCAAGTTTCCGAAGCGATGCTTTTTGATTGGATATCGGGTTTCAAAGTGGAGGGAGGTTAAGGCTAAGAGCGGACCCAAACTTTTATAGACCAAAGGTTCAATGACTATAATGGGTCTGGAAAGCAGTTAAGGGCTGCGCAAGTTTCCAAAGCGATGTTGTGGTATCAAGAATCAGACCGACAGCAGGGATTTATTCGTAGTTAGTCTTTCAGTAAAAGATGGTAAATTTGTTTTGCTGTGTGATGTTTAGGGTATTGTTGACCTTGTTGTTTGTTTTCATCAACGGGTCTGTCTTTTACTGGTCTTTACACTTGTAAAGACGTGTACCATATGTAATCATGTTTTTCGGTTAATTGAAGGCTCCACTCTTATTTGACCAAAAAGAAAATAATAAAAATTATACTAAAAAAAAACTCTAACCTATTTTTCATATCACATGCTTTATTTAGACATTGATCAAATAATCATTAAATCAAACATCACTCTCATGTAAAAAGAAAAAAGATTATACTAAAGTAATAAAGTTTCTTAAAGTAAATATCAAAAAACATCATAAAAGAAAATGGATAAAATACAATATCAAATACAGAAACAATTTAGAAAATGAAACCACTTCGAAGTTTAAAGGAACACCTCTATTTACCTATGTTATAGGAACAAACTCCCTTAAAGTATCATTTAAGTAATAAAAAAAATTATATGTACTTTCATAAAACTAAACATAATAATTCATTTTACATTTGATTTATTGACATATTCCTTAACATAATAATTCATTTTACATTTGATTTATTGACATATTACTTTTTTCACAATATGTCTTTTATATTTTTAAATGGATTAATTACTTTAGAGGCCAGAGTGTATGTTTTAATACCAAATTTAAACAAATTATTATATAATATAATTTCACTTTATATTATACAATGATATATTTTTATTTTTATTCTAACAATTTTTAAAAAGATTATCTTTTCTTATATTAATTTTAATATTTTAAATAAATGTTTTTTTAATTAAACATATTATTATATTACATAATTTCACTTTATATTACAGAATGATGTATTTATAGTTTTATTCTAATAAATTTTTAAAATTATCTTTTCTTATATTAATTTTAATATTTTAAATAAATGATTTTTTTGATAAAAAATAGCACTTTGTAACTAAGATTTTTAATATTTAACTATGTACCTAATTCCAACAAATTTTCTTGGTTTTTATATGCATGAGTCATTAGGTAACATAATTTATTCTCGTGCTTTTATATTATCATATTTTAATATTTATAATTATTATTATTTTTTTAATATATGAGAAAGACGTTTATTATTTATTACTTTTATTAATGACCTAATTTAGATCATCAACAATAATTCTTATAAATTTTTGGATATAATCTATTATTTATTAATTTATAAAATTATATTTATGTTTTTTCAAAAAAAAATTAAAAATAAAATATATTAATAAAAAGTCAAAAAAATACATCATCCGTTTTAAGAGTTTTTTTGGTCTCCCATGATGAGAATCAAAACTGAATCATTAAGGAAAGCTAACAAAACTAACCAAGAACATGATTATGCTAACAATTGGGCCTAAAAAGTCACAAACATAAACTACTACAAAAAAAAAAAAAAATCAAATTTCTTTTGCATCTCTTAGTTAAGGAAGTAACTCAGAGTTTGAACCCGCTACTGGAATAGGGTCACCCAAGGAGTTAGTAGCCCTTGGAGGGATTCGAAGGTGTTATTCAATCATTGTCAATATGTAGTTTATTTGTTCGAGTCTGTAGTCATATTGTTTCGTATAACGTCTGGTTCAAGAGGTTGGTATTCTAAATCATCACTCATATTAATGGATCGATTCAGGAAGTTTGTATCCTTCCATGAATTAGAAGACAAAGAGTCATCCACTACAGAGAATCCCCTTAGGGATATGTTTGCATCAAGTACTAGTCGAGTCTTAAATCAAGCAAAACTTGAATATGAAGAGCCACAACCGTCTTCTCGATGGCAATTACCTAGTATCTCTACATCAAAAGTTTATGATGATTTGTCTATATTCCATTTAAAAGCCGCCACTAGAATTAGTATAAAGGAGTCTATTAGTCAGATTCAGGAGAATTCTGATAGTATTCAATCTATTCCTCTTCTGGATCCAAAAAAATTACAGGCCGAACCTAAAAGGTTAAAAATAAAATATTTTCACTTGGGATGCATAAGGATCGAGATCAACCCTTTGACTCATCAAGGGTTAAATACTTTTGTGCTAGCCACAGTTCGAGATCTTACTCATAATAAGTATACCAATTCCTTGATAGGAGGTATAGTTGCCCCTCTATCGCATGGCTCAGTATACTTTGACTATTATCCTAATTTTTCAATCTATGTCTTTGACGAAACAATAGATCAGATCCTGCAGTTGCAGATCCAAACTTCAGGGTTTGATATGCACTAGAAAAGACATAACATAGCCATACAATCTAGAGGATGTTTTTGGCACACAAATACCTTATGGCCAGCCATATGCCATACACCCAGTAGCGATTCAAAAGCAAGTGTTATTGTTCTAACAGATTCAAAGAATCAGAAAATAGAATATCAGACAATTTGATGGGAAGATATTACATTCCCTGAACACTGGGTAGTTTCTAAACCCAAGCCTCCAAAAACTTAAAAGAATAACCTCTGTTGATATCCAAGAGAACCAATCCTCTGCCATTTTGTCTTTCCCTAGAAGATCTACTATTAATTACAGAGGAATTGAAAGAGCCTACAAAAGTTCTAGATTTTATAGAGATCCATCCACTGTTGATACCGCTTATTCTAGCTCAATTTCTTGTAAACATATTTCTTTGTTTGAGTTTTCCCAACTAGTCATTTTCAATTCCCTAGAAGTTACATGTCCTTAATGCAAAGCTGCTGTAAATTTATGTACCCTTTCTCAATTTGTTATTCACGAGAATCACCATCTAAGAATTGGCGAAGCTCCTCCTTCTACATCAGTCAATCCATGCCCTAACCCAAAATGTTCACACATCCCTTTTCTTCATGAGCCAGAGTCTGATCACGTTCTAATGATGCATGAGATTATCACTTTAGAAGGAGAAGATCCCAGATTGACAGAAATGTTCAGTGTAATGAGGCCAGCCAAGCCCAAATATGGATTAGGCTATCTTGAGCAAGCAAAAGGCCTGATTCCTTCATGTATATTTGGTCCTGTTCCAGATGACTGTAAAAAGCTTGCAGTCATGGAAATGCAAAAGTTTTTTACTATGATGAATGGCTGTTTGAAATCAGAAATAAGTTCTAAATGGATGAAAGCCATGTTAAACTGGGACATATTTACCAATCCAAAAGCTGAGTAGTTTGGCCTAAGTCATACTATTGAGGAGAAGAAGAGATTAGCTGAATATTGGAAGCATTATATGGAAATTACAAATTCTTGGATATCATTTTATGAATGGAAGAAAATTGTTTCCCCTGAAGTTGTGTTGACAGGATCATCTTCTTCCTCATCCACCAAACATGCTTAGACAACCCTAGATGGGAGTAGAATAGACACGTCATCTACTTTTCCTCCATACAGAGGAATTATCATTGAAGAAACTCAAAATGCAGCAAAGGCAATTCCTTTGGTTCAAAAGGATGATAATGCTCTAGGCATACATGGAAGGATTAAAAAAGCTAGTGAACAAATCAACTGGACCAATACAACAATAAAGGGTCTGGAAATAAATACATCAAAGACTGTATAAATAAAGGAACAATTTGATACTATTCAAATCTCTATAAATGAGGTTAACAGAAACCTCAATGATGTACAATATACTTCATCTGTTGTTAGATCTTATGCCAAAGAATATTTAAACAAAATAGAGGAATTGGAAGAAAAAATAGTTGATCACATAGATACTACTAAAAATCTGATATCTGGTTTAACTGAAAGGGTTGAAAAGATAAGTCTATCAAAAATAGATAAACCAGTTCCTACCTCTTTTCTCTACAAAAGAAATATAAAGATTCAGGATCTTGTTAAACCGATCAATAGGTTCTCGGCACTATTCCCCAAAGAAGTAGCCACATCTTCAGAAGAAAAGCCAGAGGCTACAGAAAACTTCACCATTGCTTCCTTATTTAAGGAATAAGAAGATGATAAGAAAGAATTTGAGTCTCAGATCTTTCCCATATATGAACCTCTTGAAAGTAGGTTCAATAAATATCATGCACTTGATCTTGAAGGCAAAGGCAAGCGTCCTAAAGCTCATACATTTTTCCCTGAATCACATAAAGAGTGGAATATTGATAATCTGAGTGTTGGTCAGATTAGACAATTAATTGATATGATGTTCACAGAATATAAACTCATGTGTCTTAGAGGAAAAAGTGAGATAGAAGCATGCAAGACTATTATTCAGTGTTTTACAGGAACACTGCTCAGGTGGTGGGAGACTGAATTGTCTCCAAAATTGCTGATAAAAATGGAAGCAGAAGTGCTTAAAGATGATCAGGAGATGTGATTCACAATTCAGATGGCTCAACTATAAGAAACATGGTTGGAGCTTTAACCTCAATGATATTAGAACATTGGTGTGGCAGTGAAACAAAGATTGCAGATAAGCATGAAGTCATCCTCATGAATCTCAAATGTCACAAGATGTCACAATATGAAGACCTTCACAAGGATTGGATGCAAAGAATCTATGAAGTGAAAGATTCAAAGAATTTGTTATGGAAACAGGTATATCTTCCTACTCTTCCATCTAGATTTGTTGATTATATCAGGTTGCAAGAAGTTTTCCATTTGCCATTTGAATCATATACATGAGGTGATATTTATTCTCACATTAGAAAAACATTAGTGAGCTTATGCACAAGTTCCAAAGTAAACAAATATTTGGAAAAAATTTCAAAGCTCCCAAACAAGAAGTCCATTTGCAGTAAATATGGACTTACAGTTGATGACCCTTTGGTCAAAAGAAGAAAAGCAAAGAAACGGGCTAAAAAGGAGTATAAACAGAAAGTAAAAGGGTACAAATATCGAAGAAAGTATTCTCAGGGGCCTAAAAGTCACTCCTCTAAAGCCAAGAAGGGCTACTACAGGTATGTCCCCAGGACACATTATTATAGACCCTCTCACATTCATTTACATATATCCAAACAAGAGAAATGGAACAATCTCATTTGTTGGTTGTGTGGCAAAACTGGACATACATCCTCAAGATGTCCAGAAGGAGAAGAATCTAAGAAAACAGAGGGAAGAAGTCCCAAGCCTCTTTTCAGAGAGGTAAAAATATCAAGCAAGAGGGACAGATACAATGCATGAAGTGTGGTTCCTGCACTCACAGGACATAATGCTGCCCAAATGTGGTAATTAAAGACAAAATCCGGCAACAACAACTAGAAGAATCATCTTTTGATTCCTTTAGTTATGCATCTCAAGAAGAATTACAAGCACACATGCAAGATTGTTTAGATTCTGAAATGACATCCTATTCTTGTCCTAAACCGAAAGAATGTGCTTGTCAGATGCATTATGATTCTGATTCAGAATCATATAGTGATCACAATTCTGAAGAAATGTCCTTCAGACCACAGAACGAGAAAATCTTAATGGCGGCCACAGAAGAAGATGAGATAAAAATTCTTTCTCAGGTTCGAGCAATGGAAGATGGAGAAATTAAGATTCGGCTAACAGAGGCATTCATGGACCAGCTCAAATCCAGTTCTTCCAGAAATTCAGGTAAAAATCCATTATTTGTTGATGCTTCTTTTGAAAGGAATACCAGGTCCTTCCAGAGACATCAAGAGAAACGAGACAAGGTGCATTCACTCACCTTGGGGAAAGTGAGTAGAGAAATTCAAAATCTAAAATCTAAAATCTCTACCTTCAATTCCCAAATTGCTGAAATAAAGAAAGGAAAGCAAGTTGTAGAGGAAAATTCTCATTCATGGGACACAGCAGAATATGCCAAAAATTTTAACACAAATCTTGAAATTGTTGAAGGAAAGAAAGACCATGTCTTTGGATTTCAAGAAATGAGAATTCTAGCTATCTCCTACCAGCAACATCATGTAAAAGTGAACGTCTGCATAAAGGGAGAAATGTTTGAACTCACAGCACTCCTTGACTGAGGAGCTCATGTGGACATTTTAAATAAGAAAGTGATACCAACAAAATATTGGGTTTCTGCAAAAAGAAATGTTGTAGGATTGAGGAATAAAACGCTCAAGTATGAAGTTCCTAAGGCTTCTATTTATTTTGAACATCACAGCATCAATTTGAAATTTGCGGTAGCAGACATCCTAGTTGACTGTATTCTAGGAAAGATATTCCTAGTAGCTGTTGAGCCACATGGGTCAACAAGATTAAAAGAAAACAAAGTTGGTTATTTTATTTCTGTTCCTACTTCAAAATGAATAACAAAAAGGATTGAGTTGCCCTATATCTCAAATCCTGGAGTATCTACAATGGTCCAAACTGTCCAAAATTTGGACAAAGAAGAAGCCAAATTGATAGATCTGAAAGATCTGAAATCTACACTTAAGGTAGAAGAACAACTGAAGAATCCTCAGGTTAGAAGAAAAATTGAGGAATTGAAAAAACAAATTGAGGATGAATGCTGCTCAGAAGAACCAAATGCATTTTGGCACCGAAAGCAGCATACTATTGAGCTCGCATAGAAAGAAGGATATATAGGTAAGCCCTGTAAAAGTAGAGCTATTCCTATGAGTAAAGAATATAGAGATCTCTGTGAAAAAGAGATTAAATAGCTCTTAGACAGAATGCTCATCAGAGAATCTGACAGTCCCTGGAACTGTGATGGATTCTATGTCAACAAAAGGGCAGAAAAAATCAGAGGTATCCCAAGGCTGTTAATAAATTTCAAACCTCTAAATTTTGTTCTTGCAAATGAAACCTATCTGATCCCTCACAAAGGAGATCTAATTGCAAGGATATCAAGAGCTAAGATATTTTCAAAGTTTGACTTGAAGGCAGGATTTTGGCAAGTAGACATTTCAAAGAAAGATAAGTTCAAGACTGCCTTCAGCATCCCAGCAGGCCACTATGAGTGGAATGTCATGCCTTTTGGTTTCAGAAATGCTCCATCTAAATTCCAGAAGTTAATGGATAAAATATTTAAGCCATACTTTGACTGCCTTATCATTGATGATGTTCTAATCTTTTCTAAGAACATCCAGGACCATTTCAAGCATGTTAATACATTTAAGCAGCTAGTAAAGCATAATGGTCTAGTTTTAAGTAAGAAAAAGATAGAAGTTTTCCAGACTACTATCAAATTTCTCGGCCATACTATTTTCAATGGCCAAATTTCTCTACAAAAGCATGCGCTTGAATTTGTTGACAAATTTCTAGATGTTATTACAAACAAAAACCAGCTTCAAAGGTTTTTGGGTTGTTTGAATTATGTCAGTAACTTTTATCAAGATTGTGCCACTGACAGGAGTATATTAAATAAAAGGCTTAAAAAGAATCCACCTCAGTGGACATAAGAACAAAATAGAGCTATTTAGAACATCAAAGACAAGGTAAAATCTCTTCCTATTCTATATGTCTCTGATGACAATGCATTCAAGATTGTTGAAACAGATGCCAGTAATATAGGATGGGGAGGAATCCTAAAGCAGAGAAAAGGTGACACTGAACAAGTGGTCCAGTATGCATCTGACACTTGGAATCCCGCTGAGTAGAATTACTCCACAATTGAAAAAGAAGTCAAAGCTGCGTGGAACTACATCAGCAAATTTGATGTCTATTTAATAAACAGATAGCTTTTTCTCCGAACTGATGCTTTAGCCCAATAGAAGGTATTAACTAAGGACATAAAGAAACTAGGCGAGGCAAAATTTGCCAGGTGGCAAGCACTCTTTGCTAACTTTGATTTTCAAGTTGAACATATAAAGGGCACAAAAAACTGTCTCCCACATTTTCTTAGCAGAGAGTTTATCCAGCCTCAGGAACATATCATGGTCATAGTTACAGAATGGGACCAAGAGTAGAAACAAGAAGTCCTGTGCACTATACCAGACAACCAGGACTGGGAAGAATATAGAAAAAATTGGAAGCCTACATGGCAGCTGAGAAATACAAAAGTAGATGATAATCTGCAAGAACATAGTGACATTCATCATCTTGTACCAGAAAGAAGAGTCTATCCTAAAGGGAGTAAATGGATACATGATATGTTGTAGCTCTGATACCACTTGTTGTAGATCTAACCCAAGAATATTATAGATTTGATATGAAAATATAAGATAATCCAAATAAACCCAGAAATAATATGAAATGATTCTTTATTGATCAAACCCTTAAGGTAGGGCAACACCATACATTCACTCCTTAAGGTAGGAGAACACTCCACAAGCCATATGCCTGTTCATACAATATTACTTGACTATCTTGACATGGAGTCTCTAGCCTCTATATAGGCCTCATACATACAATACCATGGGTCATTACCATGGTTTCCTCATACCATCAACTAATACCATGGGCCCTTTACCTTATTACTAACTACTTGTGGTCCCTTACATGATATGGGTTAACCACTTTATTTATTACTATGGCCCATCCCATTATTACATTATTACCTTGGGTACCTCCCTTGGTACCCCATATTATCCCCCCTAGGTATATAACATTCCACCCCCCTAAGCATGTTTCGTCCCCGAAACATGGGAAGAACACAAATAATAAGATCTACTCAAAAGAGTAGTCCACTAGTACCATGCACGTGCATCTAGCCATCCAAGAGAAAGGTGAACCCTCGATCTCGCTGGTTCCTCGCTCGCTTGAGATGGAAGTTGACCATGGCAGCTCTTCTGTGTTGATGTGTAGTAGGTGGATCTGCACTCCTTGCTATCCATCATACCGGGGTTGTTGTCCTTGTGGCTAGTTGGTTGCCATCTTGTTGGTTGTTTTCTTGCGGGGTGATGTGGGTGACGATATGTTGAAGTTTTAACCCACGGTGTCTTTTTCTTTAATTCTCCCTGCTGTGGTGCTTGTTGTGGTGTCTTCTTTTCCAATATGACTTCAACCAATGAGCCCTCCTCTGATGTATCATCACCTGTAGCCTCTTCTTCTTCAGCCTCTGTTTGTGTTTGATCGTTGATCATCAAAGACTCATCATCTGATAGGTCAGTCCCTGGAACATCTTCTGCTTCCGCCTCCATGTACTCTACCTGTTTATTGATGGAAATATCCTGTAATGTAATTTTCTTCTTTTTATACCAGAGCTTCAAGAATTTCTTCTGCACATTAATATTGATTTTACCCGCAGATTCCATCCAGGGATATCCCAAAACAACATCCATATTATCCATATCTGAAGCATAAAAATCACCATGAAACACATACTTATCCATCGAAAGCTTTAAATCCTTATAAATTTGAACATCCTCATCATCAACCTGTGTATTTTCAATTTGTTTTGCTGGAACTTGCAATTTTTTTGTCAAATTAACATTGATAAAATTATGTTTACAACTAGGATTGATAGAAATAATGATCTTCTCTTTCTGAATTAATCCATGAACCTGCAATAAGGATATACCAGTAGGAAATAACCCCACATGTTTCTCCTTATCTTGTTTTCTAGCATGAGACCATCTGTCTAAAAGTAATTTTTCAAATTCTTCATCGGGCAGGTTGGAACACTTCTTTTGGTTAAGTAATCCCCATCATGTGGTTTCCTCATCTCTAAAGTTCTGCACTATCCACCATTTCCAATTGTTGTTCCATAACCACTTCTGTTTTTTTATGTATTCTTCAATAGTAGGACCATTATCTTTTCCTATAAATAATAGAACCTTGCTAGAAGCCATGAAGAGGGTTTTGAAAAAAAATGGTGAAAATTTGAATTTGTCACAATTCTGTCAATATTGCTCAGAATCCCTATTATGACCTGTTTTCAGAAATGGAACAATCATTCTGCATCTGCCCATGTGATAGAAATCCTGATCCAGACACTAGAATTCCAGATCTGCGCTGCTACTCTCCCGCCGTCACCCAAAATTTCTGAAAAAAGAGCTGATTTTAAATCAGCGATATCTCCCTCATCCGCACTCCGATTCGACTGGTTTTTTTTTTTTGAAATTAGGTGTTTTTTCACAAAGATTCTAGATCTACAATTAGATTTTGCAAATCTTACACCAGGACGTCCAGATCTGTGCCGCAAACTCGCTGTCCTGAAAAATTGTCTGCAACCCCACTGATTTTTAGATCAGCGATATCTCCTTCATCCGGACTCCGATTCAACTGATTTTTTTTTTTATTTTTTTTTTGAAATCGGCTATTTTTTCACAAAGAATACAGATCTGCATATAGATTTTGCAGATCTTGCACCAAAGCGTATATATCTGATCTGCAACTCACCACCCAAAAATCCCTGCAAAAAAAAAATAAATAAATAAAAATTCTCCACTTTTGTGCCCAAGAAAGTGCTCTGATACCACTTGTTGTAGCTTTGATCCCACTTGTTATATATCTAACCCAGAATATATGAGAAATAACAAATATACCCAATAATAACAAGATCGAAATAGATAGAAATGATTCTCTTTATTGATATCAAACCCTTATGGTAGGGCAACACCATACATTCACTCCTTAAGGAAGGAGAACACTCCACAAGCCATATGCTTGTTCATACAATATTACTTGACTATCTTGACATGGAGTCTCTAGCCTCTATATAGGCCTCATACATACAATACCATGGGTCATTACCATGGTTCCCTCATACCATCAACTAATACCATGGGCCCATTACATTATTACTGACTACTTGTGGTCTCTTACATGATATGGGTTAACCACCTTATTTATTACTATGGCCCATCCCATTATTACATTATTACCTTGGGTACTTCCCTTGGTACCCCATATTATCCCCCCTAGGTATATAACATTCCACCCCCTTAGCATGTTTCGTCCCCGAAACATGGGAAGAACACACATAATGATACCACTTGTTGTAGCTCTGATACCACTTGTTGTAGCTCCGATACCACTTGTTGTAGATCTAACCCAAGAATATTATAGATTTGATATGAAAATATAAGATAATGCAAATAAACCCAGAAATAATATGAAATGATTCTTTAATGATCAAACCCTTAAGGTTGGGCAACACCATACGTTCACTCCTTAAGGAAGGAGAACACTCCACAAGCCATATGCCTGTTCATACAATATTACTTGACTATCTTGACATGGAGTCTCTAGCCTCTATATAGGCCTCATACATACAATACCATGGGTCATTATGATGGTTTCCTCATACCATCAACTAATACCATGGGCCCATTACCTTATTATTAACAACTTGTGGTCCCTTACATGATATGGGTTAACCACCTTATTTATTACTATGGCCCATCCCATTATTACATTATTACCTTGGGTACCTCCCTTGGTACCCCATATTATCCTCCCTAGGTATATAACATGATATGATTTACACAAAGGCAAAAAGGGATGCCTTATATGCAGAAGATGCTCTTCAAAGAGACTTTCATGATATTTCAGGTATATGGTGTCATGGAGGAATCCGCAATGGAATTTATGAAAAATATTTCTGCATTCATCGAACCAGGAATCTGGCGTGGCCCATGCCTACTCAGACCTCTGCATTATGGCCAGGAGGAGATCCTAAGCTTATCTTTCCGGATACAGTATATGACTTTGCAGCATACAAACAGCTATGGTGGGATTTCCTTAATGTAGATGACAAAGAAGAAACCCATTATACTAAATTAAAATTTAGTACAACGAGTATAATGCAAAGAAATCAATAGTGCGACTGGTTACAGAAATGGTGGGCCAACTACGGTGTTAATAGAACAGTAATGGACCCACCCTATCATGAATGATACTGCAGATTCCACTATGATATTTGTTTTGAACATAACATCCCAAACTGTTTTCACATCCCATACAAAATTGTCAAGGAGATGACAACAGGTGAATGGTCACCCTTTCATGATGACAATAAGACCCTAAGAGAATATATGACCCGCTATTATGAATGGTTGGTTTTAACTAAAGTCAAGCATCAAATCATTTTAGGGAAACCTATGATTGTTCGGAGGATTTTCACCAAAGCATGGGATGAATTATTGTACAAAAAATACAGATTCCCTGACATTACTGTATTCTGACGGTTCTCATGGGCTTTACAGAAAAAAGTATCCATTATTGTAATAATGTTGTCAAGGAAAAAGGACTTGATTGTGGCCAGCTTTTCTCATGGGCTTTGTTGGACAAAAGAATCCACTTTGTAAATAATGCAGACAACATATTTTTCCGTAGTATTTACTTTTCCGGACGAAGAATCTTTGTGCAGATGTCACCTCGGTGTTACCCAAAAGCAATGATTTCGTCCTTTTGTATGATGCCCTACAGTAATCGTTGTCCCCTCTCATTTGTTATAAATTGAGAGTAAGGTTCATTACTAAGGCATTCACATTCGGAGAGTCTTAGAGTCTTAGACTCTTAGAGATCCGAGAAGCCTGCATATTAGTCTGCTTGGCATTGGTAAGAACCTAAAGTGGCCAGATCTATTAGTAGTCTGAAGTCAGTCAAGCCTGTAGAATCAGTCGAGTCTATATATTCTGAGGCAGAGCCTATCTGTTGCCAGGAAGCCTTCGGTAATGCTTATTCCTCTGTGAAAAGCAAAAGTCCGATAAATGAAACAATAGTCTATCTCTGAAAGGAATACTCTCTGTGATCTGAAATCTATAATCTATATCCATTTCTGAGAAATAATATGAGAAGGCATTTTCCGCATTTGAATACCTGTGCGCTTTTATAAATTGTCTACTGTGTAGTAGTTGTCTCATAATATTCACCCGAAGTTCATTAGGGATACATCAAAGGTTCGAAGGGATGCCAGACCGTTGAAAGGCGAGGAAGCTATGTGTAAGGTCGTAGAGCATGAAATATCCGAGTAGGTTCGCACTAAGTTCACCAGAGGTCGATTAGTGAAGACAAACGAAGAGACACAGTAAGGCCAAGACAGCAGAGAGTGACAGCAGCATAGCGCGTAGAGCGTGCGACACTATAGCAACACTATAGCAAGCTTTATCAAGAGCCCAATTTTCAGCAGGGGCTCCTAGTAAAGCTTGCTACAGTGCTGCTATAGTGTCGCGCACTCCGCGCACTATGCTTCTGTCATTCTCTACTGTCTTGGCCTTGTTGTGTCTCTTCGTTTATCTTCACTAATCGACATCTGGTGAACTTAGTGTGAACCTACTCGGACCTTTCATGCTCTGCGACCTTACACACGGCTTCCTCGCCTTTCAATAGTCTGGCGTCCCTTCGAACCTTTGGCAAACCCCTAATAAACTTCGGGTGAAGATTATGAGACAACTACTACATAGCAGATGATTTATAAAAGCACACAGGTATTCAAATGCGGAAAATGCCTTCTCATATTATTTCTTAGAAATGGATATAGATTACAAATTTCAGATCATAGAGAGTATTCCTTGTAGAGATAGACTATTGTTGCATTTATCGGACTTTTGCTTTTCACAGAGGAATAAGCATTACCGAAGGCTTCCTGGAAACAGATAGGCTCTGCCTTAGAGTATACAGACTCGACTAATTCTACAGGCTTGACTGACTTCAGACTACTAATAGATCTGGCCACTTTAGGTTCTTACCAGTGCCAAGCACACTAATACGCAGGCTTCTCAGATCTCTAAGACTCTAAGACTCTAAGACTCTCCGAATGTGAATGCCTTAGCAATGAACCTTACTCTCAATTTATAACAAATGAGAGGGGACAAACATTACTGTAGGGCATCATACAAAGGGATGAAATCATTGCTTTTGGGTAACACCGAGGTGACATCCGCACAAAGATTCTTGGTCCGGAAAAGTAAATCCTATGGAAAAATATGTTGTCTGCATTATTTACAAAGTGGATGCTTTTGTCCAGCAAAGCCCACGAGAAAAGCTGGCCACAATCAAGTCCTTGTGACTGGACAACATTATTACAATAATGGATGCTTTTGTCGGTAAAGCCCATGAGAACCATCAGAATACAGTAATGTCAGGGAATCTGTATTTTTTGTACAATAATTCATCCCATGCTTTGGTGAAAATCCTCTGAACAATCATAGGTTTCCCTAAAATGATTTGATGCTTGACTTTAGTTAAAACCAACCATTCATAATGGTGGGTCATATATTCTCTTAGGGTCTTATTGTCATCATGAAAGGGTGACCATTCACCTACTGTCATCTCTTTGACAGTTTTGTATGGGATGTGAAAACAGTCTGGGATGTTATGTTCAAAACAAATATCATAGTGGAATCTGCAGTATCCTTCATGATAGAGTGGGTCCATTGCTGTTCTGTTAACACCGTAGTTGGCCCACCATTTCTGTAACCAGTCACACTGTTGATTTCTTTGCATTATACCCGTTGTACTAAATTTTAATTTAGTATAATGTGTTTCTTCTTTATCATCTACATTAAGGAAATTCCACCATAGCTGTTTGTATGCTGCAAAGTCATATACTGTATTCGGAAAGATAAGCTTAGGATCTCTTCCTACCCATGATGCAGAGGTCTGAGTAGGCATGGGCCACATCAAATTTCTGGTTCGATAAATGTAGAAATATTTTTCATAAATTCCATTGTGGATTCCTCCATGACACCATATACCTGAAATATCATGAAAGTTTCTTTGAAGAGCATCTTCCGCATATAAGGCATCCCTTTTTGCCTTTGTGTAAATCATATCATGTATCCATTTACTCCCTTTTGGATACACTCTTCTTTCTGGTACAAGATGCTGAATGTCAGTATGTGCTTGCAGATTAGCATCTAGTACTTTTGTATTTCTCAGTTGCCATGTAGGCTTCCAATTTTCTCTGTATTCTTCCCAGTCCTGGTTGTCTGGTATAGTGCGCAGGACTTCTTGTTTCTGCTCTTGGTCCCATTCTATAACTATGACCATGATATGTTCTTGAGGCTGGATAAACTCTCTGCTAAGAAAATCTGGGAGACAATTTTTTGTGCCCTTTATATGTTCAACTTGAAAATCGAAGTTAGCAAAGAGTGCTTGCCACCTGGAAAATTTTGCCTCACCTAGTTTCTTGATGTCCTTAGTTAATACCTTCTATAAGGCTGAAGCATCGGTTCGGAGAAAAAACTGTCTGTTTATTAAATAGACATCAAATTTGCTGATGCAGTTCCATGCAGCTTTGACTTCTTTCTCAATTGTGGAGTAATTCTGCTCAGCGGGATTCCAGGTGCCAGATGCATACTGGACCACTTGTTCAATGTCACCTTTTCTCTGCTTTAGGATTCCTCCCCATCCTATATTACTGGCATCTGTTTCAACAATCTTGAATGCATTGTCGTCAGAGACATATAGAATAGGAAGAGATTTTACCTTATCTTTGATGTTCTGAACAGCTCTAGTGTGTTCTTCTGTCCACTGAGGTGGATTCTTTTTAAGCCTTTTATTTAATATACTCCTGTCAGTGGCACAATCTTGATAAAAGTTACTGACATAATTCAAACAGCCCAAAAACCTTTGAAGCTGGTTTTTGTCTGTAATAACATCTGGAAATCTGTCAGCAAATTCAAGCGCATGCTTTTGTAGAGAAATTTGGCCATTGAAAATAGTATGGCCGAGAAATTTGATAGTAGTCTGGAAAACTTCTATCTTTTTCTTACTTAAAACTAGACCATTATGCTTTACCAGCTGCTTAAATGTATGAACATGCTTGAAATGGTCCTGGATGTTCTTAGAAAAGATTAGAACATCATCAATGTAAACTATAAGCCAGTCAAAGTATGGCTTAAATATTTTATCCATTACCTTTTGGAATTTAGATGGAGCATTTTTTAAACCAAAAGGCATGACATTCCACTCATAGTTGCCTACTGGGATGTTGAAGGCAGTCTTGAACTTATCTTTCTCTGAAATGGCTACTTGCTAAAGTCCTACCTTCAAGTCAAACTTTGAAAATATATTAGCTCCTGCTATCCTTGCAATCAGATCTCTGAGGGACTAGATAGGCGTCATTTGCAAGAACAGAATTTAGAGGTTTGAAATTTATTACCAGCCTTGGGATACCTCTGATTTGTTCTGCTCTTTTGTTGACATAGAATCCATAACAGTTCTAGGGACTGTCATATTCTCTGATGAGCTTTCTGTCTAAGAGCTGTTTAATCTCTTTTTCGCAGAGATCTCTATATTCTTTACTCATAGGAATAGCTCTACTTTTATAGGGCTTACCTGTATATCTTTCTTTGTATGGGAGCTCAATAGTGTGCTACTTTCGGTGCCAAAATGCATTTGGTTCTTCTGAGCAGCATTCATCCTCAATTTGTCTTTTCAATTCCTCAATTTTTCTTCTAACCTGAGGATTCTTCAGCTTTTCTTCTACCTTAAATGTAGATTTCAAATCTTTCAGATCTGTCAATTTGGTTTCTGCTTTGTCCAAATTTTGGATAGTTTGGACCATTGTAGAGACTATAGGATTTGAGATATAGGGCAACTCAATCCTTTTTGTTATTCCTTTTGAAGTAGGAACAGAAATAAAATAACCAACTTTGTTTTCTTTTAATCTTATTGACCCATGTGGCTAAATAGCTACTAGGGATATATTTCCTAGAATACAGTCAACCGGGATGTCTGCTACTGCAATTTCAAATTGATGCAGCGATGTTCAAAATAGATAGAAGCCTTAGGAACTTCATACTTGAGCATTTTATTCCCCAATCCTACAACATTTCCTTTTGCAGGAACCAAATATTTTGCTGGTATCACTTTCTTATTTAAAATGTTCACATCAGCTCCTCAGTCAAGGAGTGCTATGAGTTCAAACATTTCTCCCTTTATGCAAACGTTCACTTTTACATGATGTTGCTGGTAGGAGATAGCTAGAATTCTCATTTCTTGAAATCCGAAGACATGGTATTTCTTTCCTTCAACAATTTCAATATTTCGGTTAAAATTTTTGGCATATTTTGCTGTGTCCCATGAATGAGAATTTTCCTCTACAACTTGCTTTCCTTTCTTTATTTCAGAAATTTGGGAATTCAAGGTAGAGATTTCAGATTTAATATTATGAATTTCTCTACTCACTTTTCCCAAGGTGAGTGAACGCACCTTGTGTGGTTTCTCTTGATGTCTCTGGAAGGACCTACTATTCCTTTTAGATCTGTTAGTTTGGCTTCTGCTTTGTCCAAATTTTGGACAGTTTGGACCATTGTAGAGACTCTAGGATTTGAGATATAGGGCAACTCAATCCTTTTTGTTATTCCTTTTGAAGTAGGAATAGAAATAAAATAACCAGCTTTGCTTTCTTTTAATCTTGTTGACCCATGTGGCTCAACAGCTGCTAGAAATATATTTCCTAGAATACAGTCAACTGGGATGTTTGCTACTGCAAATTTCAAATTGATGCAGTGATGTTCAAAACAGATAGAAGCCTTAGGAACTTCATACCTGAGCGTTTTATTCCCAAATCCTACAACATTTCTTTTTGCAAAAACCCAATATTTTGCTAGTATCACTTTCTTATTTAAAATGTTCACATCAGCTCCTCAGTCAAGGAGTGCTGTGAGTTCAAACATTTCTCCCTTTATGTAGACGTTCACTTTTACATGATGTTGCTGGTAGGAGATAGCTAGAATTCTCATTTCTTGAAATCCGAAGACATGGTCTTTCTTTCCTTCAACAATTTAAAGATTTCGGTTAAGATTTTTGGCATATTCTGTTGTGTCCCATGAATGAAAATTTTCCTCTACAACTTGCTTTCCTTTCTTTATTTCAGCAATTTGGGAATTCAAGGTAGAGATTTCAAATTTAATATTATGAATTTCTCTACTCACTTTCCCCAAGGTGAGTGAACACACCTTGTCTGGTTTCTCTTGATGTCTCTAGAAGGACCTGGTATTCCTTTCAAAAGAAGCATCGACAAATAATGGATTTTTACCTGAATTTCTGGAAGAACTGGATTTGAGCTAGTCCATGAATGCCTCTGTTAGCCGACTCTTCATTTCTCCATCTTCCATTGCTCGAATCTGAGAAAGAATTTTTATCTCATCTTCTTCTGTGGCTGCCATTAAGATTTTCTCCTTCTCTAGTCTGAAGGACATTTCTTTAGAACTAGGATCACTATATGATTCTGAATCAGAATCATAATGCATCTGAGAAGCACATTCTTTCGGTTCAAGACAAGAACAGGATGCCATTTCAGAATCTGAACAAGCTTGCATGTGTGCTTGTAATTCTTCTTGAGATGAAGAACTAAAGGAATCAAAAGATGATTCTTCCAGTTGTTGTTGCCAGATTTGGTCTTTAATTACCACATTTGGGCAGTGTTCTGTCCTATGAGTGCGAGAACCACACTTCATGCATTGTATCTGTCCGTCTTGCTTGATATTTTTACCTCTCTGAAAAGAGGCTTGGGACTTCTTCCCTCTATTTTTCTCAGATTCTTCTCCTTCTGGACATCTTGAGGATGTATGTCCAGTTTTTCCACACAACCAACAAGTGAGATTGTTCCATTTCTCTTGTTTGGATGTATGTAAATGAATGTTAGAGGGTCTATAATAATGTGTCCTGGGGACATACCTGTAGTAGCTCTTCCTGGCTTTAGAGGAGTGACTTTCAGGCCGCTGAGAATACTTTCTTTGATCTTTGTACCCTTTTACTTTCTATTTATACTCCTTTTTAACCCGTTTCTTTGCTTTTCTTCTTTTGACCTAAGGGTCATCAATTGTAAGTCCATATTTACTGCAAACGGACTTCTTGTCTGGGAGCTTTGAAAGTTTTTCCAAAGATTTGTTTACTTTGGAACTTGTGCATAAGCTCACTAATGTTTTTCTAATGTGAGAATAAATCTCACCCCATGTATATGATTCAAATGGAAATTGGAAAACTTCTTGCAACCTGATATAATCAACAAATCTGGATGGAAGAGCAGGAAGATATACCTGTTTCCATAACAGATTCTTTGAATCTTTCACTTCATAGATTCTTTGCATCCAATCCTTGTGAAAGTCTTCATATTGTGACATCTTGTGACATTTGAGATTCATGAGGATGACTTCATGCTTATCTGCAATCTCTGTTTCACTACCACACAAATGTTCTAATATCATGGAGGTTAAAGCTCCAATCATGTTTCTTATAGTTGAGCCATCTAAATTGTGAATCACATCTCCTACTTCGTCTTTAAGCACTTCTACTTCCATTTTTATCAGCAATTTTGGAGACGATTTAGTCTCCCACCACCTGATCAGTGTTCCTGTAAAACACTGAATAATAGTCTTGCATGCTTCTATCTAACTTTTTCCTATAATACACATGAGTTTATATTCTGTGAACATCATATAAATTAATTGTCTAATCTGACCAACACTCATATTATCAATATTCCACTCTCTATGTGATTCAAGGAAAAATGTATGAGCTTCATGAAGCTTGCCTTTGCCTTCAAGACCAGGTGCAGGATATTTATTAAACCTACTTTCAATAGTTCATATATGGGAAAGATCTGAGACTTAGATTCTTTCTTATCATCTTCTTCTTCCTTAAATAAGGAAGCAATGGTGAAGTGTTTTGTAGCCTCTGGCTTTTCTTCTCAGGATGTGGCTACTTCTTTGGGGAATAGTGCCGGGAACCTGTTGATTGGTTTAACAGGATCCTGAATCTTTATATTTCTTTTGTAGAGAAAAGAGGTAGGAACTGGTTTATCTGTTTTTGACAGACTTATCTTTTCAACCCTTTTAGTTAAACCAGATATCATATTTTTAGTAGTATCTATGTGATCTACTATTTTTTCTTCCACTTCCTCTATTTTTTTTAAAGATTCTTTGGCATAAGATCTAACAACAGACGAAGTATACTATACATCATTGAGGTTTCTGTTAACCTCATTTAGTGAGACTTGAACAGTATCAAACTATTCCTATTTCTACAGTTTTTGTTGTATTTATTTCCAGACCCTTTATTGTTGTATTGGTCCAGTTGATTTGTTCACTAGCTTTTCTAATCCTTCCATCTATGCCTAGAGCATTATCATCCTTTTGAACCAAAGATATTGCCTTTGCTGCATTTTTAGTTTCTTCAATGATAATTCCTCTATATGGAGGAAAAGTAGATGACGTCTCTATTCTACTGCCATCTAGGGCTGTCCAAGCATGTTTGGTGGATGAGGAAGAAGATGATCCTGTCAACACAACTTCAGGGGAAACATTTTTCTTCCATTCATAAAAGGAAATCCAAGAATTTGTAATTTCCATATAATGTTTCCAATCTTCAGCTAATCTCTTCTTCTCCTCAATAGTATGACTTAGGCCAAACTGCTCATCTTCTGGATTGGTAAATAAGTCCCAGTTTAACATGGCTTTCATCCATTTAGAACTTATTTCTGATTTCAAACAGCCATTCATCAGAGTAAAGAACTTGTGCATTTCCATGACTGCAGGCTTTTTACAGTCATTTGGAACAGGACCAAATCTACATGAAGAAATCTGGCCTTTTGCTTGCTCAAGATAGCCTAATCCATATTTGGGCTTGGCTAGCCTCATTACACTAAACATTTCTGTCAATCTGGGATCTTCTCCTTCTAAAGTGATAATCTCATGCATCATTAGAACGTGGTCAGACTCTGGCTCATGAGGAAAAGGGATGTCTGAACATTTTGGGTTGGGGCATGGATTGACTGATGTAGAAGGAGGAGCTTCACTAGTTCTTGGATGGTGATTCTCGTGAATAATAGATTCAGCAAGGGTACATAAATTTACAACAGCTTTGCATTCAAGACATGTAACTTCTAGGGAATTGAAATTGACTAGCTAGGAAAATTCAAACAAAGAAATATGTTTACAAGAAATTGAGCTAGAACAAGCGGTATCAACAGTGGATGGATCTCTATAAAATTTAGAACTTTTGCAGGCTCTTTCAATTCCTCTGTAATCAATAGTAGATCTCCTAGGGAAAGACAAAACAGTAGAGGACTGGTTCTCTTGGATATTAGTAGAGGTTATTCTTTTAAGTGCTAGAGGCTTGGGATTAGAAACTACCGAGTGTTCAGGGAATGTAAGATCTTCCCATCGAATTGTCTGATGTTCTATTTTCCGATTCTTTGAATCTGACAACAACACTTGCTTTCGAATCCCTACTGGTTGTATGGCGTATTACTGGGTGTATGGCATATGGCTGGCCATAAGGTATTTATGTGCCGGAAACATACTTTGGATTTTATGGCTATGTTATGTCTTTTCTGGTGCATATCAAACCCTGAAGTTTGGATTTGCAATTGCAGGATCCGATCTATTGTTTTGTCAAAGACATACACTGAAAAATTAGGATAACAGTCAAAGTATACTGGGCCATGCGACAGAGTGGCAACTATACCTCCTATTAAGGAATCGGTATACTTATTATGAATAGGATCTCGAACTGTGGCTGGCACAAAAGTATTTAACCCTTGATGAGTCAAAGGGTTGATCCCAGTCCTTACACATCCCAAGTGAAAATATTTTGTTTTTAACCTTTTAGCTTCGGCCTGTAATGTTTTTGGATCGAGAAGAGGAATAGATTGAATATTGTCGGAATTCTCCTGAATCTGACTAATAAACTCCTTTATACTAATTCTAGTGGTGGCTTTTAAATGGAATATGGACAAATCATCATAAACTTATGATGCAGAGATACTAGGTAATTTCCATCGAGAAGATGGTTGTGGCTCTTCATATTCAAGTTCTGCTTGATTTAAGACTCAACTAGTACTTGATTCAAACATATCCCTAAGGGGATTCTCTGTAGTGGATGACTCTCTATCTTCTAATTCATGGAAGGATACAGACTTCCTAAATGGATCCATTAATATGAGTGATGATTTAGAATACCAACCTCTTGAACTAGACGTTACTAGCTCTGATACCAATTTTCAGTAGGAGCTCCTGGTAAAGCTTGCTACAATGCTGCTACAGTGCCGTGTGCTCTACGTGCTATGCTGTTGTCGCTCTCTGCTGTCTTGTGGAAGTTTGCATCAAATCTATTCAGGAGTCCTGACTATGCATTAATGTGCAGCCCAATAGAGTCTTAATTATCCATTAATGTGCATCCCAGGAGAGTCTTAATTATCCATTAACGTGCATCGTAGGAGGCATTTTACCTCAAAATATTTATCAGCTTAATCACGTGTGTTTTCCGTGTCTAGGATGCACTCTAACCATCTTGCCACCACCTTCGAGTCAGTTAAGGAGGTTCTTCGGGATGAATCCTCCCCTTTAGATGTGGACAATTGTTCCTGTATCTACACTGGGATATATTCTCGAAATCTAGATGCAAAAGGAGCCACCCTTTCCTATAGGCCCGAACTACGGCTAGCTACATAAGAAGTGAATATGGAGGTGACTAAGTCATATTGTAGTACTTGGTGGGAAGCCAACAACATCATTTATGAGCTTGGAAAAATGATGATGGATATATATTTATATAGTTTACTGAGAAAGAATTGATTACAATGGCTACAACAATTAATTATGGTAGTGGCTAGAAAGCAGTCACCATAGAAATAGGTGTGAGTGTTTTGACATGAAATCATAGGTGTGAGTGTTCAGACATGAAATGACAGTGGGGTGTTAGATCATGTATGGTAAAGAGTATGATGCATGTCATATTGATGTAATCATTACAATAGTTAAGAATATGATAGGACTAGGAGGTGATAGCAAAGAAGTAGTGGTAAATTACATCTTGCAGTAGTTTTACGCTGACAAGCTATAAAGGTCACAAAGATTCTATATAGATATGTTCAATTAGGTTTGTGTACATTATTTCTGACATATGTCAAAGTGCTATTGATGGACCTACTCTAAATTATATGGAACTATAGTAATGGATCCTATTAGAATTGGCCTAAGTGGAATTATGGGAATTATATGGAGTTATAGTAATGGATACCATCAGAATTGGTTTAAGTGGAATTATTACAGGCAAACTGTCATTATTCTAGCATCTTCTATTAATAGAATTTTAATAGATTAATAATTGATTGATTAGAAAGAAATTTAGCTTGCATGTCAAAATGTTGAGAGCAGCCTAGTGAGTCTTTACTACAAAATATTGTCATAACCTGAGAATGGTATTCCTATTAGATCAAGGCTATAAAATCATAGAAATAAGAGACAAATCACTCTTCCTTTAAATTAGTCTTAGAATTAAAAAATAAACAAATAATTTCCACTAGTGTAAGTTGCTTAAGGAGCAATTGAGGCAAAATATTTTTCTTTCCTACTAATATCTTAAGAAAACTAGTCCACAGTGCATCCTCATTGAGTTTTTGTGTATTTTTAACCATGTACAAAAATTACCTACAAATAAATTTTTAAAAAATATACAAGGGAGAGAACATAAAATATATGCATACAAAGATATTTTTCATTGGAACAAAAAACCAAGAAAACCAGATTGAATCTTCATTATGTTACAATAGATTATATACATGTCGAAGAATTCATAAACCCTAATCCATTAACCCTAGATTATAACATAAAAGTAGTTCCCTTGACCAAATTTACAAAATACCATGGGAAAAACCATCAGACATAAAACCATGCACAAAAACCATGTGCAAAGCCATGGGCAGGTCCAACCATTATCCTTGGGTTTTCCCTCCATCCTTGGGTCTTCCCAACCATTATAGGGTCCACATAAAAAAAAACAGAAAAATTATGGGGGCATTGCCCTAGACCCGATAGACTACGCCTCCTGCAAACCTCCCAGCCCAAACCCCCCAGCCCCCAGAACCATGTGCAAAACCATGGATGGGTCCACCCACAAACCCCTTAGCCCTTGGAACTATGTGCAAAACCATGGGTGGGTCCACCCACAAACCCCCTAGCCCCTAGAACCATGTGAAAAACCATGTGTGGGTCCACCCACAAACCCCCTACCATGTGCAAAACCATGGGTGGGTCCACCCACTATCCTTGGGTTTTCCCTCCATCCTTGGGTCTGCCCAACCATTGGTGGGTCCACATAAAAAAGGAAAAACTACCAGGGAATTGCCCTAGACCCAATGCAATAAAACCCTAGGGTTTTCCCACCATCCTTGGGTCTACCCAACCATTATTGGGTCCACATAAAAAAAGGAAAAATATCGTTTGGTTTTCCGAACCATAATTGGGTCCACATAAAAAAGGAAAATTTATGAGGGCATTGCCCTAGAACCCCGTGCAGGTGGACCCTAGCCCAAATCCCCTAGTCCCCAAAACCATGTGAAAATCCATGGGTGGATCCACCCACTATCCTTGGGTTTTCCCTCCATCCTTGGGTCTTCCCAACCATTATTGGGTCCACATAAAAAAAGGAAAAATTACTGGGGCATTGCCCTAGACCCCGTGCAGGAAGACTACAACCTCTTGCAACCCCCTAGCCCCTAGAACCATGTGAAAAACCATATGTGCATTGGCCCACTATCCTTAGGTTTTCCCTCCATCCTTAGATCTTCCCAACCATTATTGGGTCCACATAAAAAAAGGAAAAATTACTGGGGCATTGCCCTAGACCCCAGGCAGACTACGACCTCTTGCAACCCCCTAGCCCAAATCCCCTAGCCCCCAGCTATGCTCAATGTAATGCAACAATCTGTGGAGCTAGTCATGGAAAGAATATAACACATACCCAACATGTTGGACATAGAGGAGAATATGCCCTCTTTCTTCCATTGGTTGTGGTATCAAGGAAGGAAAGTTGTGGCATTAATTGATATAGAATATAAACTTAGAAAAACAAGACCTATCATTGTAAGATCCATGATTAGGGAAAATTTTAGGGGTGAAATTTAGCCAATTGGGCATTTTGCGGCATTTTTTACTCATTAAATAGGTAATATTCACCAAACATTTACCGATTTTAATAGTAAACTACATCTTTTTTTTATTAAATATTAGCCCACATTCTATATCTATGACGTTTCAAGCTAGAATAATCTCCTATAATACTATACATAAGCATAATATTTTAATCATTAAAAAATATCATATCCATGATCCCATACATAGAATAAAGTTTCTTGATATAGGCACACAATATTCTCTTCTTTTATTGCAACTAGAAGAACTTTAAAAATTAGATGGTTGAAATGTGTCAATTTTTGTAATGCATGTTGTTTAATGTGAATATATACAAAATATATAAACACAATTACCATTATATATATATATATATATATATATATATATGTAGGGTTAACAAAACCATGGATATCAATGAGTGCTACATCTATCACCATTATATATATATATATATATATATATATATATATATATATATATATATATATATATATATATATATATAGATAGATATATATATATATGGTTAACAAAACCATGGATATCAGTGAGTGCTACATCCACTCAAGGGATCATTGGTTGCCAAGTCAA
Organism: Pinus tabuliformis; assembly: GCA_031772625.1. Classification (NCBI taxonomy): domain Eukaryota; kingdom Viridiplantae; phylum Streptophyta; class Pinopsida; order Pinales; family Pinaceae; genus Pinus; species Pinus tabuliformis. The sequence goes on from CM062818.1 coordinate 374,491,159, forward strand.
CCAGAGACCGTAACCCTTAGGGTGTCAAGAAAATTGAATTTGTGACCTCTCAGAATTGAATCTATCACCTCTCAATAACAAAGGTTATTTAACGACAATAACTTACCAATTAAACTAATCATTGCGACTAAAAATAAAATTAATTTTTGCTTCTTTCTTTTTACCATGGTGAATTGTAGATGTGTCTAGATTCATCTTAACTCTGGATCTACCATGCCTAGTTTCTTTAAATGAAAACCTCTTTTAAGTGAAAAGAGATTTGATCTCTCTTTTCTGGAGTTAGGATAGATATAAGTTGGTTTACTTATTCATTATAATTAATTATTAATATTAATAGTAGTATTAATATTATTTTATTTTATTTTATTTTATTTTGAATGAGTCTAAATGTTGAGCATTATAACATCTCTACCATATAGGGATTAAATGTTTACATTCTAAGGATTTTACTCCATATTTTTTACAACCTCCACCCAGTAAAAAGTGGTCAGGGATGGGAGGAAATGTTATTTAAGATTTAATATTATTACATTTTACCTAGTATTTCCTGTCACCCCAACCCTAAATATTACATTTTACTTTTAAACTTAAAATATAAAGAAAAAATACAATAAAAAGTGGATCAGTTGAGGGAAAATATTGGTTAAAATGTAATATTATAGTATTATACTTTACCCAATATTTGTCACAACCTAGTAAAAAGTGGATGGTGGTAGAGAGAAATATTAGATAAAATGTAATAATTACATTTTAACTTGTATTTCCCTTATCTACTCCCCTCACCCCAACTCACCTTCATAGTTAAGTTTATTCATTTGAACTTGCCGCTCTAGATCGTTGAGAGATCTATTTCTATAGCACATTATTTCACATAAAATAAGAGAATATATTACATAAATTAAGAGAATATATTAAATATATTATATTAAAGTGATTAACAAAGAAGCCATTAGAATGAATAAGTAGTCCTTAACCCTATTCTTATTAAAAACTCCTTCGTTAATAACCTAATAGCCTCTGTCAGGTCATTTCTAGCACACAACAAGAATCTACAACCTTGGTCCTCTTTTCACTTGCCATGGAAAAAACTGGAGCTAACTCCAAATCCTTACCATGCAGTAGTAGCATCAAACAATGTACAAACTACTCACATTCTTATGGATAACCTAGGGATACACAATAGCATAAACCCACTCTCATAAATTTTATTTTATTCTCTTCCCATATTCCTAGTCTTGCTTGTGAATCAACTCTGGAAAATTGGAGGGTAGATTTTATTAAAAACATCTTAATCACCTTTAAGGAAGCCCCAACAATAAAACAATTTGAATTTTGATTTCTAACTGCAAAAGGATAACATTGAAGAAGCTCTGAAATTTTTATGCATACACAGGGCCACCAAACAGGTCCATACAAATGCATAGAGTGAATATATCCATAAAAATATATAATATTTATAAGCTCTACAGATTCAATATCATAATTTTCTACGACTAATTATGTATCCAAATATAACAACAAAATAAGATTGATCTAGGCTAGTTTAATTTCCCCATAAATAGGTTATATTCCCTATGAATACCATGGATCATTTTTATTTTTATTCATTTTGATAAGTTTATTTTTATTTTGTTATTTTTTTTCACCGAGTTAAAATTTTCATATTTTAATTTTAATTTTATTTTGACTATCAACCAAATTAAAAATGGGTAATTTTAACAGAAAATAAAAAAAAATAAAAATATTGCTAAATTAACTATTTTACATTTATTATTAGTTAATTTAATTTAATTTTAATTTTATCTTATAGCATATTATTTACGATATTGAGTTGAAGGGCATTACAACATATCTACCATATTGGGTTGGAAAGCACCTCTCAACACAATGACAATGGGGGAGCGGAAGGGGGAATTACAACGTCTACCATATTGGGTTGGAAAGCACCTCTCAAAGCAATGACACTGGGGGATAACACATCATTGTGACAACCACTTGATCATCCCACCAGGAGACAAATAGAAAACTAGTTTTTAACTAGCTTAACCATATAAATTCAATAGCTAATAAATGTGGATAGACTCACATAGCCAAAATTTAAAAAACCATAAAAAAATAACTAGATTATAACTTTATTTTAAAATTATTATTATTATTATTATTATTATGTAATTTAGCATCCATAGGGATTTGAACTAGTGAACTATAGCAAGGAGTTCCTTAATAATGCACCCATTCATTGTCAATCCAAAGCCCCATGAGCTATTAGAATTATTAGTATTGTTATTAACTATAAAAAAATTTAATATATGAGTTAAACATATATACATTTACAAAAAACGTAACTAGATCATTAATCATGGAAATTTTTCTCCACTTTACCATGGAGATTCTTAACTACCAAGAATATTTCAAATTATTCAATAGAGGTCAAATCCCTACCATACACTTAATAAGTATTTATAGTTAAATTAAAATTAGGGAAATCCTATTCTAAAATAGATGCACTCATATACCCCTATTGAACATTCACTATTTAATCTTTCTTTTAATCTAAATGCTTATCTTACGGTCATAAATCATGGATACCTGTATATCATTCTTATTTCCTTTACATCAACGAATGAAATTTCAAATATTAACTACCTTGAATCTTTAAATCCATGTTCACCTTTTCACATTTACTTAATACAATTATGAAACTAGCATACAAATTATTAAATAACAAATGACATCATGATAAATAACAAATATAAAATTTTAAATGACAAATAACATGAAATAACAAATAGCATCAAATTAATGTGGTTTGTTCTAGTTACTAACACGACCATATAAATTAAATGGTTGGTAAATGTCCAGAAACATCAATACATGAGAAGCATCCAAAGATGTCATGATACATTTCACATTTGGTAAAATTAAAAGCCATAAACATTAATTAAAACTTTATTTTAAATTATTATTATTAATTAGAAAAGAAATTAATATATAAATTAAGAACATATACATTTAAGATTTTTAATCATGAAGATTGAGTTCATTTTCCAAAGTAGATTTTTAATTTCTCAATAATCTTTGTTACAATATTAGGAACCAACACTCCGAATTATCAATACCACATGCCAAAAAAACTATAATTCATCATATATGACAATTATTTATATAACATTTTTTATTAATCAATTTAATTAGAAAAATAAAATGAAGCAAACTAGATATCAAACTTTAATTTTTTATTAAAAATATTTTTAAAATTATTCTATTTAAATTAAATTTCTACTATAGACCTTAAACTTATTAATTAAACTAAAATTCAACTATCAACCAACTAAAATTCACCCGTCAACATAGCTACTCAAATCTTTGCCTAATGAATCCAAATAAAAAAATGTTAGGCTGTTATTCAATATATAAAAATCTTGACCAAGGAGTACCATTGCTGTTGTTCAATATATAAAAATCTTAACCAGGGAGTACCATCGTTGCAGATATTAGGGGGACATTGATACCCAAAACGGCCACTCACCCTAGACTTGGATATCAAGTAACGTCCGGTAAGCAAGACCTGGATATTTTCAACGCTGTTTGCTGGCATCTTGCAAGTGGCAACTTTTTGAGATGATAGAAAACCGATCCATACAAACGAAGAAAGAAGAAACTCAGTTCATTACTCTCACACGTCGCAATACGAAATGATAGAAAACTGTTCCATATAAACCATGAAAAGGAAAAACTCTGTTGATTATTCTCACAACTCCAATTTAGTCCGTAGTGGTCGAGATGAGCAACAATCATAACAGTGTAGGTAAAGAATGTCCAAGATTTTTGTTTCCAGGGTATATGATTCTCAAAAATGGTTTTCTGGTATGTTTTTTTCTTTTTTCCATACAATGACTTAATTCACAGTTAAGGTATGCACACTACAAATTTTTGTAAGTTTTGAAAGTCCTTTTGATTTTTATTCGCTGCTCCCTAATAACTATTTCAGGTATACAGATTATATATGGTCCATACTGTTTGTCAACTTAAGGATTGTGGCATATACTAGTCAGTTATATTCCATCGGCAGTATATCCGAGATAATGCATGTATATACCTCCATATGAATCAAATATATATAGTTTTTTTTCGTGCTGAAAAAGGAATGTGATTATAATTTTATATATAAATCATAATGTATAAAAATTTATAACAGTGTAGGTAAAGAATGTGATTATAGTTTTATATATAAATCATAATGTGATTATAGTTTTATATATAAATCATAATGTACAAAAATTTTAGAGGTTAATATTTAGAGGTAGATTAATTTTTTATTTTTATTTTTTAAAAATTTGTTAAATTTTATTTTATTTTTAAAATTAATTGTTTTTTAAATTATTTTACATCAAAAAATTTCAAAATTTTATATAAACTAATATAAAATTATTAAAAATCTAAATATTTTTACAAAATATTATCAAACATTTTACAATTTACATATTAAAAATTAATAAAATTAATCAAAAATTTTAAACTTTATAATAAATTTCCATCTTTAAAATTTTCTTTATACACAACTATCACACTTTCCATCTTTCCATTGCCCTTTCCAATCTTCATTTTCCAAAAACAATAAGCATGCTTCAATAAATCGCTGATATGCCAAGAAACTTCACATTCTTTCTATCTATTAGCACACCTTTATTATATTATTAGATGATGGTGCACGTCTCGAGAGAAAAATGTGAGTGGTCTTTATAAATTGGAAGGTCACTTCAATTTTAAAGTGCCAATAACAGTTCATGTGATATAATTGTTATGATACAATTGCTCACGTTAAAAGTAGTCATGATTGGAATTTAGCGTCATCCTTCCAATTTGTTACATAAAATGGTAATTATTTATGTATGGAGTAGGTTTGGCTTTTTTTTTGAGGAAATATATATAGAAATTGAATTTTGATGTGGTTTAAATTATGTTTTTAAATACTTAAATAAATTTATTTTTTTATTTTTTTTTATTATATTTAAGTTATGTAGATTTCATCATTTAAATTTATAACTCTCACTCACTTTTAATAAAGATTTTAAAAAATAATTAAAAAAAAAAAAAAAAAAAATAGAAACATACAAAATTTAAACTCTAGAATGTTTTAAAGGTTTAAAAAAAAAAAACAATAACAATTTCCTAAAGGTGATAATGATGTTTCACCAAAACTTAAAATATATCTAAATCAACGACTGTCTCGTCCCCATATTGTATCAGGCATAATTTATTTGCCCACATAAAAATGTGAATGGTCGCTATAAATTTGAACGTCACTTCAATTGTAAAGTGCTACTAATAGTTCATGTGATATAATTGAGATGATGCCGTTTTGATGATATAATTCAGCTATCTTTTCATTATTGGAATCTGTTAATTTGATAAATAAATTATTATGAATATTTTTAAAATTATATAAAATTAATTATTTTAAATATTTAATAAAATTAAATAAAAAAGGTAAAAACAAAATAAAATAATCGTACTATCGCTATATTCCCTATCTTATTTTTTATTTTTTTTGGGGATAAAAACTAATAATGATTCACCAAAATGTAGAATATATTTAAATTTCATTAAAATTAAAATTAAAATTAAAATTAAAACTATCCCTCCCCGTGTGCCACGATTACTTTTCTGTGTGGCTCTTATAATAGGCCTTCAAACGATATTGCATTACCTTTTCTTAGTTGTGTCTAAAATCATTTTATTGGGTGTTTGAGTTTGTTGCTCTTTCAAGTAAAAGTTATCATTCAAAACTATTGATAAATTATGAAGAATATTACAAGATTGTAAGCACAACGATCGTGAAACAACTTTGACGAAGAATGTAAGACTTTAACCCTTGTACAAACACTTTCTTTCAGTGCCCTTTTTGAGATAATCCCTTCCATTTTAGCTGAACCAATGCTAATCTTAGCACTTGAAAAGCCCATTACATATACTTAAAATTAAGTAAAGACGAGAGTGATCAAAGAAATTTTATTTTTCTCACATGTGTAAGTTTCACATGGTTTAGACGGAGCTTGCGTTCGGACATCTTTCTGGTTGTCTCTCCGACATTTTGTTGATTGGTTTAATCTTCATTAAATATAAAAGATTATTTATGATCTTGATAATTTTTTGGTTTATGCGAAAATCTGTTAAAAGATATAATCAAAATGTTTTGTATTTCCACATAAAGGTATTCATGTATCTCTAAAACTTGAATTATTTGCACTTTTAGCGGTGACTAATGTTATAAACACTTTTACTTTGCTTTGTTGTTAATCTAAAGTTAGATAGTGAATTGGATTATTTTTTTTTTAGTTCATCTAGAGCTAGTTAGTGAATTGGATTATTTGGTTAAGAGGAGTCTTGTAGTTAAAACAACTCAATGCATGTTTTAATCTTACAATTATTTAATATTAGAATTATATTTTAAATTTACTGATTTTTTCCAAAATTATTGGTAATTTTTATAATTTAATAATAATATAGTTATTAAATCTTTAAATTTTTTATAACTTTTAATAATAGTGATGTTTATATTAGATATTTAAGATTTATACTCAAAAAATGAGGATAAATATTAGAGATTTATCTAAAATATCTAGGAGTTGATGCTTTTATTATATTTATGGTGGATTTGTGTCATGGAATCTTATTGTAATTTCTTATATAAATTTTGTAATATTTTTTTATATAATTATTTTATATTATATTTTTATATTTAAAATTTGTGCATGTTTTAATGTTCAAAATATGGAAGACATTATCATACAAATTATTTTAAAGAATACAAAATAATTAAAAATGAACAAACTATGATATAAAATTAATTAATAATAATTTCAGATTTTGTAAGAACATAGTAATATAAAATTTCTTCATATATGATATAGAATTATATGATCTAAAAAATTACATATAATTATTTTCTATGTCCAAATAATTAATAGATTTAGGTTTAAGATGACATTTATTGTTTATAAGTACTTATAAAAATTAAGATAATTTTAGTAATTATAATGTTATATTCACTTATCTATTTTTTACTGACATAGATATTCATCTTTCCCAAGTGGCCCTTATTCATGTACTTATGGAGCTTCTAAAATATAGAATGTGTCATTCTAGTTTTGGATGTGAAAGGGATAATCAATTATTTTCTGCATGTTTAACTAATAATTGTGTGTTTTGTTGTGTAGGAATTAGTAGCTAGATTGGGTTCTCAATACTAAATGCCAAAACTATGATAAATTTCAACGAACAACATGGCAAAGAGTTCCTTAATAATACAATATATTTCTAACTTATCTACACCCCTAGAGTAATGAATGATATAATTATTATTACTAAAAGATAACTATGATTAAATTATAAATTGAATGAGATATTTTATTCTAATCACTAATATTATATTCATTATCTAAAAAGTCTTATAAAAAATTATTGTTGCAAGATATCATTCTCCACAAAACATTGTGTGATGGGAAGTAAAAATCTCAAACTTTAGAAAACAATTGTTACCAAATCAGTAAAGATGTTGCCAAATTCCAAATAAGCATTTCTAATAAAATTTGTTCAAAATATTAAGATAATTAGTATTTTATTTAATTTATATTAACTAATTGTTATTAATAGATTTTATTTCATCTTTTTAAAGTGTCAAAAACTCAAATTAAAAAAGAGTTATATATATAGATATATATATTCTAACTTATGTAATTTGCATGAAGTTCAAGATCAAACATAATTTACAATCATATTGTTATATAAAATAAATCCTTTATCTCATCACATTCAATAAATATCTAACTTAATTATAATTTTAAAATTAAATTATTATTCATACAATAATAATTTTTTAAAATAAAATATTTATATTATAAAAATTCAAAATACCTTAGGGGTATCGTAAGCCTCCCACTATCTTCGAGAAGACATTTGAAAATGCCATTGAAAATAACGCACAAGAAATGAAAATGTGGCCGTAATAGAATCAATTTTGAAGGTCATATGCAAAGATAAACAATAAAACAAATCATCCTCATGTAACAGGAAAGCGATCAAAGATTCTCTCTGAACATACACAATAAAACAAATCACGTAAAATCATAACTTTTAACATCACTCTACTTTGAGAATTGTTCGCGTGCACTTCATCAATTACGTAAGTTTATTAATGATTATGGATTTTGGGATCATAACAAAATTCAGTACCAAATGAGCATTATGACACAAATTTAATTTATTTAGATGAAAAAATAAATAAATTAATTAAATATTTGGCTCAAAGAGTTTATTATCTTTAAGATACTCAAAGAGTTGAAGATGAAAAGTATTTTTTTTGGATTGTCTTGTTTTTACTCACATCTTTTATCATTTCTAAAATATTTGTCACACTACTCATCTTTTTGACTTGTTAAGTCAACAAAATTATACTAGTTTAAGAAAGCTTCTCTCCCTTCTTTTTTATCATAAAAATAAAATATTAAAGAGTCTCAATTAATATCCTACTTTCTTAAAGCCCTATAAACCACATTAATCTTCATGGATGTAACAATAATTATCATCATACTGATCAACATGTTATTAGTTTAAAAGTTTACAATGACAATAATACATAATTAAAACTTTCAAAAGAGATAGACATTTGCCCAGTGATGCAAGGTTATGTTTTCTTTTTTATATGTATTAAACCACTAAAATGATTTAAGGTGGATTCAGATACAAGTTCCACATATATTTCTTTAAAAACAAACAGATAATCATATTTTAGTCAGGAGATATATCATTGGTTAATTATGTAGATTTTAAATTTATAAATCTGTTTCATTAAAATATTATAGATTAACTTATCAATATCACATGAACAACAATTATTCTATATTTGTTTATATAATAATATTTTGAATTAATTAAATTAACTAAAAAAATAGAAAAACATCTCTCTTTTGAAATTAATTTATATAGCTATTACTCACAATAACAAAAAAATATTCCATAAAATTAAATACCTACCATAAATTAAACAATTATTAAAAATTAAATTAAAATTTTAAAACTTCCTATCTCAATATAAAATTCAATAATACCTTTTCATCTACCACACTAAATATCAGCGCATCTGTAGATAAAGGTATGTGTACTATACTACAATGCAGTTGGTGCGTTTATGGAAGGCTGCATAGTCAAGGTTCCGCTGATGTCTCCTTGACTTTCTCTGTTGCCTCTGGATAGTCAAGGTCTCCTTGACTTTCTCAGTTGTCTTACTGTCTGCTACACAAATGGTCAGGATGTGCAATGGCTTCATAGTAATACAAAACTAGCCACAACCATCCTCATCAGATAACTAACTCCCCAACTCTGGCTGCCATCTCATCTACAAAAAGGAATTTGTATCGAGCAGACATCCTTCTCGGGAGGCAAAACTTAAAACCTATTCAACCTTCTGGACAAATGCACGATGATTTCTTTGATGGCTTCTCCTCGTGGATTTTTTTTCAAACTCCAGGTTGTTTTTTTAATTTTCATACGTTGCAAAGGAACTCGACCGTCCGTAATAATACAATCTATTTCCAACTTATCTGCACCGTTAGGGTATCACAGGTATAATTATTATTATGTTTAATTATTATTACTAAAACATAAGTATGGTTAAATTGTGGATTGAATAGGATATTTTATTCTAATTATTAAGATTATGAGAATTATAAAAAAAATTATAAAACAATATTGGGGAAAGATATCTTTCTTTACAAAATATTGTGAGATGGGAAATAAAAATCACAAACTTGAAAAACGATTATTACAAAACAAATAAGGATGTTACCAAATTCCAAATAAGCATTTCTCATGAAATTTGTTCAAGCTATTGAAATAATCAGATTTTTGTTTAATTTTATATTAACTATTTGTTGTTAATAGTATTTATTTTTTATTTTTAAGACATTATAAGTTTAAGTAAAAAAGAAAGTAACACATATAATTATAGTAAAGTGGTAAGTTATTCAAGTAATTTGAATAAAGTTCATCAGGTCTAGCTAGTGAATTGGATTATTTGCTTAAGAGGAGTCTTGTAGTAAAAACAACATAATGCATTTTTTAACTTCGTAAATACTGGATATTAGAATTATACTTGAAACAATGGACATATGAATAATTAATATATTTTCTTTTGGTAGGTAAGCACCCATGGGATTTGAACCAATGACCTATCCCAAGGAGTGCCTTAACAGTGCACCCATTCACTGTCAATCTAAAACCCATGGACTATGAATAATTAATATATTATTTATATTGAAATTTTAATTTATTTAATATGTTTTTTAAATTACTTTTTTATTGATATTTTTTTCAAAATTATTAGTATTTTTAAAATTTTATAGTAATATAATTATTAAATCTTTGAATATTTGGATAATTTCCATGTAATAGTGATTTTTATATTAGAAGTTTAATATTTATACCTAAAAGAACAAGAATAAATATTAATTATTTATCTAAAATATATTGATGATTTTATTATATTTAGGGTGGATTTTCTGTCGTGCAATCTTATTGTAATTTCTTATAAAAAATTTGCAATATTTTTTTTATATAATTATTTTATATTATATTTTTTATATTGAAAAATCTTATATTTTTTAATTTTCAATATAAGAAAGACGTTATCATAAAATTTATAATAAAGAATATCAAATAATTAAAGACAAACAAAATATGATATAGAATTAATGAAAATAATTTCAGATTTTATCAAGAAAATCAAATTTCTTAATATATGATATAGAATTAAATTATTAAAAAATTATATATGAAATTTTTTTATTTATAGATAATTGATAGATTTCCGAAGTGGCCCCTATTCAAGTACTTATGGAGGTTCTAAAATATATACTAAGCCTTGTGAGACTTTTTGGTTAGAATGTGTCATTCTAGTTTTGGATTTGAAAGGGATAATCAATTATTTTGTGCATGTTTACTTACATTAAATGCGAAAAAAAAAAAATTAACGATTACACTTTTATGGATGGATCATAAGCTTTTATGTAAAATTTCGTATTGGTCTATTCACAAAATACTTTGAAGCTAAAGAGTTTGTTATTTTTGGGATACTAAAAAGGTTGAAGATGAAAAAACACTTTCTCTTGGATTGCCAAAACATTTGCCACACTACCAACCTTATTGACTTGTTAAGTCAACAAAACTGTCTTGATTTAGAAAAGCTTCTCTCTCTTCTTTTTTATTATAGAAATAAAATCTTAAAAAATCTCAGTTAATATCCTATTTTCTTATGGCCCTATAGCCCTATATACCACATTGATCTTAGTGAACGTTAATAGTAATAATCATCATCCTCATCAACATGTTATTAGTTTAAAAGTTTACTATCACAATGACACATCATTAAAACTTTCAAAGCAATTTTCCCTGTAATGCAGGGTTATGCTTTAAAATGATTTGAGGTGGATTGGTATACAAGTTAAACATATATTTATTTAGAAAAACATACAATCAATTTTTAATCATAGAGATTTATCCTTGGTTAATTATGGATATTTTTAATTTATAAACGGGTTTTGTTAAAATATTATGGATTGACTTATTAACACCACATGAGCAACAACTATCTCACATTTGTTTTTATGATAAAATTTTAAATTAATCAATTTAATTTAAAAAATAGAAAATATATCTTTATCTTTTTGAGATCCATCTATATGATTATTACTGAAAATAGTAAAAAATATTCCATAAATTTAAATCCCACCATAAATTAAATAATTATTAATAATTAAATTAAACTTCTAAAAATTTATTTTAAAAAATTCCACTAAAAATTCCATCTTTTCATTATGTGTACTTTACTGCAAGGCAGCTTGTGCGTTTTTGGGAAGCCTACATAGTCAAGGTTCTGCTGATGTCTCCTTGACTTTCTCTGTTGTCTCTGCTTAGTCAAAGTTCTGTGGATGTCTCCTTGACTTTCTTAGTTGTCTTACTGTCTACTACATGAATGGTTAGCATCTGCAATGGTTTCATAAAACTACGAAACTAGCCACAACAATTCTCATCACATAACTAACTCGCCAACTCTGTGTTGGAACTACTACACACCTACATGCGGACTTTTAGTTAGAGCATGGGACTACATGCAAGATTCCTTTTGCATGATTTACTCCTTGATTTGCTCCTTCTTTAACTCCCCAACTGGTTAGTTCTTCTGCATGATTTACTCCCTAATTTGCTCCTTCTTTCACTCTGCAACTGGCTAGTTATCTCCAAAACTTGTTGTAGGTGTTGAGTCTTCTCATTGATCACCACTATGGTGCATTATCTTGGTATCTTCACCCAGTAATGCTATATCATGAGCATTGTAACCTATTTTATAATGAATCATTCTTTTCTTCTTTTGATTTTATTTCAGTGTTTTTGCTCTGCAAAGCTGTGTGTTCAACCTTTATTAGCTACATTCGTCTGTGAAAGTTTTCTAACACATTTACATGGTATCAGAGCCCACAGGTTTCTAGATAAAAGGTGCACCAGTACTTTATTTTGCAGGTATTACAGCTTGGAGATCGAAGATCACAGAAAAATGTAGTTTCCCAAAGCATCGATCCTAACACCATACAACTATCACGAATGGAAGGACCAAATGGCTCGATACCTTCGCCATAAAGGGTTGTACAGGATTACCATGGCTACAGAAGTGGAACCCACTTTAGCCATAGAGAAATCCAAGTACCTTAACCGTATGGATGAGGCCACGGATGCATATGCATGTGCATCTCTCCAGAGTTGCAGTTTCATCTATCTACCTGCAATACTCCCAATGAGATTTTGAAAAAGGTTGAAGATCTCTATGGGAAACAGGATGAGATGAAAGGACATCTTCTTGAAGTGGAACTGCTCTCATTAGATCCACGGAACTATGACAGAATTCAAGACTTCTTCACCAAATATAATGATCTATTGCTGCAACTCAAGGGTTGTGGAATTGACAAATCCAAGGAGGAGAGTCGCGAAGTTCTCTCTATTATGTCAAAGCTCGGATCGGAATACTTCGTCTTTGTGTCTACATTTCATTCAGTAAGGCTTGCAACAGGTAAATCCTACACTATGCCTTCTCTCAAAGAATTTATGGAGTCCCTTATTTTTTAGCAAGATAAACTCATTGGCATGGGGAAAGCCAAACCTCCAAAAGCACATGCACTTGCTGTGCATGATGGCAGCTACAATAAAAATCACAGATCTAATTCAAATAAGAAAAATCAGCAGCAAAAAGGCAAGGGAAAAGTGCATTCCCATCCAAAGAAGGAAGGGTACACCAAGCCCTTCAATGACTCCTCTGGCTCGAGAAATGGGAAAGGGAAGAAAGGAAACAGATGCACCTATTGCCAAAGAGGATTCCATCCAGAATCCTCTTGCATGAAGAAACAAATTGACCAAATGGCAGAAATTCTTCGGAAGCACAACCTTGGGGACCACATCCCTCAGGGCGCCAAGAAGAAAACTGAGGATTCTCCACATAGGAAAGGTAACAATTTTCATGCTTTAGTTGCAATTAATTCTTCCCCTGATGCATGGATTATAGATTCTGGTGCATCACATCATATGGCTGCTGCAAAGGAAGTCTATTCCTCTTTGGATGCATGCAAAGGACCTCCCATCCTCATGGGAGATGACTCACCTATTGAGGTCACCAGAAAAGGTAGAATGGAACTTTTACACGGAAGCTTTGAAGATGTGCTTCATGTTCCAAAACTTTCGGTAAAATTGCTTTCAGTTTACCAGATCACTCATTCCAGCACCGGAAAAAGAGTGGAATTCACTCCAGATGCAGTGAACATATATGACTTACATAGCAGCTCCAAAATTGCAACAGGTGAGGTAAACAATGGAGCCAGACTGTATACATTTTCTGAATTTATTGAATTTGAATCCTCCTTATTGCTTACACATGCTGAGGATAGTAGTAGGCTTTGGCACGAGAGGTTTGGTCACTTAAATTACAGGTATATGCAGCAGCTAAGCAAAAATGAGATGGTGGAAGGCTTGTTAAATATCAGTTTCTCCAAAGGAGTTTGTGAAGGGTGTGTCCTTGGAAAACATCCCAGAGAAAAGTTTGACACTGGCAAGACTCACAGGGCATCCTCTCCTCTAGATCTGATCCATAGTGATCTCATGGGGCCTTTTCCTCATTCTTCCATCAACAAAGCAAGGTATGTGCTTACATTTATTGATGATTTCTCACGGTATAATTGGGTGTATCTTCTCAGGAACAAATCTAAAGTTTTTGCGCACTTTGAAGATTTCAAAGCACTAGTTCAGACATAGTCAGAGAGAAAGATCAAAGCCCTTCGTACAAAAAATGAGGGGGAATATGTTAACACAGCACTTCGGAACCTTTGCCTTCAGTCTGGCATACAGTTGCAGTACACAGTTCCATACACTCCACAGCAGAACGAAGTTGCTAAGAGAAAGAACTGATCTCTCAAAGAGATGGCTTCCTGCATGTTGCATGCTAAGTCACTACCTCATAAGCTATGGGCCGAAGCACTTAATTGTGCTAACTACATCCAGAACAGATCTCCTCATAGGTCTGTCAAGGATCAGACCCCCTTTGAGGCTTGGAGCAGCACTAAACCAGAGGTCACTCACTTCCGTGTTTTTGGCTCCCGAGCATGGGCCAGGATTCCCTCTGAAAAGAGGAAATCTCTTGATCCAGAGAGCATTGAGTGCATCTTTGTTGGATACCCTAATGGTGTGAAGGGATACCAACTCCTGATTCCCTCTACGGACAAGCTAATCAGTGAGCGAAGTGTCAAATTTGAGGAAAGTATCTCGCATGCACCTCTATCACCGCATGAAGACACCTTTTATCTACCTCATGTCCGAGATGATGACTCAGTACACTCAGATGCAGATACAGAGCATGCAGATGCCGAGGTAGAGCATGTAGATGCAGAGACAGAGTCTTCAAATACAAATCTAGTGCATGCAAATGATGATCCACATCCAAGTCTAGATCGGGCTTCCAGCAGTGAATCATATTCCCCTGTCATAAAACAGATAACAAGGAGCTTACGTGAGATATATGCACAAGACAACCCAGCTGCTAGAAATGATCTTGTGGGGGATAATTCGGATCTACAGAGGACTAGCTCAGAGTTTATTGAGCCTCCTCTTGCCCTCGCTGCCACTGAACCATCGCCATCCTGGCATTGTCATTTGGTTCATTCTTCTGATCCACAGTCTTATGTTGAGGCTGTTGGGCATCCATCTTGGGAGTCTGCCATGGAGGAGGAGTATAACTCCCTCATCGAGAACCAGACCTGGGATCTGGTCCCCCTTCCTTCAAGAAGGAAACTTGTCCGATGCAAATGGGTCTACAGGACCAAGAGTGCTGCAGATGGGCAAATCACCAGATGGAAAGCGAGGCTAGTAGCTAAAGGCTTCCAACAAATGCATGGCATTGATTATGACAAGACCTTTGCTCCAGTAGCAAAGATGGATTCCATATGCCTTACACTTGCCATTGCGGCTACCCAGGGGTGGGAAGTACATCAGATGGATGTGAAGAATGCCTTTCTTCATGGAGACCTATTAGAGGAGATTTACATGGAGCAGCCACATGGGTTCATTCAGGATTCATCTTTGGTCTACAAACTGAAGAAATCTCTCTACGACCTTAAGCAGGCCCCGAGAGCTTTGTATGTGAAGATGGATTCTTTTCTCTTATCACAAAACTTTGAAAGATGTAAGTCTGATCCAAATGTTTACATGCTCAGGACACATGATTCTCTTCTTATCTTAGTTTTGTATGTGGATGATCTCCTAATCACTGGCAACTCGGCTTCATCCATTACTATAGTCAAGAGGGCCTTGCATGATAGGTTCTTGATGACGAACATGGGTCCATTACACTTCTTTCTTGGTCTTGAGATCAGTTAGGATGCCACAGGCATCAAACTCTCTTAGGCTAAGTATGCATGGGATCTCCTCTAGAGATTTCGCATGACTGACTGCAAGCCAGCACCGACTCCTTTTCTGTCTGGGGTCTGCCTTGAGGATGGAGGTGGCACTCCATTAGTTGACAACACTCTCTACCGACAGCTAGTGGGTAGCTTATTGTACCTCACCCACTCCAGACCAGATCTCTCATATGCAGTAGGGGTAGTTTCCAGATACATGCAGGAGCCGCATGAGCTACAGTGGAATGATACCAAGCGCATCCTCCGATATGTGTAGGGCACCATCACCTTCGGGATTCACTATGCAGCATGCACTGCATTGAATCTCCTTGGCTTCACAAATTCTTATTGGGTGGGAGACAGCATTGATCGCAAGTCCACCTCCGGATATTCACTTAGTCTACGATCTGGCCCTATCTGTTGGTCGAGCAAGAAGCAAGCTGCTATTGCTCTCTCTTTAGTTGAGGCCAAGTACAGAGGAGTAGTCAACATCACCATTCAGGCTCTATGGCTACAGCACTTCCTCACTGAGTTGGGCGTCTAGTTCCACCAGCCCATTGTCATTTGGTGTGACAATCAGAGCACTCTCAAATTTTGCAGGGATCCAGTACAAAGGCAGTGGACGAAGCACATAGAGATCCATATGCACTACATCACAGACTTAGTACATGATTGGGTCATTGATTTGCAGTTTTGTCCCTCAGCAGAACAAATTGTAGACATCTTCACCAAGACATTCACTGAGCAGGAGTTTCGCTCTCTATGCGATCGTCTTGGAGTGAAGGACACAGTTGCTTAGCAACTGTCTTCTCTTCCTCTTTTCTTTTGATTACATTGTATTTTGAGGGGATGTTTTCCCCCAAGGTTTTCCCTCTTTCCTCAATTTTAGTACAAGTTGCATTGTATTTTGGGTTACCTTTGGCCTTAGTTTCCTGGGCCCATTTTCTATTTTTCCCCATAGTGGTGTTCAAGGGGGGTGTTGGAACTACTACACACCTACATGCAGACTTTTAGTTAGAGCCTGGGACTACATGAAAGATTCCTTTTGCATGATTTACTCTTTGATTTGATCCTTCTTTAACTCCACAACTGGTTAGTTCTTCTGCATGATTTACTCCCTGATTTGCTCATTCTTTCACTCTGCAACTGGCTAGTTATCTCCGAAACTTGTTGTAGGTGTTGAGTCTTCTCATTGATCACCACTATGGTGCATTAGCTTGGGATCTTCACCCAGTAATGCTATATCATGAGCATTGTAACCTATTTTCTAATGAATCATTCTTTTCTTCTTTCGATTTTCTTTTAGTGTTTTTGCTCTGCAAAGCTGTGTGTTCAACCTTTACTAGCTAGATTCATCTATGCATTTTTTCTAACAGATTTACACTCTGGCTGCCAACTCATCTACAAAAATGAATTTGTATCGAGCAAACATGCTTCTCTGAAGGCAAAAGTTAAAAACTATTGAACCTTCAACCTTCTTGACAAATGCACGATGCCTTCTTTGATGGCTTCTCCTCATGGTTTTTTTTTTTTCCCTGAACTCTATGGTTGTTTTTCTAGGTTGTTCTTTTAATTCTCACAAGTTTCACAGGAACTCGAACGTAAAAACAAATCCCCTACATTTAATAATACAATCTATTTCCAACTTATATGCACCCTTAAGGGTATGAACTAGTGGAGAGGCTGGATAAGGTATACTCTAAGATCCTTACTTTTGATGCTTATTGAGTCAAGACTAAGGGTATGAAAGGTATAATAATTATTATTAAAACATAAGTATGGTTAAATTGTACATTAAATAGGATATTTTATTTTAATGGTTAAGATTAGGGATATTATCTTAAAAAAAAAAAACAAACTTATAAAACAATATTTTTGCAAGATATTTTTCTTTACAAAAATATCTTAAAATGGAAAGTAAAAATCTTAAACTTTAAAAAACAAGTAAAGATGTCAAATTCCAAGTAAGCATTTCTCATGAAATTTGTTTAAGGTATTGAAATAATTAGGACTTTGTTTAATTTTATATTACTAATTGTTGTTAATAGTATTTATTTCTTATTTTAAAGCATCACAAAGTTCAAATAAAAAAGGAAGTAACACATAAAACCATAGTAAAGTTACCACTTATTCAAGGAATTTGAATGAAGTTCAAAATGAAACTTTCTAATCATATTATTATATAGAGATAGACTTTTTAATTTACAAATAAAAACATATTATATATGAATCTAATTATAATTTTATATTAAATTGTTGATTTTTTTTTATACGTGGGAAGACTTATTATAATTCAGTTGTCAAACTAGCAATGAGGAAAACTATCTCTGGTTGTTAACTGAGAATATAGGGTGACTCATCACTATTAGCCACTGTGATGCCTCTGCTTGCTTTGGTGCCTCTTCTTCTTTCACTGGCTCTGTTCTACTGGGCTTTGTCCCCACCTATGCGCTTTTCTTTGCTACCTATGCTTATGCTCCTCTCCAGATCTTGGGCCCTTAATCTTTTCCTTTAAATGCAAAAAAAACTAACTCTTAACCCCTAAAAACACATTTAAAAAATTAAATTATTATTATTCATACCATAGCCATTTTTAAAATAAATATTTATATTATAGAAATTTAGAAAATCCTAAAAAAATTAAATTATTATTATTCATACCATAGCTATTTTTAAAATAAATATTTATATTATAGAAATTTAGAAAATCTTAGTTTGATCGTAGGCCTCCCACACCATGCTCGAGAAGGCATATTTGCGAATGCCATTGAAAATAACGCACATGAAATGAAAACGTGACCGTAATAGAATCCATTATTAAAGTCGTACGCAAAGATAGACAATAAAACAAATCATGTAAACATATGTACTATGGAAACATATGTTTATTAATGATTATGGATTTTGGTATAATGACCCACTTTAATACAAAATGAGCATTTTGATATAAATTTAATTTAATTTAATTATTTTAAGCTGTAAAAAAATATAAATGTCACACTTTTGGAGATCATAATGTGATCCATTTACAAGTTTACTAATGCCATAACATGTAATTAAAACCTTCTTAGCGATATGCCATAACATGTAATTAGAGGGACGATTGTAACTGATAAATTGATCCCATGCGCCTCATTTTTAGGTCTTCCATCTCCGCATGATCCTTTAATACCTTGACTTCAAGATGGTAAATTCTTCGTTTTTAGGCCCAAAAACAAATCTGTGTTTTGATTTTTCCGTTTCGGGATTTATGGAAGAAGTTTTACACAGATTTTAGGGACATTCTAAACAGATTTGAAAGACGTTTTGTGTAGATTTTGTGGACATGGTGATATTAATGATTAGATAATATGATATTTTTTTATTTCCATTATATTTGTATATCATTAAATTTAAATTTATTTTGAAAGTTGTAATTTAAAACGTGGATTTTATCATAGTGAATTTAAATTATGGTATAAGTTGTAATTTAAAGCATGGGTTTTGAATGATGAGTTTGATTTGGTGTTTCTATTATCTAAACCTTAATTATTGTGGAAATAATTAAATAGTAATGACCTGAATCTGGTCATATACTAAATGTTTATTTAAATTCTTATTCAATCACTTTTTAATCTAAAATATGAATCCAATTCATTTTAAAAACCACAAAACATATTAGGAAGGGAATGCCTTTTACCCTATAACATTATTATTATTATTGACCAAAAAAAAAAAATTGTTATAATGACATTTCTCTCTTATGGATACAAAGAGTTACACTTAAGTTTTCTAAAGCTAAACTACATTTTGCTCATGTATAGCTGCCAATAATAGAATGCCATTTCACCTTTTCTAACTTGTTTAATCTTTTTTTAAATTAACAAGTGTAAAAGCTATGCATAATAATATAGTATAGCTTATAATGCTTATAATGTTTATAATAATATAGTATAGCTTATAATTCTTACAAGTTTGAAGTAAATATAACATCTTCTTCTTTTATTATTATTATTAAATTTTATGGTGAATTCTAAATCTTAATAGTTTTTAATATTATTATTATATATTTGTCCCAAATTTTTAGTTTCCTAAATTTTTTTGAGATACACTCTAGTCATCCTAAAGATGTGTTCCTCATTCCCCAATGCTCTCTAGAAAACAAGTACAAAATAACTAATTTCTCTTCTCACTTAACATAAGCCTTTCTTTTATCACCAAGCACACCTACATCTATTTGGTCCCCAACACTCCGCAAACAACATGTGCAACATAACTATTTTATATTCTCACATACCACGAGTATTTCTTCTATCATGAAGCACACCTATACCTATTTGTTCATATCGACTGTTTTCTTCATTACCATTATTTTTCTTCATAAAAATAATAATAACACACTCACTCACAACACATAATAAAGCATATAGCTATCCACATCACCATGTAGGTTCCATTTTTAGTCACTACTAACTACACAATGTGCCATCGATAACCCTAATAGAAATGTACGAAATACGTCTTCATACTCATACCTCGAAGACTCTTATTATTCCTTGCCATAATTCAACAGAGACTATAGTAATTGGTGCAGTGTTGCTTATTAGTCCCTATGCACAAACTAAAAAAATGAAGCCTAAATTTTTCGCACAAATGTTATAATATTTGTTTTCACCACCCTATTGAATCTTTATAATGTTTTCTATTGGCCAATGAACAATTTGATTGCCTTATTTAGCATCTTTGTGAGGTAGAGAGGTACATACGATTTGAAAAACTTAGGACTAAAAATCATGTTGAGAGGAAATTTTATCATAGCCAAGTAATGGTATAATTACTCTAGCATTACTTGGTTAACATTAGTTGTTTGCCTCCACTCTGGTATCTTGTACTTCATCAAGTCTTGCCATGATCTCCTAAGCCCTCTGGTACACACGACTGTGGAATTGGTTAGACTAGCCAATTGGCCTCTCTTCAAATGAGACTCCCTTCACTCTATTGAAGCACTTACTCCTCCTTCCTTTCTCCAACAACTCTCCATTCCTTTCCTTGAAAAGGATAATTTCTTAGTTTTTGGTTCTTACATCAGGCCAAACGATCCCTCCGTATTGTCGAAGAACTGCATATGGTTCAAATACGGTGTTCTTCAACTAGGTCTTCATCCTATCGAAGAAGTGTCATGGAGTCCAATCCCCATCACAGGATCAAGTGGAGCTTAAGCCCAGACTCATTGGAGGAAACCATACAACTTAGGTATGGTCTTGTGAACTCAGATATTTGAACAACAAAATTCTCTGAAATGAGGGAATACATGGTCCAATGTATAGGCCATTTTTGCTTGTTGTGGGAGTTCCTTTTGATAGATTGTAAACACCAAATTCTTATTTCAAAGGCCATGGTGCCCCTCTGTCATTTTTTTTGAAAATTTCATAGAACTATCCAGGATGGGTGTTTTAACAAGCTTACCCAATGATAAAATCAAAGCAAGACTCCCTTCACTCTGTCGCAGAATTTAGTCCTTCCTTTCTTCAATAGTTCTCCATAACCTTCCTCAACAAGGGTGATTTCTTATTTTTTTTGTTTTGGCCTCAAGCCAATAGATTCCTCCTTCCTATTGTTGAAAAAATAGGGTGGAGGCCAAGCCCCATCATAGGATAAAGTGGAGCTTGCACCTGGAAAGATTGGAGGAAACCTAAAAAATATTGTATCCCTAAGTATGGGAACGAGGTATGTTCTTGTGAACCCAAATCCTTGAATGGAAAAATTCTCTGAAATGAGGGAATTCATAGTGCAATGTACATGCCATTTATGGTTTTTGTGGGAGTTCCTTTTGATAAATAATAAATGAAGGATCTACTTCTTTTCATTATGTGGACTAATTATTATTTCAAAGGCCATGATGTCCCTCTATCATTCAATTTTTTCATATTTCATAGAATCTCCAGCAAGCTAACCCACCTAGAAAATCAGAGTGAGCATCCCTTCACTCTATTGAAGTGCTTAGTACTCCTTCCTTTCTTAAGAAGTTGTCCATTCCATTCCTCGAACAGGATACTTTCATTTTTCTGGTTCAGGCTTCAAGTCAGTTGAGCCCTCCTTCCTGTTGTTGAATAATTGCGATGGAGGCCAAGCTGCATCACAAGATCTAGTAGAGCTTGCACCTAAACCAATTGGAGGAAACCACAAAAATATGGTAACCGAAAGCCCAGGAGTAGGGTATGTTCTTGTGAACCCATATCCTTGATTAAGATAATTCTCTAAAACAAGGGAATTCATGGCGCAATGTACATGCCATTTCTAGTTGTTTTGGGAGGTATTTTTGATATATGTCAAGCATATGATTTGCCTTTTCTTCATTAGCTGGTCCAATTGTTATTTCGAAGGTCATGATATCCCTCTGTCATACATCCTATGTACCATACCTACTCACAACCCTTGTTTGACTTGCATTTTGGCAGAGCATGATATTGTACTCATCCATAGAATATAGAAAAGGTGGATACTTGTGCAACTCTAATAGAAGGTGTTATTTCAATAGATGAGACATGTGGAATGATTGCAAGATTTTGTGACATGTATTTCATTTCATTTTAATTTATGTTACTTTTTATTAAATCTTTAAATTTTAATATCAACTAATATTATGTGTGTGAGCATAAGTTAAAAGCAAAGCAACATAAGGTTGCATTCATGGACCTTGCATGCAACCCAAGTGGGAACCTCACACAACCATGTTGTAAAATATGTTTTTGAGTGTGTGAGGTCTACCTTATTAGATATAAGTTGTCATTGATGGAAAATGAAAACATGGGTGCAAGCAGATTGGTCAAGGAGAAAAACAATTGGATTTCGAGTGAACTTCGACATTACTCAGATGGATAGAGCTATGAAAGAGACTTCCAGTGGTATATGCAAGTCAAAAAATTCCTCCCTAGATCAAAATTTATTGTAGGTCAAAGCTCAAGGGTTAAAAGGTCAAAGTTGTAGAGCTAAAGTTAGTGATATTTTACTAGTTGATGATAGTTTTGCATTTGGACAAACATGTGGTTCCCTTAGTAGACTAGCTTGCGAAGAAGGACATGTAAACCTTGTGGAAGTTCGAAGGAAGATGAACGTCATGCCTCCCCTCCTATTCATCGTAAAAATTACATTAGCCCATGCACACCTAAAGGTTAACAAAAGTGGGGGTCTGCTATTGTTTGTATTTCCAAACAACTGATCAGAAGATGTACGATCCTCATTATAGTGGATCCCCTCCTCATTTTACCACCAAACTAGACAAGGGGTGTCTGCAAAAACAACGTTAGTAACTAGATTGACACGGCATGATAAGGAACTGGGAGGACATGGCCGAGTGACTAAGTAGAGGAGAAAGTATTGATTGGTGGAAGCCAACAAATGGGGAGGGCCCACTTAATAGCTCAACTCAGAATTTTTTGCTTCAGAGATCCAAAGGTAGGAGTGAAAGAAAGTCTCACGGATATGGGAGCTACTGTAAGGTGGCAAGATGAATTGGCATAATGAAGCAATTAGAGGCAGTGCAAGAGGTGAGCACATAAAACAATTCACCCCGAAGGAAATGAAATAACAAAGGAATTTAATCGAAAATACAAGGTTGGGACTCTAGTTCCACCATATGTTGACATGTACTTTTGGCCATATGGACAAATCAAAAGATGACACATGGCACACCTTTATTGGCTAATGGAGGTGACGAGGAGATGTAATGGCATGATGATGTCAACATAATGTGGATCTAAATAGGGTCTGACAGATCACATGAAAATTTGGCATTTCGAGGTATCCAAGTGGGCCAAAAATCGATGGCACATGACACCACTCAGTTAGTGACATACGACAGCCTTGCAAAGGTCACATATATGCTGGAAGAAACATCATCGCAATAACTTAGTTATTGGTCCAAGTGTGCAAGGTGAGGTACCATAGGGACATGTCAACCTCGACACCACAGTTAGGGACTGTGGAAGTATTTTAGCAAGTAGCATGGAGATTCTTTGGGTTGAAAAGTCGTTGAGACAAACTAGACTATATATGTCATATAGAGCATGGTGGGTTCTCATAGGACACATCATCCTAGAGGATCGACTCCTGAAGAATACAAATGTGCTTCATTGATTTTAGCTAAGGATAAAGGGATGGGGGCTAAAGGTTATGCACCATGAACTGGTCTTGTGTACGTGGTGTGACCACAAGAATGGAAGGTTTAGAGTTGATGGTTAAAGCCCTTAGGGAAATAATGTAGAAGGACCTAGTGAATGTTTGTAGTGTAAAGTGCTCATGCCTAAAATAGTTCTAGACTCTTGATTTAAGTCCTTGTGGGCCTATGCTAAGGACCTAAGACATAACCATATTGATAGGTTCAGGGGGCTTCATTGACGAAGCAATACCATATCATGTGCATTCTTATTGGGGTATAAAAAATAAAAAAAAGCCTAAAACAATATATTGACTATATAATAAGGGATAAGATGAGTTTTATATGTTATATAAAAATATATATATTATAAGATAATTTTTATATCAAATATTGGCAAAGCGAGAGGCCAAAAATAGGCAGAGTATTGGGGCCCATGGGAGAGAGCAAAATCCCCGTTCGAAACCTTTGAAACCAATGTTCGCAAACTTCTGCAATCTCTATTCACGACCTTTGTTTGTAACCTTCTGCAACCAATATTTTCAACCTCATGCAACCTCTATTTTTCTAAGAGGGAGCACATGGAACCTCTATTCTATTAGGAAAATGTAGGAAACATTCACTTGTTTGTAAACTAATGGGTTCTAGTTTCAAGTTCAGGGCCTATCTTATCTTAAAGTCACGTAAAGTTGAATTGATGTTCCCTGGTGATTTATCACAAGTAAAAAATCATTGGGGAAACATCTCCGGTCATAATGGGAAAGTGGGTCCTTGGAGTTAGGCTTGAACTCTACAAACGACTTGCTTAAACTTGGAAAAAAAACTTCATATTCTTTTGGAAAAATGTAGTATCTTTTAACATGAAACATTTCTTCAAAAATAATAACATGAAACAATTTACCAAAAATGTCTTCTGTTAATATATCTACAATGATAAAAAGCCCCTTTTTTCGCTATTTTCTGTGATTTCTATTTAGTTCTAGGTATCCCTTGGAAAAACCCCTATAAGAGGCAAAATGAAGTTGCAACATCAGGATAGATCTTTGATGTTATGTATGTGCATATTGTTGACTTTGTGTAGAAATTGTTGAAGTCATAAAGAGGCTGGTGAAGATGGATGTGGAGTTAACTATAGAAGAAAGGAATTTAGTCTTTGTTTAGTATAAAAATGTGATTGAGGCTTGGTAAGCATCGTGGAGAATAATGTTTTCCATTGAGTAGGAGGAGGAAGCGAAGGGAAATGATCACAATGTGAAGTGTATCAAAGAGTATAGACATAAAGTTGGAGAAAAGTATTATGATATTTTCCATGATATTATGACCATCATTGAAGAACACCTCATTCCTTCCTCTAATTTTGGGGAATCCACTATTTTTTACTATAAAGTGTACTTTTTCTTATATTGACCTGTGAAATCTTTGTTCGACATGGATATTAAGCTTTTGGGTTTTCTTATTTTTGAGGTTATGGATGTTGGGTTTTTGTTTTTACATAGGAAGGATAGTACTACCATTATCTCGTTGAATTCAAAACATGAAATGAAAGAAAAGAGGCCACCGACTAATCCTTGAAAGTTTACCAGGTAGAAATCTGAACTTAAAATTTGATGTATTATAAATTTTAACTATTGAAGGGTTCAATAGTATAACTGAAAGATAAGGAAATGTTTAAATTTATCAGTGATCTACTTGGCAAGAGGATTTTGTTTTCAAAAGGGTACATCATGTGGTGAAGTTTATTTTTATGGTGGCTTTCTGAGAATTTGAACTGAAATTGTAGATCCAGGGAATTATCTATTTCTCCACTAAGGCCATTTTGTTTTAAGGATTTCTAGTGGAAGGAATGATTTAGGTCCTAGTAATTTCTTTTGTTAGCTTGATTATAATTGGGTAGTCATTAATTTCTTTGCCAATGGAAAGTTGGTTTAACTTTAATTTTTTCACCATATTGTATTTATACCAGAGACTGTGAACTGCATACTAACTATTGAAGTACCATTAGGAATTTCTATGCAAAATGTGAAAATTGATAAGTGGGATTGTGTTCCCCTTATAAAAAAAAGTTGATATATGGGTTAACAATCATGCAACAATACTCTTTTAATTCACTTGATGCACCATAATTAGAAGAATTGACATCACTAGAAGAGTGTGAATTTCATGCTCACTATTGGAGACCTTTTTATTGATCAAATCATGGGGAGATTCTATGAAACATGTGAAAAGTGATAGGTCGGATTTTTTTACTTTCTAAATAAAATTGATATATGGGTAAGAAGCATGTGACAATGGTCTTTTAATTTTCTTGAAGCTCTACCAGTCCTCCGTGAATGGCGGTAGTTGGAATGCAATGGTTTTCATTGGTTTTGATTATGCTTTTATTAGATATTTAAAAACTGAATCTAACACAATTGTTCTTCTTGAATATTATATTATAACCAGGTAAATATAATGGTTAATGGGTTCGCTCTTTGTTAGTTTCTTCCAATGATTTATTGGTTTGATTAATCTAGCTTAAATGGTGTTGCAGTGTATTTCTTGTTTTTTATTTTTGAATTTCATGTTTCACTATTCCTTGAGGGTTATATCAAATAGAAAATAAAGTCACTCTCATAGGTTTCCTTAAAGGTGCATAGACAAAACTTAGAATATAGCATATAGAATCGATTAAATCCAGTCTTTTTGTCCTTCCTGAGAATTATTTTAGCATGTTAGCAAGACTTAGCTCATTTAACTTCACTTGTTGTTTTAAGTGGTCCATATGTTGTAATTTTCCTGACTGCAATAATGTAGGAGATAAGCTTAAATTGTGTTAGTTGTTAATGAAGATTATCCTAGATTTCATCAAGTACTCATATCAGATTACTGATTAATTTTGAACACATGTAATACATTGTTTTCTTCAAGGGTATCATGTAAAATTTTAACTTACTTCTCCTAGAGTATTACCTTTCATGCTTGGCCTCGTAAAGTTAACTTCTATTACTAGAATTGTCCACTAGTTTGAATTAAATTTGGATATGTTACAGAGAATGCTTGGATAAGGTCTGGTGGTACTTATTGGTTACTTTTATTACAAGTGTCTAAAAAGTATCAAGCAAATTAATATGGTAAGTTTGCTACTTTGTAGTTATATATAATGGTAGTTATATCAATGTTTTTCCTACTGTGAAGGTGTGGCATGGAATACAGGGTTCTCGAACGTGCATCTTATTTACATGGATTCTTAAGTTCACATGGTTGAGGAAGGTTCCAATGCATTTTTATATTCAACATTGGACCCGAGTGAGTCTAAAGTAGGATTATGTGAAAGTCCCCATGTGTTTTCTATTTTTGCCTCTCTTCTAGATAGAGTTGTACAAAGTAATGAAAAGTTACTGGAGGCTACTAAGAAGCAAGAAAAAATAATAGTTTTTCTTGTCCTACGAGCACCCAACTTAAGCATTCAAAGTTACATTGGTAGAATTTTCAAGTACTCAAACTACAACCCATCATGATTACTCTTTGTTATGTGTACATTGATATATTCATCCATCAACAACTAGATGTTCCTACCACCTCCTTGAATGTTAACCTTCTTTTGGTCACAAGTGTAATGGTTGCAACAAAGTTGGTTGATGATGCATAAGTGTGGGTTTAAATTAAATGTTGTTTGGGATGTAATCACAAATAATTTATATCCTTTTGCTGCATTGAATGCTCATAATTATTTCAACTTTTTAACATTTACTTTGTAGGATCTTATATCTCATTTACATTTCATTTCCTTTTACTGTTTAATTAATCATTTTATGTAATTTACTCAAGTTTCTGCCCTTCAACGAAAGTGAAAAAATGATCTTTGTTATGAGATAAATTATCCATTCTATTTTGTTCTTGTTGCTTCTTTATATCCTTTTTTTCTGTTGAACTTGTAGATTATTTGACAATGCCTATTATGAAAAATTTGGGGGCATAAGAACATTGGAAATGAATAGATTGGAAATTGAATTTTTATTTAATATGGAATTCAAATTGAAAGTAATAGTCAGTACATTTGAAAGGTATTTCTTGAAGTTAGAGAAAGAAGTTTTTGGTGGTTGTGGCTACCAAATTGAGCAACCTCTCTATTTTTTTTGTTGTCGCAATGGATTAAATAATAAATAGGAAACACATAGACAATCAGTGGTGCCAAGGTTCACCTATGGTGCTGTATAGGGAGAAACTTCCCTGTAGTCAAGAATATTAGTGTTGGTTGAGGAGAAGCTGCCCTTGAGGAACTATTCCGATAACTTTCTACAAGGCTTTAATTTCCATTCACTCTATTAGTTTATTTACAATTTAACTACTTTACTTCAATTTTTGTTTGTATCTATGCATTAGGCTATTGAGTGAAAACTAGTG
This sequence comes from Pinus tabuliformis, assembly GCA_031772625.1. Lineage (NCBI taxonomy): Eukaryota > Viridiplantae > Streptophyta > Pinopsida > Pinales > Pinaceae > Pinus > Pinus tabuliformis. The sequence continues at coordinate 374,519,665 of CM062818.1, forward strand.
TAGTTGTCCTTGTTAAGAAGTCTTTAGTTTCCTTGCTATAATATTGATGGTACTTTCGATTAAAGTACTTGGGTCCAAAGAGTTTGGGCAGAGTAGTCATTTATTACAATTTACAATGCATTACTGCAGACAACTTCAAGTATTGCAGAGTCAAATTTATCGCCAATTCATCTAATCAGGCTTGGATTGGCCTTGAACTTCTCTCTTTTCTACTATAAAATATTAAATTCACTTGAAAGGTATGCATGTTTCCCTTTTTTCACAGATATGAAAAGTAGGCTTAGGTAGCCCAGTGCATTTAGAAATTTTTAGGAGTATATGCCAAATTTTCTATGACCTTTTTTCACATATATTATGTGTGTTCTAAGGCTTCTCATCTGGCCTAGCAAGCTTTTAATGAAGCTATTCCATAACATGACACCTTGATTGAAGGGTCATTCAAAGATAACACTTTAATCATGCAACTCTTGAGGGATAATCTCACTTTGTGGACATATGATCACTTGGAAGATGGAGGTAGGATTGAGTTTGTTATTAATTTCTCCATGTTTTGTATGGATAAGCATTAGATAATTTAGTTGACTGCATTGATCATAAATATATATGTTTGTTGCCAAACGTCTATCAGATAACATTTGTTTAATATTATTCCATAGTGAGGCAACCCTAAAAATGGTCTTAATATCAGTTTGGCCCATGTCCTATAAGACACAATCTCAAAGATTTTGTATGTTTTCTGTACTCCTTGGTACTTTGTCTTTCACAAATATTGTTACCTTCTCAAAAAATGACCTCGGATTCTTTTTGCCAAAACAACTAAAATTCATGTTAAGGAGCTTTTTGGATTATCAAAAGTCACATCACAACTTACTTTCCATATAAGAGAGTAGTGCATTTAAGAAAAGACTAGAACAACCAAGTTAGCTTCCTATGCAACTGAGAGTTGCTGCAATTAGCTTCTCTCCAATGAAAATAGCTAGAGAAGACATTGTGAAAACCACCAACTGATATGAGACCACAAACTTTATCAAAAATTCATTGTTCCAAATTATGTGCTTTAAATTCTCTCCTCTCCACAATGCACAGAGAACCCATTGCCGATACCAATTCTAGGAAGTCTATACCTTCCAGATACTCCTGGAATTGGTTCTCATCATCGAAGTATTTTAAGATTAAAATATTTAGTGTCGAGAAGATAGTATTTAGGCTTTTTTTTGCAACCATGAGCATTCATCATTATAACAAGTGTCATAAACATCTCAATTTTATCATGAAAAATTTGTGAAAACACGATTTTGTAGCCTTGCTTATGTTTGCCATTTTTACCGATATTTTGGTGGAATCTTAATTTTGCTGATGTTTGTTGATTTTTACAGATATTTTGTATTTTTATGATTTTCTGGTTTTTTGGAGCCTTGCTGATTTTATCCTGATGTCGATCTTTGCAACATTGATTATAACTGACCATCTAGAATTAAATGTTATAATGATACTAATGCGCTTGGGGTTCGAATGACAGTATATCATATGAGAGGGAAACATTGATTATAACTAACCATATGGAATTAAATGTTGTAATTATACCACTTCGTCTGGGCTTCGAATGACAATATGGCATATGAGAGTTAAATTATAAGATAAATTCATCATCATGCCACACTTCAAAGTCTGTTTCTCCAAACTTACTCAAAGTGTATGATGTCTACCTTAACTTTGTCATGAGTGTCAATCATTTTGATTATTTCTAGGTAATTAGTCTTCTACTTCTTACTATGTATCAGATTCCTGGAAATATCATCCCATGCAAACTAATCAATCTGATCTAGGCCTCATAGTTCGTTCCATTTACAATGTCCTTTAATTAAGAGGAAGTTGTTATCTAACTTTATAAGTGATCGAGGAGAGCCATAAGTAATCTAAGAACATTAGATATTTCTACTGCTAAAATTCAATCCAACATTAAATTGTCATAGAGTCCAACTCATATGAAAAGTTATGATTGGCCAAGAATCAAAATTTTGTAATTCTCTTTAGAAGAGAACCCTGAACTCTAAGTGTTATCCATTAAATAAATGTAGCCCTAGTACTAAAAATATTCATGGGAAAAATAATATGACATCTGATTCCATTTTCCATGCAAAATTTCCAGTTATGGTCCTAACCACTTTGTTGTTGAAGTAGAAGCCCTGGGTGCTAACATCTAATAGACCAAGATTTTCATGTTCTTTATCCAGTTTATATATCTTCCAAGAAATATTAGGTAAGAATTTCCACCTTCCTGGTATGTGCCATGTATTATTCTGAAGGACCTTCTCAAGCTTGTACTACTTTGAGTCATTGGGGAATCAGTGGGAGGAGTAATGCACATGACTAATTGTGAGGATGTGGGAATGCATGTTGTTCTTTCTAGCTAATGAAAACTCCCTATTTTATCACCTTGGAATATTAATCTCAATTTTATCAATCATCCACTCTCACATTAAGTGGCTAGAAAGTAAAATTCATTGCATTTCTTCCACACACAAAAAAAAATCAACACAAACAAGTCTCCAAGCATATTGAAACTCTAAGACCCAAGGAAGATAATCTCCTAATTAGGAAGCCTTCCAAGAAATGGAAGTTGAGAGGCTATTGGCTACACAGGGAGTTTGCTTAGAGCCATGTAGACTTGGCTAAGAGACAAAATGAAAAAGGACATTTTAAGGTTTCAACTTGCCTATGGTGAGGAACACATAGATTTTGAACTCAATGAGTCCAAGGTAAGGGAGTCTTATATCTTTAGATAGACCCACCTTCGACTAATGACCAAATGAACAAATATTTCTTGGGCTCTAATGCTAGCTTCCACATGCATCATAGTAAGAAGTGTCAATTCTTTCACTTGGATCTTAGGTGCTAGATACTATTAAGATGCCTATTAAGAATTGGCCTCGTGCAAATCCTATTGTAGTTGTTGACATGCTTGTATTTGGAAAAGTTTTGGATTTGTCCCACTCATTGAAATATTAAAATAATCAGTTCTTTGTTTAACTTATCAATAGTATTTATTTCAGATTTTAAAAAAATGGTATCTAATATAATGCAGTGGGAAAATTGCTTAATACTTAAATTCAAAAGTATTTATTTCATCTTTCTAAAGTATCACAAATTCAAATTAAAAAGAGATATATATGTCTCTAGTAACTTTTTCATGTACAAAATTTTTAAAAATCTTAGTTGGATCATAAGCCTCCCACTATCTTCGAGAAGGCATATTTGAAAATGCCATTGAAAGTAACGCACACCAAATGAAAATGTGGCTGTAATAGAATCCATTATGAAAGTCATACGCAAAGATAAACAATAAAACAAATCATCTGACCAAAGCGACCAAAGATTCTCTCTGAACATAGACAATAAAACAAATCATGTAAAATCATGACTTTTAAGGTCACTCTATTTTGAGAATTAAGTACCAAATGAGCATTTTGACACCAATTTATTATTAATAATAATAAATTAATGATTATATTTCTATGAATTATAAGTGTTTAAGTAAAATTCGGTATTAGTTTATTTACGAAATATTTTGGCCCTAAAGAGTTTGTCATTTTTGGGATACTAAGGGGGCTTTTAATTTCCAAAACATTTGCAATCTTTTCTCATTTCTATAACATTTTTCACACTATCAACATTCTTGACTTTTTAAGGCAACAAAACTGTACTGATTTAGGAAAGCTTCTCTACGTTCTTTTTTATCATAAAAATAAAATATTAAAAAATCTCAATTAATATCTTATTTTCTTAAGATCTTATAGACCACATTGATCTTAGTGAATGTTAATAATAATCATCATAATCCTCATCAACGTGTTATTAGTTTAAAAATTTACTATGATAGTGACACATAATTAAAACTTTCAAAGCAATTTTCCACTTGATGCAAGATTATGTTCTAAAATAATTTAAAATAAATTAATATACAAGTTAAAAATATATTTATTTTAAAAAACATATAATCATATTTTTAACAAAAAAGATTTATCCTTGATTAATTATGGAGATCTTTAATTTATAAACTGATTTTTGTTAAAATATCATGAATTAACTTATCAAAACCACATGAACAACGACTATCCCAAATTTATTTATATTATAATCTTTTAAATTAATCCATTTAAATAAAATAATAAAAAAATATTTCTCTTTTACAATTATTATTAAAAATAATAAAAAATATTACCTAAAATTAAATTCCTACGGTAAACTAAATAATAACTAAATTAAAATTATAAAACTTTATATCACAATATAAATCCCTTATTTTAAAGGATTTCGCAGTACTGGAGATTGCAAATTGCACCTTTTCATATTAGCACATCTGCAGATGAAGGTTTGTGTACTTTACCACAAGGCAGCTCCTGCATTTTTAGGAGGCCTGCATTGTCACGCCCCTACACTTGCGGTAGTCTTCCAACCGCTTATAGCGAGGTGCGGCACCACCGATCGCTTTCTTTTCACCAATACTAACCTTTGTGTACTACGCCTAATTCACTTGTCCTTACTTAGTTTGTGTTTCGCAACCAAGTAAAATGCAATTATCCTTTATACTTAATGAAGCCCATACTCATTCATTATCCATAGCAATTATAACAACATAGGCCACCAGCCTTTACAAAGTGTATGTGCACGTCTTGCACAAGAGTGGGTGCTCCCATGAGTCACTGAGACACTCTACCAAAACCCAGCACAATCTGCACTTTAGAACGGCCCCTTAGGCGCACCTTGTCCACCCTACAACCGGCCTTTACCACAACCCAACCTGCGCACTAGAACTACGCATGAGTTATGCGCATCCACAAGAGGAATGCCCACTTTATCTCTACTCCTCCTTAGAAGTGCGAGCTCCTTTGTGCGAGTTGCTTGCCTCCAAATGAACCTGCGCCTTGGCTAATATATACACATGCCTCCATAGGTGGTGGCCCTCAAGCCGACCCCTAAACATGGTGTAATACGCCCCCAAGTGTGCGCACATGTAGTCAGCCTTGCCATCGTGCAAAGCTTCTCCAAGCCAAGGTATAAACTCCTTGCCTCCACGCATTTTTCCACTAAGTGTCACAACGCTCCAAGTATCGTCGCATTGCTTTTGTCGCATTTCTTCCGCAGCTCCGTCGTGTCGTGCGCCCGCGCGCCCGTCGTGCACGCCGACTCGCCCGCGTTCATGCCGGGAGACCTTACATTCTCCTCCACCTAAAATCGTTGTCGTCCTCGACAACATACCATCCACCAAAATCATCATCATCCATGATGTCAACTCCTCCACATAAGGCAAACATCCTTGCAACATATGTAGAACTCCATCTCCATCATGTCTCACCTCAATGACTAGCTGCCACCAAGATAACCATACCAAGGTATACACCTCTACGGTATGTCCTCCATCAGATGTCATCTCGATCCATGATCATTGACTCCTCTGCCACAATCTCTACTGCAACATCTCCTGTCGACCTCATCATGTGTCCCTATGTGAACCTCTGTCATGATACTCCAACAAACTGCTAACACATCTCTGCACACTTCGCGACCCCATGTCTGAACTAGTTGGGTAGCTAATCCAACTGTCATGCTCAAATCGTGAGAGTGAACATCCTCATGCCGTCATCCGTTGTTCCTCAAACATCTGCCACATCCTTGACTCCTCAAGAATCTATCTCCATAATCCATGGTCAGGTCCATGGAAACTCCATCCATCTGCAACATGCCATGATGCTTGATGCCAAGCCATCCCTGCACCACCAGTCATACCTGCTCCATATGTCTAAGGGACTCACTGCCATGAGCAGCTAACAATGAGCCCCATCTTCTTCATCCATCTAAGAAGATGTAGAGGGAGTAGAGCCTGAAGGCTCTCCCTCACTAATCAACTCAATCCATCTATCAAGATCCTCAATCTCCATCCTTTGTAGATAGGCAACTCGGTATTCCTTCTGGACATCTAGCCTCACATATACCTCCTCATCATCATCATCATCCTCCACCAACTCTAGCCTTCTTGACAAATCCAAGATGCTATCTGAAAGTGATCTAATGACCAATGACTGCTCGGTAAGCTTTGCCTCAATAGTAGACAATCGCTTATTCACCTTTTCCTTATCCTCCATTTGCATCACTCCCAATTTACAATCAGGCCTTGTCACACCAATGGTTGGCACACCAATGGGTACATCTTCCCTTCCATCATAAATGTAGAGCTTCTTCAAATGTGGAACAATCATAGCATCAAATTGTTTCATAAATTCCATCCCCAATACAGCCTCATAGTCATCAATCCGCACTATAGTGAAGTCCACCTTCCCGGTCCATTCACCAAGTGTAGTGTCCACCCTCTCAGCTATACCAAGAATCTCAATAGGAGGAGAATTCACTGTCTTCATTTGTGCCTTTGCTGGTACAAATTTCAGCCCAATCCTTCTCGCAGTATCTTCACCCATGAAGTTGTGAGAAGCCCCACTATCCACCATAGTGAGTACATCAGCACCTCCAACCTTCATCTGAACATACTCCAATCTGTTCCTCTTAGGATCCCTCCTAGAGACCACCTCCGTAGTGGCAGAAGCACCAAGTATCTGCATCATCCCCACAGAAGCACTTTCATTCTTCACATCAGATTGTGCAATAGCAGCCACCTTTGGTTTAGAAGGACAATTCTTCACCGTGTGTGGTCCAGCACATATCCAACACTTCAAGGCTTTCTTCGTCTTCGAGTTATCATCTAATTTCGAAGCATCTCCTTCTTCTTATCTTTCGGTTTATCGGACTTCTTCTTCTTATCATCAGAAGTCTCATCATAATGCTCCACCAACCTGTCAACAGCAGCAAAAGCTTCCTCAAGTGTCCTAATCTTCTACCTCTTCACTTCATTGTGTGCCCAAGGCTTCAATCCAATAATGAAGTTGAACACCTTGTCCCTCTCCGCCATGTCAGGATGTTCCAGAGCTGCACTTGCAAACCCCCGTTGATACGCTTGTAGGCTTCTGGTCTGCTTTATGTACTTAATCTTCGTCCTTGCTTCCCATGTTTCATATTGAGGACTAAAATGAGTCTGCAAAGCCTTCTTCATGTCATCCCACGAAGTGATGTCATCACCACTACCATTGGCAATCTGATCCAACCCCCTTCACCACCACATCTTAGCATCCTTTGTTAAGAACTGAGCAGCTACCTTGACCTTTGTCTTATCATCAGATATACCTAATCGTTCCAAGTATTGCTCCATGTCCCATATAAAGTTACCAAGAGTCTTTGCATTCCTTGTGCCATCATAAGATTCTGGTTCCTTGACCTTTACATGAGGCACTCCTCCATCTGAGTTATGCCTCATGGCCTTCTTCAACACCGCTATCTCATCCTTGGCTTCGTCAAGAGTTTTCTTCAAGTTCACGATCTCTGCAAGACCCTGATCCCTTGCTTCTTCAACCTTCTTGACCCTTACTTCGAGTTGTGTACACATAAGATCAGTGTACTCATACTGTGTCCGGAGTTCATCATGTTGTGTTCGGAGTTCATCGAGCTCTTCCTTTGTCTTCAAGTTGGCCTCTTGTTCTTTAGCAAACAAGTCCATCTTCTTATCCCAAGAAGTCTCCATATCCTCCATCTTTTCCAACACCTTTTCAATGAACCCAATAGTAGTATCCTTCATAACGTGACTAGACCCAGCCTGAGATTCGACTGCCATTTCTAACAGCTTCTTTCTCCTTTGCAATCTAGTTTCGACCATTCAATAGCTTCACCAAGTCACCTGCAATTAGAACCAACCCTTGTTCCACTTGTGTGAAACGATTTCCTTCACCTGCAAGTACCTGTCACGAGCAACCCTGCTCAACAACTCTAGACCGAGCTCTGATACCACTTGTCATGCCCCTACACTTGTGGTAGTCTTCCAACTGCTTATAGCGAGGTGTGGCACCACCGAACGCTTTCTTTTCACCAATACTAACCTTCGTGGACTACGCCTAATTCACATGTCCTTACTTAGTTTGTGTTTCGCAACCAAGTAAAATGCAATTATCCTTTATACTTAATGAAGCCCATACTCATTCATTATCCATAGCAATTATAACAAGATCATCAACAATTGCAACAAGTATAAAGGGGAGGGGCAACTCCCGAACAAGTCTGCCCGACAATATATTATAATCAGTTTTTCTTCAATAATACAATACAAGTAATGCTTGGCAGACTCCAAGCCAATACTTAGAATATTTTACAACATAGGCCACCAGCCTTTACAAAGTGTATGTGCACGTCTTGCACAAGAGTGGGTGCTCCCACGAGTCACCGAGACACTCTACCAAAACCCGGCACAATCTGCACTTTAGAACGGCCCCTTGGGCGCACCTCATCCACCCTACAACCGGCCTTTACCACAACCCAACCTGCGCACTAGAACTGCGCATGAGTTATGCGCATCCACAAGAGGAATGCGCACTTTACCTCTGCTCCTCCTTAGAAGTGCGAGCTCCCTTGTGCGAGTTGCTTGCCTCCAAATGAACCTGCACCTTGGCTAATATATACACATGCCTCCATAGGTGGTGGCGCTCAAGCCGACCCCTAAACATGGTGTAATACACCCCCAAGTGTGCACACATGTAGTTGGCCTTGCCATCGTGCAAAGCTTCTCCAAGCCAAGGTATAAACTCCTTGCCTCCACACATTTTCCCATTAAGTGTCACAACACTCCAAGTATCGTCACATTGCTTTTTTCGCATTTCTTCCGCAGCTCGGTCGTGTCATGTGCCCACCGTGTGCCCGCGCCCGCCCGCGCGCCCGTCGTGCATGCCGATTCGCCCGCGTTCATGCCCGAAGACCTTACATGCATAGTCAAGGTTCGGCTGATGTCTCCTTGACTTTCTCTGTTGTTTCTGCATAGTTAAGGTTCTGCAGATCTCCTTGGCTTTCTCAGTTGTCTTACTGTCTGCTACAGGAATGGTCAGGATCTACAATGGCTTCATAAAAGTACAAAACTAGTGACAACAATGTTCATCACATAACTAACTCACCAATCCCATCAACAAAAAGAATTTGTATCGAGCAGACATGCTTCTCTCAAGGAAAAAGTTAAAACGTATTGAACCTTCTAGACATATACACGATCCTTTCTTTGATGGCTTCTCATGGTTTTTTTTTTTTTTTTCTAAACTCTAGGTTGTTTTTTCAATTCTCATAGGTTGCACAGGAACTCCACTGTAAAATCTAGTACATTTAATAATACAATCTACTTCCAACTTATCTGCACCCTTAGGGTATGAAAGTATAATTACTATTACTAAAACATAAGTATGGTTAAATTTTAGATTGAATAGGAAATTTTATTCTAATGATTAAGATTATGCGCATTATCCTTAAAAAAACTTATAAAACAATATTGTTGCAAGACATGTTTCTATACAAAACAAAACATCATGAGATGGGAAATAAAAATCTCAAACTTACAAAAAAAAATTAAGGATGTTTCCAAATTCCAATTTAATAAAAAATAAGGTATTAAAATAATCAACACTTTGTTTAATTTTATATTAATTAATTGTTGTTAATAGTATTTATTTCTCATTTTTAAAGCCATACAAGTTCAAATAAAAAAGAAGTAATAGATAGAACTGTCTGGCATTTGAGGGTTTTGTTGTTCTGTTGGTAGGGATCGGGGTTTTTACCCTTAACTCGATGCCCTTGGTTTTTAGAGAGTAGCTTTTACTTGGTCCACGGGCCCACGTGGACAGTTGTATTTTATGTAAATTATTTTCCGAATTAATGATAATGAAGGTACAACTCTTGCTTTAGCAAAAAAAGTTACTAATTATACAAGGAATTTGAATAAAGTTCAAAATGAAACTTTGTAATCATATTAATATATAGAGATGGATTTTTTATCTTACAAATAAAAAATCTCATACATTAATTTAATTATAATTATAATTTTTTTTTTCAAAGGTGGGAAAATTTATCATAATTCAGTTGTCAAACCAGCCTTGAGGATAACCATCCCTATCTTTTAGCTCGAATGCAAGCTCACTCATTACCCTTGTTCAAGGAAAATCACATCCACCTAGAATAACTCGCTGGTAGTCCTGCCAAATGCCTCTAGGTGTTAGGCTTGCCAAGAGTGATGAGCTCTTAGCCAAACAAAATTTGTTTTAAGGAAATTAAATTATTAGTATTCGTACCATAACCATTTTTAAAATAAATATTTATATTACAAAAATTTAGAAAATCTTAGTTTCATCGTAGGCCTCCCACCATCTTCGAGAAGACATATTTTATAATTCCATTGAAAACAATGGAAACTGCATAAGCGGTAGTCCCTGATGACATGCCCAAGTTATAACATCATATACGAAGCAACATAAGAAAGATACTTCAATGCCATCCAAATTACATAGAGGCAACAAAAACAAAGTTTCCTTCCTGATGCAAGTGATCGGGCCCATTGTTGTGACCCATGCCATGGTAGATTGATCAAGGGGCTTATGTATGATCTTCATTTCAACATTGAAGGATATGGACTTGTTTCTTGTCTGTACCATTAATTTACCTTCCTCTGCTTGAGGCCGATTTTCTGAAGCTTAGTATGATTTTGAAACAACTGTAAAAAAGTAAAGTGATGAATAAAGAGAATGAATTGCAAGGAAATATATTATATATTACTCACAGTCAAGCTTGGAAATCAAGTTAGGAAGGTATAAAACAAAGTCAAGGTGGATCAAACATAACCGAACGAATAAATTAATAAAAAGCGTCAGAGGAGGTACTTATCTTTCAAGCTTCCTATAATATTTGGGTTACACGTGTAATGCATGGAAAATATGAGTGTATGTACAAATATTGAATCGTTATTTTTTATGAGTATTTTTTAAATGAATTAAACGTATAATATGAAATAACATGCAAATCAAATAATAGAACACTTGGCACCATGCATGCATTCTTGTTGGATATGAGCTCATAGCGAGGATGTTTTCCAGCCCCTCACCTTGATTAGGTGATATGAGATGATAGCAACAATGACCAAGGTTTAGGTCCCAACAATTGGAATTTTGCTTAAATTTCATGCTGTAGAACAATTTGATGAAACATTTTTTGAGATGGTCTGAGGGTTGTTAGTTTGAGGGATTTTGTCTGAACTTGTATTTGATTGATTTTCCTTCTATTTTGACCCTGTAGTAAGCCTACTTCATGTGGTATTTTGCCATTTTTTAGTGTTTGAGGAAGGTTGTTGGGTTCCTCTTTTGTGTTAGTATAAGATTTATCCAAATGCAAGAATGCAGAAGCACTTTCCATGCCAATGTCACCTTCCGAAGTGTTGTTCTGCAACATACATGGAGGAGAAATAGGGATTCATATAATCATTTATGCATTTTGGAATTAGAAGGTTGTGAAAAGATTAAAGATTTTTTTTTTAGAACTTCAATTAGACATTCTACAAATATTTAAACTATTTTTAAATAGGAAAAAGATCAAATTTCTGTAGCAGGGATCTATATCAATCCATGTATAATCAGATGTAGTGTCCACAGTGCATTTAACAAATCCCTCGAGAGATATTATAAGAGATTGGTGTTTAAAACAGTCATAGGATGTAGAGATTCAGAGTTAAATGCAGATCTACTACAGTGGATAATGGAAGGCTATTTAAGGAAACCAATTCCTCGAAACATGTGATGTGATTGTGAGTGTTATGTGCCCCTTTCTTAATATGGACACTTGAGCTAGGTATCAACGATTACTTGTAGTAAGTCAATTGGCCTGAGAAGTACGTGATATCGACTTATACATCAATACTTTTTTTGTTTTATTATTACAAATCCCTTTTTCTAGTATGAATTACCATGAATGCATATGCTGGCCCTGCTAAGCTCTTATTAAACCATTCTACATTGAAGATAAGATAACACTGACATAATATGGCTAATATAAGTGCAATTAGAAAGATTTGGAAAATATGGACTTCCTTAATGAAAACAAAGCACTTTTGCCATTTTAAGTCATCGACACCAGGAAAAATAAATAATAAATAACCTTCTTATTGTGCATCAGCTCCAACCTCCATCTTTCCTTCTCAGAAGCATCCGTGCCTAACCACTTGAACTCTAACAGACAAAAAAGAAACAAATATTTCATCAACTTTCACAGTGTTCCATTATTACTTAGGATGTCTTTTTCAGCTTTATTTTTTATGATAAATGAGCACACCCTTGATTTTTATGATAAATGTGCACACTATTCCTTCCATTTCCACGATGAATGTTATAATGGAGAATTTTTCACATCGAATTTGTACAGAATGTCCTAGATGCATTCAGGGGAAAAAAAACAATATAAACACTTTAATTGCATTCTTCGAATAATTTGGTAATTATTAGACTGTTGGCTAATTATTAGACTGTTTAGAGTCTTTTCTATTAAATAAAACCTGAGACTATCATGATTTATGGAGGCAGATGCTATACACTGCTATTTTGCTAATTTTATTGCATTTAAAGTTTTTCTTTTGAAAACACCTTGAATATTGTATAACTTGATTTACGTTGGCAAAGGCTAAACATTTTACATTTATACTCCACATATTTTGCTAATTGGTTGTAAGAAGACAGTGTACATAATCATGTTATTCAATTGGCTCTGGATTACTCAAGACCTGGTGCTATATGTGTCTCCTGAGAATGCTTATAAATGAAAGAGAATGGAAGAGAGAAAAACACAATGTAAGGTTAATTACCCAAACATCACTAGTCATAATTTGCCTCTTCAAAATCAATTGAAATATTTTCTCAGTTAAAGGAAAGAGCCCCTCAAACTAGTTAAAGGAAAGAGCCCCTCAAACCCTTGCAGACATGCAAAATGTTGCTGTTAGCGTATAGGCCAACCTAATTGCCAAGAGAAACAGAGCTAGAATGGAGAGAAGAACCACCTTGAAGGAAGAACCCTCAGCCTTAGAGCAAAAGCTTGATGCTATCATCAGTGGCATGCAAAGGCTGGGAGACAGAGTAGAAAGTGTTGAGAGGAAATCATCATGGGAAGGACAACAGTCTAATACCACAAGGAACCCAAATTTTAGGAAAACATAGAACGCAAATACTGGTAGGTCAAGCCCGGACCATGACATAAGACCCCCGTTCCAAGAAAACTATGCTGAGGCATCCACTTCTAGTGAACCCATAGAAGACAGTCACATGAATCTGATGGATCTAAAGGGTGAGCATCAAACTTGTCTATCCCAAGAAGACCAAGATGAGCATGACTTTAGTCAATTTCAGACTAAGTCTGGTGAGTCTTTTGATTTTAAACAAGGTTATGATACTGCTGTGTATGAGGTCCACAAACAATATAAGCTGAGAACTAGGACCATTGATATTTTTGAACCTAGCAAACCAAAGGATGGCAAATAGCCCAACAAGATTAAAGGCAAGGTTGTTATAACAGAACCAGATGATATACCTGTCCCAAACCCGCGTCAAGTGACTGTAGAAGATACAACAGAAATGCAACCCTCTATTGATCAGCCTCGGCCACCCTCTGCCTCGAAAGAAAATTTGAACAGCATTCCGAGAAGCCCTCCTAAAACAGAAAACCCGCAATCAAACACTTCCCATAACACTAATAAACAAGACCAAGTTGCTGATACTCCAATGGAAAAAGGGAAACTTGCCTCTCACATTACTAAAAACCAATCTGAAAAATCATTTGACTTAGAGGCAGAAATAGGAAAACTTAAGATATCCATCCCCCTCTCAGAACTTGCCAAACATGATGTGTATAGGCAACAAATTCAAAGATCACTTCAAATCCCTGAGAACAAGGATGATGTAAATGTTTTAGATGATACCCCAGAGCTGCTGTTTGGTCCAGAAGTTAATGGAAAATCAACATATGGACCTATTCCACCCTTTTATGTTAGTTTGCATATACATGACAAAGTTTTGCACAACGCTATGTTTGACTCAGGAGCATCGCACAATCTTATGCCCAAAGCAATTATGGAAAAGCTGAACCTTGATATCACAAGACCCTACAAAGATCTATTTTCCTTTGACTCAAGTCAAGTCAAGTGTTTAGGCCTCATCAAAGACTTATGTGTCTCCTTAGTCCAATATCCCAACAAGACCATCCTCATGGATGTGGTGGTGGCTGACATCCCACCCAAGTACGGTATCCTCCTATCAAGATCATGGGGAATGAAGCTCCAAGGATCCCTTCAGTTAGTCCTCTCCTATGCCACTATTTCAGTCTTTGGGCAACCAAAGAGATTGTACAGAGAAACACTCATGAAATATGTGGTAAGTAGGGAGAGCAAGCCTGAAAAGTTTCCCATTTACTCAATCCATTTTGATATGGATTCTTTTATTTTGTTTAATGATGATACAAATTCTCCAACTGATGATGAGCCTTTGGTTCTAGAACAACAAGCACACATCAATGAAGAATCGGTTGCACATACCGATGAAACTGTCAAAACAGTTAATGCAACCAGCATACAAGAAGAAACTCCCCAAACAGAAATTTCAAATCTACCCACTACAAGAATGACTGAAACTCTTAGTACTAACCACAAGCAAGAAATCACATGGTATTTAGAGTTTGATGGCTCTGTCAACAAGTTATGAGCAGGGGCAGGTGTATGGATTCACAATACACATAACAATTGTGCAGAAGGTCATGCCTACAGACTGAACTTTAAATGCACCAACAACATGGCAGAGTATGAGGCTCTGCTTTTAGGCCTTAAACTGCTCAAAGCTTTAGGAGCTGCAAAAGTGTCCATTTTAGGTGACTATGATTTAATCATACAACAGATGAAAGGTAACTTTGTTACCAATGACAATATAATAAGGGCCTATAGGACTGTTGCCACTAATATACTCAATGCATTCACTGAATCCAAGCTTGCGAAAATCTCAAGAGATCATAACATTCATGCACACAGCCTAGCCACTTTTGCTAGTACATGCAAGCTTCCCTTTCATCCAAACCACTATTTTATAGCTGAAATAAAACATAGGCCTACTATCCCAAATAACGTTAAAGATTGGCATGTGTTCGAAAATGATGCCCAGATTAACAATTTCCTTACTCTTGAGCATGAGTTTGCAAATATTAACATTGACATGGATGCCATGAACGATTCCCAACAGCAAGCAAATGAAAATCAGCAGGAAAATCAGCAGGTTGTGACAGCTGCAACAGCCAAACAAATCCTAAACCCAACTGTTTTTGACAAAACAAACATAGAACAGCTGAAACAAATGCATTTGGAGGAAATAGCCAAAACAGAGGCCGAGATCATTGACTTAAAGGATAACTGTTTGCCTGCTGGCCTAACTCCATTAGAAGACATTTTTGATGCAAATGATGTTCCTAAAAAACCAAAAATGCAACCATTGAATGCTACTATAGAAGAACACAACATAGGGACAACAGAAAATCCCAAAATGATCAAATTGTCCAAAAATTTTCCCCCTGATCAAAAGCCCAAATATATTGATTTGTTCAAAGAATTCCAAGATGTATTTGCTTGGAGTTATGAGGACTTGAAGTCCTATGACACCTCAGTGATCCAACACACCATTCCCTTGAGACCAAATCAGAAGCACTTCAAACAGAAACTAAGGAGAATCAACCCTATGCTTCTTCCCCTGATTGAGAAGGAAGTAAATAGAATGTTTGAAGCAGGCATAATAGCACCCATCAAATTTTCTGAATGGGTGTCCAATCTTGTCCCTACAAGAAAGAAGACAGGTGAGATTAGACTTTGTTTAGATCTGAGAAATTTAAACCAAGTCTCCCTAAAAGACCACTACCCATTGCCCAAAATGGATCACATCCTACAAAGAGTAGTGGGGTCATCTAGAATCTCTTTGCTAGATGGATTTTCAGGTTTCAATCAAATACTTGTTCACCAGGATGACCAAGACAAGACAGCCTTTACCACACCATGGGGAACATTTAAGTATGTAAAGATTCCATTCAGACTTAAAAAAGTTGGTGCTACCTTTCAAAGAGAAATGGATATTGCATTTGCCAAAGAAATACATGATTTCGTAGTTGTCTACCTTGATGACTTGACCCCATTTTCCAAATCTGATCAAGAGCACCTTAAACACTTAAGGCAAATATTCATGACATGTAGGAAAATTACTTGGCCACAAAATATCAAAGGATGGGATTAGAATTGATCCTGAAAGAATCCAAGCCATCCTCCAAATCCCATATCCAAGAAACATAAAAGAGCTACAAGAATTCCTTGGAAAGATCAATTTCCTAAGGAGATTTATTCCAAATCTAGCCGAGCTAATAAGATTATTAAGCAACATGTTAAAAAAGGATGCCAAGGTAAAATGGTCTCTTGAAACTAAGCAGGCCTTTGAGAGCAACAAATCTGCCTTAACCCAAACCCCTGTCCTCACCAGCCCACAATTTGACAAAGATTTTATCATTTTTTCTTTTGCATCTGATCATATTATAGCTGTTGTCCTTTTGCAAAAGGATGAACAGGGAGCTGAAAAGCCAATTGCTTTTTTCAGCCGAGCCTTAAGAGATGCCCCTTTGAAGTACCCAATCATGGAAAAGCAGCCCTATGCCCTCGTTAAGGCCATCAAGGATTTCCGAGTGTACATTTTATATTCACATGTAATTGCCTATGTCCCAAATGATGTTGTAAAAGACATATTGACTCAAGAGGGATTAGAAGGAAAAAGAGGCAAGTGGATTGCAAACATCCTTGAGTATGACATAGAAATAAAACCAACCAAACTGATAAAGGGACAAGGTTTAGCCAAACTGATGTCCGGAACAAACTTTCAAGCCTTGGACATTAACCAACTGGACAATGAACAGGAGTTGGCGACTCCACAGATCAGTGAAACCTTTTTGCAATCCCCATGGTATTCTGATATATGTTTTGTACTATTAAACCTGTTTGCTCCCCCAGGATTGTCCAGAACCAAGAAAAGATTTTTGAAAATGAAGGCTTTAAAGTTTTGTGTCATAAATGGTGCATTATTTTGGAGAAATCATGAAGGTATATTGCTTAATTGTTTAACCGTGAGTGAAACTAACAATGTCATGAAAGAATTCCATGCAGGGGACTGTGGAGGACATCTATATTGGAAGTCCACTGCTGATAAAATTCTAAGGGCTGGTTTCTATTGGCCCTCTCTTTTTGCAGATGTAAAGAAGTTTGCCATGTCATGTCACAAATGCCAAATCTTTGAGGGCAACAGAAAGCTGTTGCCCCTGCCCCTGAAACCCATCTCAACCAAAAAACCTTTTCAACAATGGGGTCTTGACTTCATTGGAGAAATCCATCCCTCTTCCTCAGGCCAGCACAAATGGATTTTAACAGCCACCGACTATTTCACCAAGTGGGTTGAAGCCATCCCATGCAGACAAAACAATGACACCATCATTATCCAATTCCTTGAGTGCAATATCCTTTCTAGATTTAGCTACCCTGAGAAGATCATCACTGATAATGCCACTACTTTTAAATCCAAAAAAATGATCAATTTTTGCCACCAATTTCATATTACCTTGGGCCACTCTAGAGCCTATTACACTCAAGGTAATGGCTTGGCCGAATCATCCAACAAGAGCCTCATCAACATCATAAAGAAAGTGCTAGAAGGAAACAAGAAGAACTGGCACAAAAAGTTGGTAAATGCCCTATGGGCAGACAGACTTTCAACAAAGAGGTCCATTGGGATGAGCCCTTATGAGCTAGTATATGGCATGGAGGCCAGATTTCCTTCATCCTTGGGCATCCCTACTATCAGACTGTTACAGGAAATTCAGGCTGAACCAAATGACATTCAAAGAAGGATTAATCAGACCATTCATCTTCAGCAAACCAGAGAACAAGTTTATGACAGAGCTCAAATTTTGCAAGAAACACTAAAAAAGATGTTTGATAAGAGAGTTAAGGCTGAGGATTTCTACATTGGTGACAAAGTTCTAAGGTGGGATTCACGAAGAGAAGACAAGGGAAAACATGCAAAGTTTGATTTTTTATGGAAAGGGACATTCGTTATTTCTGTTGTTCAGGGAAATAACACATATTTTCTTAAATATGTAGAGGGCAACTCTGCTGAAGAAGGCCCTGTTAATGGCCGTATGCTGAAACATTACCATGATCCCTCTTAAGGGATACAATGCAGCTCTGTATATATTTCTTGTACAGTGATATTTGTATATATCAGCACTTTTATTTTATTTTTGAATAAGCAGTCGGAATATTAGAGGAGCAGCAGCAAAATTTTGAAGACACAGACAAAGCAAGTCCTCCATTTCAGATCTCTGTCATTGCATTAATCCCAGCAAAAATTTGCAGCCTGCAGTCTTCAATCAAACAGTAGCAAAAGGAAGAAGGATTTTTAGTTTACATCAGCAACTGTTTCTAGACCAAGGCTAAGGCAAACACATCAGTTTCGATCCATGTTCTGAGACTGTTTCAAAGGCTGAAGCAACATTCTACATAATAGCAAGCACGCAGAAGAAAGTAGGCAGTGCTATGTGTTTCACAATATTTCAGTTGAGGAGAAGGTTGTTCATATTACAAAGTTTCAATTATCTAACAGCCAGCATAAAGAAGTCTTTCAATCTACAGCAACAACAGAAGATCAGGCAGTCTGACCTGCTGTTCTTGGCTTTTCACAAGGAAAAGCCATCCCCAAGTGGAGCCATTGTTAGCCTCCTATTGCAACAGGTGTTCATATTTCATGATTGACATTTTTACATGCCAAATATGTCATCTTTCATGCTGCAAGGTTCCATATTTCCAAAAGAGGTCAAAGAAGAAGTCGTGAAAGTGTGCTAGTCCAAATGCCACTGTTGAATTCCAATTTTGATGAGTTTTTCAGTTAAGGGAAGGCCAAACAGTTTAATCTTGGCCTCCCTAGGTTTCAATTTCTTGTTTTAGAATATAGAGAATGATATCTGTCCAAACAGCTTAATCTAGGTAGATTTGTAGATAGGTAGAGAATCAAAGGAGCCCAACTGCTTAATCTAGGCCCTTGGCAGAAATAAGTGTAGATTTAGATAGGAGGGCAGTCAAAAAGAAAACAAGGATAATCAGGGTCTGCAAGTCTAAGTGCACCCACCCAAAAAGAAGGAAAAATGTTAGGAAGGTAGGCGGGGTAGGTAGCTGTGTGGTTGCAGAATCATGGCTTGTGATCCATTTCATGTTGTCAAATGTCATATTTATTCAGATCACAAGTTGGAGGCAGTTTTCATCTGGAGGAGCTCAAGCTGGATATCTCTAACTTCCCCATTCTCCCTTATCCCCAAATCACTCACTAACTTCCCCGAAGAGGTCAAGATCTACTTGATTCCTCTTAGTTTCATCATTCTCCATATTAGTTGCCTTGGTGAAGATCTGATTCACTCAAGGATTGTTCATTCCTCCTCTATAAGTCACATTCCCCCCTTAAAATAGCCTAAGATTCACATACTTAACGCTTTCTGGTCACCTCCATATTAACTACTAATTCTATTATATAGCTCCCCATCTATCTCCCCTTCCCCTACAAAAACTATATAAATCCCAAAAAATATTATAAAATTCCCCTCCCTGGCACTATAGCCATATTTTCTCAAAGTCCGGGAAAAAAAGCAGTCTATCTGGGGCTGTTTTTAGCCCATCCGTGTCCTAGCTGGAGTTAGTTTGACCTCTGGTCAAACTAATAACCTTTTCCCTTAAACCCAAAACCTGAAAAACCCATGTTTCCCCTTTATCCTAAAGTTTTGCGCATAAACATTTAACCCCGCTCATTTATAACCCCATAACCCACTTCCATAATGTTTTAACCCCCCCCATCACATAATAAATTAACCAAAAGGCACATGGGCCCCGTCCCTTATCCATCCGCCGCCTTACCCGTCCCGCCAACCGTCCAATCCCCCGTGCCCCAGATCAACGGCGGGCGGGCTTTTTCATCTCCGAAGCCGCTGATGTTTAGCGTGAGGGAGATCGGCGGTTTTATCGTCGTACCCCCGCCACGTGTCGCCCTCCCGGGTGTGGCGGAGCCCCCTCCTCCGAAACCACTCCAGTGCAAAGGCGGTGCGCCCAAAACCGCCAAACCGCCCTCCCCTGAGTGACGTCAGTGCCACGTCCTCCGCCCAGTGACGTTATCCTACTGCATCATCTGCCTGCATCAGGCCTCCTGCCACCGTGTACCGCCATGTCACTGCCACCGTGTAAATGCCACGTTACCCGCCGTACATGCTGACGTAATCTGCCGTACTAGGTCCCACCCGCTGACATCATGCTGACGTCATCACTCAAAAAAGGAGTGAAGGCGAAAATCGTGCTTAGGAAGCTCGGATTCAAATTCTGAGGCAGTTTTTCATAATCACGCATGGCTATGGGAAATGGGCCAAAGTGAAAAGACCCTCATCGCGCAGCCCCCAGAAAGCTTGAAAGACGCAGAATGACCCGTTTTTCTTCGCGAGGCATTCAGAAAGGGTCAAACACAGTTTTTAAAGCAACAGAAGGCCAAACAACTACCTTGAAGGATCGATGGGACAGTCTAAACCATTCAGAAGATATTTAAGACTCCAGGATCAGCGTCAAAGTGTATCAGAGGAAAGAGGAAGCGACAAAGAGTACCAATTGAATATTTTAATGGAAATCTTCAGTTCCTAAAGCAAGTTAACATTGAATTGCATCCAACAAAATCAAATAAAGCGGTATAAGCCCATCAAACCTCTCAAATCATAGGTAAAGCATTTAAAGCCACCGAACGGAAATGGAGCAGAGACCCATGCAGAGTTATTGCAGAAACGCTGCACCAAGCTATCGAGGACAACACATTAACTCAGTTTTGATACGGCTGCCCTCAGCGCAGCTAAAAGATATTTTCTTGCATTTATTGTTGGATAGGATTAGGTTAAAGTGATCATTTTTCTCTTAGACCTGTTTAGGTCAAGCTATAATAGACAAGTTTTGATATTTTTCCCTAGATATACCACCCTTTGTATCGTTTTAAGGGTTGGTTGGTTGATAGTCTTCATTAGAGACTTGCACTGGATATTTGAGATGTTTTATTTAATCAAAGATTGCTGAAAAGCTTTGGAGGAATGAATTTCTACACTGTGTCTAATGGTCTGAAGAATTGAATGTGGAATTCTTGTGCTGCAGTATGAATCAATAAGTGTTTCTTACCTCTGTTATTCCAATTTCACACATGCTTAAGTTACAGAACAAAGGATTGGTTTAGAATTTTCTTAGCCACACTCTATGCTCAGTTTCTGTGGCTTATTAATGTTTTCCTCTTGATTTAGGCATAAATATGAATTCCTTCATGGCTCATGTTTGATCTATTTCACATATGAATGACTGTTATCTAGGAATTCTTAACTGCTCCTAGATAGGGCTCATTTATCTCCTTTCTGCTAACCTGAATAAGAGATTCTTAATTGCCTCTCATTCCTTAGCCTTTAATCCATCTTTTACCTTGAATGGTTGTTTCATATGGAGCTAACTTGCTCCATATTCCTTCTTGTGACCAAGAAAACGCACCATCAGTCCTACTCCTTGACTCCACGCCCAATGGTTCTAAAACTTTCATGCTATCCCTGCCTCTTTACCTGAAAGTATCATCCTTCCCACCAAAAATCAAAACAAAACCCCTTGAACTCAATAACTAGCCTAAAAACATTATCAACAAAGCTAAATCAGAAAGAGAGAGCCCTCTCTGATTACAGGTGGGCTAGAACCTGTAGTCCAAAGGTTGGTCTGTGGTTACCTCGGTCGTATCCTTTTGATGCTGACCAAAAGGACAACCTGAGTGATAACATAATGGCGACTCTGCTGGGGAACAATCGATTTTCTAATTGCTGTGTATTCCTTAAAACTATAGATGAAGCTTGAATATCAGCCAGGAAGCCTTTGAAACTGTTTTTTTCTTTGCATTAACAGAAGTAAATAAAAGCTGATTCAGTCAATCTTCATGCTAGTTTTAGGCTATAGACAGCTATTCCAAAATTTGATCAGTCCCTTACTGATTCTAAAAGCATTCCCAGAAAAATACCAAAAACAATTCAGAAGCTGGCTCCCAAAAAGAATTCTCGTTATACAAGGTCAAATCCAGACCCAAATCCCCCAGCTTCTTTTGAAAATCTGAACCTAATCCCAAAGATCCTTAGGAAGCAAGAAAGACAAGAAGATTTTGCTGATAATAGTCCTGAAGAGGTTCACCCAAGCTGTGTTCCAATGCCTGTCAAGGTTTTATTCCGTTCAACCCCTGCTTCCCCTTGTTCATCATCTACGTCTCAAAGCACTCCTTCCACACCTCCATTCACTGCACACACTCCTATTACCACTACTGTTGTTACATCTGTTCCAGTTGTCCCTGTTGTGCTTATTGTTCCACTTATCCCTGTGAATATGGCAAATAGATATGCACCCCTGCAATTACCTGCTAATCCTGGGGCTTTGCCTCAAGATTACCAAACTAAAATCACATATTTTGATAGTATCGGCCCTTGTACAGCCCTACAGCATACCAAGAAGATGCAAGATTATTTTGAGAACTATGAAATAGATGATGATGCTGTGAGAATGAAAATTTTTGTTCAGAGTTTAACAGGTGATGTAAGAGCTTGGTTCAGATCACTTGCTGCAAATTCTATAACCACTCCGGATGAGCTTTACCAATCCTTTACCAACAGATGGGAGAAAATGTAAGACCCCTTGCACATACTAGCTGAATATGATACAATTAAAAGAGGTCCTCAAGAGACCGTTTTGGAGTACTGTGCAAGGTTCAATAATGTCTATAATGCAATACCATAGAAATTAAGACCACCCCCTGACCTTGCCTTGTATAAATTCCCTGATGGATTCGACCCGGATATGGCATACCAGTTAAAGGAAAGATCCCTTCAAACCCTTGCAGACATGCAAAATGTTGCTGTTAGCGTAGAGGCCAACCTAATTTCCAAGAGGAACAGAGCTAGAATGGAGAGAAGAACCACCTTCAAGGAAGAACCCTCAGCCTTAGAGCAAAAGCTTGATGCTATTATCAATGGCATGCAAAGGCTGGGAGACAGAGTAGAAAGTGTTGAGAGGAAATCATCATGGGAAGGACAACAGTCCAATACCATAAGGAACCCAATTTTTAGGAAAACGCAGTACACAAATGCTGGTAGGTCAAGCCCAGACCATGACATAAGACCCCATTTCCAAGAAAACTATGCTGAGGCATCCACTTCTAGTGAACCAATAGAAGACAGTCACATGAATCTGATGGATCTAAAGGGTGAGCATCAAACTTGTCTATCCCAAGAAGACCAAGATGAGCATGACTTTAGTCAATTTCAGACTAAGTCTGGTGAGTCTTTTGATTTTAAACAAGGTTATGATACTGCTGTGTATGAGGTCCACAAACAATATAAGTTGAGAACTAGGACCATTGATATTTCTGAACCTAGCAAACCAAAGAATGGAAAACAGCCCAACAAGATTAAAGGCAAGGCTGTTATAACAGAACCAGCTGATATACCTGTCCCAAACCCGCGTCAAGTGATTGTAGAAGACATAAGAGAAATGCAGCCCTCTATTGATCAGCCTCGACCACCCTCTGCCTCGAAAGAAAATTTGAACAGCATTCCGAGAAGCCCTCCTAAAACAGAAAACCCGCAATCAAACACTTCCCATAACACTGATAAACAAGACCAAGTTGCTGATACTCCAATGGAAAAAGGGAAACTTGCCTCTCACATTACTAAAAACCAATCTGAAAAATCATTTGACTTAGAGGCAGAAATAGGAAAACTTAACATATCCATCCTCCTCTCAGAACTTGCCAAACATGATGTGTATAGGCAACAACTTCAAAGATCACTTCAAATCCCTGAGAACAAGGATGATGTAAATGTTTTAGATGATACCCCAAAGCTTCTGTTTGGTCCAGAAGTTAATGGAAAATCAACATATGGACCTATTCAACCCTTTTATGTCAGTTTGCATATACATGACAAAGTTTTGCACAACATTATGTTTGACTCAGGAGCATCGCACAATCTTATGCCCAAAGAAGTTATGGAAAAGCTGAACCTTGATATCACAAGACCCTAAAAAGATCTATTTTCCTTTTACTCAAGTCAAGTCAAGTGTTTAGGCCTCATCAAAGACTTGTGTGTCTCCTTAGTCCAATATCCCAACAAGACCATCCTCATGGATGTGGTGGTGGCTGACATCCCACCCAAGTACGGTATGCTCCTATCAAGATCATGGGGAGCGAAGCTCCAAGGATCCCTTCAGTTAGACCTCTCCTATGCCACTATTTCAGTCTTTGGGCAACCAAAGAGATTGTACAGAGAAACCATGAAATATGTGGTAAGTAGTGAGAGCAAGCCTGAAAATTTTCCCATTTACTCAATCCATTCTGACATGGATTCTTTTATTTTGTTTAATGATGATACAAATTCTCCAACTGATGATGAGCCTTTGGCTCTAGAACAACAAGCACACATCAATGAAGAATCGGTTGCACATACCGATGAAACTGTCAAAACAGTTAATCCAACCAGCATACAAGAAGAAACTCTCCAAACAGAAATTCCAAATCTACCCACTGCAAGAATGACTGAAACTCTTAGTACTAACCACAAGCAAGAAATCACATGGTATTTAGAGTTTGATGGCTCTGTCAACAAGTTAGGAGCAGGGGCAAGTGTATGGATTCACAATACATATAACAATCATGCAGAAGGTCATGCCTACAGACTGAACTTTAAATGCACCAACAACATGGCAGAGTATGAGGCTCTGCTTTTAGGCCTTAAACTGCTCAAAGCTTTAGGAGCTGCAAAAGTGTCCATTTTAGGTGACTCTAATTTAATCATACAACAGATGAAAGGTAACTTTGTTACCAATGACAATAGAATGAGGGCCTATAGGACTACTGCCACTAATATACTCAATGCATTCACTGAATCCAAGCTTGCCAAAATCTCAAGAGATCATAACATTCATGCACACAACCTAGCCACTTTTGCTAGTACATGCAAGCTTCCCTTTGAGCCAAACCACTATTTTACAGCTGAAATAAAACATAGGCCTACTGTCCCAAATAACGTTAAAGAGTGGCAAGTGTTCGAAAATGATGCCCAAATTAACAATTTCCTTACTCTTGAGCATGAGTTTGCAAATATTAACATTGACATGGATGCCATGAACGATTCTCAACAGCAAGCAAATGAAAATCAGCAGGTAAATCAGCATGTTGTGACAGCTGCAGCAGCCAAAAAAATCCTAAACCCAATTTTTTTTGACAAAACAAACATAGAACAACTGAAACAAATGCATTTGGAGGAAATAGCAAAAACAGAGGCCGAGATCATTGACTTAAAGGATAACTGTTTGCCTGCTGGCCTAACTCCATTAGAAGACATGTTTGATGCAAATGATGTTCCTAAAAAACTAAAAATGCAACCATTGAACGCTGCTATAGAAGAACACAACATAGGGACAGCAGAAAATCCCAAAATGATCAAATTGTCCAAAAATTGCCACCTGATCAAAAGCCCAAATATATTGATTTGTTCAAAGAATTCCAAGATGTATTTGCTTGGAGTTATGAGGACTTGAAGTCCTATGACACCTCAGTGATCCAACACACCATTCCCTTGAGACCAAATCAAAAGCCCTTCAAACAAAAACTAAGGAGAATCAACCCTATGCTTCTTCCCCTGATTGAGAAGGAAGTAAAGAGAATGTTTGAAGCAGGCATAATAGCACCCATCAGATTTTCTGAATGGGTATCCAATCTTGTCCCTACAAGAAAGAAGACAGGTGAGATTAGACTTTGTGTAGATCTGAGAAATTTAAACCAAGTCTCCCTAAAAGACCACTACCCATTGCCCAAAATGGATCACATCCTACAAAGAGTAGTGGGGTCATCTAGAATCTTTTTGCTAGATGGCTTTTCAGGTTTCAATCAAATACTTGTTCACCCGGATGACCAAGACAAGACAACCTTTACCACACCGTGGGGAACATTTAAGTATGTAAAGATGCCATTCGGACTTAAAAATGTTGGTGCTACCTTTTAAAGAGCAATGGATATTGCATTTGCCAAAGAAATACATGATTTCCTAGTTGTCTACCTTGATGACCTGACCCCATTTTCCAAATTTGATCAAGAGCACCTCAAACACTTAAGGCAAATATTCATGACATGTAGGAAATATGGCATTTCCATGAATCCCAAGAAGTCTCTCTTTGGCCTTGAAGAAGGCAAATTACTTGGCCACATCATATCAAAGGATGGGATTAGAATTGATCCTGAAAGAATCCAAGCCATCCTCCAAATCCCATATCCAAGAAACATAAAAGAGCTACAAGCATTCCTTGGAAAGATCAATTTCCTAAGGAGATTTATTCCAAATATAGCCGAGCTGATAAGATTATTAAACAACATGTTAAAAAAGGATGCCAAGGTAAAATGGTCTCTTGAAACTAAACAGGCCTTTGAGAGCATAAAATTTGCCTTAACTCAAACCCCTGTCCTCACCAGCCCACAATTTGACAAAGATTTTATCATTTTTTTCTTTTGCATCTGATCATACTATAGTTGTTGTCCTTTTGCAAAAGGATGAACAGGGAGCTGAAAAGCCAATTGCTTTTTTCAGCCGAGCCTTAAGAGATGCCCCTTTGAAGTACCCAATCATGGAAAAGCAGGCCTATGCCCTCGTTAAGACCATCAAGGATTTCCGAGTGTACATTATATATTCACATTGTTATAGACATTTTTGTGCCTCGCAGTACGGAGCATGAAATGTCAATAATTACAGGGATCCTCAGTCCCTAAACATGTTGTTCTTACCCCTAGAAGAACAAGGTCAGCAAACCACAGCACTTCCCATCAGTTCTCCACCTGAAAACACTCAGAAACAGGCTATTTTTGGATCATGTCAGCTGCTCCACTGAGCATCTGCACTGGAATGCAACTGCTCCTCCTTGTACCTGCACTGAAAGTCAAATCTAATGAAGGCTACCTGCACTGGGCGAGATTGGCCAAGTGGCACAGTCATTCTGCAAGGTGTCAATTGCCCAGGAAGCTTCCAAACTGACACTTAGTTCAAGGGATTCGCCCTGTGATGAGTAAGAGGTACTTGATCTCCATGTGTAAGCAAGGATCTCCAGGTGGACTCAAGAACTGAAGTTTAACTGAAGAGGGAGAGGACACAAGGCAGCTTTATGTCAGTCTCAAGCTGACTCATCCTCTCTTCTTCTCTCCTATATATAGAGCTCTTCTATGAGGTCTAAGGAGGCTAGAATTTTGTGCAAAGCAAGGAAGTGCTGTTGGTTTACAGTTAGAGCTATTGGGTGATTGCTTTTATAGAGGTGAAGAGGAGATTTCTTGCTGCTGGGGAGGTGCTGCTGGATTGGAGCCATTGATGGTTGTAACCTTCTCAGAACCCTTTTACTTCTATCAATAAAGCTTTGAATGTTCTCCTATATACTTGTATTGCGTTGATATATTGTATTTACTTGTATATCTGATTCACTCTAATCCATGCATCAGTTATGAGTACATGTTTCTTGTAGTTTCCCACTCTTGTTTGTGCAGGATCTTTGTGTAGCTGGGTCGGCAAGGGAACAAGGAGCTGGGAACAAGGGACGAAGAGAGAAGACAAGATCGACAAAAGCGAAGGATATCGGTTGGTCAATCTTTTCTTCCTTCTCTGTACTTTCATAAAGGAAAATATCAAAGCTTTACTTTCAGTTGTTGCTAAGGAACTATCGCCCTTAGAGTAGGGATAGGGTCATTCCGAGTCGGATACTTTTCCCCACAACAAACTGGCGACTCTGCTGGGGAAGCCTAGTATCTTGTTGGTGTTTGTAGTATCTTTGCTATTCATTTCCTGAACCAAAGAGTACCAAATCGAAAAGCTTTTGACTATATCAAAAGCGAAGTAGAGGGGCTGCTACTCTTGCTCATTGTCTGAGCAGATTCATGATTTAAAGAGCTGATCTACAAAAGAATCTTATGCTCTTTGTGATAGCTTTTCATCCTCTTGATCATCCCTTAGCTTGTACTTGACCTATAGCTTTTTATTTCAGCAAAAACAGTGAATTTTTGAGCTTTTTATGACCCGGAAATCCTTGTAAACGCAACTCTCGTGTCTCAGTGCAGGCTGTCCACAGGCAGTCTGCATTCCAGCGCAGGTACTCCCTTCGGGAACTGCGCTGAGAGTCAATTTGACAGACCAGAGCCTGCGCTGATCCAGTTAGGCTATGTCTTCCTGAGGTTTCCCACTGTGTCTTAGCCCTGTTTTCACTGTTATTTTGCTGTTGATTGCTTGTCATTGTACTTGCTGTAAACCAACTTTCCTTGACATTATTCCGCCTCAGTTGTGTGATGAAACTGTGATTGTTCTTTCAGTATTTCTTGTTTCAGTTACAGTTTCCCATTGTGAAAAGCGAACCAGTATAGCTGTGGCCTCTTAGATCCTGAACTGTAAAAGTGTCGTTGTGATCTTAAGAGCTAGTTTTGTTACTATTCATGGCTGTTTGAGTTTGTTTGTTTTTCATTTTATGGTTTGAATCTATACATTTCTAGTGTCTAAACAAGTCGATCTTAAGGTGTATTTTGATTTTGGACAAGCTTGTTTATTTCCGCTTGAAATTAGATTCAAAGTTATACAACAGTTTCCTTTCTGTCTTACATCAACATTAAGGAAAAAGAAATGAAATATCTGCATTGTGCATTTTGCATATGACTGTGTGCTTGACGATTTAGGAAAAGTGCATTTAGTGTGTGTTCTATGATCTGTGAG
Source organism: Pinus tabuliformis (assembly GCA_031772625.1). Classification (NCBI taxonomy): domain Eukaryota; kingdom Viridiplantae; phylum Streptophyta; class Pinopsida; order Pinales; family Pinaceae; genus Pinus; species Pinus tabuliformis. Next base: position 374,548,483 of record CM062818.1, read on the forward strand.
AAAAGTTGATATCCTCTTTCCCTCAGTAGATTAAGGTTTTCAAAGTTGAAAGATTGAAAAGTTTTGCTTCTCATCTTAGATTGCATTTAGGAAGTTGTATATATACATCTCGTGGTGATCCTTAAAGGCAAACTGCTAAGCAAGATCAACATTAAAATAAATCCAATTTACATAACAACGCTTTGTAACATAACGCAAACATTTAGAGGTCTAGGTAGAGACGTGTTCCGGCGTCGTTAAACGTAGTGACTGTCGATCTCTACGAAGGTGGGTGATTCCTCCTGAGAGTCGGTGGCACTAATACGGACTTGTGCTCCCACGTACTGTCGCGTATATTGGGAGACCCCTATAGGCAATTATCCTTTATCCATAAGAAGCCGTGTCGACCGCCCTACTGATCGCGATGCAGTGAACACAGCATTCACGAAGATCGACCACCCGTACCGTAAAACGTATTCTGTGGTTTCGCGAAAGGTTTGCCACACCCTCTGCCTAGATCCCCAGAGCAGTTTCCTTTGGCCTTTTTCAAACTCTATAACTGAAAAAGTCCAACCGAGCATTTGTCACTTCGGGCTCGTTAATACATCGAAGGCTACTAGAGTCATCTTTAGCTTTTTCTCGACTCTTAAAACATGAAAAAGCAAGTTTGTGTCTAAAAGCGTCGTTAATAAAATTTATTTTAAGCGGAACAAAATCACCTGTTATTCCCACGTTGATCTTTCAGTTGAAAAGTATGGAGCCCACCGACCAAGGAGGCAACCTTGGCGGAAGTCCAAATCCCTTCTCCTCTTGGGGAGATGTTGGTGCGCCTCATATGGCGACATTGTCACTTCCAGGATTGACAATAGGCCTACCTGTATGGCTCTTTTCAACTAATGTAGTCCAGATCGCCACTAATCCTGAGCAGTCGAATCAACAGTCAGAACAGTCTAGAACTACCCACCAGCCTTCCACTTCTTACAATACTTCCTCTGATCCTTCATCTTCGCAAGGTAGAGCTGGCAAAAGTCAACCTCCCAAGGAGAAGAAGGAAAAGAAGAAGAAAGAAAAGAAGCAGAAGGAGCCTATGGCGAAGGCAGCTGGGGGCAAGCAAAAGACAGCTGACAAAAACCCACACACTGCACCGACCGGGCCTAAATCGCCATGTGTCATTTGCAAAGGGACCCACTTCCATCGTGATTGTCCTTGTATTCCCCGGATACTAAGGGACTGGTCCCTGAGGTTGCACAATCCGGTAGCATCAACCTCTGATAGTCATGTTGATTGCAGTCCGTCAACTAGCGAGAGTGAAGGACGAAGAGGGAGACCAAGATCACCCTGTGTATTGTGTGAAGGCAAGCATGCCATCCACAAATGTCCATTCTTAGATGAGGCCAAGAGAGTTTTGGAAGATCGCCCGGTTTCACCGTTACGACTTCCTCCTGGATACCAAAAACTCGCGCCTAATCTCTTGATAGTTGAAAATCCAGTTGACCCGCCCAAGTGGTCAGCTGAAGTGTCGGTCATTAAGAATGAACCTACTGAATCCAGACCAGATGAAAGTCTAAGGGTTGATACGGCAGTTGACCCGGTTCTTCCTTCAGAGGTTTCATCGTCCAATGACTCTGTCATTGAAGACCCATCTTCAAATGACACCGTCGCCGAAGAGTCATCTTCATGCGACACCCTCACCGAAGAGAATAAGGATGACACCATCCAGGTTCTTTTCATTAGCACCGACTCTGATGAGCGTCAGGGCAATGCGCCCATTCCTTTATCGCAGGAAGGAACATCATCAGGGTCATACCCGGCCGTATATTCGGTCCCACCACCAAGCAACCTGGTTGTATCCTTCGATTGGAATCAACTAGGCAGACCCCGGCTACCAGCCAATATACCATTCAGAATCATTGTCCAGATCTATAGAATGATTATGGCTGGTACTATCATTGATGAGGGGGCGTCTGTGAGTATCCTTTCCTCTGTTGCTTGGAAAGCACTGGGTTCCCCGGCGCTTTTACCTGAGTTAAGAAATCTCTCAGGTTTTGATAAAGGAACCAGTCGACCATTAGGAATCCTCCCCAATGTGCCTGTTACATTGAAAGGGAAGACCTTCAATTTGAACGTGATGGTCGTCCAGGGACCCTTGGATTATAACCTACTCCTTGGACGTGACTATATTTATTGCATGGGAGCGATAGTCTCCTCACTCTTTAGAGTAATGTGTTTTCCACACGAAGGAAGGGTGGTCAAGCTCGTAGACCAACTTTCGTTTCCGGGATCTCGCATCGCAAATAGTCAAATACCATTCCTAAATGGTCTGTTCACTCAAGATTCGCCTCCACCACCAGTCCTCCTTCCCGATGAGTGCGAGTGATTCGGAAAGAAAGACTGGACCCCAGGGGGCATGCACCCTGGTCTGCTTCGGGCAGAAGAAACCCTGGGTATAAGGTAGAATTTCCGCAGAAGAATGGACTAGTTCGTACCCCGTCCGGCGGTGGAAGAGGGGTTGTTCTAGAATAATATTCTTTTGTCAAAGTTATGTGAGTGAGATAATTAGCTTCTCGCTCCCCTTGTCTAGATAATCAGGATACCGAGGAAGGGGACCATTTGCGGTAGCAAGTAGTAACCATCTTTGAAGACAAGCCTCACCCATTAAAACATATGTTTTGGAGGATAAGTAGGGGCAGCCTCCAAAGAAAGAGATTCTATTGCTGCAACAGGTGGTCGCCATCTTTAGTAACCTGATAATAGACATCGCCGAAGAAAGAGATTGATTTGCGGCAGCAAATAGAACCCTCTTCGGATAATAAGAAAGAGGCAAGCCTCCCTCAATAATACCAATGTTTTGTCTTTGAGTAGTGTTCTTCTCTTGTCACAAATAGCTGTTCGGTAAAAGTTGGGCCGACGGGAAGACAAGTACCGCGTAAGACCCCTTAAAATAACGAGAAGACTAGTATCGTTAACATTAGATTGGCAAGATGACAAGTAGCTGTGAACACCCAAAGAAAAGCAAAGGTAGGGGAGAGGAGGGGCAACCTCGAAATTCTATCCTATGTCTGGGGGCATGCAAACTTTTGGAATGTGAGGGAGGGACGACTATTTTTTTTTTTTTAATTTTTAGGTCCTCCCTTTAAACCTGTAGGTCTAACCCTTTAAACTCGTAGGATTAGCCGTTTCCAACCTTGCATGAAGAAAGTCTGTGGGGCAAAGGTAAAAACTTGCCAAAATTGGAGCATAGCTTCGTGAGGTAAAGCTCCTTAAAAAATAGCTATCTCACAGGAGGCGTTCTTATGACTGGTATATCGAGCAGTTTTAGTACATAGTTCATGCTCGTTAAAAAATAAACGCAAGATCCGAGCAGTTTTAGCACATAGTTCATGCTCGTTAAAAAATAAACATAAGTTTATGAGCAGGCTTTCCTTTAGAGTTCAAGCTCATTCAGAAAAAATGAACCGGTAAATAACCTTTTGAGATCGTAAATTCATCAGCCATAAAAGCCTTGGTCGTGTTTGTGCACCGTCACCTCCACTTTTCATTTGGCCGATCATTCACCTCCATTTGTTTGTTTACCTCTTTTGAGAAACAGCTGCGAAGAGTGATTTCACCTAGCCATCCTTGTGACACTGCCGTGATTGGAAAATTCCAACCTGTACCTAGAATCTGCTGCTATCCCTGTTTATCACTCGTTCCTCAAAAGACGAGTCTTCTTTGAGCTCTTTTCACTGACTCGTAAAATATGAAAATTTTGCCGAGTTTTGGCCTTCCAGCTCGTTAAACGACCGGAACGCTATCCCTCCTCTAGATTTTAATCTTTTTTGGACCTGAGGGATTATTGCACAAAAAGATCGAGTGCTTGTTTTGTTCGGCTCGTTAAAACAATCGAAAATTCATCCCTTCTGTATTGTTTTATACTTTTTCGGACTTAAGGGATTAGATGACGAAAAAGGAATCATGGAGTTAACTTTATGTGCCTTTTCAGACTCTCTAAAAATGAAAAGGACCGAGTTATCCTTGTCGTTAGACTCGTTAAAATCATTAAATAGCGACAAACTTGTCTTTAGACGAGAACGAGTTTCCCTATCTCTAAGCTCGTTAAATCATAGCGATGGGCTTGCCCGAAGGGCAAGTTATAGAACAAGCATATGTTATCCTCCTCAAGCTTGACAAAAATAAAGAGGTACTGGTCAGAAATGACTGGGGAAAAATTGGGAGAACATCAAAGTTTAATGGTAGCAAGTCACTCTTGAACATGACACTTTTCCTCCGTTCCACATCGGGTTGGGTTGTTTCATTCACCGGTCTCATCACCATGGTCTTCACCAAACCATCCACATTTGGGGTAATGCTACCGATCCATCGCATCAGTGTCATTATATGTTCAAGAGAGGTCATTCTGAAAGTGTCAACCGTGTCCCATCCACTGCCATACATTATCCTTCATCCATTCATGATCGCCACCCTGAATCCTATGTCACAGTTTGTTTTCACCTCCACTAAAATCATTAGCTCCGTTCCGTGTCATTGATGTGGGATTCATTAAGGCCCTCCTTTGACGGATCGCTTCTTGTCGACTTCAGCTCATTATCCAAGAAGTTGATCTAGGAACACCCCCATCAGTACTTTGAAGCTTGCATGCCTCAATGGCAAGTTTCTCACTTCCAGCGACAGGTATACATCAATGACCTTCGACCAGAAGATTTTGCGTGGTGTTCGACGCCAAGTCCTTTATTCACGCCACGTGAATTGTACTGCAGTACCTTGAGGGTCATTATCATTATCGGTGATTCCTCTCGCGCTTGTTAACGGCTTTCATTATTGGCCGGTAATCAAGCGATGTCTTTCCATGTTCGACTTCAGCGCAATTCTCACATGGATCGACCTGTACTTAGTGTGAAGATCGAACGAGTTTGAAGACCCCGGATCTAGTTTCATCCATCCGGGCTGCGATATATATTCAGGAAATATAAAAGCATTTGTCATGTACATCATTGCAGCAGATGATCATCCTATTCAAAGGATGATAATTTCTGCAGAAAATTATCAGTCTATCATCAGATGATCGTCTGTTATATGTACCAAAATGTATTTATAAAGCTGAGCATGGGAATGCCCGCCTCAGCTAGATCATGAAAACAGAATGAAAAATAATGTATTGTATTGTATTGTATTACAGGGCGCCTCCTCAGCACTGGAATGAACTTCGGACCCTCTAGATAAAGCATTTCACCCGATAAACGGCCTCATACTTTAGGGGGCAACTGTTATAGACATTTTTGTGCCTCGCAGCATGGAGCATGAAATGTCAATAATTACAGGGATCCTCAGTCCCTAAACATGTTGTTCTTACCCCTAGAAGAACAAGGTCAGCAAACCACAGCACTTCCCATCAGTTCTCCACCTGAAAACACTCAGAAACAGGCTATTTTTGGATCATGTCAGTTGCTCCACTGAGCATCTGCGCTGGAATGCAACTGCTCCTCCTTGTACCTGCGCTGAAAGTCAAATCTAATGAAGGCTACCTGCGCTGGGTGAGATTGGCCAAGTGGCACAGTCATTCTGCAAGGTGTCAATTGCCCAGGAAGCTTCCAAACTGACACTTAGTTCAAGGGATTCGCCCTGTGATGAGTAAGAGGTACTTGATCTCCATGTGTAAGCAAGGATCTCCAAGTGGACTCAAGAACTGAAGTTTAACTGAAGAGGGAGAGGACACAAGGCAGCTTTATGTCAGTCTCAAGCTGACTCATCCTCTCTTCTTCTCTCCTATATATAGAGCTCTTCTATGAGGTCTAAGGAGGCTGGAATTTTGTGCAAAGCAAGGAAGTGCTGTTGGTTTACAGTTAGAGCTATTGCGTGATTGCTTTTATAGAGGTGAAGAGGAGATTTCTTGCTGCTGGGGAGGTGCTGCTGGATTGGAGCCATTGATGGTTGTAACCTTCTCAGAACCCTTTTACTTCTATCAATAAAGCTTTGAATGTTCTCCTATATACTTGTATTGCGTTGATATATTGTATTTACTTGTATATCTGATTCACTCTAATCCATGCATCAGTTATGAGTACATGTTTCTTGTAGTTTCCCACTCTTGTTTGTGCAGGATCTTTGTGTAGCTGGGCCGGCAAGGGAACAAGGAGCTGGGAACAAGGGACGAAGAGAGAAGACAAGATCGACAAAAGCGAAGGATATCGGTTGGTCAATCTTTTCTTCCTTCTCTGTACTTTCATAAAGGAAAATATCAAAGCTTTACTTTCAGTTGTTGCTAAGGAACTATCGCCCTTAGAGTAGGGATAGGGTCATTCCGAGTCGGATACTTTTCCCCACAACACACATGTAATTGCCTATGTCCCAAATGCTGTTGTAAAAGACATATTGACTCAAGAGGGATTAGAAGGCAAAATATGCAAGTGGATTGCAAACATCCTTGAGTATGACATAGAAATAAAACCAACCAAACTGATAAAGGGACAAGGTTTAGCCAAACTGATGTCCGAAACAAACTTTCAAGCCTTGGACATTAACCAACTGGACAATGAACAGGAGCTGGCGACTCCACAGATCAGTGAAACCTTTTTGCAATCCCCATGGTATGCTTATATATGTTTTGTACTATTAACCCTCTTTGCTCCCCAGGATTTTCCAGAACCAAGAAAAGATTTTTGAAAATGAAGGCTTTAAAGTTTTGTGTCATAAATGGTGCATTATTTTGGAGAAATCATGAAGGTATATTTCTTAATTGTTTAACCGTGAGTGAAACTAACAATGTCATGAAAGAATTCCATGCAGGAGACTGTGGAGGACATCTATATTGGAAGTCCACTGCTGATAAAATTCTAAGGGCTGGTTTCTATTGGCCCTCTCTTTTTGCAGATGTAAAGAAGTTTGCCATGTCATGTCACAAATGCCAAATCTTTGAGGGCAACAGAAAGCTATTGCCCCTGCCCCTGAAACCCATCTCAACCGAAAAACCTTTTCAACAATGGGGTCTTGACTTCATTGGAGAAATCCATCCCTCTTCCTCAGGCCAGCACAAATGGATTTTAACAGCCACCGACTATTTCACCAAGTGGGTTGAAGCCATCCCATGCAGACAAGCCAATGACACCATCATTATCCAATTCCTTGAGTGCAATATCCTTTCTAGATTTGGCTGCCCTGAGAAGATCATCACCGATAATGCCGCTGCTTTTAAATCCAAAAAAATGATCAATTTTTGCCACCAATTTCATATTACCTTGGGCCACTCTACAGCCTATTACCCTCAAGGTAATGGCTTGGCCGAATCATCCAAAAAGAGCCTCATCAACATCATAAAGAAAGTTCTAGAAGAAAACAAGAAGAACTGGCACAAAAAGCTGGTAAATGCCCTATGGGCAGAAAGACTTTCAACAAAGAGATCAATTGGGATGAGCCCTTATGAGCTAGTATATGGCATGGAGGCCAGATTTCCTTCATCCTTAGGCATCCCTACTATCAAACTGTTACAGGAAATTCAGGCTGAACCAAATGACATTCAAAAAAGGATTAATCAGACCATTCATCTTCAGCAAACCAGAGAACAAGTTTATGACAGAGCTCAAATTTTGCAAGAAAAGATCAAAAAGATGTTTGATAAGAGAGTTAAGGCTGAGGATTTCTACATTGGTGACAAAGTTCTAAGGCGGGATTCACGAAGAGAAGACAAGGGAGAACATGCAAAGTTTGATTTTTTATGGAAAGGGCCATTCGTTATTTCTGCTGTTCAGGGAAATAACACATATTTTCTCAAATCTGTAGAGGGCAAGTCTGTTGAAGAAGGCCCTGTTAATGGCTGTATGCTGAAATGTTACCATGATCCCTCTTAAGGGATACAATGAAACTCTGTATATATTTTTTGTACAATGATATTTCTATATATCACCACTTTGTTTTTATTTTTGAATGAGCAGTCTGAATATTAGAGGAGAAACAGCAAAATTTTGAAGACACTGACAAAGCAAGTCCTCCATTTCAGATCTCTGTCATTGCATTAATACCAGCAAAAATTTGCAGCTTGTAGTCTTCAGTCAAACAGTAGCAAAAGAAAAAAGGATTTTCAGTTTACATCAGCAACTACTTCTAGACCAAGGCTAAGGCAAACACATCAGTTTCGATCCATGTTTTGAGACTGTTTCAAAGGCTCAAGCAACATTCTACATAATAGCAAGCACGCAGAAGAAAGCAGGTAGTGCTATGTATTTCACAATATTTCAGTTGAGGAGAAGGTTTTTCATATTACAAAGTTTCAATTATCTAACAGCCAGCATAAAGAAGTCTTTGAATCTACAGCAACAACAGAAGATCAGGCAGTGTGACCTGCTGCTCTTGGCTTTTCACAAGGAAAGGCCATCCCCAAGTGGAGCCACTGTTAGCCTCCTGTTGCAACAGGTGTTCATATTTCATGATTGACATTTTTACATGCCAAATATGTCATCTTTCATGCTTCAAGGTTCCATATTTCCAAAAGAGGTCAAAGAAGAAGCCGTGAAAGTGTGCTAGTCCAAATGCCACTGCTGAATTCCAATGTTGATGAGTTTTTCAGTTAAGGGAAGGCAAAACAGTTTAATCTTGCCCTCCCTAGGTTTCAATTTCTTGTTTTAGAATATAGAGATTGATATATGTCCAAACAGCTTAATCTTGGCAGATTTGTAGATAGGTAGAGAATCAAAGCAGCCCAACTGCTGAATCTAGGCCCTTGGCAGAAATAAGTGTAGATTTAGATAGGAGGGCAGTCAAAAAGAAAAAAAGGATAATCAAGGTCTGCAAGTCTAAGTGCACCCACCCAAAAAGAAGGAAAAATATTAGGAAGGTAGGCGGGGTAGGTAGCTGTGTGGTTGCATAATCATGGCTTGTGATCCATTTCCTGTTGTCAAATGTCATATTTATTCAGATCACAAGTTGGAGGCAGTTTTCATCTGGAGGAGCTCAAGTTGGATATCTCTAACTTCCCCATTCTCCCTTATCCCCAAATCACTCACTAACTTCCCCGAAGAGGTCAAGATCTGCTTGATTCCTCTTAGTTTCATCATTCTCCATATCAGTTGCCTTGGTGAAGATCTGATTCACTCAAGGATTGTTCATTCGTCCTTTATAAGTCACTTTTCCCCCTTAAAATAGCCTAAGATTCACATACTTAGCGCTTTCTGGTCACCTCCATATTAACTACTAATTCTATTATATAGCTCCCTATCTATCTCCCCTTCCCCTACAAAAACTATATAAATCCCAAAAAATATTATAAAATTCCCCTCCCTGGAACTATAGACATATTTTCTCAAAGTCCGGGAAAAAAAGCAGTCCATCTGGGGCTGTTTTTAGCCCATCCGTGTCCTAGCTGGAGTTAGTTTGACCTCTGGTCAAACTAATAACCTTTTCCCTTAAACCCAAAACCTGAAAAACCCATGTTTCCCCTTTATCCTAAAGTTTTGCTCATAAACATTTAACCCCCTCTCATTTATAACCCCATAACCCACTTCCCTAATGTTTTAAACCCCCTCGTCACATAATAAATTAACCAAAAGGCACAAGGGCCCCGTCCCTTATCCCTCCACCGCCTTACCTGTCCCGCCAACCGTCCGATCCCCCCCGCCCCAGATCAATGGTGGGCGGGCTTTTTCATCTTCGGAGCCGCTGATGTTTAGCGTCCGGGAGATCGGAAGTTTTGCCGTCGTACCCCCGCCACGCGTCGCCCTCCCGGGTGTGGCGGAGCCCCATCCTCCCAAACCACTCCAGTGTAAAGGCGGTGCACCCAAAACCGTCAAACCGCCCTCCCCTGGGTGACGTCAGCGCCACGTCCTTCACCCAGTGACGTTATCCTACTACGTCATCTGCCTGCGTTAGGCCTCCTGCCACCGTGTACTGCCACGTCATTGCCACCGTGTAAATTCCACGTCACCCGCCCTACATGCTGACGTCACCCTGCTAACGTCATCATGCTGACGTAATCTGCCGTACTGGGTCCCACCCGCTGACGTCATGCTGACGTCATCACTCAAAAAAGGCGCGAAGGCGAAAATTTTGCTTAGGAAGCCCGGATTCAAATTCTGAGGCAGTTTTTCATGCGCAATTAGCGCCTTGGGAAATGGGCCAAAGTGGAAAGACCCTCATCTTGCAGCCCCCAGAAAGCCCGAAAGGCGCAGAATGACTCGTTTTTCTTCGCGAGGCATTCAAAAAGGGGCAAACACAGTTTTTAAAGAAACAGAAGGCCGAACAACTGCCTTGAAGGATCAATTGGACAGTCTAAACCATTCAGAAGATATTTAAGACCCCAGGATCAGCGTCAAAGAGTATCAGAGTAAAGAGGAAGCAGTAAAGAGTACCAGTTGAATATTTTAATGGAAATCTTCAGTTCCCGAAGCAGGCTAACATTGAATGGCATCCAACAAAATCAAATAAAGTGGTATAAGCCCATCAAACCTCTCAAATCACAGGTAAAGCATTTAAAGCCACTGAACAGAAATGGAGCAGAGACCCATGCACATTTATTGCAGAAACACTGAACCAAGCTATCGAGGACAACACATTAACTCAGTTTTGATACGGCTGCCCTTAGCGCAGTTCAAAGATATTTTCTTGCATTTATTGCTGGATAGGATTAGGTTAAAGTGATCATTTTTCTTTCAGACCTATTTAGGTCAAGCTATAATAGACAATTTTTGATATTTTTCCCTATATATACCACCCTATGTATTGTTTTAAGGGTTGGTTGGTTGATAGTCTTCATTAGAGACTCGCACTGGATATTTGAGATGTTTTATTTAATCAAAGATTGCTGAAAAGCTTTGGAGGAATGAATTTCTGCACTGTGTCTAATGGTCTGAAGAATTGAATGTGGAATTCTTGTGCTGCAGTATGAATCAATAAGTGTTTCTTACCTCTGTTATTCCAATTTCACACATGCTTAAGTTACAGAACAAAGGATTGGTTTAGAATTTGCTTAGCCGCACTCTATGCTCAGTTTCTGTGGCTTATTAATGTTTTCCTCTTGATTTAGGCATAAATATGAATTCCTTCATGGCTCATGTTTGATCTATTTCACATATGAATGACTGTTATCTAGGAATTCTTAACTGCTCCTAGATTGAGCTCATTTATCTCATTTCTGCTAACCTGAATAAGAGATTCTTAATTGCCTCTCATTCCTTAGCCTTTAATCCATGTTTTACCTTGAATTATTGTTTCATATGCAGCTAACTTGCTCCATATTCCTTCTTGTGACCAAGAAAACGCACCAGCAGTCCTACTCCTTGACTCCATGCCTAATGGTTCTAAAACTTTCATGCTATCCCTGCCTCTTTACCTAAAAGTATCATCCTTCCCACCAAAAATCAAAACAAAACCCCTTGAACTCAATAACTAGCCTAAAAACATTATCAACAAAGAAAAATCAGAAAGAGAGAGCCCTCTCTGATTGCAGGTGGGCTAGAACCTACAGTCCAAAGATTGGCCTGTGGTTACCTCAGCCGTATCCTTTTGATGCTGACCAAAAAGACAACCTCAGTGATAACAGATGCCTGGACACATTTTAGGCTGTAGCATAGTATCAACTGAAATCAATGGAAAACAAGCTTATGAATGGTGCCTGGACACATTTTAGGCGGCAGCACAACATCAACCGGCAACAAGCTTATGAATTGTTATGGATGCCTAGACACATTGTCTTGTAAGCGGTGCATGGTAAAGTTTATGAATTCTTATGGATGCCTAGACGCATTGGCTTGTAAGCGGTGGATGGTAAAGTTGTGGATAATGTTATAGACAATTTTGTGCCTTGCAGCATCAAGCATGAATTGTCAATAATCCAAGGGATCCAAAGTCCCTAAACATGATGTTCCTACCCCTAGAGGAACAAGGTCAGCAAACCAACAGCTCTCAGATCAGTTCTCCACCTAAAAACACTCAAAAACAAGCAATCCTGAAATCAAAGCAGGTGCTCCACTAGGCTTCTGCGCTGAAACTCAACTCCTCCATGGTGTACCTGCGTTGCAAAGCAGGTAGAACAAAGGCCACCTGCGCTGAGCGAGATGGGACAAGTGGCACACTGAGTCATTGCTCTGGAATCTTCCAAAAATGACACTTGGATCAGGGATTTCGCCTTGTGATGAGTCAGAGGCTCTGTTTCTCCAAGTGGAAGCAAGGTTCTCCAAGTGGACTCAAGAACTGAAGATCAACTGAAGAGAGAGAGGACACAAGGCAGCTACACATCAGTTGCAAGCTGACTCATCCTTTCTCAATTCATCTATATATTGAGCTCTCTCCTATGAGCTCAAGAGGCTGGAATTTTGTGCAAAGTAATGATATGCTGTTGGTTTCATTATAGAACTATTGGGTGATTGCTTGAAGGAGGTGAAGAGGAGAAATTCTTCCTGCTGGGAGGTGTTGCTGGATTGGGGCCTTCAATGGTTGTAACCTTCTCAGAACTTTACTTCTTCCATTAATAAAAGCTATTGAGGTTCTTCTATATGCATTTGTTTCAATGATGTATTGTGATGATTGTATATTTGATTTATGCTAATCCTTGAATCAGTTATGAATGCATGCTTCTTGTAGTTTCCTTCTTTGTTATTTTGCAGGATCTCATTGTAGCTGGGCCAGCAAAAGGGCAAAGAGCTAGGAGTAAGCAGCAAAGAGAAGAGATTGGAGTAAATATTAAGCGCAAGGCAACAGTTAGTGCATTTCTTCATTCTCTCTTGCTTTCATAAAGAAGTAAACCTTAAGTAGTTTTGTTTACAGTTGTTGCTGAGGTACTATCACCCTTAGAGTGGGATAGGGTCATCCGAATCAGATACTTTTCCCTACAACAGATAAGAGGAAAAGGGTAGATGTTAAAGTTGTGGACTATAGGAAAATGGAGAACAGAGAACATGCTGGTAGAGGATTAGTGGAGAGAAGATGATCTGCAATGGCATATGGTAATAATCATGTTGTATTAGGCTTGGAGCTTGCCATGAAGCTGTGCACTGCCAACTATGCCAAAAAACTACCCGAACAGAGACCTAAACAAAAATTTGTATAAACAGGCAAAGATTTGAAAAATAACGTTGCATAACTACTACTTTGGATAAAACAAACTTAAACTTTGGATAAACAAGAAAAGACTTCAAAAAAACTTTGCATAACTACTACTTTGGATAAAACAAACTTTGCATTGACATATGGTCATAAGCATGTTGTATTAGGCTTGGAGCTTGCCATGGAGTTGTGTGCTCCCAACTATACCAACGAACTATGTGGGCAGAGACCTACACGAAACTTTGGATAAATAGACAAAGAATTGAAAAAAAACTTCGCATAACTACTACTTTGGATTGGGTCTACACTTTTGCACGCATCTGTGTGGAGGTAGATCTAAGTAAAGGGCTGCCGGACAACATAAGGCTGATCTACAAACAGCAAAATTGGCTGCAAGCACTAGACTATGAAAATACTGCTTTTAGATGTAGGCTCTGCAGGCTGACAGGACACTTGCAAAGCACATGTCCAGAAGCCAAGAAAGCAAACAATAAAAAGAAGCAGAAAGGGAAGCAGAGGAAAGGATGGCAATTTCCCCCCCCTGACTCAGAGGATGAAGAATCAGAAGCAGAAGAGGAAGATACCCCCGCAGAGAATGCTGAGGTATCCCAAGAAATGGAGACTTAGAAGGAAACCACAACAAACAACAAGGCTTCGCAGCTCCACTCAAATCAGGCAGAGAAGGCAAGCGAGGATCTGAGTATGGGAGGGATCAAATGGCATCACCACTCAGATACTTCAGACTCAGACAAGGAAACATCCTCACAGAAAGCAGAAACACAGTTAGTCATAGCTTCGATCGAGCCCACTCAAGGAGAATGGCGCAAGGTCGAAAAGAAAAAGGGGAGAAAAACTTGAAGTGTGAGTCTTTTACTCACTTCCGGATTCCAGTTTTTCTGCCTCTTTCTCCCTCTTTCTCTCTTTTCCTCTTTTCTTCTTCTAAATGCACGTTAGTTTTGTAACGTTGCATGGGGTGCGAAAGCACTCGAGCCCAATGGGCATCTTATGGAAATGCTTCAATGCATCTGCTTGTGTAACTTTTCATTTTTTAAATAAAAGGTTACCTATTTTTTCCTGTGGAAAAAAAAACTACTACTTCGGATAAAACAAACTTAGATTTTGGATAAACAAGAAAGGACTTTAAAAAAAACTTTACATAACTACTACTTTGGATAAAACAAGCTTTGCATGACAACTATTTTGGATAAAACAATAGAGACCAAAACAGACAGGAAATAAAACTAAAACAACTTTTGCGTGACAACTATTTTGGATAAAACAATAGAGACCAAACCAAGCAGGAAATAAAGCTAAAACAAAATTTGCATGACAACTATTTTGGATAAAACAATAGAGACCAAAACAGGTAGGAAATAAAACTTTGCATAAACGTTTAAGCCGAAAATAAGAAGTTAAGCGAGCAATAAAACTTAAGATAAAACATTTAAGTCGACAATAAGACCTCAAATATTACTACCCAATCAAATCATTTGCCCTTTATTATTTAATAAAATATAATTATTTTGTCAAATTAATATATCAGTTAATATATAATTTTGAGAAATCATCGAGAGGATTAATAATGCTCAACCGTTTATCGATCGCAATAGTCCCTGCTTTTCAGTAGGCAGGGGCTAATAACGCACATAAAATGAAAACGTGGCTGTAATAGAATCAATTCTTAAAGTCGTACGCAAAGATAGACAATAAAGTGAATCATGTAAAGTCATAAGTTTTAACATCACTTTGTTTTAACGGTAGGGTTAATTGTTGCAATTTTCAGAATTGATGGCATGCACTTTATCAAATACCATGGAACCATAAGTTTATTAATAATTATGGATTTTGGTATAAAGACCAAGTTTAATACAAAATGAGCATTTTGATATAAATTTAATTTAATTATTTTAAATTGCGAAAAAAATAATGTGATCAATTTAAAATTTTATTAATGCCAATAACATATAATTAAAACCTTTTAAGCGATCTACTCTGTGATGCAAGGTTATGATTATTTTTTATATAGGTACAATTGTAACCTCATAAAATGATCCCATGTGCCTCATCTTTAGGTCGTCCGCCTTCGCATGCTCCTTTAATGACTTGAATTAAAGATGGTACTTTTTGTGCCTTTTGGGGGGGCAAACTCCATTTTTTTGTCCCAAACACAAATATGCTACGTTCTGTTTTGATTTTTCCATTTCAGGATTTATGGATCTTTGGGGAAAGTTTCTATATTATCGAATTTCATTAGGGAGGGGACTCACAAATTTTCCTACCGTCAATAAGAAGTTTTATGAAGATTTAAGGGACATTCTAAATAGATTTGAAAGATGTTTCGGGTAGATTTTAGGGTTTTCAGAATAGTTTTGAACATTAATGATTAGATAATATGGATTTTTTTTCTTTCCATTATATTTGTATATTACCAAATTTAAATCATGGTAGAAGTTGTAATTCAAAACAGGGATTTTATCTGGTGAATCTATATTACTAGATTTAAATCATCGTAGAAGTTGTAACTCAAAACATGGATTTTATCATTGTGAATCTAAATCAGTCCTACAAGTTGTAATTCAAAACATAGGTTTTGAAAAATGACTAACTTTGATTTGGTGTTTCTACTATCCAAACATCAAAACATCAGTGATTGTGAAAATAATTAAATAGTAATGACTTGAATATGGTCATACAATAAATGCTTATTTAAATTCTTATTCAATCACCTTCTTAATCAAAAAATATGAATCCAATCCCTTTACAAAACCACAAAACATATTGAGAAGGGAATGTATTTTACATTATTATTATTGACAAAAAAAATGAGGAAAAAAAGTTGTTATAATGACATTTCTCTGTCTTATGGATGTAAAGAGTTAAACTTAAGTTTTCTAAAGCTAAACTACATTTTGCTTATGTGTAGCTACCAATAATAGAATCTCATTTGACCATTTTTTAACTTGTTCAATCTTTTTTTTAAAAACTTGCACAAATGTTATCATATAACTTTTTTGTCACTCTATTAAATCTTGATAATGTTTTCTATTGGCCAATGAACAATTTGAAGGTATTATTGCAAAACTTAGGACTAAAAATCCTATTGAGAGGAATTTTTATCATAGCCAAGTAATGCTAGCACTACTTTAACATTACTTGGTTAACATTAATTGTTCGCCTCCACTCTGGTATCTTGTACATCATCAAGTCTTGCCATGATCTTCTAAGCCCTTTGGTACATGCGACCATCGAATTGCTTAAACTGGCCAATTAACTTCTCATCAACCGAGATACCCTTCACTTTGTTGAAGTTCTTACTCCTCCTACCTTTCTTTATAAACTCTCCATTCCTTTCCTTGACAAGGGTAATTTCTTAGTTTTTCGTTATGACATCAGACCAATCGAGCCCTCTTTCTTGTTGTCAAAGAATTGTAGATGGTTTAAATATTGTGTTGTTAAACTAGATCTTCCTCCTATCGAGGAACTGCAATGGAGTCCAAGCCCCATCACAGGATCAAGTGGAGCTTGTGCTTGGACCAATTGGAGGAAACCACAAAAATTAGATATGTTCTTGTGCTCTGAGATCATTGAACAAAACTCTTTGAAATGATGGAATTCATGGAAGATTGTACATGCCATTTCTAGTTGTTGTGGGAGTTCCTTTTGATAGATTGTAAACACCAAATTCTTATTTCAAAGGCCATGATGCCCCTCTATCATTTGATTTTTGAAATTTTTGTAGAAGTATTTAGGCTAGGTGTTTTAGCAAGCTTACCCAACTAGAAAATCAAAGCGAGACTCCCTTCACTCTATCGAAGCATTTAATCATTCCTTTCTTCAATTGTTCTCCATAACTTTCCTCAACAATGGTAATTTATTATGTTTTGGTTTTGACTTCAAGCCAGTCTATCCTACTTCTTGTTGTCGAAGAAATATGGTGGAGGCCAAGCCCCATCATAAGATAGAGTGGAGATTGAACCTGGAAATATTGGAGGAAACTGCAAAAAATATTGTAACCTCAAGTATGGGAATCAAGTACATTCTTGTGAACCTAGATCCTTGAGTGGAAAAATTCAATAAAATGAGGGAATTCATAGTGAAATGTACATTCCATTTCTGTTTGTTGTGGGAGTTCCTTTTGATAGATGATAAATAAAGGATCTGCTTCTTTTCATTATGTGGACCAATTATTATTACAAAGGCCATGATGTCCCTTTGTCATTCAAAATCTTCGTATTTCATAGAATCTCCAGTAAGTTAACTAAACTATAAAATCAAAGTGAGTCTCTCTTCACTCTATTGAAGAGCTTACTACTCCTTACTTTCTTAATCATTTGTTCATTCCTTTCCTCGACAATGATAATTTCTTAGTTTTTGGTTCACGGTTCAACTCAGTCGAGCCCTCCTTCTTGTTGTCAAAGAATTACGATGGAGGCCAAGATGCATCAAAGGATCTAGTGGAGATTGCACCTAAATTGATTGGAGGAAACCATAAAAATATGGTAACCCCAAGTCTAGGAATGGGTTATGTTCTTGTGAACCAAAATCCTTGAATGACATAATTCTCTAAAATAAGGGAATTCATGGTGGAATGTACATTCCATTTCTAGTTGTATTATGATCTGAATTTAAAAATGTACGCAACAAATTATAGATATGACAATAAATACTATATGCAGTAGAAATAACTTTCAATTTCATTAATATCAAATACTGAAATATGCTTACAAATAAAATGGAAATGAGACTAGCTTGGGCGATGGTAGCTTATCTCTGAGACGCGATGTAGCGGCCACATGCCTCTGAACTATGTTACAATGTGGCTCAAAGGCCAATTTATTATTCACAAACAATGGGAAACCCTAAACATCAAAAAACCTAACCCTAGGAGATGAAGTGCCAAACTATGGACCTCGTTTGGATAAATTGGTACATCAAATTCTCGGGGTCGTAACTTTTGCATACGATCTCAGTTTGACACGCACAATACGTCGTTAGAGAGATTTATTCAAGGAATATAAATTTTTAGTGGAAAAAATCCTTGATGGCCTTGATTTCCCAAAAAACATCTTTTAGAGCCTCAAAACAGCTCCGGATGTTCAGGACCCGAAAAATTGCCAAAAATAGTAAGCTCTACTATGATTAAGGAAACTAAAAAACTAAAATGCATAGCAGTGGGGGTCCAAGTGGAAGAGGCGCGTGGCCACCAAAATCCACCTAGATCAGTCGTCTCTCCTTAGGAGGCAATGGTCCCCATTGCATTGAGTGTCTGCATGAGATGGAAAAACTTTTGTTGAACTTGGTGCCTAGTGAGCCACTTGCCTTGGTGCATGAGTTGGCTAGCCTTGACAACCCAATATAGATGGATCTTTTGATGGCGACTATTCTTGACCTTTCTGTCCATAATCTGACTAGTTGTGGCATCTTTAGTGTAGTCTGGGTATAAATCTATTGGTTTGAGTTTTTGTTGTAGATCTAACCCAGAAATATTATAGATCTGATATGAAAATACATAACAATGCAAATAAACCTAGAAATAACGGGATCTGAATATAGATAGAAATGATTCTCTTTATTATCAAAACCCTTAAGGTAGGGCAACACCATACATTCACTCCTTAAGGAAGGAGAACACTCCACAAGCCATATGCCTGTTCATACAAGAATACTTCTCTTCATATCTCTCCATGTGGAGTCTCTAGCCTGTATATAGGCCTCATACATGCAAGACCATGGGTCATTACCATGGTTCCCTCATACCATCAACTAATACCATGGGCCCATTACATTATTATTAACTACTTGTGGTCCCTTACATGACATGGGTTAACCACCTTATTTATTACTATGGCCCGTCCCATTATTACATTATTACCTTGGGCACCTCCCTTGGTACCCCATATTACCCCCCTAGGTACATAACATTCCACCCCCCTAAGCATGTTTCGTCCCCAAAACATGGGAAGAACACAAATAATAAGATCTACTCAAAAGAGTAGTCTACTAATACCATGCACGCGCATATAGCCATCCAAGAGAAAGGTGAACCCTCGATCTCGCTGGTGGCTTGCTCGCTTGAGATGGAACTTGACCGTGGCAGCTCTTCTGTGTTGATGTGCAGTGGGTGGATCTTCTCTCCTCGCAATCCGTCATGTGACAACTTGGTTTCCATCTTGATGGTTGTCTCGCTGGGTGATGTGGGTGATGATATGTTGAAGTTTTAACCCACGATGGCTTTTTCTTGACTTCACTCGGCTGTGGTGCCTGTTGTGGTGTCTTCTTTTTCAATATGACTTCAACCACTGAACCCTCCTCTGATGTATCATCACCTGTAACCGTTTCTTCTGCAGCCTCTGTTTGTGTTTGATTGTTGATCATCAGGGGCTCATCATCTGATATGTCAGTCCCTTGAACATCTTCTGCTTCAGCCTCCGTGTGCTCTACCTGTTTATGGATGGAAATATCCTGTAATGTAATTTTCTTCTTTTTATACCAAAGCTTCAGGAATTTCTTCTGCACATTAATATTGAGAGTACCCACGGATTCCATCCAAGGATATCCCAAAACAACCTCCATATTATTCATCTCTGAAGCATAAAAATCACCATGTAACACATATTTATCCATAGAAATCTTCAAATCCTTGTACACTTGAACATCCTCATGATCAACCTGTGTATGTTCAATTTGTTTGGCTGGGACTTGCAATTTTTTTGCCAAATTAACACTGATAAAATTATGTTTACAACTAGGATTGATAGAGACAATGATCTTCTCTTTCTGAATCAATCCATGAATCTGCAATAAGGATATACCAGTAGGAATTAACCCCTTATGTGTCTCCTTCTTTTCTGTAAAAATAAAATCTTTGCTAGGTTGTGTGTCTGTCTGTGTGAGCTTATCCACAAGATTAGTTTTACGGTCAAAGTGGTTCATAAGATCTTTTGTGAATGTGTCCCAAGTCAAGGGCCTTCGATAGCAATGTCGATGCCATTGCCACCATTGCTATCTTTCATTGTCCAAGTATAGTATTCCCACACTCAACTGAGTCTCATCATCCATGATGTAATTCAATCTAAAATATTTCTCCATTTGTGCTAGCCATTTGGCTGGATGAGAGCCATCAAATTTATACAAGTCCTGAAAATTCTGACCTAGGGCCGCCATCCAGGCACTAGAATTTCAGATCTGCGCTGCTACTCTCCCGCCGTCACCCAAGATTTCTGAAAAAAGAGCTGATTTTAAATCAGCGATATCTCCCTCATCCGGACTCCGATTCGACTGATTTCTTTTTTGAAGTTGGGTATTTTTTCCCAAAGAATCCAGATCTGCAATTAGATTTTGCAGATCTTGTACCAGGACGTCTAGATCTGCGCCGCAAAATCGCTGCCCTGAAAATTGTCTGCAACCCCACTGATTTTTAAATCAGCGATATCTTCTTCATCCGGACTCCGATTCAACCGATTTTTTTTTTTTAAATCGGCTATTTTTTCACCAGGAATACAGATCGGCAATTAGATTTTGCAGATATTACACCAAAATGTACAGATCTGATCTGCAATTTCACCACCCAAAAATCTCTGCAAAAAAAAAAATTCTCCACGGTTTGCCCAAGAAAGTGCTCTGATACCAATTGTTGTAGATCTAACTCAGAAATATTATAGATCTGATATGAAAATACATAACAATGCAAATAAGCCCAGAAATAACGGGATCTGAATATAGATAGAAATGATTCTCTTTATAATCAAAACCCTTAAGGTAGGGCAACACCATACATTCACTCCTTAAGGAAGGAGAACACTCCACAAGCCATATGCCTGTTCATACAAGAATACTTCTCTTCATATCTCTCCATGTGGAGTCTCTAGCCTCTATATAGACCTCATACATACAAGACCATGGGTCATTACCATGGTTCCCTCATACCATCAACTAATACCATGGGCCCATTACATTATTATTAACTACTTGTGGTCCCTTACATCACATGGGTTAACCACCTTATTTATTACTATGGCCCATCCCATTATTACATTATTACCTTGGGCACCTCCCTTGGTACCCCATATTACCCCCCCTAGGTACATAACAGTTTTTCTGCAATATTTGTTGTGTCCAATAATTTTTGGAAGTATGGTCAAACGCAGTCCACATTGAACACTAGGTGTAGGCCAAGGAATGGGGGAATATTGAGCTCAAAATAATTGTATCCCATAGCCTTGCTAACGGTGTAAGGACCATATCGGAGTGGTCTAAGCTTTCGATGGGCTTTGGTAAGGCATTATTTTTGAAAATGCAACCAAAATTTGTTGCCCACCTAAAACTTGTGTGGCACAAGATGTTGATCATGTCGTTGCTTGTACTTGTAATTTTATTTATCTAAGATGTCACGAACCTACTTGTGGATGTCTTGGATGCATTCAATAAATATGGTTTCTTTATCAGCCTCGGACAATACATCTGTGGATTCTATCCATGTAGTCGCATGAGGCATGGAAACATCAATCAGACACAATGGTTGAAATCCTAGACCCACTTGAAAGGTACCGCGACCAGTCAAGCTATGGAGAGATCTGTTATAACTATGTTGCACATATGGAAGAATCATCCCAGGTTCAAGGATGCTTGGATTTGTACATGCAGAGTATGTGTACTATCATCCTATTGAAGACCTTCGTCTCACCATCAATCTGGGGATGGAAGGCAATCGACTTGGTGAGCTTGGTGTCCAATAGTGTCCATAGGCTTGACCATAACATGCTCAAGAACCTACTATCCCCATCTAATATAATGGTCTGTGGGATCCTAAAATTTACCCATACTCATTCGAATAAGAGTTTGGAAGTTTCCAAAGTTGTGATACTCTTCTTGGAGGCCACCAATATAATCATCTTAGAAAATCTATCCATGACCACAAATACACAGTCATTACCATGCTTGGTAGAGGGGAGGCCAGAGATATAGTCCATGGATATGGATTCTTGTGGCTTGTTGAGAGTAGGTAGAGGAGTGTACAGGCCTTGCTTCTTGATGGTTGGCTTTGCAATGGCACAGGCAGTGAAGGATCTTATATATTTCCCAACATGCAATTGGACTTTAGGCCAATAAAAGTACTTTTTTAATACAACCATGGCTTTCTCCACACCAAAGTGTCCTATGACCCCACTGTAGTGCACCTCCCAAATCAGCTTGGCATGCTCACTTAAAGGAACACAAAGGTGGCCCAGGTAGCATAATAATGCATCCTCAAGGTGGAAATTAGTAAATTTCTTTCCATATACTAGCATATGGTATGTGGAGGTGGACTCTAGATAATTTTTGTATAGTTGTAGCCATCCAGAGGTCTCGTGACCATAAGAGTTGCGAACACTAGTCAGTGTTGCAACTAGGGGCCGACTGAGGTAGTCTACGACATGATTGGTGTTGCCCTTTTTGTATTTAATGTTAAAATGGAATTGTTGCAGATATGTAGACAACTTATGATAATGATTATTCTACAACTTCCCTTATGACTATATAAACTGAAGAGGTTGGTGATCGGTGTGGATGACCATCTCCTTCCCCATAGTGTAGTGCTTCAATTATTAGTAAGCTTGCACAATGGAATAAATCTCATTACCATTGGTGGGGTACTTCTGAATTCTATTGAAAAGTTCCTCACTCTGATAGCCCACTCGATGCCCATGTTAGGTGAGGACTACACCAATAGCATAATCTGAGGCATCTATCTCAGTTTCAAATGCTTGTTTCAGGTCGAGTAGTGTGAGTACAGGTGTAGAGCATAGGAGGTACTTCAACTCAATAAATGCCTTTTGTTGGGACTCAGTACAAGAAAACATTACTTTCACCCCTCCCTCAATCATCTCACTCAAAGGCCAAGTGATATGGGAGAATCCCAACATGAACCTCCAATAGAAATTTTCAAGGCCCAAAAAGCTATGAAGCTCTATTAGAGTGGTCGAGGCTGGCTAGTCTAGATTGACTTGGATCTTGGTCGGGTCCACATGCATGCCACACTCATCTATGATGTACCCTGAGTATTGGACCCGACTCACGCCAAAGGTTCATTTCTCCAAGTTGGCACACAATTTGTGTTATTGAAAGGATTGAAGGACCTGCCAAATGTGTTTCCTGTGTTCTTCCCAACTCTTGCTGACAATGAGGATTTCATTCAGATAAACCACCATGAGCGAGTTGGTGAAGGGCCGTAATATGTCATCCATTAGCCTCATAAAGGTATCAGGGGCATTTGGCAACCTGAAGGGCATAATCAACCATTCAAAAATTCCTTGGATTTAAAGGTTGTCTTCCATACATCTGTGGGCTCTATTTGAACCTCGTGATAACTAGACTTCACACCGATCTTGTTGAAATAATTTCCTCCACTGTGTTGGCTTAGAAGGTCATCAATCTGTGGGATTGGATACCTATTCTTGACAATGATTTTTTTTAGTGCTCCATAATCAATGCAAAGCCTTCAAGTCCCATCCTTCTTTTGTACAAGTACAATTGGGCTCCCACAATGTGGGGAACTTGGTCAGATGTGCCATTTTTGTAGCAACTCCTGTATTTGATGCTTAATCTATTCATTTTCAAGAATGGAGTGGCGATATATCGGCATGTTGGTTATAGGTGCTCCATGAGTCAGATTGATTTAGTGCTTGACCTTACAATGCAAGGGTACCCCTGTGGGTGAGGAGAAGATTTCCTTGTATTCTTCCATGACCGTATCCATCTACTTATGATGCTTAGAGGAACCCTTCCCGGAGTCCATGGCTATGACTATGACCTTCCCCTTACTTTGAGAGAGAATCAGAAAGAAAAAAAAATTACGAGTCTGGGAGATGAGCTTACTGCATTGTTAGAGAGATCAAAGGGATGGCAGTAGGTGGGGATACCTTTGGTATCCTTTATAACTTAGTATCCAAAGAAATAATAACAGAGCGAGGTCTAGAGTCATATACATCATGTTGCTCCCATAAGTATGGTTGTCCTAATAATACATAGAAAACTTCAAGAGGAGCAACATTATATAGTACCTCATCCATGAAGTGCTAAGTGTTGTAGTGAAGGCAAAACTTCTCACTGATGCGGAGATCTCATCCATGGTGAAGCCACCCGATGGTATATGACTATAGATGTGTTGTAGTTGGTAGGACCAACCACTTCACGACCTCTGTTGAAATGAGGTTCTTATGGCTCTCGCTATCGACAATGAACTACAATGGAGAACCCTTCACCCATATCTATGAATGGATAGGTGCTCCCCTTCTTCTAGATATTCAGGTTCAATCTATTGGATCTTGGTGGTGGCCACAATGGCACTAGGCTCTGCGTCATTGATTTTCTTCCTTTTTCGTTTCCCCTTGTCGGGTTTTGAATCAAACTCAGAACATGTTTCAGACTTAGAAGGATTCATCTCAGCCACCAGTGACTGCTTGGTCTGACACTAACTTGGGTTGTGAGTGGATCTCTTATGGAAATCACACCACTTTCCCGTGTCCTTTTTTGCAATTGTGGTGTTGTTATTTTCTTGCGGCTTCGGTGGGTTATCCGAGATCACCCTACCTTGGGTTTTCCCTTTGCTCTATGGTTTGCGGGTGCCTTTCCCTTGCTTCAGATTTGTAGATGTAAAGTCTCTCCCTTTATATGTAAGCTTTTTCTTGATCTTGACAACATATCAGTACATTGTGTTGAGGGAGGAGATGTCTAGGAACTCCATCTCATCTTGGATTTACCTGTGTAAGCAGCCGCGACACTTGAGTACCAAATGTTTCTCAAAATCCTTGATATCCAACTTCATGCGAAGGGTATGAAAAATATCGATAAAATTTTCCATGTCTTGGTCCCTTTCCGATCGCAGTGTGGTCCACTTTATGTATTTATCCTCATAACTCCCAACGGGGTAATACTGCTCCTTGATGGCCTCCTAGAATGAATCCCAAATGGGTGTGGCTAAAAATAGTGAGGGCATACTTGCATCCTTCTACTCATAGTAGGTTTCCCACCAGTCCTTCACGTGGGGGGCACCTTTCATAAGAGTAAAAGTAATATTTTCCCAACTGGAAATATCATGAATAGAAAAATATCCTTATAGCAAATTTAACCATTTATCTATGACCTCTACATATATGTAACCCTAAAATATGGGAATTTCAATGTTAACTTGTACCTTAAAGGGTGTGGTGCTTCCAAAGTAGTTACTAGAAGTAGATGTGTTGCCCTTGGGTAGTTGCTGAAGGATTTGGGAAAAATTGTCCATCATCGTGTTCCTCTATCACTCGAGGGCCATTAAGGGAGTTTTGAGGTCTAAACTGGGCCTTCTAAGGAAATTATAAAATAATAGTGGAAATAATAGAATAATATTAGATTAAATCATCAAATTTTAGAGGGAAAAAAAATTAAATTATTTTTCAACTCATATTTTCAACTTATCTCCCTATGGGTTTACTCAAATCTTGAGTGGAAACACTCATTAGATGCAAAATTTGATTCCTCATACAAGGAGTACCCATGTGGCATACTTTTGATGGATTGTGCTACAAAAAGTTTTAGAAATACATGGAAAACGTGATAGAAATCACGTTTTTTTCATATATTTCTCATTTTTCATCTAGCAGGGTCCATCAAAATTATGCAACAAGGGTACTCCTTGGATGAGGAAATAACTTTTGCATCCAAAAAGTACTCTCGCTTGGAATTTGAGTAAAAATGTAGGGAGATAAGTTGAAAATACGGGTCGAAAAGTAGTTTTATTATTTTATTATTTTTTAATCTTTTTACTTTTTTACTCAAAAAATGCTGAATAATCTCCCATAGTTTACTTCATCATCTTGAATCCTATTGGTTTCTATACATTCTATTTTGGTTCTACATTTTTCTTAGGAGGCCCATTTTAGACCTCAAAATTCCCCTAATGTTCTTTGAGTAATATTTTGAAAGGATCTCTTGCCCCCTCATCTTTTTTTTCTTCCCCCATGAGAGTGCATTGGGATTTGTGAGGCTAGTCTTGCAAAGGTGCGACCAGTTCAAGCCTTAACTCCTTATATCATGAGCTCGTTGGGGACATGAAAAGAAAAGCATAGAAAGAATCGGCCACTCTAATACCACTGATCCAAATTTAAACAATAATGCAACAAATTATAGATATAACCATAAATACAAAGATGCAGTAGAAATAACATTTCATTTCATTAATCTCAATTACTAAAATATTCTTACAAATAAAATGGAAATAAGACTAGCTTGGGTGATGGTAGCTTTTCTCTAAGAAGTCATGTGGCAGCTATATGCCTTTGAACTGTGTTAGAATGAGGCTCAAAGGCCTATTTATTGTTTAGAAACAATGGAAAACCCTAAATATCAAAAAAACCTAACCCATGGAGATGAAGCGTCAAACTATGGGCCCTGTTTGGGTAAATTGGTACATCAAGTTCTCAGGGTTGTAACTTTGGGATACGGTCTTTGTTTGACGTGCACAATACCTCGTCAGAAAGATCTATCTGAGAAAAAAAAATTTCGAGTGGCCATCCTAGGTCAAAGTATCATCTTGGCCTGTGTTTTCCCAAAATACATCCTTTAGGGTCTCAAAAAAAATCCAGAGGTTCAGGACCCGAAAAACTACCAAAAATAGTAAATTGTGCTACGATTAAGGAAACTAAAAAATTGAAGGAGACAATGGTGGGGTGTCCAAGTGGAATAGGTGGGTATCCACCAACATCCACTTGGATCATTTTTGGAGATACGTTTGATATATGGTAAGAACATGATTTTCCTTTTTTTCATTAGGTGTCCTAATTTTTATTTCAGAAGCCATGATGTCCCTCTATCATATATCCTGTGTACCATACCTACTCACAACCCTTGTTCGAGTTTCATTTTTGCAGTGCATGATATTGTACTAGTCCATAGAATATAGCAGAGGTGGATACTTGTGCAACTCTAGTAGAATGCCATCTTTCAATAGCTAAAACATGTGGAATGCTTGCAAGCTCTGTGCGACATTTCTTTCATTTTATTTTAATTTATGTTACTTTCTATTAGCTTTTTTAATTTAATTTCAGCTATTATTTTATGTGTGAGAATATGTTAAAAACCAAGCAACATAAGGTTGCATGCATGGACCTTACATGCCACCCAAGAGTGCACCCTATGCAACCATGTTTTTCAATATGTTTTGAGTGTGTGAGATATAGCTTATGAGATATAAGTTTTCACTAATGGAAAAGGAAAATATGGGTGCAAGAAGATTGGTCAAGGAGAAAAAAATTTGGATCCATTTCGAGTTCAGAATATCATTTCAAGTGAACTTGCACATTACTCAAATGGATAGAGCTATGAAAGAGACTTCTAATGGTATATGGAAGTCAACAAATTCCCCCACGATCAAAAGTTATTACAGGTCAAAGCTCAATGGGTAAAAGTTGTAGAGTTATATTTAGTGATATTTTATTAGTTGGTGATAGATTTTCATTTGGAAAAAATGTGGTTCCCTTAGTAAGTAGCTCGCGCAGAATGACATTTAAATCCAGTGGAAGTTTGAAGGAAGATGAGTGCCATGCCTCCCCTTCTATTCATCGTGAAAATTGCATTAGCCCATGTGAACCTAAGGGTTAACAATAATGGGAGTTTTCTATTGTTCATATTTCCAAACAATGGATCAGAAGATCAATGGTCCTCATTAATAGTGGACCCCCTCCTCATTTTACCAGTAAACTAGATGAGGGGGGTCTCCAAAAACCATGATAGTAAGGAGAGTGACGCGACAGGACAAGGATCAAAGAGGACATGACTGAGTGACTAAGAAATAGATAAAATGTTGATTGGTGGAGGTCAACAAGTGAGGAGGACCCACCAGATAGCTCAACTCAAAAAAAATTCCTTAGGAGCTCCAAAGGTATGATGGAAAGAAATTCCCAGGAATAGGGGAGTTACGGTAAGGTGGCAAGATGAATTGGCATAATAGATGAATTAGAGGTAGTGCATGAGGCAGGAACATATAGAAATTCAATATGAAGGAAATCAAATAACAAAGGAAATTAACAGAAAACAAAGGTTGAGACCCTAGTTCCACCATATGTTGAGTCTTGACATGTACTTTTAGCCATGTGGACAAATCAAAATATGACACATGGTGCACATTTATTGGACAATGGAGCTGACAAGGAGACAAAATGGCATTATTATGTCAACATGGTGTGGTACCAATGACGATGTGACACATGGCATGAGAATTTGGCATTTTTAGGTACCCAAGTGGGCCAAAAATCAATGGCACATGAAACCACTCAGTTAGTGACATAGGGCACCCTTACAAAGGTCACATATAGGTTGGAGGACACATCATCCCAATAACTCAGTGAATCATCGATTTGTGCAAGGCAACGTACCAAAGGGACACTTCAACCCTGCCATCGAATGATTACGGATCATAGAAGTCTTTTACCAAGTAGCATGGATATTCTTCAGGCAAAAAGGGTGTTGAGACAATCTAGATCATGGATGTCATATAGAGCAGAAGTGGATGACGAATCGGAAGAGAACAAGTGGCATGGTGGTTCCTCACAGGACACATCATCCTAGAGGATCGACTTTGGAAGAATACAAATGTGCCTCATTGATTTTAGAAAAGGATAAAGAAATGGAGGTTGAAGGCTCTCCTCCATGACCTGATCTCGATTGCATATTGTGAGCACAGGCATGGATGGTTAGAGTGGATGGTTAAAAACCTAAGGGAAATGACGTATAAGGACCTACTGCCTAAAATAGTTCTAGAGTCTTGGTTTATGTCCTTGTGGGCATATAGTAAGGGCCTAAGGCATAACCATATTGATAGGTTTAAACTTGACAATTTTGCACCAAATGTGGTGGTTCAAAAGTTGGCTAAAACGCATTATAAATGAGTTGGAAGCATATCTTGTGGAAAGGACATATTTAGAAGCTTAATTGTAAGTTTGGCCAAATTTGGAGTCAACCAAATTTGGAAAGTTATAGTTAAACCTTATTATTTTTACAGAATTACAAAATTGGAAGTTTAATTGAAAGTTTAACTCAGAGAAAGAATATCAGAGTTGGAAGAATTTAATAACACATTCATAAGACTTGACAATAGTGGGAGATACGAAAAAATAATAAGCTATGCATGGAGAAGAACTAAAATTCACTAAAAGTTCAAAAATTAAAATTACCAACTCAATTTCTATATAAGCATAGTCAAATTTGCAAGAAAAGAGAGTTTAGAGGTTAATGTTGTTGATATTGCTGGTGTTTATGGAAGATTGATCAGTGATCAAAGAAGGTTTAAGGTGATTTTATGGTGTTTGGCGTGAGTGATTGAGGTGAGAAATTTATTTGTTTTATGAAATAAAATGACCTTCATGATTTGAGTTTGAAAATGGTATGACACATAAATCAATGAGTTAAACCAAGTGGAAACTCACAAATCAAGGGTTGTAGCTCCTTCTAGTAGTGGTTTCTCAACAATAATGGTTGGAGATACTTTCAGTAGAAATTGAAAAATCAGGGGTTGTAGCTCCATTTTGTGGCAGCTAAGTGGCTAATAAATTGGGTAGTAGTAGCTTCCTTGTGGTTGTAGCCATAGAATCTTGTAATAACAAGTAGAAGATTTCCTTTGTGAAAATAATTGAAGGAAAGTTTGAAGAATTTATGTCTTCTATTTCTGCTTCTTGTGCTGATTACTGTGATGCTCCTTTGAATTTTTTCTAAAGTGTTTATTGGTGTCCTAGTATTCTCTATCAATAAAAGAAAATTTTAAAATTTCCACAATATTAATTCACGTCCCCTCTCAGTATTTTCTTGGTTTATAACATGGCCTTAGTTTCTATAACTCTGGTAAAGTTATCATGGCACTTACCATTTCTCTAGAGAATATTTCTGGAACACTGAGAATATACAATGAGTCTGATGGGTCAAAGGGACTCCAAGACCATTTTGATATTTCAATGTATGTTTCTCTCAAATCCCACCGAGGTTTTCATTTTTGTGTAGGTTTATTAAACGTTTGGTAAATTTTAATATTTTAGAGAATACCTAATGGAAAATTTGTTCAAGTGTTCTAGATGAAAACCATTTTTGGATTCTTGTTATTTAGCGATGAAATTTTTAATTTTGAGGAAATAAATGCTTCATGGGACATCACTATCTTTTTAATAAAAACCACTTCTGATTATTTTGACCTTAAGATAGTAAAAATTGATGGGAGCACTAGGAATCTCATTGTCTTCGATTATATGAAAATTCAATGTCACCGGACTGAAAATCTCATTGGAAAATTATAATTTGAGTTTTATGGAAATTAGAAAGCAATTGAAAGTTTGATTTTTCTAAGAATAATACAAGAAGAATACCTTTTTAGAAAATAATTTTTCAAAAAAAAAAAAAGCTTACTCTTAGAAATGATCAACTTCAAGAGGCATGCCTTAACAAATTTCATTTAGATGCTTGTTCGCCTATTGGTTTATTTTAGAAACTCTTCATGTTGGGTTTTTCTTTTATGAATTGGTTAAAAACCTACATATGTGAAGCAAGAGCAAGGTAGTCACTAATTAGAACATACCTATCAAAGTAATGTGATATGGTTGAGCCGCGGTCTTGATTGCATGTGAAGGTTAACATTGATTGTGTGGTTCATTCATTTTTGTGTTCCATGCTAGAGTGTCCTTTTTTAATCCTGTCTTCAAAATATGAATATCATAGGCTTCTCTTGTATAAAAGGGTCTAATATAATTTAGGCTACCCAAAAGAGTGTTAAAGTAGTGTTTTTTCTTTATGTCATGAAAAAATTGAGAAAACAAATTGAAAACATGTTTTCATTTAATATTCTGTTAACACCCAGGTTGTTCCCTTTGACTCCCAAGGGAATACGGCCGGGGTAACCACTAACCAATCTTTGGATTACAGTTTCTAGCCAAACTGTAATCAGAGAGGGCTCTCTCTTTATGATTTGTCTTTGTTTTGTTAAGGTTTCAGGCTAGCTATTAGGCTCAGGTTTTGTTTTATATTTTGGTTGGAAGACTTTCTCTCAATACTTAAGGTGTAATGTTCAAACAGTTATATTTCATTGGGCAATGGAGTCTGGAGGTGTGAAGTGCTTGGAATGCTTGAAATGGAATGTTTAGCCTGCAGGGCCTATTGGGTATCCAACAAAACAATTTAAACTTTAAGTGATGAAATATGATTAGCCCATGGAAAGCAGTTAAGAATTCTCCATTAAGCTGGTGATGTGAAAGTGAAATATGTTACCCAGGAGCAAAGTTGAATTCCTGAAAACTATGATCACTGTGAAAGATATATCCTGAAAGTGCAGCAATTAAGAATTACACTTATACAGATTATAGCTGAAGAAAACATTCATTAACAAACATAGATTGAGCCCAGGGTATTCAATGAATAAATCCTGAAGGCTATTCTTTTTCTTTGCTGTTAAACATTTAGAATTTCAGAAACATACATGGATTGCTAAAGATTTAAACACATAACGAAGAGAGTTACAGAAAAACTTATTGTATTGTGAGATGCACAGGGATCCTGCAGTATTCAACAAACACCAGAATGCATTCAAACGACTTCAGAACTTGAGAAATTCCATCACTTTCCTTTATTAACTCTGAAAGATTACAGCAGAAGAACTTCTTCAAGAGAAATAAACAACGATCAACCAACCCCTGCAAGCTTGTGCGAGAGGCCGATATATACAAACAGTTGTACAAAATATCTAAAGCGTTGAGTCATCTGAGAAATAAATGTTGCACCAACTTTTGTACCAAGCAGCAGGTAAGAAGTTATTGTTGCCTTTAATACAACATAAATGCTCTTTTCATCTGTCAGAAGATATTTTGGCTTTTGGAAGCCAGCGAGTTGGTTGGAGTGACCTGCATTAATGCTGAAGAATGCGCTTTTGGAGCTTCTCTGCTGTAGCTTATCGGCCTGGACACCTGTAGCTTCTCATCTTGCTTTGTTGGCCATAAGTTCTGTTGAGTTGGCTCAACTTTCATCTTTAATGCGTGCTGATTTTATTCAACTACGCTGTGCATGACAATTCGTATTTTTGCAAACAAAATTTGGTGAATGACTTTCTGTTTATAGAATCATCTGTATTGCCTTAGTCCACCAGTCCTGAGTAGGTAGTTGATGCCTGAGAATTGCATCCATAGTCTCCTCTGCCTCTGTGTATTTATAAAAATTTGGAGCTACTTCAAACAAGTGTTTAATTTCATTCATTATAAAAAATAAACTTTCTACCTTGTTGTAGAGAGTCTGTCATGTAGTTGGCCCTGTTTCTTCTGAGGTGCTGGGCTTCTCATTGATCTGACTTGAGGCAAAAGCATTTACCCTTTTGGCATACTGCTCATGAGTGAATAGTCTCCCTGAGCTATTCAGTAAGCTAGGGAGCCCTCTGTTTTGTAACACCTGGAACTTGTCCATAAACCTGTTTACCTCAGTCTGCATGTCTTGGGTTCTTCTTTCCAATGTCTGCACCAAGTTTCTCAAAGTAAGAACCCTCTTGATTAATTGAATAGTCTCAGTCCTGTTTGTAATTCCCATGGTAGCTAACTGAGAACTTGTTCTATTGTTAAGCACATTAATCATTCTGGTGGCCACTTCAGGCATATTGCTTAGAGAAGCTCTTGATCTTTGAATTTCCTTCTGTGCTTTTGGAATGAGCTCCAGCTGCTCATGGATTGTCTCAATATACTGCCATTGGTGAGTAATAGACTGGCCAATATTGGACCATAGCACTGTTCTAAGTTCAGCCACAACCTTATCTAACTTGAGCTCATTCTCTAACTCTTTGATCCTGTCTTTAAGGGCCTTTATCTCCCTGCCCTTTTTTGCCACAGCCTGCTTGGATTTATCATATCTATCATTTACTTTGGCTAAATTCTCCCTGGCCTCATTTAGTTCTGTCATTTGAGCTTCCAGGGCCTGAATCTCGTTTCTTATCTTTTGCATATCCAAGCTAGGGGCCTGCTCTGTTGTTGTTGGTGCTGAAGTAGATGGTGCTGCTTGTTCGGTCTGTTGAGGAGGAGAAATAGTAGTTGGAGCAGCTTCCTCAAGGTTAATGATTTGAGGAGGAGGCTGAGAGGTCTGACCTTCTTCCCTTTGTTCCAGAGTTGCTTGTAATGCTGCCTGTGCAGCCTCTGATTCTCCCAGCTTTTCTTGTGTCTGGATAAGATGCTTATAGAGAGACACCAACAAAGCTGTGGCATCTTGATCATGCCTTTGTTGAGCTACTTCATCTGTTTGAGGGTGAATTGTGGCTGGGAGTTTGATCTTTTTCTTTAAAGCTGCCATATCTGCATCCCTCAGTTTCAATATTTCTTGTATGCCCTTGATATCTTTGGGATCATGCCCAATCTCAATAATTATATCTTCTAAGGACCTTATTCTGTTGTCCTTTGCCTGAGAGGATGCTCTCTCCAATTCCAGTTGAGAGGCTGTATTATTAAGGCTATTTTCTAGCCTGTAGTTATCCAATGTCTTGTCTGCCAAGGAAGCATAGACCATCTCACCTGTCTGCTTATGTAATTCAATTTTGTCCATTGGGTGTATGTCCATGGCAAGGACCTCCAGATTGGTCCTCAGATAATCAGAAGGGGACTGTGGCTGCAAAGTAGTTGGCATGAAATGACTCATGATCATTTTTCCCTCCTGGACATCATATGAAGACATTAGTCGATGCTGGTTGGTGGGAGCCATCTTCAACAAATGGTTGTACAACTGTACTTTTATGGGCTCATTCCTCTTTTTAATTTCAATGAACTGCTCTTTAATGCTCAGTTCACCCTCTCTCTGCTGGCTTGAGGAGCTGACTTCTCCTCCCATTGTCCTCTCTTGTTCCTGTTGGAAGGAACTTGCAGATGCCTCCATATTGGGCGGGCCCATACCCACATATTGCCCTATAGGCATCTCTTCCTCTGAAAGGGGATTCATCCTGTGCCTTTTCTCACCATGGCTTATTGATGTAGTTAAGGGAGTCTCTCTATCCCTTTTCCTGCTTATGTCCTCCTTTTGTGGAGTTTGGAGGACTGAGGCTTCATTACCAGCTTCTTGCCTAGGAGGCACTATGTTTTGAGCCTGCTGCTCAGTGAGAATTGGGGTCTCAACTGCCCCTTCTTGCTGTGGGGGCTGCTCTCTGTCATGCTGCCCTTCTTCTTGCTGTGATTCCTGTTGTCGTTGTTGCTCTACATGCTGCTGTTGTTGCTGCACCTTCTCATGAGGTGGTTGTTCGGTCTCCATTTCCTTTTCCTTGCCTTTGTTGGATATATCCTTAGTGGCTTTGGCTGTTTGCTGATTTGTAGTAGAGGAAGATGCAACTGCTCCCACTTGTATGCTTGGAAGGGTAAAAACCTGTGAACAAAGTTCAAGGTCAGCCATTTTCTTTAAATTCCTCACTGCTCTTTGATTCAGCTCTTCTTGTGTAACAGGCTCTTCTAATGTTCCTCTCCTCCATTTTACTTGGTTTGCATATTGTTCAATGTGAGGAATCTTTACATGATCATAGCCAGATAGCTTATATTTGAGCCTTCTCAAAGTTATGAAGTGATTGGGGTCATAAGGTTTCCAAAGGAAACTGGTTTGAAGGCCAAGGGACTCAAGCATCCTGTCTGCTTCTTTCCAACCCTCTTCCCTCTTGTTATAGATAAAGTGGCCAAGTTGGTTCCTAACCTTCAACTGTGCTTTCTTGCCTTTGCCTGAAAAGTGAAGCACATCAACATTGCCAAACTCCCTGAAGTATTCTAGGGCAAATAACCTCATAGGCACATATTTGGGTAGTCTGTAGGGAGGCAATTCACACCCATATATCCTGATGACGGTGTGGTTCTGGTAAAAGTACCAGTCCCCAATGCTGTATGATTTGGATAACTGAAGGATTCTCTGCATATCATTTGTGAGTCTTGGAAGAGGTGAGCTCATCAGCATAGACATAGCTGGGTGTATGAAGAGATCTATGAACTCACAATAAGTGTAAGGAGACTGGGATCTACAGTGGAAGACAGAGCACCAATAGACCACTGATCTTGGATTGCCTTGGGCATCCATTCTTTTGATTGGAAAAGAGAACTTCTGATGTTGATGATATAGAATTAAGTGGTAAATATAAGAGGTATATCTGAACAGTCTTTCCCTGGCCAAATTCATTAACTGCTCATGCATTTTGTCGGAGATGTAAGTGGCATAGTCATAGCAGATTGGAGATTTGCCCGGGGTGAACATGAGCATTATTACCAGCATAGTTTGATCTACCAATTCCACTGAGTTGTAGCCCAGAATGGGACTAATCATATCTACCAAGTCCCTGCCCAACTGGTTGAGGTATACTTGATTGAAAGGAGGATATTGCACAGAGTCAGACTCAATGTATAACTGATTTAGTTTAGTGATTTGAGCATCTGTCAATTTAGCCCCTTGATTTATCAGGTCTATTAGTGACAAAGGGACCAACTTCTTCTGAGTTTTGAAGCAGAGCATATCCTTGATAGCTTCAGGGGTGACATAGAAAACAACTGATCCTGAAGGGTCCAGCACAGCCCTCTGAGTAGGGTCATAACATTCAGCACATAGGTGGATTAACTCAGGGAATTGATTAACCTGAGGGAGCTTGAAAATAGGGAGAAAATAATCCCATATGCCCAGCACATATGTTCCAGCCTTATGATTGGCTTTTAATTCATTTAGCAGGTGTATGTGGAACTTGGTCCTCATTAGCATTTCTTCTGAAATCTGATAGTCCATGTCTGCCAAAGGTTGCCACTCCAATTCTCTTTGAGGGGCATTCAATGGAGCAATGTTTAGTGCTACAGGAGCTACTGGTGGATCCATGGTTTCTCCTAGGTTTGAAAATGGATGTTACTATGCAGAGTAACACAAAGGAGTTCTTTTAACAGAGAAAAGTAATTTGTTCGGGGATGAATGATGGATAACCAGGTGCAGCAATTGAAATATTGCTGGAAGTGTAAATAAGACCAATGTCTAGTCTCAATATGTCTCTTATAGCAGGTATGTATAGTTTGACTAACTGGTTCGCGATTAAGCAAACAGTAAGCAGTTTTCAATGGAAATTCAGGTAAACAAGGCTCAGCTGGTGGTTTTCGAGCTCACAGTTGGAAATAGGGGCTAGGCAGAGGAAATTTTCGGGTAAAACAATAAGTTTCAGTGTCTTTCAAGCTTTCTAAGGGAATTTACAGACAAATTAGGCGTATGGAGGATTAACGAGGAGAAATACCTGGCAAACAGCGAGCAACGGTCACAAATGTAGGTAGAAATGGTGCGCCGGAGGTCTCCAGATCGATTCCAGCAAGGTGGCGCAGGTTTGAACGTAAAAAACCATGCAGAGAAAGCAACAGCGAATCGGCGAAAAGTATGAAAAACGCGAAAATTGGCCAAAATATGGACTTTTTTGGGATTTTGGCGCTTTTTTGGGATGACGTCAGCATGACGTCATCGGGTGGGGTCAAGGCCGAATGATGTCAGCATGACGTCATCGGGTGAGGTGGCGAGCTGCGATTGGTCCACGGGGATGATGCGGTGGCAGACACATTGGCGCAGGGGCGGACAAAAATGCTGACACGATGGCGGGGTGGCAATGACGTGGGGATGACGCTGGACGGGCGGATCGACCGAAACCGGAAGCGGTTAGTGGTTTTATATGCACCGCTATAGGTACGAGGGTGGAATGTGTCAGGCGTACCTCCGATGCGCTGTGGGAGTGGCGTGTGGCGAAGGCCTGACGTCACCTTCTGACAGATATCGGAAGGTATCTGTCGGACGTCGGGGCCGCTCCGATATGAACGAGGGCCGTCGGATCAAATGGGTCCGATCCGACGGTTGACGGGAGAGTGAGGTGTTCGATCAATACGGACGGGCAGAGGATTAAAATATTATATTTTTTGGAGTGTGCGCCCGACGGAAAATCTTCGGGATAAGGCGGATTTGTAATGTTTTTCAATGTATTTTGAAAAATCAAATATATGCGCCGATACTTTGGATAAGTGCCAAAAGTGGGTTTTTTGGGTTATTTCATAATACAAAGCGGGTTATGTGTAAAAGGGGTCTTTTTGTAGGGTTTTCTTAGCAAATGAAGATTCAATGGGTCAAATGGATTCAAATGAGAGGAGAGGGGTAGGGCTCAGGTTTATCAAAGTGACCAGATGTCATTTTGATCCCTGTTAGAGAACATAAGGCTATAATGCCAAGGGGAGGGATATTTATACAATGTTAGGGGTTTATACACCATGGTGTTAATAATAGTAGGGGAAGGGTAACATAGGGGAATTACATAGTAGATTCAGAGTTAATATGGATGAAAAGGGTGGATGAGGGGAGATACCACTAAGTTTGTTTGAAACTCACTTAGTTTAGGGAGTAGATCAAAATGAAAAGAATTTTTACACAGGAAATGTGGCTTCTAAAAGAATAAGAATCAACATAAAACCACAATTTCTTCCATGAATCTCAACTGATGAGGGAATGTTAGAAATGAAATGGAAAAGGGGAAGAAGGGAGGTTAGACATGCTTCTTTGCTTTGCTGCAACCTGATGAAGAAGAACACCTTCTCAATTCACTGATTTTGCTTTGTGAACAAGTTTAACACACATGCAATTTGTAAGAAATGACCTTTCTGCAACCCCAACTGCCTACCCATCTACTTGCCTAGCATTTTTTGTTTTCTTCTTGCAGGGTGCACTTAGGCTTGCAAACCCTTATTTGCCTTTTCTTTTCTTTGGCTTTTTTCTTTTGATTGTCTATCTAATTCTACCCTTATTGCTTCCAAGGTCCCAGATTAAACAGTTGGGAACCTTACTTCTCTACCTAAGCTACTTGTCTGCCAAGATTAAACAGTTTGGACAGACTTCTTTCTCTATTCTACAACTGGAAATTTAAAACATGGCATGGTCCAGATTGAGCTGTTGGACCATCCATCAAAATTGAGTGCACATCAGGCTATATACATACCTTGTGTTCCTTTGGAAATATGTGATCTTTGCATGACCAAAGCAGAGCATATTTGGAACTTTTCATTGCCAGTCATGAAATATGAAACCTATTGGTATAGGTGGCTAACAGTGGCTCCACATGGGGATGGTTTTTCATTTGAAAGACCAAGAACAGCAGGTCAGAATGCCTTGGCCCTTGACTGTTTTCACCAAAACTTGAAGTATGTTGCTTTTGGAATACCAATATTGTGTTCTTTCCTTCTTAGCAGATCTCTGATCCTATTTACCTTTGGCTGATAGTGAAGAAGACTTGAAAAACTGTATTTTTAACAGAAAATAATATATACATCTGAATATGTACAAGGGAAAACCCAGGCTCCACTTATGGGTAGTAGTCAAAATAGTGCTTCAGCATCCTGCCATTCACAGGACCTTCATCCAAGTCAGTTTCATTAAGACTTTTGAGGAAATAAGTATTGTTTCCTTGCACTGCTTGGACAGCAAATGGTCCTCTCCATAAGGAATCAAATTTTCCATGTTTTCCCTTATCTTCTCTCCTTGAGTCCCACTTGAGGACCTTATCTCCAACATTAAAGTCTTCTGCCTTAGTTCTTCTGTCAAAGGCCTTCTTTAATTTCTCTTGTAAAACTTGAACTCTGCTGAAAACTTGGTCTCTGGTCTGCTGCAGACATATTATTTGATTGATCCTTCTTTCCATATCATTTGGTTCAGCTTGGCTTTCTTGAAGAAGTTTCATTACAGGAATTCCCAGTGATGAGGGAAATTTGGCTTCTAATCCATAAACCAACTCATAAGGGCTGGTCCCAATTGATCTTTTGGTTGTTAGTCTATCTGCCCATAAGGCATTGACCAATTTCTTATGCCAATTCTTCTTCTTTTCCTCCAGCACCTTCTTTATAATGTTTACAAGGCTCTTGTTTGATGATTCAGCCGGGCCATTTCCTTGGGGATAATAAGCAGTGGAATGGCCCAAGGTAATGTGAAATTTGTGGCAGAAATTCACCATTTTTTTAGATCTGAAAGCAGCAGCATTGTCTGTGATTATTTTATCAGGGCAGCCAAATCTAGCCAATATGTTGTTCTCCAAGAACTGAATGATTATTGAATCATTTGCTTGTCTGCATGGTGCAGCCTCAATCCACTTAGTGAAATAATCTGTAGCTGTTAGAATCCACCTGTGTTGTCCTGAGGATGAGGGGTGAATTTCCCCAATGAAGTCCAGGCCCCATTGTTGAAAAGGTCTCTCTGTTGCAATGGGCCTTAAGGGAAGTAGTAGCAGTTTTCTCTTACCCTCAAACACTTGACATTTGTGACATGATGTGGTAAATTTTTTAACATCAGAGAAAACAGTGGGCCAATAGTAACCAGCCCTCAGTATTTTGTCCATAGTGGACTTCCAATACAAGTTTCCACCACAGTCCCCTGCATGAAATTCTTTCATAATATCGTCAGTTTCATTTTCAATTAAACAGTGCAGCAATATTCCTTCATGGTTTTTCCAAAGAAAATTGCCATCCATCACACAAAATCTTGAGGTTTTCATTTTTAAGAACCTACACTTAGTTCTGGACAATCCTGGGGGAGCGCACAGGTTTTGTAACACATAACATATATCAGAGTACCAGGGGGATTGTTCAAAGGCTACATTGATCTTTGGAGTCGCCAGCTCCGGTTCACTGTCCAGCTGGTTGATGTCTAAGGCTTGGAAGTTTGCTTCTGTCATTAATTTGGCCAAACCTTGCCCTTTTATCAGTTTTGTAGGTTTTATTTCAATATCAAATTCCAAGATGTTGGCAATCCATTTTCCTCTTCTGCCCTCTAAGTTTTCTTGAGTGAGTATGTCTTTTACAATAGGACTTGGCACATATGCTACAACATGGGAATAAAGGATGTAAATCCTAAAGTCTTTAATGGCTTTGACCAAAGCATAAGCTTGCTTTTCCATGATTTGATATTTTAGAGGTGCATCTCTAAGAGCTTTGCTAAAGAAAGCAATTGGCTTCTCAATTCCTTGGTCATCTTTCTGTAACAAAACAGCAGCAATAGTATGCTGGGAGGCAAAAGAGAAGATGATAAATTCTCTGTCAAATTGAGGATTGGTCAAGACTGGGGTTTGGGTAAGGGCCAGTTTTATGCCTTCAAATGCTTGATTGGCTTCAACTGTCCACTTCACTTTTGAGTCCTTCTTTAGCATGTTATTTAGTAATCTAATTAGTTCTGCTAAGTTCGGGATAAATCTTCTTAAGAAGTTGATCTTTCCGAGGAATGCCTGCAGTTCTTTGATGTTTCTTGGGTGGGGCATTTGTAAGATAGCTTGTATTCTATATGGGTCAATTCTTATGCCATCCTTTGAAATGATGTGTCCTAAGAGCTTACCCTCTTCCAAACCAAATAAAGACTTCTTGGGATTCAAGGAAATTCCATACTTCCTACATGTTAAGAAAATCTGTCTTAAGTGTTTTAAATGTTCTTGGTCAGATTTTGAAAAAGGTGTGAGGTCATCTAAGTAAATGACTAAAAAGTCATGAATCTCCTTTGCAAAAGAAATATCCATGGCTCTCTGGATTGTTGCCCCTGCATTTTTCAATCCAAAAGGCATTTTTACATATTTGAAAGTTCCCCACGGGGTTGTAAATGCAGTTTTGTCTTGGTCATCAAGGTGCACCAGGATTTGATTAAAGCCTGAGAATCCATCAAGTAGTGAGATCCTTGAGGCTCCCACCACTCTTTGGAGAATGTGATCCATCTTGGGTAAAGGATAATTGTCTTTGAGGGATACTTGATTCAGATTTCTTAGATCCACACAAAGCCTTATTTCACCAGTTTTCTTTCTTGTAGGGACTAAGTTTGAAATCCAATAAGAGAACCTGATTGGTGCTATGATACCAGCTTTAAACATTTTTTGCAATTCCTTTTCAATTGAAGGAAGGAGCATGGGATTGATTCTTCTCAATTTTTGTTTGAATGGTTTTTGATTAGGCTTGAGAGGGATAGTGTGCTGGATAACAAAGGTATCATAGGACTTTAGACCCTCATAGCCCCATGCAAAAACATCCTGAAATTCTTTGAAAAGGTCAATGTATTTAGGTTTTTGATCAGGAGGTAAGGATGCAGACAACTTTATTATTTTGGGCTTGTCAATGGTACCAATGTTGCATTCTTCAATGGCTGCATTTAAGGGCTACATTTTTGGTTTTCTAGGAATATCATTTGAATCAAATATGTCCTCCAATGGAGTGAGGCCTATTGGAAGAAAATTGTCTTTCAGCTCTATTATCTCAGCTTCAGTATTGGCCACTTCTTCACAACTGATTTGTTGAATTTTCTGAATGTTTTCCTTGTTGAAAATGGTTGGATGTAGTATTTGTTTTGCTGTTCTAGGTGATATTGGATGAACAACTTGTTGAAACTGTAGTTGTGATTGACTTGCTCTGTCAGGTATTTGTGATTGACTTGCTCTGTCAAGTATTTGTGATTGACTTGCTCTGTCAAGTATTTGTGATTGACTTGCTCTGTCAGTGTCAATGTTTAATCCTGCAAATTCTTGTTGTAAAGTTAAAAAATTGTTTATTTGCATATCATCCTCAAATACTTGCCAATCTTTGACATTGTTTGGAATGGAGGGTCTATGTTTTATCTCAGCTGTGAAACAATTGTTAGGTTCCAATGGTAATTTGCATGTACTAGCAAATGTGGCCAAACTGTGAGCATGAAGATTGTGAGTCCTAGAAATTTTGGTGATTTGGAATTCAGATAAGGAGTTTAGTATCTCAGCAACAACAGACCTATAGGACCTTAGTCTTTTGTCATTGGTGACAAAATTTCCCTTCACTTGTTGGATAACTAAATCTGAATCTCCCATGACTGAAACCCTGGCAGCTTGTAAGCACTTTACTAACTTGAGGCCTAGTAAAAGAACTTCATATTCTGCCATGTTATTAGTACATCTGAAGTTTAATCTATAGGCTCTTCCTTCTGCATCACTGTTTTCTTTGTTGTGTATCCAAACTCCAGCCCCAACCCCCACTTTGTTGACTGAGCCATCAAATTCAAGGAACCATAGAATGTCTTGTTGTAAGGGAGTTTTAATGATCTGTTCCTGAGCTGGACTTGGAAGTTGAAGTTCTGGTTTTTCATCTGGTTTGTCTTCTAGGACAGTCTTATCATTTGATTGAATATGCTTGACAACTAGAGCAGCAGCAATGTCTAGTGATTGATGGACTGTTGTTTTATGGGCAATAGTTGTTTCATTAGTATCTTCCTCTTGTATGAGTGTCTTGGTTTCAACATCATTCTTTGAAAGATTTGTGCTGTCATTGAAGAGAATGTATGAGTCTATGTCTGAATGGATAGCATATATGGGGAATTTTTGAGGCTTTTCTTCACTTCTGACCATGTATTTCATAAGTGTTTCTTTGTATAGTCTCTTTGGTTGTCCAAAAACAGAGATAGTGGCATATGACATGTCTAATTGTAAGGAGCCTTGGAGTTTAGCCCCCCATGATCTTGATAACAACATCCCATACTTGGGTGGGATATCAGCAACTACAACATCCATCAGAATTGTTTTGTTTGGGTATTGAACCAGAGACACACATAAATCTTTTATGAGACCTAAACACTTGACTTGGCTGGAGTCAAAAGAAAAAAGGTCCTTGTATGGTCTTGTTATATCTAGATTCAATCTCTCCATGACTACTTTTGGCATGAAGTTGTGAGAGGCACCTGAGTCAAACATTGCATTATGTAATATCTTATCATGAATGTGTAAACTGACATAAAAAGGTAATATCCCTGTGACTATTATTTTTCCATCCACTTCTGGGCCAAACAGTAATTCTGGAGTGTCATCCAACACATTGACATCATCTTTGCTGTTGGTGAGTTGAAGGGACTTCTTGATCTGTTGTTTATAAATGTCATGCTTGGCTAGTTCTGAGAGAGGAATTGCTATCTTTAATTTGCCAAGTTCAGTTTCTAGATCAAAGGGTTTTTCAAGTTGGGTCTTAGGGTTCTGGATAACAGTCCTTTCCTTGTTCACTAATTCTTCTTCTAGATTTTTGTTCTGATGTTGGAGTTTGTCCTTTTTGCCCATCTCTTGAGGAGTAAGACTTGGATTAGGGTGAAAGGCAGATGTTGCCACAGGCTGATGTTTTGAGAAAGATGGCTCAGTAACTTCTTCAACAGTTACTTGTTCTGCAGGTGAATTTGTTTTGTCATTGGGTTCTATCACTATGGCTTTTTTAGGCTGCTGGCTGTCTTTAGAGTTTTTAGGCTGAGTTACATTTACAGTTCTGCTCCTTAGCTTGTATTGCTTGTGGACTTCATAAACAGTTGTGTCAAAGCCTTGTTTAAAGTCAAATGATTCACCTGATTTGGTTTGGAACAGTTTGATTTCATCATCCTCATGCTCTTCTTGTGTCAAAAAGACTTGACTTTCACCATCTAAACCCATTAAGTTAATATGAGGATCTTCATTGGGTTCAGCTGATGTAGAAGTCTCTGCATAGTTTTCTTGAAAAGGGGGTCTTATGTCTGGATCAGCATTTGCCTTGCCCATGTTTGGGTTTTGAGTTCTCCTATAATTTGGATTTCTGGTAGGGTTATTCTGTGGTGCTTCTCATGATGATTTTCTTTCAACTGATTCCACTCTATCACCCAATCTTTTCATCCCATTGAGTATTGCATCTAGCTTTTGATCAAAAGCTGAGGGTTCTTCTTTAAAGGTGGTTCTCTTCTCCAACCTTGCTCTGTTTCTTTTAGCAATTAGGTTTGCTTCTACAGTGACAGCAACCTTTTGGGCATCTGCCAGTGTTTCAGGAGCTCTTTCCTTCAGCTGATAGGCCATGTCAAGGTCAAGTCCATTAGGAAACTTGTACAAGGCCAAATCAGGAGGAGGTCTTAGATTCTGTGGTATTGCATTATATACATTGTTAAACCTGGCACAATACTCCAGAACGGTCTCTTGAGGACCTCTTCTAATTGTGTCATATTCCCCAAGTATGTGTAAGGGATCTTTCTTCTTCTCCCATCTATTAGTAAAGGCTTGGTACAGCTCATCAGGAGTTGTGATGGAATTTGCATTCAGGGATCTAAACCAAGTTCTTACATCACCAGTCAGGCTTTGAACGAAAATTCTCATTCTCACACTGTCATCATCTATTTCATAGTTCTCAAAATGGTCTTGCATCTTTCTGGCATGCTCAATGGCTGTGAAAGGGCCAGTGGAGTCAAAATATGAGATTTTGGATTGGTAGTCCTAGGGTAGAGCTGCAGAATTAGCAGGTAACTGCAAAGGTGCATACCTATTGGCCATATTTACAGGGTTTAAGTGGTTGACAGGGATAAATGGGACAACAGAGATAATGGGTATTACCGGGTTAATGGGAGGGGTAGAAACTAGGATGTTAGTTAGAGGAGTGTGTGCAGTGGATGAAGATGTGAAAGGAGGACTTTGAGATGTAGAAGGGGAACTAGAGGAATCAAGGGTAGATCGAAATAGAACCTTGATTGGAGTTGGAACAAGGTTTGGTTGAGCTGTCTCAGGACTGGAATCAGCAAGAGTTTGCTGTCCCTGCTGCTTCCTAATGATCCTAGGGATTATATTAGGATTTTCAAACACAGCTGGTTCTGGGTCAGGGTTTGACCTAGTGTGTCTGGTTTTCCTTTTAGGAGCCAGCTTCTAAACTTCTTTTTGGTATTTTTCAGGGTATTTTTGTGTCTACAGAGGCCAGACAAGATTTTGAACTTACTGTGTATATCCCAAAGCTAGCAGCAAAGTGAATGATCAGCTTTCAAGAGATAAACAGAAATTAAAAAATCTTGAGGAAGTCCCCAGTGGAGTCGCCAATTATGT
Organism: Pinus tabuliformis; assembly: GCA_031772625.1. NCBI lineage: Eukaryota > Viridiplantae > Streptophyta > Pinopsida > Pinales > Pinaceae > Pinus > Pinus tabuliformis. The sequence goes on from CM062818.1 coordinate 374,593,322, forward strand.
TAACACCCAGGTTCTTCCCTTTGACTCCCAAGGGAATACGGCCGGGGTAACCACTAACCAATCTTTGGATTACAGTTTCTAGCCAAACTGTAATCAGAGAGGGCTCTCTCTTTATGATTTGTCTCTATTTTGTTAAGGTATCAGGCTAGCTATTAGGCTCAGGTTTTGTTTTATATTTTGGTTGGAAGACTTTCTCCCAATACTTAAGGTGTAATGTTCAAACAGTTATATTTCATTGGGCAATGGAGTCTGGAGGTGTGAAGTGCTTGGAATGCTTGAAATGGAATGTCTAGCCTGCAGGGCCTATTGGGTATCCAACAAAACAATTTAAACTTTAAGTGATGAAATATAATTAGCCCCTGGAGAGCAATTAAGAATTCTCCATTAAGCTGGTGATGTGAAAGTGAAATATGTTACCCAGGAGCAAAGTTGAATTTCTGAAAGCTATGATCACTGTGAAAGATATATCCTGAAAGTGCAGCAATTAAGAATTACACTTATACAAATTATAGCTGAAGAAAACATTCATTAACAAACATAGATTGAGCCTAGGGTATTCAATGAATAAGTCCTGAAGGCTATTCTTTTTCTTTGCTGTTAAACATTTAAAATTTCAGAAACATACATGGATTACTAAAGATTTAAACACATAACGAAGAGAGTTACAGAAAAACTTATTGTATTGTGAGATGCACAGGGATCCTGCAGTATTCAACAAACACCAAAATGCATTCAAACGACTTCAGAACTTGAGAAATTCCATCACTTTCCTTTATTAATTCTGAAAGATTATAGCAGAAGAACTTCTTCAAGAGAAATAAACAACGATCAACCAACCCCTGCAAGCTTGTGCGAGAGGTCGATATATACAAACAGTTCTACAAAATATCTAAAGCGTTGAGTCATCTGAGAAATAAATGTTACACCAACTTTTGTACCAAGCAGCAGGTAAGAAGTTATTGTTGCCTTTAATACAACATAAATGCTCTTTTCATCTGTCAGAAGATATTTTGGCTTTTGGAAGCCAACGAGTTGGTTGGAGTGACCTGCATTAATGCTGAAGAATGCGCTTTTGGAGCTGCTCTGCTGTAGCTTATCGGCTTGGACACCTGTAGCTTCTCATCTTGCTTTGTTGGCCATAAGTTCTGCTGAGTTGGCTCAGCTTTCATCTTTAATGCGTGATGATTTTATTAAACTGCGCTGTGCATGACAATTCGTATTTTTGCAAACAAAATTTGGTGAATGACTTTCTGTTTATAGAATCATCTGTATTGCCTTAGTCCACCAGTCCTGAGTAGGTAGTTGATGCCTGAGAATTGCATCCATAGTCTCCTCTGCCTCTGTGTATTTATAAAAATTTGGAGCTACTTCAAACAAGTGTTTAATTTCATTCATTATAAAAAATAAACTTTCTACCTTGTTGTAGAGAGTCTGTCCTGTAGCTGGCCCTGTTTCTTCTGAGGTGCTGGGCTTCTCAATGATCTGACTTGAGGCAAAAGAATTTACCCTTTTGGCATACTGCTCATGAGTGAATAGTCTCCCTGAGCTGTTCAGTAAGCTAGGGAGCCCTCTGTTTTGTAACACCTGGAACTTGTCCATAAACCTGTTTACCTCAGTCTGCATGTCTTGGGTTCTTCTTTCCAATGTCTGCACCAAGTTTCTCAAAGTAAGAACCCTCTTGATTAATTGAATAGTCTCAGTCCTGTTTGTAATTCCCATGGTAGCTAACTGAGAACTTGTTCTATTGTTAAGCACATTAATCATTCTGGTGGCCACTTCAGGCATATTGCTTAGAGAAGCTCTTGATCTTTGAATTTCCTTCTGTGCTTTTGGAATGAGATCCAACTGCTCATGGATTGTCTCAATATACTGCCATTGGTGAGTAATAGACTGGCCAATATTGGACCAAAGCACTGTTCTAAGTTCAGCCACAACCTTATCTAACTTGAGCTCATTCTCTAACTCTTTGATCCTGTCTTTAAGGGCCTTTATCTCCCTGCCCTTTTCTGCCATAGCCTGCTTGGATTTATCATATCTATCATTTACTTTGGCTAAATTCTCCCTGGCCTCATTTAGTTTTGTCATTTGAGCTTCCAGGGCCTGAATCTCGTTTCTTAGATTTTGCATATCCAAGCTAGGGGCCTGCTCTGTTGTTGTTGGTGCTGAAGTAGATGGTGCTGCTTGTTCGGTCTGTTGAGGAGGAGAAATAGTAGTTGGAGCAGCTTCCTCAAGGTTAATGATTTGAGGAGGAGGCTGAGAGGTCTGACCTTCTTCCCTTTGTTTCAGAGTTGCTTGTAATGCTGCCTGTGCAGCCTCTGATTCTCCTAGCTTTTCTTGTGTCTGGATAAGCTGCTTATAGAGAGACACCAGCAAAGCTGTGGCATCTTGATCATGCCTTTGTTGAGCTACTTCATCTGTTTGAGGGTGAATTGTGGCTGGGAGTTTGATCTTTTTCTTTAAAGCTGCCATATCTGCATCCCTCAATTTCAATATTTCTTGTATGCCCTTGATATCTTTGGGATCATGCCCAATCTCAATAATTATATCTTCTAAGGACCTTATTCTGTTGTCCTTTGCCTGAGAGGATGCTCTCTCCAATTCCAGTTGAGAGGTTGTATTATTAAGGCTATTTTCTAGCCTGTAGTTATCCAATGTCTTGTCTGCCAAGGAAGCATAGACCATCTCACCTGTCTGCTTATGTAATTCAATTTTGTCCATTGGGTGTATGTCCTTGGCAAGGACCTCCAGATTGGTCCTCAGATAATCAGAAGGGGACTGTGGCTACAAAGTAGTTGGCATGAAATGACTCATGATCATTTTGCCCTCCTGGACATCATATGCAGACATTAGTCACTGCTGGTTGGTGGGAGCCATCTTCAACAAATGGTTGTACAGCTGTACTTTTATGGGCTCATTCCTCTTTTTAATTTCAATGAACTGCTGTTTAATGCTCAGTTCATCCTCTCTCTGCTGGCTTGAGGAGCTGACTTCTCCTCCCATTGTCCTCTCTTGTTCCTGTTGGAAGGAACTTGCAGATGCCTCCATATTGGGCGGGCCCATACCCACAGATTGCCCTATAGGCATCTCTTCCTCTGAAAGGGGATTCATCCTGTGCCTTTTCTCACCATGGCTTATTGATGTAGTTAAGGGAGTCTCTCTATCCCTTTTCCTGGTTATGTCCTCCTTTTGTGGAGTTTGGAGGACTGAGGCTTCATTACCAGCTTCTTGCCTAGGAGGCACTATGTTTTGAGCCTGCTGCTCAGTGAGAATTGGGGCCCCAACTACCCCTTCTTGCTATGGGGGCTACTCTCTGTCATGCTGCCCTTCTTCTTGCTGTGATTCCTGTTGTCGTTGTTGCTCTACATGTTGCTGTTGTTGCTGCACCTTCTCATGAGGTGGCTGTTCGGTCTCCATTTCCTTTTCCTTGCCTTTGTTGGATATATCCTCAGTGGCTTTGGCTGTTTGCTGATTTGTAGTAGAGGAAGATGCAACTGCTCCCACTTGTATGCTTGGAAGGGTAAAAACCTGTGAACAAAGTTCAAGGTCAGCCATTTTCTTTAAATTCCTCACTGCTCTTTGATTCAGCTCTTCTTGTGTAACAGGCTCTTCTAATGTTCCTCTCCTCCATTTTACTTGGTTTGCATATTGTTCAATGTGAGGAATCTTTACATGATCATAGCCAGATAGCTTATATTTGAGCCTTCTCAAAGTTATGAAGTGATTGGGGTCATATGGTTTCCAAAGGAAACTGGTTTGAAGGCCAAGGGACTCAAGCATCCTGTCTGCTTCTTTCCAACCCTCTTCCCTCTTGTTATAGATAAAGTGGCCAAGTTGGTTCCTAACCTTCAACTGTGCTTTCTTGCCTTTGCCTGAAAAGTGAAGCACATCAACATTGCCAAACTGCCTGAAGTATTCTAGGGCAAATAGCCTCATAGGCATATATTTGGGTCGTCTGTAGGGAGGCAATTCACACCGATATATCCTGATGACGGTGTGGTTCTGGTAAAAGTACCAGTCCCCAATGCTGTATGATTTGGATAAATGAAGGATTCTCTGCATATCATCTGTGAGTCTTGGAGGAGGTGAGCTCATCAGCATAGACATAGCTGGGTGTATGAAGAGATCTATGAACTCACAACAAGTGTAAGGAGACTGGGATCTACAGTGGAAGACAGAGGACCAATAGACCACTGATCTTGGATTGCCTTGGGCATCCATTCTTTTGATTGGAAAAGAGAACTTCTGATGTTGATGATATAGAATTAAGTGGTAAATATAAGAGGTATATCTGAACAATCTTTCCCTGGCCAAATTCATTAACTGCTCATGCATTTTGTCGGAGATGTAAGTGGCATAGTCATAGCATATTGGAGATTTGCTCGGGGCGAACATGAGCATTATTACCAGCACAGTTTGATCTACCAATTCCACTGAGTTGTAGCCCAGAATGGGACTAATCATATCTACCAAGTCCCTGCCCAACTGGTTGAGGTATACTTGATTCAAAGGAGGATATTTCACAGAGTCAGACTCAATGTATAACTGATTTAGTTTAGTGATTTGAGCATCTATCAATTTAGCCCCTTGATTTATCAGGTCTATTAGTGACAAAGGGACCAACTTCTTCTGAGTTTTGAAGCAGAGCATATCCTTGATAGCTTCAGGGGTGACATAGAAAACAACTGATCCTGAAGGGTCCAGCACAACCCTCTGAGTAGGGTCATAACATTCATCACATAGGTGGATTAACTCAGGGAATTGATTAACCTGAGGGAGCTTGAAAATAGGGAGAAAAGAATCCCATATGCCCAGCACATCTGTTCCAGCCTCATGTTTGGCTTTTAATTCATTTAGCAGGTGTATGTGGAACTTGGTCCTCATTAGCATTTCTTCTGAAATCTGATAGTCCATGTCTGCCAAAGGTTGCCACTCCAATTCTCTTTGAGGGGCATTCAATGGAGCAATGTTTAGTGCTACAGGAGCTACTGGTGGATCCATGGTTTCTCCTAGGTTTGCAAATGGATGTTACTATGCAGAGTAACACAAAGGAGTTCTTTTAATAGAGAAAAGTAATTTGTTCGGGGATGAATGATGGATAACCAGGTGCAGCAATTGAAATACTGCTGGAAGTGTAAATAAGACCAATGTCTGGTCTCAATCTGTCTCTTATAGCAGGTATGTATAGTTTGACTAACTGGTTCACGATTGCGCGAACAGTAAGCAGTTTTCAATGGAAATTCAGGTAAACAAGGCTCAGCTGGTGGTTTTCGAGCTCACAGTCAGAAATAGGGGCAAGGCAGAGGAAATTTGCCGGTAAAACAATAAGTTTCAGTGTCTTTCAAGCTTTCTGAGGGAATTTACAGACAAATTATGCGTATGGAGGATTAACGAGGAGAAATACTTGGCAAACAGCGAACAACGGTCACAAATGTAGGTAGAAATGGTGCGCCGGAGGTCTCCAGCTCGATTCCAGCAAGGTGGCGCAGGTTTGAACATAAAAAACCATGCAAAGAAAGCAACAGCAAATCGGCGAAAAGTATGAAAAATGCGAAAATTTGCCAAAATATGGACTTTTTTGCGATTTTGGCGCTTTTCTGGGATGACGTCAGAATGACGTCATCGGGTGGGGTCAAGGCCGGATGACATCAGCATGACGTCATCGGGTGAGGTGGCGAGCTGCGATTGGTCCACGGGGATGATGCGGTGGCAGACACATTGGCGCAGGGGCGGACAAAAATGCTGACGCGATGGCGGGGTGGCAATGACGTGGCTCTGACGTGGAGATGACGCTGGACGGGCGGATCGACCAAAATCGGAAGCAGTTAGCGGTTTTATATCGCACCGCTATAGGTACGGGGGTGGAATGTGTCAGGCGTACCTCCGATGCGCTGTGGGAGTGGCGCGTGGCGGAGGCCTGACGTCACCTTCTGACAGATATCGGAAGGTATCTGTCGGACGTCGGGGCCGCTCCGATATGAACGAGGGCCGTCGGATCAAATGGGTCCGATCCGACGGTTGACGGGAGAGTGAGGTGTTCGATCAATACGGACGGGTGGAGGATTAAAATATTATATTTTTTGGAGTGTGCGCCCGGCGGAATAAGAATCAACATAAAACCACAATTTCTTCCATGAATCTCAACTGATGAGGGAATGTTAGAAATGAAATGGAAAAGGGGAAGAAGGGAGGTTAGACATGATTCTTTGCTTTGCTGGTGCCTTGATGAAGAAGAACACCTTCTCAATTCACTGATTTTTCTTTGTGAACAAGTTTAACATACATGCAATTTGTAAAAAATGGCCTTTCTGCAACCCCAACTGCCTACCCATCTACTTGCCTAGCATTTTTTGCTTTCTTCTTGCAGGGTGCACTTAGGATTGCAAACCCTTATTTGCCTTTTCTTTTCTTTGGCTTTTTTCTTTTGATTGTCTATCTAATTCTACCCTTATTGCTTCCAATGTCCCAGATTAAATAGTTGGGAACCTTACTTCTCTACCTAAGCTACTTGTCTGCCAAGATTAAACAGTTTGGACAGACTTCTTTCTCTATTCTACAACTGCAAATTTAAAACATGGCATGGTCCAGATTAGGCTGTTGGACCATCCATCAAAATTGAGTGCACATCAGGCTATATACATACCTTGTGTTCCTTTAGAAATATGTGATCTTTGCATGACCAAAGCAGAGCATATTTGGAACTTTTCATTGCCAATCATGAAATATGAAACCTATTGGTATAGGTGGCTAACATATTCCTTCCTTTTTTAATATGCATTCGTATTCCAAGGAAATCAATTTCTGTTTTTCTCAATTTTCCATTTTACTTTTAGAAGAGACAAGAACATGTTTGACAACCTTAATACTTGTATGTGTCTAAGGTATTACTAAAGATTCTTGGAACAAATGATCAAATCATCAATATAAACAATAAACCAACCAAGATAAATCACAAAATATGTCTTCCATGGGCTTTTGAAACTCATAAGGGCACCTTTTAGTCAAAATGGCATGACCTTCCATTAGTAGTGGCCATGACGTATATAAATGCTATTTTGTGTCAATCTTCTAGTGCAATCACAATATGATAAAATTGTGACTTCAAATCAAATTTGCTAAAAGCATAGAAACCTTTGATTATGTGCAAAATGGAAGATTTGTTGGGAAAATGGATATTTGATGTTTTCTAGACCTTATTGAGAGGCTTATAATCAATCGCAAACCTATGTTTGTTTTTCTTTTCTACAAATGCTTGTTGATGTAAAATCCTCTACATTCCCACAAACTTTTGGATTGTTGTATGAGTCCTTTTTCAAAAAAGTCATCATTTTCTTTTGGTTACATTGTATCTTTGTTGGGATCATTAAAGTTGTTGAATACTTTTGTGGTATGATTTTGGCCTCTGGATCTAATAATAATTTAGCATCATATCTTCCTCTTATCCATAAGGCATTAGGGAATTCACTACAACAATCATTTTTTAATTTCTTAGTGATGCTCCTAAGATATTATTCTTTATGTGCTTCTGTAAATGAAACATTTTTTCCTCTCTAAAGAAAATCTTGACTTTTAGGAGGCTCTAGCAGTGGAACTTTTCCCTAGACTCTATGTATGGCAACGGTGAATAAAGGAATTTCCATTATAAGTCTGGAAATATAAAACACAACAATATTTAATAGGGAACTCATCTTGATTTGAGGAAAAGCCTCTCCTTAGGAGTATCTAATAATGATGAAATTATTTTTTATTGCCTCTCTTAGAATAAATTCACCATGTTCTACATTTTTGTATAAAGGGGTTTGAACCCAAATTCCATAAAAAATACTCTATGGTTAACTTGTTCATTGTTCACAGTTAAATAAAGTCATCACTGTTAACACCCAGGTTGTTCCCTATGACTCCCAAGGGAATACGGCCGGGGTAACCACTAACCAATCTTTTAATCACTGTTTCTAGCCAAACAGTGATCAGAGAGGGCTCTCTCTTTATGATTTATATCTACAGTGATGGTGTTTTAGGCTAGGTATTGAGTACAGGTTATGTTTGTGTTTCGGTTGATGAAATTCCCTTAGACTTCAGTGATGTAGTTTTTAGATATGTTGAATATCATTGGGCAATGGAGTCTGTGGCTTAATGTGTTTGAATCTGTGAGATGAAAGATGGAACTTACAGGGCCTTTTGAGTGCTTTGTTAAAACATATTTTGGCTAAGTGACAGGAAACAGGCAGCACGAAGTGAAAGCATTTAAGAATTTCCACTTATTGTTTACATATTTCCACGTGACAGAATTTGGAGCAGAAAACAGAGGTCACAGGGGCAATAATTTGAATCCCTGGGAATAGTCTGTTACAGCAAAGAGACAGATTGAAGTGCAGCAGTTAAGAATTGCAATTTCTATTACTGTTTCTGAAGAAAACATAGATGACAGTTCAGGTTTGAGTTCAGGGTAATGCTTGATTAAATCCTGAAACTATTCTTTCACCTTACTATCAAGTGTAAGACATTTAAACAACCAAAGAGAACAAAAGACTCAAAAAAACACATAACAGAAGATTTGAAAATACTTATAGTTTTATGCAACACCCATGGAATCCTGTAACATGCATCCTTCACCACCAGACATCAAATACACCAAACTTCTGGAAGTTCCATTCCTCCTTTGTATTAATTCTCTGAAAATATTACAGCAGATGGAAGTTATCCAAGAGAAAATTTCAGCAACCCCTTATGCGTTACTAAGGGGGGTATATATACAGATTTACATTTGGAAAAATATCTGAAAGAAGAGTAAATGCCTCATAAATATGCTGCCAACTGCTAGTGAGCAGTAGCCAAAGAAGTAAATGAAGAAGTAAATGCAGTAATAGCTCTTAGTCCTTTAGCTGTCAAAATCTGTCAGATGCTGTTGAATTTGTAGCAGTTGTAGTCGGCTGAAGGCGTGTGTTTCAAAATGTGGCTAGCTGTCACTGTTAGTGATGAATCACTTTTTAGATATTTTCCAGTCACCGACCACTTTATACTTGTCTTGCGGTGACCTGAGCTGGCTTTTGACCTGGAGTTTTGAAACTACTGTGGCAGAATCTGGAGCATGGCTTGCCACCAGTCCTCCTTGGGCATTTGATGCCTTCGCATTTTAATCAATGTCTCATCAAGCTCTGTGTATTTGAAAAAACTAGGAGGAGTTTCAAATAGATGATTAACTTCATTTTCAATAAAAAATGACCCTTCAAGCTGAGTGTACAAACTCTGTCCTGTAGGAGGAACAGTTTCTTCAGAAGCACTGCTGGATGCAGTGATTTGATTTTCTATGTACGCGGCCATCCTATTTGTAAATTGATCTCTGTTGATCAATTTCCCTGTACCGCTCAATAGGCTAGGCATTCCTCTTGCCTGTAGCATCCCCATTCTGAGCTTGAAGTCTTCAACTTCAGTCTGTATCTCATAGCTCCTCCTTTCTGTTGTCTGCACATATCCTCTGAGTGTTAGCACCTTTTTGGTCATAAGGATGGCCTCCGTTCTGTTGGTGATTCCAACTGCTGCCAGCTCATCTTTGTCTTGCCTGTTCAGAAAGTCTATCAGTTGGCTAGCTTGTTCAGGTCTATTTCCTAGTGCTGTCTTAGCCCTCTGGATATCTATCTGAGCTTGCACAATTAAATCCATATGTTCATGGATTGTTTTGAGTGATTTCCACTGTTTAATCATGCTTTGGGTGATTTTATTCCATAAGATCCTCTTGATCTCAGCCATGGTGTTTTTGAGATCAAGCTCTTTCTCCAGGGCTTTGATTCTGTCCTTTTGGGTCTTGATCTGTCTGCCCTGTTCTGCCACTGTCATTTTAGACTGGTCATACTTGGCATCTATCTCTGCCAGTTTTTCTTTTTCCTTCCTTATCTCATCTGCTTGTAGCTCCATTTGCTTAACAGCCTTAGTTAGTTCTTCTATGCTGGGCTGGTCAACTGTATTTGCTGTTGTAGGGGCCACTGCTGCCCCAGAGCCTGTTGCTGCTGTAGAATCTGTTGGGGGAGTTGGTAGTGTGGATTCTCCCTGTTTGTCCTATAATGACTTCTCCAGCTCCTCCTCTAGCTCTTGGATCCTTTGATCCTGCTGCAATAGTAGATCAAGTTGTTGATCAACTTGTTTTTCTTTTTGCAGTTCAGCTGTCTGAGGATGTTCTGTAGGTGACAGCTTCAATCTCCTCTTCATGGCATTGAGATCATCCTCTTTTTTCTTCAGGAGGGCTTTTACCCCGGTTGGGTCACTAGGGTTATGCCCTAGATCAACAATAATCTCTTCAAGAGATTTTATCCTGTTATCCTTGGCCCTGGAAGACAATCTCTCAAAATCCAGTTGAGTATTTGTGTGCTTCAAGGATTCTTTCAGCTCATGAGCTAATGTGGCCTTATCTACCAAGGTGGCATAGACCATTTCTCCAGTCTGCTTATGGAGCTCAATTTGGTCCATAGGATGTATGTCTTTGGCCAAGACCTCCACCCTTGTTTTGATGAAATCAGCAGTGGACATTGGGTTGGGCCCCTTAGGTTTGAAATGGCTGAATATCATCTTCTCCTCTTTGAAGTCGTAGACCGACATCAATCTTTCTTGTTGGGCTGGAGTGGCATCTATAAATTGCTTGTAAACCTCAGCCCTCAATAGTTCATTTGCTGCCTTGATTTCTTTGAAGGTGGCCTTAGCACCTTTGAGCTTCTGGCTTTGTTGAGAAGAAGATGATACCTCCAAGCCAAGTTGTAAATTCTGCTCCTGCTGAAAGGAGCTAGTCCCTGTGTGTTGGCTGCCCTCCCTATCCTTGGCTGTATCATTGAAGACATCTTCAGTAATGTCTTCTACTTCTGGGGAGTCTGCCCTCTGCCTTTTAGCTTCTGGTTGTTGGGAGGATCCACTGAGGGGAGTGGACTCTTCTCTTTGTCTTTTGGTCCCCCTTTCTTCATGTGCCGGGGTCTGTAAAATTGAAGTGGTTAGGGGCTCCACTTGAGGGGGTGGTGTCTGCAATAAGGTGGTTTCTGGCAGCCTAGTTTGTGGCAGACCGGTTTGTTCTTCTTGCTGCCCTGTTTCTTGCTCTGGTTGTTGCTTTCCCTGCTCTGACTGCTGCTTTTTTGCTTCATCTTCAGCGTCCATTTTTCCCTTTCCCTTATCCAAGCCTGGTGCTGTTGTTGGCGGCGCTGTCCTGGTAACTGAGGTTCCTCCTCCTGATGTTTGAGGCAGCCTGAAAGGTACCTGGATCACATAGTCCAGGTCAATAGTTTTTTCAAGTTCTTTCATATTTTTAGCTATTTTTTCCTCTTCAGACAAGCTCTCAACAAGGGTATCCAACTGCCACTCTTGTAAGTTTGCATACTGTTCTAGATGTGGATAGTGGCAGTGTTTGATGGCTAGGAGTCTGTACTTTGTTCTCCTGGCAGTGATGAAACCTTGAGGGTCATATGGGACCCACCGGAAACTGTAAGACAACTTATATTTGTCTTTTAGGATCAAATCTGCAGCCTCCCATCCTTCCTTCTTATTCATGATAAAAGGGCCCAGCTCATTTTTGAAGTTAAGGTGTGCTTTTTTCTTTGAGCTGTGGAAGTGAGTGAGGTCTGACTGGATTAATTGCCTGTAATATTCCAAGGCAAATAATCTCATGGGAACATACTTGGGTAGTCTGTATGGACAGAGCTCACACCCATACACTCTGAACACAGTGTGGTGTTCATATAGGTACCAATCACCTATTTTGTACTTCTTAGAAAGCTGTAAAGCTTTCTTGATCTCATTTGATATTCTAGGTGGAGGGGATTTCATAAGTATGCTGGAGACTGGGTATACAAACTGATCTACAAATTCACAATAGCTGTAGGGTGAATTTGTGATTTCATGATAGACTGAGGTCCAGAATATGACTGATCTTCTCTCCCCTTTGTTGTCCAGCCTTCTAATGTAGCATGGGAAAGCTTCATAGTGATGATACATGAACAGGTGGTAGATGTATGCTGAATATCTAAAGACTCCTTGTCTGTCCAATTTGCACAATTGATCATGGATCCTATTGGCTATGAACTTGGCAAAGTTGTACTTTCGGGCAGGGGGTTGTCGTGGGCTGTAGGCAGATAGCATTACGAGCATGGCTAGATCCACATGCTTGCTGTTCTGGTAGCCTAGCACATAGGCTATCATGTCCAGGAGCAGCCTGCCTGAGTCATTGAAGTGCTCATGTGGATAAGGAGGTGGCCCTGTAGGCTGGTTCTCAGGCCACATGTAGTTCCTGGTGACCTTCTGCAGCTCTTCACTGGTCATCTTCTCACCTGCTTCCATTAAAGATCTCATGGAGAAAGGGACTAATAACTCTGTCTGTTCAAAGTGCAGCATTTTGTTGATGGTGTCAGCGTTTATATAGAACAAAATCCTCCCTAGTTGAGTGTTGACAGCTCTGTGCTCCTGATCATAATTTTGAGCACATAAGTGAATGATTTCAGGGAAAACATTCACAGCTGGGAGGCAGTAATAGGGCAGGTTTGACTCCCATATCCCATCTGTACCAAGTCCTGCCTTATAGTCTTCCCTTAATGTGGTGAAGGTCTTCAAAAAGTTTCTGTTTCCCTCAAAATCATTTATGAGACAGTCTTTGTCAACTAATGGCATAGCTTCCAGTTCCTTATTGGTTTGACTCAGTGGAGTGACACTGAGGGAGGAGGATGCAGATGCTGCCATGATACAGTCTGAAAGTGTGCAGTAGGATGCAGAGCTTTGATGAATCTCTTGAAGACTTTGAGCAGCAGGTAGGTGCAATTGGTGTGATGTCTTCTTCTGGTGTGAAGTTGTTCTGAAGCTAGCAAAGTACTGATGATTTTCAGGAATGTGGATTGTCTAAGGGAATGCTTACTGAGGTATTAGTATTTGTACAGGAAGAGTGTAGGTAACCAGTACTTGGCAAAAAGGAACAATGCCGGGTACTTCAGGGCGATTTCTGCAGTTTTAACCCGCGAGCTGGTTTGTACAGAGCTAAATTGGGGCTAATGGATGGCACAGGTTGCTTATGTCTGATTTGGGTGCTTAGGTAGAGCTAAATTTAGAGTTTTTAGCAGACTTTAATGGTGATTTTGCAGAAAATTGGAATTCACGGGCAGAATGGGAGAAGACGGCAAAATACCTGGCAAATCGACCTGGAAGCTTGCGGGCTGGGTTGCAAAGGCTTAATGCAGTCAAGCCTCGAACTTTGAACGGTTTACTTGTCGAATTTGATGGCTGAATGCAAGATTTCGCGGCAGCAGGCTTGACAACGGCTAGTTCAGCTTCGCATGCAAAATAAGCGAAAAATATGCGTTTAGCCGTTTAAATCGGTAAATTTGGCAAAAGTATGAATTTGGCGCTTTTCCGCCGATGACGTCAGCATGACGTCATGGCGGGGCCCAGGTGAGGGGTGACGTGGATGCTGAGGTGTTAGCCAGGTCGGCAGGACACGGTGGCGGGCGGGCGCAAAGGCGGGCCCGCGTGGAGGACCAAGGGACGATGGGGCGGGCACCGGCGGGGTGACGTCAGAGCGGCGTGGACATGACGTGTAGGCATGACGTGTGGGGTAGCGGTATACGGGGTGGCGGCAAGTGGGTTCCCCGCACCACCTTTGGGCAAAGGCGGTAAGTGGGAGGAGGGCTCCGAACAACCTTACCGCCCGCCACGCGTCCATTGTACGGGATAGGTAAAACCGCTTTCCCCGGACGCTAAATGTCGGCACATCGAGATCTGAAATTGACCGCCCACCCTTAGATCTGGGCGCTGGAGATCTGACGGCTGGCGGGCCTCCCGACTGGTCGAGCATGTTGGGGAAGGGTCCCGCCAGCGGAATAAAATATTCCATTTAATATTTGGGCGCAAAACTATAGGTTAGTGGGTTTTGAATGGTTTTTCATCTTTTCTCGCTTAACCCGTAATGTGGTGGGATTGGGAAACGTGCCAGAGGCGGGTTTTTTACCTTAGGGACTTTTGCAAAGATTTTTGTAGGCTAAAGGGTCTTGGAGAGGGGTTTTGCCCATGCAGAGGTGAATTTGAGGGTAAAATAACTTGCAGCAGAGGGGAAAGGGGTGGAAAAGGTTCACCAAAGTGGCCAGGTGCCATTTGGTCCCTTTTGAAAATACATGGCTATTATGCCTAGGGGAGGGAATATACATAAAATTTGGGGCTTTATACACCTTAGTGTTAGTATTATTAGGGGTAGGGGTAAAATAGGGGAGCTAAATAGTAGAATTAGGAGTTAGTATAAGTGAAGGTGGGGGATTTAGAAAGGGGGTGTTAGCAATGGAGTAGGGGGGAAGAGAGAAGTTAGTGATGCTCTGCTGTGAGACCATGAATTTCACCACCTTTTTGCTAATATATCCATTGCCTTGGCAAAACATCTTTGACCACTATGTAATGGTGAACATGTCCTTTCTGCAACCACAACTGCCTACCCAACTATTTCCCCTAACATTTTTTGTTTCTTCTTGGAGAGGCACTTGGACTTGCAACCCTCAATTGCCTTTTCTTTTCTTTGGCTTTTTTCCTTTTCTCCCTATCTACTTCTACCCTTATCTCTTCCAAGGTCCCAGATTAGACTTTTGGGAACCTTTGTTTCTCTACCTGAACTATTTGTCTGCCAAGATTAAGCTGTTTGGACAGACTTCTTTCTCTATTCTACAACTCAAAATTGAAACATGGCATGATCCAGTTTGAACTGTTGAATCACCCAAAAAATTGTAATAAGGTCCTCAATATTTGAAATACTTCACACACCTCTGATTTTCTGGAAATATGGGATCTTTGTAGTAGCAAAGCAGAGCATATTTGGATTTTCAATAATCAATCATGAAATATGAAACCTATTACTATAGGTATCTAACAGTGGCTCCACATGGGGATGGTTTTTCTTTTGAAAGACCAAGAACAGCAGGTCAGATTGCCTTGTTCCTTGACTGTCCATCTTAATCTTTGGAATCTGATGCATGCAACCTGTCAAAATTGTGTGCTTTTCCTTGGGGAACCTTTGATTCTATCTGCCTATTGCTGCTAGGTGCAGCACTTGAAAACATCTTTTTACAAACAAAAAACATATGTGGGCCTGCATATATACAATGAACCTTTGGATCCCTATCATAGTGAACCATCATAATAGTGCTTCAACATCCTGCCATTGACAGGACCTTCATCCAGTTCAGTTACAGTCAAACTTTTAAGGAAATAAGTGTTATTACCTTGTACTGCTTGGACAGCAAATGGTCCTTTCCACAAAGAATCAAATTTCCCATGTTTCCCTTTCTCTTCTCTTCTTGCATCCCACTTTAGAACTTTGTCTCCCATATTGAAATCTTCTGCTTTGGTTCTTCTGTCAAAGGCCTTTTTCAGTTTTTCTTGTAATATTTGCACTCTGCTGAAAACTTGTTCTCTGGTCTGCTGTAAACAGATTATCTGGTTGATCCTTCTTTGCATATCATTTGGCTCTGCTTGACTTTCTTGTAGAAGTTTCATAACTGGCACCCCTAGTGATGAAGGAAATCTGGCCTCTAATCCATAGACCAACTCATATGGGCTGGTACCAATTGATCTTTTGGTGGTTAATCTATCTGCCCATAAAGCATTTACTAGTTTCTTGTGCCAGTTCTTTTTGTTCTCTTCCAATACTTTCTTTATGATGTTTATCAAGCTTTTGTTTGATGATTCAGCAAGACCATTTCCCTGAGGATAGTAAGCTGTAGAATGGCCCAAAGTAATGTGAAATTTATGGCAGAAGTTTATCATTCTCTTGGATTTGAAGGCAGCAGCATTGTCTGTTATTATCTTATCTGGGCAGCCAAATCTAGCCAGTATATTATTCTCCAAAAATTGAATGATCACTGAATCATTTGCTTGTCTGCATGGGGCAGCTTCAATCCACTTGGTGAAGTAGTCTGTTGCAGTCAAAATCCATCTGTGTTGTCCTGAAGATGAGGGATGAATCTCCCCAATGAAATCCAAACCCCATTGTTGAAAAGGTCTTTCTGTTGAAATGGGCCTCAAAGGAAGTGGCAGCAACTGTCTTCTGCCTTCAAACAGTTGGCACTTGTGGCATGATGTTGTGAATTTCTTCACATCAGAGAACATAGTGGGCCAGTAATAACCAGCCCTTAATATTTTGTCTACAGTGGACTTCCAGTATAGATGTCCACCACAGTCTCCAGCATGGAATTCTTGCATGATGTTGTCAGTTTCACTCTCAATAAGACAGTGCAGCAAAATACCTTCATGGTTTTTCCAGAGTAGATTCTCATCCATCACACAAAACTTAGATGTTTTCATTTTCAGAAACCTAGACTTAGTTCTGGACAGTCCTGGGGGAGCACACAGGTTTTGTAACACATAACAGACATCAGAGTACCAAGGAGATTGTTCAAAGGCTACATTGATCTTTGGAGTCGCCATCTCTGTTTCACTGTCCAGTTGGTTGATATCTAAGGCTTGGAAATTTGCTTCTGTCATTAACTTGGCCAAACCTTGCCCTTTAATCAGCTTTGTAGGTTTTATTTCAATGTCAAATTCAAGTATGTTTGCAATCCATTTTCCTCTTCTACCCTCTAAGTTTTCTTGGGTGAGAATGTCTTTGACAATAGGACTTGGTACATAAGCCACAACATGAGAGTAAAGGATATAGATCCTAAAATCTTTGATAGCTTTGATTAATGCATAGGCTTGTTTTTCCATTATTTGGTACTTCAAAGGAGCATCTCTAAGAGCTCTGCTGAAGAAGGCAATGGGCTTTTCATTCCCTTGATCATCTTTCTGCAATAAAACAGCAGCAATAGTATGCTGGGAGGCAAAAGAAAAAATAATAAAGTCTCTGTCAAACTGAGGATTAGTTAATACCGGGGTTTGGGTTAAAGCCAGTTTTATGCTTTCAAAGGCTTGCTTTGCTTCCACAGTCCACTTAACCTTTGAATCTTTCTTTAGCATATTGTTTAGTAGTCTGATCAATTCTGCTAAATTTGGGATGAACCTTCTTAAAAAATTGAGTTTTCCTAAGAATCCTTGCAACTCTTTGACATTCCTAGGGTGAGGCATTTGTAGGATCGCTTGTATCCTATCTGGATCAATTCTTATGCCATCTTTTGAAATGATGTGTCCTAAAAGTTTCCCTTCTTCCAAACCAAATAAAGACTTCTTGGGGTTTAAGGAAATGCCATATTTTCTGCATGTTATGAAAATCTGTCTTAAATGTTTCAAATGTTCTTGGTCAGATTTTGAGAAGGGTGTAAGATCATCTAAGTAAATGACCAAGAAATCATGAATTTCTTTTGCAAAAGCAATGTCCATTGCTCTTTGAAATGTTGCCCCTGCATTCTTCAATCCAAAGGGCATTTTCACATACTTGAAAGTTCCCCATGGGGTAGTAAATGCAGTTTTGTCTTGATCATCAGGGTGCACTAAAATTTGATTGAAGCCTGAGAATCCATCAAGCAGTGATATCCTTGAGGCTCCTACTACTCTTTGGAGGATGTGATCCATTTTTGGTAAAGGGTAGTTATCTTTGAGTGAAACTTGATTCAGATTCCTTAAGTCTACACAAAGTCTGATTTCACCAGTTTTCTTTCTGGTAGGGACTAAATTTGAAATCCATTCAGAGAATCTGATTGGTGCTATAATACCAGCCTTGAACATTTTATGCAACTCTTTTTCAATGGAAGGAAGGAGCACAGGATTGATCCTTCTCAATTTCTGTTTGAATGGTTTTTGATTAGGCTTGAGGGGGATGGTATGCTGGATGACAGATGTGTCATAGGACTTGAGATCTTCATATCCCCAGGCAAAGACATCTTGAAATTCTTTAAAGAGATCAATGTACTTGGGCTTTTGATCAGGGGGCAAAGAGGCGGACAGCTTGACTATCTTAGGCTTTTCCATAGTGCCAATATTGCATTCTTCAATTCTTGCATCTAATGGCTGCATCTTTGGCTTCCTAGGGATGTCATTTGAGTCGAAAATATCCTCTAATGGGGTAAGGCCCACTGGGAGGAAGTTGTCTTTGAGTTGTATGATTTCAGTTTCAATGTTACTCATCTCTTCACAGTCCATTTGTTTAATTTGTTGAATGTTTTCATTGTTGAAAATGGTTGGGCTGAGTAGTTGTTTTGCTGTCCTAGGTGACATTGGGTGAGCAGATTGTTGAAACTGTATTTGTGATTGACATGCTTCATTAAATATTTGTGATTGACTTGCTGTCTCAAGCATTTGTGATTGACTTGCTGTCTCAAGATCAATATTTAATCCTGTGAACTCCTGTTGCAGGGTTAAAAAATTGTTTATTTGCATGTCATCCTCAAATACTTGCCATTCTCTGACATTGTTTGGAATAGAGGGTCTGTACCTGACCTCAGCTGTGAAACAATTATTAGGTTCCAGTGGGAATTTGAAAGTGCTGGCAAATGTTGCCAAGCTATGTGCATGGAGGTTATGGCCCCTTGGAATTTTTGTGATAGCAAACTCATGAAAGGTCTCTAATATTTCGATTACAGCAGCCCTGTAGGATCTCAGCCTCTTGTCATTAGTGACAAAATTGCCTTTTACTTGTTGAATGACCAGATCAGAGTCTCCCCTGATAGAGAGGCTAGGTGCTTGTAATGATTTTGCAATCTTGAGGCCTAGTAATAGAGCTTCATATTCTGCCATGTTGTTGGTGCATCTGAAATTCAATCTGTAGGCCTTGCCTGTTGCACAGCCTTTCTCTTTGTTATGTATCCATACTCCCGCTCCTGCTCCTAACTTGTTAACCGAGCCATCAAATTCTAAGACCCACAAGATGCCTTGCTGGTCAGGAGGTTTGAGGTTCTGTTCATGGGGTGGTAGTGTGAGCATGAGTTGGGGTTTCTTCTCCCATTTGTTTTCTAGGATAGCTTCATCATTTGCCTGACCATCTTTGACCCCTAGGGGAGAGCTAAAGTGTTTTGTTGTACTGATTGATGTTTGACAGGTGCTACTTGTTAGAATGATGTTTTGTTCTGGTTTAAATGTCTCTGTGCTAATGTGACTGTCGGAGA
Organism: Pinus tabuliformis; assembly: GCA_031772625.1. NCBI lineage: Eukaryota > Viridiplantae > Streptophyta > Pinopsida > Pinales > Pinaceae > Pinus > Pinus tabuliformis. Next base: position 374,612,350 of record CM062818.1, read on the forward strand.
AGCCAATGCTGTCATTAAAGAGGATGTAAGAGTCTATGTCCGAATGAACAGCATATATTGGGAAATTTTGGGGTTTTTCTTCACTGCTAACCATATACTTCATGAGTGTTTCCCTATAAAGTCTTTTTGGTTGTCCAAAGACAGAGATGGTTGCATATGACATGTCTAACTGCAGGGAGCCTTGAAGCTTTGCTCCCCATGATCTTGATAATAGCATCCCATACTTGGGTGGGATATCAGCAACAACAACATCCATCAAAATGGTCTTGTTGGGGAATTGGACCAGGGACACACACAAATCCTTAATTAGACCCAGGCACTTGACTTGACTAGAATCAAAAGAAAACAAGTCTTTGTATGGTCTTGTGATATCTAAGTTTAATCTTTCCATGACTGCTTTTGGCATCAGATTATGAGAGGCTCCTGAGTCAAACATTGCATTGTGCAGAATTTTGTCATGTACATGTAAGCTGACATAAAACGGTAAAACCCCTGTGACTACTGTTTTTCCATCTACCTCTGGACCAAATAGTAACTCTGGAGTGTCATCTAATACATTTACATCATCTTTGCTATTGGTGAGCTGAAGGGATTTTTTAATCTGTTGTTTGTACATGTCATGCTTTGCTAGCTCTGAGAGGGGAATTGCTACCTTTAACTTGCCAATCTCTACTCCTAGGTCAAAGGGTTTGTCAATTTGCAATTTGGGATCACGGGTAGCAGTTCTTTCTTTGTTTATTACATCTTCTGGTGGGATTTCATCTTGATTTTGGAACCTGCCCCTAATATTGATATCTTGAGGGGCAATATTTGGGTTAGGCTCAGAGGATAAGGTTGCCATGGGTTGTTTTGATGGTGACAGTGGTTCAGTAACCTCTTCAACCACTACTTCCTTTGTAGGCAAGTTTGGCACATGATCAGGTTCAGTGACTGAGCTTTCTTTGGTTTGCTGTTTTTCTTTTATCTTTTCGGGTTGATTTACATTTACAGTCCTACTCCTTAGTTTGTATTGTTTGTGGACTTCATAGACAGCAGTGTCATATCCTTGTTTAAAATCAAAGGATTCCCCTGACTTAGTTTGAAATGTATTGCTCTCATCCTCCTCATGGTCTTCTTGGGTTAAGAATACATGATTTTTGCCATCCAGACCTATTAAATTGATTTCAGGGTCCTCATTTAGCTGATTTGCAGTAGAAGTTTCTGCATAATTTTCTTGAAAAGGGGGTCTGATATCTTGGTCAGCATTAGTCTTTCCTATATTGGGGTTTTGGGCTCTCCTGAAATTTGGGTTTCTAGGAGGATTGTTTTGTGGTGCCTCCCATGATGATTTTCTTTCCACTGATTCCACTCTCTCCCCCAACCTCTTCATGCTATTTAGAATTGCATCTAGCTTTTGGTCGAAACCCGAGGTTTCTTCTTTGAAGCCAGTTTTCTTTTCCAGCTTTGCCCTGTTTCTTTTGGCAATTAGGTTGGCCTCTACAGTGACTGCAACCCTTTGAGCTTCTGCAAGGGTTGGAGGGTCTCTTTCTCTCAACTGATAGGCCATATCAGAATCAAAACCATCAGGGAAATTATAAAGAGCCAAATCAGGAGGGGGTCTTAAGTTCTGAGGGATAGCATTGTATATGTTGTTAAACCTGGCACAATACTCCAACACCGTTTCTTGGGGACCTCTTTTAATAGTGTTATATTCACCAAGTATGTGGTGGGGATCTCTCTTTTTCTCCCATCTGTTAGTAAATTCCTGGTATAAAGCTTCAGGGGTTGCAATTGAATTTGCATTTAAGGACCTAAACCAAGTCCTGACATCCCCAGTTAAGCTTTGAACAAAGATTCTCATCCTGACACTATCATCATCAATTTCATAGGTCTCAAAGTGGTCTTGCATCTTTTTAGCATGCTGGATGGCCGTCAAAGGGCCATGGGAATCAAAAAATGAGAGTCTGGTTTGATAATCTTGGGGTAGGGCTGGAGCATTGGCTGGAATCTGCAATGGTGCATATCTGTTAGCCATGTTTATAGGGTTAATAGGGTTGATAGGAACAAATGGGACAACTGGGATTACAGGTGTACTGGGGTTAATAGGATGGGTAACAAGTGGAGAACTGGTTGAATGAGTATGTGCAGATGGTGAAGATGGAAAGGTAGGACTTTGAGGGGTTGAAGATGAACTAGGGGAATTGGGTGTGGAACGAAAAAGGACTTTGCAAGGAGTGGGAATGAGGATGGGTTGGTCTGACCTTATATCTGAATCAGCAGGTTTATCCTGCTTGTGCTGTTTCCTTATGTTCTTTGGGATGATATTTGGGTTATCAACAATGATGGGTTGATCAGGGTCAGGGTGTGCCCTAGTATGCCTTGGGTTTCTTTTAGGAGCCAGCTTCTAAGTGTTCTTTCAGAACTTTATACAGAAGTTTTGTATTTACAAGGGCAAAATAAGAACTCTGGAATGACTATATATGTTTCAAGGCTAGGATAAGTTTCCCTAGTTAGCTCTTCCCTAAGACTGCCCCTGTATTAGAGAAACAGTCCTAAGATGTCTTGGCTAGTTTCAGGCTTGATGAAAGCTTTGGAAGATAGATAGTAATTGAATAGTCTTAGGTTCCCCAGTGGAGTCGCCAATTATGTTAACACCCAGGTTGTTCCCTATGACTCCCAAGGGAATACGGCCGGGGTAACCACTAACCAATCTTTTAATCACTGTTTCTAGCCAAACAGTGATCAGAGAGGGCTCTCTCTTTATGATTTATATCTACAGTGATGGTGTTTTAGGCTAGGTATTGAGTACAGGTTATGTTTGTGTTTCGGTTGATGAAATTCCCTTAGACTTCAGTGATGTAGTTTTTAGATATGTTGAATATCATTGGGCAATGGAGTCTGTGGCTTAATGTGTTTGAATCTGTGAGATGAAAGATGGAACTTACAGGGCCTTTTGAGTGCTTTGTTAAAACATATTTTGGCTAAGTGACAGGAAACAGGCAGCACGAAGTGAAAGCATTTAAGAATTTCCACTTATTGTTTACATATTTCCACGTGACAGAATTTGGAGCAGAAAACAGAGGTCACAGGGGCAATAATTTGAATCCCTGGGAATAGTCTGTTACAGCAAAGAGACAGATTGAAGTGCAGCAGTTAAGAATTGCAATTTCTATTACTGTTTCTGAAGAAAACATAGATGACAGTTCAGGTTTGAGTTCAGGGTAATGCTTGATTAAATCCTGAAACTATTCTTTCACCTTACTATCAAGTGTAAGACATTTAAACAACCAAAGAGAACAAAAGACTCAAAAAAACACATAACAGAAGATTTGAAAATACTTATAGTTTTATGCAACACCCATGGAATCCTGTAACATGCATCCTTCACCACCAGACATCAAATACACCAAACTTCTGGAAGTTCCATTCCTCCTTTGTATTAATTCTCTGAAAATATTACAGCAGATGGAAGTTATCCAAGAGAAAATTTCAGCAACCCCTTATGCGTTACTAAGGGGGGTATATATACAGATTTACATTTGGAAAAATATCTGAAAGAAGAGTAAATGCCTCATAAATATGCTGCCAACTGCTAGTGAGCAGTAGCCAAAGAAGTAAATGAAGAAGTAAATGCAGTAATAGCTCTTAGTCCTTTAGCTGTCAAAATCTGTCAGATGCTGTTGAATTTGTAGCAGTTGTAGTCGGCTGAAGGCGTGTGTTTCAAAATGTGGCTAGCTGTCACTGTTAGTGATGAATCACTTTTTAGATATTTTCCAGTCACCGACCACTTTATACTTGTCTTGCGGTGACCTGAGCTGGCTTTTGACCTGGAGTTTTGAAACTACTGTGGCAGAATCTGGAGCATGGCTTGCCACCAGTCCTCCTTGGGCATTTGATGCCTTCGCATTTTAATCAATGTCTCATCAAGCTCTGTGTATTTGAAAAAACTGGGAGGAGTTTCAAATAGATGATTAACTTCATTTTCAATAAAAAATGACCCTTCAAGCTGAGTGTACAAACTCTGTCCTGTAGGAGGAACAGTTTCTTCAGAAGCACTGCTGGATGCAGTGATTTGATTTTCTATGTACGCGGCCATCCTATTTGTAAATTGATCTCTGTTGATCAATTTCCCTGTACCGCTCAATAGGCTAGGCATTCCTCTTGCCTGTAGCATCCCCATTCTGAGCTTGAAGTCTTCAACTTCAGTCTGTATCTCATAGCTCCTCCTTTCTGTTGTCTGCACATATCCTCTGAGTGTTAGCACCTTTTTGGTCATAAGGATGGCCTCCGTTCTGTTGGTGATTCCAACTGCTGCCAGCTCATCTTTGTCTTGCCTGTTCAGAAAGTCTATCAGTTGGCTAGCTTGTTCAGGTCTATTTCCTAGTGCTGTCTTAGCCCTCTGGATATCTATCTGAGCTTGCACAATTAAATCCATATGTTCATGGATTGTTTTGAGTGATTTCCACTGTTTAATCATGCTTTGGGTGATTTTATTCCATAAGATCCTCTTGATCTCAGCCATGGTGTTTTTGAGATCAAGCTCTTTCTCCAGGGCTTTGATTCTGTCCTTTTGGGTCTTGATCTGTCTGCCCTGTTCTGCCACTGTCATTTTAGACTGGTCATACTTGGCATCTATCTCTGCCAGTTTTTCTTTTGCCTTCCTTATCTCATCTGCTTGTAGCTCCATTTGCTTAACAGCCTTAGTTAGTTCTTCTATGCTGGGCTGGTCAACTGTATTTGCTGTTGTAGGGGCCACTGCTGGCCCAGAGCCTGTTGCTGCTGTAGAATCTGTTGGGGGAGTTGGTAGTGTGGATTCTCCCTGTTTGTCCTGTAATGACTTCTCCAGCTCCTCCTCTAGCTCTTGGATCCTTTGATCCTGCTGCAATAGTAGATCAAGTTGTTGATCAACTTGTTTTTCTTTTTGCAGTTCAGCTGTCTGAGGATGTTCTATAGGTGACAGCTTCAATCTCCTCTTCATGGCATTGAGATCATCCTCTTTTTTCTTCAGGAGGGCTTTTACCCCGGTTGGGTCACTAGGGTTATGCCCTAGATCAACAATAATCTCTTCAAGAGATTTTATCCTGTTATCCTTGGCCCTGGAAGACAATCTCTCAAAATCCAGTTGAGTATTTGTGTGCTTCAAGGATTCTTTCAGCTCATGAGCTAATGTGGCCTTATCTACCAAGGTGGCATAGACCATTTCTCCAGTCTGCTTATGGAGCTCAATTTGGTCCATAGGATGTATGTCTTTGGCCAAGACCTCCACCCTTGTTTTGATGAAATCAGCAGTGGACATTGGGTTGGGCCCCTTAGGTTTGAAATGGCTGAATATCATCTTCTCCTCTTTGAAGTCGTAGACCGACATCAATCTTTCTTGTTGGGCTGGAGTGGCATCTATAAATTGCTTGTAAACCTCAGCCCTCAATAGTTCATTTGCTGCCTTGATTTCTTTGAAGGTGGCCTTAGCACCTTTGAGCTTCTGGCTTTGTTGAGAAGAAGATGATACCTCCAAGCCAAGTTGTAAATTCTGCTCCTACTGAAAGGAGCTAGTCCCTGTGTGTTGGCTGCCCTCCCTATCCTTGGCTGTATCATTGAAGACATCTTCAGTAATGTCTTCTACTTCTGGGGAGTCTGCCCTCTGCCTTTTAGCTTCTGGTTGTTGGGAGGATCCACTGAGGGGAGTGGACTCTTCTCTTTGTCTTTTGGTCCCCCTTTCTTCATGTGCCGGGGTCTGTAAAATTGAAGTGGTTAGGGGCTCCACTTGAGGGGGTGGTGTCTGCAATAAGGTGGTTTCTGGCAGCCTAGTTTGTGGCAGACCGGTTTGTTCTTCTTGCTGCCCTGTTTCTTGCTCTGGTTGTTGCTTTCCCTGCTCTGACTGCTGCTTTTTTGCTTCATCTTCAGCGTCCATTTTTCCCTTTCCCTTATCCAAGCCTGGTGCTGTTGTTGGCGGCGCTGTCCTGGTAACTGAGGTTCCTCCTCCTGATGTTTGAGGCAGCCTGAAAGGTACCTGGATCACATAGTCCAGGTCAATAGTTTTTTCAAGTTCTTTCATATTTTTAGCTATTTTTTCCTCTTCAGACAAGCTCTCAACAAGGGTATCCAACTGCCACTCTTGTAAGTTTGCATACTGTTCTAGATGTGGATAGTGGCAGTGTTTGATGGCTAGGAGTCTGTACTTTGTTCTCCTGGCAGTGATGAAACCTTGAGGGTCATATGGGACCCACCGGAAACTGTAAGACAACTTATATTTGTCTTTTAGGATCAAATCTGCAGCCTCCCATCCTTCCTTCTTATTCATGATAAAAGGGCCCAGCTCATTTTTGAAGTTAAGGTGTGCTTTTTTCTTTGAGCTGTGGAAGTGAGTGAGGTCTGACTGGATTAATTGCCTGTAATATTCCAAGGCAAATAATCTCATGGGAACATACTTGGGTAGTCTGTATGGACAGAGCTCACACCCATACACTCTGAACACAGTGTGGTGTTCATATAGGTACCAATCACCTATTTTGTACTTCTTAGAAAGCTGTAAAGCTTTCTTGATCTCATTTGATATTCTAGGTGGAGGGGATTTCATAAGTATGCTGGAGACTGGGTATACAAACTGATCTACAAATTCACAATAGCTGTAGGGTGAATTTGTGATTTCATGATAGACTGAGGTCCAGAATATGACTGATCTTCTCTCCCCTTTGTTGTCCAGCCTTCTGATGTAGCATGGGAAAGCTTCATAGTGATGATACATGAACAGGTGGTAGATGTATGCTGAATATCTAAAGACTCCTTGTCTGTCCAATTTGCACAATTGATCATGGATCCTATTGGCTATGAACTTGGCAAAGTTGTACTTTCGGGCAGGGGGTTGTCGTGGGCTGTAGGCAGATAGCATTACGAGCATGGCTAGATCCACATGCTTGCTGTTCTGGTAGCCTAGCACATAGGCTATCATGTCCAGGAGCAGCCTGCCTGAGTCATTGAAGTGCTCATGTGGATAAGGAGGTGGCCCTGTAGGCTGGTTCTCAGGCCACATGTAGTTCCTGGTGACCTTCTGCAGCTCTTCACTGGTCATCTTCTCACCTGCTTCCATTAAAGATCTCATGGAGAAAGGGACTAATAACTCTGTCTGTTCAAAGTGCAGCATTTTGTTGATGGTGTCAGCGTTTATATAGAACAAAATCCTCCCTAGTTGAGTGTTGACAGCTCTGTGCTCCTGATCATAATTTTGAGCACATAAGTGAATGATTTCAGGGAAAACATTCACAGCTGGGAGGCAGTAATAGGGCAGGTTTGACTCCCATATCCCATCTGTACCAAGTCCTGCCTTATAGTCTTCCCTTAATGTGGTGAAGGTCTTCAAAAAGTTTCTGTTTCCCTCAAAATCATTTATGAGACAGTCTTTGTCAACTAATGGCATAGCTTCCAGTTCCTTATTGGTTTGACTCAGTGGAGTGACACTGAGGGAGGAGGATGCAGATGCTGCCATGATACAGTCTGAAAGTGTGCAGTAGGATGCAGAGCTTTGATGAATCTCTTGAAGACTTTGAGCAGCAGGTAGGTGCAATTGGTGTGATGTCTTCTTCTGGTGTGAAGTTGTTCTGAAGCTAGCAAAGTACTGATGATTTTCAGGAATGTGGATTGTCTAAGGGAATGCTTACTGAGGTATTAGTATTTGTACAGGAAGAGTGTAGGTAACCAGTACTTGGCAAAAAGGAACAATGCCGGGTACTTCAGGGCGATTTCTGCAGTTTTAACCCGCGAGCTGGTTTGTACAGAGCTAAATTGGGGCTAATGGATGGCACAGGTTGCTTATGTCTGATTTGGGTGCTTAGGTAGAGCTAAATTTAGAGTTTTTAGCAGACTTTAATGGTGATTTTGCAGAAAATTGGAATTCACGGGCAGAATGGGAGAAGACGGCAAAATACCTGGCAAATCGACCTGGAAGCTTGCGGGCTGGGTTGCAAAGGCTTAATGCAGTCAAGCCTCGAACTTTGAACGGTTTACTTGTCGAATTTGATGGCTGAATGCAAGATTTCGCGGCAGCAGGCTTGACAACGGCTAGTTCAGCTTCGCATGCAAAATAAGCGAAAAATATGCGTTTAGCCGTTTAAATCGGTAAATTTGGCAAAAGTATGAATTTGGCGCTTTTCCGCCGATGACGTCAGCATGACGTCATGGCGGGGCCCAGGTGAGGGGTGACGTGGATGCTGAGGTGTTAGCCAGGTCGGCAGGACACGGTGGCGGGCGGGCGCAAAGGCGGGCCCGCGTGGAGGACCAAAGGACGATGGGGCGGGCACCGGCGGGGTGACGTCAGAGCGGCGTGGACATGACGTGTAGGCATGACGTGTGGGGTAGCGGTATACGGGGTGGCGGCAAGTGGGTTCCCCGCACCACCTTTGGGCAAAGGCGGTAAGTGGGAGGAGGGCTCCGAACAACCTTACCGCCCGCCACGCGTCCATTGTACGGGATAGGTAAAACCGCTTTCCCCGGACGCTAAATGTCGGCACATCGAGATCTGAAATTGACCGCCCACCCTTAGATCTGGGCGCTGGAGATCTGACGGCTGGCGGGCCTCCCGACTGGTCGAGCATGTTGGGGAAGGGTCCCGCCAGCGGAATAAAATATTCCATTTAATATTTGGGCGCAAAACTATAGGTTAGTGGGTTTTGAATGGTTTTTCATCTTTTCTCGCTTAACCCGTAATGTGGTGGGATTGGGAAACGTGCCAGAGGCGGGTTTTTTACCTTAGGGACTTTTGCAAAGATTTTTGTAGGCTAAAGGGTCTTGGAGAGGGGTTTTGCCCATGCAGAGGTGAATTTGAGGGTAAAATAACTTGCAGCAGAGGGGAAAGGGGTGGAAAAGGTTCACCAAAGTGGCCAGGTGCCATTTGGTCCCTTTTGAAAATACATGGCTATTATGCCTAGGGGAGGGAATATACATAAAATTTGGGGCTTTATACACCTTAGTGTTAGTATTATTAGGGGTAGGGGTAAAATAGGGGAGCTAAATAGTAGAATTAGGAGTTAGTATAAGTGAAGGTGGGGGATTTAGAAAGGGGGTGTTAGCAATGGAGTAGGGGGGAAGAGAGAAGTTAGTGATGCTCTGCTGTGAGACCATGAATTTCACCACCTTTTTGCTAATATATCCATTGCCTTGGCAAAACATCTTTGACCACTATGTAATGGTGAACATGTCCTTTCTGCAACCACAACTGCCTACCCAACTATTTCCCCTAACATTTTTTGTTTCTTCTTGGAGAGGCACTTGGACTTGCAACCCTCAATTGCCTTTTCTTTTCTTTGGCTTTTTTCCTTTTCTCCCTATCTACTTCTACCCTTATCTCTTCCAAGGTCCCAGATTAGACTTTTGGGAACCTTTGTTTCTCTACCTGAACTATTTGTCTGCCAAGATTAAGCTGTTTGGACAGACTTCTTTCTCTATTCTACAACTCAAAATTGAAACATGGCATGATCCAGTTTGAACTGTTGAATCACCCAAAAAATTGTAATAAGGTCCTCAATATTTGAAATACTTCACACACCTCTGATTTTCTGGAAATATGGGATCTTTGTAGTAGCAAAGCAGAGCATATTTGGATTTTCAATAATCAATCATGAAATATGAAACCTATTACTATAGGTATCTAACAATCACAATCACAACATCAGTGCATAGATAAAGAACATAATATTGGGAATTGGAACCCGAGTAGACAACTTGAAATCCATGACCCTCACCATTGAACCAAAACCCATTGGAAATTTGATATATGGTGAATGAAACAAGAAAAAAATCAAGGTTCTCTTTCATTTTAGAACAAATCTCAACAAAAATATGTGCATCAAATACAACAGATTCTTCTTCATCATACCCATAAACAAAAACTTCTGAACTTTTTTTGATCAAATGTGGAAATGAAGATATCTCCATGTGCTCAAATCACAAAACCATTTCCATATATGTTATACTTTCAAAGAAAACAAAAACATTTTCGAAGTAGGAGCCTCATGGATAGAATTAAAAATTGCATTAAAGTTAATGAAGGATGTGAATATTTGTGAAGTTGGATGAGGATTTGCAAAAAAAATTGAGTATTTTCTAACCAAATTTGATACAGGAGTCAATTTGGTTATCCAGGAATGCATGACAGGTTTTTGATTGATAAAATATAGATGAAATAATGTTCCTATCTAACAACATTTGGTTTCACCTACACACCTTAGGCCAATATTCACCAATTTTTGTAGGGTATTCCTTGCCCATTTTGATTAGGGGCTTACTTCCTATGTTATTAGCAACACAAATCCATATCCAATCCCTATTTCTTTCGATTCACATATAAAAAAAAAATTAACATATATGATCTTTCTGAGCATAGGTAGTTTTCCATTCAGGACAATATTGAAGTCCGAAATTGTTCTCTTTCTTACTACCCCTTTTCCCTCTCCTTTACCTTTTTGTGACCATCTTGTTGCAGTTTAAACCTAATCAAGGTCATCACAAACTTACTTGAGCATATAAAAGGTATTAATCATGCATGTTTTAGGATCCATTTTTCCTTTGTGAAATATAATTAAAACATCTCTGCAACTAAAAAATCTTGCTCATTCCACCTCTAATATCAAATTCTGCAACCATCTCCATGGTTAGATAGGTTTCAATGCACCAATGAAGGGATGAAAGGTACATATAGATGACAATTTTTCTGCAAATGGATGTCCACCTATCGTCATGATTTGGGAAGATAGAGAGATTGAAAGATCTATAATTCAAAAAAAAAATCAAATTGTATCTGCTGTTATACTCCTATACCAATAGGTGTCATATTTCATGATTGACTTGATGAGCTATGAATATGTTCATACCTTTTCTTGCTGCAAAGGCTTTCAATATTTTTAAAAAATCAAAAAATTTAAAAAAATGTAAAGAGGGTATACCCTAAAAGAAAAATCAAAGGGTGAAAAGAAATAAAATGGTCAAAAAAGTGAAGAAAAATGAACCCCACCAAAAGAAAGACCAAGGAAAGTGTGCAAGTCTAAATCCCACCACTATTTCATTTTTTGTAATAAGAAATTGTGTGTAGCTTGTTAAACTTATGCCACAATTGATGAAGAGTCAAACTGTTTAAACTTGGCTCATTCATTTTTCAATTTCATGCTATAGAGATAGAGAATAAAATCTGACCAAATTGTTTAATCTTGGCAGATAAGTAGATAGGTAGAGTAAATAAAAGGAGCTCAACAATTTAAACTGAGCCCTTGGATGTAATAAGGTTAGATTTAGATAGACTTCCATATGTAAAAGAAAAAGTGTGATAAGGGTTTGCCAGTCCAAGTGCACCCTAATAAACAAGAAAAAATGTTAGGCTAAAGTAGGCAGGGTAGGTAGATAGTGTTGCAGAGTTACTTGTGATGGATAATGTCTCTGAAATGTGTTAATTTTCACTTTTATCACAAGTGCAAGGCAGATATTTCACTTGATGTAGTTCAAGCAAAATAAGGTTAAATAATTAACTTCCATTCACATTTTTCCCTAAAGATTTTACTAATTCCCCCTGAAGTATTAAGTTCTTTGAAAATTAAAGGGGCTCAGAGAATTTCTCTGACTTTTGGAGGGACCCAACCCTCAGCCCAATGATTTAAAATCCTGAGTACTTAGTAACATCCATAAACCGTTCATGTCATTTCATAAAGTTTCCTAAGTAAAATCCTATTTTACGTAGGAATAATGCACATTATCACCTAAAAAACCCCTTTTTATCTTTACCCTAAGTTAAATATACTCTTTAGATCTTTTACTTGGTGCTTTTACACTCATATTTCATATTAACCTTTTAACCTATATTATATAAATCTCGAAAAAGCATTCCCCTTCCCGTATTATTTAATTATATATAAATCCCCGATATTTTATATACCCTGCCCCGGTTGAATACAACCATAGTCATCGCTCAAAAGGGATTAATGAATTTATTTGAAATTCATTAATAGCCTAACCACCCCTCAACCAATTTCCTTCACCCTGATATGATCAAAATATTACTAAATACATTGGGCCCACTGCAAATAAAGTTCCGCCAATCTCCACTCCCGTCTACCGTCCGATCGCTCCCCTTTCATCTGACGGTCGACGCTAATATCGCAGCCCCCCTGGTGACCGTGCTTTAACACGCGATCGCCAGGTGGTTTTCCACCCGTACCCCCGCCATGTGTCATGCAGTGTATATGCTCGCTCTCCCTCGGTCCAAAACCGCCCAACCCCAAAAGTGGTGCGAGCACATACCGCTTACCACCCCTCCATAAAATGACAAAATGTCCTATCTCTGCTTGTGTCATCTGCCCGATAAACCCAAAAAACCCTGCCAACCTCAGTTTTGTTAAATAAAACAAAAAGGAGTCATTTTCACTATTATATGCTATGACCAGTGCCCCCATGCAAAACAACGTCTGAGTCAACTGTTCTAGCTTCTCAACCGCCACCTGATCAGAAAATCTACTGTGACGCACTCTGCAGCCTATCATTCGACCTACCATTGTACTTTTTACTTCCTTCATACAGGTATTTATCCAGTCTACCCTGAAACCCTGTGATTTCGGTTTTCTAATGAAAATTCTACAAGAAAGGGCAAAATTTAGTTCTAGGACAGTTTTGTGGTTGCCATAAAAACTTCCCAAACCTGTTGTTTGGTCTATTTTCGCACAGAAAGTCTAAATTCCATTTTGAATCCAAAAGAACCAAAATGGAAACCCTTATAGCCCTGAATGTAGCACCCATGAATGCACCTCACAAAGACTTAGATTATCTACCTCTGGCCGACAAAGATTTTTAGATAAAAGACCTATCTAGTGTTAAAAACCATCTTCAGGCCTTCTGCTAAGCCAGAGATAGTTATCTGAATAAGTCTGACATTCTTGGACTATGGGAATCTAACCTTCCCATATATTTCCTACCCTCAGTCCATGTTTTCCCAGACATACTTCATCAATGTTGTGCTAATTATGATCCTAACCATGGAGCTGTCATGTCCCCAAGCTAGACAATGCTTTTTCCCATAACTGCTCAATCCATCAATGAAATGTTGCAGTTCCACTCCAGTCATCCCCTCACTCCTATTTCCATGGCATATTTACTTGAAAAACCATCTCAGTTATCCAAATCAGAAGTGACTCGTATTGCTCAAACCTTCATGTTGCCAAAGCACCAGCCCAAAGTTCCACCTCCTTATCTACAGGCTTTCTTCACTGAAACTGGAACACTCATTATTGATATGATATCCCTAATTATGGGATTTATCTCTAGTGAATATGTTGATGATATCACCCTAGTGTTACTATCAATATTTACTCCAGGACAGCCCCCTGTTGTCAGATATGACTATGCCTCTTATATTGCCAATAGAATGCATGACTAATTCCTGAATTTGGAGAGGGAAGGAGTTTTCAAATACACCTCTTTCATATACCATCTTATGTTATCTTATCAATTAGATACCTTTTCTTTCGCTATCAAGAAAATGGACACCAAAGGAAATCCTAGATCTGTTATCTTTTGGAGTCCAATATTTCATAATACCAATGAGTCCCCTTACACTTATAGTGAGTTTATTGACCTATTTGTACATCCAACAACCACTCTGTTGATAGGAGTGTCCCCTCCTAGGATCAGTGGTGACATGAAGAAAATTCTCCAGCTCTCTAAGCAGTACAAGACAGGTGACTGGTACCTATATAAATATCACACAGAAATCAGGATGTATGGTTGTGAACTTTGCCCTTTTAAGTTGCCCAAGTATGTTCCCATGAGATTATTTGCATTAGAATATTTCAGGAAGATCATAAATTCAAATTTAGTCCATTTTTGTGGTGCCACGAAGAAAGCTCAGCTAAGAATTAGGAACCAGCTAGGCCCTTTTGTCATCAACAATAGGGATGCATGGAAAGAAGCTGAAAAATATTATAAGACCACCTTAGATTACAAAAGAGTTTAAGGTGGGTGCATATGACCCCTGCAGTTTTATATGTGACAGAAGGATAAAGAATAGGTTATCCCCTTATATACATCATAGGATCCTAGAAATTGAACAATTTGCAAACCTAGATGAATGGATAGAGGGGACCTTAGTAGAAGAGGTTAATGAGCAGGTCAATATGGAAAATGCTACGAGAGATATTAGGAAAACCCTTGACTTGGATTCTTTTGGGCAGGTACCATTCAAGTTGTCTCAAAAATCAACAATTAGTACATCCACTACTAGAACTTCTCAACATCCTCCACAGGAAGTCAACATACCAGCCACAGGAACATCCAAAGGAAAGGAAGTAGAGACCACAAAACAACCTACAATGACAGATCAGCATGGAATTTCCAAAGAATAGGGTCAAGTACCAACTCCTCCAACTCAAACTAAAGTAGCAGAAAGTCCAATTTTGTAGACTCCTCTAAATGAGGAAAGAAATAAAAAGAGGGACAGGGAAACCACTACCCCCACCAGTGGACCTACAGGACAGCCTGGGACAAAGAGGCAAAGACTAAATCCTCTTTTATAAGATAAAATTATTGAAGAAACTACAGACAATCAAAGAGTAGAAAGGGTAGTTAGTCAACAAACTTCCCCATTGGGAGAAACATCCACTAGCTCACAGAGGCAGGAGCTAGAAAGACAACACAGTGCAGAAGTATCATCCACCAGGCCACAAAATAAAGAGGCCTTAGATATCAAGAAGACATTCACAGAAATAAAAGCCTAAAATGATCCAGTAAGACTTCAAATTTACAATCAATATTTGAAAATGGCCCCCACAAACCAGCAGAGATTGATGTCAGCCTATGACATTCAAGAGGGCAAGATGATAATGAGCTACTTCAAGCCAAAGTTTCAACAACCTCAAAAAGTAGCAGACTATATAAGGACAAATTTGGAAGTCTTGGCTAAGGATATTAATCCTTTGGATCAGATTGAACTTCACAAGAAAACAGGAGAAATGGTCTATTTGACCTTAGCCAGTAAAGCATTGATGGCTCACAGGCTACAAAATTATTTGGATAATACAACTGCCAAACTGAGCTTAGAAAAAAATCTCCTCCCTGGCTAAGGATAACAGAATAAAATCATTAGAAGAAATCATCATTGGATTGCGACATGATCTGAAAGATGTAAAAGGTGTAGAAGCACTAATCAAGAAGAAAGAAGAAGACATTGCTGCCCTGAGGAAGCAGTTAAAGCTGCCTCCTTCAAGGCATCCACAGACTGCTGAGGTTATAAAGTAGAAATCTGAAGAAGAGATGATGGATCTCCTCTTGAAAATCAATGAAAGATTGAATGACACATAGCAAACATTAGAAAAAGCAATGAAGGATAGGCAGGGAGAGTCGAGCTCTCAGCCTCCTGATGTAAACCCCATAGTCTCAACAACAATCCCTTCTACACTTGGAACAGCATTAGGTCCAAACATCCCAGCAGCCACAACAGAGGTGGTCACAGTTACAACAACATCAGGAATAGGACAAGGTGGCAATGCTAATTTTAGCACTGAAGAGTTGATAAAGGCAATGGAAGAAATGAGACTACAAGTTTTATAATTAAAACAGATCAAGAGCAGTTGGCTAAGGTAGAAAGAAATTATGATATCCCCAAAATAAATGTTGTGGAAAAAACAAGGGAGATCAAAGCATTAGAAAATAAAGTGAAAACATTAGAAAAAGATCTCACTTTTGACAAGCCTCTTGCAGAGATCAAGAACATTATTTGGGCCAACATCACCCAGTCCATAAATGATGTATGGCCATCCATCCAAGTAATCTATGAAAAAATTGATCTAGTGAAAGCAACACAGGGAGAAATTCAAAAGACAAAAGCTCTGTTAGGACAAATACCTGATCAAGCCAACCGGCTCATACATCTTTTGAGTAATAGAAATAAGGAACAACTGGAAAAACTTGGCATTGCAGATAGGATAGATACTATTTTGGAAATCAAAAGGGTGCTAACCAAGAAAACTTTGATGTAGAATTTGGAGAGAAGATGTCAAGGTATGCGGGCGGAAATTAATTCTTTTATGGAGAAGTTCACTATTTTGCAGAATAAAGGGCTACCAAGTCCTTTGGTGATTAATGACAGACTAATGAAGCATATAGATTATGTAAGAAAATTGAATAAGTATGCTGGCAATCAAGCTAGTTCATCAACAAGTGCATCAGGAATAAAAGCACTCCCCACAGACCGAGTTCTCTATGACAGCTTAGAGAACTTATTCTATGTTGAGAATGAGATAAAACACTTATTCCCAATCCAACCTACCTTTTTCAGATATACAAAGACTGATGAAACTTCGAGGAAACTTCAGAAACACAAATTGCCAGAGAAAAAATGGTGGGAAGACATGTTGGAAATTTTATAAATTTATCCTTGGTAAAATGTAAATTTTAAGCTATTTACTGTGGTAAGATGAATAAACGTGAGCAGAGATGAACAAAGGTCAAACAGGTCAAAGTGTATCAGAACAGGTAAAGATTACTAGTCAAAATAGGGCAGCCAACACAGTGTTACTAAAGAAGACAACAACAAGCCAAATCATAGGGCTTGCCTCCAGCACATCTAGCAAGAAAAGGAACAACACAACATTAGCTTACCTTTCTCCTATCTTCGAGACTAGTTGGCTCTATTCTCATGTAACCTACTCTTAGTCACCCTAGAATATATCTCATTCTGTTATGGGATATTTTTCGTAAAGACTTTTTGTATAAATAACCCCTCAATTGGAGTATTGAGGGTGGATTCTTAGACATTGCTGTAACATTGACTATTTTGGAATAAAGTGTTGTTGGACCAACTTTTGTATGGCTTGCTGGATAAAAATTGAAGCAAAGGACTTTTCACAGATTTCTTGAAGCAAACACCAGATCAATAAGTCCTCTATACCTTATGTTTTAAAGTTTTCCTTTTTTATTATATCATCTATGTTTCACATCTGAATGATAAACGAAAAAGAATAATTCAGAATATGCTTGATTGCACTCTATTTTCAATCGTTATTATTCTCCATGTTTTCTTCTGAATCAGTATAAACAGTGAAATCTTAATTGCTCCTGTTTTCTAGTTCATTCATTTCGATTATTTATTAAAGAATACTTAACTACTCTTTAGTAGTAATCGTTCAAGTTCCCTATTTAAATATGTTGAAGGATTCTTAACTGCCCTTCACCCATTTTAAACCCATTCCATTTATCTCAAGTTGCCATTTGTTCCATGTTTGACCATCTTGGCTTGTGAAACCATATTTTGTTAAGAAACTAAGTCCAGTTAAGCCATCTTCTTTGACTCCATTAGCCCAATGGCCTGAACTACTCATTTTTACCCCTCTGTTATTGAATCTCACCACCCAAATACAATAAAAAAACCCTAAACTTCACAACTAGTCTAATATCTTTCAAAACCAAGATAAATCACAAAGAGAGAGCCCTCCTTGAGTACATATTGGCTAGATTCTATACTTAAAAGTAGGTGTGTGGTTACCTCGGACCCCTTTCCTCTTCCCAACAACTTCTAGGAAAATTTGAGTGATAACATCTACAATGTTCTAGCAGCCAAGCAAAGTTTGAGAGGAGCTCAACCGATATCAAGCAAGCATGCAAAATTTTTCTTCAATCATGAAGATATGTTCGATAAGGATCCCTTATGATTTTCTCTTCTAGTAGAAAATCATGAGGAGACATATTCTTACTTTAATTACTTATATGAAATATTAGTTTAATTTCTTATCAGCATATGCCTCTATTGATAATGCTGGATGCGCGAGATCTCGATAGTAATAAGCCCCAACTAGACTTCATACTGTTTGGAGTAGGACTCCAAGTAGTGGGTAGTAAAGCTATGCCTTGACTACGATAGCATGCAAAGGTAAGCAAGATATCCTTTTCGAAAGCAATTGGTTGACCTTGTAGTGAGTCAAGAGAGATGCATGGGGAGGTTTTAACATAGCGAGAAAAAAATAAGTGTGTCCCTTAGAAGGCTGTAATAATATGCATCCTGAAAGGAACACATGTGATGAATGACATCACACACTGGAAAGAAGAATCGTCAACAATCCAAGGTAATGAGTTAAACCAGTAACAAACTTCAATAAGATTCATAGAATCACATATGGAATAGTCCATATGTTAATGTGCAAGTAAAACTACATAAATTTCTAAAGCAACTAGAATAGTCGAAATACAATAACATCATATGCATGAAACGTGTTGACTCTCTTATATTATATAAAGTGAAAGTTCCATCCATAGATACAACCATGGTAGGCACTAGCCCCAATAGTGGAATGTCACAGTAAACACCACATGCTCCTCTAAAGGGACGTACTCACTCTACACTATGGAGAAGTGAAGGCTCATCAAAATACTCTCCAAGCCCTCTCTAGGCAATGCTTAGAAAAAGCTTGGCTCCCCAAAAGCCCAATATATAAGTTATGAGGTTCTATTTATAACAAAGGGTGGGGTGACCTTTGACATTCCCATTTTTGACTCTTGGACTACACTCATGACTCTTCAACATCATTACGTAACTCTTTAAATTACATATCATTGTTTGTATTCCACTAATGACACTTGGAATTTCACTTTACATCATGTTTAGAAAATGATACATTTTCACATATAACCATGTGGGAAAAAATTTGCTTGCGTTAGCCAGAAAAGGCAACACTAAGACTCGTACGGTCATGAAAATACCAGCTCATCAACCTCCTCTCTGTGATCCTCAATGGCGAACTGATGCCATTCTCGGTAGTGTACAATGGTGTCTGCGTACTCTTTGATGATGTCTTTTTGGAAACTAACTCTTGCCTCCATTGCTTTTGGGTGTACTAATTTGGATCTTGTTTCCAACTCGTCCTGTAACATATGTAGCTTAGTCTTGCGCAAGCCCAAACCAGTGATGTACATCCACATGTTATATGCATTGACTTGAAAATTTGTGTTGGTGGCCATGAGCATCAACTGATCAAAGTACACATGAAGCTCTAGTTTGATTTGGTTCTTCTCTTTGGCCTCTGTGAGCATAGTAATCGACGGGGTATCATAGTTACTTAGCACAACATCCAAATTCTTGTACAACTGTGCATACGAAGTCTCCACACTGGTGATGAGTGGCTAGAGTTCTTCGTAGTTCTGAATTAGACTCTGGATGGGTGCTTTGTCCAACTCTACCTGTGGATTCATCATCTTGTGCAAATGAAGTGGGGCTCCCTTGTAACTTATTGTTCATATCTATACATGATCAATTGCAACATTTATATATGTGATTGTTCACGTTATCTTGGTGCAATGCTGCTAATGACCATGTATATGGAAAGCTACCTTGTGCACAGTGACGAACCTGTCATACAGTCTTCGTGTGACTCTCTCAAGAGCCGATACTTCAGCAAGTATGGCCATCTTCATCTCTGATCTGGTGAATCATGTTGAATATTCCTCTCTCTTCCTGGATGCTTGCAACTCCTTAGCCATGAACTCATTTTCTACTATGAAGAACTTACTGCTCAAGCTCGTGGCTTTGACATATTCCTTTATAATGTCAGCCAAGGTGGATGGATGTGTACGTACATATGACACAATCACCAATTCTTCAAAGTGCGTAGGTGATGCATGCTCATCTGGGGTGCACACTCTATGTTTTTGTACAACTTTGTGTTGTGAGTCATCGGAGGCTATGTTGTACACTTTTCTTCCTCAATAGTCATCAAGGAGAATAGTATCCCCTTGTTCATTAGGGACTTTCTTTGTTGTTTGAGATGGTGAAGCCCATGGAGTGACCTCGGTTTCTTTTGAAATGAGTTCAATATCTTGATCCTGCTTCGGCTACTCCATCTCCATGTCCATATGTTCTAATATCGGTTCATCCTGTGGAGCAAGTTCTTGTTCCTTTGGCTACTCACCCTGTTCCTCATCTATTGTTAGCTTAGAGTACTCAATCTGTATCAGCGCAGCTTGCACTGTTTATGCACCTTGCACTTCCATCTCTCTTCTATACAAATATTCTTCTTCTTTGAGCTTCTGCTGGACTTCTTGCAACATCCTCTGTACGTCTTCCAGTATTTTCTTCTCTCTCTTTCTTTGTGCTATCCTCCTATCATGCTATTCCCTCTTTGGATCTATCTCCAAAGCTACCTTTTCCACAAGTGGGTCTTCCTTAAACTTCTATCTTTGCTCCATCTCTATGATTTCGGTAACCTTCTGCTTGCCTTTCTCTTGCACAGATTTTCTTCTTGTTACTCCTGTTGTTGTTGCTCCCTATGGTGCTGCTTCCTTGAGTGCTTCTAGCCACTCTACTACAATGCTGATCAGTTCATTGAGCCTAGAAGTCTTATAACAATATCTCCATGGGTCTTCCTCTGGCGAATGACATGCCCCATGGATCAAAGAATAATACATTCTCGCATAGTGGTCCTTGCATAAACCATGTGGGTCGTACGGGTTGAAACTCTTGGTGCCGAACTTAAACTTCTTGAAGTCTACCTCCATGGCATCCACTTCTTTCAAACTCCCGATCGTATACAACCAAATTCACACAGGAAGTGTAAACCATGGTGCTTTATTCTTCCTGTGCAACCTAGCTGATAACTCTATTGAGATGTGGTATGCACACTCCTACATGACCAACTTGTCTGTGGAAATCCTCAACAACACATGTGGAGCGTTCTCCATGCTATACATCCTGATGAAGGTGCCCTCGGGTGAGATATATCAATCTGCAATGTTTAGCAACATCTACATTACTACTTGGGACATGCAGTGCAGATCTTGTTCAAAGATCGTCGTGTATAGAGGGGTGATGAAATCATCAGATATTCAAGCCATGACTCCTTAGTAGTTGAAATCTAAGAGAAACTTGCAATATACATTCACAATGCTCTCTAAAGGTGTTCATGCCCAACCCATGCCAAGAAATTGTTGACAGGCACAGATTTCATTGAGCAAGTTGGCAGACCTGAAGAATTTTTCTTGTTATCCTTGAGCAGACTCCGAGCATTGGATAGATTCACCTTCAACTAGATATCCAACATGTTGGACCAGTCGAACAATTTTCCTTCACTTTCTAGCTGATCCAACATAGCAAGCCAACTAAGCTAGAAGGTCTCTGTACTCCCTTATCCATACAAGCGGTATGCAAGGATGACCAAGAATGGATATGCCTTCCTGAGTGTCTTCATCTTGTATATCTGGTTGGGTGTCGTCCTCAAATTTGCTAGATCCTTTACATAACACTTCAATATGTCTCTTGTGTTCGTGCTCCTTTTGGGGGTGTAGAACAGTGCATCCATCCTACTCACTGGAAATGGAAAATGATATATCTCCTGATAATCCTCCATCCTAAAGGAAGAAAGCCTTGCTCCACTAACACTGCTGAGTAGCATTGTCTCAGGATCAGTGTGTGAGACAATCCCGTGGATCACATCTACTCATGGAAACATGGAAACCTGCATGCAACCTTGTACAACCTTGACTTATGGATGTTGACATAAAATTGTCAATCCTTCATATTCTCCTCAAAGATGCCTGAGAAGATGGTTTTGATGTATTTCTATGTGACCTTGATGTCTTTCTCAATGAACATGTGTGTGTCTATGTAAACGGGAAAGCTCATAGACTCTTGTTCAACCACATCCCCAATACTACTTTCAACTATGTCTTTTGATCCAGTCTCTTGGAGATTATGATACTTGTATTGCTGAGAAGTTGCTCAAAAGGCTGTGGTATCACAAGACAAATAAGACACTCTGGGTGAGACAATGTCAGCTAGAAACCTCAAACGGAGAGTACCTCGATGGAGTCACGCAACGACACAAGCATCGCTTCACTTCCAGTGAGCCTCATTAGTACCTTGGTGGAGTTACTTGCATCATGTCTCTGCATAGGAAGCCTTTATCTCCTTTTTCCTTATTTCTTTTTATTTTCATTTTATTTTTTATTTTTCAAATAACTGTGCATAAGCACTTATTTATCTCAGAGGCGAAAGAGGGATCCTGACTTATTGAGAGCACAAGAGTTTTTCCCTTGAGAGAAGTGTTTTATATATACCTTCAACAATACTTTGTGAGGTTTTCCCCCTCACCTTACTCTACTTGACTGAGCTGACAAGGGTTAACCCAAAAGAACCGATTAGAGAAGGTGGCACTAGTTAAAGTGCAAGTGTTGTGTTTTCACCGAGACTCACTTTGAACATAACATATTTTCCATTAGGGTATCATCGACTGAAGACAAAAAATTTCTTTCATAAAGAGAGAGGACAACAAATAACTAAGTGTTGATAGCGGTATAATTCCTATAATAATTTACCTTTCTTGTCTCGGGAGCCACATA
Organism: Pinus tabuliformis; assembly: GCA_031772625.1. Lineage (NCBI taxonomy): Eukaryota > Viridiplantae > Streptophyta > Pinopsida > Pinales > Pinaceae > Pinus > Pinus tabuliformis. Next base: position 374,634,676 of record CM062818.1, read on the forward strand.
TGGTTTCATGTGAAACAAAGCCTATGGGTAAAAAACAAGCAAACAAATAGAAATAAAAGGATAGAAGTAAATGAAAGCAAGGCAAGAAAACAAAGCAAGCAAACAAGAAATGCAAACAAAGTAAACAAAAAGAAAACACTACTCCTACTCCTAAACTAAAAAGTGCATGGGTCGGCTCACGTGAAGTGATATTTCCAATGCAGCCATTGATGCATTAGTTGACCCATATTTGTGAAGGCATGGTCTATGAGAACGATAAACGTGTAAACCAACAAAGAAGAAAAATATAATAGTGAATACCAACACGCTCCGAGTTTAAAGATATTCATAGAAAAGAAAAGAATAAAAGTGCAAGATAAGCATTCTGCGGACGTATCATGGTTATGCATCATACTACATGTAGACAACAAACATGTACACTCTTTTGATCGTGAAAAATGAGAAAACATGAGAAATAAAGACAACTTATGCTTAGCAAGAGTGCTCACTATGAATGATTCCTCCAATGCATGAGCGATGGGATCATGTGACTGAGGTGGTGGATGTGAATTATGTGAACTATATTGATATTCAATGTAAATAGGAGAGTGGTGAGGAGCCTTTGGTGTTTCAACAGATTTATGATTTGGAGTATAATTGACCTCAAGACAACGGGGACTGATATAACCATCAGCTCAGGCTGAAGTTCCTCAACCGCTTGTGGGGTTTCCACTTCATCAACGAGTAGATCATCAAAGACGGGTGGCTTAGAAAGATTGACAGGAAATGAATCAACATCATGCTGGAATGAAGGAGAAAAGAGATCACAACAACCACAATCAGAAAATTGGATATGTTAATTGACATCCTAATGATCTGATGAGTTGTACAGATGGGTTGATGAGAAGCAATAATGTTCACCCTCCGCTTTTTCGTAAGTGACGAATGAGATATTGAGTATATTTTCAAACATAGATGTGTCATCAACGCTATGCAATGCCAGATTGACATCCCGTGTGTTCTGTGAATGATCGAAAGGAGATGCACCCCAGAAGGTATTCTCACACAAAAAATTAACAATGAAAGAATCACCAAAGAAGTTAGAAAAAAGTGGAAGAGGTGTAGATGGAAGGAAGGCATCATTCACCGTAGGTTCTTCTTCAGATTCCCACACATACTCATCATAAATGACAATGCAGGTTGGCTGCTCAACACCAACTTCATTGAAAACTTGATGCTCGTGAAGAACAAGTGTGAAGTCCGGAACGGGAGAACACAACATAACATAATCTGGAGGATCAACAGAACATGGGTGTTATGAAACCAACTCACAAAAAGATAAAAAAAGCTAGATCAACACCTTAGAATTCAGCCTCTTCGAGGGGGAAACCTCCTTTAGATTACACAAATGAATGATTCTTTGATGATTCAAATGACAAAACCTTCTTTCTATATATAGGAGTCTAGGGAGTCACAATATAACCCAGCCGACCTAACAATAATAATATAAAGACATAAAAATAACAATAGAGGGATTCTATGGGCATAGTAATAACAATATGGGGACAATAGGGGCACAACAATATTAGTAAGGGATACAACTACAATAGTAATGGGGTAATCACTAGTATTATAGGGACCTAACATGCCCCTCTCCTTCAAAAAAGTGTTGTCCTCAATGCTTGAGTAGTTTTGGATGCTTCTGTATAAAATTCTCATCCTCCCCTGTGGAATCTTTAGTAGATAAGTTCTTCCACTTGATGAGATACTCCGAAATTGATCGATTTCATAGCTGTTGAGTTCTTATTTCTGTGACTGCTTCCGGTTCCAATATAATTTTTCTTTCCTCGCCAAGTTCTAGCAATATTGTTTGTACTAGGAGCTTGTCGCCTATAACCTTCTTTAAACATGAAACATGGAAAACTGGGTGCACTCGAGAAGTTGCAGGAAGCTCCAATTTGTATGCCATTGTACCAATCTTTTGCAACACCTTGTATGGACAATAATACTTTTGTGATAATTTATTATCCTTCTCAGCTTGCTTGAGGGACATTTGTTTATATGGTTATAGCCGTAGGAATACCCAATCACCTACATCAAAAATTCTTTCGCTATGATGTTGATCTGCCTATTGTTTCATTCTGTTTTGCACCAACACAAGGTTATCCTTTAAGAGTTGGAGGACTTGTTGTTGACGCTCGATGTGATGTTCCATTACTTGAACCTTAGAATTTTCTGTTAAATATGATGTGATGGATGGTGGTTGATATCCATAAAGTGCCATAAATGGGGTCATTTTTGTTGCTGTATGGAAGGAAGTGTTATACCACCATTCGGCCAGAGGCAACCATTTGACCCATTGTGTCCGTTTATCGGATACAAGGCAACTAAGATATCCTTCCGAACATTTGTTTACTATCTCAGTTTTCCCATCAAATTGAGGATGATAAGATGAGCTATGAGCTAACTGAGTACCGAGACAAAAAAGTAATTTTGTCCAACAATTTCCAGAGAAAATGGGATCTCTGTCACTTACAATAATCTTTGGGTTTCCATGTAGATTTTGAATTGTTTCCATAAATGCAGTAGAAACTATATTGGCTTTAAATGGATGTGATAATGCACAAAAGTGTGCATACCTGGTAAGTTTGTCAACTACCACCATGATGACACTCTTTCCCTCAGACTTGGGTAAAATTATGATAAAATCCATTGAAACCTCCTCCCAACATTGGCTTGGAATGGATAAATGTTGTAATAGACCCGGGGTGTTAATTGTTTCAACTTTATTTTGTTGGCAAACTAAACATTCTGCCACAAACTTTTGAATATATGATTTAAGGCCATCCCAAAAAAATTCCTTCTTAACCCTGTGGTAAGTTTTTAAAAATCCTGAGTGCCCTCCTAAGGGAGAAGTGTGCAATTCCATAAGAAGCTTTTGTTTGAGTTGGAAATTCTCATAGAGGTATAGGTGATCTTTGTACCATAAAGAATCATTTTGCCAGCTAAATGTATCAGATGTACTGGAATCTTGTTGTATATTTTGAATAAGTGCCCACACTTCTTCATCATTATTCCATTCCTCCCTTGCTTTGTTTATCCAATCTAGTTGGATAATAGAAATGGCGCACAACAATGCTCCCACATCCTCATACTTTCTTGAGAGTGCATCTGCCACCACATTTTGCTTCCCTTTTTTGTATATGATTTCAAAGTCATAACCCAACATCTTTGTGACCCACTTCTGTTGCTCTTAAGAGGATAATATTTGTTCTAAAAAGTATTTAAGGTTATCATGATCCATTTTTACCTTGAAGTGTCTTCCCATTAGGTATTGTTGACATTTCTTAAGTGCATGTAGTATTCCAGACATTTCCTTCTCATAAATAGCTTTGTGTAAAAAATTTCCCTTGATTGGACGACTTTCAAAAGAAATGGGTCTTTCATCTTGCATTAAAACAGGACCAGTTCCATTTCCTGAAGCATCACATTCCACAATAAAGTTTTTTGAAGTCCAATGTAGCTAAGAGCGATGCTTGGCACATTGCCTCTTTAAGATGTTCGAAGGCCTTTGTTGCTTCTGGAGTCCATGGAAATGCATCTTTCTTCAATAATGTTGTTAGAGTTGCTACTATTTGTTATAGATATTTTTGGGCCCTGCAGCACCAGGCATAAAATATCCATAAACTGAGGGCTCCTAAGTCCCTAAAAGTGTTGTTCCAACCCCTAAAGGAACAAGGTCAACTGATTACAGCTTCTCCCAGAAGTTCTCCATGAAAAACTACTCAGAACTGGTCAAAACAGGATCATTTCACTTGCTCCATGGCCAGGGTGCGATGCATCTCACCTAAGTACACTGAGTGGGTGCGTTGCATTTCAAAAAGCCCTTCTATGGGGTGCGATGAGCGAGAAGAGACAAATGGCAGTGTCAATCTGCAAGGTGGAAAAGCATGGAATCTTCCAGAAGTTTCTCCTGTGACACTTGCCTCTCTGAATTCGACCAAGGATGAGTAAGAGATCATCAATCTCCAAGTGGAAGCAAGAACTATCAGAGGGAGGACACTAATCAAATCACAAGGTGACTCATCTCCATTACAAATATCTATATATGGATCCCTCATCCCAGAGATCCAGAGGCTAGAATTTTGCATCTTGTAAGGAATTGCTATTAGTCTTGAGGAAACACTATAGTGTTGGGTGATCTAAGCTTTGTATGAGGTGAAGAAGGGCTCACTTGCTGAGAGGATGATGCTGGGTCAGAACAGCTAGTTATAACTCTCTTGGCTTTTTTCTTGATTATCAATAAAGCTATTCTAGTTTTCTTTCATACTCTTGTGTAATCTATGTTTTGTACATTTGTATGGTCAATTTACATCTGACCCTAGATTGTTTATGATAATAGATCCATGTTCTTGTATAGTTTTATGCTACTTTGATCCTACAGGTACTCTGTGAAGCTGGGTATACGAGAAGGCAAGTAGCAAAAGACTATCAAAAGAGAGAGGAACCGAATAAGGAGTCAAGTTCAAGATAGAGGTTGGTCTCCTCTATTCTTCTCTCATCTATATTTCATAAAAGAAAACGAAAGTAGACTTTACTTTGTTTGTTTCTAAGGTAGCTGCCACACCTTAGTGGGATAGAGCAGTTCTGTATAGACACTTTTCCCTGTAACAAAATGGCGACTCCACTGGGGATCGAATAGATTGTTTGTTTATCTACATTGGTTTACTTTATAAACTTATAGACGGAGCCTGAAGATAAGCCAGCTAGCCTTCGAACTACATTTGTTTTACGAATGCAAAGTAGATCAACGTCGCTTCAGTCAATCTACAGGTTTTGTTTATAAATTAAACACTGGATCTACAAGCTCTCTAATTGCCCTTTGTGGTGGCCTTAGTAACCTCATTAGATCCACCCCTGTTGTTGAGTTACTGATTACCATTTGCACGGCCAAAACCCCTGAACTAAACTGCAAACTGTGACCTGGAACCCGTTCAAAGTCTCGTCTCTAGTCCATCGCACCCTATGGTCTGTGAATCTGACATTCAGCGCACTTCTCGAGTGTAGTAGGTGCGCCACATTTCAAATTCACTGTGTTGCATGTGCGATGATTAGACTAGGCCTTGTTCCTTGAATCTTGGTTTCTGTGTTTCACTCTTTTCAATTCTATTCTTGAATTTTGCTGCCTGTAATCAGTACACCTCTGTTTGAAACCCTTTTCCTTGCTGTTATTCTGCCTCCAATGTGCAAAGAACTGTTAATGTTTTAGTGTATTTTATCGTCATTTTCAGTTCTCTTTTGCAAAAAAGTAACATAATCGAGCTGTCGTTCTTTGATCTGAAAGTGTCGTAGCTGTCGTTTTCAGCCATAGAAGACAATCCCCTTGTTTGGTAGTCGATTATACGAGTTACTATTGCATATGATTTGAATTTGTGAGTTTTAAAGTGTTGAAAAGCAATATTTCATTTCAAAATCGCTAAGTGTCTCTCTTACCCTCACTTCGTTTTGGAAAGAAATTTGTTAAGTACTGTCGCTTTAAAAGTAATTTAGATTTGCACATAAGCTTTCTTTTTATCATCTACATATTAAGAAAGTCAAAAAAAATACATGCATGTGCATTTGCATTTAGAATGTTTGATTGGTTTGATTTAGGATAGTGCATATAGTGTGTGCTCTTTGCTCTTTGTTGAAAGAAAATTGTCTATCTTTCCCTAGTAGCTAGGATTTTCATGGCATAAAGAAGATAAAATGACTGTTTATCATCTTAGATTACATTTTAGGAATTGTATCTATACATCACGCGGTGAACCTGAAAGGCAAATTTCATAAACAAGATCAACTATAAAATAAATTGAATGAATTTAACAACGCTTTGGAACCTAACGCACAACATCTAGAAGTCTAGGATAGAGATGTGTTCCAGCATCGTAAAACGTGGCAACTATTGCTCTCATTGTTGGTTGGGTAATTCCTCCACTTTGAGACGACAAGTGCCAATACAGACTTGTGCTCCCATGTACCGTCGAGTATATTTTGGGAGACCACAATAGGCTTTATCCTTTATCCATAGGAAGCTGTGTCTGCCACCCTATCGATTGCAATGCACTGAACACAGCATTCGGGAAGATTGACTGTCGTACCATAAAAAGTATTCTGCAGTTTTGCGATTGGTTTGGTAATCCCTCTACCTATATTTCCAGAGAAGTCCCTTTTGTTCCTTTTCAGACTCTTTAACATAAAAGGTCCATCTGAGCACTTGTCACTTCAGGCTCATTAAAAAATCGAAGGTGACTAGAGTCATCTTTTGTTTTTTCTCGACTCTTTAAAATTGAAAAAACAAGTTGTGTCAAAGCATCTAAAAATTTATTTTAAACGGAATAATCATCACCTTTCCTACGTTGGTCTTAGGTTGAGAAAATGGAGTCCACCAACCAAGGAATTCCCCTTGGAGGAAATCCTAGTCCCTTCTCCTCTTGGGGAGATGTTGGTGCACCCCATATGGCCAGATTGTCGCTTCCAGGATTGACAATAGGCTTGCCCGTATGGCTCTTCTCAACCTCTGTCGTTTAGAACACCACAATTCCTGAATAGTCAAGTCAACAACTAGACGATTCCAGAGTTACCCCCAAACCCTCCACTTCATCCAATTATTCCTCTCCTCCTTCCTCTTCGCTTAATGGGGATGGTAAAGCAAAAAGTCAAGTACCTGAGAAGAAGAAGGAAAAGAAGAAGAAAGAGAAGAAGAAGAAGGATCCAAAGGTGAAAGGGGGTAACCAAGCATCTTCTAGCGAAAATCCATACACTGCACCAACCAGGCCTAAATTGCCATGTGTCATTTGCAAAGGAGACCACTATCACAGAAATTGTCCCTGCATCCCTCAGATCCTAAGGGACTGGTCTCCTTGTTTGCACAATCCAGTGTCATCAACCTCTGATAACCATGTTGAAAGCACACCGTCGACTAGTGAAAGTAAAGCCCCTGTACAAAAAGGAAAATATAGATTTCCTTGTAAACTGTGTGAAGGCGATCACGCCGTCCACCGTTGTCCCTTCTTAGACGAGGCTAAAAGAGTTTTGGACGATCGTCCAGTTTCACCGTTACGACTTCCTCCTGGATATAAAAAAACTCTTGCTGAGTCGTCACTAGTTGAGAATCTGGTTGACCCACCCAGGTGGTTGGCTGAAGCATCTACCATTGAAGATGAACCATCTGAATCCACACCAGACGAAAGTCAAAAGGTCGAGGCGGCAGTTGACCCGGTCTTGCCTTCAGAGGTTCCATCTTCAGATGATACAGTCACCGAAGAGAACCAGGATGACACCGTCCAAATTCTTTTCGTAAACATAGACTCCGATGAACATGGGGAAATCTACCCATTCCTTTACCGCAGGAAGGAATTTCATCAGAGTTGTACCCGGCTATTTATTCGGTCCCACCTCCAAGCAACCTAGTTGTTTCCTTCGATTGGAATCAACTAGGCAGACCCCGTTTACTGGCTAGTGTACCATTTCGAATCATTGCTCAAATATACAAAATGGTTATGGCCGGTACCATCATAGATGAAGGGGCTTCTGTTAGTATCCTTTCCTCGACTGCTTGGAAAGCGCTTGGTTCGCCATCGCTTTTGCTTGAAATGAGATACCTAACAGGCTTTGACAAAGGAACCAGTCGACCTTTAGGGATCCTTCCCAATGTGCCCATAACATTAAGAAGGAAAACCGTTCACATGAATGTAATGGTAGTCCAAGGGCCCCTAGATTATAATCTACTCCTTGGGAGAGACTATATTTATTGCATGGGATCGATTGTCTCCTCACTCTTTAGAGTAATGTGTTTTCCGCACGAAGGAAGAGTGGTCAAGCTCGTAGACCAGCTTTCATTTCCCGGTTCACACATATCAAATAGTCACACACCATCCCTGAATGGTCTTTTCACACGAGGAATGCCTCATCAATCCCCAGTCTGTCCTCCTGATGAGCGCGAGTGATTCTGAGGATATGACTGAAACCTAGGGGGCATGCACCCTGGTCTCCTTCGGAAGGAAAACTTCGGGTATAGAGTAAGTTTCCATGAGAGATATATGACCTCCGACACTCCCGTCCGTGATTGGAAAATGGGGGTTGGACTGGAATAAGATACTCTTGTCAAAGTTATGTGGGTTGGCAAGCATCGCCACTCACCTTTGTTTATTTCGATAGACATCGCCGAAGAAATGTTTTGTTTGCGCTGTGGATAGAACAATCTTTGGTAACCTGTAAGAGGTGGACCTCTCCTAGTAAAACAAGCATGTTTTATCTGTAAATTGAGGGGTAGACTCAAAACTCTATTATATACCTGGGGGCATGAAAACCTTTTGGCATGCAAGCGAAAGAGCGATCATTTATCTTCTTTTTGGATTGGTCGTTTCCTAACTTGCATAAAGAAAGGATGTGGGCAAAGATTTGAAAAATTGTCGTTTTAAATGAGACATTCTTATTACACGACTCGATTAATCGAGCAGTTTTAGCACATAGTTGAAGCTCGTTAAAAAATAAACATAAGCCATGAGCAAATGTTTCTTCCAGTGTTTAAGCTCAGACAAAAAAAATGAACCAAATCCTGGTAAATAACCATTGTGAATGTAATAATTCAGCCTTTAAAGCCTTGATCGTGTTCTGATCCATCACCTCCACTTTTGCATTGGCCGATCATTCACCTCCATTTGATTGTTTACCCCTTTTGAGGAACAGCTGCGAAGAGTGATCCTATTAACCATCCTTGTAACACTACCGTGATTGGAAAATTCCAAACCTTACCTAGAATCAGTTGCTACCCAATTTTATCACTCGTTCCTCAAAAAACGGGTCTCCTTTAAGCGTTTTTCAATTGACTCGTAAAATATGAAAATATTGCCGAGCCATTGGCCTCTCCAGCTCGTTAAAGTGACCGGAAGTTCTATCCCTCCTTTAGATTTTAATCTTTTTGGACCTGAGGGATCATTACACAAAAAGATCGAGTGCTTTTTTTGTTCGGCTCGTTAAAAGTATCAAAAATTCATCCCTTCTGTATTGTTTTATACTTTTTCGGACTTAAGGGATTAGATGACGAAAAAGGAATTTTGGAGTTTTCTTTACGTCCCTTTTCAGACTCTTTAAAATTGAAAAGGACCGAGTTATCTTTGTCGTTAAACTCATTAAAAAAACCTAATAGTGACAAACTTGTCCATGGCAGACAAGAACGAGTTTTACTATCGCTAAGCTCGTTAAAACATAGCGATGGGTTTGCCTGAAGGGAAAATTATAGAACAAGCATATGTTATCCTCCTCAAGGTTGACAAAAATAAAGAGGTACTGGTCAGCAATGACTGGGGAAAAATTGGGAAGAAAACTTGAAGAAACTTTATTGGTAGCAAGTCGCTCTTGAACATGACACTTTCACTCTGCATCCAAGTCGGGTTGGGTTGTTTCATTCACCGGTCACATAACCATGGTCACATCACACCATCCACATTTGGGGTTAGTGCTACCAATCCATCATTTCAGTGTCGTCGATATGTTCAAGAGAAGTCACTCAAAGAATTCACCTGTGTCTCACCCGCTGCAATACATTTATGCTCCATTCTTTCATGACCGCCATCCTAAACCTTATATCACCAGACCGTTTTCACCTCCATTAAAATCATTTGCTCCGTTGCGTGTCATTTATGTGGGATTCATTAAGGCCCTCATATGACGGATCGCTTCTTGTCGACATCAGCTCATTATCCAAGAAGTCGATCTAGGAACACCCCTTCAGTACTTTGAAGCTTGCATGCCTTAATGGCAAGTTTCTCACTTTCGTCGAAAGGTTTACATCAATGGCCTTCGACCGAAATATTTTACGTGGTGTTCGACGCCAAGTCCTTTATTCACACCACGTGAATTGTACTGCAGTACCTTGAGGATCATTATCATTATCAATGATTCCTCTCGTGCCTGTTAACAGCTTTCATCATTGGCTGGTAATCAGGCAATGTCTTTCCATGTTCGACTCCAGAACATCTCTCACATGGATCGACTTGTACTTCGAGTGAAGATCGAACGAGATTGAAGACCTCGGATCTAGTTTCATCCATCCGAGCTGCGATATATATTCAGCAAAATAAAGACTCAAATGCACATCATTGTTGCGCAGATAATCATCCAATCAAAGGGATGATGGCTCTACCAGAATCATCAGTCTACACTCAGACGATTGTCTGTCCTATGTACATGAAAATGAATTTATAAAGTTGAGCATGGGAATGCCCGCCTCAGCTAGATCATGAAAATATTATGAAGATAATGTATTGTGTTGTATCTTATTACAGGTCTCCTCTCAGCTTGAAAGAACTTTGGATCCTCATGATAAATCATTTCACCCGACATCAAAAACATTAATGACCTGATGCTTTAGGGGGCAACTGTTATAGATATTTTTGGGCCCTACAGCACCAGGCATAAAATATCCATAAACTGAGGGCTCATAAGTCCCTAAAAGTGATGTTCCAACCCCTAAAGGAACAAGGTCAACTGATTACATCTTCTCCCAGAAGTTCTCCATGAAAAACTACTCAGAATTGGTCAAAACAGGATCATTTCACTTGCTCCATGGCCAGGGTGCGATGCATCTCACCTAAGTACACTGAGTGGGTGCGTTGCATTTCAAAAATCCCTTCTATGGGGTGCGATGAGCGAGAAGAGACAAATGGCAGTGTCAATCTGCAAGGTGGAAAAGCATGGAATCTTCTAGAAGTTTCTCCTGTGACACTTGCCTCTCTGAATTCGACCAAGGATGAGTAAGAGATCATCAATCTCCAAGTGGAAGCAAGAACTATCAGAGGGAGGACACTAATCAAATCACAAGGTGACTCATCTCCATTACAGATATCTATATATGGATCCCTCATCCCAGAGATCCAGAGGCTGGAATTTTGCATCTTGTAAGGAATTGTCGTTAGTCTTGAGGCAACACTATAGTGTTGGGTGATCTAAGCTTTGTATGAGGTGAAGAAGGGCTCACTTGCTGAGAGGATGATGCTGGGTCAGAACAGCTAGTTGTAACTCTCTTGGCTTTTTTCTTGATTATCAATAAAGCTATTCTAGTTTTCTTCCATACTCTTATGTAATCTATGTTTTGTACATTTGTATGGTCAATTTACATCTGACCCTAGATTGTTTATGATAATAGATCCATGTTCTTGTATAGTTTTATGCTGCTTTGATCCTACAGGTACTCTATGAAGCTGGGTATACGAGAAGGCAAGTAGCAAAAGACTATCAGAAGAGAGAGGAACCGAATAAGGAGTCAAGTGCAAGACAGAGGTTGGTCTCCTCTATTCTTCTCTCATCTATCTTTCATAAAAGAAAATGAAAGTAGACTTTACTTTGTTTGTTTCTAAGGTAGCTGCCACACCTTAGTGGGATAGAGCAGTTATGTATAGACACTTTTACCTGTAACACTATTCTACCATAATTCTTAACAAACTTGTGATAATATCCTATCAACCCGAGAAATCCTCGCAAATGCTTTATGGATGTGGGGATTTTCCATTCCTTAATGGATTTAATTTTGCTAGGGTCTACCTTAACTCCTTGATGAGATACAATATGACCCAGATATTCCACCTCTTATACTCAAAAGAAACATTTAGATCTTTTTGCATATAATTTTTTCTCCTCCAATAGTTGTAGCACCCTCTCAACATGTTCAACATGATCCTTCCAATACTTGTTGTAGATTAGAATATCATCAAAAAATACTAACACAAATTATCTAAGGGTTTGAAAATGGAATTATCAAACCTTGAAATGTAGAAGGTGCATTGGTAAGGCCAAAAGGCATGACCAAAAATTCATAATGACCCTCATGGGTTCTAAGTGTTGTTTTTGGAATGTCTTCAGTCTTCATTCTGATTTGATGATATCCTGAATGAAGATCGAGCTTGGTGAAGTAAATTGATCCATGCAATTCATCCAGTAATTCATCAATTATAGGAATGGGAAACTTATCTTTGATAGTGAGCTTGTTGAGCTCCCTATAATCTGGACACATGCACAATGATCCATCCTTCTTGTGCACCAATACGACTGGACTATAGAAATAACTTTGACTAGGTTGAATTATACTAGCCTCTAGCATTTCTGCAACCATACGTTCAATTTCACTCTTTTGGGCATAGGGATATCTGTACGGCTTGATGTTTGGAGGAACACTTCCTGGAATTAGATGAATAGCATGATCATGATCACGAATAGGTGGGAGACCTTTGGGAGTCTCAAATACCTTGGAATGATTGTCCAAGACTTTTTGGAGATATGGAGGAATATATGATTTCAATGTGGAAACATCTAGCAAACATAATTGTGCAATTACACCTCTTTGTTCCTTTTTTAGAAGCTTTGTCATACCGTTAGAGCTGATTATCTTTCTTGGTTTCCCTGCAATACCCCTTAATTCAACTTCCTATCCTTCTGCAGAAAAGTTCATGAAAAGTTCTTGAAAATGAAAAGCTATTATACCCAAGGATTATAGACATTGGACTCCTAGTACAACATTAGCACCTTCCATTGGAATGGAAAGCATTGGGCTAGTCAATAGATATTCTCCCATGGACAGCTCGATATTATGGCACTTTCCAGAGAAATTTATTGTTCCTCCATTTGCAACCACCACTTGACACTCTAGTGCTAGATATAGGAAGCAATTCAATTCTTCTGCTACCTTACAATGAATAAAATTGTGGGTACTTCCTAAATCAATCAACACTATTACCTTTTTCTTCTTGATTTGTCCTTCTATCTTGATGGTTTGAGGACTGGTAATTCCTGCCAATGCATTACAAGATATGCTCGGATTCATTTCTTCTAGGATTTGTTCCTGGAATATATCCTCTTCTTTTGACCTTTCTTGCTCCTTTTCTTCTTCCTCTTCACAATCTATGTAGAATAATTTATTCTCAGCACACTTATGACCTTTAGTGTATTTTCTGTCACAATTGTAACAAAACCCTTTTGCTTTTTTTCCTTCCAATGGTTGTGGTGTCAACCTTATAGGTTGTTGAAGACTAGGGGCAACAACACTTCCATCTTTATAGTTGTGAGTGGTATGCTTTCTGGTTGCCATAATTTTACTTTCCATTTTTCTTGCTAACCTGAATGCCTTCTCTAATGAATCAGGTTTCCAAAGGTGAACATCATGTTGGATATTATCTTTTAAAGTCCCTATGAACACGTCAATCCTATGCTCCTCTGGAATATTTTTGACCCTTATGTTTAATTTTTGGAACTCCTCAATGTGCTCCATTATTGAACCCTTTTGTTTGAGACTTATCAATTGGCTGAAAAAAGTGTTGCTTTTTGTATCCTCATAATGTGTTGTAAATTCTTCCATAAAAATTGCCCGAGTGATAATTTGTTTATAGAGCAAAGCCATTGATACCATAGAAACTGATTTGGTTCCAAATATAAAGTTGCAATACGTGCCTTTTGTGTGTTTTGCGCATTATTGAGATCGAAAAATTGCTCCAGTTGTAATATCCATGTTGTGGATCCTTTCCATCAAACTTCCTCATATCGATTTTTGGAATATGATGGGTCTCCAATCCAACATTAGAGTCCTTGAAATCATGATTAACATTTATTTTGTTTGCATCATGAGTTTCCTTGACTACCCTTTCACCATTAGTAAGTATTTCTTCTAGAAGATTTGTCAAATCTGTCTTATCTTATCACACCCTTTATTTTAGACTCCACTCCGTTTATCTTATCTTCTGTTAGCTTTTCTGAGAGTGACATTTGTTGCACTTGGTCTTGTAATTTTGATATATCGTGTAGAATTTCTTCCTCTTCTTCATGAGTCATGCTAGCGCTTTCAGGTTGCTTATTAGGTGTTTGAATTTTATTTCCTCGGGGTATCATTTACCGATAATAGTGCTCTACTATGTCCTTTGAATTCTTCAAAATAATTTTTCAAACCAAGCTTAAGAAAAATTTAAAAAAATCTACACAACTTTTTTCACTTTGTAGGAGCTCGATATTGCCTCTGATGTATCTCTACAATTTTGGATCATCTTGTTCTGAAATTGTGATCTACAGTAGCCCTCTATGTTCTCTTTCCAGTTCCACCATTCTTATCTAAGTTGGATTCTCCAAGGAAGGGTTATGCCAAATCTCCCACAGTGACCTGATTATAAACTAGTTTAGTAGAGCGAACTTGTACGACATGCCATGTGTCCCTGTTTCGACTTTTGCCTTTGAAAATATGTACAAAAAACTACAGTCCGTCCTCTTTCTGTACCTTCTTACGAAAGTTCAATCCGATGCCTAGATAGAAATTTATGACGATTTTCCCCAGGTCACCTATTTGGAATGTAATTTAGAAGTCTACAAAAAGACCAACTTCCTCAGATCATATCTCCGCAAATATAGAACGAAAAGCTTTGAAATTTGGATCCTAGGTTTAGTGAGATTTTATCTAAAATGGGTTTTTTATTTTGCTTCTGAAACATCGCAGAACAAAAGTTATAGTGAAAATTCCATGATGACCTATTTGGAGTAGCGAAACCCTAGAATCCAAAGCTCTGAGGCCAAATGTTATGAAACTAGCTCACAAAAAGATAAAAAAGATAGACCAACGCCTTAGAATTCAACCTCTTCGAGGGGGAAACTTCCTTTACATTACACAAATGAATGATTTTTTGATGATTCAAATGACAAAACCTCCTTTCTATATATAGGAGTCTAAGGAGTCACAATATAACCCAGCCAACCTAACAATACTAATATAAAGGCACAAAAATAACAATAGAGGGATTCTATGGGGCACAGTGATAACAATATGGGGACAATAGGGGCACAACAATATTAATAAGGGATACAACTACACTAGTAATGGGGTAGTCACTAGTATTATAGGGACCTACCAATGGGGACAGAGGTTGAGGAAACAAGTCCACGTGACAACCAATAGTATTGTTAGCGAAATTTTCACAAAGATCAAGAGCAGGTGGGGTGGTAAGATGTGACAATTCAAAAGATAGATGCACACCTCCTCACACCTCACATTGTGGGACCAAAGATGTTTGATGAGATGAGGATTGACAGTCACTTGTGACAGCAACCGTGCCTACCTTGAATTTAGCCACTCTAACACTGAGGTATGCTGGGTTGGTTTGAATGTTTCCAAGATATGTGGATTCTCATATATGTAAAGAAGATACTAAAATATTTCATTGAGAAATTTCCAATCAATTTCATCCTCTTGGATCTGAAATGCGAGATTATGAAAGCGATACCAAAATTGCACCATGGATTCATGAGGGGCTTTCCGTAATTCGAGAATGTTTTTATTATGTGTTTGGCAATCAAACTTATGGAAAGAATTAGATAACTCTATAACAAAGTGACCAAATGAGTGAAGGGATTTTTTGGGTAGTGTGACAAGCCATTGTAATGGGTGCCCACAAAGAGTGAATGCGAACAGCATGAAAATCACATAATCCTCATGGGGTTCAAGGCTTTCACGTAGATTGGAAAAGGAAAGACTATTCCTTGGCCAAGTTGTTCTACCTTCACCTTCATATGTGTTATGCGACAAGAGATTCTAGAACTCCTCTGAGATTTCAATGTCATCTCCATAAAGACATACATATCGAAGGATGAAGTGTAACATAAGACATGATAGATGTGTAAATATTTGAAATAGACATTGAGGACTCAAATTTTCATCCAAACCTCCTTCTAGCACCATAATTGTTGATGATAATGGACTTGCCAACATGTCAGGGGATCTTCCTAGTAAGAAGTCCCAACTAGACCTCATAATGTTTGGAGTAGGAATCCTAACAGTGGGTAGTAAAGCTATGCCTTGAATGCGATAGCATGCAGAGGTAAGAAATATATCCGTATCAGAAGCAAGTGTGTGACCTTACAGTGAGTCAAGAGAGATCTATGGGGAGGTTCTAACACATGGAGGAAAAAAAGAAGTGTATCCCTTAGAAGCCTGTAATAGTACGCAGCCTGAAAGGAACACATGAGATGAATGCAATCACAAACTGGAAAGAAGAATAGTTGACAGTCCAAAGTGATGAGTTAAACCAATAATATGCTTCAATAAGATTCATACAATCACATACAGAATAGTCCATACGTGAATGCATAAGTAAAATTGCATACATTTCTAAAGTAACCATAATAGTCAAACTACAATAACAACATATGCATGAAATGTCCTAGCTCTATTATATTATATAAATTGAAAGTTCCATCCATACATACAACCATGATAGCCACTAGCCCCACTAGTGGAATGTTACAGTCAACACCTCCTACTCCTCCAAGGAGATGTACTCACTTTTGTAGTGTGGAGAAGACAAGGCTCATCACAATACTCTCCAATCCCTCTCTATGTAATGCTTAGCAAAATCTTGGCTCCCCAAAAGCATGGTCTATGAGTTATGAGGTTATATTTATAACAAAGGGTGGCATGACCCTTGAAATTCCCCTTTGTGACTCTTAGACTTCCCTTGTGACTCTTCAACTTCATTACATAACTCATTACATTACATATGACTGTTTGTATTTGAGTAATGACACTTCGAATTTCATTTTACATCATCTTTACAAAATCATACAATTTCCACATATACCCATGTGGGAAAAAATTGGCTTGAGTCAGCTAGGCAAGACAATACTAAGATTCAGATGGTTGTGGAAAGACCAACTCATCAACCTCCTCTCAACGATCCTTGGTGACGAATGACGCTATGCTTGGTAGTGCGCAATGGTGTCCACGTAATATTTGAGGATGTCTGTCTGGAAACGAACTCTTGCCTCCATTACTTCTAGGTATACTGGTTTGGCACCTCTATGAAACTTGTCCTATAATAAGCACATGTTATCTGCATTGACTTGCAAATCTGCATTGGTGGTCATGAGATCAACTAATCAAAGTACACATCAATCTCCAGTATGACTTGGTTCTTCTCTTTGGCCTCGGTGAGCATACCAAGTGACGAGGTGTTGTACTTTCTCACCACAACATCCAAACTCTTGTACAATCATGCATAGGAAGTCTCCACACTGGTGATGAGTGGTGAGAGTTCCTCATAGTTCTGGATCAGACTCCAAATGCGTGTTTTGTCCAAATCTACCTACAGGTTCGTCATCTCGTGAAAGTGAAGTGAGGCTCCCTTGTATCTCATTGTCCATATTTGTACATGATCAACCACGACATGTATATCTCTCAGCGTTCACGCTATCTTGTTGTAGTGATGTTGATGGCCATGTAGATGGAAAACTGCCTTGTATAGTCTCTGAATGACTGTCTCAAGAGCCAATTCTTTAGAAGTTATGTCCATCTACATCTCTGCTCTAGCAAATCTTATTGATTGTTCCTCTCTCTCCCTAGCTTCTTCAAACTCCTTAACGATGTGTTCATTTTTTGCTATCAAAAAATTTACACTCAAGCTTGTGGCTTTGGCATAAGTCATTGTAGCATCGACCAGGGTGGTTGGATGTTTCTGTACATCTGACAAAATCACCCGTTCTTCAAAGTGCGCAGGTGATGCATGCCCATCAAGGGTGCGTGATCTATGTTCTTTTACAACTCTGTGGTATGACTAATCAAAGGCTTTGTTGTACACTTATGTTCCTAGATGATCCTCAAGGAAAATGGTATCCCCTTATTCACATGGGACTTACTCTATTTTTGGAGCTGGTGAAGCTTGTGGAGTGACCTTGATTGATTTTGGCATGAGGTCATTATCCTAATCATGTTCCAGCTAGTCCATCTCCATGTCCATTTGTTCTACTATCGATTCATCCTATGGAGCAAGTTCATGTTCCTGTAGCTTCTTTCCCTATTCATCATATGTTGTTGGTTCAGAGTCTTCGAACTGTATTGGTGTAGTTTGCACTATCTGTGCACCTTACACTTCCTCCTGGTATTGTTCATTCCCATGTTGTGCTTCCTTCTCTATTCTCTACAACTCTTCTTCTTATTTGAGCTTCTACTGGACTTCCTACAAATTCCTCTCTACATCTTCCAGTCTTTGCTTCTCTTTCTTTCTTTGTGCTATCCTCCTATTGCCTCTTTGCATCTATATCCAAAGCTACCTTTTCCACAAGTGGGTCTTCCTTAAACTCATAGCTTTGCTCCGTCTCTATGCTTTCAATAATCTTCCTCTTACCTTTGTCTTACATAGGTCTGCTTCGTACTACTATTGTTGTTGTTTCTCCTTGTGGTGTTGTTGCCTTGAGTGTTGCTAGCCACTCTACTGCAATGTTGATCGATTCATTGAGCCTATAGGAGTTATAAAAATATCTCCATGAGTCCTCCTATGGCCAATGAAATGCCATTTGGATGCAAGAATAGTACACTCTCGCACATTGGTCCGTGCATAAACCATGTGGGTTGTACTAGCTGAAATTCTTGGTGCTAAACTTAAAGTTCTTGAAGTTTACCACCTTGGCGTTTTCTTCTTTCGAACTCTAGATCGTGTACATCCCAATTCACATAGGAAGCATAGGACATGGTGCCTTCTTCTTCCTGTTAAACCCATCTAATATACCTGGCGAGATGTGGTATGCAACCTCCTGCATGACCAACTTGTCCATGGAAAACCTTGACAACACATGCAAAACTTTCTCCATGTTGTACATCCTAATGAAGGTTCCCTCGGGTGAGGCATGCCTATCTATAATGTTCAGCAACACATCTATTGCTTCCTGGGACATGTAGGGTGGATCTTGTTCAAACATCATTGTGTATAGAGGAGAAATGAAATGGTTAGATTATCTAGCCATGTCTCCTCAGTAGCTGCAATCTGAGAGAAACTTGTAATATACGTTCACAATGCTCTCTGAAGGTCTCCATACCTAACCCATGCCAGGAAACTATTGACGGGTACAGATTGCATCAAGCAAGTAGGAAAACATGAAGAATTTTTCTTTTTGATCCTTGGGCACACTACGGGTATTGGATATATGCAATTTCAAATAGAGAGACAAAATGTCGAACTAGTTGAATGGTTTTCTTTCACTTTCTAGTTGATACAACATAGCAGCCCAACTGTATCGGAAGGTCTCTATACTCCCTTTGCCATGCGAGTATCATGCAAATATGACCAAGAACTGATATGCCCTCCTAAGTGTCTTCATCCTGTATATCTGGTTAGGTGTCATCTTGAACTTTGTTGGCTCCTTTACCCAATGCTTCAAGATGTCTCTTGTGTCTATGCTATTGGTGGGAGTGTAGAACAATGCATCCATCCTGCTCACTAGCAATGGAAAATGATATATCTCCTTATAATCCTCCGTCCTAAAGGAAGAAATCCTTGCTCCACTAGCACTGCTCAGTATCATTGTTTCAGGATCAATGTGTGAGACAATCTAGTGGATCACATCTACGCATGGAAGCATGGGAAACTTGCATGTAACCTTGTACAACCTTGACTTATGGATGTTCACATAGACTGGTTGATCCTCTAGATTCTCCTCAAATTTTCTTGACAAGATGGTGGTGGTGTCCTGCAATGTGATCTTTATGTCTTTGTAAATGAATAGGTGTGTGTCTGTGTACATGGCCAAGCTCATAAACCCCTATTCAACCACATCCCTAGTACTACTTTCAATTATGTCTTTTGATCCATCTCTTTTGAAGGATATGATTCCTGTACTATTGAGAAGCTGCTCAAAAACATATGGCACACAGAGACAAAGAAGACACTCATGGCAAGATAATGTTAGCTAAAAACCTCAAACAAATTGAGAAACATCCAGCCAAAAAAGTAGTGACTACTGGGAAAAATTGGGTAGCATTGACTTTGGGAAGCTGGGAGACTATCAACTGGAACTGTGCATTATGCAGTCCCAACCGTCAATGAGGTTGATTTCTGACTGAAACTGCGTAATGCTAAGAACAATCAGCCTAGGTTGTTGGTTGGAACTGTGCATTACACAGTTCCAGTGGGCAGGAGTAGGCATTGCCTCCGAGGATAGTGCAGCGCACAGCTGGGAGACATTGTGGGAATCCTTTATACAATTCCTAGAGGCAAGGTAGAGCCTTGACTACCAGGAATCGCAGAGCATGCTCGGAGAGATAAGATCTGAACTAAGCCCATCGGGATCTGCCCAATTGCATCCTAAAAACACGAAGGAATGAGTATGTGTGTGTGTGAAGCTATTGTAGAACTAAGTGAAATAGACACCCATGTAATTCAAGATAGTGTAGAAATTAGTCAAATGACAAAACCAAGAAGCTCAAGAAGCAAGTCGCCAAAACGATGACTCTGAGTGCAAAAACAATGTTATGCATCTGACACTAAGGAAAGGTAATGAAAAACTTGAAACAACACTTCTATAAGGTAAAATACATTGAAATTCCAACGATCATTCAATAAAATCAAGGAAACAACACTCGTACAAGCCAAAAACTAAAAAGCGACAGAAAAAGCGACAAAATGCATGAAAAGAAAAAGTTACCCGGAAAAGTTGTGCTGACTGTGCTGAAGGTTCCTACATGCCTCAGGAATACCAGATCTCTAAGGTAGGATGTGAAGAATGATCTCTGAGGCGTCCTTTAAATAGATTTGGTGAAATTAGGGTTGATGACATGCATGCCACAAATCCAGTAAAAAGCAACACTTGGCAGGGAGTTTCTAAAAATGATTTTTCATGTTACTCCAACTGCTAAAAATATATCCCTAAAATATAGGGATGCTTTTTCGCTTTTTGTTTTTTAATTTTTTAGAAAAAGTTGCCCAACATGGAAAGAAAGATTACATAATTCAGGAGGGAATCTGGAAACCTGCTGACACATGCAATGAACAACAACTGAGGGAAAACTTCTGCATTGTTTTTTGACTAAGAGGCCCTGGCTGGCTGGCTAGGTATACACAATTTTATAGAGTAGTGATTGTGGGTTTCTCTGTGCACTTCTGGTGAGCAGTGCAGTTGGCTAGTTATGTGCAATTCCGGAGGACACTGCAACTAGTCTAGGCGGCTCTGTGCATTTTTAGAGAGCAGTGCAATTGGGCCAGTTCTATGCATTTCTAGAGGGAAGTGGAGCTGGCATGTCTTGCTCTGCACAATTATGGAGAGAAGTGTCAACTGGCTGAAACTACGCATTTCTGGAGAGTAGTGTCAACTGTCGTGCTCTCCACAATTTCCATAGCAAGTTTGGTTGTCCTACTCTGTGAATTTTCTAAGTGCAGGGCAGCTGCTGGGCTACTCTGTGCAATTCTTGATGAGAAGACAAGATGTCCTCCAGGTTTGTGCAGATTTTCTTGCCAATTTGTTGACTAGATGCGGACCAAGGGTTGTGTGTGCTTTTGGTCTATCGGTAGGACGAGTGAAATAAAAAAATCATAAGTACCTGATCAGTGCATGATAGCTACGATGGTTTCAAGGAGAGAGGCTCCATAATGAAGCGAAGGAAATTTTTTGGATGATGGTTGTAGTCGCTATAATAAACTCTTAGATCATTTTGATGAAGAATTGTATAAAAACTACAAGGCAAGACCAAAAAAATAGTTAGTTATTGTTTATTTCAGTATTTTTGCAATATCTTTTTTAAGAAACTTATGTCGATTAACATAATTCTATATTCCTCTTTTCCCATGTGTGGTTGAGTAATCGTTTTATTAGTGAAGGACTTACACTCACAGGAGGTCCCTCTAGAGAGTTGTAAGGGTAGTTAGTTTCTATTTACATTGCAATTTCTCATAGATAGTTTGCATTCAATTCACAATTTCATATAATTTTTCTCTGTGTGATTAAGAATAGTTACATTTTACTTATTTTCTAACCACCTTTTGCTTTAATTCCAGAGAGCTCATAAAAATAAAATACCAAAAATATTTACTTCCAAAATCCATTTTGTTTCAATAACCTAGCCTTTTAATTCAGTTTAGTTTTGTGGATGATGAATAGATTGTTTTAGAGCTCATTTGTGCACATTAGTAATCAATTGAACATAAATTTTCATTCGATTTACTTTCCTTCTGGAAAATAAATAGCATTAGTATTTGTTTCTGCAATTTAGAGTTAGAATTTACTTTTATGCAATTTAGAGTTAAGTTTCCATTTTTGCAAATACTGTTAATATTTCCTTTCGCAAAGTAGTGTTAAACTTTCAATTATGCAATTAGTATTAAGATCTCTTTTCTACAACTTAGAATTAATATTTCCTTTTTGAATTTAGAGATAGACTTTCAACTTTGCAATTAGAATGAATTGAGATTTCAAGTTTCAGGTTAATTTTCAATTCAGTTTGGCATTTGGTTTTGATATAGCTTTAATGGAAAAAACATGTGCATGAAAATTATTTAATCTCATTTAATATTTATCCATACTTATATCAATTTCATCTAGTGGTATAATTCCTAGCATATATGGTGCACATACTCTTTATAAGTACACGAAGCTTGGTTAACAATTAATGAAGTAATTTAAGGTCAATTAAATTACCCAACATTTTGGCATCATTGTCAGGGAATTGTATATAGGATTCGATTCTTGGTTTGCATATAATTTTAGGTAAATTCAACTTTGATGCATAATTAAAGCATGGTAAATTAATTTATTCATAGAGAAATAGATTCTAAGGGTAGATTTGTAAGTAGAGGTAGAATTTCAATTCCAACATCACCACTCACTCCCACTAGACCTCGTAGTGCCACACCATCCACTAACACTCGCATCCCATAATTTGTAGGTAGACATAAACTCCATAAGGTGCATAGATCTAAAATCCAACCAAGAGATTCACCAAATTCTTCTATTGAATCCATAGTTTAAGAACCTACATCCCCACCAGAAGGAGTAATCTTTTTATCTTTGACAGGAGAACAACTTTTAGGACAATAATTAGAGGTTCCTAGTGAAGAAGAAGAGGAAACTTATTTTAGTATACCATTAGTAGAGGAACCAGAAGAAGAGCTAGATAATCCTATTATAGAACCTTATATTAGCTTTGGGGAATCTACAATGGCAGGGGAAGGAGAAGAATAATTACATAGTGTAAATGGTGAACATAGGATTACAGGTGGAAGTTGCAGAGGAGGAAATAAAGGACGAGGTGGAGGACGAGGTGGTAGAGGTGGTAGAGTAGAACTCGATTTGTATGAATTTTCTTTTCTTATGAAGATACCACAACCACAATGAAAATAGTTTCACTCTTTATCCTCGCTAATTTGAATGGTTTAAGAAATGAGGATCCAAAATCATTTATTTTTGAGTTTGAAGTTTTATGTAGATCTTATGACTACTTACTGGATCCTCAAAAATTGAAATTATTTCCACCTACTCTTAAAGATGAAGCACTTAAATGGTTCATGGGACTCAGAAGACATACTATTAGAACATTGGAAGAAATAAAAAGTGTGTTCTTAGAAAAATATAAGGATTATTGCATGCCCCATAACGTTAAGGATGAAGTCTTTCCGATGATACAAAAATAGGATGAAATTATTGAAGACCTAGTCGAAACATTTGGCTATAATTTTAAAAGGGCTAGGATGCATGAATTAGATGATGAAACATTAAAAACTCTTTTTCTGAAATACATAAGATATGAGTGGATTGACCTTCTCAACTTAAAGGGAAAAGGAGATGTTCTTCAACTTTCATTCGGTGAAATTTGTGATTTGTGTAAACATATTTCAAGCGGAAAGGCTAGAACTGGTAAAAATCCAAGAAACCCTATTATGTCTAGAATTAGTAAATCTGTTCCTAGAACAATAAGTAGTTGTGAATTATGAAATTTGCTTGATAGTTTCAAACTAGATATCCTTGGGAGTCTTAGTGAGTAACTAGATACTCTTAAATGAAAAAACAAGCAAAATGTTGAGAATGTTGCATTATTTATTTTATGTCCCAGATGTAGGAAAAAAACATGCCTTGAGAGAATTTCCCCTTGATTGTATATAAATTTATGTCATATGTGCTAAAAATCATAATACAAAGGAATTCCAAAACACTGCTTAAACTAGTACTACTCAAATGATAAATAAATTAATTGCGGAAGCATAAATAGTCAAAAATGCCATAGCAGAAATAATAATACATACACATAAAATGTGTGCAATTCCTAATCCAAAGAACCATAAAATATAATTTAACTAATTTTCTAACATAATATCCAGAATCTCTACACTACAGTTTTAATATAAAATCATAAATTGAACAAGACATACAAATAAATATATGGTATGAAATACATGGCTCAACAAATTACCAATTAAATAGAGAGATTTAAACAGAGAGCCATTAATATACATGTAATTAACAATACTAATGACATATTAATAAAAATTCACAATAGTATATTGATAAGATCAGACCCTAACTACGGATTACAACTGTATATATGTGACATAGCTAAATCCATGGAATTCAAATACAACAATTCCTCAAATTAGGGTTTATAACTGAAATGCATACAATACATAAAAATTGCATAGAAAGACATCATGGGGCAGGGTACTTATTTGTATTAAAAAGTTGATTGGCTACAGGCTCTCCACATTCCACCAAAACATAGACCTGGTGGTTAATAATCTAAACCATTGGGTCACCCTCGAGTAGGGACTACAACTCCAAAGGCAATGGTAACTGACAAATATCCATAACTCCGTGACCAAGGTGCCAACCCAGAAATCATGGTGCTCCAGAGTTCCATACACCCTCGAGTAGGGACTACAACTCCAAAGGCAATGGTAACTGACAAATATCCATAACTCCGTGACCAAGGTGCCAACCTAGAAATCATGGTGCTCCAGAGTTCCATACACCCTTGATGTTAATTGCCAAGGTGCCAACCCAAAAATCGTGCTGCTCTAGGGCTCCAGGCATCCTCACGCCCATGAACCGTAAACATTGGGGTTCATGTTATAAAACCAGATGCATTCATAAGGTACAATTAACTTAATAACCATAGCCCAACCAGTCGAGAGTCTAATCCTAAGACCCATTGGCCATCAATCAGTCGTAGAGTCATTTCCCCCAAAATCAATAACCAATTCCCCGCCCCCCCCCTGCCACTAAATATCCAATCTACACTTCTTTATATAAGTATGGCTTCACTTGCCACGTGGCACCCTATAGAACACTCATGGGTCCCAAGTGCACTTTTCCCTAAAAATATCCAACCATTTCCCTTTTCCTTGGAGTTGCATCCCCCATACTCTTTTCGTGGAGTGGGCTCTGCAACTAGCCTTATTTTATTATTTTTATAATATTTTATTATATTAATTATATTTCAGGTTCTAAGGCCTCACAACCTTTATAGGCTTCTAAGTATCTGGGCACGCTTTCCCCACACTATATTTAACTTCGCTACATGGACACTTCGGCCTCATAATATCATTCTGACTCACCAACCTAAATAAATAATAACTTGCATTATGAATGACAGGGGTATTACATTCATTCCCCCCTTATTTTATGCACTGTCCTCAGTGCATGATATATATATGCAATATGTTTCTTCTAATTTAAAATGACTTGATCTCCCACTTTGTAGCTACAAGTCCATGTCCCCGTACTTGGTTTCATCCTCGAGTATCCTTCAAACATCTATTGCCAACCACACACCAGCAAGACTTGGAGGTCCATGCCTTGTGATGTAGAGTGTGCACTTCCATTACCACCAACATTACACCTAGACGACATCAAAAATAAAATTAATATCAGAAACAATTAACCTTGATCTATATACACATGTTTTGAATCTCAAAAGAACAATATAACTCATATGTAGGTAAACATTTAACTCAATGCACAACATAGTTTATTGTTCCCTGTAAGGTGTCAATGATGAAAATTCATGCCACGCCCACTATTATGCCTGAACCAAAAAGCATTGTTCATTTATGCAATTAGTAATGAATTGTTATGAAACTAGCTCACAAAAAGATAGAAAAGATGGATCAACACCTTAGAATTCAGCCTCTTTGAGGGGGCGACCTCCTTTACATTACACAAATGAACAATTCTTGGATGATTCAAATGACAAGACCTCCTTTCTATATATAGGATTCTAAGGGGTCACAATATAACCAAGCAAACCTAACAATAATAATATAAAGCCACAATAATAAAAATAGAGGGATTCTATGGGGCACAATAATAACAATATGGGGATAATAGGGACACAACAATAATAATAAGGGATATAATGACAATAGTAATGGGTAAATCACTGGTAGTAAAAGTGTTGTCCTCAATGCTTGAGTAGTTCTAGATGCTTCTATATAAAATTCTTATCCTCCCATGTGGAATCTTTAGCAAATAAGTTCTTCCACTTGATGAGATTCTCCGAAATTGATCGATTTCATAGCTATCGAGTTCTTGTCTCTATGATTGCTTCCAGTTCCAATATAATTTTTCCTTCCTCGTCAAGTTTTGGCAATATTGTTTGAACTGGGAGTTTGTGGCCTATAACCTTCTTTAAGCATGAAAGATGGAAAACTGGGTGCACTCGAGAAGCTGCAGGAAGCTCCCATTTGTATGCCATAGTACCAATCTTTTGCAACACCTTGTATGGACAATAACACTTTGGTGATAATTTATTATCCTTTTTAGCTTTCTTGAGGGACATTTGTTTATATGTTTGTAGCAGTAGGAATACCCAATCACCTACATCAAAACTTCTTTCATTGCGATGTTGATCTGCCTGTTGTTTCATTCTATTATGTGCCAACACGAGGCTATCATTTAAGAGTTGGAGAACTTGTTGTTGATGCTCGATGTGATGTTCCACTGCTTGAACCTTAGAATTTTCTCTTAAATATGATGTGATGGATGGTGGCTGACGTCCATAAAGTGCCATAAATGGGGTCATTTTTGTTGCAGTATGGAACGAAGTGTTATACCACCATTCAGCGAGAGGCAACCATTCGACCCATTATGTCTATTTATCAGATGCAAAGCAACGGAGATATCCTTCCAAAAATTTGTTTACTATCTCTGTTTTCCCATTAGATTGAGCATGATAAGATGAGCTATGAGCTAACTGAGCACCAAGACAAGAAAATAATTCTATTGAAAAATTTCCAGTGAAAATGGGATCTTTGTCACTTACAATAATCTTTGGGTTTCCATGTAGCTTTTGAATTGTTTCCATAAATGCAATAGAAATTGTATTGTCTTTAAATGGAAGTGATAATGCACAAAAGTGTGCATACTTGGTAAGTCTATCAACTACCACCATGATGACACTCTTTCCTTCAGACTTGGGTAAACATGTGATAAAATCCATAGAAACCTCCTCCCAAAGTTGGATTGGAATGGATAAATGTTGGAATAGACCTAGGGTCTTAATTGTTTCAACTTTATTTTGTTGGCAAACCAAACATTCTGTCACAAACTTTTGAATATCTGATTTAAGGCCATCCCAAAAAAATTCCTTCTTAACCCTGTGGTAAGTTTTTAAAAATCCTGAGTGCCCTCCTAAGGGGGAAGTGTGCAATACCATAAGAATCTTTTGTTTGAGTTGGGAATTCTTACAGAGGTATAAGCAATCTTTGTACCATAATGAATCATTTTTCCAGCTAAATGTATCAGATGTATTAGAATCTTGTTGTAACTTTCGAATAAGTGCCCACAATTCTTCGCCATTATTCCATTTCTCCCTTGCTTTATTTATCCAATCTAGTTGGATAATAGAAATGGCACACAATAATGCTTCCACATCCTCATCCTTTCTTGAGAGTGCATGATCTGACACAACATTTTGCTTCCCTTTTATGTAGATTATTTCAAAGTCATAACCCAACATCTTTGTGACCCATTTTTGTTGCTTTTGAAAGGATAGTCTTTGTTCTAAAATGAATTTAAGGTTATCATGATCTGAATTTACCTTGAAGTGTATTCCCATTAGGTAGGGTCACCATTTCTTAAGTGCATGTAGTATTGCAGACATTTCCTTCTCATAAATAGCTTTGTGTAAATACTTTCCCTTGATTGAATGACTTTCAGAAGAAATGGGTCTTTCATCTTGCAGTAAAACAACACCAATTCCATTTCCTGAAGCATCACATTCCACAATAAAGGTTTTTGTGAAGTCTGCTGTAGCTAAGACCGGTGCTTGGCACATTACCTCTTTAAGATGTTCGAAGGTCTTTGTGGATTCTGGAGTCCATGAAAATGCATCTTTCTTCAATAATGTTGTTAGAGTTGCTGATATTCTCCCATAATTCTTAACAAAATTGTGATAATACCCTGTCAACCCAAGAAATCCTCATAGATGCTTTATGGATGTTGGGATTTTCCTTTCCTTAATGGCTTTAATTTTGCTAGGGTCTACCTTAACACCTTCATGAGATACAATATGACCCAGATATTCCACCTCTTGTACTCCAAAGAAACATTTAGAGCTTTTTGCATATAATTGTTTCTCCTCCAATAGTTGTAGAACCATGTCAACATGTTCAACATGATCCTTCCAAGACTTGCTGCAGATTAGTATATCATCAAAAAATACTAACACAAATTTTCTAAGGAAGGGTTTGAAAATGGAATTCATCAAACTTTGAAATGTAGAAGGTGCATTGGTAAGGCCAAGAGGCATGACCAAAAATTCATAATCACCCTCATGTGTTCTAAATGTTGTTTTCAGAATGTCTTCAGTCTTCATTGTAATTTAATGATATCCTGAACGAAGATCCAACTTGGTGAAGTAAATTGATCCATGCAAATCATCCAATAATTCATCAATGATAGGAATGGGAAATTTATCTTTAATAGTGAGCTTTTTGAGCTCCCTATAATCTAGACACATGCACCATGATTCATCCTTCTTGTGCACCAATATTGATAGAGCAGAGAAAGAACTTTAACTAGGTTGAATTATACCAGCCGCTAGCATTTCTGCAACCATACGTTCAATTTCACTCTTTTGGGCATAGGGATATCTATATAGCCTAATGTTTGGAGGAACACTTTCTGGAATCAAATGAATAGCATGATCATGATCACGAATAGGTGGGAGACCTTTGGGAGTCTCAAATACCTTGGAATGATTGTACCAAACTTTTTGGAGATCTGGAGAAATAGATGATTTCAATGTGGAAACATCTAGTGAACATAATTGTGTAATTACTCCTTATTGTTCCTTTTTCAGAAGCTTTGTCATACTGTTAGAGCTAATTATCTTTCCCAGTTCCCCTACAATACCCCTTCATTCAACTTCCTTTCCTTTCGTAGAAAATTTCATGAAAAGTTCTTGAAAATTAAAGACTATTGTACCGAAGGAATGTGGCCATTAGACTCCTAGAACAACATTAGCACCGCCCATTGGAATTTAAAGCATTGGGCTATTCAATACATATTCTCCCATGGATAGCTTGCTATTATGGCACTTTCCAGAGAAATTTATGGTTCCTCCACTTGCAACTATCACTTGACACTCTGGTGCTGGATATAGGAAGCAATTTAATTCTTTTGCTATCTTACAATGAATAAAATTCTGGGTACTTCCTGAATCAATCAACACCATTACCTTTTTCTTCTTGATATGTCCTTCTATCTCGATAGTTTGAGGAGTAGTAATTCCAGCCAATGAATTATAAGATATGGTCGGATTCATTTCTTCTTTATCTAGGGTTCGTTAATGGAGTATATCCTCTTCTTTTGACATTTCTTGTTCCTTTTTTCCCTCCTCTTCACAATCTATGTAGAATAATTTCTTCTCAGCACACTTATGACCTTTAGTGTATTTTCTATCACAACTGTAACAAAGCCCTTTTGCTCTTTTTTCTTCCAATTGTTGTGGTGTCAACCGTATAGGTTGTGGAAGGCTAGGGCCAACAACACCTCCATCTTTATAGTTGTGAGTGGTAGGCTTCCTGGTTGCCCTAATTTTTCTTTCCATTTCTCTTGCTAACCTGAATGCCTTCTCCAATGAATCAAGTTCCCAAAGGCGAATCTCATGTTGGATATTATCATTTAAAGTCCCCATGAACACATCAATCCTATGCTCCTCTGGAATATATTTTACCCTTATGTTCAATTTTTGGAAGTCCTCGATGTGCTCCATAATTAAACCCTTTTGTTTGAGACTTATCAATTGGCTAAAAAAGGTGTTGGTTTTTGTATCCTCATAATGTGCTATCATTTCTTCCGTAAAAATTGCCGAAGTGACAATTTGTTTACGAGAGAAGAGCCATCGATACCATACAAACTGATTTGGTTCCAAATATAAAGTTGTAATACGTACCTTTTGTCTGTTTTGCACATTATGGAGATCGAAACATTACTCTATCTCTAGTATCCATGTTACGGGATCCTTGCCATCAAACTTCCTCATATCAATTTTTGGAATATGGTGGGTCTCAAATCCAACATTAGAGTCTATGAAATCATGATTAACATTTCTTTTGTTCTCATCGTCAGTTTCCTTTACTACCCTTTCACCATTAGTGACCATTTCTTGTAGCAATGTATTCAAATTTTATCCTCAATTCTTCCATCTTATCGTCCATGCCATTCATTTTAGCTTCCATGCCATCCATCTTAGGTTCCATGCCATCCATATTAGCTTCCACGCCATTCATCTTAACTTGCATGCCATTCATATTAGCTTCCATGCCATTCATTTTGGCTTAATTTACCTTTAGTTAGAGTCAAATTTTTTGTACTTGGTGTTGTAATTTTGATATATCATGTTGCATTTCTTCCTCTTCTTCAACAGTCATGCTAGAGCTTTCAGGTTGCTTACTAGGTGTTTCCATTTTCTTTCTTCGGGGAATTAATTAGTGCTAATAATTCTTCACTATTTCCTTTGAATTCATTCAAAATAATTTTTCAAACCAAGCTTATGCAAAAATTTAAAAAAATCTACACACCTTTTTTCACTTTGTAGGAGCTCGATATTGCATTTGATGTATCTCTGTAATTTCAAATCTTCAAGTTCTGAAATTGTGACCTACAATAGCCCTCTGTGTCCTCTTTCCAATGCCACCAGCTTGATCAAATTTAGATTCTCAAAGAAAGAGTTATGCATAATCTCCCTAGATGACCTGTTTGGAATGTAATTCGGGAGGCTGCAAAAAGGCCAACTTCCTCAAATCATATGTCCGCAAATATAGCACTAAAAGCTCTAAAATTTAGACACGAGGTTCAGAATGATTTCAATCCAAATGGGTTTTTTTAGCGTTTGAAACGTCGTAGAATTTTTTTTTAGTGCAAATGGCACGATAACCTGTTTGGAGTAGCGAAACCCTAGAATCCAAAACTCTGATACCAAATGTTATGAAACCAGTTCACAAAAAGATAGAAAAGATAGATCAACGCCTTAGAATGAAGCCTCTCTAATTGGGTGACCCCCTTTACATTACACAAATGAAAAATTCTTGGATGATTCAAATGACAAAACCTCCTTTCTATATATAGGAGTCTAAGGGGTCACAATATAACCAAGCCGACCTAATGATAATAATATAAAGCCACAAAGATAACAATAGAGGGATTCTATGGGGCACAATAAGAACAATATGGGGACAATAGTGTTGTAGGCAAAAGTATCCAACACGGAATGACCCTATCCCACTCTAAGGGTGATAGTTCCTTAGCAACAGTCAAAGCCAAGCTATCTAAGATTACTTCTATATGACATGCAAAAGAGGAAAGGAAGAGATCCACTCACCGATGTCTTGCGCGAATGGTCGATCCAATCTTCTCTCTTTGCTGCTTGCTCCCAGCTCCTTGCCTTCTCACGGGCCCAGCTACACAAGATCCTGCAAACAAGACGAGAAAGGGAAACTACAAGAAGCATGCATTCATAATTGATTCAAGGATTAGCATAAATCAAATACGCAAGTAAGACAATACATCATTGAAACACATGCGAATAGAAGAACCTCAAATGCTTTATTAATGGAAGAAAGTAAGGTTCAGGTGGTGATACAACCATAAGAGGCCCAATCCAGCATCACCTTCCCGACGGAAAGAAATCTCCTCTTCACCTCCCTCAAGCAATCACCCAATAATCTCAACTGTAAACCAACAGCAATTCTTTGCACAAAATTCCAGCCTTCCAGATCCCATGGGATGAGATCCTTATATAGAGTTTTGGAGTGAAGATAAGTCAGCTTGATGTGTGACTGTTGTCCTCTTCAACCCCAGTTGTTCTTCAGTTCTTGAGTCCACTTGGAGATTCTACCTTCCACTCGGAGTTTAAGAACCTCTTACTCTTCACTTAGGCGAATCTTTTGATCCAAGTGTCATTTTGGAAGCTTCCTGGGCACTGACACATTGAGGAAAGATTCCTCCACATGTCCAAACTCGCTTAGCGCAGGTAGCCTTTGATGAAGTTGACATTCAGTGCAGGTACACCATGGAGCAGTTGACATTCAGCGCAGATGCTTAGTGGAGCAGTTGACATGATCCAGAATTGACCTGTTTTTGAGTGTTTTTCAGTGGAGAACTGATCTGAAGTGTTGTGGTTTGCTGACCTTGTTCCTCTAGGGGTAGAAACAACATGTTTAGGGACTTTGGATCCCTCAGATTATTGACATTTCATGCCTTATGCTGTAAGGCACAAAAATGTCTATAACAGTTGCCCCCTAAAGTATGAGGTCGTTTATCGGGTGAAATGCTTTATCAGGAGGATCCGAAGTTCATTCAATTGCCGGGAGGTGGCCTGTAATAAGATACAATACAATACATTATTTTTCATACTGCTTTCATGATCTAGCTGATGCGGGCATTTCCCATGCTCAGCTTTATAAATACATTTTTCTGTACATAAAACAGACGATCGTCTCATGGTAGACTGATAATTCTCTGCTAAAATTATCATCCTTTGATTAGGATGATCATCTGCTGCACATGTTAATGTTTTTATTTCCTGAATATGTATCGCAGCCCGGATGGATGAAACTAGATCCGGGGTCTTCAAACTCGTCCGATCTTCACTCTAAGTACAAGTCGATCCATGTGAGAATTTCTTGGAGTCGAACATGGAAAGACATCGCTTGATTACCAGTCAATAATGTAAACTGTTAACAAGCGCGAGAGGAATCACCGATAATGATGATGACCCTCAAGGTACTGCAGCACAATTCACGTGGTGTGAATATAGGACTTGGCATCGAACACCACGCAAAATATCCCGGTCGAAGGTCATTGATGTATACCTATCGCCGGAAGTGAGAAACTTGCCATTGAGGCATGCCAGCTTCAAAGTACTGGGGGGGTGTTCCTAGATCAACTTCTTGGATAATGAGTTGATGTCGACAAGAAGCGATCCGTCAAAGGAGGGCCTTAATGAATCCCACATCAGTGACACGGAACGGAGCTAGTGATTGTGATGATGGTGAAAACGATCTGTGAAATATGATTCAGGGTGGCGGTCATGAAAGGATGAAAGATGATGTATGGCAGTGGATGGGACCCGGTTGACACTCTCTGAACGACATCTCTTGAACATATAACGACACTGATGTGATGGATCGGTAGCATTACCCCAAATGTGGATGGTATGGCGAGACCATGGTGAAGGGACCGGTGAATGAAAACAACCCAACCCGATGTTTTACGGAGGCAAAAGTGTCATGTTCAAGAGCGACTTGCTACCATTAAGCTTTGATGTTATCCCAATTTTTCCCCAGTCATTTCTGACCAGTACCTCTTTATTTTTGTCAAGCTTGAGGAGGATAACATATGCTTGTTCTATAACCTGCCCTTCGGGCAAGCCCATCGCTATGTTTTAACGAGCCTAGCGATAGGGAAACTCGTTCTCGTCTAAAGACAAGTTTGTCGCTATTTAGTAGATTTTAACGAGTCTAGCGACAAAGACAACTCGGTCCTTTTCATTTTTAGAGAGTCTAAAAAGGTACATAAAGTTAACTCCAAAGGTCCTTTTTCGTCATCTAATCCCTTAAGTCCGAAAAAGTATAAAACAATACAGAAGGGATGAGTGTTCGATAGCTTTATCGAGCCGAACTAGACAAGCGCTCGATCTTTTTGTGCAATAATCCCTCAGGTCCAAAAAGATTAAAATCTAGAGGAGGGATAGCTCTTCCGGTCCCTTTAACGAGCTGGAAGGCCAAAACTCGGAAAAATTTTCATATTTTACGAGTCAGTGAAAAGAGCTCAAAGAAGACTCGTATTTTGAGGAACGAGTGATAAACAGGGATAGCAGCAGATTCCAGGTACAGGTTGGAATTTTCCAATCATGGCAATGTTACAAGGATGGCTAGGTGAAATCACTCTTCGCAGCTGTTCCTCAAAATAGGTAAACAATCAAGCGGATGTGAATGATCGGCCAAATGACGAGTGGAGGTGACGGTGCAAACATGACCAAGGCTTTTATGGCTGATGAATTTACGGTCTCAAATGGTTATTTACCGGTTCATTTTTCTGAATGAGCTTGAACTCTGGGGAAGCTTGCTCACATGTGCATTTATTTTTTAACGAGCATGAACTCTTGCTAAAACTGCTCGGTTTTGCGTTTATTTTTTAACGAGCATGAACTTTGCCAAAACTCCTCGTTTTTGCGTTTATTTTTTAACGAGTATGAACTTTGCCAAAACTGCTCGTCTAGTTTGCATGCCCCCAGCATCATAATAACGCATGTCAAAGGAGGGTGCCCCCCAAGCTTCATTGCATTCAACTTGGTGGTTGGAATGAAGGTTTACCTTTGAATTTTGAAAAGGGGATTTGTTTCATTTTTTAATGAGGTTGACACAGTATAAGAACTATCCTCATGATTCCTTGTTTCATTTTTTAACGAGGTTGACACGAGATAAGAACCGTCCTCGAGGCCCACTGTATTTACAGTATTTCCATTAGGGCGATGATCCATGCTAACAAAATGTTTAGGAATCTTCGGAATCCGTTAGATATAGAAGATTTCATATTGTAGGTTTCCACTGTGGCTACTTCCGCCAGATTACTCACCGGCGGTAGGGCAAAAGTACCCATTAAGGCAGGGTCTTTTAGGAGACCTACTCCAATATTTTGAAGTGGATGATTGCTTCCATGGATCATTGGAGTGCTTCCCGTAACTTGTGAACTGTCGGGCAAGAAAGTTTGTTGGTCGATGACTGTAATTCCTCCTTGAAAG
Source organism: Pinus tabuliformis (assembly GCA_031772625.1). Lineage (NCBI taxonomy): Eukaryota > Viridiplantae > Streptophyta > Pinopsida > Pinales > Pinaceae > Pinus > Pinus tabuliformis. The sequence goes on from CM062818.1 coordinate 374,669,723, forward strand.
GGAAATGCAATCTTCCTAAAGTAGGTCGACACAACTGCGGCCATGGCATATATCCAGGGCCATCCCAGTAGGATGTTGTAATCGAGGTTTCCGTCGATTACTTCAACATCAACTTCTATTGTTTTTCCCCCCAGTTCAACTTGCAAGTTACTTAAAATCCCGTATGGAGTGTATGATCGTCCATCAAATGCTTTTAACATCGTTGACGATTTCGATAAGGGTGGTGAGCCTAAATTTTTCCAGCAACTCATCGACATAAGTGTTATAGACATTTTTGTGCCTCGCAGCATGGAGCATGAAATGTCAATAATTACAGGGATCCTCAGTCCCTAAACATGTTGTTCTTACCCCTAGAAGAACAAGGTCAGCAAACCACAGCACTTCCCATCAGTTCTCCACCTGAAAACACTCAGAAACGGGCCATTTTTGGATCATGTCAGCTGCTCCACTGAGCATCTGCGCTGTAATGCAACTGCTCCTCCTTGTACCTGCGCTGGAAGTCAAATCTAATGAAGGCTACCTGCGCTGGGCGAGATTGGCCAAGTGGCAGAGTCATTCTGCAAGGTGTCAATTGCCCAGGAAGCTTCCAAACTGACACTTGGTTCAAGAGATTCGCCCTGTGATGAGTAAGAGGTACTTGATCTCCATGTGTAAGCAAGGATCTCCAAGTGGACTCAAGAACTGAAGATTAACTGAAGAGGGAGAGGACACAAGGCAGCTTTATGTCAGTCTCAAGCTGACTCATCCTCTCTTCTTCTATCCTATATATAGAGCTCTTCTATGAGGTCTAAGGAGGCTGGAATTTTGTGCAAAGCAAGGAAGTGCTGTTGGTTTACAGTTAGAGTTATTGGGTGATTGCTGTTATAGAGGTGAAGAGGAGATTTCTTGCTGCTGGGGAGGTGCTGCTGGATTGGAGCCATTGATGGTTGTAACCTTCTCAGAACCCTTTTACTTCTATCAATAAAGCTTTGAACATTCTCCTATATACTTGTATTGCATTGATGTATTGTATTTACTTGTATATCTGATTCACTCTAATCCATGCATCAGTTATGAGTACATGTTTCTTGTAGTTTCCCTCTCTTGTTTGTGCAGGATCTGTGTGTAGCTGGGCCGGCAAAAGGAGAAAGGAGCTGGGAACAAGAGACAAAGAGAGAGGACAGGATCGACAAAAGCAAAAGACACCGGTTGGTCAATCTTTTCTTCCTTCTCTATACTTTCATAAAGGAAAATATCAAAGCTTTACTTTCAGTTGTTGCTAAGGACTGTCACCCTTAGAGTAGGGATAGGGTCATCCGAGTCGGATACTTTTCCCCACAACAAATTGGCGACTCCACTGGGGAGCCTAGTATCTTGTTGGTGTTTGTAGTATCTTTGCTATTCATTTCCTGAACCAAAGAGTACCGAATCGAAAAGCTTTTGACTATATCAAAAGCGAAGTAGAGGGGCTGCTACTCTTGCTCATCTTTGAGCAGATTCATGATTTGAAGAGCTGATCTACAAAAGACTCTTGTACTCTTTGTGATAGCTTTTCATCCTCTTGATCATCCCTTAGCTTGTACTTGACCTATAGCTTTTTATTTCAGCAAAAACAATGCATTTTTGAGCTTTTTATGACCCGGAAATCCTTGTAAACGCAACTCTCGTGTCTCAGTGCAGGCTGTCCACAGGCAGTCTGCATTCCAGCGCAGGTACTCCCTTCGGGAACTGCGCTGAGAATCAATTTGACAGACCAGAGCCTGCGCTGATCCAGTTAGGTTATGTCCTCCTGAGGTTTCCCACCGTGTCTGAGCCCTGCTTTCACTGTTATTTTGCTGCTGATTGCTTGTCATTGTACTTGTTGTAAACCAACTTTCCTTGACATTATTCCGCCTCAGTTGTGTGATGAAACTGTGAGTGTTCTTTCAGTATTTCTTGCTTCAGTTACAGTTTCCCATTATGAAAAGCGAACCAGTATAGCTGTGGCCTCTTAGATCCTGAACTGTAAAAGTGTCTTTGTGATCTTAAGAGCTAGTTTTATTACTGTTCATGGCTGTTTGAGTTTGTTTGTTTTTCACTTTATGGTTTGAATCTATACATTTCCAGTGTCTAAACAAGTCGATCTTAAGGTGTCTTTTGATTTTGGACAAGCTTGTTTACTTTCGCTTGAGATTAGATTCAAAGTTATACAACAGTTTCCTTTTTGTCTTACATCAACATTAAGGATAACGAAAAGAAATATCTGCATTGTGCATTTTGCATTTGACTGTGTGATTGACGATTTAGGAAAATTTGCATTTTAGTGTGTGTTCTATGATCTGGGCGAAAAGTTGTGTCTTTCTTTTCCCTCAGTAGATTAAGGTTTTCAAAGTTGAAAGATCGAAAAGTTTTGCTTCTCATCTTAGATTGCATGTAGGAAGTTGTATATATACATCTCGTGGTGATCCTTAAAGGCAAACTGCTAAGCAAGATCAACATTAAAATAAACCCAATTTACATAACAACGCTTTGTAACATAACGCAAACATCTAGAGGTCTAGGTAGAGACGTGTTCCGGCGTCGTTAAACATAGTGACTGTCGATCTCTACGAAGGTGGGTGATTCCTCTTGAGAGTCGGTGGCACTAATACGGACTTGTGCTCCCGCGTACCGTCGCGTATATTGGGAGACCCCTATAGGCAATTATCCTTTATCCATAGGAAGCCGTGTCGACCGCCCTACTGATCGCGATGCAGTGAACACAGCATTCACGAAGATCGACCACCCGTACCGTAAAACGTATTCTGTGGTTTCGCGAAAGGTTTGGCACACCCTCTGCCTAGATCTCCAGAGCAGTTTCTTTTGGCCTTTTTCAAACTCTATAACTGAAAAAGTCCAACCGAGCATTTGTCACTTCGGGCTCGTTAATACATCGAAGGCGACTAGAGTCATCTTTAGCTTTTTCTCGACTCTTAAAACATGAAAAAGCAAGTTTGTGTCTAAAAGCGTCGTTAATAAAATTTATTTTAAACGGAACAAAATCACCTGTTATTCCCACGTTGATCTTTCAGTTGAAAAGTATGGAGCCCACCAACCAAGGAGGCAACCTTGGTGGAAGTCCAAATCCCTTCTCCTCTTGGGGAGATGTTGGTGCGCCTCATATGGCGACATTGTCACTTCCAGGATTGACAATTGGCCTACCTATATGGCTCTTTTCAACTAATGTAGTCCAGATCGCCACTAATCCTGAGCAGTCGAATCAACAGTCAGAACAGTCTAGAACTACCCACCAGCCTTCCACTTCTTACAATACTTCCTCTGATCCTTCATCTTCGCAAGGGAGAGCTGCCAAAAGTCAGACTCCTAAGGAGAAGAAGGAAAAGAAGAAGAAAGAAAAGAAGCAGAAGGAGCCTATGGTGAAGGCGACTGGGGGCAAGCAAAAGACAGCTGACAAAAACCCACACACTGCACCGACCGGGCCTAAATCGCCATGTGTCATTTGCAAAGGGACCCACTTTCATCGTGATTGTCCTTGTATTCCCCGGATACTAAGGGACTGGTCCCCAAGGTTGCACAATCCGGTAGCATCAACCTCTGATAGTCATGTTGATTGCAGTCCGTCAACTAGCAAGAGTGAAGGACGAAGAGGGAGACCAAGATCACCCTGTGTATTGTGTGAAGGCGAGCATGCCATCCACAAATGTCCATTCTTAGATGAGGCAAAGAGAGTTTTGGAAGATCGTCCGGTTTCACCGTTACGACTTCCTCCTGGATACCAAAAACTCGCGCCTAATCCCTTGATAGTTGAAAATCCAGCCGACCCGTCCAAGTGGTCAGCTGAAGTGTCGGTCATTGAGAATGAACCTACTGAATCCAGACCAGACGAAAGTCTAAAGGTCGAAACGGCAGTTGACCCGGTTCTTCCTTCAGAGGTGTCATCGTCCAATGACCCCGTCATTGAAGACCCATCTTCAAATGACACCGTCGCCGAAGAGTCATCTTCATGCGACACTCTCACTGAAGAGAATAAGGATGACACCATCCAGGTTCTTTTCATTAGCACCGACTCTGATGAGCGTCAGGGCAATGCGCCCATTCCTTTATCGCAGGAAGGAACATCATCAGGGTCATACCCGGCCTTATATTCGGTCCCACCACCAAGCAACCTGGTTGTATCCTTTGATTGGAATCAACTAGGCAGACCCCGGTTACCAGCCAGTATACCATTCAGAATCATTGTCCAGATCTATAGAATGATTATGGCTGGTACTATCATTGATGAAGGGGCGTCTGTGAGTATCCTTTCCTCTGTTGCTTGGAAAGCACTGGGTTCCCCAGCGCTTTTACCTGAGTTAAGAAATCTCTCAGGTTTTGATAAAGGAACCAGTCGACCATTAGGAATCCTCCCCAATGTACCTGTTACATTGAAAGGGAAGACCGTCAATATGAACGTGTTGGTCATCCAGGGACCCTTGGATTATAACCTACTCCTTGGACGTGACTATATTTATTGCATGGGAGCGATAGTCTCCTCACTCTTTAGAGTAATGTGTTTTCCACACGAAGGAAGGGTGGTCAAGCTCGTAGACCAACTTTCGTTTCCAGGATCTCGCATCGCAAATAGTCAAATACCATTCCTAAATGGTCTGTTCACTCAAGATTTGCCTCCACCCCCAGTCCTCCTTCCCGATGAGTGCGAGTGATTCAGAAAGAAAGACTAGGACCCAGTGGGCATGCACCCTGGTCTGCTTCGGGCAGAAGAAACCCTGGGTATAAGGTAGAATTTCCGCAGAAGAATATGACTAGTCCGTACCCCATCCGTGGGTGGAAGAGGGGTTGTTCTGGAATAGTATTCTTTTGTTAAAGTTATGTGTTTGGCAAAGGAGTCATTCACCTTTGTCTAAATAGGTGAGCACTGCCCAAGTAGGAATTCCCTTTATTGTAACAAGTAGTAACCATCTTTGGAGAAAAGCAAGCCTCACCCATTAAAACAAATGTTTTGAAGGATAAGTAGGGGCAGCCTCCAAAAAAGGAGACTATATTGTTGTGACAAAGGGTAACCATCTTTGAGTAAACCCAATGATAGACATCGCCAAAGAAAGAGATTGATTTGCGGCAGCGAATAGAACCCTCTTCGGATAATAATAAAGAAGCAAGCCTCCCTCAATAATACCAATATTTTGTCTTTGAGTAATGTTATTCTCTTGTCACAAATGAGCTGTTCGTTAAAAGTTGGGCCGACGGGAAGCCTGAGTACCGCATAAGACCCCTTAAAATAACGAGAAGACTAGTATCGTTAACATTAGATTGGCAAGATGACAAGTAGCTGTGAGCACCCAAAGAAAAACAGAGGTAGGGGAGAGGAGGGGCAGCCTCGAAATTCCGCCCTATGTCTAGGGGCATGCAAACTTTTGGAATGTAAGCAAGGGACGACTATTTATTTTTTTTAAATTTTTAGGTCCTCCCTTTAAACCTGTAGGTCTAACCCTTTAAACTCGTAGGATTAGCCGTTTTCGACCTTACATGAAGAAAGCCTGTGGGGCAAAGGTAAAAACTTGCCAAGATTGGAGCATAGCTTCGTGAGGTAAAGCTCCTTAAAAAATAGCTATCTCACAGGAGGCGTTCTTATGACTGGTATATCGAGCAGTTTTAGCACATAGTTCATGCTCATTAAAAAATAAATGCAAGATCCGAGCAGTTTTAGCGCATAGTTCATGCTCGTTAAAAAATAAACATAAGTTTATGAGCAGGCTTCCCTTCAGAGTTCAAGCTCATTCAGAAAAAATGAATCGGTAAATAACCTTTTGAGATCATAAATTCATCAGCCATAAAAGCCTTGGTCGTGTTTGTGCACCGTCACCTCCATTGTTCACTTGGCCGATCATTCACCTCCATTTGTGTGTTTACCTCTTTTGAGAAACAGCTGCGAAGAGTGATTTCACCTAGCCATCCTTGTGACACTGCCGTGATTGGAAAATTCCAACCTGTACCTGGAATCTGTTGCTATCCCTGTTTATCACTCGTTCCTCAAAAGACGAGTCTTCTTTGAGCTCTTTTCATTGACTCGTAAAATATGAAAAGTTTGCCGAGTTTTGGCCTTCCAGCTCGTTAAACGACCGGAACGCTATCCCTCCTCTAGATTTTAATCTTTTTGGACCTGAGGGATTATTGCACAAAAAGATCGAGTGCTTGTTTTGTTCGGCTCGTTAAAGCAATCGAAAACTCATCCCTTCTGTATTGTTTTATACTTTTTCGGACTTAAGGGATTAGATGACGAAAAAGGAATTATGGAGTTGACTTTATGTACCTTTTCAGACTCTCTAAAAATGAAAAGGACCGAGTTTTCCTTGTCGTTAGACTCGTTAAAAAGATTAAATAGCGACAAACTTGTCTTTAGACGAGAACAAGTTTCCCTATCACTAGGCTCGTTAAATCATAGCGATGGGCTTGCCCGAAGGGAAGGTTATAGAACAAGCATATGTTATCCTCCTCAAGCTTGACAAAAATAAAGAGGTACTGGTCAGAAATGACTGGGGAAAAATTGGGAGAACATCAAAGTTTAATGGTAGCAAGTCGCTCTTGAACATGACACTTTTCCTCCGTACCACATCGGGTTGGGTTGTTTCATTCACCGGTCTCATCACCATGGTCCTCGCCAAACCATCCACATTTGGGGTAATGCTACCGATCCATCGCATCAGTGTCGTTATATGTTCAAGAGAGGTCATTCTGAAAGTGTCAACCGTGTCCCATCCACTACCATACATTATCCTTCATCCATTCATGATCGCCACCCTGAATCATATGTCACAGTTTGTTTTCACCTCCACTAAAATCATTAGCTCCGTTCTGTGTCATTGATGTGGGATTCATTAAGGCCCTCCTTTGACGGATCGCTTCTTGTCGACTTCAGCTCATTATCCAAGAAGTTGATCTAGGAACAACCCCATCAGTACTTTGAAACTTGCATGCCTCAATGGCAAGTTTCTCACTTCCGGCGACAGGTATACATCAATGACCTTCGACCAGGAGATTTTGCGTGGCGTTCGACGCCAAGTCCTTTATTCACGCCACGTGAATTGTACTGCAGTACCTTGAGGGTCATTATCATTATCGGTGATTCCTCTCGCGCTTGTTAACGGTTTTCATTATTGTCCGGTAATCAAGCGATGTCTTTCCATGTTCGACTTCAGCGCAATTCTCACATGGATCGACTTGTACTTAGAGTAAAGATCGAATGAGTTTGAAGACCCCGGATCTAGTTTCATCCATCCAGGCTGCGATATATATTCAGGAAATATAAAAGCATTTGTCATGTACATCATTGCAGCAGATGATCATCCTATTCAAAGGATGATAATTTCAGCGGAAAATTATCAGTCTACCATCAGACGATCGTCTGTTATATGTATCAAAATGTATTTATAAAGCTGAGCATGGGAATGCTCGCCTCAGCTAGATCATGAGAACAGAATGAAAAATAATGTATTGTATTGTATTGTATTACAGGGCGCCTCCTCAGCACTGGAATGAACTTCGGACCCTCTAGATAAAGCATTTCACCCGATAAACGGCCTCATACTTTAGGGGGCAACTGTTATAGACATTTTTGTGCCTCGCAGCATGGAACATGAAATGTCAATAATTACAGGGATCCTCAGTCCCTAAACATGTTGTTCTTACCCCTAGAAGAACAAGGTCAGCAAACCACAACACTTCCCATCAATTCTCCACCTGAAGACACTCAGAAACGGGCCATTTTTGGATCATGTCAGCTGCTCCACTGAGCATCTGCGCTGTAATGCAACTGCTCCTCCTTGTACCTACGCTGGAAGTCAAATCTAATGAAGGCTACCTGCGCTGGGCGAGATTGGCCAAGTGGCACAGTCATTCTGCAAGGTGTCAATTGCCCAGGAAGCTTCCAAACTGACACTTGGTTCAAGAGATTCGCCCTGTGATGAGTAAGAGGTACTTGATCTCCATGTGTAAGCAAGGATCTCCAAGTGGACTCAAGAACTGAAGATTAACTGAAGAGGGAGAGGACACAAGGCAGCTTTATGTCAGTCTCAAGCTGACTCATCCTCTCTTCTTCTATCCTATATATAGAGCTCTTCTATGAGGTCTAAGGAGGCTGGAATTTTGTGCAAAGCAAGGAAGTGTTGTTGGTTTACAGTTAGAGTTATTGGGTGATTGCTTTTATAGAGGTGAAGAGGAGATTTCTTGCTGCTGGGGAGGTGCTGCTGGATTGGAGCCATTGATGGTTGTAACCTTCTCAGAACCCTTTTCCTTCTATCAATAAAGCTTTGAACGTTCTCCTATATACTTGTATTGCATTGATGTATTGTATTTACTTGTATATCTGATTCACTCTAATCCATGCATCAGTTATGAGTACATGTTTCTTGTAGTTTCCCTCTCTTGTTTGTGCAGGATCTGTGTGTAGCTGGGCCGGCAAAAGGAGCAAGGAGCTGGGAACAAGAGACAAAGAGAGAGGACAGGATCGACAAAAGCGAAAGACACCGGTTGGTCAATCTTTTCTTCCTTCTCTGTACTTTCATAAAGGAAAATATCAAAGCTTTACTTTTAGTTGTTGCTAAGGACTGTCACCCTTAGAGTAGGGATAGGGTCATCCGAGTCGGATACTTTTCCCCACAACAATAAGACATGTAGATGCCCCCTCATCAATAGTTGTTCGATGAACAGTTTTGTTGAGGGCTTTCACTTGAATAAGGAAAGCTAGTTGAGCTGGTATCTGAGGGTCATATCCTTTATGATCAAAGGCCACAAGACTGGAATTCATTGGGCCAATCCCACCTATGGCTGATAATAAAGCTTGCTCTTGGGAGGTGCAATTTTGCGCTACCTCAAGTGTCGACATAGCGGACGACGATTGGGCCAGGTCCTCTATTATATTATAATCCTGTGTTATTTTTTCACGAGGATTAAATGTCGATTTGTGTACTACTCCCTTTGGCGACTTTATCATTGGTTTAGGAACGATGGGTGGCACAACTTTGGTCAAAGTTGTTGTTGAACTACTAGGTTGTTTATTTGCCTTGTTGTTCAACTGCTTTGGATTCCTGTAATCTTTATTCCTTGTCAAAGCATTATTCTGCTGCTTTGAGGTGGACAACATAAGCACTTGGGATCGGGAAGCATTTTGATTAGCAACCAGATTTTGTCTTGGATTAGGAAACGGATCAGTCAATACTGCTGGGGTTTTTGAACTCTTGAAGAGTTTCTTAACTTCAGCTATATGTGGACAATCTTTCGTCCAATGATCCTCATCGCATATATGACACCCTGTCGGGGGTTTCCCTTTCCTTTTCTTTTCCTTCTTGCCCCCTGGTTGCTTCAGTTGTTTGCCCTTGTCGGTCGACATGGCATTTACTTCTGAGGCAAGAAGTTCCTCATTTGCATTTTGACTAGAAATTTTGTGTTTGCCAGTCACGCCATTGCTGGCGTGAGAGTCAGTATTCGATTTAGGAGGGGGAGGAATTGAAAATTCAGGTCTAGGGGCGTCAGGTATTTTGTCGTAGAGCGTGCCAGACTGAGTATATACTAAGTCTAAATATTGAGCGCGAGCAATGACTTGCTCCTCTGTTACGACTCCTCCCTTGGCCACATCTTCCGTTATAGCCGAAAGTAACGACTTTATAAACCATTCAGCTAACAGCTGATCGGGAACGTAAGTCTTCACCATCCTACGACGACGACGCCACTCATGTATATGATCAGATATGTGAGTAGCTATCGTTTGTTTGAAGTTGGTCAGTATTTTGGTTCCTGTTTCATACCTGATTGGTAATCGAAAATGGGTTAAGAAAGTCGTGGCTAAGGAGCTGAAATTGTCGAAAGAGGCTCTCGGCAATTCAATATACCATTTAGCCGCTGGACCTGTCAATGTCCTCTAGAAGAGGCGAAGTCTTATCGAATCATCGTTTAGAGTGTTCGATGAACACCATAGATGAAATGTCATCACATGATTCGACGGGTCTTCACCTGGATTTCCATTGAATTTAGGAATGTCCGATGGAAGTTTATGTAGAATCGCTGACCACCAAGGGGCGTAAGCAATTGGATCATTCGTCAGCCGGTTTAGATCTGGTAATTCTAGAGTTGCTACAAAGGGCAACTGTTGGTTCAGGTTAGGCGAAGCATATCCAGGATAAGATGGTATCGCCTGAGCAATGGGTCTTTGCCGACCAACATAATGCTGACAAATTTGACAAGGTTGATGGGTATAACCATTATAGCATGGTTTCCCATTACTTACAAAGACTTGTTGCTCAGGTCCTTGATATGATTGCTGGAATGGCGGTTGTTGAGATTGAACCAGCTCTGGTTGTTGGACCATTTGCTGTTGACCAATACTGGATGATTGACCAAGATGAGGAGTCACAGTACTCGTTTGAGCCCGAGTCGCTCCAGATAAGGAGGCACTACCCTGAGATTGTGATTGATTCGTTGAGCCAAGAGGCTGTTGTATTGCAACCTGAGAAACTTGGGGTTGACATACCACAGGTAGCGCTTGTACTTGCGACGCATTCACCATAGCAGGTGTGGTGGTAATATTCGATACAGGGTGTACTGGTTGCATTGAATATACAACTCCTGGTTGTTGCGGCAGTATTGGTACCCAATCGCTGGATGTAATTCCAGTTTGACCTGAACCTTGTTGTAAACTCCCATATGGTTTTTCTCTAGGAGGGAACAATGAAAGAGCATACTGCCCTCCATATGGTGGAAATCTAGTACTTAAAGGGTAAATTGGCCTTTGAAGACACATTGGATCAATTTGCTGAGTTTCAACATAAGAAATACCAGATGATAATCCCGATGAAGAAATAGGAACTAACCACGTCGTTGTCCCTGATGGGACTCCGGCTTGTTGTTGACAATTTACCGGGATAGATGGTATACCAGCGAACATCGTTGGAGTAGCAGTAGGAGGTTCTGCTGCTGCTGTGTCAGACGACACAGTCCTAGATGTCGACGGTTGTTCAGACATATCTAGTCTATCCAAAAGATTTCTTAGCGATTCTACAAGAACTTACGATGCCAAAAGACTAACTTCGAAGATCAACGAGGGAATAGGAGGTGATTATGTTCCGTTTAAAATGAATTTTATATGACGACGCTTTAGACACAACTTGCTTTTTCACTTTTTAAGAGTCGAGAAAAAGCTAAAGATGACTCTAGTCTCCTTCGATGTATTAACGAGCCCGAAGTGACAAATGCTCGGATGGACTTTTTCAGTTATAGAGTTTGAAAAAGGCCAAAAGAAACTACTCTGGAGTTCTAGGCAGAGGGTGTGCCAAACCTTTCGCAAAACCACAGAATACGTTTTACGGTACGAGTGGTCGACCTTCGTGAATGCTGTGTTCACTGCATTGTGATCAGTAGGGCGGCCGACACGGTTTCCTATGGATAAAGGCTTTATTCCTATAGGGGTCTCCCAATATATACGCGACGGTACGTGGGAGCACAAGTCCGTATTGATACTTATCGCTTCACCGTGGAGGAATCACCCAACCACTCGACGCTAAGATATCACGTTTAACGACGCCGGAACATGTCTCTAGCTTAGACCTCTATGTGTTTCGTTATGTTTCAAAGCGTTGTTATGTAAATTCAATTCATTTTAGGTTGATCTTGCTTAGCAGTTTGCCTTTATGGATCACCACGTGATGTATGATACAACTCCTAAATGCAGTCTAAGAATGATAAGCAAGTTTTTTCAATTCTTTCAACTTATGAAAATCTTAACTACCGAGGGAAAAGAAAGACATCAAATTTTCACACAGATCATAGAGCACACACTGATGCACTTTCCCTAAATCGACATGCAAACTGTCAAAATGCTCATGCACAATGCAGGTATTTCTTTTCTTCTTCCTTAATGTTGATGTATTACAAAAAGAAAGCTGTTGTATAATTTCGAATTCAATTTCAGGTGAAAGTAAACAAGCTTTTGTCCAAAATTAAAATAACACCTTAAGATCTACTTGTTTCAACACTAGAAATATTTAAATTCGAACAAGCAAATGCTCAATTATCTATGAACAACAAATAAACTAACTCTTAGAATCGAAACGACACTTTATCACAGGTCTGGATCTAAGAGGCCACAGCAAGACTAGTTCACTTTTGTTATGGGAAACTGTAAATGAAGTAAGAAATACAACAAGAACAATCACAGTTTCTTCACACAACCTAGGCGGAATGATGGCAAAGAAAGGTAGTTCCAGATGGGTATACAGGTTGATAACAGGCTGCAAAAACAATACTGAAAACTGGGCAACAGAAGGCAGGGAACCCCAGTTGCACAATGCAAGACTGGTTCAGCGCAGGCTCTGCACTGTCAGTTTGACATTCAACGCAGGTAGGCCCTTCGGGACCTGCGTTGAAACGCAGAGAGCCTTCACTGCAGTGGCGCTGGAGAGAAAAGTCTCGTTTCTCTCAGGTTCCGGGTCACAGATTGCTCAAAAATCAACTGTTTTTGGCCAAATCAGAGGCTATCAATCAAGTATACTCTAGAGGATGATTAAAGGAAGATGAACACTATCACAAAGAGCTATTAAGAGTCCTTGTGGATCAGCTCTTCAAATCATAAACATGCCCAGAACTGAGCTAGAGTAGCTGCCCTCTACTTTGCATTCGAAGGACTCAAATGCAGTTCGATTCAGTACTCCCTTTGTTTAGGAAATGAATAGCAAGAAACACAAGCTACCAACAAGATACGCTCCCCAGCGGAGTCGCCAGTCTGTTGTAGGGAAAAGTATCCAACACGGAATGACCCTATCCCACTCTAAGGGTGATAGTTCCTTAGCAACAGTCAAAGCCAAGCTATCTAAGATTACCTCTTTATGACATGCAAAAGAGGAAAGGAAGAGATCCACTCACCGATGTCTTGCGCGAATGGTCGATCCAATCTTCTCTCTTTGCTGCTTGCTCCCAGCTCCTTGTCTTCTCACGGGCCCAGCTACACAAGATCCTGCAAACAATTCGAGAAAGGGAAACTACAAGAAGCATGCATTCATAATTGATTCAAGGATTAGCATAAATCAAATACGCAAGTAAGACAATACATCATTGAAACACATGCGAATAGAAGAACCTCAAATGCTTATTAATGGAAGAAAGTAAGGTTCAGGTGGTGATACAACCATAAGAGGCCCAATCCAGCATCACCTTCCCGACGGAAAGAAATCTCCTCTTCACCTCCCTCAAGCAATCACCCAATAATCTCAACTGTAAACCAACAGCAATTCTTTGCACAAAATTCCGGCCTTCCAGATCCCATGGGATGAGATCCTTATATAGAGTTTTGGAGTGAAGATAAGTCAGCTTGATGTGTGACTGTTGTCCTCTTCAACCCCAGTTGTTCTTCAGTTCTTGAGTCCACTTGGAGATTCTACCTTCCACTCGGAGTTTAAGAACCTCTTACTCTTCACTTAGGCGAATCTTTTGATCCAAGTGTCATTTTGGAAGCTTCCTGGGCACTGACACATTGAGGAAAGATTCCTCCACATGTCCAAACTCGCTCAGCGCAGGTAGCCTTTGATGAAGTTGACATTCAGCGCAGGTACACCATGGAGCAGTTGACATTCAGCGCAGATGCTCAGTGGAGCAGTTGACATGATCCAGAATTGACCTGTTTTTGAGTGTTTTTCAGTGGAGAACTGATCTGAAGTGCTGTGGTTTGCTGACGTTGTTCCTCTAGGGGTAGGAACAACATGTTTAGGGACTTTGGATCCCTCAGATTATTGACATTTCATGCCTTATGCTGTAAGGCACAAAAATGTCTATAACAAATAGGGGCACAACAATAATAATAAGGGATACAACGACAATAGTAATGGGAGAATCACTAGCATTATAGGGACCTAACATGAACCTTCTAAACTGATATAATTATTATAGAGCTTTTCCTATCACTTGATTGCCAAAATATATGGAATATGTTAAAACCATTTCGAGCTTCTCTTTTCTCCACTTTCAGCCTTTCCTTAGTGTAAGTACAATAGGGACTGCACATGGACTCAAACTTTCTAAAATTAGTGCTTTATTTCTCTAGCAACTCTTGAACTTTATACACCTCTTCACATCTTTCTATTGAGTTTATATATATAGACTAAAATTTAAATTACTTAGTCATGGAAGCAATTTCTGCATACAATGTTAATCCTATGTGGCCAAATTAATCAGTTTTTCCTAAGTATTTCGATATATGACACCATACGATGATATATAAATTCAATCATCTTATATATATACCCTCACATGACTGGTAATAAGTCCTCACCGAATGTATGAATACGGAGGATCACATATAAAGTGAAATAAAATTAATATAAAAATAGTATACGTATCCACATAAATTCACAAGAGGCTATTCCTTCGTGAGTATATTTATTTATAAATTTAACATTCTTGACTTAAATTCACATATATACAAGCTTCTAAAACCACTCAATTTAAACTCGTTTACACAGGGCGAGGCCGTAAGATGAATTGGCTCACATTTGTTTAAAGAATTTCACATATATGTATATATAATTTAATATTTAAAATAAGGATTAACCATTTTTTAATGGCAACCATGACCTACACATGAATTTTGACCTTTCAATTAATCAAATTCTCAAATTAATTTTATAATTAAATCAATTAATTTTCACTGCACCTTTCTGAACGCTTGAATCAATTAATTTTCATTGCACTTTTCTCAACGCTTGTATTTCATTTTAGGGCAAAGTTTCTTCATTCTCAGCATTGGTATTTTTGTTAAACAGTTGGCGAGAAAACTGTAAATTAACCCAACCAAACCTAAACTATCAAATTTAATCTGCAACTTCCTTAAATTCTTCTAAATATTCCCTTAAAGGCATTTGCTTGAAAGTTATAAAAAATGTATGTTCATGCCAAACTTATTTATTTTTGCCTTGTCAATGCATGTATCGAGACTGGAACCCAAAATAAAATTATTCAAACGCCTGGCCATAATAAGCTTGGTTGCTACGTTATTTGAGAATCAACCAAATAAATGTTGAAGTGAGAGGTACCACTTTTTCTGGGGTATACTATCTTTATTGTAACCAAATTATATTTGTCCGTGTAATGATCTACAATAGCAATTATTAAACTGATCATCATTCAAGTATGAAGACTCCAATAAGGAAACAACGCCTTCTACCAATATCTTAATGCCGAGGATTCAATAATTCGACGATTCCTCCATCCATATCTGATCCAAAACCTGGGAAATACATTAATTTAATATGCATATACCCCTTTCGTAAATACAAGACACCAATTTCTATTTGTTTTGCATTCGCTATGGGAGTGCAACAAGGGAGTCATTGCAAAGCTTTCAAATCTAGAAGCATTGACTGCATGTTTCAACTGTTAGTAACCCATTTGCAGTGTGAACATATATTTGACGCATGAGGTTGCGACCTGACAATCGGCGTAGAGCATCTCCAGGGGGAGCGGTCCTTTCAAGAGAATCAACACGACATCCCAACAAGTAGCAGCGGCCCATGGTGATATTTCAAGCCAGGTATGCCAACAATAAGAGGTGCGGTTTTGTTCCACACAAACCAATAATAAATATTCAGCTCGTATATATTTTGAAACCTCTTTCCATCAAGGGACTGGTGTAACTGACCGTGGTGCCACGTCGGCCAATAAGATGCCCTATATTTTGTGATACATATATAAGAAGTATTATCTCCTCTTAAATTAGGGATAAGGATTTGGTATCCAGCATCTTGTAGTCCCTTTGAAATGGGCTCTTCGAACATACCGAAACTTTGGAAACCCGTGATATGACAACACCTATATATATCATCTTCTAACAAGTTGTGGCCAATAAGGCTCTTTCTTAAGGAATCTAATCCATTTGAGCCTAACCGATCTTCTAAACATATTTGAAACAACTTCAGTTTGAGACAACGACAAAACTGCACCCCAATCATGGCCTTCTATAATTGCAGGTCTTCAGTCGAATAAGCAACAAGGTCTGCTACAACTTTGAAATGATTGTAACAATACATTGCATGATATTTATTATGATAATTCATGTCATTGTAATCCATGGTGACTATTATCTATATTTTCAACTCCGAACTATATTGATATGTTCTTTGCTCATTACAATAAAACTGATTTGAATGGAGAAATCTCATTGTCCCATTGGCAGGTTGGAGCAACCAATACTCCCTTCGTTACATGAACGATCAAGTAAGGGCTATGTAATTGATTAATTCGACCATATTGACGTCAAATATATGTCTACTGTATAATTAAATAGGGTTTGATGAAATTATTCCGCTAAAATTTTGATACTTCAGAATGATAGTTTCACATAATTAAGTGCAAATGTACACCAAAATTGTATGGAAAGCCTCTGAAACGTTTACAGTTCTCGCGGAAACCACCATCGACTTCTGTGGGCGTGCGTCATCATTTAACCTGTTCAATATGACCACCAATTGGGATTGTATTACACCTACCACGCTCATCCTCACGTTCAAGTTAGCCCACATGAAATTCATGCTGCGATCAACAACGGGAGGGTGTTTTATATATAAATATATTCTTTCCGTGCTTTTCTCTGACATGTCAAGTTCATTATCAGTTTTCTGACATGTTTCTCTAGTTATTCTTATGAAAAAAACAACTCTAATGTTTAAGTATTGATTGCCAGATACAATATGTACAGATAATCTTCTGCCATATATATATACATAAACAGAAAGGAAATACTCATCAGCTTGACATCCTAGATATCACTCTTAAGTTGAGGTGCCACAGGTTTCCTTAACCTATGAAGAGATTACAGGCTTCCTTAACCCATGAAGAGATTGCGAAGCTCCCATTGAATATCCCACTGAAAAGGCCAGAACTAAAAAAAACAGCCTTCAAAACTCCCTGAGCTTTCCCAAGCTCCCATGGAAGATCCCATTGGAAAGGTAAGGTTACCATACAGTTACAAAGCTCCTGGAAGTGCCGGAAACATTGGAACGGGTTTCCCACCTTTGGGAAGCTGTTCTTGTAACAAAGATAATTTATGTTCAAAGAAAATGGATTTTGCATCAAAATTGTTTCTAATATACCATCTTATAGAGGGATTTTTTTCAAGACACTACAACAAAATAAGAAATTTGTGCCATATTTAGCACCAGAATTTAGTACAGTTTTTTTCCAATTGGGATGAGAAGCCTGAAGCTAAATCTAGCTCTATTGTACAATTTCTAAAGTGCTTTTTTTTTTTTTAATGCCAGATTTTGCATCCTACATTCCACCAGATTTTGCATTAGATTTTGCACCGAGTTTTGTGCCATGTTTTGCTTATAATTTTGCACCACTTTTTGCATCTAGTTTTTTGCCATTTTTTACCACAAATTATCCTTTGAGCATTTGCATCTAGTTTGAAGACAAGTTTTTCTTTTAGTTTTGCACACTTTTTTGCATCGAACTTAGCACCAGATTTTAGTGGATTTTTTTTACAATTAATATGAGCAACTTGGTACTAAATCTGGATCTATTGTACATTTTTTAAAGAGTCATTTTTTGCACCTAATTTTGCTATCATTTTTCATGCTAGATTTTGCATCTTTTTTACACTAGATTATATCACTTTTTGTGTCAAATTTTACACCAAGATTTTCATATGATTTTTTGACAAATTTTGCTTGTAGTTTTGTGTTATCTTTTGCATCTTTCTTTCATCATTTTTAGCTTCCTATTTTCTGTCATTCTTTGCTTCCATTTTAGTGCCATCATTTACATAAGGTTTATAGTTTGTTTTGCATCCAATTTAGCATCCTTTTTTGCATTAGTTTTTGCATCTACTCTAACGTCACAATTGCATCTAGTCTTACACTAGTTTTTGCTTCTAATTTTGTACCTATTATTGCATCTACTTTTGCACCATCTTTGGTGCTTATCTTTGCACTGTATGTAGAATTTGATTTAGCACCAAATTTTGCATCCATTTTGGTGTCCATTTTTTCATTTTTTCTGGACCATTTTTTATGTCCAATTTTATGTTTCATTTGACTCCCTTTTTTGTGTCCCATTTTGCACCATATTTTGCATCATGTTCTGCATCTAATTTTGCATCATTTCTAACATAGTTTCTTTAATCTAATTTCACATCCTTTTGACCATCCAGATTTGCATCTACATTTGCATCATATGTTAAGCCATATGTTGTGTCCACCTTTGCATCCCTTTTTGTGTCTAATGTTACATTCAATTCTGAGTCATTTTTTACATCCAATTTTGCAATTGTTTTTGCATCACTCTTTGTACCCAACATTGCATCTCAATTTGCATCCATTACATATGAATATTAGGGCATGAGGGAATGAACCACAAACCATGTGCTTATAAAGCAAGTGCTTTTTCATTGAGCTGGTGCCCTTCAAAGACTTAAAACATGAAACTTTATAAATTTTAAATTCTAAGACTTTAATTGAATTGTAAAACTTTGTAAATTCTAATTGGTTTCATTAGCTTAGATAGAAAAAGCAATTGTCCAATATATGTAGAACATAATTGTTTTAGAACAAGGAAAAATATTTCACATGGAACATAATTGTTTTAGAACAAGGAAAAATATTTCACATGGATAATACACTTGACCATCTAAAAAATAGCATCAAAGTAGATTGATTAAATTTGAGACTAGCCAAAATATAAACCCAAAGTCCCCATGTTCTGTGGCTCCTCTAATACAATTGGAGATGAAATAAATCACTTAAGAACTTAAAATTGTATATAGATATAGTAAAAATTGGCAAAAATAGGCATTATAAATATATAATGATTAAAAATTAAAATCATGTAAAGTGTGCAATTCAACAAAGAGACTGGATATGATAGAGCCAACACAAAATCCAATGCACAATTCTCATATGGGATCTATGAATATACATACCTCTAGAAGGAAATTCTTTTTAATCCCCGAAAATTAGTATAGAACTTCAATGATATATAAAGAAGGAATTAAGACACGAGAGGACCTTCAAGAACTAAGACACAATGGACTCTGAAAACACAAGGTTGGAGAGTATTCCCAGCAACCCATTTCCCTCGAAGGCAATTATAATTAGCACAAGGTCACTTTGGCCCACCTCTATCTTTCAAGTTATGGTTTATTTTTTTCTCTCACTCGTATTAATATAGTGGACATGGGCCAAGTTATCTCCATTAATGTTTCGTCTTGTTTAATTGGCACATAAACATTTTTTATTTTAAACATGATATTTCTCAAGCTTCCAGACTTGATAAAACATTTTTGCGAAGCAACATGAAGGTTTCTCGATTGAGTTCTCAGAAAACATGTAAATTTTTTTCGCATATCAATATGTGACCTACCTCTTATAAATAAAAAATAGAAATACTTGATAACATCGTAATGTAGTCCTATTCTTTATGATGATTAAAAGATGATAGATGGGAACAAACATTTAAATTTGAAAATTCCGATACGCTTCTATGAATTGAATCAGAAATAATTTGGAGAAAACAAATTACCAGTATATCTATATTTATATATATATATACACACACATTTTAAAAAGTCTAGATTAGAATAATCAGTGAAAATTTTTAAAATAGAAAATCAACTACTTTAGTAAAAGGAAAATGAGCAGAAAATCTATCCAAGTTAGCTTGACTTTGTTTAATAGATTTGTTTGATAACATTTTGCTGAAAGAAACAAGTATAGAAAACATAATATATGATATTTAGCAATAAGAAAGAAGGCATTATGCTTATTTTTATGAAAGGAGACATTTAAGGAGATCTAAGTGCTTGTCATATTATATTTGTAATGCTAATAAGATTATAATTCCTATAATGTTTGTAATTATGTGAAGGACTGTAAATTTGATGTGTTCTACTTCAAAAAATTTGGTGATGATGAAATTCCATTTAAAACTAATTTCTTACATCCCTGAACTTTTTCATCAAGAGAATAAATATTAAATTTTCTAGACTACTTTAAGGGTTTGGGAGAATATATTTTTGGTTGAGCAAGCTAGAAATCTGCTATGAGGATAAGGTGCCTCCCAAGCCATTTAGTCAAAGATTTTGGAATTGTGGATGGAAAGATGTGAGTTGAGCCCCGATCAATCTTTGGGAAAAGAAGAAAAAAAGAGTGTGAAGTAAAGGAGCCACTTCCTTCTAGTTTAGTTATCATTACTATGAAATTGTTTTTGGTTAAGCAAGTCACCATCAAGTTTTTCCAGGAGATAAAGAGCACATCGAACTTTAACAAGGATCACTTTAATGTGATGTGGTCTAGAGGGTCAACTACAATTGAAATCCATCCTGAAGGAGAACATATATATGTGCAAGTCAAACTGATGATCCATATCATGGAGCATGGGTCTAAGTGGAAATCTTTGGTCACTTATTTTATGATTTAGAAACAAACTTTGTGGGAACTATGATCATTGGAAAGGACAACTTTGCAATACTCAATTTCACCATTCAATATTTTCTTGCACAAACATTACTTAATATGCAATCATAACAAAAGGTGAGCTGGCAAGTCATCATCTGATGTCATTTATAATGAAGAAGATAAATAAGAATGAATTCACTAGATTGACCTCATTGAACTACCTAATTCATAAATTCATTCAAAGATGCAACTTCAATATACATTCACTGTTTCATGTGTGTTTAATTGAAATGAGGTCCATTATATTAAAATACAACAAATACCAGTTCCAAAAGAAGAAATTGCACAACCAACCATCCAGGAGAAGCTAAAAGATACATACCTTTCAATCTTCAATTTTGATGATGCATGTAGTAAACCCATGACCTGAACTCCATGAGAGAGACAAGATTATAAGTAACATAGTGACAATAATTCATTATCAAGGAATTACCTCGAGAACAATTCATAGATTAATACTGTATTTTTATATCACCAGCCATCTAAGACACATATGTATAATTCGACATCTAATTTAAAAAAAAAATGAGTAAAATTAGAAGTTTGGGAGAAAGAATATCAAATTCATTGTAAGCATAAGTGTTTAAATGGCCATTTATACATATCCTATTTAGCAGAAACTACCATTGTTGGAAAGGGGGGAAAATTGAAGGTGGTTGGAAAAAAGGGATTTTTAATGTATTTGTGATCATGTGTTATGGGCAGAGGGGATTGAGATATATGTAGGGGATATTTTGTTTTTTGTTTTTGTTAGTGACAAACAGTTTAGAATCTCACTGTTTGTCTTCATCTAGGTTTCTAACGGTAAAAATAGAAAAATCAGCAGAGAAAATGAAATAGTTGTTTTATATAGATGGGTAGAGATGAATTAAGGTCAAGGATCAATGGGATTGAAGTAAATTTGGGAATCTAATTTGTACCGACTGGTATGAGAGCGATTTTGAAGAGATGTCAAAAAGAATATCAGTTGGAACTTGGAACTAGTTTGTCAATGGAATTAACAAAAAAACATTTACTATATTTTCATAAAATAATATAACATTATCTTAATATTAATTATTAGATATTCAGAAGCTTCCTCCAACGTTGAGCATATATTGCCTTCACTGCTATAGCCTTTCTTCATTCCTCATCTGAGCTGCTTCTATCCATCTTTCCCTGTTTCTTAATGTTGTTAAGAAGAAGAGCCCATAGTCCACAGTCGTTGTGTGTATGTCAACCTTGCTCAAGTGCTGCTGATGGGCATTATGGTTTTGTGATCTCTAACTAGTGATAACAGAAAATGTTGTATGTTTTGGTGTAGGTTGCTGAAGAATTAAGAAATGATCTCACTTGGTTCTACATAATGCTCTTCATCTTTATAATCCATAAGTTGTGTATTGCTTTATTCTAGGTGTAGGCATGTTTTTGGGTGTTGTGCCTCCTTTGCTAAAGTTACATTTTCTATTTTTGTGGGTGTTTTTTGTTGGCGCTCTCTGAGATTTTTTCTTATTGAGGAGCATTTTGATGAATGCAATTATGATGTGCTGGGGCATATAGATATATATGGTGAACGGTTTTGATCTTAATCCTAATAGCTAGAAGTGGAGCTTATATTTCTCATCTTTCCCACATTCAGATTTGGTCATTTGGGGTTTCTTTTTGTTGCAGTGAACTACGCTAGTCCTACAAGATATTAGTTTTAAGTACAACTTCTGATATCCTTAATTTGAGATGAGAAATTTTCTCTTCATATATCTTTATTTGATTCACATTTAGATTGATTCCCAACTTTCACTTAGCTAGTTGCATTATTCTTTCATTGATTGAATCCTCCTCATCCATTGCATGATATCCTATCATAAATAACTAACTTTAGGCTCATAACAACGTGGCCTTATCTGAAGTGGGTCCATCTGTTTTATTTCAATTGGCTATCTGCATGGCTTCATATCTGTATGTATTGAGTTTGGCGTTCTACATTAGAGCTGCAACAACTGGTCATGACTATGGTGCAACATTGAGCAAGAGTATCATGTTTTATGAGGCTCAGAGATTTGCAAAGCTTCCTAGAAATTAGAGAGTCACCTGGAGGGATGATTATGGTATGCATGATGGATCATCCAATGGGGTGGATCTAGTAGGAGGGTATAATACGATGCTTGTGACAATGTTAAATTTAGCCTCCTAATGGAATTCATGGTCACCATGCTCTCATGGATTGTTATTAAATATGGCAAGCAATTGACCAATAGTGGTGAGTTGGGTCATTCGATGGAGGCTATTCAATGAAAGATTGATTACTTTATCAAGGGGCATACAGAGCCTGATGTACTATATGAAGAGGTGGGTGATGGAGACTCAGACCATTATTGCTGGAAAAGGCTAGTAGACATGACCAAACCTCGCTAGGCATATATAATTAATGCAAAGAATCCTAGCTCAGATCTTGCGGGAGAAATAACAACTATAATCGTTTCTGCTCCAATTGTTTTCAGGCACTTTGATCACTCCTACTCCAATGAACTTCTCAACCATGCCAAGGATCTTTTCACATTTTCTAAAAAGTACAAAGGAAAATATGACAACAACATTAATGTTTCACAAACGCATTATGCCTTTAAGAGTGGATATATGGATGAGCCTCTTTGGTGTTACCGGGAATATTGTCTATGCAGAACTGCTAATCCCATTAAGGGTGGTAGCAACCTTAGAAAAAAATAGAGTAAATCTATTCTTGTATTCCTTTATGACTAGATAGATAAGAGAAGAATGGAGGGACCAACCTCAATCTTGCGTTTGGTTCCTCTCTTTGATTCCTCTCTCTTCCGATAGACTCCTGCTACTTGCTCACTCACCAATCCAGCTTCAAAGAGTACATGTGGAATCACAATAGCATAATACTATCCGAGAACAGAGCTCTACTAGCATAAACAATATAAAATCAGATGTATATTGACCACATACAAACATATATCAGAAAATATGCAAGGACATGGAGGAAAACTTGAACAGCTTTATTGATATCAAGAAAAGTACAGGGGAGGATTATAACCAATTGTTCTGACCCAGCGTCATCCTCTCAGCAAGAAGCCCTTCTTCACCTCATGAAAAGCTTAGATCACTCAACACTATGATGTTGCAGCATGAAACCAATAGCACTTCCTTACAAGATACAAAATTTCAGCCTCTGGATCTCTGGGATGAGGGATCCATATATAGATGTTTGAAAGGAGGGTGAGTTAGCTTCTGGGGTTTGATTAGTGTCCTCTCTCTGATAGTTATTGATGCCATTTGGAGAATGATGATCTCTTACTCATCCTTGGGCGAAATCAGGGAGGCAAGTGTTACAGGAGAAGTTTCTGGAAAATTCCATGATTTTCCACCTCGCACACGGCCTCTGCCATTTGTCCATTCCTGCCCATCGCACCCCATAGAAGGGCTTTTCCACATGCATCACAGCCACTGTGAGTATTTAGGTGGGATGGTCAAGTTTTGACCAGTTCTGAGCAGTTTTTCATGGAGAACTTCTAAGAGGTGATGTGATCAGCTGACCTTGTCCTTTTAGGGGTTGGAACAAAACTTTTAGGGACTTAGGAGCCCTTGGTTTTTGGAAATTTAGGATTGGGGTTGCAGTGCCCAAAAATGTCTATAAGAGTTGCCCCCTAAAGCATGAGGTCATTAATTAATTTTTGATGTCAAGTGAAATTCTTTATCACGAGGATCCGAAGTTTTCTAAGTTGGAAGACAACCTGTAATAAGATACAATACAATACATTATCTTCATAACATTTTTCATTTCCTGGCTGAGTTGGGCATTCCCATGCTCAGCTTTATAAGTTCATTTTCATGTACATAGGACAGACAATCGTCTGAGTGCAGATTGATGATTTCGGTAGAGCCATCATCCCTTAGGTTGGATGATTATCTATGCAGCAATGATGTACACTCGATGTCTTTATTTCCTGAGTATATTTCGCAGCCTAGATGGATGAAACTAGATCTGGGGTCTTCAATTTCGTTCGATCTTTACTCGAAGTACAAGTCAATCCATGTGAGAAATGTTCTGGAGTTGAACATGGAAAGACATTGCCTGATTACTAGCCAATGATGTAAGTTGTTAACAGGTACGAGAGGAATCACTGATAATGATGATGACCCTCAAGTTACTGTAGTACAATTCACGTGGTGTGAAAGAGGGACTTGGCACCAAACACCATGCAAAATATTTCGATCGAAGGCCAGTGATGTAAACCTGTCGCAGGAAGTGAGAAACTTGCCATTGAGGCATGTACTGGAAGGGTTGTTCCTAAATCGATTTCTTGGATAATGAGCTGACGTCGACAAGAAGTGATCCGTCACAGGAGCACCTTAATGAAATCCACATCTATGACACGGAATGGAGCAAATGATTTTAGCGGAGGTGAAAGTGATCTGAGGATATAAGGTTCAGGATGGCGGTCATGAAAATATGGAGGATGAATGTATTGCAGTGGATGAGACACAGGTGAATCCTCTGAGTGAATTCTCTTGAACATATCGGCGATACTGACATGATGGATTGGTAGCATTAACCCCAAATATGGATGGTGTGATGGGACCATGGTGAAGTGACCGGTGAATGGAACAACCCAACCCGACTCGGGTACGGAGTGAAAGTGTCATATTGAAGAGCGACTTGCTACTAACAAAGTTTTTTCAAGTTTTTTTCCCAATTTATCCCCAGTCATTGCTGACCAGTACCTCTTTGTTTTTGTCAAGCTTGAGGAGGATAACATATGCTCATTCTATAATCTACCTTTCGGGCAAACTCATCGCTATGTTTTAACAAGCCTAGTAATAGTGAAACTCGGTCTTGTCTGCGAGGACAAGTTTGTCGCTATTAGCTTTTAATGAGTTTAATGACAAAGACAACTCAGTCCCTTTCAATTTTAGAGAGTCTGAAAGGGACGTAAAGGAAACTCCAATAGTTCCTTTTTCGTCATATAATCCCTTAGGTCCGAAAATGTATAAAACAATATGAAAGGGATGAATTTTCGGTAATTTTAACGAGCCAAACAAGACAAGCTCTCGATCTTTTTGTAATAATCCCTTGGGTCCAAAAAGATTAAAATCTAAAGGAGGGATAGCACTTCCATTCGCTTTAACGAGCTGGAGAGGCCAATTGCTCAGCAATCTTTTCCTTTTTTACGAGTTAGATGAAAAGAGCTTAAAGGAGACTCGTCTTTGAGGAATGAGTGATAATTTCGGATAGCAACTGATTCCAGGCAAGGTTTGGAATTTCCAAATCATGACAGGGTCACAAGGATGGCTAGCTGTATCACTTTTCGCAGCTATTCCTCAAAGGTGGTAAACAATCAAATGGAGGTGAATGATCAGCCAATATAGAGTGGAGGTGACGATGAGAACATGACCAAGGGCTTCAAAAGTTGATAATAAGACATTCACAATGGTTGTTTACTTGTTCATTTTTTAATGAGCTTAAACGCGGGGAGAAACACTTGCTCATGACTTATGTTTATTTTTTAACAAGCTTGAACTATGTGCTAAAACTACTCGATCCAGTCGTAAAATATGGATGTCTCATCTAAGATGCCATTTTTGTGGAGCTTGCACCTTATGAAGCTTTGCTCCGAATCCTTTCTTTATGCAAGTTAGGAAATGACTAACCTTACGGATTTAAAGGGTTAGAGGTCGTACAAATTTAAAAAATAAATAGCCGCTCTTCACTTGTATGGGGAAAGGTTTGCATGCCCCCAGGTATAAGGAAAAATTTCCTGGTTACCAAGAGAGTTTCATCCACGTAGCGGATAAAATTATTTCTTGGCGATGCCTATCAAAATAGCCAAAGGGGAGTGGTGTCACTCGGCATAACCTTAACGAGGGTATCTTATTCTAGTTTGTTCCCATTTTCCTATGAGGACGGGTTCACCAGACTAGTCATATATCCATCACAGAAATCAACCCTATACCCAAGGTTTTCCTGCCGAAATAGACCAGGGTGCATGCCCCCTGGGTTTCAGTCACATCTTCCTGAATCACTCGCGCTTATCAGGTAGACGGATTGGAGAGCGATGAGACATTTCTTGCATGAGAATACCATTTAAGGACGGCATTTGACTATTTGCTATGTGTGAGCCGAGAAACAACAGTTGGTCTACGAGCTTGACCACTCTGCCTTCGTGCGGAAAACACATTACTCTAAAGAGTGAGGAGACAATGGCTCCCATGCTATAAATGTAGTCACACCCAAGGAGTAGATTAATCTAAAGGTCCTTGAGCTACCATAACGTTCATGTGAACAGTTTTCCTTCTCAAAGTAATGGGCACATTTGGAAGGATACCTAAAGGTCGACTGGTTCCCTTGTTGAAGCCTGTCAGATTTTTCATTTCAGGCGCAATGGCGAACCAAGCGCTTTCCAAGAATTTGAGGAAAGCATACTCACAGAAGCCCCTTCATCAATGATGGTACCAACCATGACCATTCTGTAAGCTTGTACAATGATTCTGAATGGTACATTGGCTGGTAAACGGGGTCTGCCTAGTAGATTCCAGTCGAAGGAAACAACTAGGTTGCTTGGTGGTGGGACCGAATAGATGGCCAGGTAAGACTCTGATGAACTTCCTTCCTACGGTAAAGCAACGGGAGGACTACCCCC
This sequence comes from Pinus tabuliformis, assembly GCA_031772625.1. Lineage (NCBI taxonomy): Eukaryota > Viridiplantae > Streptophyta > Pinopsida > Pinales > Pinaceae > Pinus > Pinus tabuliformis. The sequence goes on from CM062818.1 coordinate 374,696,805, forward strand.
AAGCTCATCAGAGTTGGTGTTGATGAAAATAACTTGAACGGCATCGTTCTCTTTCTCTTCAGTGACGGTATCGTTCGAAGATGAACACTCTGAAGGCAATACGGGGTCAACTGTCGTATCGACCCTTCAAATTTCATCTCATATGGATTATGAGGGTACATTTTCAATGATAGGTGCTTCGGCTGACCACAAGGATGGGCCAGTAGGATTTTCAACCAGTGGAGGGTTCGGCAAGAGTTTTTGAGATCCAGGAGGAAGTCGTAACGGTGAAACGAGACTATTATCTAAAACTCTTTTAGCTTCTTCAAGGAAGGGACAACAGTGGACGGCGTGATCACCTTCACACAATTTACAAGGAAATCTTTGGTTCCCTTTTTGTCCAGAGGCTTCGCCTTCACTAGTTGACAGTGTATTCTCAACATGATCATCAGAGGTTGATCACACCGGGTTGTGCAAACGAGGAGACTAGTCCCTTAAGTTCCGAAGGATGCACAGACAATCTCGGTGATAGTGGTCTCCATTACAAATGACACATGGCGATTTAGCCCTGGTCGGTGCAGTGTGTGGATTTTCACTAGATGATGTTTGGTTCCCCCTTTTTGCTTTTGGCTCCTTCTTCTTCTTTTCTTTCCTCTTCTTCTCCTTCTTCTTCTAAGTTACTTGATTTTTGGCTTTACCAGCTTCATCAAGTGAAGAGGAAGGAGGAGGGGAAGAATTAGATGAAGTAGAAGCTTGGGGGTGACCCTGGCATCATTTAGTTTCTGAATTGACTGTTCAAGAGTTACAGTATTCTGAACGACAGAAGTTGAGAAAAGCCATACGGGCAAACCAATTGTCAATCCAGGAAGTGACAATGTGGCCATGTGGGGTGCGCCAACATCTCCCCAAGAGGAGAAGGGACTAGGATTTCCTCCAAGAGGAACCCCTTGGTTGGTGGACTCCATTTCCTTCAACTCAACACCAACGTAGGAAAGGTGATAATTGTTCCTTTTAAAATAAATTTTAGATGCTTTGACACAACTTGTTTTTTCAATTTTTAAGAGTAGAGAAAAAACAAAAGATGACTCTAGTCGCCTTCGATTTTTAATGAGCTTGAAGTGACAAGTGCTCAGATGGAACTCTTCCTTCGAGGAGTCTGAAAAGGAATGAAAGAGACTGCTCTGGAAATCTAGACAGAGGGTTTACCAAACCAATCGCAAAACTGAAAAATACTTTTTACAGTACGAGAGTCAATCTTCCCGAATGTTGTGTTCAGTGCATTGTGATCGATAGGGCAGCAGACACGGCTTCCTATGGATAAAGGATAAAGCCTATTTTGGTCTCCCAATATATACTCGACAGTACGTGGGAGCACAAGTCTATATTGGCACTTGTCGTCTCAAAGTGGAGGAATCACCCAACCAACAATGAAAGCAACAGTTACCACGTTTTACGACACCGGAGCACGTCTCTAGCCTAGACTTCTAAATGTTGTGCGTTAGGTTCCAAAGCTTTTTTAGATTCATTGAATTTGTTTTAAGTTGATCTTGCTTAATAAATTTTCCTTTCAGGTTCACCGCGTGATGTAGATGTACAATTCCTAAAATGCAGTCTAAGATGATAAATAGTTGTTTAATCTTCTTTCAGCAATGAAAATCCTAGCTACTAAGGAAAGAGGGACGATTTTTCTTTCAGCATAGAGCACAGAGCACACACTATATGCACCATCCTAAATCAAAACGACAAGCAGTCTAAATGCAAATGCACATGCATGTATTGTTTTTCAGCTTTCTTAATGTATGTGAAAGTAAGAAAGCTAAGCACAAATCTGAATTATTTCTAAAGCGATAGTACTCAACCAATTTCTTTCCAAAATGAAGTGAGAGTAAGAGAGACACTTTGCGATTTTGAAACGAAAAATTTCTTTTCGACACTTTAAAACTTACGAATTCAAATCGTATGCAATAATAACTTGTATATTTGACTACCAAAGCAAGGGGATTGTCTTCTATGTCTGAAAATGATAGCTACGACACTTTCAGATCAAAGAACGACAGCTCGATTATGCTACTTTTTTGCAAAAGAGAACTGAAAATGATGCAAAATACATAAAAACACTTAAAGTTATTTGCACTATGGAGGCAGAAAGATGTAAAGGAAGGGGGTTCTTACAGAGATATACTGACCATAGACAGCTAAACTCCAGAATAGAACTGAAAATAGTGAGTGGAAAACCAAAGCCTTAAGGTAAAGTTAACCTTATCTGACCAGTGCACCTGTCACATAGGGAACTCTGTTTTCAGCACACCTACTGCACTCGGGAAGTGTGCTGGAAGAAGACTGCCTTTAAAGCAGGGTTTGATGGTACCATAACGAGACTTCAAACAAGTTTCTACTCACAATTTGCAATTTAGTTCAAGGATTTCAGCTGAGAAAGCAATGTTCAGTATATGCAAAAGACAGAGGTGGATCTAAGGAGGTTACTAGAGCTACCACTCAGGGAAATTAGTCTGTTTGTAGATCTATTGTTTAATTCATAAACAAAACCTAGAGATTGACTGAAGCAGCATTGATCTACTTTGCATTCATAAAACAAATGCAGTTCGAAGGCTAGCTGGCTTGGCTTCAGGCTCCGTCTATAAGTTTATAAAAGAAACAAAGATAGGCTAACAAACAATCTAGTTGCTCCCCAGTGGAGTCGCCATTTTGTTACCGGGAATAGTGTCTATACAGAACTGCTAATCCCACTAAGGGTGGTAGCAACCTTAGAAACAAATAGAGTAAAACTATTCTTGTATTCCTTTATGACTAGATAGATAAGAGAAGAGTGGAGGGACCAACCACAATCTTGCACTTGGTTCCTCTCTTTGACTCCTCTCTCTTCTGATAGACTCTTGCTACTTGCTCCCTCGCCAGCCCAACTTTAAAGAGTACCTGTGGAATCAAAGTAGCACAATACTATCCGAGAACGGAGATGTACTAGCATAAAAAATATAAGATCAGATATATATTGACCAGATGCAAACATATATCATAAAATATGCAAGAACATGGAGGAAAACTTGAATAACTTTATTGATATCAAGAAAAGTACAGGGGAGGATTACAATCAATTGTTCTGACCCAGCGGTATCCTCTCAGCAAGAATCCCTTCTTCACCTCATGAAAAGCTTAGATCACTCAACACTATGATGTTGCAGCAAGAAACCAATAGCACTTCCTTACAAGATACAAAATTCCAGCCTCTGGATCTCTGAGATGAGGGATCCATAGATAGATGTTTGAAAGGAGGGTGAGTCAGCTTCTGGGGTTTGATTAGAGTCTTCTCTCTGATAGTTCTTTATGCCATTTGGAGAATGATGATCTCTTACTCATCCTTGGGCGAAATTAGGGAGGCAAGTGTCACAGGAGAAGTTTCTGGAAGATTCCATGATTTTCCACCTCGCACATTGGCTCTGCCATTTGTCCATTCCCGCCCATTGCACCCCATAGAAAGGCTTTTCCACATGCATCACACCCTCCGTGAGTATTTAGGTGGGATGGTCCAGTTTTGACTAGTTCTGAGCAGTTTTTCATGGAGAACTTCTGAGAGGTGATGTGATCAGCTGACCTTGTACTTTTAGGGGTTGGAACAACACTTTTAGGGACTTAGGATCCCTTGGTTTATGGACATTTAGGATTGGGGTTGCAGTGCCCAAAAATGTCTATAACATTTTGGAAGCAACATGGCTTCATGAGGCTACTGGAGATCTCTCTTATTGTTACATGAAATAAGTGATTGACAATGCTACTTCTCTAGGAGGAATGGAATCATAAATTATTGAATCCAATGGGGATGTCAAGTATACAAGAGTTCATGTCCTAGCCTCAAAGTCCCTCACTGAAGTCAAAGGTGGACATACTAATGTTGATTTACATAACTATTAGAAAAAAACTGAGGTTTTCATCTGTGTGCTTGTAGAAAGGCAATAGGATTGTACAGAAAACTCTAGGTTTAGCAGAAAGGGAATCTATCCCAATGTTTTTCATGGTGCTCTTGTTGGAGGGCTTGATCAGAATGACAATTTTTCATATGAGAGAGATAACTATGAATAGACAGAACCAACTACCTACAACAATGGGTGTCATGTCTATGCTTCATGCTGGTGGTAACTTAAACCATCTTCTTCTAGTTGCTATTCCTGACATGTAAGCAAACCTAAACCTTTTCCTGCTCCATTTCAATCCTCTCCTCCAGTGGCACCTAAATATTACTCTCCAATTGTTGTATCAGAATCGGGGACCTCATCCTGGAGTTCTCGGGGTCGAACTTACTACATATATTCTATATTGATAACAAACAAGTCCAAGGAAACAATGAAGAACATCAAGCTCTTGGTTCAAAGATTGTATGACCTTATTTAGGGTCTGTCTAAAATAGGGGTCTCTTCTTATTTAATAAGTGTATGTTAAAAACTAGTAAAATATGCTTATTAAATAAGTTTCTCAACCTATCTATGATCATCTTGTTACATTGCGTAGTCATATCATCTCAGTCCACTGTTGACAAATATAATGTTGTAAATGTGAGAACACTTCCTAAATATTGGGTCCACATGTCCCTGAGAGGCATAAGGATTCTCCAAGGCTACAATTATTTTTACAGTTACACAAGATATGTAATAATGTCACGTATAATTCATTTGAATCCAATCCTTCTTTAAGGTAATGCATTAATTTTGTTTATTTTCCATGGTTATTTATATTTCATATGAATGACTACAAAATTTGTTTGTGTTCCGCTTCAAAACTTTTGGTAACAGTGAAATTCCGTTTACAACTAATTTCTTACATCCTTGAACTTTTCCATCATCAAAATAAGTACTAAATTTTCCATACTACTTTAAGGGTTTGCAAGAATATACTTTTGGTTGGGTGAGCTAGAACATTTCTATGAGCATAAGGTGCCTCCTCAGCCATTTAGTCAAAGGTTGTGGAATGGTGGATGGTAAGATGTGAGCTTAGCCATGGTCAATTTTCTGGAAAATAAGCAAAAAATATTGTGAAGTAAAAAATTAAAGTGAAGTAAAGGATCATGACCTTCCTTCTAGTTTTCTTATCATTAATATGAAATTTCTTTTTGGTTAAACAAGTCATTATCACATCTTTGAAGGAAATAAAGAGCAAAACCAACTCTAACGATGATCACTTTAATGCGATGTGGTCAAGAAGGTTAAGTGCAAGTGAAATCCATCCTGAAGGAGAACATATATATGTGCAAGTCAAACTGATGATCCATATCATGGAGCACGGGCCTACGTGGAAACATTTGGTGACTTATTTTTTGATTCAAAAAAAAATTATGTGGGAGCTATGATCACTAGAAGGGTCATCTTTGCAATACTCAATTTCAACATTCAGTATGTTATTGCATAAAGATTATTGAATATGCAATCACAACTCAAGGAGAAGGGCACCAACCCAAGGAAATATGACAATTCATCCTCTGATGTTGTTGATAATGAAGAAGATAATATGTATGAATTTTCTAGATTAACCTCATTAAATTACTTCATTCATAAATTCATTCAAAGACGCAACTTCGATACACATTCATTGTTTTATGTGTGTTTAATTGAAATGAGGCCCATTATACTAAAATACAACACATATGAGTTCCAAAAGATGAAATTGTACAACCATCTAAGAGATACTCAAAGATAGGTACCTCCCCGTCTTTAATTGTGATGATCTATTGAGTAAATCCATGACCTGAACTCCCTGTGAGAGACATAATTATAAGTAATAGAGTAACAACAATCCATTATAAAGGGATTTACTCAAGGAAATTGCATAAACTAATAGCCTATTTTAAAATCACCCACCATCTAAGACACATCTGTATAATTCGACATCTAATTTGAAAAACAAAATTAGTAAAATTACAAAGCTGGCAGAAAGAATATCAAATTAATTTTAAGAATAAGTGTTTAATATGCCATTTATAGATAGCCTACTTAGAAAAAATTTCCATTGTTGGAAGAGGGAAAAAAAGAGTAGAAAGTTGTTGCAAAAAGGGCATTTTTTAATGTTTTTGTGATCATTTGTAATGGGTAGAGGGGATTGGTTAAGTCTGACTAGCACAATCAGTTGAGGATGGGTCTCGTCAGCAATGTGACCTAGTATCAAACTTCACAGGGGATGGCTATGTCCCATGATAGGGGAGGAGACATGCTAAAATATCTAGTCATCTAAGGGTTGGTGTGGCCCAAGCAAGGTGTGATCCCTGGGTGACTTTGATGACTTAGATGCCCCTGGTTCATGGCTTCTTAAGCCATAAGTCAAGCCTATAGGATCACAGACAATTTGACAAATAAAAAAAATGGGTTTAGGGGATTGAGATATATGTAGGGGAATTTTCTTTGTTTTTTTTGTTACAATCCAACAGTTAAGGATCTCACTGTTTGTCTTCATCTAGGGTTCTAACAGTAAAAATGGAAAAATTAGTAGAGAAAATGAAATGGGTGTTTTATATAGCTACATGCATATGAATTAAGGTAAATGACCAATGGGACTTAAGTAAATGTGGGAATCTAATGTGCACCGACTTGTATGATAGTGAGTGTGAAGAGATGTTAGAAGGAAGATCAAGGGGAACTTTGAACTAGTTTGTTAATGGCCTTAAAGAAAAATAGTTTCTATATTTTCATAAAATAATATAACATTTTGTTAATTATCAGATATTGGGAAATTGCCTTCAAAATTGTGCATATATTGTCTTCATTTCTCTAGCCTTTCTTCACTCCTCATCTCAGTTGTTGTTATCCCTCTTTCCCTATTTCTTCATTTTATGAAGAAGAAGAGCCCATAGTCCATAGTTGTTGTGTGTATGTCAACCTTTCCTAAGTGCTTCTACGGATGGGAATTCTGGCTCCTTGACCTCTAAGTAGTGATAGAAGATAATGTTGTATGTTTTGGTGTAGGTTGTTGGAGAATTAAGCAATGCTCTCACTTGGTTATGTGGAATGCTCTGCATCTTTAAAATGCATAAGTTGTGTATTACCTTATTATAGTTGTAGGCTTGGTTTTGGATGTTGTGCCTCTTTTGTTGAAGCTACATTATCCATTGTTGTGTGTGTTTATTATTGGTAGTCTCTGAGATTTATTTTTATCCAGGGGAATTTTTATGAATGCAATTATGTGTTGGGCCATACACATATATGGTGAACTATTTTAATCTTAATCCTAATAGAAAGAAGTGGAGATTATAGTTCTTAGCTTTCCCACATTCATATCTACTGATTTGGGGTTTCTTTTTATTGCAGTGAGCTGCGTTTGTCCTCTAAGATATTAGTTTTGAGTACGGCTTCTCATATGATTGATTTGAGATGAGACATTTTGGCTTCATATATCTGTATTTGAATGACAATGAGATCAATTCCCAAGTTTCACTTAGCTTGCTGCATCATTTTTTCAGTGTCTATCTCCACCTTGTCCATTGCACACCATCTTATTATAAATAACTAACTTTAGTGTGCTCACAAAGGGTCCTCATCTGAGGTGGGTCCAACTTATCCATGAATTCATATATGTACGTTTTGAGTTTGGTGCTCTGCATTAGAGCTGTAGAAATTTTGAATAATAAACACATATTCAACAGAGATTACCCTGATCATGTACTATTGTGGAATACATACACAATACATAATCTCCTCTACGTTGATCATCAATATAGCAGCATCAATAATAATAGAACATCAAGAGAATTCACACATTAACACAGTATGTAACTCGGGGAAAGAATCTCGCTAAAAACCCCACACTATCTGTATATTAATGATTGAGAACATGTAACATTACAAAGTACAATTCCTATCACAAGAAATCTAGTACCAGCTCCACCTGTTACACAAAATACAGCTCAGATCTGATCTCCAAATCTATTCCACTGCTTGCCTGCCTCCAGAGCTCAATACCTACTCAATAATTGATGAGAATGGTTTACCAAACTCGTATTTTACCTGGAAAGAATCACTCACACTATGGAAGACATAAGCACAGGCTACAATTACTTGCTATTGGCCAATTCATTGGCATACTCAATCCCTTTGATTGTGAAAATCATCATGCACTACTATAGTCACAACTGATAGCAATCCGATCCTCCAACACCTATCCCTGCTGAACTGAACATGCATTGACATGCAACTAAGTTAATTGATGTATTCTATAGTTGCATTATGAGTTAATAACTTGTGAATTAATTAATAACTAATTCACCCAACTCATCTCTAGTCTATTTTCCAGTTAGACTAAATACAACCAGTTTAAAAAAGCTAAACTGAACACAACTCCATCAACTGCACCTCCAGTCCTCTAAACTCAACTCACTTGAGTTCTAACTGAAGTCTTGCATGTAAAGATTAGTCATCCCATAGGTAACCACGTATTTCCTTCTGGGATCTGCATGTACCACATCCATAGCTCATCCTGAAGTGCTCCAAGAGAATAAGATTAAGTTTATAGTCCAAATATTATTATGAGACAATAATATTTGACTATTCTATATTTAGACTGAGCAGTCACTCCGCTGTGATCTAAAAATATAAGTCCATCTTTCTTTCCCAACTTGAACAATCATCCATAAACAGCAACCTGCAATCCATATACATGATCCATATGTCTAAAAATAGACATAGTCTAAAAATAGACTTGCGCCAAAAATAGCCTGCGGGCCCACTTAGTGAGGGCGACTCTTTTCACTAAGCTCCATCATCTTGTTGCAATATCAACAAGAGCTGCAACAGTTGGTCATGAATATGATGTAGGATTGAGTAAGAGTATCATTTATTATGAGGTTCAAAGATCTAGAAAGCTTCCTAGAAATCAAAGAGTCACTTGGACGGATGATTCTGTTCTGCATGATGGATCAGCCAATGGGGTCGATCAGGTAGGAGAGGATAATATGACACTTGTGACAATGTTAAATTTGGACTCCTAATGGCATCCATAATCACCATGTTCTCATGGAGTGTTATTGAATATGGAATGCAATTGGCCAAAAATGGTGATTTGGGTCATTTGATGGAGGTTATTAGATGGGGGATTGATTATTTTCTCAAGGCACATACTGAGCCTGATGTACTATATGGAGAGGTGGGTGATAGTGACTCAAACCATTATTGGTGGCAAAAGCTAGAAGACATGACTAGACCTCGCTAGGCATATAGAATTGATGAAAACAATCCTAGCTCAGATCTCATGGGATAAATATAAGCTACAATGGCTTCTTCTTCAATTGTTTTTAGGCACTCTAATCCAACTTACTCTAATGAGATTCTCAAGCATGCCAAGAAACTTTTCACATTAATTTGTTGACAAGTACAAAGGAAAATATGACAACCTTACTGTTGCACAAAAATATTATGCCTCTAAGAATGGATATGTAGATGAGCTTCTTTGGGAAGAAAAAAGGCTTCATGGGGCTACTAGAGATCTGTCTTAGTGTTACATGAACTATTTTAATGACAATGTCGCTCCTCTAGGTGGAATGGAATGGAAAATGAATGAATTCAGTTAGGATGTCAAGCATGTGGGAGTTCAGAGCCTAGCCTCAAAGTCCCTAATGTAATGAAGAGGTCGGCATAGTAATGTTTTTCTACAAAACTATCTGGAAAAGATGAAGATTTTCATGTGTACGTGCTTGTAGAAAGGCAATAGAATTATACAAAAAACTCTAGGTGGCCTCCTATTTTGGAAGAAATGGAACAACATCTAGTTTCTCTCCTCATAGTTTAATTTGATTACCTCATTATTGCTTGCAAAAATGTTCAATGCTTAGGTGAAGTTATGCAACCCTCAAAGATTCTATCCTTTTCTCAATCTTAGATATATTACATCTTGGGAGAAAATCTGAGAGCCACAAGTTACATAATTGGCTATGGTAGAAACTAAACTCATCCAGTACACCACATAGCTTCATCTATCATATCTTACGAAGTAAACCCATCCTTCTTTCCCTACAAAGGGGGCTATGCTACTTGGTTTAGCAACAAGTGAAGTGATCCCAATGTATTTCATGGTGCTCTTGTTGGAGGGTCAAATCAGAATGACTATTTTGCAGATAAGAGAGACAACTATGAATAGATGGAACTAACTACCCACAACAATGACCCTATTGTGGGTGTCCCAGCTAGGCTTCACGCTAGTGGTGACCTAAAAAAACCTCTTCCTGTTGTTTTTATTGCACGTGTAAGAAAACCCAAGCCATATCTTGCTCTATTCCAAGCCTCTCTTCCACTAGCACCTATAGATTACTCTCCAATTGTTGTATCAGAATCGGTGACCTCATCCTCAAGTTCTAAAGGTTGAACTTAATACAAATATTCTACATTGATAACAAACAAGTCCAAGAAAATAGAGAAGCACATCAAGCTCGCAGTTCAAAGATTTCGTGGCCCTAGTTGGGGTATGTCTCTAATAGGGGTATCTTCTTACAATTTATGGCAATCCCTTGTTCCTCGTCAAAGATTTGATTTTGTTTACATTCAATGCAGCTCCTAAAGCTAGCATCTTTGTTCAAAGCTATGATATGAATTAAACTATACACCAGTCAGAAGCTAACGTCTACATTTTTACTAGGAACTCACAGCATTCCACCAACCTTTAGGAACAAACGAACAGATGGAACTAAGCCACTCACAGTCTATTCACTTTCACTAAACCCCTTCTCCCGCTTATCGTTCTCTGATCGAAGTTATCCGGAAAAGACTCAAAAAAATATAAATGGGTTGGTTGGACAAAAGATCGATCCGTATGTTACAATCGGTGGATGGGATTCCGGTTAGTTGGGGCTGAGGAACTCCAAAATTCACCTGGTGAGCTCTTGAAGTTCCTTTGGACAGACAAGTTAAACTTTGAATTGTTTTAATTCTCGAATCCTCGATCACCGATATTGGTAAACGTCCCGGAGCAATATATTCATAATTTCATTCATGACGATCATACATAGGTCGGGAGTTCATATTCTTTCAATCATAAAAGGAAAATTCCTACGTGAACCAATTCTTTTTATAGTTTTTGACATATTAATCATTATGAGTTCAGTTCAAAAAATGCATATCGAAATCTATTTTACCACTAGATCCGTTAATTGATATAGAAGAGGATTACCCCTGTTTTTGCTTATGTCTCGGATTAGACCAAATTATCATAACTCGTTTCCGTCTACGAATTGGTCGACAAAGATTTGGATCGTTTAAATTTAAATATCTGTCGAAGGAACAACAATAAAACGGATAATATTAAGTACTAAATATTTGCTCATTTATCTGATGGAAGATTATGCAGAAACTACGAGATCACCCCAAGGGTGCCAAAGACATCCAAGGGTCACAGACCGACCATATACCCACAGTGGAGAACGCATTAGCTGTCCGCTCTAGTTTTGTTTCCCAGGAGATCCGTGCAGCAGAAGATCCTGAATCTGAGACTTTATACACAAAAAATATTCTCCTGAACGAAGGTATTCGTGCTTGGATGGCGGCTCAAGATCAGCCTCATGAAAACCTTATATTCCCTGAGGAGGTCCTACCCCGTGGAAACGCCTTTTAATGGAACTATAGCTTTAGCTGGTCGTGGTGTTTCATTTCCAAGTTCCATAAAGTTATGGATAGGAAAGAGTTTAATCGAATAGAAATTTTTTCTATCAATCATACTACTTTGATGATTGAAGTGGTAGATCCAAGTCCATGGCCTATTTCGGGTTCACTCGGAGCTTTGGCAACCACCGTTGGAGGTGTTATGTACATGCACCCATTAACAGGGGGTTCAACACTCCTCAGTTTGGACTCGATATTCATCCCATATACCATTTTCGTACGGTGGAGAAGTAAAGTCATCTAGTCCAATTACTGAATATATGAAAATATTGTCCCATTGTCCGGATCTCACGGAGCCCGTCCTGATACGGATTCGATCATAGAAAGAATTCTCTTGGAATGGAACAAACTGACCAATGCCTTTCCACCCAGGTGCTAAACTTCCTATTTCTGATAAGGAAATTGGGACAGAGACACATTTTATCAGAAATATTTATGTGGTAGATCGGAGAAAGTATCTGCATGGCCTAATCAATAGTTCAAGTCACACACTCCCATAATCCATCTTCTCCGTCTGAGTTTTCTATAATCCTTTTTAGGAAAAGATTCAGTATTTATATTTCCCAGTAGAGATCTGTTGTAATAACCTGTAGTAAAAAACTCCCTGGTTAAAGATGTGTTCTTTTTGTCCCTTCATTCTATACACAAATCAACACCCTTCCACCACCATGACACCACCCTGATAATTTTCCTTTGGGTGCATTTCTTTCCATCAAACCTTAGATAGAGATAACTAACCCCTATTTATTTACAGTGCGTTCCACAAACATATTGTACTCTAATCCCCAAGCCCTGGTGTTGATCAATAAAAAATATGTCAGTGTACTCAAGGTTGGCAAGAAGAATGAAGTGAAGATAGAAATGTGTTAGTGCTCATCCTTCAACTGGTTGGTTTTCCATTTTTATTAGTATCAGTTATGTTGATGTCATATATTGTAGTAGTTCAATTTTAATTATTGGTTTTCTGTGATATATATATATATATCTATATATATATATATATATATATATATATATATATATATATATATATATATATATATATATATATATATATATATATATATATATATATATATATATATATATATATACAATTTGAGAGAACAGTATCTCCTGAGTTTAGCATCTCTCATTGTATTATTGTTTAATATTTAAAGAGGTAAAGAGATTTGGGAGTCCTACTATAAGGTCAAGTATCTCTGGTTAAGTTTTTGAGCCAACATATGTAATCTGATGAACGTATTGTGATAATAATATATAATAAAATATGGTGAAATTTTGCATCCATTTGTACCCCTACAAACTATCTAGCTCTAAATAGAGGGAATTCAATAAAGTGCTCAATAAATATTGTCTTTAAGATCCAAATTTTCATACCTAAGAAAAATATGTTGTATCACATAGAAATGCAAATCCACATTTTAAATGGATTTTATATTCAGCTCCTTAGTATGCATTTTCAGCTACCAAGAATGGAATATGTTGAATAGCACACCTATGACACATATTGGTTGATATACCTAAAACAAGAAAGAGGAATCCATGGATTTGCATATAATGACATATTTCAAACATTATTACAAGCTTGCAGGATAAAGGAAGATCAAATTAAGAAACTTAGAGAACAACACACTTCCTTGTAGTGGCGTTGCATTTCTTGTTGCTAGCACAGTAACTTCTGGAGCTATAACTACCCAAGGGAACTTGATCCCTAGTTCCATAGATTCTATGTGGATGTTGTGTGTCAATCATATGATTTCAATTTTAGAAAAATTTAGCACCATTTCCATATTTATTTGTTGGCTTTGTTAGCTGTTAGAAATCACCATAAGAAAATTAGAGACACTAGGTGTTGAAGCATAGAGTCTATCCTGGAGCCTAGTCATCTAGTTCAAGTTTGCATTCAAATTTGGTAATAAGGAATTTGGAAAAAATCTTCCCATATAGGAAACTGGATAAAATTGGTAATGAAATTTGAGAGAGTTATTATTCAAAATTTAATAACATACATGATAATATTTTTTTCCAAGGAAACAAATTGGGCTCTCTCAGCCTAAAGCCAAGAGTGAGGTTGTTGGTACTAGCCCAACCCACAATTATACTCACTTAAGAGTGATTTACTTAGGCTCGAAGCCATTACAACAACATCATCAAATATCATCATGTCACTACCAAGGATTTGAACTGAGTGGAAAGAATAATAATTGTTCTATCTAACCACCCGAGAGAACCCCAATTGACATACATGATAATATTTTGTGCACTAGTGGTTTTTATTTAAATTTTATGAACAAATTTAAATTTAATTTAATTTCATAAATGATAAATTTGAAATTGATCCACCGAATTGAATCAAATAAATTTACCAAATGCAATCAAATTTATTTGTTGGGTCATGATGCTTTCCACATTCTGAATTTTTCCAAGCATTCTTCTACAATGAAATGTCAGATTGTTCAATGGAGTCACAGGCTAATCTAAAGAATCTTCTCTTGGCCTTCAGGTAATCTCATGTGCATTTTCATATTATCTATATATCATAGTTTATGTTGATATAAGCAACATTTAAAATAATAATAAAAACTTTTGTATAGCAAGTGACTAAACCTAGGGTGGAAAAGAAACACCATTGTTTCTTCCTTCTTGTCCACACATTCTAGACTTTCTTTTATGGTAAATAGTATTATAGAATGTAAATAATACTATTATGTAATTTTATAAATGTATATTTTAGTTTAGTAAACTCTCCCTTATGCCAGTTCATTGAAATCCAAATGATCTTCTCTAATATTCCATCATCGAAGGAATTTATATGCTTTGGAAACATTTTAGAGGAGTTCAATAATGTTGTTGTCGGATTACATTGGTACTAGAGAATGGGAAGAAGTTCACTAACCATATATTTTATTACCTTTGTTTGGAATTCTTGATTCATTGTCATCGAACAATATCTTTTGTAATATTGGGAGAATGCAGCATCTAGGTTTTCAACATTTACTAGCTAGATTTATCTGTGTGGTTTTCTAATGCATTTACATGGCATAAGAGCCCACAAGTTGCTAGATAAAAGGTGCATCGGTACTTTATTTTGTAGGTATTACAGCTTGGAGATCGAAGATCGACAAAAAAATGGATTTTCCCAAAGCATCAATCCTAACACCATACAACTATCATGAATGGAAGGACCAAATGGATTGATACATTCATCAGAAAGGGTTGTACATGATTACCATGGCTGTAGAAGTGGAACCCAGTTCAACAATAAAGAAATCCAAGTACCTCAACCCCATGGATGAGGCCGACGATTCCTTATGCATGTGCATCTCCCCAGAGTTGTAGTTTCATCTATCTACCTGGAGTACTCCCAATGAGATTTGGAAAAAGGTTGAAGAACTCTATGGGAAATAGGATGAGATGAAAGGAAATCTACTTGAAGTGGAGCTTCTCTCACTGGATCCACAAAACTATGACAAAACTCAAGATTTCTTCACCAAATATAATGATCTATTGCTGCAACTCAAGGTTTGTGGAATTGACAAATAGAAGGAGGATAATTGCCAAGTTCTCTCTATTATGTCAGAGATCAGTACAAAATACTCCATCCTTGTGTCTACATTTCATTCATTAAGGCTCGCAACAGGTAAATCCTACATTATGCCTTCTCTCAAAGAATACATGGATTCCTTCACTTTTGAGCAATATAAACTCATTGGCATGGGGAAAATCAAAACTCCAAAAGTGCATGCACTTGTTGTGCATGATGGCAGCCACAATAAAAATCATAGATCTTATTCAAATCAGAAAATTCAGCAGCAAAAAGACAAGGGAAAAGTTCGTTCCCATCAAAAGAAGGAAGGGTACACCAAGGCCTTCAATGACTCCTCTGGCTCTAGAAATGAGAAAGGGAAGAAAGGAGACAAATTCACCTACTGTCACTGAGGATTCCATCCAAAATCCTCTTGCATGAAGAAAAAAATTGACAAAATGGTAGGAATCCTGCAGAAGCACAACCTTGGGGATGACATCCCTTAGGGTGCCAAGAAGAAAACTGAGGATCCGCCACATGGGAAAGGTAACAATTTTCATGCTTTAGTTGTAATTAACTCTTCCCCTGATGCATGGATTATAGATTCTGTTGCAGCACATCATATGGCTATTGCAAAGGAAGTCTATTTGTCTTTGGATGCATGCAAAGGACCTCCCATCCTGATGGGAGATGACTCACCTATTGAGGTCACCAGAAAAGGTAGAGTGGAACTTTTACACGAAAGATTTGAATATGTGCTTCATGTTCCAAAACTTTTGGTAAACCTTCTTTCAGTTTATCAGATCACTCATTCTCGCACTGGAAAGAAAGTGGAATTCACTCTAGATGTAGTGAACATATATGACCTACATAGTAGCTCCAAAATTGCAACCGGTGAGGTAAACAATGGAGCTATACTGTATACATTTTTTGAATTTATTGAATTTGAATCCTCCTTATTGCTTACACACGTTGATGATAGTAGTAGGCTTTGGCATGAAAGGTTTGGTCACTTAGATTATAGGTATATGATGCAGCTAAGCAAGCATGAGATTGTGGAAGGCTTGCCAAATATCAGTTTCCCCACAGGAGTTTGTGAAGGGTGTGTCCTTGGCAAACATCCTAGAGAAAAGTTTGACACTGGTAAGACTCACAGAGCATCCTCTCTTCTAGATTTGATCCATAGTGATCTCATGGCACCTTTTCCTCATCCTTCCATCAACAAAGCAAGGTATGTGATTACATTTATTGATGATTTCTCATGGTATACTTGGGTATATCTTCTAAGGGCCAAATCTGAAGTTTTTGCGCACTTCTAAGATTTCAAAGCTCTAGTTGAGACATAATCAGAGAGAAATATCAAAGCCCTCCACACAAAAAATGGGGGGAATATGCTAACACAGCACTTTAGAACCTTTGCCTTGAGTCCAGCAGATAGTTGCAACACACAGTTCCATACATTCCACAACAGAACGGAGTTGCTGAGAGAAAGAATTGATCTCTCAAAGATATCGCTTCCTGCACGTTGCATGTTAAGTCACTACCTCATAAGATATGGGCTAAAGTACTTAATTGGGATAACTACATCCACAACAAATCTCCTCATAGATCTATCAAGGATTAGACCTCCTTTGAGGCTTGGAGCGGCACTAAAACGAAGGTCACCCACTTCCATGTTTCAGCTCCTGAGCATGGGCCGGATCCCCTCTAGAAAGAGGAAATCTCTTGATCCACAGAGCATTGAGTGCATCTTTGTTGGATACACTAATGGTGTGAAGGGATACCAACTCCCAATTTCCTCTATGTACAAGCTCATCATTGAGCGAAGTGTCCAATTTGAGGAAAATCTCTCGCATGCACCTCAATTGCCTCATGCAGACACCTTTTATCTACCTCATGACTGATATGATGACTCGATACACTCAGATGCAGATAAAAAGCATGCAGATGCCAAGGTAGAGCATGCAGATGCAGAGATAGAGTCTTCATATACAAATCCAATGCATGCATATGATGATCCACATCCAAGCCCAGATTGGGCTTCCAGCAATGAATCAACTTCCCCTGTCATAAATCAAAGAACAAGGAACTTAAGAGAGATATATGCACAAGACCACATAGCTACTAGAAATGGTCTTCTGGGGGATAATTCTGATCCGCAGAGGAATAACTTAGAGTTTATTGAGCCTCCTCTTTCCCTCACTGCCACTGAACCAATGCCATCCTGGCATTGTCATTTGGTTCATTCTTCTAATCAAAATCTTATGTTGAGGCTGTTGGGCATCCCTCTTCGGAGTCTGCCATGGAGGAGGAGTACAACTCCCTCCTCGAGAACTAGGCTTGGGATATGGTCCCCCTTCCTTCAAGAAGGAAACTTGTATGATGCAAATGGGTCTACAGGACCAAGAGTGCTACAGATGGGCAAATCACCAGACAGAAAGCTAGGCTAGTAGCCAAAGGCTTCCAACAAGTGCATGGCATTGATTATGATGAGACCTTTGCTCTTGTAGCAAAGATGGATTCCATATGCCTTGCACTTGCCACTGCAACTACCCAGGGGTGGGAAGTACATGAGCTGGATGTGAAGAATTCCTTTCTTCAGGCAGACCTATCCAAGGAGATCTACATGGAGTAGCCACATGGTTTCATTCAGGATTCATCTTTGGTTTGCAAATAGAAGAAGTCTCTCTACGACCTTAAGCAAGCCTCAAGAGCTTGGTATTCAAAGATGGATTCATTTCTCTTATCACAAAACTTCGAAAGATGTAAGTCTGATCCGAATGTTTACATGCTCAGGACACATGACTCTCTTATTATCTTAGTTTTGTATGTGGATGATCTCCTGATCATCGTCAACTCAACATTAGCCATTGCTACAGTCAAGAGGACCTTGCATGATAGGTTCTTGATGAAGGACATGGGTCCATTACACTACTTTCTTGGTCTTGAGATTAGCCAGGATGCCGCAGGAATCAAACTCTCTCAGGATAAGTATGCACAGGATCTCGTCAAGAGATTTCACATGACTGACTGCAAGCCAGCACCAACTCTTTTTCTATTTGGGGTTCGCCTTGAAGATGGAGGTGACACTCCATTAGTTGACAGTACTATCTACCAACAGCTAGTGGGGAGCTTACTATATCTCACACACTCCAGACTAGATCTCTCATATGTGGTAGGGGAAGTTTCCAGATACATGCAGGAGTCGCATGAGCTACATTAGAAAGCTGCCTAGCGCATCCTCCAATATGTGTATGGCACCGCCACCTTTGGGATTCACTATGAAGTAGGCACAACATTGAATCTCCTTGGCTTCACAGATTCTAATTGGGCGGGCAACAACATTGATCGTAAGTCCACCTCTAGATATTCACTTAGTCTAGGGTTTGGCACTATCTATTGGTTGAGCAAGACGTAAGCTTCTATTGCTCTCTCTTCAGTTGAGGCTGAGTACAAAGGAGTAGTCAACATCACCATTTAAGCTTTATGGCTACAACGCTTCCTCATTGAGTTAGGTGTCTAGTTCCACTAGTCCACTGTCATCTGGTGTGACAACCAGAGCACTCTCAAATTTTACGGGGATCCAGTATAGCAGCAGCGGATGAAGCACATAGAGATCCATATGCACTACATCAGAGACGTAGTACATGATTGGGTCATTAATTTGCAGTTCTGTCCTTTAGCAGAACAGACTGCAGACATCTTCACCAAGACATTCACTAAGAAAAAGTTTCACTCTCTGCCCGATCATCTTAGAGTGAAGGACACAGTTGCTTAGAAACTGTCTTTTCTTCTTCTTTTCTTTTGATTGCATTGTATTTTGAGGGGTGGTTGTTACCACGAGGTTTTCCTTATTTCCTCAATTTTAGTATAATTTTCATTGTATTTTGGGTTACCTTTGGCCTTAGTTGCCAGGGCCCATTTTCTATTTTTCTCCATAGTGGTGTTTAGAGGGGGGGTGATCGAGGTACTACACACCTAGGACCTTCATTACTGGCACATGCAGACACTTAGTTAGAGAATTCATTGACATGAAAGGCTTCAACATTGGAATCTTCACCAGATTGGTGCCTTTGACTATCCATGCATCCATGGGGCTACATGCAAGATCCTTTTTGCATGATTTACTCCCTGATTTGGTCCTCCTTTCACTTCGCAACTGGCTATTTCTCTTTGGAACTTGCTGTAGGTGGTGATCCCTCTCATTTATCACTAATGCAAGATCCTTTCTGGATGATTTACTCCCTGATTTTCTCCTCCTTTCACTCCGCAACTAGCTAGTTATCTCTTAAACATGTTGTAGGTGTCAATTCCTCTCATTGATCACCACTATGGTGCATTACCTTGGGATATTCACCTAGTGATGCTATATCATGAGCATTGTAACCTATTTTCTAAATCAATAATTATTTTTGTTCTTTCGATTTCTTTTAGTGTTTTTTCTCTGCAAAGTTGTGTGTTCAACCTTTACTAGCTAGATTCATCTGTGTAGGTTTTCTAACACATTTATATTGAAAAGCATTTTTGTTTGTTTGTTTAATACCAATATGCATACCTCAAACTGTATTGAGTATAAATGGTCACACACTCACAAGCCTAGTATCGCATAGATACTCCAGCAATAATCATAAATGACTATTTGGGCATGGAATCGATGGATCAATCATGTATCAGTGCATGCCTGCAATATAAAATTGTATAATTTACTATGTTGCATGAGTTTTTGGAACGTCGGAATGATGGGAGCTTGGGCAAGGGTTTCCCGAACGGCTAGAGGTTTCCCCAAAATTTACAGGAAATAGCTAATTGAGAGTGGTAATATTATATAATAAAAAATTTAAAATTTAAAATCTTTAAAATATTTTTTAATTATATAATTTATATAATAATCAAAATTAATATTGATTCAAAATACTCAAATATTAAAATCAATTTAAATATATAATCTATCTTATATATAAATATATTCTCTGGGTGCCTCTCTCCTAGAGTCTCTCCCTTTTATATATATAAAATGTCAAGTTCATTATTAGTTCTCTCACATGTTTTTCTAGTTATTCTTACGAAAAAACAACTCTAATGCTTAAGAATTGATTGCCACATACAATATGCACACACAAACTTCTATGATATATATACATAAAAAAAAAAAAAATACTCATCAATTTGACATCCCAGATATCGCCCTTTCATTGAGGTGCCACAGGCTTCCTTAAACCATCAAGATATTACTCCATTTTCTCAATTAATGATATTGGTGTTAAACATGTCTTTGGCCTTCCTTCCTGCAAAGTTTTCAACATAGGCTCATGTTTTGTGGGTAATTCAGTGTATTTCTCTATAGTCTTTGTATTCCCCAACCCTAGGTAATGTCAGAACTAAGAAAAAATCATCTTCAAATCTCCCGGAACTTTCCGAAGATCCCATTGGAGATCTCACTGAATAGGTAACATTGCCATACAGTTCCAAAGATTTTTGGAGTGTGGGAACCATTGGAATGGGTTTCCCATCTCTCAGAAGTGGTTCCCATGTAATAGAGATAATTTATGTTCAAAGAAATGGATTTTACATCAAAATTGTTTCTGATATACCATATTATAGAGGGATTTCTTTTAAGACTCACTACAACAAAATAAGCAATTTGCACCATATTTAGCACCAGAATTTAGTAAACTTTTTTTCCAATTGGAATGAGAATCCCGAGGCTAAATCTAGCTCTATTGTGCAATTTCTAAAGTGTTTTTTTATGCCAAATTTTGCATCCTACTTTCCACCAGATTTTGCATCAGATTTTGCACCGAGTTTTGTGCCATGTTTTGCGTCTAATTTTGCACCACTTTTTGCATCTAGTTTTTTTACGACAAATTATCCTTTGAACATTTGCTTCTAGTTGGAAAAAAAGTTTTTATTTTACTTTTGCACCTTTTTTCTGTGTCCAATTTAGCACTAGATTTTAGTGGATTTGTTTTACAATTCAAATGAGCAACCTGGCACTAAATCTGCATCTATTGTACAACTTTTAAAGAGCCTATTTTTGCACCTAATTTTGCATCATTTTTCATGCTAGACTTTGCATCCTTTTTTACACGAGATTATATATCACTTTTGTGTCAAATTTGGTACCAAGATTTTCATATGATTTTATGACAAATTTTGCTTCTAGTTTTGTGTTATCTTTTACATCTTTCTTTCATCGTTTTTAGCTTCCTATTTTCTGTCATTCTTTTCTTCCATTTTCATGCCATCATTTACATAAGGTTTATACCGTGTTTTGCATCCAATTTAGCATCCTTTTTTGCAACCATTTTGCATGAGCTTTTGCATCTAGTCTAACATCACGGTTGCATCTAGTCTTACACTAGTTTTTGCTTCTAATTTTGTACCTTTTATTGCATCTATTTTTGCACCATCTTTGGTGCCTAGCTTTGCACCATACATAGAATTTGATTTAGCACCAAATTTTGCATCCATTTTTGTGCCCATTTTTGCATCTTTTTTTGGACCATTTTTTACGTCTAATTTTTCGTTTCATTTGTCTCACTTTTTTGCATCCCATTTTTCACCATATTTTGCATCATGTTCTCCATCAAATTTTGCATCATTTTTAACAATGTTTCTTTCATCCAATTTCACATCCTTTTGAGCATCCAGATTTGCATCTATATTTGCATCATATGTTAAGCCATGTGTTCTGTCCACCTTTGCATCCCATTTTGTGTCTAATGTTACATTCAATTTTGAGCCATTTTTTACATCCAATTTTACAGTTGTTTTTGCATCACTCTTCGCATCCAACATTGCATCTCAATTTGCATCCATTACATATGAATATTAGGGCATGATGGAATCGAACCACAAAACCACCTGCTTGTAAAGCAGGTGCTCTTTCATTGAGCTAGCACCCTTCAAGGACTTAAAACTTAAAACTTTATAAATTTTAAAATCTAAAACTTTAATTAAATTGTAAAACTTTGTAAAGTCTAATTGGTTTCATTGGCTCAGATAAAAAAAAGAAATTGTACAATAGATGCAGAACATAATTGTTTTAGAACAAGTAAAAATATTTCACATGGTTAATAGACTCGACCATCTAAAAAATAGCATCAAAGTTGATTGTTTAAATTTGAGACTAACCAGAATATAAACCCAAAGTCCCCATATTCTATGGCTCCTCTAATACAATTAGAGATGAAAGAAATCACTTAAGAACTTAAAATTGTATATAGATATAGTAAAAAATTGCAAAAATAGGCATTATAAGTACTATGATGATTAAAAATTAAAATCATGTAGAGTGTGTGATTCAACAAAGAGACTGGATATGATGGAGCCAACACAAAATCCATTGCACAATTCTCATATGGGATCTATGAATATACATACCTCTAGAAGGTAATTCTTCTTAATTTCCAAAAAACTAGCATAGAACTTCAATGACATATAAAGAAGGAACCAAGACACTAGAGGACCTTCAAGAACTAAGACACGATGGATGCTGAAATCATAAGGTTGGAGAGTATTCCCAGCAACCATTTCCCTTGAAGAAAACTATAATTAGCACAAGGTCACTTTGGACCATGTTGCACTGAAAATTGTCACCTTGACATTCTGTTATCTGCATGAGTTCGTTACCACTCATACTTTCTTCCTCTACAAGTCTAAAACATCATTTCCTCATATCAAGTCTTGAAAATAAGAGAAAAGCTCTCAAAAAATTTTAAAACTCTGGTTCTGCACTTTCTCTTTGTCTTACTTGCGGTCCCGCACCTAATGGTCATGTCTCCGGCGCACCTGACTACAATATCTCTGTGTTAAAGGTGTGGACCCCTGTAAAAGTTAAAAATGCGTAAGTATACTCTAAAAAAACTCACTTTCAGTTATTTCTAGAAGCTTCTGGAAGGAATCTTCAGGTGGCAAGTTCACTCTTTTAAGGTTCATGTAACCCATACCTTAAGGAGCTAACCCCTTGATGTGAGGAGCTTATTCCTTTGAAGAAAGATTATCTCCCTTCATAGGTGGAGCTGTAACCTCCTCCTCTACACTATAAAAGGAAGAATTGAGCTAGTTAACTGGTTGAAGTTAGAAGCTTAGTATTTTTTGAGGTAAAATGTTGTTGGAACTTAGTCTTCTTTAGTTGAGTTTTTCTGAGGAGAGATTACATACCTCTATGTATCTCATTTGGAAGAGTGCAATACTTGTCAAAGTAAAGGAAATTCCTGTTCCGGACCCCAGGAAGAACTTGTTCAACATCAAGGCTGAAAAGGTTGTAAAGTTCTTCTACTATTCAAAGTTAATACAAATATATTTGTTTTTCTCAATAAGCTGTTAATTCATTGTTTATTTTATGGATTCCTTGATCACCATAATAGGCATGATTTATAATATTTGCTATGCAAGTGCTATTTAATGTTTCTTGTTTGTGATTGCAGGTCTTCAAAGGTAACTCTTTCGAACGATTGGAGGATGACTACTACAAACAAGCATTGGATCTAAGGTAGGATCTTAACACCTTTGTAGTATTTACTTATAAATCACATATGTCTAGATAAAGATAGGTTTGTTTGTCTGTTTGTTGCTAGACTATCTTTTGATACTAAGGGGATCAGTCTTGTCCGCAAGATCGATTTATCCGGCTAACAAATTGGCGACTCCATTGGGCAAGGTATTTTATTTTTGGTTTTCCTTTGTTTTTACTTGAGAAAATTATTTTTTCTGGTTTTTGATTGATGTATACTGGCTTGGGTACCTTTCAAAAATATTGAAGTATTTTTGTTTTTTTTTAACTTTTCTGGGGACTGCACTTTGTCTTCACAGACAGAGCAGACATCTCCACATTTTCCTTGAATAAACAGTGCGGGAACGCACCTGTTGCTTCTGGAGCCTACGGACACTGTAATTTTTTTTGAAAAACATAAGATATATTCTTCCAGTTAAGTCTAGGTTTGATTTGGGATTCTTGGTGTCTACCTAGATCTGTATTTTTCCTCTAAAAAATCTCTTGTGAGTGAGTTCTAATAGTATTTTTGTTTTGAATGATTTTCTAGAAGTTTTGTATGCTTGAAGTGGTTTTCACTTTGTCTCTGTAATGACTCAAAGACCAGAAGCTTGAGAAACCTTAGATCACCTTGGTGTCTTTTTGTCTTCTTGATGAGTCTGACTTGGTTTTAAATCTATACTTTGCAAGAAATAGATTTAGTTTTGAAAATCTTTGAACAAACTTTGTTATAAGTTCTGAATTTCATTTTTACAAAAGAAAACATATCTGGATGTTTTTTGATTGGTTTGTTATTCTATGCAAATGAATCCTTAGTTTATTGAACTACTAAGTAAAATGTCCTCAGAAAAGAATTGAATCTTTTATTCAATTATATTTTTAAAGTTTTTAGATCTCAAAATTAGTTTTTTGTAGTGTTGAGTGTTTTTCTAAAACTTGTAGATCTCTTTTGAATCAAATTGTTTTTTTTGTAGTTTCGAGTTTTGAAAAGTGAAAGGTATTTATTGTGAGCATTAATTATTTGTATCATTTTGAGTTCTTATTAAAGAACAAAGATATTTTCTTTCCATTTCCATGTTGAAAGAAAGAATTATTTCTTAAATAATTGCATTCTCGAACTCTTTCTTTTAGCTAGAATTTCATTGAAAGAAAAACGAATTGGTTATCATTTTAGGTGCATTTTTTTAGTGTGTTCGGAGTCAAGTATTCATACCATCAAAGTTTCATTTTCATACCTATTGACCTAAAGAACAACCCATAAAAGCAACGCTTAATTAAAATTGATCTAGTAATATTTTCTATTTCTAGGGCTCTTATCACCAATATATCTTAGGCTAGTATCTTGGAGTATGGAGTATTAACTCTCCAAGATAGTTAAAACAAACAAGTAGATACATCTTGTGGTAGGAAATAAATCCAATTGTAATTGATACATTCTAGGAAGCTTCTTTTAAAGGAGTCAATCACGAGATCATGTCCGAGCCTTTAAGACAATCAATTCTATTTCATTGGGAAAGATAGAAGATCCGTGCGTATTATAAATGGTAAACCTAGGATTAACCATTGTCAAGGAGCCTGGGGTCACTTGTTGGTAAACCTCAGAGTGACCATTTCAAGGAGCTTTTAGGGGAATTAAGCTTTGTTACTCTTCCCTTGCGCGTAGAGTCGGATCATAGACTATCCCCCCAGTTGTATTTTCTACTGTTGGTAACCTTAGTGTCCATAAACTTAAGATTATTTCCTAAGGTGATAGTGAAGGAAAGATCTCACTGTACCTAGAGCAGATGTTGACTAGACTCACTTGGACTCTCTGTGCGGTTGTCTTCACTTGAGATGGTTTTGTGAAGAAACTTGTGCTAGTATGTTTCATTAAGCAGGTTGTCCGGTTAACTATTCCAACCACACTTTCTGTATTAAAATTCTACTAAGTTGGATTTCATCACCAACTAGTGTTTTTAGTATGGCAAGTTACTGTTTGTGCGTGGTTTTAACTCTTAGATTTTTTAGGCTTGTGATCTAGCTGTTTGTTTCTTTAGAGACTTTAGGTGTTTTTATTGAAATTTTCTTTGTTTGCATGTGATTAATTAATATTTAATAGTGGCCAAATTACTGAGACAATCTCGTACACTTCAGGGGAAACCTCCTGAGTATACACCAAGCCAACTTGAAGGGCTGTGAGCTCTTGTATCACCTAGTGATAGTAGAGTTGGATCACCAGAAGCTGGAGAGTCATCTCTAATTGTTCATCCTGATTATCAAATACAAACAAAAAATCATATTCAAGAGCCAATTTCATTTTCCGAAGTTACTAGTGGTATTTCTCTTTCCAGTGAATTAGCTGAAGAACCTGAAATTTCTGAGCCTGACACTGAACTTGCTATTTTGGAACCATCTTCAGGATTTGTTACTCCAACTTCTAGTGATCCTGGTTCACCTAGGGTAAGAAATATCATTACTCAAAATCTTCCTTCTGGCCTCATTTCTATTGAAGAACTTGTCAGTCTAGATGAAGACGCAACTCTTCCTCAAAACCAAGAGACTTTAAATCTTAGAGAGAGTGAATCAATATTCTACAGTCCTTTTAGGAGTGACGCTTGGTATTTATCATTGACAAATTTTTTAGAAAACCTGGGTCTTAGTTTTTCACCACCTTGAATTCCTTTTCATCCTACACCAAGAGGTTATTATCCTTCATCGATCATGTCAAGAGAGTCATCTATGTTTTCCCAATCACTTAAACATTTTTATACAATGGTCCTTCTATTCCTTTGGGTTACCAATCACTCTCTGGTACTTTTTCAGGAGAAACTCCTCGACCGACTCAACAAGAGTTATCATTTGCTAATAATGGAACTCAAACATTGAACGCAGAGCAAATCCATATGATGTCTATTAGTATTCCAAATCCTCAACCTTAAGGTAGTCAGTTACTGCCTGGAGGGAAAACCCAAGGTAGTCAGTTACCGCCTGGTGGGCAACCTCAAGGTAGTTAGTTACCACCTGAAGGACTACCTCAAGGTTTTCAACCTTAAGGACAGTACATACCCCAAGGTCAACCCTAGACTTTGTATATTCCTCAGGATGCTTATCAACCCCAGATTCAGTACGTACCTCAAGGTTATCAACGTCAAGATCAGTACCCAACTCAAGGTTTCCAACCGCCTTATGTTCAACCATTTTTACAAGAAGATGAAAATGTACCGCTTAATTATTATCCCTACGTTTAACCAAGTTATGGTCCTCCATATGCACAACCTTTTATGGGTCCATACCCCGGAATGAACATGGTGTGGAATCCATCTCAAACTCAACAGACTATGCAATCTAATGTGAAGTTACATGATCAACCTAGACAACCTTTGGTTTCTGGTCCAACCCAGCAACCTATCCAACCCACTATTCAAGTCCTTGCACCTGGTTTAGTTTAGCAACCCGGGTCTAGCACACCTCAAACTCCGCCTCAAACTACTGCAACTACTGCAACTTTTGTTCAACCTACAACACATGTTTCTGGAGTATCTGTACCTCTAGTTTCTACTATCCCTGCATCAGTGCAAATTCCTCAAGTCTTTGTGGCACAGTCAGGATCTACAGTTCAGACTTTGGTCCAAATGCTTGTAGGACAAGTTGGTACAAGTACGATTGCCACAAGTAAACTGCAATTCATCTATCAACCGTACCAGGGATAGTATCAATTCGGTCCTACTGTACATAACCTAGTTTATCCGTATCAACCGTATCCTAGCTATACTTAAAACCAGCCTCAACAACCCCAGTTTGGTCTGGTTAATCCTAGTTTTCCAAGAGGTTATAACATTCCTAATGCAAATCTGATTCCAATTTATCTTGGATATCCTGCTCCTAGAACTGGTCTCATTACTCAAGGTTTTCGCATCCCTAACCATCAGTTACCATTTATTGCATCTTTGGATTTACCTGATTTGTCGCCCCTTACGAACGATCCAATTTACCATCTTCTGTACTGGCCGCCAATGCCTAGAAAGTTGCCCAGTGATATCCTGAAATTCAAGGGTAAGTCAGGAGAGGATCCATCAAATCATGTTATGACGTGTCACCTCTAGTGTGCATCTAATTGAATCATTGATGATTCAATTCGATTGCGTATTTTTCAATGAACTCTTATTGGTATTGCCACCAAATGGTACGTTGAGTTACCACGAGGCTCTTTTAATAATTTCAATCAGTTAGCCACTGCTTTATTAACTCATTTTCAGTTTCCTTTTAGATACGACAATGACATAGAACTGTTAACTTCACTGAAACAATCCATGTCCACATATATTTCTGATCATATTCATGAATGGTGATGTAGAAGGCGTTTAGTGAAAGTTTTCATTCTAGATCAAATTTTAGAGGAATGGTTCATTAAATCATTTTTACCCAAAATCAATGAAGATGTAGCTAAGGGAGGAGTTGTCACTGAAGAGCAAGTCATTTCTCAGGCTCAGTACCTTGACCTCGTCTATACGCAGTCAGGTACTTTACATGAAAAAATCCCCGATCTTCCAAAACATGGTCAAATAATTGTAGCTCCTTTAGGGGCTCATGTTGCTGATGGTATGATTGGTTCAGTTAGTACTAAAAGTAAGAATAATTCTTCAAAGAATTCTTCTCCTATAATAACCTTACCTTATTCCCCGAAAGGAGATTCTTCCACTGAATTTTCTGCCGACATCCATGTCGAAGAATCTTCTACGACCAAATCAAAATCCGGTAGTAAAAAGAAGGGGAAGAAGAAAAATAAACAAAATTCAAAAGATAAAATGGATAAAAATGAATCTACTAATGAAAAACAGAAACCTCACTATCCTTGTTTCATTTGCGACGAGGATCATTTTACCAAAGAATGCCCACATCAAGCAAAGGTTTCAAAATTCGTTAAAGGTTCTCAAATTCCTGTTGTCTTGAAGGATCCTTTTCCTACTCAAGATAGTAAGATGATTGGTTCTTCCTCAAATGCCTCAGAAGAACCCATTATGATGATGTCTCATGTCAGGATTGAGATGCGATTGCAAGATTATGGTAGTAAAAATCTTGTTGGTGGTAAAGAAGCAGAATCTTCTAATTCAAACACATCAACTACAACTCTTCCTTATTCTAATCCACTACAGATCGAGAAACCCAACCCTAATTTATTAATCAAATCACCTGCTAAAGGTGTACTTTGTAAATCAGCTTTCAATCCACATGCGAGAGCTACTCAGAATTACAACATTGTTGAAGACTTAGCTATTTCCCCTTTAGCAATGTCGGATTTGGAAGTGCTGCACTTGTGCCTAGCACAGTGTAAATTACTATTGTCTTCTATAGGAGCTGTCGATATTCAAGATTCGATCCTAATAATATTTGATTTATAGAATAGTACACTCCACCTACCTCATCAATTGGCTTTCCGGATTCCAGTTTTAGTCAAAAAAAAAACTTGATTTCAGACTATGATTGATGAAGGGGCTTCTACGTGTATTGTATCGATCCAGTGTTGGAAATCGCTTGGTTCTCCCACACTCAATTAGTCTCCAACAATTCTAAAGGATTTTTATGGCCAATGGTTCCATTCTTTTGGTATTTTGCAGGATTTACCTATAAGGGTCGAAGGAAAAACCATAAATCTATATGTGGAAGTGGTTGATCCCGTCTAGATTACAACCTTCTCCTGGGTCGCAGTTGGTCTTATGCTATGACTGCTATTGTTTCATCGGTATTTCAACTTATCAAGTTTCCTCATAATGGAAAGATCGTTACGATATACCAGCTAACTTATTTCTCATCCGACCCAGCCTCTACAGATAGTATTTAGCACATCAGTAAAATGACTATCCCTTACAATGATGTTGGCGTAGGTTTGATTAAAGATTCTGGTTTATTGGGAACTTCTTCCTTCCCTCCTCCTAATGTATCACCTTCTATTGAAAATATACATATGATTTCATTGAATACTGTTACTTTTGATGATCCTTGGATCGTACCTTCTGATTTTGAGGTGGATTCATTTGATGGCGTGATGCCTTTGAGTCCCTTTGAAATTGCATATCAGGCTGTACAATCATTTTCTGATTCTTGTTCAACTGAAACTGATCCAATGAATGTGGTCCATGGGGAATCACTTTTGATATCAACCTCAGCTACAACAACACTTTCTTATTCTGTTCATATTGATGAGCAGATTCATGAACTTCTGACTATTGATGATTTACCATGGGAAGATCTTCATCACCGATCTTCATTTTTACCTGAGCTTGATCATTTTCAAAATGATATTTCTTCTATTTTTACTACTGACTATGTCAAAGAACAAAAAAATCCATTGAAACATTCTAATTCTGAGTTAAATTTGGAAAATATCTCTCGAACGGTTCCTATTGACATTTCAGTTAAGCCATGAATTATTAAAAACATTCATATAGGTGCTTCCTGTACGGATGATGAAATCCAAACTTATAAATCCCTATTTCAAGAATTTTGTGATGTGTTTGCCTACTCATATGAAGAAATGCTAGGAATTGATCCATCAGTTGTTGTCCATGAAATTAAAACTTACCCGAATGCTAAACCTGTCTGGCAAAGTTTATGTCAGATACATTCGAGAAAAGCCGCAACTATCAAAGCCGAAGTTGAGAAATTACTTTGCACAAGCTTCATTTATCCAATTCATTTAACCGACTGGGTATCAAATATTGTTCCTGTCAACAAAAACAAGCGATGATAAGAGTATGTATCGACTATAGGGATATTAATCGAGCTTGTCCTAAAGACAATTATCCAACCCCGTATATCGATCAAATTATTGATGATTGTACCGGCAGTGAAATGTTTCCTTTATGGATGGTTTTTCCGGTTACAATCAAATCAACATACTACCTATTGATCAACCGAAAACAACTTTCATTTGTCCATGGGGGAGATTTTCTTATTGCAAATTACCCTTTGGATTGATGAACATTGGAGCAACTTTTCAAAGGGCTATGTCTTATGCATTTCATGACCTCAAGCACATTGTTCAGCCTTATCTCGATGATTTACTTCCCCTTTCATCGCGTAGAGCTAATCATCTCACTCATTTACAAGTTATCTTTATGAGATGTAGGCATTATCGAATTCGGATGAATCCGCACAAATGTGTATTCTATGTAGAAATGGGTTGCTTACTAGGATTTGTCATTTCAAAGGCTGTCATTCGTGTCGACCCCTCGAAGGTTGAAGCTATCATCAATCTACCTCCTCCTTCGACTCTTCACCAACTCCAAAGTTTGCAAGGGAAAGAAAAAATTTTACGTCGTTTCATTCCTAACTACATCGAGATAACGAAAGGTTTTACTAGGTTGTTAAAATAGAATATTCCATTTTTTGGGATGAGATGGCTGATCAATATTTTGATGTACTTAAACACGTGTTAACCCATGCACCGTTACTGCATCCTCCCAATTACAACCAGGATTACTTTTTGTATCTCGTCGCTTCTCATTTCACCATTGGCATGGTTTTAGTTCAGGAAGATGAATTCAACAATGAATGTGTGATTTACTATCTTAGTCGAAATATACATCCAACTGAGCTTAAATATTTGCATGTGGAGAAATTGGCCTTGGCAGCTGTCCAAGCTATCCAAAGATTTCATCACTACATCTTATTACGCAAAACCACAGTAATTTCTGACAGTAACCCTATGATGTATATCATGACTAAAAAATTGCTAGGGGGCAAGTATTCCAAATGGATAGTTATCCTATAGGAATTTGACTTGGAATTTGAAAAATACAGAGCAAAGAAATCTTTTTTTTTGCCAAACTAATGTGTGATTTCCCGCGTACTAATACTAAAATTATGTCAGAGCAGCCCATTACGTATGAATCCTTGTTTCTTATCAGTACTCTTGATCCTTGGTATGGAGATATTATTGTTTATCTCCAAACCCAATCTTTTCGACCTGAAATCTCATGATCTCAGCGACGGAAAATACGTTTCGAATCCCAACAATAAAATATTATTAGTGATGCACTTTATCATCGTGGAGTGAATTCTGTTTTCCGACATTATCTATCTCATGAAGAAGCTGAAAAGGTTCTAAATGACTGTCATTCTGGAGCATGTGGCAGTCATATGTCTGGGTATGCCAGGGCCCAAAAGATATTGTGTGCTGGTTATTTCTGGCCATCCTTATTCAAAGATTGCCACATCTGTCAAATCTTTAATTGTAAAATGCATGCTCCACCCGCTCCTCTTCACCTTATAATGTGGGTTGTACCTTTGCAATCTAGAAATGCCACAATTGTCAAATATTTAATTGTAAAATGTGTGCTCCACCCGCTCCTCTTCACCTTATAATTGTTGTCAATCCTTTCACAAAGTGGGGTATTGACTTTATTACATGTAACCCTCACTCAGCCAGGGTGTTACCGGGAATAGTGTCTATGTTGAACTGCTAATCCCACTAAGGGTGGTAGCAACCTTAGAAACAAATAGAGTAAAGATATTCTTGTATTCCTTTATGACTAGATAGATAAGAGAAGAATGGAGGGACCAACCTCAATCTTGCGCTTGGTTCCTCTCTTTGATTCCTCTCTCTTCTGATAGACTCCTGCTACTTGCTCCCTCGCCAGCCCAGCTTCAAAGAGTAACCGTGGAATCAAAGCAGCACAATACTATCCGCGAACAGAGATCTACTAGCATAAGCAATAAAATATCAGATGTATATTGACCACATGCAAACATATATCATAAAATATGCAAGAACATCGAGGAAAACTTGAATAACTTTATTGATATCAATAAAAGTACAGGGGAGGATTACAACCAATTTTTCTGACCCAGCATCATCCCCTCAGCA
This sequence comes from Pinus tabuliformis, assembly GCA_031772625.1. Lineage (NCBI taxonomy): Eukaryota > Viridiplantae > Streptophyta > Pinopsida > Pinales > Pinaceae > Pinus > Pinus tabuliformis. The sequence continues at coordinate 374,729,291 of CM062818.1, forward strand.
AGAAGCCCTTCTTCACCTCATGAAAATCTTAGATCACTCAACACTATGATGTTGCAGCAAGAAACCAGCAACACTTCCTTACAAGATACAAAATTCCAGCCTCTAGATCTCTGGGATGAGGAATCCATATATAGATGTTTGAAAGGAGGGTGAGTCAGCTTCTGGGGTTTTATTAGTGTCCTCTCTCTGATAGTTCTTGATGCCATTTGGAGAATGATGATCTCTTACTCATCCTTGGGTGAAATCAGGGAGGCAAGTGTCACAGGAGAAGTTTCTGGAAGATTCCATGATTTTCCACCTCGCACACTGCCTCTGCCATTTGTCCATTCCTGCCCATCGCACCCCATAGAAGGGATTTTCAACATGCATCGCACCCTCTGTGAGTATTTAGGTGGGATGTAGCGCACTTTGTCCATGGAGCAGGTGGGATGGTCCAGTTTTGACCACTTCTGAGTAGTTTTTCATGGAGAACTTCTGAGAGGTGATGTGATCAGCTGACCTTGTTCTTTTAGGGGTTGGAACAACACTTTTAGGGACTTAGGAGCCCTTGGTTTATGGACATTTAGGATTGGGGTTGCAGTGCCCAAAAATGTCTATAACAGTTGCCCCCTAAAGCATGAGGTCGTTAATTAACTTTTGATGTCGAGTGAAATGCTTTATCATGAGGATCCGAAGTTTTTCGAGCTGGAAGGTGACCTGTAATAAGATACAATACAACACATTATCTTCATAATATTTTTCATTTCCTGGCTGAGTCGGTGTTATAGACATTTTTGTTCCTTACAGCATGAAGCATGAAATGTCAATAATCTAAGGGATCCAAAGTCCCTAAACATGTTGTTCCTACCCCTAGAGGAACAAGGTCAGCAAACCACAGCTCTTCAAATCAGTTCTCCACTGAAAAACACTCAAAAACAGGTCAATTCTGGATCATGTCAACTGCTCCATGGTGTACCTGCGCTGAATGTCAACTTCATCAAAGGCTACCTGCGCTGAGCGAGTTTGGACATGTGGAGGAATCTTTCCTCAATGTGTAAGTGCCCAGGAAGCTTCCAAAATGACACTTGGATCAAAAGATTCGCCTAAGTGAAGAGTAAGAGGTTCTAAAACTCCAAGTGGAAGGTAGAAACTCCAAGTGGACTCAAGAACTGAAGAACAACTAGGGTTGAAGAGGACAACAGTCACACATCAAGCTGACTTATCTTCACTCCAAAACTCTATATAAGGATCTCATCCCATGGGATCTGGAGGTCGGAATTTTGTGTAAAGAATTGTTGTTGGTTTACAGTTGAGATTATTGGGTGATTGCTTAAAGGAGGTGAAGAGGAGATTTCTTTCTGTCGGGAAGGTGATGCTGGATTGGACCTCTTATGGTTGTATCACCACCTGAACCTTACTTTCTTCCATCAATAAAGCATTTGAGGTTCTTCTATTCGCATGTGTTTCAATGATGTATTGTCTTACTTGCGTATTTGATTTATACTAATCCTTGAATCAACTATGAATGCATGCGGCTTGTAGTTTCCTTTTCTCGTCTTGTTTGCAGGATCTTGTGTAGCTGGACCCGTGAGAAGACAAGGAGCTGGGAGCAAGCAGCAAAGAGAGAAGATTGGATCGACCATTCGCGAAAGACATCGGTGAGTGGATCTCTTCCTTTCCTCTTTTGCATGTCATAAAGAAGTGATCTTAGATAGCTTTGCTTTGACTGTTGCTAAGGAACTATCACCCTTAGAGTGGGATAGGGTCATTCCGTGTTGGACACTTTTCCCTACAACAGACTGGCGACTCCGCTGGGGAGCGTATCTTGTTGGTAGCTTGTGTTTCTTGCTATTCATTTCTTAAACAAAGGGAGTACCGAATCGAACTGCATTTGAGTCCTTCGAATGCAAAGTAGAGGGCAGCTACTCTAGCTTAGTTCTGGGCATGTTTATGATTTGAAGAGCTGATCCACAAGGACTCTTAATAGCTCTTTGAGATAGTGTTCATCTTCCTTTAATAATCCTCTAGAGTATACTTGATTGATAGCCTCTGATTTGGCCAAAAACAGTTGATTTTTGAGCAATCTGTGACCCGGAACCTGAGAGAAACGAAAATTTTCTCTCCAGCGCCACTGCAGTGAAGGCTCTCTACGTTTCAACGCAGGTCCCGAAGGGCCTACCTGCGTTGAATGTCAAACTGACAGTGTAGAGCCTGCGCTGAACCAGTTTTTCCTTGTGCAACTGGGGTTCCCTGCCTTCTGTTGCCCAGTTTTCAGTATTGTTTTTGCAGCCTGTTATCAACCTGTATACCCATCTGAAACTACCTTTCTTTGCCATCATTTCGCCTCGGTTGTATGAAGAAACTGTGATTGTTCTTTGTTGTATTTCTTACTTCATTTACAGTTTCCCATAACGAAAGTGAACTAGTCTTGCTGTGGCCTCTTAGATCTAGACCTGTGATAAAGTGTCGTTTTGATCCTAAGAGTTAGTTTATTTGCTGTTCATAGCTGACTGAGTATTTGCTTTCGTCATATGGTTCGAATTTCAGTATTTCTAGTGTCGAAACAAGTAGATCTTAAGGTGTTCTTTTGATTTTGGACAAAAGCTTGTTTGCTTTCACTTGAAATTGAATTCGAAATTATACAACGGCTTTCTTTTTGTAATACATCAACATTAAGAAAGAAGAAAAGAAATACCTGCATTGTGCATGTGCATTTTGACAGTTTGCATGTCGATTTAGGAAAAGTGCATCAGTGTGTGCTCTATGATCTGTGTGAAAAGTTGATGTCTTTCTTTTCCCTCAGTAGTTAAGATTTTCATAAGTTGAAAGAATTGAAAAAAGCTTGCTTATCATTCTTAGACTGCATTTAGGAGTTGTATCATACATCACGTGGTGATCCATAAAGGCAAACTGCTAAGCAAGATCAACCTAAAACGAACTGAATTTACATAACAACGCTTTGAAACATAACGAAACACATAGAGGTCTAAGCTAGAGACGTGTTCCAGCGTCGTTAAACGTAGTGACTGTCGATCTCTAAGAAGGTGGGTGATTCCTCCTGAGGGACGATAGCGCTAATACGGACTTGTGCTCCCGCGTACCGTCGTGTATATTGGGAGACCCCTATAGGAACAAAGCCTTTATCCATAAGAAGTCGTGTCAGCCACCCTACTGATCGCGATGCAGTGAACACAGCATTCACGAAGATCGACCACTCGTACCGTAAAACGTATTTTGTGGTTTCACGAAAGGTTTGGCACACCCTCTGCCTAGAACTCTAGAGTAGTTTCTTTTGGCCTCTTTCAAACTCTATAACTGAAAAAGTCCATCCGAGCATTTGTCACTTCGGGCTCGTTAATACATCGAAGGAGACTAGAGTCATCTTTAGCTTTTTCTCGACTCTTAAAAAGTGAAAAAGCAAGTTGTGTCTAAAGCGTCGTCATATAAAATTCATTTTAAACGGAACATAATCACCTCTTATTCCTACGTTGATCTTTAGGTTGAGAACATGGAACACACCAATCAAGGAATCCCCCATGATGGGAATCCTAGTCCCTTCTCCTCTTGGGGAGAAGTTGGTGTGCCCCACATGGCCACATTATCGCTTCCAGGACTGACGATTGGCCTGCCAATTTGGCTATTCTCAACCAGTGTAGTTCAGAACACCACGGTTCCTGAACAGTCGAGTCAACAGTTAGATCAGTCCAGAGCCACCCCCCAGCCTTCCACTTCTTGTAAATCTTCCTCCGATCCTTCCCCTTCACAAGGCGGGGCCGGCAAAAGCCAGGCTTCCAAGGAGAAGAAGGAGAAGAAGAAGAAAGAAAAGAAGCAGAAGGAGCCTAAGGCGACTGGGGGCAAGCAAAAGACATCTAACAAAAATCCACACACAGCACGGACCGGGCCTAAATCGCCATGTGTCATATGTAGAGGAGACCATTTCCACCGAGATTGTCCTGGTATTCCCCGGATACTAAGGGACTGGTCCCCTCGTTTGCACAGTTCGGAAGCTTCGACCTCTGACAGCCAGGTTGAATGCTTACCGTCAACCAGCGAAAGTGAAGGTTATAGACAAAGAGGGGGAGCAAAATTCCCCTGCAGACTGTGTGAAGGCAATCACGCCATCCACCGTTGTCCCTTCTTAGACGAAGCGAAGAGAGTTTTGGAAGATCATCCGGTTTCACCGTCACGACTTCCTCCTGGATACCAAAAACTCCTGCCAAGTCCTTCGTTGGTTGAAAATACAGCTGTCCCGCTCAAGTGGTCAGCTGAAGCGTCAGTCATTGAAAATGAACCTACTGAATCTGGACCGGACGAAAGTCCAAAGTTCGAAACGGCAGTTGACCCAGTTCTCCCTTCAGAAGTTTCATATTCAAATGACACTGTGACTGAAGATTCATCTTCAGCTGACACCCTCACCGAAGAGAATAAGGATGACACCATCCAGATTCTTTTCATCAACACCGATTCTGATGAGCATCAGGGCAATGCGCCCACTCCTTTATCGCATGAAGGAGCATCGTCAGGATCATACCCGGCCGTGTATTCGGTCCCACCACCAAGCAACCTAGTTGTGTCCTTTGATTGGGACCAACTAGGCAGACCCCGGTTACCAGCCAATATACCATTCAAAATTATAGTCCAAATATACAGAATGGTAATGGCTGGAACTATCATTGATGAAGGGGCATCTGTGAGTATCCTATCCTCTATTGCTTGGAAAGCACTGGGTTCCCCGGCGCTTTTGCCTGAGATGAGAAATCTCTCGGGTTTTGACAAAGGAACCAGTCGACCACTAGGGATCCTACCTAATGTGCCTATTACATTGAAAGGGAAGGCTGTCAAAATGAACTTGATGGTCGTCCAAGGACCCTTGGATTATAACCTACTCCTTGGACGAGACTATATATATTGCATGGGTGCAATAGTCTCCTCACTCTTTCGAATAATGTGTTTTCCACACGAAGGAAGAATGGTCAAGCTCGTAGACCAACTTTCATTCCCAGGATCACGCATCGTAAATAGTCACATACCAACCCTGAATGGTCTATTCAATCAAGAAAGGTCTCCACCCCCGGTTCTTCTTCCTGATGAGTGCGAGTGATTCGGGAAAATAGGGCCGGAACCCAGGGGGCATGCATCCTGGTCTGCTTTAGGCAAAAAAGACCCTGGGTGTAAGGTAGAATTTCCGCGAAAGAATATGACTAGTCCGTACCCCGTCCCCTCCTTCCTCTTCGTAAGAGAAGAGCTAGCAGGAAGCCAAGCTCTCATGAAGAAGAAGGGGTAATTGGGAGTGGGGTTGTTCTGGAAAAATATTCTTTTGTTAAAGTTAAGTGTTTAAGGCAGCGCCACTCACCTTTGTCTATTTTAAGTGGACAATGCCAAGGAAGTGTTTTGTTCGGGAGATTAACAAAACAATCTTTGGGTAACCCGAAAGAGGTAAGCCTCACCCGCTAAAACAAATGTTTTGACGGATAAGTAGGGGCAAACTTGAAATTATACTTTATACCTGGGGGCATGCAAACCTTTTGGAATGCAAGCAAGGGCGGCTATTGATTTTTTTAATTTCTAGGTCCTCCCTTTAAACCTGTAGGTCTAACCCTTTAAACTCGTAGGATTAGTCGTTACCAAACTTGCATAAAAGGATGTGGAGCATAGCTTCGTGAGATAAAGCTCCATAAAAAATAGCTATCTCACAGGAGACATTTCTTATCTTATGACTGGTAAAAACGAGCAGTTTTGGCAAAGTTCATGCTCGTTAAAAAATAAACGCAAAAACGAGCAGTTTTAGCAAGAGTTCATGCTCGTTAAAAAATAAACGCACCTATGAGCAAGCTTCACCCAGAGTTCAAGCTCATCCAGAAAAAATGAACCGGTAAATAACCATTTGAGACCGTAAATTCATCAGCCATAAAAGCCTTGGTCGTGTTTGCACCGTCACCTCCATGTTTCATTTGGCCGATCATTCACATCCACTTGATTGTTTACCTATTTTGAGGAACAGCTGCGAAGAGTGATTTCACCTAGCCATCCTTGTGACATTGTCGTGATTGGAAAATTCCAACCTGTACCTGGAATCTGCTGCTATCCCTGTTTATCACTCGTTCCTCAAAATACGAGTCTTCTTTGAGCTTTTTTCACTGACTCGTAAAATATGAAAAGTTTGCCGAGTTTTGGCCTTCCAACTCGTTAAAAGGACCGGAAGTGCTATCCCTCCTCTAGATTTTAATCTTTTTGGACCTGAGGGATTATTGCACAAAAAGATCGAGCGCTTGTCTAGTTCGGCTCGATAAAACTATCGAACATTCATTCCTTCTGTATCGTTTTATACTTTTTCGGACTTAAGGGATTAGATGACGAAAAAGGACCTTTGGAGTTAACTTTACGTACCTTTTTAGACTCTCTAAAAATGAAAAGGACCGAGTTGTCTTTGTCGCTAGACTCGTTAAATATATTAAATAGCGACAAACTTGCCTTTAGACGAGAGCGAGTTTCCCTATCGCTAGGCTCGTTAAAACATAGCGATGGGCTTGCCCGAAGGGCAGGTTATAGAACAAGCATATGTTATCCTCCTCAAGCTTGACAAAAATAAAGAGGTACTGGTCAGGAACGAATGGGGAAAAATTGGGAGAACCTCAAAAGCTTAATGGTAGCAGGTCGCTCTTGAACATGACACTTTTGCCTCCGTACCACATCGGGTTGGGTTGTTTTCATTCACCGGTCCCCTCACCATGGTCTCGCCATACCATGCACATTTGGGGTAATGCTACCAATCCATCACATCAGTGTCGTTATATGTTCAAGAGATGTCGTTCAGAGAGTGTCAACCGGGTCCCATCCACTGCCATACATCATCTTTCATCCTTTCATGACCGCCACCCTGAATCATATTTCACAGATCGTTTTCACCTTCATCACAATCACTAGCTCCGTTCCGTGTCACTGATGTGGGATTCATTAAGGCCCTCCTTTGACGGATCGCTTCTTGTCGACATCAGCTCATTATCCAAGAAGTTGATCTAGGAACACCCCCCCAGTACTTTGAAGCTTGCATGCCTTAATGGCAAGTTTCTCACTTCCGGCGACAGGTATACATCAATGACCTTTGACCGGGATACTTTGCGTGGTGTTCGATGCCAAGTCCTATATTCACACCACGTGAATTGTGCTGCAGTACCTTGAGGGTCATCATCATTATTGGTGATTCCTCTCGCGCTTGTTAACGGTTTACATTATTGACTGGTAATCAAGCGATGTCTTTCCATGTTCGACTCCAAGAAATTCTCACATGGATCGACTTGTACTTAGAGTGAAGATCAGACGAGTTTGAAGACCCCGGATCTAGTTTCATCCATCCAGGCTGCGATATATATTCAGGAAATAAAGACATTAGCATGTGCAGTAGATGATCATCCTACTCAAAGGATGATAATTTCAGCAGAGAATTATCATTCTACCACCAGATGATCGTCTGTTTTATGTACAGAAAATGTATTTATGAAGTTGAGCATGGGAAATGCCCACATCAGCTAGATCATGAAAGCAGTATGAAAAATAATGTATTGTAATTGTATCTTATTACAGGTCACCTCCCGGCGATTGAATGAACTTCGGATCCTCCTAATAAAGCATTTCACCCGATAAACGACCTCATACTTTAGGGGGCAACTGTTATAGACATTTTTGTGCCTTACAGCATGAAGCATGAAATGTCAATAATCTAAGGGATCCAAAGTCCCTAAACATGTTTTTCCTACCCCTAGAGGAACAAGGTTAGCAAACCACAGCTCTTCAAATCAGTTCTCCACTGAAAAACACTCAAAAACAGGTCAATTCTGGATCATGTCAACTGCTCCACTAAGCATCTGCGCTGAATGTCAACTGCTCCATGGTGTACCTGCGCTGAATGTCAACTTCATCAAAGGATACCTGCGCTGAGCGAGTTTGGACATGTGGAGGAATCTTTCCTCAATGTGTCAGTGCCCAGGAAGCTTCCAAAATGACACTTGGATCAAAAGATTCGCCTAAGTGAAGAGTAAGAGGTTCTAAAACTCCAAGTGGAAGGTAGAAACTCCAAGTGGACTCAAGAACTGAAGAACAACTGGGGTTGAAGAGGACAACAGTCACACATCAAGCTGACTTATCTTCACTCCAAAACTCTATATAAGGATCTCATCCCATGGGATCTGGAGGCCGGAATTTTGTGCAAAGAATTGATGTTGGTTTACAGTTGAGATTATTGGGTGATTGCTTAAAGGAGGTGAAGAGGAGATTTCTTTCCGTCGGGAAGGTGATGCTGGATTGGACCTCTTATGGTTGTATCACCACCTGAACCTTACTTTCTTCCATCAATAAAGCATTTGAGGTTCTTCTATTCGCATGTGTTTCAATGATGTATTGTCTTACTTGCGTATTTGATTTATACTAATCCTTGAATCAATTATGAATGCATGCCGCTTGTAGTTTCCTTTTCTCGTCTTGTTTGCAGGATCTTGTGTAGCTGGGCCCGTGAGAAGACAAGGAGCTGGGAGCAAGCAGCAAAGAGAGAAGATTGGATCGACCATTCGCGAAAGACATCGGTGAGTGGATCTCTTCCTTTCCTCTTTTGCATGTCATAAAGAAGTGATCTTAGATAGCTTTGCTTTGACTGTTGCTAAGGAACTATCACCCTTAGAGTGGGATAGGGTCATTCCGTGTTGGATACTTTTCTCTACAACAGTCAGGCATTCCCATGCTCAGCTTTATAAATTGATTTTCATGTACATAGGACAGAAAATCGTCTGAGTGTAGACTGATGATTCTGGTAGAGCCATCATTCCTTAGGTTGGATGATTATCTATGTAGCAATGATGTACACTGGATGTCTTTATTTCCTGAGTGTATTTCACAACCAGGATGGATGAAACTAGATCCGAGGTCTTCAATATTGTTTGATCTTCACTCAAAGTACAAGTCAATCCATGTGAGAGATGTTCTGGAGTTGAACATGGAAAGGCATTGCCTGATTACCAGCCAATGATGTAAGCTGTTAACAGGCATGAGAGGAATCACCGATAATGATGATGACCCTCAAGGTACTGTAGTACAATTCGCATGGTGTGCAAGAGGTACTTGGCATCGAACACCATGCAAAATCTTTCGGTCGAAGGCCAGTGATGTAAACCTGTCGTCGGAAGTGAGAAACTCGCCATTGAGGCATGCAAGCTTCAAAGTACTGGAAGGGTTGTTCCTAAATCGACTTCTTGGATAATGAGTTGATGTCAACAAGAAGCGATCCGTCACAAGAGAGCCTTAAAGAATCCCACATCTATGACACAGAACAGAGCAAATGATTTTAGCGGAGGTGAAAACGATCTAAGGATATAAAGTTTAGGATGGCGGTCATGAAAATATGGAGGATGAATGTATTGCAGTGGATGAGATACAGGTGAATCCTCTGAGCGAATTCTATTGAACGTATCGATGACACTGACATGATGGATTGGTAGCATTAACCCCAAATATGGATGGTGTGATGGGACCATGGTGATGTGACCGGTGAATGGAACAACCCAACCCGACTCGGATGTGGAGTGAAAGTGTCATGTTCAAGAGCGACTTGCTACCAACAAAGTTTTTTCAAGTTTTCTTCCCAATTTTTCCCCAGTCATTGCTGACCAATACCTCTTTATTTTTGTCAAGCTTGAGGAGGATAACATATGCTTTTTCTATAATCTGCCCTTCGGGCAAACCCATTGCTATGTTTTAATGAGCCTAGCGATGGTGAAACTCGGTCTTGTCTGCAAGGACAAGTTTGTCGCTATTAGCTTTTAACGAGTTCAATGAAAAAGACAAATCGGTCCTTTTCAATTTTAGAGAGTCAGAAAGGGATGTAAAGGAAACTCCAATAGTTCCTTTTTCGTCATATAATCCCTTAGGTCTGAAAAAGTATAAAACAATACGAAAGGGATGAATTTTCGGTAATTTTAACGAGCCAAACAAGACAAGCGTTCGATCTTTTTGTGTAATAATCCCTCGGGTCTAAAAAGATTAAAATCTAAAGGAGGGATAGCACTTCTGGTTGCTTTAATGAGCTGGAGAGGCCAATTGCTCAACAATATTTTCATCTTTTATGAGTCAGATGAAAACAGCTTAAAGGAGACTCGTCTTTAAGGAGTGAGTGATAATTTCAGATAGCAATTGATTCCAGGTAAGGTTTCGAATTTCCAAGTCATGGCAGGGTCACAAGGATGGCTAACTGTATCACTTTTCACAGCTGTTCCTCAAAGGTGGTAAACAATCAAATGGAGGTGAATGATCGGCCAATGCAGAGTGGAGGTGATGATGAGAACATGACCAACGGCTTCAAAATCTGATAATAAGGCATTCACAATGGTTATTTACCTGTTCATTTTTTAGTGAGCTTAAACACGGGGAGAAACACTTGCTCATGACTTATGTTTATTTTTTAACGAGCTTGAACTATGCACTAAAATTCCTCCATCCAGTCATAAAATATGGATGTCTCATCTAAGATGCCATTTTTGTGGAGCTTGCACCTTATGAAGCTTTGCTCTGAATCCTTTCTTTATGCAAGTTAGGAAACGACTAGCCTTACGGGTTTAAAGCGTTAGAGGTCATACAAATTTAAAAAATAAATAGCCACTCTTCACTTCCATGCAAAAAGGTTTGCATGCCCCCAGGTATAGAGAAAAATTTCCAGGTTACCAAGAAATTTTCATCTACATAGCGGATAAAATTCTTTCTCGGTGATGCCTATCGAAATAGTTAAAGAGGAGTGGTGTCACTCGGAATAACCTTAACGAAGGTATCGTATTCCAGTCTGTTCCCATTTTCCTGTGAGGACGGGTTTTCCAGACTAGTCATATATCCCTCGCGGAAATCCACCCTATACCCAAGGTTTTCCTGCCGAAACAGACCAGGGTACATGCCCCCTGGGTTTCAGTCCCATCTTCTTGAATCACTCGCTCTCATCAGGGAGATGGACTAGAGAGTGATGAGAAATTTCTTGCATCAAAAGACCATTCAGGGATGGCATTTGACTATTAGCTATGTGTGAGCTGGGAAATGACAGTTGGTCTACGAGCTTGACCACTCTGCCTTCGTGCGGAAAACACATTACTCTAAAGAGTGAGGAGACGATGGCTCCATGCTATAAATATAGTCACGCCCAAGGAGTAGATTATAATCTAAAGGTCCTTCAACTACCATAACGTTCATGTGAACAATTTTCCTTCTCAAAGTAATGGGCACATTTGGAAGGATCCCTAAAGGTTGACTAGTTCCCTTTTCAGAGTCGGTGTTGATGAAAAGAATTTGAACAACGTCATTCTCTTTCTCTTCAGTGACGGTATCGTTCGAAGATGAACACTCTGAAGGCAATACCGAGTCAACTGCCGTATCGACCCTTTGACTTTCATCTGGTGTGGATTCCGAGGGTTTATTTTCAATGATAGGTGCTTCGGCTGACCACAAGGATGGGACAACCATATTTTCAACCGGTGGAGGGCTCGGCAAGAGTTTTTGATATCCAGGAGGAAGTCGTAACGGTGAAACCGGATGATTATCTAAAACTCTTTTAGCCTCTTCAAGGAAGGGACAACGGTGGATGGCGTGATCGCCTTCACACAGTTTACAAGGAAATTTGTGGTTCCCTTTTAGTCCAGAGACTTCGCCTTCACTAGTTGACGGTGTATCCTCAACATGATCATCAGAGGTTGACGACACCGAGTTGTGCAAACGAGGAGACCAGTCCCTTAAGATCCGAGGGATGCAGGGACAATCTCGGTGATAGTGGTCTCCATTACAAATGACACATGGAAATTTAGGCCTGGTCGGTGCAGTGTGTGGATTTTCACTAGATGATGTTTGGTTCCCCTTTTTCGCTTTTGGCTCCTTCTTCTTCTTTTCTTTCTTCTTCTTCTCCTTCTTCTTCTCAGTTACTTGATTTTTGGCTTTACCAGCTTCATCAAGTGAAGAGGAAGGAGGAGAGGAAGAATTAGACGAAGTAGAAGCTTGGGGGGTGACTCTGGCATCATTTAATTGCTGACTTGACTATTCAGGAGTTACCGTATTCTGAACAACAGAAGTTGAGAAAAGCCATACAGGAAAACCAATCGTCTATCCAGGAAGTGACAATGTGGCCATGTGGGGTGCACCAACATCTCCCCAAGAGGAGAAGGGACTAGGATTTCCTCCAAGAGGAACCCCTTGGTTGGTGGATTCCATTTTCCTCAACTCAAGACCAACGTAGGAAAGGTGATAATTGTTCTGTTTAAAATAATTTTAGACGCTTTAACACAACTTGTTTTTTCAATTTTTAAGAGTCGAGAAAAAACAAAAGATGACTCTAATTGCCTTTGATTTTTAATGAGCCTGAAGTGACAAGTGCTTATATGGACCTTTTCCTTTAAGGAGTCTGAAAAGGAACGAAAGAGACTGCTCTAGAAATCTAGACAGAGGGATTACCAAACCAATCACAAAACTACAGAATACTTTTTACTGTATGGCAGTTAATCTTCCCGAATGCTGTGTCCAGTGCATTGCGATTGATAGGGTGGCATACATGGCTTCCTATGGATAAAGGATAAAGCATATTGTGGTCTCCCAATATACTCAACGGTACGTGGGAGCACAAGTCCATATTGGCACTTGTCGTCTAAAAGTGGAGGAATCACCCAACCAACAACGAAAGCAACAGTTACCATGTTTTACGATGCTAGAACACGTCTCTAGCCTAGACTTCTAAATGTTGTGCATTAGGTTCCAAAGCGTTTTTAGATTCATTGAATTTATTTTATAATTGATCTTGCTTAAGAAATTTTCCTTTCAGGTTCACCGCGTGATGTAGATGTACAATTCCTAGAATGAAGTCTAAGATGATAAACAGTCATTTAATCTTCTTTCAGCAATGAAAATCCTAGCTGCTAAGGAAAGAGAGACGAATTTTCTTTTAGCATAGAGCACAGAGCACACACTATATGCACCGTCCTAAATCAAAACGACAAGCAGTCTAAATGCAAATGCACATGCATGTATTGTTTTTAAGCTTTCTTAATGTATGTGAAAGTAAGAAAGCTAAGTGAAAATCTGAATTATTTCTAAAGTGACAGTACTCAACAAATTCTCTTTCCAAAATGAAGTGAGAGTAAGAGAGACACTTTGCGATTTTGAAACGAAAAATTTCTTTTTGACACTTTAAAAACTTACAAATTCAAATCATATGCAATAGTAACTTGTATAATCGACTACCAAAGCAAGGGGATTGTCTTCTATGGCTGAAAACGACAGCTACGACACTTTCAGATCAAAGAATGACAGCTCAATTATGCAACTTTTTTGCAAAAGAGAACTGAAAAATGATGCAAAATACATAAAAACACTTACAGTTCTTTGCACTATGGAGGCAGAAAGATGTAAAGGAAGGGGGTTCTCACAGAGATATACTGACCATAGACAGCTAAACTCCAGAATAGAACTGAAAACAGTGAGTGAAAAACCCAAGCCTTAAGGTAGAGTTAACCTTATTTGGCCAGTGCACCTATCACACAGGGAACTCTGCTTTCAACGCACCTACTGCACTCGTGAAGTGCGCTGGAAGGAGATTGCCTTTAAAGCAAGGTGCAATGGTATCAGAACGAGACTTCAAACAAGTTTTTACTCACAATTTGCAATTGAGTTCGGGGATTTAAGCTAAGAAAGCAATGTTCAGTATATGCAAAACACAGAGGTGGATCTATGGAGGTTACTAGAACTACCACTCAGGGCAATTAGTCTATTTGTAGATCTATTGTTTAATTCATAAACTAAACCTGGACATTGACTGAAGCACCATTGATCTACTTTGCATTCGTGAAACAAATGCAGTTCGAAGGCTAGCTGGCTTGGCTTCAGGCTCCATTTGTAAGTTTATAAAAGAAACAAAGATAGGCTAACAAACAATCTAGTCGCTCCCCAGCAAAGTTGCCATTTTGTTACCGGGAATAGTATCTATGTAGAATTGCTAATCCCACTAAGGGTGGTAGCAACCTTAGAAACAAAAAGAGTAAAGCTATTCTTGTATTCCTTTATGACTAGATAGATAAGAGAAGAATGGAGGGACCAACCTCAATCTTGCGCTTGGTTCCTCTCTTTGATTCCTCTCTCTTCTGATAGACTCTTGCTACTTGCTCCCTCACCAGCCCAGCTTCAAAGAGTACCTGTGGAATCAAAGCAACACAATTATATTCGAGAACAGAGATCTACTAGCATAAACAATATAAGATCAGATGTATATTGACCACATGCAAACGCATATCATAAAATATGCAAGAACATGGAGGAAAACTTGCATAACTTTATTGATATCAATAAAAGTAGAGGGGGGGATTACAACCAATTGTTCTGACCCAACGTCATCCTCTCAGAAAGAAGCCCTTCTTCACCTCATGAAAAGCTTAGATCACTCAACACTATGATGTTGCAGCAAGAAACCAACAACACTTCCTTACAAGATGCAAAATTCCAACCTCTGGATCTCTGGGATGAGGGATCCATATATAGATGTTTGAAAGGAGGGTGAGTCAGCTTCTGGGGTTTGATTAGTGTCCTCTCTCTGATAGTTATGATTCCATTTGGAGAATGATGATCTCTTACTCATCCTTGGGCGAAATCAGGGAGGCAAGTGTCACAGGAGAAGTTTCTGGAAGATTCCATGATTTTCCACCTCGCACACTACCTTTGCCATTTGTCCATTCCCACCCATCGCACCCCATAGAAGGGCTTTTCAACATGCATCACACCCTCTATGAGTATTTAGGTGGGATGCAACGCACTTTGTCCATGGAGCAGGTGGGATGGTCCAGTTTTGACCAATTCTGAGTAGTTTTTCATGGAGAACTTCTGAGAGGTGATGTGATCAGCTGACCTTGTTCTTTTAGGGGTTGCAACAACACTTTTAGGGACTTAGGAGCCCTTGTTTTATGGACATTTAGTATTTGGGGTTGAAGTGCCCAAAAATGTCTATAACACAGGGGGCATGCGTATATTATCCTAGCAATAGATTATTTTACTAAGTGGGCGGAGGCAACGTCTACATTTTCGGTAGACGGCAAGACTGCTGTAACTTTCGTATTAAATCATATAATTGCTAGATTTGGTGTTCCTCAAGCTATTATTAATGATCATGGAAGTCACTTTCGAAATATCATGATGACCGAACTGACAGATCAGCTTGGCCTGTGCCATGATAGTTCACTCTGTATTACCCGCAGGCTAATGGTCTAGTTGAAGCTATCAATTAAGTTTTAGCCAATATGATCAAACGAATCATTGGTATTCATAATTCAAATTGGCATACCATGCTATTTTCAGCACTTTGGGCATATCAGACCTCGATGAAAGCATCAACTAGTTTCACTCCTTTTCAACTAGTCTACGGTTTGGAAGCAGCGTTACCTATTGAATGCAAAATTCTGTCATTACAATTAGCCATAGAATTACTCCTAGCTACTTCTAAAGAAGAGAAACATTTTTTGTACTTAGCTCAACTAGATGAGAATCGAGGCACTGTTGCAATAGCAAACGAGACTCATGCGAAATGAATGAAAGCTCATTATGACAGAAGTGTTACACCTCGTAATATTTCAAAGGGGGATATAGTTTTAGTATATGATCGAGTGAACGATAACCTAGGGCTGGAAAATTTGTACCTATGTGGCATGGTCCTTACATTGTTAAGCGAAAGATGACAAAAGGGGCTTATGAATTGATAGATTTTGATGGTGTGTCTTTGGATAAACCCAGAAATGGACTTTATTTGAAGAAATATTATGCTTATATTTTGTGTGGAGATTTTTTGTTATATTAGTTTATTTATAGCTGGTGTGTTTTAGATTAGAAAAGTGTGCCTAGTTTAGAGAGTGTTCTTATCACTATTCCTGCTTATCTTGATTTTACTCTTGATATTGCAGATATCAACGTCTCTTCAAACATACATTGGTTTTGCTGATGGTGCTTGTCATAGTACATGGAACATTTCTTCCGCAACTTGGGTTATGTATTCATCCTATGATGAGTTAGTGCCTATGCATGGGGTAAGCTTCGATCAGACAACGAATAGCATTGTAGAGTATAGTGCAGTGATTGAGTTATTATCTAAATCCAACTCATTTGGGATTCATATTTTGATTGTTAGGTTGGATTCTGAACTCATTGTATTACAACTTAACAGGGTTTATTCCATTAGAAATCTACCGTTATTAAGGTTATTTTTGAGATTTCGTCTCTTGGAACGTGAATTTAATTACATTGAATATCAGCATATTCCAAGAAATTTAAATACATTAGTAGATGTAGTTGCTTCTAGTATGATAAATATACATTTGCAATAATCAAAATAGTAAATTTAATAACATTCGATAACATGTTACACGAGATAGCCGGTAGTAATTATATATCATAGCATAGAAGTTTGTTTCAAAATATACATCATCTTCGATCATAGGTTGAAAAACACCTCATGATCGGCAAAAATGATAATACAAAAAGACAAAATGTCGTGAGTCTATAGAATCAATCATCCTATCCCTGGTGATGATCATGATAAGAAACTACTGCTCGGGCCACCCTACATAGGAACCTCCTAAAAGGTTATGGGACCGCAATCACATATCTCTGTAACCTAACTTGAATATCATCTATATTAGTCTCTGGAATATCTAGTGTCAAGCGCTCTAGATGATGCTCCAAGTCGGTCAAGATCTCTACTGATTGGCCCTATGGGGCGGGTGCTACTGCAGCTGGGTGTCTCCTCTCATAACGCTGGAGAGAAGCTGGTCATTGTGGACCCACATCTACATTTAAAATTTTGATTTTTAGTTTTGGATGATTTAAAATAAAAAATAAAAATAAAAAAAATAAAACTTAGAAAGTGTTGAAAATTGTTTTTACCTTAATCATCCCATTGCTTTCCCGATGGAAGAATTATGTCTCCATCACCATGGTAATCCATCACAGCATATGGAAAGTCTTGAATCACAAAAATTTGGTTGTTCAACCAAAGAAAATATGCAGGTGGAAATCAAACAACCTCTATGCCCTCAGCATGACGAGCCATCAAAGCAACCCAACGAACCATTCTAGGCTCTCGAGGAAGACCAACATCAACAAGAATATGTTGCGGGCTAACATGGGGATCCTCTCTAGAGTAAAGGTGACTACGATAAATCCATATTCAAAGTTGTTCAGATTTCCATTCTTTGCTCTGGTTAGTTGGCCTTTCACATTTTCCAACACAGCCTCACACGAGTTGTATATGGTGCCTCGAAAACAGTGTACAACCATTTGCATTTGGGATCTAGTAGCCACATTCAATGCTGCACTCCCGCATATTCTGGTAACAGTGAATGCAATAAATTTAAGCTCAGGATAGATGATAGTTTTAATATCAATCCGTTTATACTTGGGGCCTATTTGATCATCGCAAAACTCCAATCGGAGACTAGCGATAGACTAGCCACCTGGCCTAGTCCCAAAAAGAGATAATTGTTTGCCCCTCTTGGACAAACCAGTTGAAAAGTATATGTCGTCCAGCTCAGTTTCAAGCTACTGGCCACCAATCACAAAGCACTGGTCTTGTGTGTTCCATCTGTCTACCAGCCATGTCAAGAGGTCTACTTGGGCCCTCATGCCCTGTATGGCCCAGAACTTATACAGTTTGCATGATCTCAATGCCTGCCATATGGGCATATGATTTATTGTGGCATAAGCTACATCCTCGTGCTCACGTTCTTGCCAAATAAGCATTCTGAATGTCCTACAATGTGTAAAAAGACATATTAGAACAAGCTTGTTCGAAACATTTTGGGCAAAAAATGGAGAAATTTAAGTTTTAAAAATTCATTGTGTGGGGTCAACACCCACTGCTTACAAATAATGCATAGGTCTGCACGGGTTGTGAGCAATAGGTGCAGACCCATGACCTTTTTCTTTATAGAAAAAAAGTCGGGGTCCGTAGGGCCTGCGTGTTGCACCTATGGACCTGTTGTGGGGAAAAGTATCCGATGCGGATGACCCTATCCCTACTCTAAAGGTGACAGTCTTTAGCAACAACTGAAAGTAAAGCTTTGATGTTTTCCTTTATGAAAGTACAGAGAGGGGGAAGAAATGATCAACCAACCTGGTATCCTTCGCTTAGTCGATCTTGATCCTCTCTCTTTGTCTCTTGTTCCCAGCTCCTTGCTCTCTTTGCCGGTCCAGCTACACACAAGCCCTGCACAAAACGAGAGAGGAAACTACAAGATACAAGTACTCATAACTGATGCATGGATTAGAGTGAATCAAATATACATGTAAATACAATACATCAATGCAATACAAGTATATAGGAGAACATGCAAAACTTTATTGATAGAAGTAACAGGGTTCTGAGAAGGTTACAACCAATGATGGCTCCAATCCAGCAGCACCTCCCCAGCAGCAAGAGCTCTCCTCTTCACCTCTAGTAAAACAATCACCCAATAGCTCTAACTGTAATCCAACAGCACCTCCTTGCTTTACACAAAATTCCAGCCTCCTTAGACCTCATAGAAGAGCTCTATATATAGGAGAGAAGAAGAGAGGATGAGTCAGCTTGAGGCTGGCATGGAGCTGACTAGTGTCCTCTCCCTCTTCAGTTAATCTTCAGTTCTTGAGTCCACTTGGAGATCTTTGCTTACACATGGTGATCAAGTACCTCTTACTCATCACAAGGCGAATCTGATGAACCAAGTGTCAGTTTGGAAGCTTCCTGGGCAGTTGACACCTTGCAGGATGACTGTGCCACTTGGCCAATCTCGCCCAGCGCAGGTAGCCTTCATTACTTTTGACTTCCAGCGCAGGTACAGAGTGGGACAGTTGCATTACAGCGCAGAAGCTCAGCTAAGCAGCTGACATGATCCAAAATAAGCCTGTTTTGAAGTGTTTTCAGGTGGAGAACTGATTGGAAGTGCTGTTGTTTGATGACCTTGTTCTTTTAGGGGTAAGAACAACATGTTTAGGGACTGAGGATCCCTGTAATTATTGACATTCCATGCTCCATGATGCGAGGCACAAAAATGTCTATAACAGTTGCCCCCTAAAGTATGAGGCCGTTTATCGGGTGAAATGCTTTATCTAGAGGATCCGAAGTTCGTTCCAGTACTGAGGAGAGTGCCCTGTAATACAATACAATACAATACATTATTTTTCATTCATCATTATTCTCATGATCTAGCTGAGGCGGGCATTCCCATGCTCAGCTTTTTATAAATACATTTTGGTACATATGACAGACAATCGTCTGAAGATAGACTGATAATTTTCTACTGAAATTATCATCCTTTGAGTAGGATGATCATCTGCTGCAATGATGTACATGGCAAATGCTTTTATATTCCTAAATATATATCGTAGCCCGGATGGATGAAACTAGATCCGGGGTCTTCAAACTCGTTCGATCTTCACTCTAAGTACAAGTCGATCCATGTGAGAATTGCGCTGAAGTCGAACATGGAAAGACATCGCTTGATTACCGGTCAATAATGTAAACCGTTAACAAGCGCGAGAGGAATCACCAATAATGACGATGACCTTCAAGGTACTGCAGTACAATTCACGTGGCGTGAATAAAGGACTTGGCGTCGAACGCCACGCAAAATCTTCTGGTCGAAGGTCATTGATGTATACCTGTCGCCGGAAGTGAGAAACTTGCCATTGAGGCATGCAAGCTTCAAAGTACTGATGGGGGTGTTCCTAGATCAACTTCTTAGATAATGAGCTGAAGTCGACAAGAAGCGATCTGTCAAAGGAGGGCCTTAATGAATCCCACATCAATGACACGGAACGGAGCTAATGACTTTAGTGGAGGTGAAAACAAACTATGACACATGATTCAGGGTGGCGATCATGAATGGATGAAAGATAATGTATGGCAGTGGATGGGACACGGTTGACACTTTCAGAATGACCCCTCTTGAACATATAACGACACTGATGCGATGGATCGGTAGCATTACCCCAAACGTGGATGGTGTGGCGAGGACCATGGTGATGAGACCGGTGAATGAAACAACCCAACCCGATGTGATACGGAGGAAAAGTGTCATGTTCAAGAGTGACTCGCTACCATTAAACTTTGAATGTTCTCCCAATTTTTCCCCAGTCATTTCTGACCAGTACCTCTTTATTTTTGTCAAGCTTGAGGAGGATAACATATGCTTGTTCTATAACCTGCCCTTCGGGCAAGCCTATCGCTATGATTTAACGAGCCTAGCGATAGCGAAACTCGTTCTCGTCTAAAGACAAGTTTGTCGCTATTTAATCATTTTAACGAGTCTAACGACAAAGAAAACTCGGTCCTTTTCATTTTTAGAGAGTCTGAAAAGGTACAGAAAGTTAACTCCATGATTCCTTTTTCGTCAGAAAATCCCTTAAGTCCGAAAAAGTATAAAACAATACAGAAGGGATGGCTGTTCGATACTTTTAACGAGACGAACAAGACAAGCGCTCGATCCTTTTGTGCAATAATCCCTCAGGTCCAAAAAGATTAAAATTTAGAGGAGGGATAGCGTTCCGGTCCTTTAACGAGCTGGAAGGCCAAAACTCGGCAAACTTTTCATATTTTACGAGTCAGTGAAAAGAGCTGAAAGAAGACTCGTCTTTTGAGGAACGAGTGATAAACAGGGATAGCTACAGATTCCAGGTACAGGTTGGAATTTTCCAATCACGGCAGTGTCACAAGGATGGCTAGGTGAAATCACTCTTCGCAGCTGTTTCTCAAAAGCGGTAAACACACAAATGGAAGTGAATGATCGGCCAAATGAATGGTGGAGGTGATGGATGAAAACACGATCAAGGTTCTTATGGCTGATGAATTTACGATCTCAAAAGGTTATTTACCGGTTCATTTTTTCCATGAGCTTGAACTCTGAGGGAAACTTTTGCTCATACTTTTCTATTTTTTAACGAGCATAAATTCAGTCCTAAAACTGCTCGGATTTGCGTTTATTTTTTAACGAGCATGAACTATATGCTAAAACTGCTCGATATACCAGTCATATGAAGAACGCCTCTCGTAAGGACCAATTTTTATAGAGCTTATGCCTTACCACAGCTGTGCTCACTTTTGGCAAATTTTACTTTTGCCCCACAGGCTTTCTTTCATGCAAGTTTGGAAACGGCTAATCTTAAAACCAGATAAATAACCGCCCCTAGCTTACACTCCAGAAAGTTTGCATGCCCCCAGGTATAGGATAGAATTTCGAGGTTGCCCCTCCTCTCCCCTACTTCTGCTTTTCTTTGGGTGTTCACATTTATTTGTCATCTTGCTAATCTAATGCTAACGATACTTGTCTTCTCGTTATTTTAAGGGGTCTTACGCAGTACTCAGGCTTCCCGTCGGCCCACTTTTAACAAACAGCTATTTATGACAATAGATGAACACTACTCAAAGATAAAACATTGGTATTATTGAGGGAGGCTTGCCTCTTTCTTATTATTCCAAAGACGGTTCGATTTGCTGCCGCAGATCAATCTCTTTCTTCGGCGGTGCCTATCATTGGGTTGTCCTAAGATGGTTACCCTCTGTCACAACAATACGGTCTCCTTCTTAATAGACTGCCCCTGCTTATCCTTCAAAACACATGTTTCGATGGGCGAGGCTTGAATTTAAAGATGGTGACTACTTGTTGTAATAAGGGAATTCCTACTCGGGCATTGCCCACTTTTTTAGACAAAGGTGAATGATTCCCAAACACATAACTTTGACAAAAGATCATTTTTCCAGAACAACCCCACTTCCTACGGACGGGGTACGGACTAGTCATGTTCTCCTGTGGAAATTCTGTCTTATACCCGGAGTTTCTTCTGCCCGAAGCAGACCAGGGTGCATGCCCCCTGGGTCCTAGTCTTTCTTTCTGAATCACTCGCGCTCATCGGGAAGGAGGACCGGGGGCGGTGGCGAATCTTGAGTGAACAGACCATTTAGGATTGGTATTTGACTATTTGCGATGCGAGATCCCGGAAGTGAAAGTTGGTCTACGAGCTTGACCACCCTTCCTTCATGTGGAAAACACATTACTCTAAAGAGTGAGGAGACTATCGCTCCCATGCAATAAATATAGTCGCGTCCAAGGAGTAGGTTATAATCCAAGGGTCCTTGAACTACCAACACGTTCATCCTGACGGTCTTCCCCTTCAATGTAACAGGTACATCGGGGAGGATCCCTAATGGTCGACTGGTTCCTTTATCAAAACCTGAGAGATTTCTCAACTCAGGTAAAAGCGCCGGGGAACCCAGTGCTTTCCAAGCAACAGAGGAAAGGATACTCACAGACGCCCCTTCATCAATGATAGTACCAGCCATAATCATTCTATAGATCTGGACAATGATTCTGAATGGTACACTGGCTGGTAACCGGGGTCTGCCTAGTTGATTCCAATCAAAGGATACAACCAGGTTGCTTGGCGGTGGGACCGAATATACGGCCGGATATGACTCTGATGATGTTCCTTCCTGCGATAAAGGAATGGGCGCATTGCCCTGATGCTCATCAGAGTCGGTGCTGATGAAAAGAACCTGGATGGTGTCATCCTTGTTCTCATCAGTGAGGGTGTCGCATGAAGACGACTCTTCGGCGACGGTGTCATTTGAAGACGGGTCTTCAATGACGGGGTCATTGGACGATAGAACCTCTGAAGGAAGAACCGGGCCAACTGCCGTATCGACCTTTAGACTTTCGTCTGGTCTGGATTCAGTAGGTTCATTCTCAATGACCGACACTTCAGTTGACCACTTGAGTGGTTCAACCGGATTTTCAACTATCGAGGGATTAGGCGCGAGTTTTTGATATCCAGGTGGAAGTCGCACCGGTGACACCGGGCGATCTTCCAAAACTCTCTTGGCCTCATCTAAGAATGGACATTTGTGGATGGCATGATGACCTTCACACAATAGACAGGGTGATCTTGGTCCCCTTCTTCGTCTTTCACTCTCGCTAGTCGACGGAATGCAATCAACATGACAACCAGAGGTTGATGCTACCGGATTGTGCAACCTTGGGGACCAGTCCCTTAGTATCCGGGGAATACAAGGACAATCACGATGGAAATGGATCCCTTTGCAAATGACACATGGCGATTTAGGCCTGGTCGGTGCAGTGTGTGGGTTTTTGTCAGCTTTCTTCTGCTTGCCCCCAGTCGCCTTCGCCAGAGGCTCCTTCTGCTTCTTTTCTTTCTTCTTCTTTTCCTTCTTCTCCTTGGGAGGCTGACTTTTGCCGGCTCTACCTTGCGAAGATGAAGGATCAGAGGAAGTATCATAAGAAGTGGAAGGTTGGTGGGTAGTTCTAGATTGTTCTGACTGTTGATTCGAATGCTCAGGATTAGTGGCGATCTGGACTACATTAGTTGAAAAGAGCCATACAGGGAGGCCGATTGTCAATCCTGGAAGCGACAATGTAGCCATATGAGGCGCACCAACATCTCCCCAAGAGGAGAAGGGATTTGGACTTCCGCCAAGGTTACTTCCTTGGTTGGTGGGCTCCATACTTTTCAACTGAAAGATCAACGTGGGAATAACAGGTGATTATGTTCCGCTTTAAAATAAATTTTATTAACGACGCTTTTAGACACAAACTTGCTTTTTCATGTTTTAAGAGTCGAGAAAAAGCTAAAGATGACTCTAGTCGCCTTCGATGTATTAACGAGCCCGAAGTGACAAATGCTCGGTTGGACTTTTTCAGTTATAGAGTTTGAAAAAAGGCCAAAAGAAACTGCTCTGGAGATCTAGGCAGAGGGTGTGCCAAACCTTTCGCGAAACCACAGAATACGTTTTACGGTACGGGTGGTCGATCTTCGTGAATGATGTGTTCACTGCATCGCGATCAGTAGGGCGGCCGACACGGTTTCCTAAGGATAAAGGATAAAAACCTATAGGGGTCTCCCAATATACGCGACGGTACGCGGGAGCTCAAGTCCGTGTTAGTGCCACCGACTCTCAGGAGGAATCACCCACCTTCGTAGAGATCGACAGTCACTATGTTTAACGACGCCGGAACACGTCTCTACCTAGACCTCTAGATGTTTGCGTTAAATTCCAAAGCGTTGTTATGTAAATTGAGTTTATTTTAATGTTGATCTTTCTTAACAGTTTGCCTTTCAGGTTCGCCACGAGATGTATATATACAACTTCCTATATGCAATCTAAGAATGAGAAGCAAATCTTTTCAATCTTTCAACTTTGAAAACCTTAATCTACTTGAGGGAAAAGAAGGACATAACTTTTTCCACAGATCAAAGAACACACACTAAAATGCACATCTTCCTAAATCGTCAAGCATACAGTCAAATGCAAAATGCACAATGCATGTATTTCTTTTCGTTATCCTTAATGTTGATGCTAGACAAAAAGGAAACTGTTGTATGATTTTGAATCTAATTTCAAGTAGAAATAAACAAGCTTGTCCACAATCAAAAAGACACCTTATGATAGACTTGTTTAAAAACACAGGAAATATATAGATTCAAACCATAAAATGCAAATCGAACAAACTCAAACAGCTATGAACAGTAATAAAACTAGCTCTTAAGATCACAAAGACACTTTTACAGTTCAGGATCTAAGAGGTCACAGCTATACTGGTTCGCTTTTCACAATGGGAAACTGTAACTGCAACAAGAAATACTGAAAGAACATTCACAGTTTCATCACACAACTGAGGCAGAATAATGTCAAGGAGAAGTGGCTTACAGCAAGTACAATAACCAGCAAGCAATCAGCCAAAAACAAGTGCAAACAGGGCCAAGACACAATAGGAAGACTGAGCAAGACAAGGGCTAACTGGACCAGCGCAAGTTCTAGTCTGCCAATTCCACTCTCAGTGCAGTTCCCGAAGGGAGTACCTGCGCTGTAATGCAGGCTGCCTGTGTACAGCCTGCACTGACTCACGAGAGTTTCGTCTACAAAGTTTTCCGGGTAATAAAAAGCTCAAAAATGCATTGTTTTTGATGAAATAAAAAGCTATAGGTCAAGTACAGGCTAAGGGATGATCAAGAGGATGAAGATCTATCACAAAGAGTAAAGAGTCTTTTGTAGATCAGCTCTTCAAATCTTGAATCTGCTCAGCAAATGAGCAAGAGTAGCAGTTCCTCTACTTCGCTTTTGATATAGTCAAAAGCTTTTCGATTTGGTACTCTTTTCTTCAAGAAATGAATAGAAAAATACTACAAACACCAACAAGATACTAGGCTCCCCAGTGGAGTTGCCAGTTTGTTGTGGGGAAAAGTATCCGATGCGGATGACCCTATCCCTACTCTAAAGGTGACAGTCTTTAGCAACAACTGAAAGTAAAGCTTTGATGTTTTCCTTTATGAAAGTACAGAGAGGGGGAAGAAATGATCAACCAACCTGGTATCCTTCGCTTAGTCGATCTTGATCCTCTCTCTTTGTCTCTTGTTCCCAGCTCCTTGCTCTCTTTGCCGGTCCAGCTACACACAAGCCCTGCACAAAACGAGAGAGGAAACTACAAGATACAAGTACTCATAACTGATGCATGGATTAGAGTGAATCAAATATACATGTAAATACAATACATCAATGCAATACAAGTATATAGGAGAACATGCAAAACTTTATTGATAGAAGTAACAGGGTTCTGAGAAGGTTACAACCAATGATGGCTCCAATCCAGCAGCACCTCCCCAGCAGCAAGAACTCTCCTCTTCACCTCTAGTAAAACAATCACCCAATAGCTCTAACTGTAATCCAACAGCACCTCCTTGCTTTACACAAAATTCCAGCCTCCTTAGACCTCATAGAAGAGCTCTATATATAGGAGAGAAGAAGAGAGGATGAGTCAGCTTGAGGCTGGCATGGAGCTGACTAGTGTCCTCTCCCTCTTCAGTTAATCTTCAGTTCTTGAGTCCACTTGGAGATCCTTGCTTACACATGGTGATCAAGTACCTCTTACTCATCACAAGGCGAATCTGATGAACCAAGTGTCAGTTTGGAAGCTTCCTGGGCAGTTGACACCTTGCAGGATGACTGTGCCACTTGGCCAATCTCGCCCAGCGCAGGTAGCCTTCATTACTTTTGACTTCCAGCACAGGTACAGAGTGGGACAGTTGCATTACAGCGCAGAAGCTCAGCTAAGCAGCTGACATGATCCAAAATAAGCCTGTTTTGAAGTGTTTTCAGGTGGAGAACTGATTGGAAGTGCTGTTGTTTGATGACCTTGTTCTTTTAGGGGTAAGAACAACATGTTTAGGGACTGAGGATCCCTGTAATTATTGACATTCCATGCTCCATGATGCGAGGCACAAAAATGTCTATAACAGGACCCCCGCAAGAGATTTCTTTTTTAAACCTATTTTTCCTTTAAAAATCAAATTTAAAGGCTAAAAAAAAATGTAAATGGATGAAATGCACATTAAGGAGGACGTGGACTACCTAGAGCTAACAGTTTTTGATTCCGACGGATGGATTTTCTAGAATCTTCACAGGAACGTTTTTACCCAAAAGCTCTCACTTCTCACTCTGAAATCAAATGGTAAAAATGAAGTTAGAAAAGCCATTTTTATAAGTTTTATCAAATAAATGAATTTTAATTTATTTATTTTTCACTTTAAAAAGGTAAATTTTTAAAAACATTTTCATTTATCTTAAATAGGTATGTGTAATGTTTCGAGTTTTTGTGCAGAATATTGGATTTTTCGGGAAAATTGATCATTTTTCAACAAAGAATATACTTTTATCACTTAATCTTTCAAAAATTTATGAAAAAGAGAAACATTGGAGTCCTCTTTAAGCCCTTTTTAGACTCTCGAAAATTGAAAAGACTGCCGAGCACTTGATTGTTTGAACTCGTTAAAATAAATGAGTAATCACCCCTTCTATGTAAGCTTACCCCTTTTACAGGGTGAAATGGACTATTTTTGAAAAATACATTGACTAATTACAGTCAATAGAGTTCTCTCCCGTATTATTTTATCGTTTTTCGGGCTCGAGGGACTAAATTTATGAAAATGTATCCCCATGGAGTTTTCTTAAGTTTTTTTTCTTCTGGTTCCCTAAAATTGAAAAACACCGAGTTTGTCTTATACTGGACTTGTTAAAATTTAACAGTAAAGGACCTATTCAATTTTAAAGAGGAACGAACCACTCCTTCTTAGGGTTCAAATTTTAAACTAAGTTGGATTCATCTGACGAATGAGCTTATAAACAAGAAAATGTTATTCTCCTCAAGCTTGTCAAAAATAAAGAGGTACTTGCCAAAAATGGTGGGGGAAAAGAGAGAAAAATGAACCTGTTTGTTACACTTTATTTTTTAAAAAATTGTTTACCACTCTTGAACATGACACTTTTTGTTCACCTGGGTTGGGAAAATCCTTTGCCTAAAAGTTAATCAAACCAATTTGAAAGTCTTCAGCTGGTTTCTAGGTATTAGCTTTGGGTCAATTGTCACCAAGCCATTTATAGTGTCGTTATGTGTTCAAGAGAATAGTTCAAACAAACCATTCATCTCCGAGATATCTGTCATCCATTTTGACCATCCCTGAGTCAGTCCTTGCCAATATATTTCTTCAAAACTTGATCTATGATTTCGTTTTGTGGGCTTGCCTACGACGGATCACTTTCTATCGACTTCAGCTCATTACCTAGGAAGTTGATCTAGAAATTGTCAATACCTTGAAATGTGCATGCCCTAATGGAAGGTTTCTCGCCTTCGATGATAGGTTGCATCATTGACCTGTTGGAAATAATACTGAGAGCGGGGGGGGGGGCGAATCAGTATTATCAAATCAATATAACTTTTTCATTTCCAAATTCATATTCATATACGCTCCTTCAGTTAAGGAAAACCACGTGTATATGCAACTGTGTGTAATGCAACAAGCGTCTATCTAGTAAACTTATAATTCATTTAGTTTCTTCTTAATTAGTGCATAAGAACATTATTAACCAGATGAACTGTAAACAAGAGTAGTAAAGAAAAACAAATCATCACACATAAGCAACACACATGAACACCAAGATGTAAGGTGGAAACCCAATGTGGGTGAAACCCACCTGCTGCAATTCATCTCTATCTGCTTCTAATTAGAAACTTCTTTTTACAATGATTCTGTATTGGTGCAATCTTATACCAGTATGCAGGCTACTACCTATAGAAGGTTACAACCTTCTCTTGTTCTCCAGCTTCTCCTGGAAGGGAGCTACAACCCCCTTAGCTCTTGTATTAGCTGAGGTACTAGTACGTAGGTGCTGACCTACAGAAGGCTACAACCTTCTCTTTTCTTTCAGGGACCACCTTTCATAAATTTTCAGACTGGATCCATGAATAACATCAATCAAACATCAAGTATATCTGCATCAACCGATCTCCTTTTCACCAAACAAAACTGAACCAAATAGTCACTTCTCTGAATGTTGTACCTAGCAAACAGTAACAGTAACCAGACACCAATTCTGAACCCAAAACACTGCAGAAATAAACAGAAATAGCTAAAACATATTTCAAGAGACGTACACTACTTCAATGCGTACAATCTGCGTGCATACGCTTCTGAATTAAGGCCAACCTGCATATACGCTATTTTGAATTACAAAACCAACATGTATACGTGCCTTTGCTTCACTGAACCCATCAATAGAACTTATCCATCTTCTTGTGCTCAGGTTCCTCCTCGATTCAGATTCAGCTATGCACCATAAACCAATCACCAATATTCTGGATCTTGCTCTTCATAAGATATTCAATACTTGAGTTAATACCTTTGCCAAATGATCTCCTCCTTTTCATAGTCTTAGGCCTTACTCAAACCATGGTCCAAAACCATGGAGAACCAATACCTTGGAATAAATACCTGGGTTCAACACTTTAGATGAGATACCATGGTCCAAAACCATAGGTCCAAATACCATGGATCTAAAAATAATCTTTCCCACATGTACGTGCTTTTCCGTGCATGAAAGTGCGTGCATACTCATACGCGACTTTTGGTCAGCAATACCGCGTGTATACATGACTTCGTCATAGGAAACCTACATATACCTCTCTTTCTTTCATTGAACAATGATCTTCCATCTGAGTTGGTCGCCATTAAGGACAACACCTATGTCATAGCACCAAACCTGTGTCATAATGCCAAAAATCTCCCCCTTTGCACTTGATGGCAACCCCAAGTCACTCAAAGTCGTTCTCCCCCTTTGACATCAAGGGAAGATGGTTATGCTCCCCTTAGGTTCATGCTCAAATCTCTGCTCTGCTGTTCTATTCATGCTCCCCCTGACTATAGGCAAGGTCTGCAAGAATATGTTCTACAAGAAGATACATAACTTTATACATCATAAGTGACCTTCCTACCACCAAAGACTCATACATACATCCATCTCCCACCCAAGTGGGAATTGACTCACCCACCCAACCAAGTGGGGATACACCAAAAACTTACACAAGATAAAAGAAGAACATTACATTATCCATCCCAGGAATAGTGGGGAAATCAAAGAAGGTCGTTACATGACCTTGATAAGAAAATAAATACATGACATAAAGACGAAATATGTACAACCAGACTATGATAGTTATCAACAAGCAACATCTGTCAATCATCATTCAGACCAGCAACCATGTTCTCCTTCTGCACCTATTCCTCTTCAAACCAAAACACTATGATCTTGAACCAAGATCTTCTTGGATAATGCCAACAATGCATTATTAGAAGAATATATGTGTTCCCCCTGAACCTGTGCCAGATAGTCTCTGTCAGACCCATATCAGACTCCTTTCATCCTGAGCCTGGCCCACTATTTGTCTTCAAACCAACATATATGTGACTGTACCCACATAAACGGGCGTATGTACGCAGATCCTCCTCATGAAACTCGCGTACACCCACTTTTCTCTGAAACAAACAAGTTTCAATAGTAAGATGATGCATCAACTACTCCCAGATTTTGTCTGAGGTATTCAAATGTTTCCCTGGGCAGTGGTTTGGTGAGTACATCAACAACTTGTTCCTTGGAGGGAACATACTCTAATTTAACCTTTTGTTAAAGCACTTGTTCCTGGAGAAAATGATATTTGATAGTTATGTGCTTGGTCTTTGAATGCATGACAGGATTCTTTGAAATATTGATTGCACTTGTATTATCACAAAATATGGAAATAGGTGGAGTACAAGTGATTTGCATGTCTTGCAATGTTTGCTTCATCCAAAGGAGTTGTGTGCATCAAGATGTAGCAGCTACATATTCTGCTTCAGCTGTAGATAATGCAATTGAACTCTGTTTCTTGTTGAACCAAGATACTAATCTAGGACCCATGAAGAATGCACCACCACTAGTGCTTTTTCTCTCATCCACACTTCTTGCCCAATCTGCATCTGTATATGTATGAAGTGTGATATCTATACCTCTAGGATACCATAAGCCATAGTTTTGAGTTCCTTGAAGATACTTGAAGATTCTCTTAACTGCCTAAAGATGTGTTTCCTTCAGATTTGCCTAAAACCTTCCAATTGTTCCCACTACATGCATAATGTCTGGTCAGGTACCTGTTAGATAGAGCAGACTACCAATCATGGATCTATATGTTGGTTGATGCACTACTGTTGATTCATCATTTGTGTTGAGGTTACATCCTGTTACCATAGGGGTACATACTGGTTTCGAATCCTCCATCCCATATTTCTTCAAGATCTGCTTGAGATACTTGGTTTGTGATAGAAAAATACCGTCTTTGTTTTGTTGAACTTGTAAACAAAGAAAATATGTGAGCTCACCAAGCAGGGACATTTCAAATTCTTTTTGCGTCATCAAGGCAAATTTTTGACTCATGTCTTCTTCATTGCTACCAAAGATGATATCATCAACATATTAGCAGCTTATCATTGTCAATTTTTATATATAGATTGTTGTCTGTTGATCCTTTTGTAAAACCTTGTTAATGGAGATACTTATCCAAACGATAATACCAAGCCCTTAGAGCTTTTTTAAGGCCAAAGAGAGACTTTTTGAGTTTGCATACAAGTTTTGGATCATTTCCAAGGATAAACCCATTTGGTTGCTCAATATACACTTCTTCATCCAATTCTCCATTCAGAAAGGAAAATTTCACATCCATTTGAAATATTTTGAACTTTTGAAAGCTAGAAAGAGCAAGGAACATTCTTATGTCCTCAAGTCTGGCAACTAGTGCAAAAGTTTCTTCAAAGTCTATACCTTCTTGTTGTGCATATCCTTTACAAACAAGTCTGGCCTTGTTTCTAATAACATCTCCATTTTCATTCAGCTTTTTTTTGAATATCCATTTTGTTCCTATGACATTCTTATCTTTTTGTCTAGGGACCAACTCCCAAGTGTTGTTCTTTTCAATCTGCTCTAGTTCTTCATTCATGGCCTTGACCCAGCATTCATCTTTTCATGCCTCACTTACATTTTGTGGTTCAGTGGAGGACATCAATGCTAGATAGCTTGAAGCTTCTGAAATGGTTCTTCTTGTTTGTACACCTGCCTCTTTCTGCCCCAAAATTTGAGTTTCTGGATGATTCTTCTGAACGTACCTGGATGGAGTCTTTTCTTCTATCCTTATTTGTTATTTTGGTGCCTCATGAGTTTCTTCTTCATCATAAGCCTGATTTGATGTTGAAGGATAGTCCTCATTATCTTCGAAATCTTCTGATTACTAGGAATGTTTCCTTCTTCATCAACCACTACATCAATACTTTCAACAATTTTTCCAAGTCTTTTATTATAACACTTATATGCTTTGCTGTGGGGAGAGTATCCAAGGAGAATGCCTTCATCTAATCTAGGTTCAAATTTGCCAAGGTTTTCATCAGTCTTTTTGATGTAGCATTTGCTTCCAAAAATTTTGAAGTATTTTACTTTGGGAGTCTTACCATACCAGAGTTCATGAGGAGTTTGAGTGTTATTTACCCGGACGTTTGTCTTATTGAGAATAGTAACTGCAACAAATGCAGCTTCACCCCAGAAGGTTGTAGGAGTTCTAGACTCATCTAGCATAGCATGAGCCATTTGTTGAACCATTCTATTCATCCTTTCCACTACTCCATTTTGCTGAGGAGTCATTGCAGTAGAGAATTCCCCTCTTATTCCATGTTGTTCACAAAAATTGAAAAATTCATCTAAGGTAAATTCTCCTCCTTGATCAGACCTGAGTCATTTGATTCTGCGATCTGATTTGTTTTCAACCAAGGCTTTGAATGCTTTGAACTTTTTGAAGGCTTGATCTTTATGCTTTAGAAGTCCTATCCAGCACATCCTAGAAAAATCGTCAATGAACAATATGAAGTATTCTTCTCCTCAAGGTGACCTTTTCCTAGATGGACCACATACATCAGTATGGACAAGTTCAAGTGACATGCTAGCTGATCCTTCCTTCTTAGGGAAATAAGTTTTGATTTTCTTACCAAACTGACATGATTTGCATATTTTATTGTATAGAATGCTGATGTCAGGGAGATCACGAACTGCCTGATATTTGCATGATTTCCTTATCTGAGAAAAGCTTAAATGCCCCAATCTTTTGTGCCATAGCTAGTGTTCATCATTCTTGCTTAGATAGCATTATTGTTGTCCTCCCTTGAGTATGTATAGATTATTGGGAGGTCTTATGCCTTTTATCATTGTTTCTCCTGTATCAAGCTCATGAACAATACATCCATTTGATCAAAATATTACTTCATTTCCTTGATCACACATCTGACTGACACTCAATAGATTATGCTTTAGGCCATAAACAAACATAACATTTCCATCTTTGACCTTTTCTTTCAAAAGAACAGAACCTTTACCTTTTATGAGTGCAAGGGTGTCATTTCCAAAGGAGACCTTTCTTTCCTTTTCTAAGGCACTATATGACTGAAGTTTTTCTTTATCACTTGTCATATGTTTCGAGCATCCACTGTCGATGTACCATTGATTTTCATGTCCTTCCACATATAAGGCTATTCCACATCTTTTTAGTTGTGGTTCTTTCTTTCTCCATGTTTTGGGACTCAATGAGGCTTGCTCCTTCTGAGTTGTTTTTCGAAACCTACTGCATTTAGAATCTTCATGACCGAAGTTGTTACAAATAGAACAGTCTATTTCATTCTCAAGAGCAGAAAAGTTATTGTAGGTCCTTTTCATGATCCCAGTCATACTCCTTTGTTTTTGATCTTCTCTAGTCATGATGGTCTTGTAGGCAACAAATTAAGCAGCTTTGTGACCACAGTTATGATAAGAGAAACATTTGCCATTGAAGAAATTCCTGCGATTATCAAACTTACCAACCAAATGATTGTAGTTTCCATTGACATCCATTCTTGAGGCAAATTGTCAATGATTTACCTATGGTTGGTTGTAGCTTTTGTTCATCCTTGAAGTAGATTTCCCCCGATTTACTTGGTAATCTTTGTTCATTCTTGAAGTAAATTGTCCCTAATTTACCTAGTGATCTGCATTATGCTTTTGTTGTCGATTGTCAACCTATTCACTTCTCCTTGCTGCATCAAGATAACTTTTGGAGGTGGATGGCTTCTGTGCTTGCTTCTATGCTTGAGATGCTTCTTCAGTATATCCAAGACCTGTCTTCATTAGAGGAGAACGCTGCACTTTGATAATCTCATCTAATGTTTCAGATCCTTTAGCAAATTTAAGATTAAGAGCTTTTGATTTCTCAATATCTTTTCTAAGTCCCACAATTTCACATTCTAACTTTTCATTGTGTTTTTCTCTTTTAGCAAGTTGGAATGTCATTGTATCTATAATCATATTCTTTTCCTCTAAACAAATTTTAAGTTTATAAATTTCTTCATAAAGACCTTATTCATCTATAGAATCCAAGAAATCATCATCTTCAAAGGCCATCAAAAGTATATAATCATTACATTGTTCATCTTCATCACTATTTGAAAATCCATCACCGTCTTCATGTGTGTAATAGCTCTTCTTACGTACATTTTGTTTTATGTTCCATCTAACTGGTTCCTTACCTTTGTCAAGCTTATCTTTATGAGGACACTTGGCAGCACAGTGACCGAATCTTCCACAAGCAAAACATTTGAAAGGTAGCTTACCTCTAAATCTTCCAAAACCCCGTTGAAGGTTCTTGACAAAATTTGATTCTTCCTCTTCTTCTGACATATGTCCGAAGTCATTGTAATCTCCTTTTCCTGAGGCTTTGAATGTGGCTTCTCTCTTGTCTGATGGTCCCCCTTTTCTCATTTCATAAGCGGTTAGGATTTCGTGCAGCTGCGACATGGTAATGCTCTGTAGATTCTGTTTTTCTTCTATGGTATAAACTTTTGATTCAAACTTAGAAGACAAAGATCTTAGAACCTTTTCGACCAAAACAACTTCTTTTATTTCTTCACCCAAGTTTTTCATACAATTAACAATCTCATCTATACATAGGAAATAGTTAGGCACACTTTCATCATTGTGCATTCTGAGATTTTCATATTGAATTCTGAGAGTTTGTAGTTTTTCTCATTTTACTTGATCATCTCCTTCATAGCTCAAAATAATCTTGTCCCATATTTCTTTTGGAGTTTTGAGCTGCATAACCTTGATGAATTCTAATTGAGATAGACTCTCTAATAGAGTATTCACAGCCTTTGCATTTGTTTCATACTGCTTTTTACCAGCCGTATCTGTAGGAGTTGTTGATGGAAATGTGTATCCTATTTCCACAATATCCCAAAATTTTGTACCAAGAGATTTAAGATAGGTTGTGATTCTTACCTTCCAATAGACGAAGTTTCTCCCATCAAAAATTGGTGGCCTGATCGATGCCTCTTTGTCATAGTTTCTCATGATGATAGATCTTCCTTCAAGCGATCAAGCTTCTTCTGAAGGACCTGCTCTAATACCAATTGTTGGAAATAATACTGGGGGGGGTGAATCAGTATTATCAAATCAATATAACCTTTTCATTTCCAAATTCATATTCATATGCACTCCTTCAGTTAAGGAAAACCGCGTGTATACACCACTGTGTGTAATGCAACAAGCGTATATCTAGTAAACTTATAATTCAGTTAGTTGCTTCTTAATGAGTGCATCAAAACATTATTAACCATGTGAACAGTAAACAAGAGCAGTAAAGCAGAACAAATCATCACACATAAGCAACACACATGAACACCAAGATGTAAGGTGGAAACCCAATGTGGGTGAAAACCACCTCCTGCAATTCGTCTCTATCTTCTTCTAATTAGAAACTTCTTTTTACAATGATTCTGTACTGGTGCAGTCTTATACTAGTACACCGGCTGCTACTTGCAGAAGGCTACAACCTTCTCTCATTCTCCATCTTCTCCTAGAAGGGAGCTACAACCCCCTTAGCTCTTGTATTAGCTAAGGTACTAGAACGTAGGTGCTAACCCAGAGAAGGCTACAACCTTCCCTTTTCTTTCAGGGACCACATTTCATAAATTTTCAGACTGGATCCATGAATAATATCAATCAAACATCAAGTATATCTACATCAACCGATCTCCTTTGCACCAAACAAAACTGAATCAAATCGTCACTTCTATGCATGTTGTACCCAGAAAATAGTAACAGTAACCAGACACCAATTCTGAACCTAGAACACTGCAGCAATAAACAGAAGTAGCTAAAACATATTTCGAGAGACGTACACTACTTCAATGTGTACAACCTACATGCATATGCTTCTGAATCAAGGCCAACCTGTGTATATGCTATTTTGAATTACAGAACCAACATGTATATGCGCCTTTGCTTCGCTGAACCCATCAGTAGAAATTATCCATCTTCTTGTGCTCAGGTTCCTCCTTGATTCAGATTCAGTTATGCACCATAAATCAATCACTAGTATTCCAGATCCTGCTTTTCATAAGATATTCAATACTTGAGTCAATACCTTTGCCAAATGATCTCCTCATTTTTATAGTCTCAGGCCTTACTTAAACCATGGTCCAAAACCATAGAGAACCAATACCTAGGACCAAATACCTCGGTTCAACACTTTGGACGAGATACCATGGTCCAAAACCATAGGTCCAAATACTATGGATCTAAAAATAAGCTTTCCCACATGTACGCACTTTTCCGTGCATGATAGTGCGTGCATACACATATGTGACTTTTTCTTGGCAATATTGCGTGTATACTCGACTTCATCAGAGGAAACCTGCGTATACCTCTCTTTCTTTCATTGAAAGATGATCTGCCATATAAATGGGTTGCCATCAAGGACAACACCTGTGTCATAGCACCAAACCTATGTCATAATGCCAGCATGACCTTCGATCGAATGATTCTATGACATGTTCAACTTCAGCTCATTTATTCATATTTCATGGATTGTACTAAGTACTTTGAGAGCCATTGACATTACTATTGGTTTCACTCACACTTTGTTGGCATTATGATGCATGTGTTGTACTTGATGGCAACCCACTCATAGAAGAACATCTCATTTATATACATTCAGATGAATCTACAAAAGAGATATCAAATGGGGTACCGGACAAAGGGATTAGATGACAGTTCACAAGTAAGCTTTGCCATCAATTCCAAAGGGGGAGATTGTTGGCATTATGGCTAAAGTGTTGTCCTTGATGGCAACTTATACAGGTGATGGATCACAGTACTTCAGGTCAGTAGCAGAGATTGATGATCAGCTCTCAAATATTGAAGAAAATAAGAGGTACGCAGGTACACTGTACAGAAGGTGCGTACACACAGGCCTGTCATACATAAAGTGTGTACATACCCGCAGTTATCCCGTTCATGAGGTGCATACCCCTAGTTCACTTACTTCGAGGCAGAGAAAAGCACACGTGGGGTTTCTTATGGTTGGCCCATGGTATTTAGCCGACGTATTGTGTTATTATGGTTTTGGCCCGTGGTATTGTGAAAGGCCTAAGGCTATAAAAGAGGAAGGATATCATTTGGCTGGAGTATGCATTTGGGTTGAAAATCTTATGAGAGCTAGATCTGAAATACTATGATCTCTTGGAGTAATGTCTAGATCTAAATAAGGCGAATCTACTGATGGGTTGAGATCACTTCGGCGCATGATCAGATATGTAGATCTGACAGTCTGGGTTATTCTTGAAGTCTTGAATTTATCTATACCCGCAGGCATGCAAGTACAGTGAAAGAAAAGTGCGGAGATACGCAGGCGCAGAAGCGCTGCAGGTGCACAGATACGCAGGCCCGGAAGCGTTGCAGATGCGGAGGTGCGCAGGCAGGTCATTGGACACAGAGCGCAGGTACGCAGGAAGTATGTGAGGCACTCTGCATGGGTACGTAGGAATGCAGTTGGAAACAGTGCGTACTGCTACGCAGGCATTATATGGGTGAAGCTGCGTACTTCTCATGAAATCGATTTAGCTGCCCCTGTTTATTGTTGTGTTCTAGGTTTTGAAGTGATGTTTGTTTCTGATATTATGGTCCGATAACAGTATTCTGAGAAGTGATAGATTATGTTCAGTTTCAGTTTTGATGGATGAATGGATCAGGTTCTTAATGGCTCATCTTTATGTGATCTGATGGACTAGATCTGGTTGTATATGTATTGATCTGGTGATTGGGTGATTCAGAAGGTTGTTTGATTATGAGCTTCAATGTTGTTGTTGGGTCCAGTATGAAAATTGGATGAAATGTGGCCTTTCAGATTATGTGTTGTGCTTCAGTGTATCCAGTCTGAAAATTGATGAAACTTGGTACCTGGAGGAGATTGTAGGCCAGCGCCTACGTACTAGTATCTAAGCTAGTACAAGAGCTAAAGGAAATCTTTGGAGCATTGTAGTAGGTAGCAGCCTGCGTACTAGTAAATGGATCGGCTAGTACAAGCGCAAAGGGGTTTGTAGCTCCCGTACTGGTATAAGACTGCACCAGTACAAATATTGTAAAAGGATTTTCTTATTAAGAAGAAGATTGAGATGACTTGCAGCAGGTGGTTTTCTCCCACATTGGGTTTCCACCTTATATCATGGTGTTCATGTGTGTGCCTTATGTGTGATGACCTATTCTATGTTACTGCATCTGTTAACTGATAATATGGTTGATAATGTTCTAATGCACTCATTGAAGATCAATTAACTTAATCATAAGAAGTTGTGGAAGTAGCATATATGAATCTGATTATGGAAATGAAAAAGTTTTATTAATGTGATAATATTGATTCACCCCCCCCCCCCCCCCTCTTAGTATTATTTCCAACAATTGGTGTCAGAGCCGGTCCTTTGGTAGAAGCTTGATCGCTTGAAGGAGATCCGTGGAACAATGGGAAAGAAGCTTAAGAAGAAAGCACCTAAGAAGAAGAAGAAGACATCTCAGAAGAACTATGACAGTGGGAGAATCGATTGGGGATTAGGTATAAGAAGCTCTTCAGAATCAGAATCATTTCAGAATGAAGATAAACAATCAGGTATGAATATATTATCCTCTGATGTTCCAGCTATCTTTCCTTTTGGAAGAGATGAAAGTGATAGCGCAACTACTGAATTTGCTCTTATGGGTGAACAAGAAAGATATCAAATTGAGGCAGAATTTAAAAGTCTTACGGACAAAATTAGAATCCAGCAAGATCTGTTGGACAAAAGGAACTGTGCTTTTGAAAGGGTAGTTGCCGATCAAAAAGCTCATCAAGAGAGAGGAAGCAAGGCAAGGAAGCTATTTAAGGACAAATATCAAAAGTTGTTGAATGAAGTAACATCACTAAGAAATGAAGTTATTGAAAAGAACACAACAATCAAGGAGCTCAGAGATCGATCCAGTTATTATGAGAATCTTGAAGCTACAATCCTCTCACTAAAAGGAGATCTTGAAGAATCAAAGAAGCAGAATGAATATCTACATCAAGCAATTGAAAAACAAGACAATGAAGTCATCAGCTTAAAATCCCAGCTGGAATGTGCCTTCCGAGTTTGTCAAATGCAGCAGGATCTGAATGAAGAACAAGAAAAGGAGATTGTCAAACTAAGGGAACAAATGGAAGAAGGAAGAGAAGCTTAAGAAGATTTGAGAAAGAAATCCCTTGAAAAGGAAGAACAGCTTCAGGTTGAGGTAAATATCTTGAAAGGTAAAATAGAAGAAAAGGATAAGCTTTTACGATTTCAAGATAGCTCTAAAGTCTTGGATGATATTCTTAGTAGTCAAAGGTCTCCTGCTATAAAGACTGGTCTTGGTTTCCATGAATCTGTTGAAGGTGAATCTAGTTCACAAGGTGAGGCAAGGAACTCTAAAGAGAAATCTAAAATGGTTAACAAGGAGTTAAGAGAGATGAAAGGTCAATCTCATCATCAACCAAGGAAAGAAATTCCTCAAAGAAAATCTTTTACTCCTCCTATGAATAATGTTGAATGTTATGTATGTCATAATCTTGGACATGTTGCAGCCAGATGCAGAAATAGAAGGGTTCAAGATCATCATGTAGAAAGGTCATCTCAATCAAGGTACTTTTATGGATATTGCTTTGCTTGCAATATGTTTGGTCACAAAGCTGCTGATTGTTACAGGAGGAATATGAAACATGTAAGATGTTATGCATGTAACAAGCTTGGACATATAGCAAAGGAATGCAGGAACAAAGTGTGGGCACCATATCAAAAGGAGAAAATGTCATCATCACGCTTGAAGATATGGAGGAAAAAGGAAGTACAGTCAGAAAAAGGCGGCACTGCACAACATACAGACATACCAGAATTAGAGGGAGCTGAAAGTACAAAACTTCAGTGTCCTGAATCTCATATGCAAACTCCATAAAGGAAAGTCGCGTATATACGCGAGTTGGATACTGCACAATCACGTATATGATTGTTTGAAGAAAGGGAGTAGGCAAAGTGAAGTTGGAAGTGAATCTATCAGATCTGGGCATCTGACTATCTGTGGCACACTGGTGGACTGCCAATTTGGCCCTAATCAAAGGTACGCAGTTGATTAACAGTGCAAGTGCGTGGGTATGCAGAGCTGAAGAAGGCGAAGTGCGTGGGTACGCAGAGCAGAAGAACGAGCACTGCATGGGTACGCAGCGAGATAGAAGAAGAGGTGTGTAGCAAGATCGAAGGTACGCGGGGCGATAGAAGGATAACCTGCGAAGGTTCATAGAAGTACGCAGCGCGATAGAATCAAAGAGTGCGTGCGGTACGCAACATGATTAATGGAACAGGTGCGTGGGTACACACTGTAGTAGAAGACTGTCTGCGTGAATACGCAGAATCTCAGAAAGTCAGGTGTGGGTATATGCAGAGGAGCGAAAGATGAAGTGCGGACCCACGCATGTCATATAATGAGAAACTGCGAACCTATCTTAAGGCTTTTATTGGCTGACTTTTCTTGTTGATAAGATCTGACAGATGGCACCAGTTTAGGGGGAGCATATGGTCTTAATGCATTGTTGGCATTATGGTTAATAGTCCTTGGTGATGATACTTATATGGATAAATGATTCATCTTACTATGAGCTGTTGACATGGTTCTTGGGTCAGATTTGTGGTGATAAGGAGAAGCACTTAGCTTGAATTCAGATCTTCTTGATGATGAGTCACTCATATGCTACTGTTGACATATGCATGATGCATGATTCCTTTCATTCTTGGCACAAATGGATGAGGATTGTTGGCTGGATACAGGGGTGATTATTCAAAGTTGGATTGTTGGCTGGATACAGGGGTGATTATTCAAAGTTGCATTGTTGGAGACATGATGATGATGAGCTCTTACCTATATGATGATAGGTTGTTTCGTACATATGTTGATTAATGCAGATTGATGATACTTGGTTCATGCAGATCTGGATAGCTATGATGTTTCTCACATAGAATGTGAAATTCTGTTGATGCGGACATACCTTGATGATTCATGCACTAATGCAAGTTGCTGATCTAGTTGTTGTTGACAGATACTATGGAGCAGATCATACAGTGTTGTAGCTGATGCTTATCTTAGGTGATTGGTCTCTGTTGTGAATGTCATATCACGTCTCATGATGTAATAGTGTGTCTCTATCTATTGTAGTCATCTCTTCAGGTCATGTAACGACCTATGTTGGTTTCCCCACTATGTCGGGGATGAAGATGTAATGTATTTGGTTTTCATATTTCTGATGTACCCCCATTTGGATGGGTGATGGATGTATGTATTGAGTCTTTTGGTGATAGGAAGGTCATTTATGATATATAGAGTCATGTTCTTCTTGTAGAACATCTTTTTGCAGACCTTGCTTATAGTCAGGGGGAGCTTGAGCATGAATAGCACTATATAGCAGAGCAGATACTTCAGAAAGAGCATGATCAGATTGGTGCACCATGGCATATACATAGGGGGAGCTCATTCAGAGATTTCAGTAGATCTGGTTTATAGTCAAGGGGAGCATGTTCTTAGGGGGAGCATAACCCTTTGCCCTTGATGTCAAAGGGGGAGAGTGATGTGGTGTTGTTGCCATCAAGTCCAAAGGGGGAGATTGTTGGAATTATGATGCATGTGTTGTACTTGATGGAAACCCACTCATAGAAGAACATCTCACTTATATACATTCAGATGAATCTACAGAAGAGATATCAGATGGGGTACCGGACAAAGGGATCAGATGACAAGTCATCTGTGTTGTTTCTATCAAGTCCAAAGGGGGAGATTGTTGGCATTATGATGCATGTGTTGTACTTGATGGCAACCCACTCATAGAAGAACATCTCACTTATATACATTCAGATGAATCTACAGAAGAGATATCAGATGGGGTACCGGACAAAGGGATCAGATGACAGTTCACAAGTAAGCTTTGCCATCAAGTCCAAAGGGGGAGATTGTTGGCATTATGGCTAAAGTGTTGTCCTTGATGGCAACTTATACAGGTGATGGATCACAGTACTTCAGGTCAGTAGCAGAGATTGATGATCAGCTCTCAAATATTGAAGAAAATAAGGGGTACGCAGGTACACCGTACAGAAGGTGCGTACACGCAAGCCTGTCTTACATAAAGTGCGTACATACCCGCAGTTATCCCGTTCATGAGGTGCGTACCCCCAGTTCACTTACTTCAAGGCAGAGAAAAGCACACGTGGGGTTTCTTATGGTTGGCCCGTGGTATTTAGCCGACGTATTGTGTTATTATGGTTTTGGCCCGTGGTATTGTGAAAGGCCTAAGGCTATAAAAGAGGAAGGAGATCATTTGGCTGGAGTATGCTTTTGGGTTGAACATCTTATGAGAGCTAAATCTGAAATACTATGATCTCTTGGAGTAATGTCTAGATCTAAATAAGGCGAATCTACTGATGGGTTGAGATCACTTCGGCGCATGATGAGATCTGTAGATATGACAGTCTGGGTTATTCTTGAAGTCTTGAAATTATCTATACCCGCAGGCACGCAAGTACAGTGAAAGAAAAGTGCGGAGATACGCAGGCGCAGAAGCGCTGCAGGTGCATAGATACGCAGGCCCAGAAGCGTTGCAGATGCGGAGGTGCGCAGGCAGTTCATTGGACACAGAGCGCAGGTATGCAGGAAGTATGTGAGGCACTCTGCGTGGGTACGCAGGAACGCAGTTGGAAACAGTGCGTACTGCTACGCAAGAATTATATGGGTGCAGCTGCGTACTTCTCATGAAATCGATTTAGCTGCCCCTGTTTATTGTTGTGTTCTGGGTTTTGAAGTGATGTCTGTTTCTGATATTATGGTCTGATAAGAGTATTCTGAGAAGTGATAGATTATGTTCAGTTTCAGTTTTGATGGATGAATGGATCAGGTTCTTAATGGCTCATCTTTATGTGATCTGATGGACTAGATCTGGTTGTATATGTATTGATCTGGTGATTGGGTGATTCAGAAGGTTGTTTGATTATGAGCTTCAATGTTGTTTTTGGGTCCAGTATGAAAATTGGATGGAATGTGGCCTTTCAGATTATGTGTTGTGCTTCAGTGTATCCAGTCTGAAAATTGATGAAACGTGGTACCTGGAGGAGATTGTAGGCCGGCGCCTACGTACTAGTATCTAAGCTAGTACAAGAGCTAAAGGAAATCTTTGGAGCATTGTAGCAGGTAGCAGCCTGCGTACTAGTAAATGGATCGGCTAGTACAAGAGGAAAGGGGGTTGTAGCTCCCGTACTGGTATAAGACTGCACCAGTACAAATATTGTAAAATGATTTTCTTATTAAGAAGAAGATTGAGATGACTTGCAACAGGTGGTTTTCTCCCACATTGGGTTTCCACCTTATATCATGGTGTTCATGTGTGTGCCTTATGTGTGATGATCTATTCTATGTTACTGCATCTATTAACTGATAATATGGTTGATAATGTTCTAATGCACTCATTGAAGATCAATTAACTTAATCATAAGAAGTTGTGGAAGTAGCATATATGAATCTGATTATGGAAATGAAAAAGTTTTATTAATGTGATAATATTGATTCACCCCCCCCTCTCAGTATTATTTTCAACACACTTGTTAACAATCCATATCATTTATTGGTAATCAAGTGGTTTCTACCATGTTCGACTTCGACACATTCATTCACATGGATAGAATCGTAATAGATCGGGAAGCGGAAATCAAGACCCTGGATCTAGTTTCTACCATCCAGGCTGTGAAGAATTTTTTTATTCATTATACAGTGGACTATTCATAAACAGATGGCTACATCCATACTGTGCCTGCACATGTATATACTCTTGATGTATTACAAAATCATTCCTGTATCAGAATAGTTTAGCCAGCTTTCTAGTCAGTTTTGATCTAAGTATGGGAATGCCTACCTCGGTGATGATATGTCTACATATATATATATATATATTTTACATTGAATGTTTTTACAGGTTCCGACTAGGGTGTCCACAAGATGATCTTTGAAATCATAAAGTACTTCACTCTTTATACATGACAGACTCTATCTTCATCTATTACAGACTTCGCTCTTTATGGGGCAATCTATTGCATTGAAAGTTGTCACTTTGACATTCTGCTATCTGTGTCAGTCCATTACCACTCATACTTTCCTCCTCTGCAAGTCTAAAACATCAGTTCCTGATATCAAGTCTTGAAAATAATAGAAAAGCTCTCAAAGGTTTTTAAAACTCTAGTTCCGCACTTTTTATTTGTCTTACCTGTGGTCCCACACCTAATGGTCATGTCTCTGGTGCATTTGATCACACTGTCTCTTTGTTAAAGGTGCGGACCCCTATAAAAGTTAAAAAGGCGCAAGTATACTCTGAAAAAACGCACTTTCATTTATTTCTAGAAGCTTTTGGAAGGAATCTTGAGGTGGTAAGTTTGCTCTTTTAAGGTTCATGTAACCCGTACCTTAAGGAGCTAACCCCTTGATGTGAAGAGCTTATTCCTTTGAAGAAGGATTATATCCCTTCATAGGTGGAGCTGTAACCTCCTCCTCTGCACTATAAAGAGAAGCATTGATCTAGTTAACTGGTTGAAGTTAGAAGCTTAGTATTTTTTGAGGTAAAGTGCTGTTGGAACTTAGTCTTCTCTAGTTGAGTTTTTATGAGGATAGATTACATACCTCTATGTATCTCATTTGAAAGAGTGCAATACTTGTCAAAGTAAAGGAAATTCTTGTTTCAGACCCCAGGAAGAACTTATTCAACATCAAGGCTGAA
Source organism: Pinus tabuliformis (assembly GCA_031772625.1). Taxonomy (NCBI): domain Eukaryota; kingdom Viridiplantae; phylum Streptophyta; class Pinopsida; order Pinales; family Pinaceae; genus Pinus; species Pinus tabuliformis. The sequence goes on from CM062818.1 coordinate 374,773,855, forward strand.
AAGGTTGTAAAGTTTTTCTACTATTCAAAGTTAATACAAATATATTTGTTTTTCTCAATAAGCTATTAATTCATTGTTTATTTTATGGATTCTTTGATCACCATAATAGGCATGATTTATAATATTTGCTATGCAAGTGCTATTTAATGTTTTCTTGTTTGTGATTGTAGGTCTTCAAAGGTAACTCTTTCGAATGACTGGAGGATGACTACTAGAAACAAGCACTGGATCTAAGGTAGGATCTTAACACCTTTGTAGTATTTACCTATAAATCGCATATGTCTAGAGAAAGATAAGTTTGTTTGTCTTTTTGTTGCTAGACTATATTTTGATACTAGGGAGATCGGTCTTATCCGCAAGATCGATTTATCCAGCTAACAAATTGGCAACTCCACTAGGGAAGGTATTTGATTTTTGGTTTTCCTTTGTTTTGACTTGAGAAAATTATTTTTTCTGGTTTTTGATTGATGTATATTAGCTTGGGTAGCTTTCAAAAATCTTGAAGTATTTTTGTTTTTTTTTTAAGTTTTTTGGGGACCACACTTTATCTTCACAGACAGTGCAGACATCTCCACATTTTCCTCGAGTAAACAGTGCGGGACCGCACCTGTTGCTTCTGGAGCCTGCGGACCCTGTAATTGTTTTTTGAAAAACTTAAGATATCTTCTTCCAGTTAAGTTTAGGTTTGATTTAGGATTCTTAGTGTCTACCCAGATCTATATTTTTCCTGTCAAAAATCTCTTGTGAGTGAGTTATGATAGTATTTTTGTTTGAATGATTTTCTAGAAGTTTTGCATGCTTGAAGTGGTTTTCACTTTATCTCTGTAGTGACTCAAAGACCAGAAGCTTGAGAAACTTTAGATCACCCTGGTGTCTTTTTGACTTCTTGATGAGTCTGACTTGGTTGTGAAATCTATCCTTTGTGAGAAATGGATTTAGTTTTCTCGTTGCAAATCTTTAAACAAACTTTGTTATAAGTTCTAACTTTCATTTTTACAAAAGAAAACATATCTGGATGTTTTTTTATTGGTTTGTTATTATATGCAAATGAATCCTTAGTTTACTGAACAACTAAGTAAAATGTCCTCAAAAAAGAGTTGAAGCTTTTATTCAATTAGATTTTTGAAGGTTTTAGATCTCAAAATTAGTTTTTTGTAGTTTTGAGTGTTTTTCTAGAACTTGTAGATCTCTTTTGAAGCAAATTGTTTTTTTATCGTTTCGAGTTTTGAAAAGTGAAAGGTATTTATTGTGAGCATTAATTATTTGTCTCTTTTTGAGTTCTTATTAAAAAATAAAAAGATATTCTTTCCATTTCCATGTTGAAATAAAGAATTGTTTCTTAAATAATTGCATTCTCGAACTCTTTATGTCATGCGGAAAGAGTCGACTTTGTGGACAAAGCCAACCTCCCTAGAAGCCTAAGACTTTCTAGTGACAAACAAGAAAAATAAGAGCAATCCTTCTCTAAATATGCATTTACAATATAAGAAATCAAGTGTTATTGATCCTACCTGTTACCCAACGCTGTTGTAGTAGTCCAGCCTCGTTGATCTGAATGAGCTCCTCCTTCTCTTCGAAACCTGCATTCACTAACAATGAAACAATTAAATAGCACTTGTAAATCTCATAAAATAAAACATATTTAACATATAGACCAAGGAGTATATGAAACAACTCATAAATAACAAATTGTTCAGAAGAATGGACTTATTTGTATTAATAGGAAACAAAAGAAACCATTACAACCTGAGCCTTGGTGTTGTGCAGGTCCCTCCCAGGGTCCACAAGAGTTCTCCTTTACTCTAATCAGCTCACCCACTTCCAAATGGAACAAGCAAGGATGGGAATCTCTCCTCACAAACTTCTACAAGGAAGTCCTAATTCCAGCAGCATCTACCCTTAGGAATGTTCAGCTTTCAACCTCCCCTCCCGCTGGCCCAATGCCTGTATTTATAATGCTCTAGAGGAAGTTAATTAGCTCCACCATGAATGGGATAAGCCCCTCTTTCAATGGGATAGCTCCCCTCTTCATTGGATAAGTTCCTCTTTCTTTGGGTGCATGAACCATCTGGAGGCGCTTCATACACGTCAAACCATCTTCTAGAACGCTCTAGAAATGACCACAAGTAACTTTTTTAAGATGAAACTCGTGCCTTTTGACCTTTACAGGGGTACGCACCCACCCCTTTACATACAGAGCATACAAGTACGTAGGTATTGTGAACTTGGGTTGCGTACACGCAGGTAAGGCTAAGAGAAACTGCGTACCAGAGATAATTGACTTTAAATGACTTTTCTCCCTTTCTTGGAGTTTGACATGAAAAGCAGAGGCATGAGACTTGCCAAGGAGGATAGTATGACAGTGGATGGAGCCATACTAACTGCAAATAGTCATGGTGACATTTTTTAGTGTAACAAATTGCCCCCTAAAGTGCGAAGCCTGTAGTAGATTAGGGTTTTATATGATCTAGGAAGGGTGAAGTACTTTATCATTTCAAGGAGTATCTTACGGAGAGCCCGGTCAGAACCTGCAAATATTCAACACGAAATACATATATAAGATGATATCATCGCTGAGGTAGGCATTCCCATACTCAGATTGAAAACTTTAACTAACAATCTAACTACTGCTCTGATACAAGAATGATTTTGCAGTACATCACAATCATAGACTTTTGTAGACACAGTATGGACGCAGCCATCTGTTTATGATAAGTCTACTATATAATGAATACAAAACTCCTCACAGCCTGGATGGTGGAAACTAGATCCAGGGTCTTCATCTCTACTTCCCGAATTGGTACGATTCTATCCATGCGAATAAATGAGTTGATGTCGAACATGGTAGAAACCACTTGATTACCAGTCGATGATGTAAACTGTTAACAAGTGTGAGAGAGACCACCAGTGATGTCAATGGTTCTCAAAGTACCCAGTACAATCCATGAAATGTGAATGAATGGGTTGATGTCGAACACGTCACGGAATCCTTTGATCGAAAGTCAATGATGTAAACTGTCGTCGAAGGCGAGAAACCTGCCATTGATGCATGTAGACTTCAAGGTACTGATGATTTCTAAGTCATCTTTCTAGATAATGTGCTGATGTCGATAGAAATCGACCCATCGTAGGCAAGCCCACAACACGAAATCATTGTTCAAGTTGAAGAAATGTTGTTGTAAGGACTGACTCAGGGATGGTCAAATGGATGACAAGTATTTCGCATATGAATGGTTTATTTGCAGAGACCTCTTGAACACAAAACGACACGATAGATGGCTTGGTGACGATTGACCCAAATTTAATACCTCAAAAATGGTTGAAGACTTTCAAAGTGGTTTTATCAACTTTAAGGCAAGGGATTTCCCAACCCAGGTGAATGAACAGTGTCGTGTTCAAGAGCGGTGATAAGGTTCTTCTGTAATAAAGGATAACAAATAGGTTCATTCTTCTCTCTTTTCCCCCACCATTTCTGGCAAGTACCTCTTTATTTTTTACAAGCTTGAGGAGGATAACATATGCTTGATTATAAGCTCATCCTTCGGATGAGTCCAACTTAGTCTAAATTCGGACCCTAAGAAGGAGTGGTCCGTTCCTGTTTGTAATCGAATAGGTCCTTTACTGTGAAATTTTAACGAGTCCAGTATAGGAGAAACTCGGCGTTTTTCAATTTTAGAGAGTCTGGAAAAACTAAAGAAGACTCCAAGGTGAACTTTTTCGTAAATTTGTGTCTCTCAAGCCCAAAAAAGTATAAAATAATACCTGAGAGAATCGCTTGATCTTGCGACGAAGGAGTACTTTCATAATTAATGCCTTTGACCTGAAAAGTAAAAAGCGATCAGAGGCATGTCGTTTTATTTCCAGTATCGAATTTGAAACGACAAAAATATGGCAATCTTTTCGTGTTTTTACGGTTAGAAAAGGGCTATAAGAGGACCGTCTTTTAATTCCATTTTAACGAGTGTAAAAGAAACGCTCGGCAATCTTTTCATGTTTTAGGAGTCAGAAAAAGGGCTTAAAAGATGACTCTGATGTCTTGGTTCGTGAAAAATGATGATTTACCCCAAAGTTCCTTTGTCCTGCACAAAAACAACACATTACTCATACCTGTTTAAGATAGGCAAAAATACATTGAAAAATATCCTTTCACGGTGAAAAATAAACAAACTTAGCATTCATTTATCCAAAAAACCTATAAAAAGACTTTTTACCATGTCATTTTTACCATTTTATTATTGAGGGAGAGAAAAGGGCTTTTGATAAGAAACTTCCCATGGACTTTGCGGAGAATCCGACCGTCGGAATCGAGCGCCGTCTCTTTCAGGTATTTCACAACATCCTCCTCTTCAATTTCATCTGTTTAGAATTCCATTTTAAGTTTTAGTTTGATTTTTTGGAGGGTTTGGGGTTTTAGGATCCACTTTTCGGGGTACGCAAGTGCCCCATGGGTGACCTGCGTACCCCGACATTTTCGTATATGGGAAAATGGTCGGAGTATGCAGCCCACCTTCAGAACAGCTACGTACCCCCACTCTGATTTCTGAACGCGGGGTGCGTACTCCGCACAAAGCGGATTTTCAAAACCCAAACTCAAAACCTAACCATCAAAATTTGATTTAATGAATTCTAATCAATGTTTTTTGGTGTGTAGATTGCCCACCATGCTAGATTGGCACGAAAGAGAACACGAAGATGTCGATTTGGCCGCAATAGGTCATCAACCTTCCATTGATGCTTTAAAGGCATGCGGTCTCTACAAGTACTGGGCCATACCTGGCATGAGGGCCCAGGTGCCATTCTTAGAGTGGCTGGTTGAAAGGTGGAACATTCAGGATCAATGTTTCTACATCGGAGAGCACCAGCTCGAGATAGAGCCCTCCGACATATACTTTCTCACTAGCCTACCTAATAGGGGAGAGCAACTGTCTCTATTCGGGACTAGGCCGGGTGGCCAATACCTTGCTAGTCTCCGGCTAGAGTGGTGCAACAATCAAAACCAGGAGAAGGGGATAGAAATCAAATACATATCCCGACCTGAACTTATGGTAATTGCCTTTACGGTTACCAGACTTTGTGGTGCTGCCGCTTTGCACATAGCCACTGGTTCCCAAATGCAGATGGCTATAGATTACTTCCGAGGCACCATTTTCAACTGGTGCGATGCTGTGTTGGCCAATATGAAGGGCCAACTGACTAGGGCAAAGAACGGGCAATTGAAGACCTTTGGATATGGGCCTTTAGTTGTGAGCTTTGCCCTAGAGAGAGTTCCAATGCTGATCCCCCAGCATCTTACTGTTCCAGTTGGGCCTCCTCGGGAGCCTAAGTTGACGCGGTGGGTTTCGGTGATGGCCCGGCATCCTGATGAGGGAGCGGGAGTTGTCCGATTTCCTGCGGGTTACTTTCACTGGTTGGAGAGCCAGGTTTTTGCGATTCAGGATTTTCCTTATGCCGTAATGGATTTCCGCAATGATCCGGACATGGTTCTTCCACAGGGAGAACAATGGGACGACAGAGGTACTTCATTTTTCACAAGTTTTTAAATTATCTAATTTTTTTTTGTTTTCTATATATCGTCTCAAAACTGACAACAAAAATTTTCAAAATGCAGATGTAGGCCCACGGCGTCCGGCCAATCTCCGAGCTTTTGAGAGGAGACATCCAGCTGCACCGGCATCAGCCCCACAGGACGCGGCTGCAGAGACACTAGCTGAGTTCAAGCAGGATCTAGAGCATCTGACGGAGGGTATACCAGAGACTACTATAGATGATATTCCTATCAGACTTCAGCACTATGTAGTCGCAGTCCCAGGACCTTTTAGGAGGTTTTTGTGTAGGGTAGCCCGTGCAGTGGTGTCGTATAGAGAGCATCACCAGTGATTGAACGGTCACTTTGTAGACACATGTGACATTTTGGTTTTTTGTACTTATCATTTTTTCCGATCATAAGGTGTTTTTCAACCTATGATCGAAGACGATGTATATTTTTTGACACACTCCTATCTATATATATCATTATTACCGGCTTATTTTGTTAAACATGTGTGATGAAATGTTTATAAATTTAAATTTATGATTGTTACAAATGTCTATTTAACATTCGAGACGCAATTGCATCTACTAATGTATTTAAAGACCTTGGAATATGCTGATATTCAATGTAATCAAATTCACGTTCCAAGAGACGCACCCTCAAAAACAATCTCAATAACACTGGATTTCTAATGGCATAGACTCTATTAAGCTATAATACAACGAGTTCAGAATCTAACCTCACTATCAAACTCTGAATCCCAAATGAAATAGATTCAAATAATAACTCAATCACTGCACTGTATTCTGCAATGTTGTTTGTTGTTTGACCGAGGCTCACCCCATGCATAGAAACTAACTCATCAGAGGGCGAATAGATAACCCAAGCTGCGGAAGAGATATTCCATGTACTACGACAAGCACCATCAGCAAATCCAATGTACGTTAGGAGAGGCGTCGACATCTGCAATATCAAGAGTAAAACCAAGATAAGCCAGAATAACGACGAAAAACACACTCTCTAAACTAAGCACATTGTCTAAACTAAGCACACTTACCAGCTAAAAAGAAAAAACCTATCCTAACTAAAATCTCCATACCCATCATTTAAGCATAATACCTCTTTAGGTAAAGTCCATTTCTGGGTTTACCCAAAGAGTCGCCATCAAAGTCTACCAGCTCATAGGCCCCTTTTGCTAGCTTGCGTTTGACAATGTAGGGCCCATGCCACATAGGAACGAATTTTCCAGCACCTAACTTATCATTAGCTTGATCATATAACAACACTAGGTCTCCTTCCGAAAAATTTCGAGGGTTCACATTTCGGTCACACTGAGCTTTCATTCGTTTTGCGTGAGTCTCGATTGCTAAAGCAGCTTCACATCGAGTCTCATCTAATTTAGCTAAGTATAACAGATGCTTCTCCTTTTCGGAAGTAGCTGGGAGTAATTCGATGGCCATTTGCAGTGACGGGATTTCGCATTCAATGGGCAGCACGGCTTCCAAACCATAAACTAGTTGGAAAGGAGTGAACCCTGCTGATGTTTTCACTGAGGTTCGGTATGCCCACAGCGCCGAAAATAACATGTTGTGCCAATTCGACTGATGAATACCAATGATCCGTCGGATCATGATAACTAGAACTTTGTTGATAGACTCAACCAGACCGTTCGCTTGGGGATAATAAGGAGTAGAACTATCATGACGTAAACCAAGCTGGCCTGTAAGTTCTGTCATCATAATATTTCGAAAATGGCGCCCATGGTTAGTGATTATCGCTTGTGGGACACCAAACCTAGCAATAATGTGATTGAATATGAAAATTGCTGCTGTCTTGCCGTCTGCCTCGAATTTAGGCATCGCCTCGGCCCACTTAGTAAAATAATCAACCGCAAGGATGATATACGCATGCCCCCCGGCCGAGTGAGGGTTACAAGTAATAAAGTCAATACCCCATTTGGCGAAAGGACCAACGGCAATTATAGGGTGGAGAGGAGCAGGTGGCGCGTGCATCTTTCGATCAAACACCTGACAGTTGTGGCATTTTCAGACCGCAATAATACAGTCTTTAAATAAGGATGGCTAGAAATAGCCAGCGCGCAGTATCTTTTGGGATGTGGCATACCCAGACATATGACCGCCACACGCTCCAGAGTGACAGTCATTCAAAACCCTTTCAGCTTCCTCATGAGTTAAGCAACGTCGAAAAATCAAATCCGGCCCACGACGATAAAGAGTATCTCCAATGATTTTATATTGTTGGGACTGGAATCAAATTTTCCGACGCTCCGACTTTGAGATTTTGGGCCGAAAGGATTGGGTCTGGAGATAGATGATTATATCCCCATACCACGGATCTAAATTGCTGATAAGAAACAAAGATTCGTCCGCAATGGGCTCCTCTGCCACTGTTTCCGTGTCAGCACGCGGGAAATCACACATTAACTCGGCAAAGACTAAGGACTTCTTAGACTTGGATTTCTCGAACTCCAAATCGAACTCCTGTAGGATAATGATCCATTTGGAGTACTTGCCCCCTAGCAGTTGTTTAGTCAGAATATAGATCATAGGGTTGCAATCCGAAATCACTTTAGTTTTACGGAGAAGAATGTAGTGACGACATCGCTGGACAGCTTGAACGGCTGCGAGTGCCAACTTTTCCACATGCGAGTACTTTAGCTCGGTTGGATTTAACGTCCGACTAAGATAATATATCACATGTTCCGTTCCTAATTCGTCCTCTTGAACTAAGACCATTCCAATGGTGGAGTGGGAGGCGGCGAGATACAAAAAGTAGTCCTGGTTGTAGTTGGGAGGATGCAGCAGCGGTGCATGGGTCAACGCGCGCTTAAGTGCATCAAAATATTTCTGAGCTATCTCATCCCAAGAGAATTGAGCATTTTGTTTCAACAACCGGGTGAAACCCTTTGTAACCTCGGCATAGTTAGGAATGAATCGACGTAAAAATTTTGCTTTCCCTTGCAAACTTTGGAGTTGGCACAAACTCGAAGGAGGAGGCAATTTGATGATAGCTTCTACCTTCAAGGGATCGATGCGAATACCGGCTTTTGAAACGACAAATCCTAGCAATCGTCCCACTTATATGCAGAAGACACATTTGTGTGGGTTCAACCGAATTCGATAATGCCGACACCTCATAAAAATAGCGCGTAAGTGGACAAGGTGATCAACTCGATGTAAAGAATGAGCAGGCAAATCATCGAGATACGGTTGCACAATGTGTTTGATGTCGTGAAACGCATAAGACATTGCCCGTTGGAAAGTGGCTCCGGCATTCTTAAGTCCAAAAGGTAATTTTCAGTAAGCAAATGTCCCCCAAGGACAAATTAAAGCCGTTTTTGGTTGATCGGCAGGTAGAATATTGATTTGGTTGTAACCGGAAAAACTGTCCATAAAGGAAAATATTTCACTGCCGGCACAATCATCAATTATTTGATCGATATAGGGCATGGGATAGTTGTCTTTTGGACAAGCACGATTTATATCCCTATAGTCGATGCATATTCTTATTGTTCCTTGTTTTTTGTTAACCGGAACAATATTCGATACCCAATCCATTAACGGGATCGGATAAATGAAACCTGCTTTCAACAGCTTCTCCACTTCTGCTTTAATTGCAGCCGCTTTCCTAGGGTGTATCTGACGCAGACGTTGCCGAACGGGTTTAGCGTCCAGGTAGGTCTTAATCTCATGAACAACAATGGAGGGATCAATTCCTGGCATTTCCTCATAGGACCAGGCAAGCATGTCGCAGAATTCTTGAAATAGGGCCTTGTATGTTTGAATCTCGTCATCTGTACATGAGGCACCTATATGAATGTTCTCAATAATTCCAGTTTTGACTGAAATATCAAGGGCAATAGTTTGGGAAATGTTTCCCAAATTCAACTCTGAATCAGGATGTTTCATGGGATTCTGAGCATCCTTGACATATTCAGCTGTAAAAATTGATGAAAAATCATTTTCAAAGTCATCACCCTCAGGTAAAAACGAAGATCTATGATGGAGATCTTCCCATGGTAGATTGTCTACACTTAGGATTTCGCGGAGTTGTTTGTCAGATGACACGACTTCGGGAAACGATATCCGTTCTGAGGTTGATGTGAAAAGTGATTCTTCACCGACCACATTCATTTGGTCAATTTGGGTTGAAAGCGGGTCGGTAAAAGACTGCACGGCTTCATAAGCAATTTCATATGGACTCAAAGGCATAGCATCACCGAATGAGTCTATCTCAGATTCAGATGGGACAATCCAAGGATCATCGTAAATAATAGTGTCTGAAGTAATCATATGAATGAAAGCAAATGAAGGGTTTGCGTTGAGTGGAGGGAAAGGAAAAGTTCCCAGTAAACCAGAATCTTTAACTAATCCTACACCATTATCCTTATAAGGGATAGTCGTTTTACCGACATGCTGGATACTCTCTGAAGAGGCTAGGTCGGATGAAAAGTAAGCCAGTTGGTCTATTGTCACGATCTTGCCATTGTGTGGAAACTTTATAACTCTGAAGACTGATGACACGACCGCTGTCATAGCATAAGACCAACTGCGACCCAAAAGAAGGTTGTAGTCTAGAGGGGCATCAACCACTTCCACATCCAGACTAACATTTTTTCCTCCAACCCTTATAGGCAAATCCTGTAGAATGCCAAACGGATGGAACCCACGGCCATAAAAGGCCTTAAGAATCGTCGGGTATTGGTTTAGTGAAGGAGAACCAAGCGATCTCCAACACTGAATCGACATAATACACGTAGAAGCTCCTTCATCAATTACAGTCCGATGAATAAGCCTATTTTTGACTATCACTGGAATCTGGAAAGCCATCTGATGAGGGAGACGCGGTGTACTATTTTCTAGATCAAAGATTATCAGGTTCGGGTCCTGAATATCAACAGCTCCTATAGCCGACAAAAGTAATTTTCGTTGTGCTGGACATGATTGCAGCACTTCCAAAGCCGACATTGCTGAGGGTGAAACAGCTAAATCCTCAACAATGTTATAATTCTGAGCTGCTCTCGCATGTGGATTGAAAGCAGACTTTCGAAGTATACCCTTGGCAGGCGGTTTAATTACTAAGTCCGGGTTAGGTTTCTCGATATGTAGTGGATCGGAACCGGGAGCTGAGGTTGATGGATTAGAATGAGAAAATTCTTCTTCTTTGCCATCAACAGGACTCTTACTACCATAATCTCCGTACATGAGACATCATCAATATTGGTTCTTCACTGGCACTCGAGGAAGAACCTATCATTTTACTCTCCTGCTTTGGAAATGGATCTTTCAAAACAGCAGGAGTTGGGGAAACTTTAATGATTTTCACAACCTCTGCCCGATGAGGGCAATCTCTTGTAAAATGATCTTCTTCACAAATTAGACAAAGATAGCGAGGTTTGCGCTTTTCGTCGTTAGATTCCGACTTCTCTTTCTTCTCCTTTGGAGCCTTGTCTGCTTTATCCTTCTTCTTGTCTTTCTTCTTACCACCGTTTTTTGATTTAGCCGTAGATGACTCTACAGCATGAATGTCGGTGGTAATTTCAGGAGAAGATTCTCCTGTCGGGGAGTCTGGTAAGGTTATTATTGGAGAAGAATTCTTTGAGGATTTCTTCTTACTTTTAGTATTCACCGTACCAATCATGCCATTAGCAGCATGAGACCCCGAAGGAGCAACAGCGATTTGATTCAACTTAGGAAGATCTGGGATCTTCTCGTGCAACGTACCTGACTGAGTGTAAACTAAGTCAAGGTACTGGGCTTAAGCAATGACTTGCTCCTCAGTAACTACTCCGGCCTTAGCTACATCTTCAGTAATCTTCGGTAGTAATGATTTAACAAACCATTCAGCTAAGATTTGGTCCGGGATAAAAACTTTCACTAAACGTCTTCGACGTCTCCATTCATGGATATGATCGGAAATAGAAGTGGACGTCGATTTTTTTAACGAAGTTAATAACTCAGTACCATTATCGTATCTGACCGGCAACTGAAAATGAGTTAGGAATGAGGTAGCTAACTGGCTGAAATTATAAAAAGAGGACCGTGGTAACTCAATGTACCACTTGGCCGCAAGACCAATGAGCATACGCTGGAAAAGACGTAAGCGGATCGAATCATCCGAGATGGAATTTGAAGCACACCAGAGGTGGTAAGTCATCACATGATTTGACGGGTCCTCTCCAGACTTACCTTCGAACTTGGGTATATCACTGGGAAACTTATTTGGCATTGGCGGCCAAAACGGAAGATAATTGATTGGGTCATTCATTAGGTGCGTCAAGTCGGGTAAATCCAAAGTTGCGATAAATGGTAATTGCCGGTTAGGATCTCTAAAACTCTGGGTCACAAGACCAGTTCCAGGAGGAGGATATCCGAGATAACTAGGAATAGGGATCGCGTTCGGGATATTATATCCTCCTGGAAAACCAGGATTAACTGGACCGTACTGGGGTTGTTGAGGTTGTTGATAAGTGTACCGAGGATACGGTTGATACTGGTAAACTGGTTGTTGGACAACTGGACCGAATTGGTACTGTCCCTGGTACTGTTGATAAGCAAACTGTGGTTGACTTGTTACAACAATACTTAAACCAGGCTGCCCTACAGGTATCTGAACCGTGGTTTGAATCGTAGATCCGGACAACGGTAAAGATGTCTGAGGAGTGGTTGCAGAGACAGCAGAAACCGGAGCTGTCGATACTCCAGAAGTAAGTGCGGTAGACTGAATGGATGTTGCAGTCATTGCAACAGTTGTTTGAGATGGAGTACTAGGTGCAATTGGTGACTGAGTAACCACCGAAGTTACAGAAGTTTGAATATTTGACTGGACAGGTTGCGGTTGCTGGGGTGAACCAGAAACTATGGGTTGTCCAGTTTGAGGTAACAACTGTATACTTGGCTGCAACACCTGTTGACCTTGTGATGGATCCCACACTATCATTCCGGGGTATTGACCCGTAACAGGTTGAGGATACTGAGATCCGTAACCAGGTTGAGGGTAAGATTGATAATTGACAGGTACATTTCCTATACTTTGAACATAAGCTTGACCTTGAGGTGGTAGATAACCTTGAGTCGAGTACTGACCTTGGGGTTGATACCCTTGAGGCACGTACTGATACTGGGGTTGACCTTGACTCGAGTACTGACCTTGGGGTTGATACCCTTGAGGCACGTACTGATACTGGGGTTGACCTTGGGGTACATATTGAGGCTGGGGTTGACCTTGAGGAATGTATTGTACCACAGGTATATACTGTCCTTGAGGTTGCCCCCCAGACGCAATTTGTGTACCTTGAGGTTGCCCCCCAGGCGGTAACTGTGCACCTTGAGGTTGAGAACTAGGAGTTGAACCTGACATCATGTAGATGTCTCCTACGCTCAACGGCTTATTACCATTGTTTCTAGTTAATAACCCATGTTCAATGGGTTGAGGAGATGCTCCTGCAAAAGTACCAGCAAGTGACTGATACCCAATAGGAACAGAAGGACCGCCATACAAAAATGATTCAGGTGATTGAGTGAACATGGACGACTGACCAGACATATTTACAGGAGTATAAATACCTCTAGGTGGAAAAGGAGTACGAGGTGGAGAAAAACTTGACCCTGAGTTGTCTAAATAATTAGTTAACGAAAGATACCAAGTAGTACTTCTAGGAGGACTGTAAAAAATGGATTTACGCTCCGTTAGATCAATAGTAGGTTGATGTTCAGGGATAGGGACACCTATATCTTCTTCTAGAGCAAGTTCTTCAATAACAATCAAACCAGAAGGAAGATTTTCGGTGATGACTCGTTCTACCCTAGGTGAATCTGGAGCACTAGAAGTCGGAGTAACAGGTTCGGATATTTCAGGTTCCTCACCTATATCACTAGTAGATGAAAAACTACCAGCAAGCTCGGAAACTGTAACAGCTTCAGGATTATAGCCTGTTTCTAGACTTTGGTAAACCGGATGGACTACCAAGGAAGACTCTCCTTCTTCAGGTGACCCTACTTTACTGCCTTCAGGAGTTACAAGGACTTTCAAACCGTCGAAATGACTCGGAACCTCTTCGGGAGGTTGGCCTCGAAGTCTACGAGACCTCCTCAACAAATCGGCCACGGTTACAACTTCAGGAGACTTGCCCTGAGATTCAGGGGACTGTCTCGGTAATTCAGCCACAGTTAAAGACTTTTAACTACTGCACACGCAAACAAAGTAAAATCTCAAAGCAAACTACCTAAAGTCTCTAAAGAACCAAACAAATTTGAAGCACACGCCTAAAGAATCTAGGGCGTCAAACCAAGCATAAATAGTAGCCTTCCGGACCGAAAACGCTAGTTGGAGATGAAACCCAACATCGCCGGATTCAGTACAGAAGTGGCGGGTGGAATAGTTACCCCAGCGACCTGCTTAATGAATAGAACGGCACAAGTTCATCCACTTTAACCGTCTCGAGTGAAGTGAATCCCCCGGAAAATCCAAGTGAGTCTAGCCGACGTCTGCTCCAGGTACAGTGGGATCTTTCCTCCACCGTCACCTCGGTAGAATCCTAAAGATAATGGTCACTAAGGTTACCAACAGCAACAAATATACCTGGGGGAACAGTCTACGACCCGATAGCACGCAAGGGCAGAGTAACAAGCTCAATCCCCTTGCCGGCTCCTTGACAATAATCCAAGGTTTACCGACAAGTGACCCCAGGCTCCTCGGCAATAATCCGAGGTTTACCGTTTGTAGTATGTGCGTATCTGGCGTCTTTCCCAATGAAGGAGGATTGATCCCCTCATTGGTTCGGACACGGTCTCATGCTTCTCCTTTAAGAGGAGCTTTCCCAGAGCATAAGTGAAACAACTAGATTTATTCTATCACAAGATAAGCTACTTGTTTGGTTTTGTTGTCTTGGAGAGTTTATTACTCTCCTACTCCAAGACACTAGTCTGATCTATATTGGTGTTTTAGAGCCCTAGTAAATAAAAAGTTACTATGTTGATTTTACTTTAAGCGTTAATTTTATGGCTCTTCTTTAAGACAAAAGGTAGTGGAGATGAAACTGGTGGTGTGTAGACTCGACTCGCAACCACTACAAAGATGCACCTAAGATGATTTACACTACTTTTCTTTTTCAATGAATCTCCTAGCTAAGAGAGTTGGAAGAATGCAAATTTTATAGAAAACAACTTTCTTGGCAAAGACAATCAAAGAAACAATCTCTTTATCTTTTCAAAGCATGCAACTCATGACCACTAATTATTTCACGAAATTTCCTTTCTCTTCAAAAGACTACAAATGCTACCAAAGCAAACTTTTTCCAAAAGAATTTTTTGTATTTTTCCTATATTAATAAAGCATGTAAAACTATTTATCAAAAATCAAATTTAACAAATCTAAGACAATCAAATCAAATTCACTCAAAAGCAAATTAAAGGGAAATTTACCTAAAAGCAAAAAATAATGAGGACAAAAGCCTACAAGGATAATTCCCGGATGTTTTACTCAGTCAAAATGCAACTAAGGATCAGTTCATGCAGAATCATAAACTAATCAAAAAACAAAATCGAAATCTTTTTGTTCTTTTTTCTCAAGAATGAAATTCAAAGCTTTAATCAACAAACTTTTTCGAGATTCGCAAAGAGAAGACACAAAGGTAGGTTTCTCACAAGGGTGAATTCTATGACAGGCCCGACTCCTAAGAGGGTTGAACAAAACCAGGGAGATCCAAAGTTTGACAACCTCTAACGCCAAAGTCACTACAGGACCAGTTAAAAATCAAACCCTAAGGCAAAATCTCTATGAATTCCACCAAAACCCTCGACACTAACGGAACAAGTTCAGGTGAAGATCTCTGACAGTAAACCAATGGATCTGGGTGGGAAAAACAAATTAAAAACAAAATCTAAAGATCAAAAAGGAAAAAATGGAAATTTTCTAAAATTTGACAGGGGTACGCAGGTAATCTGTTCACACAGGTGCGGGTACGCTCTGTGCACAAAGCCGCAGTGCGTACCAGTATGTACCATGCCTAACTCAGAGGCTGCTTACTGCTGGCAAAGCTAAGAAAAATAAAAATCTAATTCAACCCTAAGCTAATCCACCCAAATACATAGTCAGACAACCAAAAACCAGAAAACAAGCGATTTTTCTCAGACCGAAATATCAAATCAAAAAGAACTCAAACACATTCATGGATTCCCCAGTATGGTCGCCATTTTGTCATGCGGAAAGAGTTGACTTTGCGGACAAAGCCAACCTCCCTAGAAGCCTAAGACTTTCTAGTGACAAACAAGACAAATAAGAGCAATCCTTCTCTAAATATGCATTTACAATATAAGAAATCAAATGTTATTGATCCTACCTATTACCCAATGCTATTGTAGTAGTCCAGCCTCGTTGATCCGGATGAGCTCCTCCTTCTCTTTGAAACCTCCATTCACTAACAATCAAACGATTAAATAGCACCTGTAAATCTCATAAAATAAAACATATTTAACATATAGACCAAGGAGTATATGAAACAACTCATAAATAACAAATTGTTGAGAAGAATGGACTCATTTGTATTAATAGGAAACAAAAGAAACCATTACAACCTGAGCCTTGGTGTTGTGCAAGTCCCTCCCAGGGTCCACAAGAGTTCTCCTTTACTCTGATCAGCTCACCCACTTCCAAATGGAACAAGCAAGGATGGGAATCTTTCCTCACAAACTTCTACAAGGAAGTCCTAATTCCAGCAGCATCTACCATTAGGAATGTTCAGCTTTCAACCTCCCCTCCCTCTGGCCCAATGCCTGTATTTATAGTGCTCTAGAGGAAGTTAATTAGCTCCACCATGAATGGGATAAGCCCCTCTTTCAATGGGATAGCTCCCCTCTTCATGGGATAAGTTCCTCTTTCTTTGGGTGCATGAACCATCTGGAGGTGCTTCATACACGTCAAACCATCTTCTAGAACGCTCTAGAAATTACCACAAGTAACTTTTTTAAGATGAAACTCACGCCTTTTGACCTTTACAGGGGTACGCACCCACCCCTTTACATACAGAGCGTACAAGTACGCAGGTATTGTGAACTTGGGTTGCGTACACGCAGGTAAGGCTAAGAGAAACTGCGTACCAGAGATAATTGACTTTAAATGACTTTTCTCTCTTTCTTGGAGTTTGACATGAAGAGCAGAGGCATGAGACTTGCCAAGGAGGATAGTATGACAGTGGATGGAGCCATACTAACTGCAAATAGTCATGGTGACATTTTTTAGTGTAACACTTTCTTTTAATTAGAATTTCATTGAAAGAAAAACGAATTGCTTATCATTTTAGGTGCATTTTTTTAGTGTGTTTGGAGTCATGTATTCATACCATCAAAGTTTCATTTCCATACCTATTGAATTAAAGAACAACCCATAAAAGCAACACTTAATTAAAATTGATCTAGTAATCTTTTCTATTTCTAGGGCTCTTATCACCAATATATCTTAGGCTAGTATCTTGGAGTAGGGAGTAATTAACTCTCCAAGATAGTTAAAACAAACAAGTAGATACATTTTACGGTATGAAATAAATTCAATTGTAATTGATACATTCTAGGAAGCTTCTCTTAAAGGAGTCAATCACAAGATCATATCCAAACCTTTGAGAGAATCAATTCTGTTTCATTAGGAAAGATAGAAGATCCACACGTATTATAAATGGTAAACCTTGGATTAACCATTTTCAAGGAGCTTAGGGTCACTTGTTGGGAAACCTCGGATTAAACATGTCGAGGAGCCTTCAAGGGGATTGAACTTTGTTACTCTGCCCTTACACATAGAATCGGATTGTAGACTGTCCCCCCAGTTGTATTTTTGGTTGTTGGTAATCTTAGTGTCCATAAACTTAAGATTATTTCCTGTTGTGACGGTGAAGGAAAGATCTCATTGTACCTGGAGTAGACGTCGACTAGACTCACTTAGACTCTCTGGGGGTTCTCTTCACTCGAGATGGTTTTGTGAAGAAACTTGTGCCAGTCTATTTCATTAAGTAGGTTGTCGAGGTAACTGTTCCAACCGCCCTTTCTGTATTAAAATTCTACTAAGTTGGATTTCATCACCAACTAGTGTTTTTAGTACGGAAAGTTACTATTTGTGCATGGTTTGAAATCTTATATTTTTTAGGCGTGTGATTCAATTGTTTGTTTCTTTAGAGGCTTTAGGTGTTTTTATTGAAACTTTCTTTGTTTGTGTGTGATTAATTAATATATAATCGTGACTGAATTACTGACACAGTCTCGTAGACTTTAGGGGAAACCTCCGAAGTATACACCAAGCCAGCTTGAACGGTTGTGAGCTCTTGTATCACTTAGTGACAATAGAGTTGGATCTCTAGAAGCCAAAGAGTCATCTCTAGTTGTTCATCCTGATTATCAAATACAAACAACAAAGCATATTCAAGAGCCAATTTCACTTTCCAAAGTTACTGGTAGTATTTCTCCTTTCAGTGAATTAGCTGAAGAACCTGAAATTTCTGAGCCTGACACTGAACTTGCTATTTTGTAACCATCTTCAGGATTTTTTACTCTAACTTCTAGTGATCTTGGTTCACCTAGGGTAAGAAATATCATTACTCAAAATCTTCCTTCTAGCCTCATTTCTATTGAATAACTTGTCAGACTAGACAAAGACATAACTCTTCCCAAAAACTAACAGAATTTAAATCTTAGGGAGCGTGAATCAATATTCTATAGTCCTTTTAGGAGTGACGCTTGGTATTTATCATTGACAAATTTTTTAGAAAACCCGGGTCTTAGTTTTTCACCACCTCGAATTCCTTTTCATCCTACACCAAGAGGTTATTATCCTTCATCGATCATGTCAAGAGAGTCATCTATGTTTTTCCAATCACCAGAAACACTTTTATATGGTGGTCCTTTTGTTCCTTCGAGGTACCAGTCACTTTCTGGTACTTTTTTAGGAGCAACTCCTCAACCAACTGAACAAGAGTTATCATCTGGTAGTAATGGAACTCAAATGTTGAACGAAGAGCAAATCCATATGATGTCTGGTAGTATTCCAAATCCTCCACCTCAAGGTAGTCAGTTACCCCCTGGAGGGAAACCCCAAGGTAGTTAGTTACCTCCTGAGGGGCAACCTCAAGGTAGTTAGTTACCACCTGGAGGGCTACCTCAAGGTTTTCAACTTTCAGGATAGTACATACCCCAAGGTCAACCCCAGACTCAGTATATTCCTCAGGATGCTTATCAACCCCAGATTCAGTACGTGCCTCAAAGTTATCAACCTCAAGGTAAGTACCCAACTCAAGGTTTCCAACCGCCTTCTGGTCAATCACTTTTACAAGGAGCTGGAAATGTACCACTTAATTATCAGCCCTACATTCAACTAGGTTATGGTCCTCCATATGCACAACCTTTTATGGGTCCACACCTCGGAATGAACATGGTGTGGAATCCATCTCAAACTCAACAGACTATGCAACCTAATGTGTAGTTACCTAATCAACCTGGACAACCTTCGGTTTCTGGTCCAACCATGCAGCCTATCCAACCTACTGTTCAAATCCCTGCACCTGGTTTAGTTCAGTAGCCTAGGCCTAGCACACCTCAGACTCCGCTTCAAACTACTGCAACTATTGCAACTTCTGTTCAACCTACAACACCTATTTCTGGAGTATCTGTAGCTCCCGTTTCTACTATCCCTACATCACTGCAAATTCTTGAAGTCTCTGTGCCACAGTCAAGACCTACAGTTCAAACTTTGTTCTAGATGCCTGTAGGACAAGCTGGTACAAGTATGATTGCCACAAGTCAATCGCAATTCATCTATCAACCATACCAGGGACAATATCAATTTGGTCCTACTGTAAAAAACCCAGTTTATCATAATCAACCATATCCTAGATATACTTATCAACAACCTCAACAACCCCAGTTTGGTCTGGTTAATCCTAGTTTTCCAGGAGCTTATAACATTCCTAATGCAAATCTGGTTCCAGGTTATCCTAGATATCCTCCTCTTGCAACTGGTCTCATTACTCAAGGTTTTTGCGACCCTAACCATCAGTTACCATTTATTTCAACTTTGTATTTACCTGATTTGTTGCGCCTTACAAACAATTCGATTTACTATCTTCGATATTGGCTGCCAATGCCTAGTAAGTTGCCCAGTGATATCCTGAAATTCTAGGGTAAGTCAGGAGAGGATCTGTCAAATCATGTTATGACTTATCACCTTTGGTGTGCATCTAACTTAATCATTAATGATTCAATTCGATTGTGTCTTTTTCAATGAACTCTTACTGGTCTTGCCGCCAAATGGTACATTGAGTTACCATGAGGCTCTTTTAATAATTTTAATGAGTTAGCCATTACTTTCTTAACTCATTTTTAGTTGCCTGTCAGATACGACAATGGCATAGAATTGTTAACTTCACTGAAACAATCCACATCCACATATATTTTTGATCATAGTCATGAATGACGACGTAGAAGGCATTTAGTAAAAGTTTTCATTCCAGATCAAATTTTAACGAAATGGTTCATTAAATCGTTGTACCCAAAATCAGTGAATATGTAGCTGAGGGAGGAGTTGTCATTGAAGAGCAAGTCATTGCTCAGGCTAAGTACCTTGACCTCGTCTATACGCAGTCAGGTACTTTACATGAAAAAATCCCTGATCTTCCAAAACATGGTCAAATAACTGCAGCTCCTTCAAGGTCTCATGTCGTTGATGGTATGATTGGTTCAATTAGTACTAAAAGTAAGAAGAAATATTCAAAGAATTCTTCCCCTATAATAACTTTACTTGATTCACTGAAAGGAGATTCTTCCGCTGAATTTTCTGCTGACATCCATGTCGTAGAATCATCTACGACAAAATCAAAATCCGGTAGTAAAAAGAAGGGGAAGAAGAAAAACAAACAAAATTCAAAAGATAAAATGGATAAAAATGAATCTACTAATGAAAAATGGAAACCTTGCTACCCTTGTTTCATTTGCGAGGAGGATCATTTTACCAAAGAATGCCCACATCGAGCAGAGGTTTCAAAATTCGTTAAAGGTTCTCAAACGCCTGCTGTCTTAAAGGATCCTTTTCCTACTCGAGATAGTAAGATGATTGTTTCTTCCTCAAATGCCTCAGAATAACCCATTATGATGATGTCTCATGTCAGGATTGCAACGCGATCACAAGATTATGGTAGTAAAAATCCTATTGGTGGTAAAGAAGTAGAATCTTCTAATTCAAACACATCAACTACACCTCCTCATAGTTCTGATCCACTATAGATCGAGAAGCCCAACCTTGACTTAGTAATCAAACCACCTGCTAAAGGTGTACTTCGTAAATCAGTTTTCAATCCACATGCGAGAGCTACTCATAATTACAACATTGTTGAAGACTTAGCTATTTCCCCTTCAGCAATGTTGGCTTTGGAAGTGCTGCAATCGTGCCCAGCACAACGTAAATTACTATTGTCTGCTATAGGAGCTATCTTTATTCATGATTCAAACCTAATATATTCGATTTAGAGAATAGTACACCCTGCCTACCTCATCAAATGGCTTTCCATATTCCAATTTTAGTCAAAAACAGACCTTGCTTTGGGACTGTGATTGATGAAGGGGCTTCTACGTGTATTATGTCAATCAAGTGTTGGAAATATCTTGGTTCTCCCACACTCAATCAGTCTCCGACAATTCTAAAGGCTTTTGATTGCTGAGGGTTCCATCCTTTTGGTATTTTGTAGGATTTACCTATAGGGGTCGAAGGAAAAACTGTAAATCTAGATGTGGAAGTGGTCAATGCCCCTCTAGATTACAACCTTCTCTTGGGTCACAATTGGTCTTATGCTATGACTGCTATTGTTTCATCGGTCTTTCGGCTTATCAAGTTTCCTCATAATGGAAAGATTGTTATGATAGACCAGCAAACTTATTTCTCATCTAACCCAGCCTCTACAGATAGTATTCAGCACATCGGTAAAATGACTATCCCTTACAAGGATGTTGGTGTAGGTTTGATTAAAGACTCTAGTTTACTGGGAAATTTTTCCTTCCCTCCTCCTAACGTATCGCCTTCTATTGCAAATATTCATATGATTTCATCGAATACTATTACTTTTGATGATCGTTGGATTTTACCTTATGATTCTAAGGTGGATTCATTTGATGGCGCGATGCCTTTGAGTCCCTTTCAAATTGCATATTAGGTTGTAGAGTTGTTTTCTAATTCTTGTTCAACCAAAATTGATTCAGTGAATGTGGTCCATGGGGAATCACTTTCGATATCAACCTCAGCTACAACAACAATTTCTGATCATGTTCATACTGATGAGCAGATTCGTGAACTTCTCTCTGTTGATGATTTACCATGGGAAGATCTTTGTCACTAATCTTCGTCTTTACCTAAGCTTGATCATTTTGAAAATGATTTTTTTCTATTTTTACTACTGACTATGTCAAAAAACAATAGAATCCATTGCAACATTCTAATCCTGAGTTAAATTTGGAAAATATCTCTCGAACGGTTCCTATTGACATTTCAGTTAAGCTAGGAATTATTCAAAACATTCATATAGGTGCTTCCTGTACGGACGATGAAATCCAAACTTATAAAGCCCTATTTCAAGAATTTCGTGATGTGTTTGCCTGGTCATATGAAGAAATGCTAGGAATCGATCCATCAATTGATGTACATGAAATTAAAACTTACTCGGATGTTAAACCTGTCTGGCAACACTTACGTTAGATATATCTGAGAAAATTCGTTGCTATCAAAGCTGAACTTGAGAAATTGCTTTGCATAGGTTTCATTTATCTAATTCCTTTAACTGACTGGATATCAAATATTATTCCTGTCAACAAAAAACAAGGAATGATAAGAGTATGTATCGACTATAGGGATATTAATCAAGCTTTTCCTAAAGACAACTATCCAACCACATATATCAATTAAATTATTGATGATTGTGCCAGCAGTGAAATGTTATCCTTTATGGATGGTCTTTCCGGTTACAATCAAACCAACATACTCCCTACTGATCAACCTAAAATAGCTTTCATTTGTCTATGGGGGACATTTTCTTATTACAAATTACCCTTTGGATTGAAGAATGTTCGAGCAACTTTTCAAAGGGCTACGTATTACCCATTTCATGACATCGAGAAAATTGTGCAGCCTTATCTCAATGATTTACCTGCCCATTCATCACGTAGAGTTGATCATCTCACTGATTTGCAAGCTATCTTTTTGAGATGCAGGCATTACTGAATTCGGCTGAATCCACACAAATGTGTATTCTGTGTAGAAATGGGTCGCTTACTGGGATTTTTCATTTCAAAGGCTGGCATTCGTGTTGACCCCTTGAAGGTTGAAGCTATTTTCAATCTACCTCCTCCTTCGACTCTTCGCCAACTCCAAAGTTTGCAAGGGAAAGAAAACTTTTTACGTCGTTTCATTCTTAACTATGCCAAGATAACGAAAGGTTTTACCATGTTGTTAAAATAGAGTATTCCATTATTTTGGGATGAGATCACTGATCAATCTTTTGATGCACTTAAACACACATTAACCCATGCACCGTTACTGCATCCTCCCAATTACAACCAAGATTACTTTTTGTATCTCGCCGCTTCTCATTCCACCATTGGCATGGTTTTAGTTTAGGAAGATGTATTCAACAATGAACATGTGATTTACTATCTTTAGTCAAAATCTACATACGACTGAGCTTAAATATTCGCATGTGGAGAAATTGGCCTTGGCAGTTGTCCAAAGATTTCGTCACTACATCTTATTACGCAAAACCATGGTAATTTCTGACTGTAACCCTATGATGTATATCTTGACTAAACAATTGCTAGGGGGAAAATATTCCAAATGGATAGTTATCCTGTAGGAATTTGACTTGGAAGCTGAAAAATCCAAGGCAAAGAAATCTTTGTTTTTGCCGAACTAATGTGTGATTTCCCATGTACTGATACTAAAACTGTGGCGGAGCAGCCCATTGTAAATGAATCCTTATTTCTTATCAGTACTCTTGATCCTTGGTATGGAGATATTATTGTTTATCTCCAAAACCAATCTTTTTGCCCTAAAATCTCACGATCTCAGCAATGGAAAATACATTTCCAATCCCAACAATACAATATTATTGGTGTTACAATTTATCGTCGTGGAGCAGATTCTATTTTCCAACATTGTCTAACTCATGAAGAAGCTAAAAAGGTTCTAAATGATTGTCATTCTGGAGCATGTGGCGATCATATGTCTGGGTATGCCACAGCCCAAAAGATATTGCGCGCTGGTTATTTCTGGCCATCCTTATTCAAATATTGTATCTATGCAATCCGAAAATGCCACAATTGTCAAATCTTTAATCATAAAATGCGTGCTCTACCCGCTCCTATTCACCCTATAATTGTTGGCGGTCCTTTCGAAATGTGAGGTATTGACTTTATTACATGTAACCCTCACTCGGCCAGGGGGCATGCATATCTTATCCTAGCAGTAGATTATTTTACTAAGTGGGCTGAGGCAATGCCTACATTTTCGGCAGACGGCAAGATTGCTACAACTTTCATATTCAATCATATAATTGCTAGATTCAGTGTTCCTCAAGCTATTATTAGTGATCATGGAATTCACTTTCGAAATATCATGATGATTGAACTGACAGATCAACTTGGTCTGCGCCATGATAGTTCTACTCCGTATTACCTGCAGGTTAATGGTCTAGTTGAAGTTATCAATAAAGTTTTAGTCACTATGATCAAATGAATCATTGGTATTCATAAGTCAAATTGGAATACCATGCTATTTTCAGCACTTTGGTCATATCAGACCTGAGTGAAAACATTGACTAGTTTCACTCCTTTTCAACTTGTCTATGGTTTGGAAGTAGTGTTGCCTATTGAATGCAAAATCCTGTCATTACAATTAGCCATAGAATTACTCTCAACTACTTCTGAAGAAGAGAAATGTTTTTTTTACTTGGCTCAGCTAGATGAGAATTGATGCATTACTGCAATAGCAAATGAGACTCATGTGAAATGAATGAAAGATCAATATGACAGAAGTGTTACACCTCGTAATTTTTTAGAAGGAGACCTAGTTTTAGTATATGATCAAGTGAACGATAAGCTAGGGGCTGGAAAATTTGTACCCATGTGGCATGGTCCTTACATTGTTAAGCGAAAGCTAACAAAAGGGGATTATGAATTGATAGATTTTGATGGTGTCTCTTTGGATAAACCCAGAAATTGACTTTATATGAAGAGATATTATGCTTAAATTCCATGTGGAGATTTTTTGTTAGATTATTTTCTTCACAGTTTGTGTGTTTTAGATTAGAAAAGTGTGCCTAGTTTAGAGAGTGCTCTTATCACTATTCTAGCTTATCTTTATTTTACTCTTGATATTGCAAATGTCGACATCTCTTCAAACATACATTGGTTTTGCTGATGGTGCTTGTCATAGTACATGAAACATTTCTTCCACAACTTGGGTTATCTATTGACGCTATGATGAATTAGTGTCTATGCATGGCGTAAGCCTCGGTCAAACAACGAATAACATTGCAGAGTATGGTGCAGTGATTGAGTTATTATCTGAATCCATCTCATTTGGGATTCGGAGTTTGATTGTTAGGTTGGATTCTGAACTCGTTGTATTACAGCTTAACAAGTTTATGTGATTAGAAATCTAGTGTTATTAAGGTTATTTTTGAGAGCTTGTCTCTTGGAACGTGAATTTGATTACATTGAATATGGACATATTCCAAGACATTTAAATACATTACCAGATGCAGTTGCTTCTAGTATGATAAATAGACATTTGCAATAATCAAAACAATAAATTTAATAACATTTGATAACATGTTACACAAGATAGCCAGTAATAATGATATATCATAGCATGGAAGTGTGTTTCAAAATATACATTGCCTTTGATCATAGGTTGAAAAACACCTTATGATCGGTAAAAATGATAATACAAAAAGACAAAATTTCGTGAGTCTACAAAATCAGTCATCTTATCCCTGGTGATGATCACAATAAGAAACTACTGCTCCAACCACCCTACACAAGAACCTCCTAAAAGGTCCTGGGACCCCAATCACATATCTCTGTAACCTAAGTGGAATATCATCTATATCAGTCTCTGGAATAACTAGTGTCAAGCGCTCTAGATGATGCTCCTGGTCAGTCAGGATCTCTGCTGATTGGCCCTGTGGGGCTGGTGATGCTGCAGCTGGGTGTCTCCCCTCATAAGGTTGGAGAGCAGCTCGTCGTCATGGACCCACATCTACATTTAAATTTTTGATTGTCAGTTTTAGACGATTTAAAATAAATAAATAAAAAATTAAAACTTAGAAAGTGTTGAAAATGGTTTTTACCTGAATCATCCCATTGCTTTCCTGGTGGAAGAATCATCTCTCGATCACCGCAGTAATCCATCCTGGTGTATGGAAATTCCTGAATCACAAAAATTTGGTCGTTCAACCAACGAAAATATGCAGGTGGAAATCGAACAACCTCTATGCCCTCAGCATGACGGGCCATCAAAGAAACCCAACGAACCATTCCAGGCTCTTGAGGAAGACCAGCATTAACAGGAATACGTTGTGGGGCTAACATGGGGAAACTCTCTAAAGGAAAGGTGACTACGATAAATCCATATCCAAATTTGTTCAACTTTCCATTCTTTTCTCTGGTTAGTTGGCCTTTTACATTTGCCAACACAGCCTCGCACAAGTTGTATATGGTGCCTCGAAAATAGTCTACAACGATCTCCATCTGGGATCTAGTAGCCACATGCAATGTTGCACTCCCACGTAGTCTGGTAATAGTGAATGAAATAACTTTAAGCTCAGGAGGGATGATAGTTTTAATATCAATCCATTTATCCTTGGTGTCTACTTGATCATCACAAAACTCTAATCGGAGACTAGCGATAGATTGGCCACCTGGCCTAGTCCCGAAAAGAGATAATTATTCGCCCCTCTTAGACAAACCAGTCAAAAGGTATATGTCCTCTAGCTTGATTTCGAGCTAGTGGCCACCAATCACAAAGCACTGATCCTGTGTGTTATTTGTCTACCAGCCATGTCAAGAGATCTACTTGGGCCCCCATGCCCTGTATGGCCCAGAACTTATACAGTCTACATGCTCTCAATGCCTGCAATGTGGTCATATGATTTATTGTGGCATAATCTACATCCTCGTGCTCGCATTCTCACCAAATAAGCATTTTGAATGTCCTACAATGCATGAAAAGACATATTATAACAAGCTTGTTTGAGAAAATTTGGGCAAAACTGGAGAAATTTAAGTTTTAAAATTCATTGTGTGTGGTCCACACCTGCTGCTTACAAACAATGCGTAGGTCTACACGGGTTGTGAGCAATAGGTGTGGACCCATGACTTTTTTCTTTATAGAAAAAAATTCGAGGTCCGTAGGGCCCGCATGTTGCACCTGCGGACCCCCACGAGCGATTTTTTTTTAAACCTATTTTTCCTTTAAAAATCAAATTTAAAACCTAAAAACAAAATGTAAATAGATGAAATGCAAGCTAAGGAGGACATGGACTACCTGGAGCTGACGGCTTTCAATTTCGACAGACGAATTTTCCAGAATCTTCACAGGAACGTTTTTACCCAAAAGCTTTCACTTTTCACTCTGAACTCAAACAGTAAAAATGAAGTTAGAAAAGCCCTTTTTATAAGTTTTTTCGAATAACTGAATTTTTAATTTATTTATTTTTCACTTTAAAAAGGTAAATTTAAAAAAAAAAAAAAAATTTATCTTAAACAAGTATGTGTAATGTTTCGAGTTTTTGTGCAGAATATTGGATTTTTTGGGAAAATTGATCATTTTTCAACAAAGAGCATACTTTTATCATTTTTTTGGACTCTTTCAAAAAATTACAAAAAAGTGAAACATTGGAGTCCTCTTTAAGCCATTTACAAACTCTCAAAAATTGAAAAGAATGTTGAGCACTTGATTGTTCGAACTTGTTAAAATAAATGAATAATCGTCCCTTCAGTATAAGTTTACCCCTTTTACATATTGAAATGGAATATTTACAAAAAAGGTATACGTTGAATAATTACAGTCAATATAGTTCTCTCTCGCATTATTTTATCCTTTTTCAGGCTCGAGGGACTAAATTTACAAAAAAGTGCCCCCATGGAGTTTTCTTAAAAAAAAAATTTACTCCCTAAAATTGAAAAACACCGAGTTTTTCCTATACTGGACTCGTTAAAATTTAATAATAAAGGACCTGTTCAATTTTAAACAAGAACGAACCACTCCATCTTAGGGTTTGAATTTTAAACTAAGTTGGACTCATCCGATGGATGAGCCTATAAACAAGCAAATGTTATCCTCCTCAAGCTTGTAAAAAATAAAGAGGTACTTACCAGAAATGGTGGGGGAAAAGAGAGAAAAATGAACCTTTTGTTACACTTTGTCTTTTAAAAATCCGTTAACCACTTTTGAACATGACACTTTTTGTTCACCTGGGTTGGGAAAATCCTTTGCGTAACAGTTAATCAAACCACATTGAAAGTCTTCAGCTAGTTTCTAGGTATTATCTTTGGGTCAATTGTCACCAAGCCATCTACTGAGTGAACAGTTCAAACAGACCATTTATTTGTGGGATATCTGTCATCCATTTTGACCATCCCTAAGTCAGTCCTTGCCTATATATTTCTCAAATCTTGATCTATGATTTCGTGTTGTGGGCTTGCCCATGACGGATCGCTTTCTATCGACTTCAGCTCATTACCTAGGAAGTTGATCTAGAAATCATCAGTACCTTGAAATCTGCATGCCATAATGGTAGGTTTCTTGCATTAAACAATAGGTTGCATCACTGACCTTCGATCAAATGATTCTATGACATGTTCAACTTTAGCTCATTTTTTCACATTTCATGAATTGTACTGAGTACTTTGAGAGCCATGGATATTACTGGTGGTTTCTCTCACACTTGTTAACAGTCCATATCATTGACTAGTAATCAAGTGGTTTCTACCATGTTCGACTTCGACACATTCATTTACATGGATAGAATAGTACTAGTTCAGGAAGCGCAAATCAAGACCCTGGATCTAGTTTCTACCATCCAGGTTGTGAGGAACTTTGTTATTCATTATACAGTGGACTATTCATAAACATATGGTTGTGTCCATAATGTCTCTAAACATGTCTATACTCTTGATGTATTACAAAATTATTCTTGTATCAGAACAGTTTAGTTATTTTTCTAGTCAGTTTTGATCTGAGTATGGGAATGCCTACCTCAGTGATGATATGTCTACACCACACACACACACACACACACACACAGATATATATATATATATCATTGAATGTTTTACAGGTTTTGACTAGGGTGTCCATAAGATGATCCTTGAAATCATAAAGTACTTCACTCTTCATACATGACAGACTCTATCTTCATCTATTACAGACTTCTCATTTTAGGGGGCAATCTATTGCACTGAAAATTGTCACCTTGACATTCTACTATTTGTGTGAGTTCATTACCACTCATACTTTCCTCCTCTGTAAGTCTAAAACATCAGTTCCTCATATCAAGTCTTGAAAATAAGATAAAACTTTCAAAAGTTTTTAAAACTTTGGTTCTGCATTTTCTCTTTGTCTTACCTGTTGTCCCACACCTAATGGTCATGTCTCCGGTGCACCTGACTGCACTGTCTCTATGTTAAAGGTGCAGAACCCTGTAAAAGTTAAAAAGGCACAAGCATACTCTAAGAAAACTCACATTTAGTTATTTCTAGAAGCTTCTTGAAGGAATATTGAGGTGGAAACTTCACTCTTTTAACGTTCATGCAACCCATACCTTAAGGAGCTAAACCCTTGATGTGAGAAGCTTATTTCTTTGAAGGAGTATTCTATCCCTCCATAGGTGGAGCTGTAACCTCCTCCTTTGCACTATAAAAAGAAGCATTGAGCTTGTTAACTGGTTGAAGTTAGAAGCTTAGTATTTTTTGAGGTAAAATTTTGTTGGGACTTAGTCTTCTTTAATTTATTTTTTATGAGGAGAGATTACATGCCTCTATGTATCTCATTTGGAAGAGTGCAAGACTTGTCAATGTAAAGGAAATTCCTATTTCAGACCCCAGGAAGAACTTGTTCAACATCAAGGCTGAAAAGGTTGTAAAGTTCTTCTATGATTCAAAGTTAATACAAATATATTTGTTTTTCTCAATAAGTTGTTAACTCATTTTTTTTTTATGGATTTCTTGATCACCATAATATGCATGATTTATAATATTTTCTATGCAGGTGTTATTTAATGTTTGCTTGTTTTTTATTGCAGGTCTTTAAAGGTAACTCTTTCGAATGACTGGAGGATGAATACTACAAACAAGCACTGGATCTAAGGTAGGATCTTAACACCTTTGTAGTATTTACTTATAAATCACATATGTCTAGATAAAGATAAGTTTGTTTGTCTGTTTGTTGCTAGACTATCTTTTGATACTAGGGAGATCGGTCTTGTCTGCAAGATCGATTTATCCAGCTAACAGACCACCTCTATCTTCCAAGCTATGGTTTCCTTTTTTCTCTCACTCGTATTAATATAGTGGACAGGGGCCAAGTTATCTCCATTAATTTTTTTTCTTGTTTAGTTGGCACATAAAAAAGTTCAATTTTAAACATGATATTTCTCAAGCTTCCAGACTTGACAAAACATTATCGGGAAGCAACATGAAGGTTTCTCAATTGAGTTCTCAGAAAGCATGTAAAAAAATTATGTGCATATCAATATGTGATCTACCTCTTACAAATAAAAAACAGAACTCCTTGATAACATCGTAATGTAGTCCTATTGTTTATGATGATTAAAGATGATATATGGGATCAAACCATAGTTTTTTTAAATTTGAAAATTCTGATAAACGCTTATAGGAATTGAATCAAAAATAATTTCGAGTAAAAAAATTACCAATAAGTGTATATATATATATACCCATACACATTTTAAAAATTCTATATTAGAATAATCAGTGAAAATTTTTAAAATAGAAAATCAACTACTTTACCAAAAGGAAAATGAGCAGAAAATATATCAAGTTGGCTTGACTTTGTTTAATACACTTGTTTGACAACATTCTGCTGAAAGAAACAAGTATAATAAACATAATATATGATATTTAGCAATAAGAAAGAAGGCATTATGCTTATTTGTATGAAAGGAGACATGTTGGGTCCCTATTGCTGGCATTATGATGCATGCATTGTACTTGATGGAAACCCTCTCATACAAGAGCATCTCACTTATATACATCTACAGAAAAGATAAACAGAGAAAATAGGGCATCTCAAAACAAGATGGGGCCAAGAGGAGCCAAGAGGGGACAGGAGGAGCCAAGAGGAGCCAAGAGGAGACAAGAGGAGCCATATATGTATGTATATGTCACATATATATGCCAAAGAAGCAGTTATCGAGAGCCATTGAGCCATCGGGAGCCTATCGGAGCAATAGAGGCACATTCACATATATAAGGAGCTTATCGGGAGCCATCGGGAGTAGCAGACAGAGTTATCGGGAAGCAGAGCATAGACAGAGCCATCGGGAGTCATCAGGAGCGCAGACAGAGTTATTAGGAGGTATCGGGCTTACAAAACCCATGGATGCATGCTTAATCATTATCGGGAGTCATCAGGCTTACAAAACCCATATATGCATGCTTTAACACTATCGGGAGTTGTCGGGCGATTAAAACCCATATATGCATGCTTTAACACTATCGGGAGTTGTCAGGCGACTAAGACCCATATATATGCATTATACAATAAACAAAGGCATGTATGCATTTCCCCTTTCGGCGGAAAAACACAGTTATATGTGTTAATATATATTTCGGCATATATGGATATCGGCGCATCGCTAATCGGGGGTTTAGCTATGTGACACCGCTGAAACCTCCGATTGCGATAATATATGGACCCGATGGCATATCAAATTCGATTTGTTGTTATATCGCATCCGCAGTATATTGTGATGTATAAAGGGTCGTCCACCCCAAACCTCCGATTTTGATAATTACGCAGACCCGATGATGGCATTAAAATTAGTGTATAATAATATCGCGTCCGACATGTATCGCAGTGCTTAAAGCCCTACCACACCCGAGTGCTGATTGCAATAAGAGGTGGCGGACCCGATGGAGGCATTAAAGGCAGTCTATAATAATATCGCATCCGCGGTAATCGCTTATATTATAAAGGCTTCCCACATCCAATCAGCCGACAGCGATGAAAGCATGCGGACCCGACAAATATATAAAGCATGGTTAATTGCCATATCGCATCCGATCCATTGGATCGGCCATCGGTAATAGGCTATGTTATGTGCATGCGCCGATAGCGATAAGGAGCGGACCCGATACATTATAGTTACGGGTGTATTAAGCTTGAAGTCCGCCTCTTTGTCGTTTGGACCATTTTTCATCATTTTTCTCTGTTTTATCACTTAAGTCATCGTTTAAGTGATCGGTCCAAGCTATTGAGCCCCAGGTTTTTGGATCCCCTGAATTGATAATCCACGGTTTCAATTCATTGTTTTAACAAGAGCTTGAATATATAAGAGGAGAGGAGATCGTTTGGCAGGGTGAAGTGAAAGTTGAAGATCTTACGAAAGAACAGTTCTGAAACACCTGCGATCGGTTGGGAAGTGTTTGCTGAGATCTCATCGATGCAGTCTGGTATGATTGAGGCCTGAAAAACATCTATTCACAGGAGTGATACGGTGCATACACCCACAGTGTAGAAGGCTGTGCAGGCGCATATACTCGCATATCAAAAAAGGCACAGGCGCAGATATTTACAGATGTTTTGGTGAAGTCGCAATCCCTGGTAGAGATTTGTTTCTGCCTTTGACTAATCTGCAGGGTTCTGGGTGCGCAATATTAAGTTTTTCCTCTGTATTGATTATGTTTAGCCTCTGGGTGTGCAATAGTATGTATATCCTCTGTATTGGGTTCTGATATCGGCATGTTCAGCCTCTGTATTAATGGTTGACTAGATCGGGTGGATAACGATCATAATATACTTATATGTATATTGATCTGGTGCTTTGGTGATTCTGAAGATTTGTTGTATAAGGAAATTAGTTGATTCTCATGCACTTGATGACCATTTGATCTTCTTGGATCCATTCTGAAAATTAATGAAACGTGGTCCTTAAAAGAAGTAGGGGGTTGTAGCTCTCTTCCAGGAGAGACTAGAGAACGAGAGAGAGAGTTGTAGCTCTTTGCAGGAAGCAGCCTGCATACTGGTAAAGGACTGTACCAGTACAAATTCATTGTAAAAGAAGTTCTATTTGAAGGAAGATATAGACATATTGCAGCAGGTGGTTTTCACCCACATTGGGTTTCCACCTTATATCTGGTGTTCCTTTGTGTGACTATCTGTTTTTCACTATTCCTGTTCATTATTATTTAGTACTGATATACAAGTAAATCATCAATATCAGAAGAATAATTTAAAGTATAAATCTGGATGGTTTATTGAAAAGAATTTAATAATACTTATTCACCCCCCCTCTTAGTATTATTTCCAACAATTAGTATCAGAGCAGGTCCTTCAGAGAAGCTTGATCACTTGAAGGAAGATCGTTCATCATGAGAAACTACGAGAGGGAAGCATCAATCAGGCCACCAATTTTTGATGGGACAAACTTCATATATTGGAAGGTAAGAGTCACTGCCTATCTTCAATCTCTTGGTACTGAAGTCTGGGATATTATAGATATAGGGTACACTTTTCCTTCAACTACTCATACAGATCTGGCTGAGAAGAAGAAATATGAAACAAATGGAAAGGCAGTCAATACTCTGTTGGGATGCCTATCCCAATCAGAATTCGTGAAGGTTATGCAATATAAATCTGGAAAAGAAATATGGGAGAAGATTGTTTTGAGCTACGAAGGAGATGAACAGGTAAAACGAGCAAAACTTCAAACCCTCAGGATTCAGTATGAAAATCTTAGAATGCACAATGATGAAAGTGTGGTGAACTACTTCCATCGTGTAGATGAGATTGTTAATTACATGAAAAACTTGGGTGAAGAAATAAAAGAGGCGGTTGTGGTTGAAAAAGTTCTCAGATCTTTGTCCCCTAAGTTCGAATCTAAAGTTTCTGCAATAGAGGAAAAGGAGAATCTATGAACTCTTACCATGTCACAACTACACAGAATTTTAACTTCTTATGAAATGAGGAAAGGAGGACCTTCAGATAGGAGAGAAGCAGCTTTCAAGGCTTCAGGAAAAGGAGACTACTATGCGTTAGGACATGCATCAGAAGAGGAAGAAGAACCAAATTTTGTCAAGAATCTTCAACAGGGTACTGGAAGATTCAGAGGTAAGTTACCCTTCAAATGCTTTGCTTGCAGGCGAGTCGGTCACTATGCTGCCAAATGTCCTCATAAGGATAAAGGGAAAGAACCTGTTAGATGGAACACGAAACAGAATGTAAATAAGAAAAGTTACTACACTCATGAAGATAGTGATGGTCTTTCAAATAGTGATGAAGATGAACGAGGTATCAACTATAAACTTTTAATGGCTTTTGAAGATGATGATTACATGGATGCTATAGATGTAGATGGTTTTTATGACGAGATTTCTAGACTTAAAACATGTTTAGAAGAAAAGAATATGATCATTGACACTTTGCAAATCCAACTTGATGAAAAGGAACAATCTCTTGAAAAATTAGAATGTGAAATTGTTGGGCTTCGAAAAGAAATTGAGAAATCAAAGGCTCTTAATCTCAAATTTGTTAAAGGATCTGAAACTCTGGATAAGATCATCAATGTACAACACTCTCCACTTATCAAGACAGGTCTGGGGTATAATGGAGAAGCATCTCAAGCATCCACCTCAAAGAGTTAGCTCAATGTAGCAAGGAGATATGAACAAAAGCCAAATGGAGATCACCAGGTAAAACGGGGACAAATTCCACCAAGAATTAACCAGGGACAATTCACCTTAAGGGAAAACAAAAGCTACAATCGGCCATAGGAAAGATCTTCTCAATTTGTCTCAAGAATGGATGACAATAGAAACTACAACCATATGGCTGGTAAATTTGATAATCGCAGAAGTTTCTTCAATGGCCAATGTTTCTCTTGCCATAACTTTGGTCACAAAGTAGCTCAATGTGTTGCCTATAAGACAATCATGACTAGAGAAGCTCAAAAACAAAGAAGTGTGACTAGAATTACAAAAAGAACCTATAACAAATTTTCGGCTCTTGAAAGTGAAATAGAATGTTCTATTTGTAATAACTTTGGTCATGAAGATTCTGAATGCAAGCGCAGGTTTCGACAAACAAAGGAACTAGCCTCAAGCGCTAGAACATGGAGGATAAAGGAACCACTACCAGAAAGATGTGGAATATCCTTTTATGCAGAAGGATGAGAAAATCAATGGTACATTGACAGTGGATGTTCAAAACACATGACAGGTGATAAAGAAAAACTTGAATCATATAGTGTTTTAGAAAAGGGAAAGAAAGTCTCTTTTGGAAATGATACCCCTGTAGTCATAAAAGGAAAAGGCACTGCTCAATTGAAGGAAAAGGTCAAATCTAGAAATGATTTGTATGTTGATGGCTTGAAGCATAATCTTCTGAGTGTCAGTCAGATGTGAGATCAAGGAACCGAGGTAATATTTCAATAAGGTGGATGCAGTGTCTGTGATCTCGATACAGGAAAAACAGTGATCAAAGGCAGAAGAACTCCAAATAATTTATAAATGTTTGAAGAAGGACAACAACAATGCTATTTGAGCAAGGACGATGAACATTGGTTATGGCATCGGAGGTTGGGGCACCTAATCTTTTCAAAATTAAGAAAAGCATGCAAATACCAGGCTGTCCGTGGTCTTCCAGACATCAAAATTCCAGACAACACAATATGCAAATCATGTCAGTTCGGTAAACAAACCAAGACTAACTTTCCTGAAAAGGAAGGATCAGCTAGCAGGCCTCTTGAGCTGGTACATACAGATGTATGTGGTCCATTTCGGACAAGGTCACCTCGAGGAGAAGAATATTTTATACTATTCATTGATGACTTCTCTAGGATGGTTTGGTTAGGAATTATGAAGCACAAAGACGAAGCATTCAAAAAATTCAAAGCTTTCAAATCCCTGGTTGAAAATGAATCGGATCACAAAATTAAGTGCCTTAGGTCTGACAGAGGTGGGGAGTTTACCTCAAATGAATTTTTTGATTTTTGTGAAGAACATGGAATAAAAAGGGAATTTTCTACAGCTAGGACTCCTCAGCAAAATGGAGTGGTAGAAAGGATGAACAGAACTGTTCAACAAATGGCTCGTGCTATGCTTGATGAGTCTGGAACTCCCGCAACCTTCTGGGGTGAAGCTGCATTTGCTGCGGTTGTTATTCTCAATAAAACAAATGTCCGAGTGAATAGCACTCAAACTCCTCATGAGATCTAGTATGGCGAGACTCCTTCGGTAAAGCATTTCAAAATTTTTGGAAGCAAATGCTATATCAAGAACAATGATGAACAGCTTGGAAAACTTGAACCTAGAGCATATGAAGGCATTCTCCTTGGTTATTTTCCCCACAACAAAGCATATAAGTGTTACAATAAAAGACTTGGAAGAATTGTTGACAGCATTGATGTAGTAGTTGATGAAAAAGGATATATTCCTAGGCAAGTAAATTATGAAAATATCAAAGAGGATGAAGACTACCCTCCAAATGAGACTAATGATGAAGAAGAAGAACCCCAAGAGGCAACAGAGGAGCAGGTAAGGATAGAAGAGAAGAATCCATCCAGGTATGTACAGAAGAATCATCCAGAATCTCAAATTTTGGGACAAAAAGGGGCAAGCGTACAAACAAGAAGAACAACTGCAGAAGCCTCAAGCTATTTGGCATTACTCTCCTCCACTGAACCACAAAATGTAAGAGAGGCATGCAAGGATTAATGTTGGGTCAAGGAAATGGATGAATAACTTGAACAGATCGGAAAGAACAACACTTGGGAGTTGGTTCCTAGACCAAAGGATAAGAATGTCATAGGGACAAAATGGATCTTCAAAAATAAGTTGAACGAAAATGGGGAAGTAATTAGAAACAAGGCCAAACTTGTTTGTAAAGGGTATGCCCAACAAGAAGGAATAGA